>CM024685.1:27672322-29054822 GCA_014182735.1 Corymbia maculata
AATAGGGCCATACAAGTGAATGCAACTCACATAATCATTAAGAATGTATATCATGCTCAAACAAGTCCAAGGGAGATAGATCAAAACGATATTATTTGGTATAGAAGTTATTAAGGGATAATTGTCCAAAAAATCTTAAACTTATTGTACGGCAGGCAATTACATTTTAAACTTTTCAATTATATCGATTTAGTCCTAAATCTTTTCAGAATTTACCAATTAATCATTTCAACTAATTTCGGTTAGAAATCACTAACATGGCAATCTAGTTAACACCGGTTTTCTTACGTGATACAATTGACACTAACGTGGATAATATTTGCAATTTTTAAATTTTTCTAAATTATTTCCTTTTTTTCTTTTCTTTTCTTTTCTTTTCTTTTTCCCTTCTACCTCCACCAACAGGGACACCCTCGCTGGTCTCACTAAACCCAATGAGAGCCCCCCCTCACCAACCAAGTAGAATAGTCTTTGTTTAGTAAACTGTCACGTTAGCGATTTCTAACTAAAATTAGTTGAAAATAGCAAATTGGTTAATCATCAAAAGGCTTGGAACTAAATTGACAAATAGTTGAAAGGTTTAGGCCAAATTGACACAATTGAAAGATTTAGAACTAAACTAACAAATCTCAAAAGATTTATGACTAAATTAGTAAAAGTGAAAAGCTTAAGACTTGATCAACCGCAACACAATAAGTTTAGGAATGTTTTGAATTCTATATGATATTAATCTCTTGAACACTCTATCATATCATGTGATATCATTAGGGGTGTGCAATGAGAACCACCCAAACTAGAACCAAACTGGACCAGTCAGTTTTGGGCGGTCTTAGGGGGTGTTAGTCCGGTCCTCGATGCCCATTTTTGGAACTAGTGGCTAATTGGTCAAGTTTCTGGTTCCAAGGTGGGAACCAGACCGACTAAACTGATAGGACCAAACCAATCATTTTTATTTAATTTTTAAAATTTTTGAACAACTTTCTAAATTTTGTAGACCAAAAAAAAATAAAACAACCCTCGAAATTTTGTCATTACTTTACTTTCCCAATTATCTTTCTCTTCCTCTTGCTAATCCTAACCTGAGCAAAATTAAGGCAGAAGTGTGAATTGAAATATTGTTGATTTGGGGTTCTTCTGTTTTTGCTTCTTTAATAATACGTGTTTGAATTAAGGGATATATATATTTTTGAAAGCCCACATGGACATTTTTTGTTTTGATGTAATGAGAATAAATGATTTGGTTTATTAGAACCGGACCAGTCAGTCTAGTCGGGTGAGACCAGGAACATATATAATCTGACCATAACTCATAACCAATTCAGTTCACATGATATAAGAACTCAAAGCGGTCCTATAGATCATCTTAAAGGTGCTTGCAACCAATTGGCGGGTATATTATATGTTCTAACTATAGAAAAGTCAACTATTTTTAATATCCTAAGAGCAGTTGCCTAACATCTTTTTACTTTTAGTAGGTTTATCCTTAATTATATTGCGATGCTATTCCCCGATTATTCATATACTAGACCGTTGGTTCGGACATCTTTAGTTATTTCTTTTTCCAAAACTTCTTCCTTCAATTTTTTTAAATCTAACATGCACATAGAGTGAAGTTGGATCATTGATTCACTAAGTGAACATTTTCAATGGGTGATGGCCGTCATGGTGGGTGTTACAACGTTTAAGTCCAGGCTTTGTCCAAATAGTCAGGTTATTCCTCCCACATAGCGTCCATTTATGGTGGCAATCAATATTTGAAGTATAAGCTTTTTAGATATAGAAGCTCAACCTAAATATGATTTTAGAGAAAATAGATTGAAAAAATAGTACTAATTATGGGATGACCCGTACAATGAATAATTACTTATTTGCCACTTTAGTGTGGGCTTGGTTCAATTTTGCAAATGAGCTTTGGATATAATATAAATGCTGAAAACAAAGCCCTATGGAGAAATGTAAATTGTGTTTGTAAAAAAAATTTGCAAATGGACAATGGCTTCAAGTAGTGTTTGGTAAAAAAAAAAATTTGCAATAAGTTTTGACTGTATTTTTTTATTTAAAAAGAACTCAAATCATTTGTCGGACCTAGCGAAGGGCTACGACCGTCAATAAGCCAAATCTAGCACCAGCAGCTCAAGCGACCACCGCCTAAGATTGCAAGACTGAGGCAACAGTTGCCCGAGGTTGTGGGACCTCTAGCAAAGGTCGCCTAGGTCACATGACCCTTGCCAGCCCTTTGCTGACTTGGCTTTGTCAACCACCCTCACGCAAAGAAGATATACAGTTACAAGGAGGGGTAAAATCAAAAAATTAAAGAATTAGTGAGGATAGTTTTAAAAGGAAAAAACATTTTAATCATAGTTTCGGTATTCTATAAATGCTATTGCGAAAGGCCAGATAGAAGTAACATTGGGCTTTAAGCATTGCCAATGTCAACATTAGGCTTAAAGTTAATTGAAAATGCTGACCAAACACTTGGTATTTCCTCAAGGGACCTTGAAGGTTGAAGCCCATTGGGAAAGCATTTCCTTTTATCTTAGTCGGACACAAAAAAGGAAGGATACAAAAAGCAGATATCATTAATATCACCACCGCTTCAGATAGTAAAATCATGTAAAAATGAAATTAACGGTCGAGATTGAAAACCACTTGATCCGACGGTGGATACTGGTGCTTAAACTCATTATATGAGCACCGACCTCACATAATTTTTTTTATACAGATCTTCATTTCTCAAAAGAGGGTGTCCAAATTGGCAATGGCTCTGATGAAACTGTTGCTGGTGCATCTAATTTTGTAAGGCGTTCATGATTTTTGGGGTGAAGCTACAAGCATTTCCGAAGATGAATTGGTGGAGATGGAGGCACGATTGAAGATTTTTAATAAACCTGCCATCTAGACATTTGTGGTACTGCTTCTACGAATGTACGGCCATTCATTTATTTGCTAAGAAGGTCTCTTATATAAGTCTACGCTTACATGTAGAAGGAGTAATCGTTGTTTAATATCATATGGACTCGCACGATTAGCCTGTGGAAAAACAATTTAGATTTTGTCTGCGGAAGAATTATTTTTTAAGCCCAAAGAAATGATTGCGTCGATTTAGTCTGCTAAATTATGTTAGTAGCAATTAAAATGGATTGTTCATGGACAAATGGCAAGCATGCCTTTCTTTTTCTTTTTTTGGTCGATGGCAAACATGCCTTTATTAGGTGAAAATAATGACAAGTTCGTATTTATTTTAACTGATGGAGAACATGCGTATTGTTGAGGGGCACCATTCAATCCATTCCTTATAGAGAAGTTTATTTCGGCATAAATTTTTCTGGGGGATAAGGAAAATCTTTCAATTCATTCAATCCTAACATACATTTACCGAAATAGGCTAACCATTCATAAAGGTAGTTGACCTTTATATTGGATCTATTATCGCTGTTATTGCTTCAAGGGAAAAGAGGAACACAGATTACACTTTTATAGAATACTAATCATTTCAAATTGAAATAACATGGTTAGTATTTCATAGGATTACCGAATAAGATTTTAGAGTTTTTGTTGCCTTTCTTCCTAGCATGCGAGATGGCAAATGTCAGTCAGAGGATGATAACCAAGACATCTGTGTGGAGTTAATCATCATTTCCGTTGTTGAACAGATTTATGCTTTTCAACAACAAATTCTGCAAGTATTTCTCAGCAAGCACTACTGCTGGCTTGGCAAATGGTTGAGTGTGTTTAATTCTTCTATGAAGACTAATGAAGGAGAGACCATCAATTGTATACCTATTCACAAGCAACCAGCATTCGACCATTCTCTACTCAAAGATCACGAAATTCAGGTAAAAATGTTTACCGATTTTCCCCATCAATCAACTAAACTATGGGATAGTCAAAAATGAAATTTGTCTCTCATGTTTCCTTGATTATCATTTTTTTGGTGCAATTAGAACTCAATTTGCCTCCTTTTCAAGATTGAACACACTACAAATGCAAAATCTATAAATGTCGGATTGAGACTTGTCCCGTCAGAACAATTCACATTCCTCGAGTAACTAAGGAAGATTTGATAAGGGTGAGATATGTTCCCAAAGTGCCATATGCATTTGCTCATGGACAAGATTTGAGCAATCAACATGCAGTCTCCCCCAACAACCCCCCTCAATGTATATTTAATTTCTACAAAATGAATATTTTATTAGAATTTTTAATTTGTAATTATCTATATTATTTTGAGTTCATGAAAACACATATCATGGATACATAAATACATGTAAAAACATTTGAATCATGACGCTATTATATGACAACATTCAATTGATGATGAAAGTAAGGCATACAGAATATTTTTTTTCTCTCTTCATCTTCATTATATATGAGATCATGTGCAACTGTTTTTTTTTGTCACAAAAACTCATGTGCAACTGGTTTGTATAGTGGACAATCATGTAGAAACTATCAAATATGGACCTAGTGCGAGCATGACTGTTTATAATCTAAGTATTGCTCCTGACGAGTCCAACTCACACAATATATGGATTCAAACCGATCCTCTAGATCATGTCAACATGATCGTAACCTGTTGGCATGTAAGTAATTGGTTTTTTAAGTTTCAAGAAGTCTATTATGATGAAAAATGTGACAATTGTTTGACTTCTATTATTTACTAGGTCTCTCGACAACTAAATGGTGATGCTATTTCTCGATTATTCACGTACTGGACAATCAATTTGAACATGCTCAATCAATTCTATCTCCATTTAAAACTTTGCTCCTCCAATTTTGTATACCTAACATGCAAACCAGACCAAAGTCGAATTATCAATTGTCTGAAGTATTTCTCTTATAGGGTAATGGTTATCGCAATGGGTACTAAAATGTGCAATGTTCAAGTTTTCTACATATAGATAGGGAAGTAACAACCAGTGATCCATTCTATAATACTTATGTCCCCACCGGGGCCAAAAAGGAGCTATGGGTTCAAATCAAACAGGTAAGGTTGATTCATCAAGTCATAATGGCACATAGTAGTCTCAATCTTAAATAAGATGTTCATATCATATTTTTTGCTTCATAATCCAACGAGATCATGTCATGATCAGCGGAAAAATCGAATCAGGTGAATGTTGGACTTTTGTAACATGTGCAATGAAACTTCTGAACAAGATACTTTTTTTCTGACCAGGACTTGTATTCGGGGAATTGGTAGCTGATCGTGCAAGACAATCCTCCAGTTAAAGTGGATTATTGGCCGAAGGAAATATTCACCTATCTACACAACGGCTCACTGCATGCAGCTTGGGAAGGACTTGGCCAAGAGGCAAGCAATGGATTCTACTCTCCATTGGGAAGTGGCTGCTATCCCGACTCAGGTTCCGACTATGCTGCATACTTCAGTAGCACGTAATGACTACAGATTTAGGGTGCACTTGGTTCAGTTTTTCCAAAGGGCTTTTAGCTTCCAAAGCCCCTTGAGAAAATGCAGGACCATTTAGCAATTGTTTTGAATAAGCTTTCAAGTGAAAGCCGGCATTAGGAAATTTGAAAGCCCAATGTTAGTATGGGCTTTCAATATTTAGCCAAATGCTGAAACTAATTTTTTCTTCCAAAACTACCTGCACCAATTCTTCAAATTTTCAATTTTGCCCCTTGTTATGTTTTTTTTTTTTTTTAAGAAAAGAGGACAAAACCCTATGGCTTTCGGCGAGCCAGATCTAGTGCTAGCGACCATTGGTTAAGGTCACCCAAACTCGGTAACCTCCAACAAGGGTCATGCAACCTGGCCATGGGTTGTTGGAGGTCACCTGGGTCTCGTGATGGCAACCTAGAACCTGATAGGAGAGTCCAAGATGTAGTCGACAGGTCCAATGTTTATGCCCTAAAGACTGGATGCCATTTGTGGAAAGCAGGGGGTACAACCTTATCTTTGGAGGCCCGGGAGGCAATTGTAGAGCCCAATGACTTCCAAGGAAAAAAAAAAGTACTTCGAGCAACTCAATCAGCAAAGCTGAGCAGCTTTTGTAATTCCAAATTGCATTTTGAATTATTTTCCCCCTTTTGATTTCCTATTTCTCAAGGCTGAGGTGGCTATTACAAGGATTAACCTTCCATAAATTTATTTTTTTTATGAAACCCTAATTTGATGCGGCGAGCTTCATTTAGTAAAATGAGTCGAGAGAATTATTTCTCACAGCCCTACAGGAGCACTCTCATGCACATTTCAGGTTCAATCAGTGCTATCTATTGGAAGCTGACGAGTTCCTCCCATCCATCCTATGCAGCTTCCCCAACTTGCAAACCCTGAATATTGTACCCAACACATCACCTATGAACACCCCCTTCCCAATGAAATTTCAAATAACGCATACTCCTACCCAGATGTGAAGAGTAAAACCATTACGGATAATGAATAGGCTAGTTTCTTAGGAAACAGCAGCTCTAGAGTCCCAATTTTAACCCGAACTTTTAGCTGTCGACTTACCAGTTGGGAGAAGCCATGGACAAGATCCACCAAGTTTACAACCAAAGCCTTCTTTTTGGACAATTCCAAGCTCTCCCCTAAAGAGTAAGATGAACCATGACTTGAGAGAGAATGATCCACAATTTTGTCATGCCCACTTGAGGGCGACTGCCACTATCACGGGCACCTATATGCAATGGCATCGTGGTGGTGGTGGTAGTTACGTCAACCACCGCAATAAAGAAAAGAACCAAATAAAGTGTTTAAAGTGATGAAAATATTGCGTAAGATTTAGTTGTTCCTTTATAATATTGAGAGATTAATTCACAAGAAACTATAGGGCTAAAAACCGTGTTAAGGTATTGGGCATAAGTGGTAGTTGGGAAATGCTAAAAGTGTTTGAGTAACTCAAGTATGGTTATAATCTCATTTATGTCGCTTGATTTATAGTACAATCATGTATTGCTCTCCTTGTGGAGTATATATTCTAACCATAACTAATGATCAATTCAATTCACATAATATATGAATTGAAACTAAATTTTGTAGAACCATTGTCAACTATTCTAAAAGTTAAATTGATAGATGAAAGTTTGGTTTAGTTTTTGATTTTTTATAATATCACAAAAAAGTCAAACTATTACACCTGTGATAAATTTACCCTAAGCTAATTATTAACTACCAAAAATCCTAAACTAGTACACCTGTGACAAATTTACCCTCCACAGGTTTCTATTAATTTTACTGTTAAATTATTGAGTTGAATGACATATGACGATTTACAGGTATACCACTTTGGAGTTTTACCCTTCATTTGTCACAAGCGTATTAATTTGTGGTTTTTCATGGTATTAATTCAATTTAACAAAAACTAACGGAATATAAATGTCACTAAATATACCAATTTAAGGTTTTTGGTGGTCAAAAATTAGTCTAGGTAAATTTGTTACAGGTGTGCTAATTTGCGATTTTTTTTATAGTCAAAAGATTAGTTTTATGCGAATTTGTTACATGTCTACCAATTTGGCGTTTTTCGTGGTATTAATCTCATTTTTCTTGTCTAATACTAAGCGTATACATATTTAATTAGGGAGGTAAATGAGATCCGAAAACATTTGAATTCAACACCTCCTGCTCTGATATCAAATGAGATTTTATTGAATCATTGTCAATTGTTTTAAAAGTTTAAATTATTAGATGAATATGTAATTTAATGTATAAATGTTCTATCGGATACAATGGATGAAGTCAGGGCCAAGTAGACAGGTTAGCCCTTCCACATAACTTCCATTTATGGTGGCAATCAGTATGATTATGAATTTTTTTCACAATCATTGTTCCCCTTTCGAACTATAAGCTTGAAACCCAGAAAATATATTTTGAATTACCCAAACTCCCATAAATTGTTCGATGATTGTCATCAATAGCTATTGTTTTTTAGATTCGTTATGGAACACTCAACCTAAATATGATTTTAGGGAAAATAGATTGAAAAATGGTACTAATTATGGGGTAACCAACGATTCATATGTACAAGAAAAAATAACTTATTTGCCGCTTTAGTCGGACACAACGAAGAAAGGATGGAAAGGGTGGCTGTCCATCTTATGCTTTTCTGTATACCTTTTGCGGGACCATAAAAGCAGGTATCATTAATGTCATCGCCGCTTAAGGTGGTAAAATCATGTAAAAAATGAAATTTATGGCCAAGATTGAAAACCACTCGATCCGACGGTGGATATCGGCACTAAAACTCATTATATAGGCACTAACCTCACTTAATTTCTTTTTATACCTATCTTTATCTCTCAAAAGAGTGTGTAGAAACCAGCAATGGCTCTGGTGAAACTGTTGCTGGTGCATCTCTTTTTATGCCGTGTTCATGGTTTTTGGGGAGAAGCAACAAGCATTTCCGAAGAAGAATTGGTGGAGATAGAGGCACGATTGAAGATTTTGAGCAAGCCTGCCATCAAGACATTTGTCGTACTGCTTCTTTACACAGCTTCTCTTTCTTTGTTTTGTTGGAAATTTTTTAATTCCGTATTCATTTATTTACTAAAGAGGTCTCTTACATAAGTCTGTGCTCACAGGTAAAAGGAGTAATCGTTCTTTTAACTTTGTTGTGTACCAGCACGATTAACCCGTGAAATGCCGAAAGAAAACTTTTGGTTTTAATTTTTCTTATTAGTCTAATGAATTACGCAAGTAGCAAATAAAATATGATAAGAAACTATAAGATCAATTCTCAGCCTCACTTAAAACCACATGTTGTAATATTATTTTTAAGCTATGATTATCTCTGTCCGCCGCATCTTATATTATCTTATATAAAGTAATTAATAAAGGTCAATGGAAGTTATGGAATGAAGGAATTTTATGGACAAATGGCAAGAATGCCTTTTTTTCTTTTTTTAGTCTGAACAAGAATGCCCTTATTCAATGAAAATAATGAAAGCTTGCATTTATTTCAATAGATGGCAAACGTGCATATTATTGAGGGGTACCATTTAAATTTTAATCCTTTCCTTATAGAAAATCCATTTTTCGTATAATCGAATTTCAGCAATTATTTTTTATTTATTCAATCCAAAATAATCAAATGATTTATAAAGGTTGGTGCTATTGCGTTTGAAGGAAAAGAGGAACATGTTACACTTATATGGAGTACTAATCATTTCAAATCGAAACAACATGGTTAGCATCTTAAAGGGTTACCAAATTAGACTTTAGGGTTGCTGGTGCTTTTCTTCCTAACAAGTGAAATCATCATTTCCATTGTTGAACAGATTTATGCTTTTTATCAACAATTTCTGCGAGCATTTCTCAGCAATTATTAATGTTTTCTTGACAAATGATTGACTGGGTTTGATACTTCGATGAAGACTAAAGAAGGAGATACCATCGACTGTGTACCTATTCATAAGCAACCAGCATTCGATCATCCTCTACTCAAAGATCACAAAATTGAGGTAAAAATTTTACCGATTTTCCCTATCAATTAACTAAATTATGAAATTTGTATCTCATGTTTTACTTTATTTTCATATTTGTTTGTGCAGCTAGAACCCAATTTGTCTCTTTTTGAAAAGGATAGGACACCGACAAATGCAAAATCTGCAAATGTCAAATTGAGAGAACCTTGCCCCGACGGAACAATTCCTATTACTTGAGTGACTAAGGAAGATTTGATAAGGGAGAGATCCATTCCCAAAGTGCCATTTGCATCTGCTAATGGACCATCCGTATCTAATGGTCAAGATTTTAGCACTCAGCATGTACTCCTTCCCTCCCTCCTTTGATGTATATTTAATTTCTACAAAATAAGAATTTTCATTTGAGTTCGTGAAAACACATATCATGAATCATACAAAGTATATGAATCATGAAACTATCGCAACATTCAATTGATGATGAATGTAAGGCTTGTAGAATTTTTTTTTTCTCTCTTCATCTTCCTTATATACAAGATCATGTGTAGCTGGTTTATTTAAAGGACAACAAGGTAGAAAATATCAAATATGGAGCTGGTGCAAGGATGACCATCTACAATCTAACTGTTGCTCCTGACCAGTTCAGTTCACATAATAAATGGATTCAAACCGGTCCTCCAGATCATATCAACATGATCATTGCCGGTTGGTAGGTAAGTAATAGGTTTTTAAATATGAAGAAGTCAATTATGCTGAAAAATGTGACAATTGCCTAACTTCCATCATTTACTAGGTCTCTCAACAACTAAATGGTGATACTATTTCTCGATTATTCACATTTTGGACGGTCAGTTTGAACATGCTTGATCAATTCTATCCCTATCAAAAACTTTGTTCCTCCAATTTTGTATACCTAATATGCAAACCGAAGTAAAGCTAAATTATCAATTGATTGAAGTATTGCTCTTATAGGGTGATGGTTATCGCAATGGATGCTATAACGTGCAATGTCCAGGTTTTGTTCAAATAGACAGGGAAGTAACAACCAACTATCCATTCTATGATACTTCCATCATCGGCGGGAAAAGATCTGAGCTATGGGTTCATATCGAACAGGTAAGCTTGATTCATTGAGCTCATCAAGTCTTCATATCGTATCATACCATGCGATCACGTAATCTTTATTGGAAAAATCGAATCTGGCGGTGCATGTTGGACTTTCTAACATGAGCAATGAAGCTTGTTAATGAGACACACTTCCTTTCTGACCAGAACTTGTACTCTGGGAATTGGTGGCTGATCAGGAAAGACGATCCGCCAGTTAAAGTGGGTTATTGGCCGAAGGAAAGATTCGACTATCTTCGCAACGGCTCCCTGCATGCAGCTTGGGGAGGAATCGCCCAAGAGGGGAGCGATGGATACTATCCTCCCATGGGAAGTGGTCGGTTTCCCGACAACGATCACTCCCATGCCGCGTACTTCAGAAACATGTACTGGGTCTACAGGTACACTGCCCAATTTCCGCCTTCCGATAAAATCGAAGAAGCGGTCGACAAGCCCAACCTTTATGGCTTGAAGAACGATGGCTACTTGAAGGACATGGAGTCCACGATTAGCTATGGAGGCCCGGGAGGTTACTATAGGGCACAATGACTTCCGTGGCAAAAGAAGAAATTGTACTTTGAACAACTTAATAAGCAAAGCAGAGCACCTTTTATAAATAAAATTTCAGTTTTACCTGAATTTCTAGCTACGACCAGCTTCATTTATTAAAGTGAGGCTAGAGTGGGGATTATTGCCATAAAAGTTCTAAACATATTGTGCGAATATTGACTCGATCCAAAACCCCATCATTTTGTGGATGAAATCATGTTGAATTTGAAAAGTAATCTCAAGCTGCTAACATGACATATAATCATCACTAGTGATGAGAAACAAATCTTTCACTAGCAGCAAGTATGGCGATATAAGGATTACATATACCGCCCAGTACATTTAATTGTATCAATATATTTGAGCAGATTGAATATAGCTATTGGTACTTTTTTTTTGTCGGAACAACAAGTTGCATTACTAACCTAAAGATAACGGATTACAAGAGAAATCAAATCAAGACAATAGAATTAAGGCGTGGGATTGAGGTGGATTGGTAATCTAATTCATCGTAGAAAATCTATACGATAGGTCTTGACTCCCAATCTGCAGCCTTATTTTATTCTCGCAAGATAAATCTCAGCCCAACATCTCCTAATTGGGCCATCAAGAAAGCACAATCCATTATAATTTTCACCAGCTAAATTTCAGGGTGAACGAGCCTAAGTTTCCTTTGCCTTTTAAAATAGATGCAACTGAAAATGATGAACCCCATGAGGATAGGGGTGCCGACCACTCCTCCTGCAATACATAGGAGGATCCATCCCTTCATACTATTCGGTTGTGATGGTCCACTGTAGAGCTCCGCATGAGAAAGGAAATTACCTAAATCAGGAAAAAAAAAACAAAGTTTCGATTGAAATAACTAAACTAATGTTTTCCTGGTGAATATAGAATGTCTAGACTTAGGAGACTACTATTCCCATCTGTGCAGTACTACAAAATCTCTAGTATTATTATGTATCATGCTACACATTCATATATGTATGAGTGAATACAATGTCGATCCTATATGAGAATTCCTCCATGGAATTAGTAAATCATCATGCGAAAAATCCGGTATGGAGAAAATGACATGGAACTTGCAAATGCGAAAAATTATTATACACACAACCATTGCCTTTTTTCTAGCATAACATGGGGAATATGAACCTTTGGTTCCATTAATCTACAAAACGCATGCAATTGCTTGATCCACATTCATCAGTTCTTCCCAGTGAATTAAGTTGGATCATGTATGCTTACGGTTTGGGATACGAAATAGCTTTTCACTAGAACTTCAACTTACTAACTTACTACACTTACAAGAAAATGACAAAGATTACAGTTCATAGGGAGTAATGGAAATTATATGAAGCATGAAAGAATGATTCGTAAGTGCCATTGGCATCTTTGGAGTTAAAACGGTACTGAGAGAAATTTAAGATAACAAAGATCCAATCGACTTGGACTCTAGACAATATGAACAGCTTAATCCACATAATCAACGTCAATTAAAACAGAAAGATCCAATCGACTTGGACTCTAAACAATATGAGCAGCTTAATCCACATATCATCAATTAAAACAAAAATCGATTAACTTACCCATGATAAGGAGAACTCTAACGTCGACTACCGCTCCAAGAAGAAGGAGGAGGAGGAGGAGGCTTTGTCCTCTTTTGGACAAAACTTCCCGCTTTTATAGAGTTAGAAGATTAGATCGAGATCTCTTCCTCTCGTGCACACAAAAACAATAATAGCACTCAACATATAGTGATCCAGCAAAATCTTAGAGTTTCGTGTAAGGTATGAAAAGGAAAAAAAGAGAGAAATATTTGTAGTGATCCATCGAAGCATAGGGACTTCAAAAGACACATCGAGAGAGAGGGGGGTTAAAACCACCTTTGATTCGGGTTATCTTCTATTGCAATTAATACTCGAGGAAGTTCGCATTAATGCTCAAGAAAGGATTCGAATTGGACGCCCGACACATGGGAGATGTCCAATTTTCTCTTTTATCATTTCATTCACAATCTTCCCATCAACGAAAAAATTATGTTTGCTCATTTATTCCTTCATATAGTGAAATTTTTGCTTAGTGAACGTTACCCCTAGTAATTATGACATCCCATAGTCTCCCTTTAATTGAAACTGGCCCCATTAAGTGATTCATAAGTCATCACCCAACCCCAAATGGGGATTATTGCCATTTTTATAGAGTTAGAAGATTAGATAAAGGTCTCTTCCTCTCGTGCACGCAAGAACAATAATAGCACTAAACATATAGTGATCCAATGAAATCCTAGAGTTTTGTGTAAGGTATGAAAAGGAAAAAAAGAGAGAAATATTTGTAGCGATCCACCGAAGCATAGGGACTTCAGAAGATGCACCGAGAGAGAAAGAGGTTGAAACCACCTTTGGTTCGAGTTATCCTCTATTGCAATTAATACTCGAGCTAGTTCGCATTAATGCTCAAGAAAGGATTCGAATTGGACACATGACACGTGGGAGATGTCCAATTTTCTCTTTTATCATTTCATTCGCAATCTTCCCATCAGCGAAAAAATTATGTTTGCTCATTTACTCCTTCATATAGCAAATTTTTTGCTTAGTGAACGTTACACCTAGTAATTATGACATCCCATAGTCTCCCTTTAATTGAAACCGGCCCCATTAAGTGATTCATAAGTCATCACCCAACCCTAAATGGGGATTATTGCCATTTTTATAGAGTTAGAAGATTAGATCAAGGTCTCTTCCTCTCGTGCACGCAAGAACAATAATAGCACTCGACATATAATGATCCAGCGAAATCTTAGAGTTTCGTGTAAGGTATGAAAAGGAAAAAAAGAGAAATATTTGTAGTGATCCACCGAAGCATCGGGACTTCAGAAGACGCACCGAGAGAGAGAGGTTGAAACCACCTTTGGTTCGGGTTATCCTCTATTGCAATTAATACTCGAGCAAGTTCGCATTAATGCTCAAGAAAGGATTCGAATTGGATGCCCGACACATGGGAGATGTCCAATTTTCTCTTTCATCATTTCATTCGCAGTCTTCCCATCAACAAAAAAATTATGTTTGCTCATTTACTCCTTCATATAGTGAAATTTTTGCTTAGTGAACGTTACCCCTAGTAATTATGACATCACATAGTCTCCCTTTAATTGAAACTGGCCCCATTAAGTGATTCATAAGTCATCACCTGACCCCAAATGGGGATTATTGCCATAAAAGTTCTAAACATATTGTGTGAATATCGATTCAATCAAAAACCTTTCAATTTAAAAAAAAAAAATTGAAAAAACCATGCAAGTGTCACATAAGACAATAGGTGCCCATTAGCGATGATCAGTTCCCACCTTGAAATCAAAAATCACCCATTAAGTGCCGATTCCACAAAATGAAAATCAGGAACCGTCCATTAGTTCCATGAATCCATCCAAGAACCGCCCGAGTGAGTCCACGGAATTGGTCCAAATGTCCCAAACAAAACCATAATTTCCAAAACCCTTTTGATTTCTCTAAAAAGTCGCTTGAATCTAGCATACTTTAGCTCAACCGCAGACAAATTCCCAACAACGAAAGGAAGAGTTAGAGAATGCTTCTTTAACAATCAAGAATAAAGTGCCACGACTAGTCCAGAATGAGGGAAAATGGGGGCGCATGCCAGTATGGTTAAAAAGACAAACTGCGAGCCAGGCATACACAGCGAAGAGGAAGGATAGCAGGCTGGAGAGAGGACAAAATATAGGTACCTAAGTTGTAGGCATGTCAGCTTCACATTTGTCCATTGAAAGATGAACACGTTTCAATTTTGGAGTCACACCCTAAGTCTCCTCTCTCTCTTCAATTAATGTTTTTATTTTTTCTTCTTCTTTTTCTTTTTTCCATTTTTTTCTTCTTCTTCTTCTCCACTTGTCCTCCGTCGACTCTTGCTCCGCCGCGACGGAGCTCGTGAGGCGGGTCTGCGACAAGACCAGGGACCGCCGCTACCGCGTAGCCGCCCTCTCCTCCGAACCCCACACCCCCTTTTCTTTTCTTCTTCTTCTTCCCCTTTTCACTTCGCCGGGGATCAACTGCTACACATGGGCGGGGTTCGGAGGAGAGGGCGGCGACGCGGTAGCGGGGGTCGCCGGTCTCGTCGCAGACCCGCCTCACGAGCTCCGTCGCGGCAGCGGAAGGGTCAACGGATAGGACAAGTGCCCCACACCCCCCCCAATGACACGTGTCAATCTTTTAATGGATAATAGGGAGCTGACATGTCTACAACTTGGGTAATTAGTCGGGACTTGAAAGGACGAAACCAGCCTGGTGACCCACCTGAGCTCCCAGACGCGCGATGGATTTCACGGTCCCAGGAAGGGGCAAAAAAAAAAAAAAAAAAAAAAAAGTTGAAACTGTTCAGAAAGTCATCATCTCTCTCCCCTTCTCTCTCCAAGAGATCTACAATTCAATGATAAAAAAATTGATCTTTTTTTTTACAAGGACACCAATCCAGTTCGAGTAGTCTGGGTGGACAATTACACGCTAAAATCAGAAACTAAATTGGTATTCATTAGTTCTAATAAATTGAAATTCATAACCGGTCAGTTAAGCTTAATCCTAGATAATTTTCGGTTCTTTTGCACACTCTTAAGAGTCCATGTTAATAATTTTCAAACAAAGTCGGTCAGAAAGGTTATACTGGCAAATTCATCAAAATGTTTAAAATTAATTTATAAAATTAAAAAAATTATGATTAAATATTTATAACTTTTTTAATATGTTTCCCATATAGAATATTATATGGAACACAATCTCTTGCGCATGGTAGATTCGATCAATGCTACGCTTTTGGAGATGATGAGTTCATACGATTCCATAAGCCTCCAGTTCATCTCATCCACCTTCCTCAGCTTGCAAACCCTAAAATAAAGTCCCCAACGCATCCCCTTTAAAACACTACCTTCCCAGTGGAAATTCACATAATGCGAACTCCTATTCTTCACGAGAACGGCAGTACCATCCACACGAAATCGATATAGCACCGTTCCAGCTATTACGAATGAACAGAACATCGTTGTCGCGTGTGGCGAAGATCCGCTCACATACTCGAGTCGAATTTTACGCCATCTTATGCATGGCTAATTTGGTCGTTATCTAAACTTAGACTTGAACCAAATCACTCATTAAGAAAGCCTGATTAGTCTATGCATGGACAATTGAATGATTCTTTTTTTTTTCCATAGTCCAATCGCTTCGTTGTTGTGTTGTAATCCCTTGTGTCAACATATACATTGGACCTAGACACAAGTTATGTTCTCTAGTCGTATACTAGGAAAAATTGTCCAAAAAGTTATAAACATGTTGCAATTTTGCTAATTTAATCATAAACATTTTCATATTTTCCCAATTGAGTTAATCCAGCTAATTTTAGCCAAAATTCACCAACATAGATGCCAGTCAACCAATTTTTACAGTAATCTAGTCGTTATCTGAACTCGGATTTCGACCAAACCACTCGTTAAGAAAGCCCGACTAGTCTATGCATGGGTAGCTGAATGGTTCTAGTTTTCTGTGGCCCAATCCCTTCATTGTTGTGTCACAATCCCTTGTGTCAATGTCTACATTGGACCTAGACACAACTTATGTTCTCTAGTCATATATATTAGGGAAAATTGTCCAAAAAGTTCTAAACATATTACAATTTTGCCAATTCAGTCATAAACATTTTCATATTTTGCAAATTAAATCCATCCAGTTAATTTTAGCCAAAATTCGCCAACATGGAAGCTGGTCAACCAATTCCTACGCCATCCTATGGACAGCTAATTTGGTCATTATCTGAACTCGGACTTAAACCAAAACACTAATTAAGAAAGCTCAACTAGTCTATGCATGGATGGCTGAACGGCTCTATACATAACTTATGTTCTCTAGTCATATATTGAGGAATATTGTCTAAAAAGTTCTAAACATATTGTATTTTTGTCAATTAAATTCTAACTATTTTATATTTTGCCAATTAAGTCCATCCAGCCAATTTTAGCCAAAATTCATTAACATAAATGCCGGTTATCCTACATGGCACTATTAGCACTGATGTAGATAATTTTTAATAATTTTTTATTTTTCTCTTTTTTAATTTTTTTATTATGGCTGGCGAGGGTTGTTGGGCCCTTCTATCAACATATACATTGGAGATACAACTTATGTTCTCTAGTCATATATTGGGAAAAATTGTCCAAAAAATTCTAGGCATATTGTATTTTTGTCAATTTAGTTCTAAAAATTTTCATATTTTGTCAATTGAGTCCATTTACCCAATTTTAGCCAAAATTCTAACATAGATGCTAGCTGTTCATGTGGCATTGTTCGCATTAACGTAAATAATTTTTAATAATATTTTCTTTTTCTTTTTCTTTTTCTTTCTTTTTCTTTTTTTTTTCTTTTTTTTTCTTTTTTTTATCTTTTTTATCATGGCTAGTAAGAGTCATTGGGCCCTCACTCCCACGAAATGAACGATTCTCTCCTTGCCAAGGATGTCTCATGCCATCATATTTGCCCATGATCATGCTCATCCCTTTTTTTTTAAAAAAAAATTTCGACCAAATCGAAGAAGACAAACGATAAAGACAAAGAATCGGTGAAACAGCTCATACAAGGACGCGAGGTTCACCAGAGTGGCCGCCTTTTGGTAAGGAGAACCAGAAGCAAGGGCGTCAGAGCAATGATTGGGACAATCTCTACTCGGCACATCCCTACTATTCCCGTCAAGCGGAGGATCATTCATGTCGCAAAGAGGCAGTCGAAGCCAAAGTTGAAAGGTCACACACCTAGATCTGGGCAAGGATGGCCATAAGCCTCACCCATAAGGGTGTCACGACTATGAGTGAGGGCTGCAAACCCTTGCCTGTGGCCAGTGAGGGCCTGAGCACTCCTTGCTAACCACAATAAGAAAAAAAGATAAAAGAAGGAAAATAGGGAAAAAAATGAGAAAGAAAATAACTATTAAAATATTATTATTATTAAAATTAGGGGTGTCAAAAAGACCCGAGCCAACTCGACTCGACCCTAAATTTAGGGTATTTTCAGGTCGGATCAAAATATTATCTGAGTATGGAGCCAGTATCATTTAGAACCAAGTTGAAACGGGTCGGCTCATGTCTTTTTGACATCAGTATGGTATCGGTGGTACCGCCTGTGCATTTTGGATAAAATAAACAAAGAAGAAGCAAATCCGTCTCCGTGCGTTTTTCATCCGCTACTCAACCCGATCCTCTCTTCGGTGATCATCCCTTCGCTAACCACCAACCGGTCCACCCTTCAGCGCGGATAGGCGTTTTGGATAAAATAAACAAAGAAAAAGCAAACCCCTCTCCGTGCGTTTTTCATCCGCTACTCAACTTGATTCTCCCTTCGCCAATCATCCCTTCCCCGATCAAAGAAGAAGCAAACCACTTTTTGGATCTTGGCGATGCCTATAAGATAGCTGTAGGGCCTGGTGTGCTTGCTGAGCATTGGCAACAAGGGAAGGCAGTTGTCTGGTGTCGAGAACGCATGACATTTGACCTCTATGCGTGTTGATTTCCTATGATCTGCAACCTTGTCGAATTTTTGTGGATTTTTATATGATGATCTAGCCTTAAGTTCCTGCATGAAAGATGATCATGCACATCTTGACTATGTTCCGTAATTTTTTCAATTTTTTTGCAGAGAACCCCTATGATTTGGGATTAGGTCTAATATGTCCTTCTATTGATCAGAATTACACTTACAAAATTAGTAGTGTAAATGTGATTTCGGCTTCAATATCTTCGTGAAAATTATAGTGTAACTCCATACCTTTATCAAAAGGTAAGAATCATGCTAATAAAACTTCGATAATCAATTAATTGCATGAACAAACTTGATTTTAAGGTTGTGATAAAATATTTGGTCTATTGCATCGGGTTTGTCTTGATGATTTTGTAGCATTCCTTGTGTGCTCGTTTAGGCATATGTTTCTTCATGAAAATTGCTCAAGATTGCAAAGGTAATCTACATGATTTTTATCCTCAGCCTGACCCGACCCAACCCAAAACGCTTCATGACCTTTTTACAATTAGGGTCAGGTCGGGTAACATCAAGACCCGACCCATTGACACCCCTAATTAAAATCAACACCAATCATACCACATAAGATAATCACGTTCACATTAGTAAATTTTAATCAAATTGACTAAATTGACTCAAATAATAAAAAATGAAAATATTTAGGGCTCGATTAACCAAGTTAGAAGGTCTACAATTAAATTAATAATAATGTAAAAGAATTATATGATCTTTTGAATAATTTTCCTTATCTGCCGTGATACTATTGAATGCCAAATGCATCATGTACGACGTACGTTTATTCCGATAGATCGTAACGGGGCAAATTTGACGGGGCGGCCCTTGTTGTCCGGACTATCCGACCCAGCCCGGCCCGTCCAGGTCCCGTTCGCTCCTCGTGCCTCATTCGCGGCTACTTCTCGGCAGTGGGGAGGAAACCCGGCGCCGGTCAAAAAAGGTAGAAGAACGGTCAACGATACCCGGAGTCGGGCACGCGTCCCACTCGGCCGAGCCATCCGCGTCCCCCCACTCGGAACGAGCCGACTTTCTAACTCCCCGAGCCGAAACCCCACCAAGCCGCCAATTCAGCTCGCCAGCCTTTCGCGGCTGAAAGCCATCTAGCGGGCTCGAGCCGGTCCCTCGATTGGCTGGACGAGACTTCGAAGAACCACCGGCCGACGGACCCCACTAGCCCCTCTTCCGTCCTACTCCACTCACTCCCCGACTCGCTCACTCGCCCTTCTTAACCCGGCAACCACCACTTCTTTCCTCTGAACATCCATTCATCTACTACCAGTTCACTCCCTACCCCAACAGCAATTCAGCTCTTCTCTCCAGAGGAGCAGTAACCCATCCGAAATTCTCCCGAATCTCTCCGACCCACCAACGCTCGGACACGAAAGCGGCGACCTTTGATCCGTTCTCTTCTCGTTCGATGAGTCTGTGGCCCGACTACGACAACGCCTCCGCGACCGACCTCTCCGCCTTCTGGCCCCCGCCGGCCACCCCCCTCCTCCTCCTCCCCCGCCGGCGTCGCTCAATCAGGAGTCGCTGCAGCGGCGCCTCCAGGCCCTGATCGAGGGGGCTCGCGAGAGGGAGGGAGCGGGGGCGGCCGCGGCGACGTGGACCTACACCATCTTCTGGCAGTCCTCTGGCGACTACTCCGACCCCGTTCTCGGCTGGGGCGATGGGTATTACAAGGGCGACACCAAAGCCAAGGCCAAGGCCACCGCTTGCTCTCCGGCCGAGCAGGAGCACCGCAAGAAGGTCCTCCGCGAGCTCAATTCGCTGATTTCCGGGGGGGCCGCGGCCACCGACGATGCGATTGAGGAGGAAGTGACCGACACCGAGTGGTTCTTCTTGGTCTCCATGACCCAGTCGTTCGCCAGCGGCGTGGGGTTGCCGGGTCGGGTCTTCTTTAGCTCGAACCCTGTGTGGGTCTCGGGGGCGGAGAGGTTGGCGAATTGCGGGTGCGAGAGGGCAAGGCAGGCGCAGGTCTTTGGGTTGCAGACCATGGCGTGTGTCCCCGTGCTGAACGGTGTGGTCGAACTGGGTTCCACCGAGCTGATCTTCCAGAGCTCCGATCTGATTAACGGAATTAGGGGGCTGTTTAATTTCCATGATCAGGAGATGGTTTGTGGTGGTCGGGTTTTGAACAGCGAGAACGACCCGACGTCGCTTTGGATCTGCGATCCAACCGTCATGGAGATTAACGATCGTCCTATGACATTTCTCATGGAGAACCCCAGCTCAAGCAGTCTTACCGAAAGCCCCAATGCGATCTGCGCGAGAAATGATCCGCAGAGCGGCCAAAACCAGCAGCAGAATGAGGGGTTTTTCACGAAAGAGTTGAACTTTGCGGAGTTCGCCATGAATTCGAGTAGCAGAAGCAATGGAGATTCTCATCCTATGAAGCCAGAAGCCATTGAAGTACTGAATTTCGGAGACAGTGGGAGTGGAAAGTTGTTTTCGGGTCATTCGCAGGTCGTGGTTGCAGAGGAGGCCACGAAGAAGAAAAAGAGGTCAGCTACTTCAATCGGTAGCAATGAAGAGGAAATGATGTCCTTCACTTCTGGAGTGATTGTGCCTTCTTCGGGAATGTTGAAATCGGTCAGTGGAGAGGGGGACTCAGATCATTCGGATGTTGAAGCCTCAGTGGCCAAGGAAGCTGAGAGTAGCAAGGCAGTGGAACCTGAAAAGAGGCCGAGGAAGCGGGGTAGAAAACCTGCCAATGGGAGGGAGGAGCCCTTGAACCACGTTGAGGCAGAGAGGCAGAGGAGGGAGAAGCTTAATCAGAGGTTTTACGCCCTCAGGGCCGTGGTTCCGAATGTATCAAAGATGGATAAGGCTTCACTGCTCGGAGATGCGGTGTCCTATATCAAGGAGCTTAACACAAGCCTGCAAGCTGCAGAGTCCGATAAGGAGGATTTGCAGAAGCAGCTGGATGAACTAAAGAAGCGATCATCAGATAAAGAATGCATCCAGTTGGATCAAGATTGCAAGGTGGCAAAACCTACAGGAAGTAGGTCCACTGGGATGACAATCGATGTGAAGATAATGGGCTGGGATGCAGTGGTTCGAGTGGAGAGCGGTCGGAAGGATCATCCTGCGGCAAGGTTAATGGTCGCTCTTCAGGAATTGAACTTGGAGTTGCAGCATGCTAGTGTTTCTGTGGTGAACGAGCTCATGATCCAGCAAGCCACAGTTAAGATGGGGAGTCAGTTCTACACTCAGGAGCAGCTCAAGGCTGCTCTAGTGGCCCAAATCTGAGAAACTTTGAAGGATTTCATTGCTTGCAAGTTGGCATCTGCTACACTATGGAATTGAAGTTTCTCCATTGAAAGTGAGAACCTGCCCAAGATGTTCAGGTTCCAGGCGGTGCGAACCCTTTGATCAATGGGCTTTGTTTAGTTGTGTTGTTGCTTCTGGTAGATTGAACCCCTAGATTGCGAGTTATAGTAAATAGCCTAGTTCTAGAGGACGGCAATTTTTTTTTCACGTTGATCTCCTGCCTTGTCTTCGATGTAAATAGACGTCCCAAATTCGAAATGATGGGCTGTTTCCTCATCCTTTGTTGGCTTGTTCTGCTGTTTGATGGGTTCAACCCAGATCATGTCTCTTGTACACCAAGCATCCTGTACTCAATGGACAAGTGTGCCACGTTAAATTTAAAATCGTCTTCCTGTAATAGTTCTGAAAGTCGATTTTGGTGAATCGAGTACTGGTATCATGATTGCGTGATGGTGTTATGGGGATAGACATTTTAAAATTGCTCATAAAGGGCAACCTCCTGCATTGTGACAGTCTGTTGAACTCTTCATGGGTCCTTTCATGAAGTAGGGTTGTCTGTATATCTTTTGCAGAGATGCGCAAGTGAATGAGCATAAACATGGTTTTTGGTCATCCGGAGCTTAACCATATTGATTCTGTAGATTCTATCTGGTGGATGATCAATTGGCAACAGCATTCGCGGAATGAGAGTAACATAAGCATCTGCATAATTCTTTGGGTTCTGGCATGGTGACTTTACATGACCTCTCACTCTAGTCCAATCACCCACCAATTGAAATAAGATCTAACCACGGTACTGAAACATTCAGTCTGATGGGCGGGTCACTGGTTCAAGGCAGTGTTAGGAAGCATCATCGGACGTGACAGTGCATAGGGTTCTCGTTAACTTCGTTTTCTGTCGTGGCCCATGCCCAGGTAATCGTCAGGATACACTTGATGATCGATTCCCCTTCTGTACCTTTTCCTATCCAAGACGAGAAAGCGATGAGAACAAAAGAACCGCCTGTACGTTTTTCGGTGGATGCATTGAAGCACGACGGCCACTAAGTGTCCAGATGCAGTGTCCTGGTGTGAAACCTCCAGACGAAAAGGTTGATTTTTGACCTATGCGAGGGGAGCACAGATTCCATTGCATTATCGCTTTGTGTCCTACAGATTGGAAAGATTGGAATCATGTTAAGTGTTGGAGAGCACCGGTGTCCTTTTGCATTATGGCAAAGAAATAATGCCACAAATAATGCAAGAATTTTGGCATAATTTACAATATGATCTATTAATTTTTAATTTATTTAATAAAGTTTCTAAATTTTAGCTCAATATACAATGATGTCTCTGAAATTTTAATTTGTTCAAAACTTTGATACATATTCAAATTAATTTCTGGACTATGTTAAATATGTATTAAAAGTTCATAAGTCACGTTGAACATATTTAGAGATCAGAAATAACATCGCATATTGAACTAAAATTCATAGATTATATTATACATCGAGCCAAATTTTATGGATTATTCGTGTCATCTTTTTTTATGGTGACACGATCGAGAAGTTGTTCAGACGTTGTGCATTGAACTTGATCATAACGTGCTCCTTAATAGGAGCCAAGAAAGATTTGATGGCCAAAAAGAAGAAAGAGAAGTTGGGCACGAATCCGAAATTTCCAAATTGAGGCATGAGTAGTTGGCCACCCTAGGCATTAATGGTTCGGCTCAATTCTAGGGATCAAAATGAATGCGAATCCATGCAAAACAACAACAACAACAACAAACTAGTTTCCCCCTTTTTTCCGCTAGATCGTTTTCATTAAGCTCCTTGTAATTCTTAAGACCCCTCTCCGTTTCTCCTCTCCGTTTCTCCTCTCCTCCCGTTAATGGCTTCATCCCTTTTCGCGTAAGAAAAAGTTTTGTCATTTCTCTCCAATCGAACTACCCTTCTTTTCAGACAAGACTTTCCCGCCTCCACCTCCGCCTCCGCCGTGACCCATGAGCCTCAAGTGCCTCATATGCCGAGGCAGGCAACGGACGGACTCGGACCTCGATCACCGATGCGCCACAGAGGAAAAGTGTTGCGATAGGCTATTCGGCATGATCGCCGAGAGGAATTGGTCCGGCCCTCTGAACCCATCGGCTCATGAGCACGTCAGGAGGAGCGGGGGGCCTCTGATCGGCAGGCCCTCGAAGGGCCGGCGCCACGGGCTGCACAAGTCCGGGCCCATGGCTTTCGGCGGGAGCCGGGGCATGGGGCCCCCGGAGGAGCCGAGGCTGGTCCGGAGCTGGGGGATGAGGAGGGATTGGAGCTTCGAGGACTTACAGAGGAGGGACGGGAAGAGGCGAGACTACACCGTAAATAAATAAATTCACAAATCTCATGTTGTAGCTCTTCTGTTTTCTTTTTTCTTTTTTCTTTTTTGCCATTTCGGTTGCCTCTTCGCTCTTCTTGGCGATGTGTTTAATGTGTCTAGTTCAAATGAAACATGTTCCTTGGTTCGGACCAACAATCCTAAATAGATTTTTACAGGCGAAAATTTTCCCGACGTGTGCTAAAGAAAGAAAAAAAATGATGAGAGATTTATCGAGCTGCTCACATAAATGAAAAAAAAGAAGAAGACTATATGGAGGGTTTTTTTTTCCCCCTCAAATAATTGTCAATCATAAGAACCAATCTGAATATCCACTGTAAATACAGAAATCAATTTCGAATTTAAATTGGAAAGCGTGAAGGGAGAGGAGGGTTGCCGTGTTAAGCATGGAGAGTTCTTCCGTTGAATTTGAAGATGAAAAGTCGACGGTCATCAACATTAGAGATGCAGGTCAAATTCACCTCCGTGATTGCTACGAGAAACTGGCACGGCCAATCGCATCTTACTAAGGATAATATGGCCCGCGCAATGCACGTATAGAAAATATCCGACCATCTCATGACGTTGTACCGATTGCTACCGTGGCAAATATTTTTAACTCACGTCCGCTCATAAATTGACACGGTGTCCGTGGAAAAAAGAATGGACATTGAAGTCAAGGGAGATGGAGCCGACTGGGTCTGGCTCGTGACGGCCGCTACTTCACAACCGGCGAAACCTCTCCTCACTCGATTTCTCGACAAAGAAACTCCACATCAATGTTCTTATTTTTTTTATACATATAATTTCAAGGCATGTATCAATATTTAAATAATGCCTATCATGTCAGTTATTGACATGTCGCTAGGAATTACCGAATATTTCTTACGCACTCATATGAAAGGATCGCCTCACGGATCTGAGACAGTCTTGAATCCCAGCTTTCTTAATGTTCTTTCTCTAAACTAATAGATTAATTGTAGTGACGTTGTAGAATTTTGTTGTCATTTTTTATATATTAATATAGGCAGCTTGAAATCATCATCGGGGTGGTGGCGCAGTTGGCTAGCGCGTAGGTCTCATAGCTTCTGAGTTATCCTGAGGTCGAGAGTTCGAGCCTCTCTCACCCCACTATTTTCCCTTTCAAATCTTTTTTTTTTTTTTTTTCCACATCTTTTTGTTATTGTACTTTTTTTTTATATGCATTCTTAAGTTTTATATGCTCCTCTAATAGTTTATAAGAGAGGTTTAAAAGGTGGTTTCTCTTTAAGAAAACCTAAATGCAACTACAACTCCACAAAGATCATATATTCATAACAAGAATACACAATTGATTAAAACTAACGACTTTTGGTAAGATTTAGCTATCCGATCCTATGCAAGTGTTGCCCACGGGCCACTATTGGATTTCATTGTTCTTTAAACAATTGAAAATAAAAAAGTTTGTGTTGCTTGGTCGTTCTATGATTTCGATCAATGGATGGACGATATTGTATATTCTAGGAACATGAACAAATCTCTACGTTTGATTACCTACCTAGTGTGACATGTATGTCCTTGTTTACTATGGTGAAATTCTTCATCCGACTAGTGATGTCCGTGGACCACTGCTAGATTTCGCTGTTCCTTAAATTATTGAAAATAAACTTGTCTTGCTTAGTTGTTCTATGATTTCGATTGATTGGATGGACAATGTCGTATATTCCAAGAACATGAACAAATCTTTGCATTTGGTTACCTATTTAGTACGACATGTATGTCCTTGTTAACTATGGCGAAGTTCTTCATCTGATTGGTGAGGCCCATGGGCCACCGTTGGATTTCACTATTCCTTAAACGATTCAAAATAACAAAGCTTGTCTTGCTTTGTTGTCCTATGCTTTCAATCGATTGGATGGATGACGTTGTATATTCTAGGAACATGAACAAATCTCTATATTTGGTTACCTACCTAGTACGACATGCATGTCCTTGTTTACTATGGCAAAATTCTTCATTTGATTTGTTTGAAAATGTCTCAAAAAATCCCATGCTAGTCAAAGATATATAAATATTATATGAATTTTCACCTCACCCTCCCACACAAAAGCCCTTTATTTTAATCTAGTCATTACACCAAATGGCTTCTAACTAATTACTTCAAAATTTTAGATTTGAGCAAGTTCTTAAAAGATTTCGTTTAAACTTTATGATGTTAAACTCGAGGGACTTAAGAACTAAGACAACTGCCAAGTAGGCAAGTATAATAGACTCTCGCGCCTAAAGTGAGGCGGTGAAACTCGTAAGGGTTCCTATTAGGTTAGTCCGTACTTTCCATAGTGTCTTATAATTGACCTATCAACCCAATATCTCATGGGTTATACAAAAGCTTTCTATTTTAATCTAGTCAATACATCAAATTTTTTCTAATTACTTTAAAACCTTAGCTTTGTCGACTTTATTGCAAAGCCTGTCTAATCAAACCGCATCATATAAATCATTAAGAAATTAATCGAAAACGATGTGTTGAGCTACCAAAACGGAACAAGGCGACGACCAGTTCGATCGCTTTGAACGACAACAAACTAGGGTTTACGTGCCTAATCCCCTCTCTTTGCTCCTGGCACCAGGTTGCGTGTCCGAAGTGGAACCAGCTGCCGGATGAACCCTGCTGCTGGTTTAATAAATTATTGATCGCGCTCTTTTTCTCCCCGCTTGACAGGTTCTTCTTCGTTCAGTCGCGCACGAAACCCCAGAACATGTTCGTGCCTCGATCTTGTGGACGGTGGCGTTGCCCTGGCTTCCCTTCTTGAGTACCGAAGAAAGGAACGGTGCATGAACCAGTCAAAAGTCTCGCGGGCACCGGAAGTGTCTTGGAAGGCAGGGTCCTTCCTCTCCCGAGAGAGACTTTAGAAAAGTCAACATTTGACCACCCCTGAAAGGGCAAAGAAATTGATGGGAGGCAGCTTGGCTTTGGCTTGCTGTCTCTCCAGCATGTGGAGGGAAATTAAAGAGGAGGAAATGATGGGTTTTCTTGGCTAGGGGAATGCCTTGATGATAGCTTATGTTGGGATATTTAAGACTTTAGAATCGAAAGGGAGGAAGACGGAAATTGAAAATCGTGAGAAGAATTGGGCCTCTGATGAGGACATGATGCGCCATTCCAATCTTCGCATACGAAATGAGCCAGTGATGATATCATGCATGCCTAACTTTTGGACTATCTATAAAGTTAATCCGACCATCTTGTAACGAATTTTCCTTAGGAAACCACACCCTTTCAGGCCTCTTTTTTCTTCGGATGTTTTTGAATTGATGATTACCATCTGATGACAAATGTTATTTATGATCAATTCGAGAGAGCCTCTCTCATTTGATGTAAGCCTTGGGAGGTCGCAACATTGTTACTCGACAAGTAATATTATGTGAAAACAAGTGAAGTTAACACTCAATCATATATTCTTTTTTCCATTATCGATGTGTTGGATACATCGAATGGAAACCAAATATAGAATAACAAAATGCATCTCTTCGTAGTTTTCTTTAAAATTGTAACTTCCATGTGGACTATAAAACATGATAAATGGAGTTCATGAAGGATGTTAAACTAATCCAACTCATTTATTAAAGTCATGTTATTGCAACACTTGAACCAAGATTCACAGGGCATTACAAATATATCTACACACAGAGAGAAAGAGAGAGAGAGATCAACATGAACATTGGTCATTATTTTTTTCCCCGCATTCCATTCAGGGAAAATGACGCGAATGGTTCATGAACATTGATTCAATATATAATATCATCTCTAAAATTTGGTCTAACGTTCGATGTAATCTCTAAATTTTTAAACATTTTCATATAATCTTATATTGAATATTTATGGATAGTTTAAGAATCATCAGTGCTGGTACCTTTCAATATGTTAGGTCCGAGAGAGGACGGGGGGAACGGAGGAGGCGGAAAAATAGGGTTAGGTGGTTCCCAAAGGTCGTTCCTCGGGTCCACAGACCCCCGGTCAGACGTTGACTCAGGGGAGGAGGCCCGGTCATTACAGAGGGACAGAACAGCGAGCTCTGAAGTCGAGAATCTTGCGAGGACAGGGGATTGAAAAAATTTCGTCAAAGGATCCGAAAGTGGGGGGAGAGAAAATGGAAACAGCGGCGATGATTCCGTATGGTTTGACTGACGGGGAAGGGAAGGGAAGGGAAGGGAAGGGAGAGGGGAGAGAATGAATGGATGAAAGAAGGAAAGAATACAAAGCTCGTTCATGCGTAGCTTCGTCGGAACTCGGAAGCTGTGAATGGAACTTCGACCCCACCAGCGCGGACCACGTCACGCGGCCTCACTCTCACACCGTTGTTCCCATCTCTTTCGCCCACCTAAATTATCATTCATTTCGCTGTTGACCCTCCTCTCTCTCTCTCTCTCTCTCTCTCTCTCTCTCATCCTCCCCCCAATCCCATCTCTAGGGTTTCCCCAATTCTCTCTCTCTCTCTCTCTCTCTCTCTCTCTCTCTTCCCCCTGCTTCTGACTCTGCATACAGACTAGGCGGTCTGAAAAGATACCTTTTTTATGCCAATTGAAGACCCAAGAACCGTTTTTGATCCTCACTCCTGGCTTCGGGCGCAAGTGGGTCTTTGGAGTTTGTCGGATTCTTGCTACCACCGAGGTTAGAATCTTGGTCGTGTTTCTGCTGATTCAGCTCTTGGTTTCCGGTTTTGTGGGCTAGGAGATTTGGTTGTTCTGCTCGTGTTGTTGTTAGACTAGTGCTAGTGCTGTCTGGAGATTGAGTTTTGGATCTTTGCTTGTTGATTGGGGGGAAGAGGTTTTTGGAGGCTTTTGAGTTTCCTGGGTGGGTCGCTTCCTGTATGATCAATCTGATCAGTGAATACCCAGTGGAAATGGTTGCGCTTTGTGTGTTGTAGCCCTGTCTGCTGTGGCTTATGAATGTTTAAACGTCCGGAAACGGGAGTTTGATGAGAGATTGAGGAGGGGGTGTGGTTTCGAGCGATTAGAATATTGGGATCTCGAAAATGGACAACTCTAGGAACAGGCCGAGTGATCATTTGGGTGTGAACAAGATGGGCAAGAATATAAGGAAGAGCCCATTACACCAGCCGAATTTTGCCAACAACAATAGCACCACCAGCACCACCACCAACAACAGCAGCAGCAACAACCCAAATAATGCCGCCAGGCAACAGCCGCAGCCTCAAGTTTACAACATCAGCAAGAACGATTTCCGCAGCATTGTTCAGCAATTGACGGGTTCCCCTTCGCAAGATCCCTTGCCTAGACCTCCCATCAATCCCCAAAAACCACAGAGCATGCGGCTGCAGAAGATTCGCCCACCACCCTTGGGGCCTATGGGGCCTATGAACAGGCCCCATATTCCCCCTCCAGCTGCAGTTGCTGCTCCTCCCCCTCCGGTTCACTACAACAACAGCTTCGCTAGACCTCCTCAATATGGTCAGCCATCGCCAACACCTGTGCCACCTATGGAACCTCAGAACCCATTTATGCAGAACACAACCGAGTCTCCTATCTCTGCATACATGCGATACTTACAGACTTCAATCCTAGATAATAGTCCGGGTGGAATCCAAGCTCCACCTCATTTACCTCAGCAACATCCAGGTCAAGTTCAGAATCATCCACCTCCAGCTGGTTTGCTTCATAATCCACCTGTCCCTGCACCAAGAATGAGTGGCCCAATGCCACCTATGCCAAATCTTCCTTCTCCTCAGATGAATGGTCCAGCACTGTTGCCCTCTCCGACATCTCAATTCCTCCTACCATCGCCTACCAGTTATTTGAATTTGTTGTCTCCAAGATCGCCGTATCCTTTGCTCTCCCCTGGGTTCCAGTTTCCTCCCCCTTTCACGCCCAACTTTTCGTTTTCACCAGCCACTCAGACAGGGATTTTGGGCCCAGGTCCTCAGCCACCACCTTCACCTGGGCTTGGATTTCCGCTGTCTCCTTCAAGCTTCTTTGCAATCCCAAGTCCAAGGTGGAGGATGTAATGCTTTTTTTGTTGTTTTTGAGCAAAATTGCAGGCTGAAAGTTCCATGCTGAAGATCTTCGCAGCGATGGATCTGGTGCTTTCACCATGTATACTATGGATTCATCCGCTTGCGGAAGCTTCCACTGTGAAAAATTTATGTACCATTGTCATGTAAGAGGTTCTGCATAATTTGAAGTCCTTTTTGTGTATGTTCATTTTCTTCACTTTTGCCTGTATTGACACCCATTTTGTAGCTTTTTCTTTATTCCCGGTGACTTGGATATAGTAACAGCTGCAAATGTTCAATTTAGCCGGTGGACAAGTTCACCTTAGGTGATATAGGAAAATACATCAAGCAAATGGCAATTTGCAGTGTGTAGAATGAAAGGCTGACTTCAATCAAAATGGAGGTAGGAATTAGGTCCTGTACTGAGAAGAATTCCAGTCTTATTGTAATAATACTGATACTCTTTGTTTCCATTAGATCAGCTCTTCTTTTGATTGGTTCATACGTCAAATTTATATTATTCTGTCGTCCTTATATTCCCCTTCGTGGTAATTATGATTCCATGGTTCCTTGAAATGACTTGTTGTCATGTCTTCTTTCTGTGTTATAGCTTCCAACGGTTCTATCTTCATAGAAATTCACAAAATAAATAAGAGAATGTAGATGACCAATTCTTTAGCTTTTATCTTGCAGTAACTGCAAGTAGGGGAGGTAGATGTTGAACCTGAAACCAGCAAGTTCTTGATCAGGGATAAGCCACCCTTAGGCCAATGCCTTGCTCCTGTGTTCTTATCTGCGTAGGAATGAGTTATGCGAGCATTGAGATAGGTATCTCTAAATTGTGTTAATGAAGAAAGGACAGAATTAAGGGTGAGAATCTAGCAATTATTGGTCTCCTATAGTAGTAGTTCTAGTTTTACCTGGTATTTGCAGCTCTGGCCACTGGAGCTTCTTAGAGCATCACTGTGCCCGGACCAAATTGAACTGAAATCTTGGTCTCCTTCAAATGGAACTTCTTTCCTTGCGTTCGACTGGCTTTGAGAATGCAAAGTTTATTGCCATTTGACACTATGCATTGGCCATTCCATCTTGCTCTGTGGCGTTTAATGTGGATGCTATGGTAGCTAGCTACTTCCAAGCTTCTGTTGTAGTATTGCCAACATTTTTAAGTGGATAGAAAATATTTCTCTATATCTGGGATCAATGTGATTATGTGAAATTTGTTCGTGTACAAAGGTATGTCTCTGCTATCCGAGTGTGAGGCCTTGGCAGTGCCTCATGTCAACATATGTAAATGCACTTGAGTCTGCTTCTCTAACCTGTTGAGATGCAGTTTAAGCTTCAGTGTCCTATGCTTATATAGATAAATATCGCAGAGGACATGTGGCTAGCTCGCACTCCTAGCGTACGAGTCAGCCAACTATCCTTAGAAACTTGCGGCTCCTAGTCTTGTAAAGAGTTTGTTGTGGTGTTTACTGGTGGACTCGGCTGAGTGTCTGTGGCCATCATCTGCACTGAACAATGGCACACGAACAACCAGATGGACCGTGGTTTCGATTATTCATTCATGTGATTAGGCTTCCAGGCTTTTGAGTGGAAAGTGTGGGAAGTTAAGATGCATCTCAGAACTAATCTTTTCACTGGTGTTCCTTAAACTAAGCCGATAGGCAGTGTGGTTCAGAATGTTCTCATCATCGCCAAGGTTGGCATGTCCTACGAATTCAGGTTCTTAACTTGAGGGAGCCTGCAGTGAGTCCTATGGCTCTTCAGGGCGTAGGAGAACCGAAAGAACGAAATCTTGCAATTTTATGCCAGCTCTGGATGCTGCATAGACCTTGTACAGAGTATAATAAGCAAGAACATTGCGCTGGCTTTGCCTGAAGTTGATTCTTTAGGTTCGGTTCAATTCAGATGAACAGGTTTTGGTTCAAACCAGGACCATTGGTCGGTTGGTAAAATGCTTCTCTCTTTTGGGATGGATCCATGCTGGGGCGGCTTCAGGTTTCGCTCCAGGAAGAACAAGGCCATTTGACCTTAGCACGAGAGGATGATTCTACAAATAATGCCTTTCGCTCTGATTTCATATCCGCTTATTTTCTTGGGCTGTGATTGTGTCTATGGGGCCATGGGCTGGATTGGTCAGAGGAATATGTTCACACTCGGGTTTCGTTAGGTTCATTGAAAATGAATGATTTAAAAACGTTTTCTTAAAAACAATTGCTTGTATTGCTTAAAACAATGATCGAACAAAAAATATTTTAATCATTTATGAAAATATTCAAACATAAATTATTATCTATGATGAAAATATTTTTCATTGATTGGTTATTTTGAATGATACAAGCCATTAATTTTAGGGAAATGTTATCAAAATCATTTATTTTTTGCACAAATAGAGCCTTAATTTGGATTGAATGATAAGAGAGAACATATACTAAAAAGCACATTTTGTTTGGTTAAAGGGATTGAGAAAAGAGGGATATGGAGAGATTATACTCCCAAGTTTCCTCCCCTTTTCTATCCTCTTCAAATCACTCCAAATCTCATAGGGATTTCGAGTAATCGTAGAGGAAGCATAAATATCAATTCTCTTCTATGTGTCTTAATGAGTCTAATACAATAAACCATCTCCAATGACTCGTCATGTAAACATTCGTATAATTAATTCCTTAACTAATCTTGTCTTAGCTCACCCTCTCTAGGGCAATCTTCTTACAGAAGGAAATTTTCCATATGAACTCCACCACCATTCTCGCATCCATTGTTGGTGGAGAAAATGATACCGACGATTCATGAATTTTGACCTAGTATGTAATATTGTTCCTAAACTTTTAAATTTATTTAATGCAGTTTATAAACTACTATCAAATGTTCAATTCAGTCCTTACACCAAAATGGTACGGCGCATTAAACCAAAGTTCCTGAACCAATCACATCATTTTAGCTTCTCGAAATCAATCATCGCTGCCTCCATCGGGGCTTTCGTGCAATCAAACGCATTCAGAGGGACGTGAGCAGGATGAACATGAATCAAGTCCTGTGGTTCACGAGGGAGGGTTTGAAAGGAAGAGAGATTTTGTGAGGGAGAGTGGCACCCACAAAGACAAAACCCCCCGCCCACAAAAAGCAAATCTCTTTTCTCATTAATTGCCCCTAAATTCTCCCCAATAAGAGCCGTCTCATTGGCCGATCCAAGCCTCTCCTTCTTCCCCCATCCTCCCGGGCTCCACTCCCTTAGCCTTTGCCCCCTCCCTAAAAGGACCAATCGGCGGCTAAAGAGAAGAAATGGAGGAGAAAAAAAATTTCTTGCAATGACAAGTTGGGGACAAGGAATCTTGCAAAACCCACCAATCAAAAGCTGGCTTTTGTTGCAAACAAGTTGGCAACTTGCGAAAATTTAAGCTTTGAATAGCCATTTCGCCTACCCGAAGGGAAAGAAAAAGAGGTCGCTTTCGCTCTCGAGACTTTCCTCTCATCATGTGGGTTCAAGTGTGCTCTCTTCCCGAAAGTCTTCACGTGGTCTTCATTATTCAAATTAAACATCTTACGTTTGATTTGTCTTCCACGTTTGCGAAGGTACAACCGACGGGATTCGCGCCGGCTTTCGTTTTTGGAAGAACGATATGAGCTCCACATCTTTTCGATCTAATTCGAAAGGCCGACGATGCGATTATACTTTGTGCATTCTCCTTTTCTTTTCTTTTCTTTTTTAAGGTTGGATGTGATTTGCTTTTGCGTGTAGGCGAATGGATATTTTGAAAGGTAATTGGGACAGCCGCTGGGGAGAGGCTTGTTTTGGCATCCACAGAAGGACGGTGGACCCCGACAGGGCACCCTCAAATTCGCCCCCACCACCGCGCCTGCCCTCGCCATCCAATCAAAGCCATGAAAAAGATTCGGAGCTCTCCGAGGATGACGCTTTCGACCTTGCTCTTGTCCAAGAGCGAAGTCTCTCTTCCATCGCAATCTATGGCAGTAAACAAGGTGCATATGTAGTTGGTCCTCGAGGGGTCGAACGAACCGGGTCGATGAAGAGGGGCCACGGCGGCACGAGCTTCACAAGAACACAAAAGCGCGGCATACTTAGAGCTGGTTTCAAAGCGAGATGCGGAGCGATGGTCGTTCGCCCTCGTTGCGTGTAGACAAAAGGAGGGTAAAGAGGGACTGGGGGTCGGCATCAGCAGCAAGATGACATGGGGAGGGAAGTTGACAATCTGGGATAAGATTCCGAGGAAGCCTTTCTAGCACACTTTGGATAATGTTCCTTGATTCATGTGCGGACCCCAGATCTCAGTAAGTAGCCGTGACACAGATCTCTCTCACTCTCCCCACCCCGCTACTTGCCATATGCATGCAATGAGTACCACATCACTGCCAGCTAGCTATCTTACATTATCTGGAATCAAAAAGCATTCAGCTTGCTCCTGCCTAATTCGAGGAAAGAAACGGATCTTGCTCTTTCTTTCTTTCTTTCTTTCTTTCTTTCTTTCTTTCGACATTCCTTTCTATTGCCCGAGGGGGTCGTTCTTGTTTTGGACGAGTCCCGACGTTAAACCAGCAACTACTGAGAATGAAGGGCCATGGAGGAGGATGCATTGAGACATCGATCGACGAATTAAGGTACACGTTCGACCAGACGATCTTGCTTCTCGACAAGGACAAAATCTTTGATATGCTTTATGAGATTTAGGCCGAGCATCAAGGGGTCGGGCGGTGCAATGGCCCCAGCCAACAGCCCTCGGTTTCGTTGGTTGAAGGTATTGTCTATGGTTGCGCAAGATGCAAGGCATGTTCACAAACTAATACAGATCTCCAAGAGGGAATAAAAAAGGATTAATTGATGATCAGAGATGTTACAACTGTAATCATCAAGCATGAGAAGAATATTCAGTTCGATGATCTTACAACAACTCCGAGGGTAAAAGACCGGACTAATGATACAGACGACCCCACCAGCCACCACAGCGAAGCATCAGATCATAGTAAGCATCGACTACCCGGCCGTGCTCAGTGTGAGCAGTCATATCATTTCGTGATTCGATCGAACATCTCTAATGGTCTTTACCAATTAGGCCTCGAGAAACCAAAAGCCTAAACCTATGATGCTTCCCCGAAATGGAAGAAAGACGCGAGAAGGACAAAGAGACTTACCTGAACGCTTTTTTGCCTTTTCAGCTTCCCTAGAAGTTCCTCGCTACAAATGCTGCCGACCCAGATGATGATCTCTCTCTCTCTCTCTCTCTCTCTCTCTCTCTCTCTCTCTCTCTGGGTGAACCTCAAGAGGCCAAAGAAAGAATAACACTGATGGTGCAATGTCTAGTTTGTACCCACGGATTCTCCTGCTCCAGTTCAAACAAGTTCAGCTGTCCATCTTTCAGCATTTCACGCCCATTTACATTCTCTATTCGGGCGATGTCCCCTATACAGCTAGCAATTGAGCCATCTTTAATGTCAATACTAACCCAGATCAACCAAATCTGCTGCTCAGTCGCGATGAGGAAACCATGAATGCTATCTTGGGTTATTAGTCTGAACTTCTAGCCCACTTCACAGGTGAAAAGAGAGCAAGAAAGATCGAAACTTGATGGAAAGATTCACATGCATGTATAACTACAAATCTTTGAACCTACCCAAGAGGGTTAAACCCATATAAGAGCAGTCAAAAACATTCGTTCGGAAATTCTCACACAGCAACAAACGACAAGAACAAGAAAACCACTGCCATCACCATAACAGAAAAAGGTTTAGGAAAAACAAGAAAAGCGAAGACCTTTAATCCAGACGATCTTGATTCTTGAGAGCTTCAAATTTGTTTCCACAGCGAAAAGAATTTACAGAAACAGGCGACGAGAATATACCCCTTCATGAACATTACTGTACACATTGCGTCACTCTGACTAATCTAAAACCAAATCTGCATTGCGCTTTTGACTTGATCTTGATGTTCTCACTGAATTTTCTCTGCCTCAACGCCCGGAATGCGACCTGACTCTCACGAAATCAAGCTCCGTCTCAATCTCGCTCACATGTCTGTATAGGGAGAGAGGTCAAAAAAGGCAAAACGAAAGAGAGTTTCGCATCTCGTGAATCCTTTTTCCAGAAAAAAATCACGGGGGGTAGAAGGAAAGAGGGAAACTGTCGTGGGGATCTCTTTTCGATGTTTTCGGCCCGAGCGCGCGCCGCGTCACCGCCGGTCACGAGCCATCCCCTCGGCGACGGACGCCAGCTTCTGCAGGTTCAGCTTCACGACTGTGTCGGCGAAGAGGCGCGTGTCCTCCTCCGTGTTCCCTTCGGGGACGTCCACCACGTAGGACTCCATCACCGCCGTCCAGATCTCCCCCTTCCCCCCGGACACCTCGTGCACCGTCGTCACCGACCGGTAGTTCCTCAGCCGGTGCTCGCCGCCGATGATGCTGAACCCGGCCACGTGGCGCTCGTCGTCGAGCACGTCCAGCCGCTCGGTGCTGGTTTCGGCCGGCAGCCCGGAGATGACGCTGACGTCGCGGGTCGAGCCCACGGCGAGCCGGAAGTCAGCGGCGACGGAGCAGCTCTTGATGAAGTGCTTGTAGACCTGGGGACGGTCGAAGCGGCGGACGATGGACCAGACGGCGGCGCGGGGGGCGCGGACGCGCTGGGCGAGGAGGGAGGAGCACTGGCCCGGACGGAGGCGGTAGGTGTGGAACTCGTGGACGAAGGGAGCCAGCGCCGCGAACTCGTCCCGGTTCAGCCCGGGGGGGACCTTCAGGTGGTGGGTCGTCGTGATGTGGCGGTGCTCCGGCGCTTCTTGGGAGGTCTCGCCTTCCCCTTCCTCCATTCTTGAAAGAAAGCTGTGCTTGTATTGAGAGAGAGAGAGAGAGAGAGAGAGACTTTTGTATTTTGTACGGGAAGAGAGAGATTGCCGGGTGGAACTGGGGGAATGAGAGGGGGAGAGAGAGAGAGAGAGAGAGGTTTTATTTTATTTTTTTCTTGTTTTTATTTGAGTTGGCTTTTGCTATGTGTGTCTGTGCGTGTATATTTATTTATTTATTTATTTATTTATTTATTTATTTTCCCCATATTGCTGGTTCTTTTTAATTATTTATCTGAGGTGGTGGCTTTTGAAAAATATTAGGGAAATTTTTATTTCTTTTTTTTTTTTTTGAGAAGGAATTAGGGATTTTGGGGGGAGGTGCTGAAAAATGTCAACAGGGTGAAGTGTACATGTGGTGGGTCGTGGCTCAGCTGCTCTTGCCACTTCTTGACACATCATCCTCGACTCCGATCCTCACTTCTTATTTTAACCTTTCGTTAAGCTTGGACATAGGCTTGATTCTCTTAAGGAAAGTCAATTTTAGGTCAAATTCCAATTTCTTAAATAATTTTTCTTCACCTCAAAAAATAAATCCTCGACTTTTCCTCTCAGGTCCGCTCATGCATTCAAGAATCACCATTGATTATTTCCGGATCTCAATATTAGAAAGCTTATGTTATTCCATACGAAAATGAGGATTTTGATGAAGACATGAGTTCCGATAATAATTTCTGATTGGCTTGATGTTTATAATTTTGAAGAAAAATGTCGATATTAGGTCAAATCTCAATTTCGTAAGTAATTTTTCTTCGCCTCAAAAAAAAAAAAAATCCTCGACTTTCGCTCTCATCGTAGGTCCACCCATGCATTCAAGGATCGCCAATGATTGCTTCGGGATTTTAAATATCAAGAAGTCGATGTTGTTCCGTACGAAAATGAGGAATTTGATGAAGATACGAATTCTGATAATAATCTCTAATTGGTCAGCTGATTAATGACAAAATTGGGATTGATTTAAAGTTTAGAGTTTTAGGAAATTAGGTGCCGGTCAAATATAATTTCTTTCACCCTTTCCATTTAATTATTTGCGGACTAGGTATTCATTTTCTTAAATAAATAATTTTTGCAAATTGAAGTGGGGAAGGGCTTATTTGTTTAATTTATCTATGTTGACCGACGCCGATGTAAGAAACAACAGCGTTTCGTGCTATTAACGTTTGACCTTATCTGCAATTTACCTTCACTTACAAAATGGGAATGTATTTGGATTGGATCATACAGTTTTATGTTTGCATGACATCTTAGATTAAGGGCATATGGACCCACTCCGAACCATCTAAGCTTTTCCCTGAAATTATAGTTTGAATTAGTGAAAGCATTTGATAGCTTGATTGAATTTTAGGTGCATTTGCTTCGGAGATTAGTACTCCTAATGTAATTCGAGCGCCGGCCGTGATTGATGGATACCTAATTTGATAACGAGAGGTATTGAGCGTTTCCATTCAATTTTCCAAAATATTGAAAAGGCGTCTATTCTCAAAAAATGCATTAAAAAGTTATGATATTTGTTTTTATGTTGTTGGAATGTTTAGCAAGTGCTCTTGTGCGCTCCATGTGATAAGATGAAATGAGGCTGGAGATAATGGGACTAATATTGAGCTTCGTGTTGATTATATTTTTTCAGGTAAATTCACAAAGACGATATATTCACACTCCGTTTATATCGAAGAAAATGAACGATTGCGAAAAAAATTTCATGAAAATTGATAACTTGTATTGTTTACAATAATTAGCCAACGAAATGTATTTTTATTACCGACAATAATTTTGGTCTAAACATTTCTCATGACAATGAAAATATTTTCAGTTAAATTTTGTTATGAGTAATACAAATGATTTTAAAAAATATATATTTTTAAAAAAAATTATCATTTGCGAAACAAAGCATCGACTAAGTACGATTACGTTGTACCTCGTTAAATTGGCTTACGAACTCGGTACGGTAGAACGCTGTGTCGTTGAAATTTCTAGCGTGCGTAAAGTGCTTGTGCTTGTTGGTGGGCTCCACAATCTGAGGTGCAATTTTTTTTTAGCGGAAACCTCGAAGCCCACGAGGCAGAAAATTCCGTATCTATGGGGCCTGAATGTCATGGCGATTGGGCTTTGATTAAAAACAATGGACCGAAAAAGATGTTCGATACAGGAGTTCCAAAGAGCCCAACTCACATGCTTTTCAAAATGCGATATACGTATTTGAGTTTTACCTTTGGATCACTTTACACCTTCGCATCAATTATCCTCGAGTCTCTGTTTACGAAAATTGTCATTTTCTCCTCAGAAATACCCATCCATAAATCCAAAATCTCATACTCACCTAAAGCACTCCTCGCTAATTAAAAGCCCAAGCACTAACAGACGTCGAACAAGATGCCAAAATGAGTTCAGGAGGGATGATATGGTTTCAGTGTCGGGTTTCGCTTGGGAGGTGCGCGAATGACATTCGCAACGACAGAGGAGGTATGTTAATGACCATTTGCTCTAAATGTAAAATGCCCCGCTTCGAATAGATCGCCCTTGTAAATTATACAGAGAAAAAGGTCATGTGGTCTAGTTTCTACTACATTCACAGAGAGACATTTCGCTCTTTGCTAGTCCTCATGATTTAGCTTTAACAAGACAAGGGCCAAAGTCACTACCATGTTAATAAAAGCCATTCGCTTCCTGTTCGTCTCAAAGACAAAGTCAAATTAGATAGGAGCACAGACATTTCAGTCGCGACTTTTAAGCCAGTCAAAAAACCATCACTTCTACACAAAGCAATTGAGCAAATCGCTACCTATCGGCAATGCTTAATCAGAAACTTGGTATCAAGCCAATGCAAAATAGTATAAGGCTCGACAAAATGGTCAGTTGTGTAACTGACAAAAAGGCGACACATCATTCTTTAAAGCAATACCTGTGCTACAAAATAACTTTCCCAAACTGTCTTAGAACAAAGTACATTCTTTATTTGTCTTCTGAAAAGAATTTCTTAAACAGCTCTCCTTCCACATCCATTACATAATCGGCGTGATACTCCCGCTTCTCCGCAACCAAGAGGACCTGCAAATTAGAGGACTCTGTCTTGGAGATCGTTTATGAAGGCAGATGCGAAGGAACTTAGCTTCTTTCCGGTCTCTCCTGCGATGTTCTTGAGGGAAGAGATATCTTGCTGAGCCTGTGAAAATGAGAAGGCGAAAAACTAAACTTAGTATAAACCCACCTAGTTTAGCCAAAAAGAGAAACCAGAAACTAGTGGCAAATGAAATCTAGGATAAATTTCAGGAAGAGACAAAAGGAAATAGTAATGAAATGGAGAAGCAAACGAAAATGGAGTGAGATGGAATGGGAACATGATTTTAATCACAAGGTGTGGGACTTGAATCCCATCGCAAGTATGGGACTACTGCTTCAATAGCTAGCAAGTGCCCAGGCCTATGAAGCCAAATCCAAGTTCCAAATCTATACCTTGCGATTAGGATTATAGTATATATTCCTCAAAAATCTACCCAAAACCAATACAGCCATTAAACGATAAATGCTGCAGCATGGTAGAACACTACCTGGAAAGAGAGCCTGTTGATGAGGTCGCTTGCAGAAACATCCAGAGCAGCATCTGAACTGTCGCCAAAAAGATCAGCACTGGAGATGGCAGATGAACTCTGTAACGACGAACAAAAATAAAGTATTAGTCAATAACTCAATACTGGAGACCATTTTCCATTGGAACAAATTCATAGTTACCTCTTAACAGACCCAGAGTTATTTCTAATACATCATGAGACTTCAGCATTAAGGTCCAGAGAAGTCTTGTTTACTATTAATCCAAAAATGCAGGGGACAAAAAATGGTGACATCAATTTGGCATTCAGCAAAGACGGCTTCTTCAGATGATTACCACTATGTAAACAGAAACAGCGAAGGTGTAATGTCTCCTAAGATTATCCTTAAGACTAAAGGTTGTCATCAGAAGAGGAGTGTACCATTCTAATTTGTCCCCACACTAATATGAACTTTGAAAACCATCACAAGATCAAGTCATATTTTTTTTTTCTTTGGTCACTCAATTTGCAGAAACAGCCATGAACAGGTCAGATGTATTTAAAAAAAAAATTCCTTAAGACCATCGATAAAGTGCATTCTGAAGTTATTCCAAAAGCCCATATGATTCTGCCAACACTAGTCGCACATACATAGGCCACCATGGCTCCCTCAAACTCTCTATTACAACTAATGCAATAATGGAGAAAGGCAAAACAAACCCCAAGAGGAAACATTTATGGGAGAAAAGTCACAAATAGATTAGGGAAGAAGTCACAATAAGCTAAATACAACAACAAAAACAGACACCACATTGGTAAACTATAACTCCGGTCAATGCACACACAGAAAAGACCAAAAAGGCTCCCCAAAATCCTCAAACAGGATGATGCGAAACCTTTCTTGTACCATTGGCCATATGTACAGAGTCTGCAATGGTCGCAAAGTCATGAGTATCACTTTCTAATCACAATAGCAATCAAAGAAATTTGTGTTCCTGTTTCCCTTATCTATGATGCATATCCAAGAAGAATATTCCAGGAAACAGCCAAGAAGGGAAGTGGGCCCATTCACTCAAAGGGGGAAAAATGCTTCAGATGATAAAGGAAAGTTAAAACTGGTCATTTCTCAATGAAGGGCACATACAGAGAACTTCTGCAAGGTAACTTGGGCATTGAGGTCATTAGCTGTACTCTGATCACCAAAAAATTGGGCTGATGAAATTGACTTTGCATTTGAAAACTTCTTTCTTGCCTCATCAGTTTCCTGGACCTGAGAATAGCAGTAACAGGAAATAACATCAACATATTGATAAGAAGAGTTTGTTGTAGCTGAAAATAGCATAATTGGATAACTAAATAAGAGTGTCACCACCAGCCATAAATAATCAACTAAACCAGCAGGCATGAGAACCTATCTATGCAGCTGTTTTATGAAAAAAGCTAAAACGAAAAACAAAGGAAGGCGACAAAAGGAAATGAATAAGAGCAATTCCATCAACACGTCTTCAAGCATGGAAAAACCAGCACATAATTGACATATTACATGTTCCCCATAAGAACCTTGAGCAGAGTGTTCAATAAGCTTTGCAAGTTTGTAATGACATATAAGCAAGCTTAATTTAAACAGCACCAACTAATTCTACTACCTGAGATTTTGAAGAATGAGAGCCTGCTTTCTTTGGAAAACCACTGTCCATTCCAAATTCAGCAAAGAAGTTTGACGACTTTGGTGGAGCTACATGATTAATCACATGTGTACCACCAGAACTCGTGTCTGATGATTGGACATTTTCTACATACTCAAATCGGGATCCAAAAGAAGGACTAGCCATTGAAGTGCTGCTAGCAGGAGTAGCAACTGCTGGGACAACTGGCTCTTCAGGCTTTTGCTCATATAAATTTTCACTTGGCTGCATGTGTGAGATGAGAACTCCAAAGTCAAGGAAAAGACATATAATAACATCAATGGACATTTTCAACCTGCTTCTGAGATGAGCACCTAATGTCGATTTTAAACAGAGAATGCAGGTACCTTTGTTGTTAGCTTTCTCGCACCAAGGCCCCCAGTTTTCCCCGGCTTTCTGGCACCAAGAGGCTTCTTCACAGTAGTTACAACGGTATGAGAAGTCTTGGGGGAAGCAGAGACTTCAGGCACTCCTTGCCTACCTAAAGAACTTTCTTTGGGGGCTTCACTGATCTTAACATCAGGAAGTCCATTGGATGCTTGGGATGACTGAGAAGCAACGGGAGATGATGGCAAAGCCACATCCTCTGCCGTGCTTTTGGCTACTTCTTTTGAAAGGAGTTGCCTGTATAACTCAGCAGCTCTTGATGTATATTTGGCCTCAATTTTGCCTCCGTCAGTCCATCCATGTTGCTTGAAAAATACATGAGCACGGTTATTCCCCCCAAAGATCATCATTTTCAATTGCTCAGGAGTCCATGAGTCTAAATTTGTAGACCTTCAATTGAAAAAACAACATAAGCTTTCCACATCCCTATTCCAAATTTCTGTGACTACAATAGAAAGAACAACACAAGTTTCTAGGGTCTATATGCAAAGGAAAAATTTTCTAAGGATGAAAGAGAGGATCGAAACAATTAAGGGACTGCCTAAGGGGCATAAGGGACTGCCTAAGGGGCACATACAACATTAGAAGTGAGGACAAGAGCAAAAATAGATCAAGGCATGACACTGAAAAAAGTGCTTAATCAAATTTACCAGTTTTAACTTGTTCCATTCAACATTAAACTTGTATCCATTTAGATAAATGCATATTCTATGCAAATATGGTAAAATTCTATGTAATAGAATTCTCCATCTTGGTACTACACTTTTACTCCCTCATAACCTTGAAATTACTGCATTTCTCGATTCCTTCGTATGCCTCAGTTCTCTCTTAATAAGTATTAATGATTGTGACTGCAATTTTGTATGGCAAGCTTGCACAATTGTTGACATTTGAACTATTCTAAATGTGTGCATATGTAATCCCATAGCCTGTTGGACAAATTGCCAAGTCGTAAAGTGTATACCATATCACTGCTTCAACAGTGAAAGAAAACATTGCGGACGCTTCAATTTTTTAACAAGAGCGAATACACCAGGAAAATCACAGAAAGTTTTCGGAGCAAGCGCCCATTTGGATAAGGAAAAATAGTTCTTTTTTTTTTAACAAAATGAAGCGACGATGGGTTCAACATAAACCTGCGAAGAACATAACACCAAGTGGCAAGTGCTAAATCTAGTTAAGGGTGCAAGGATATTAAACATTCGCCACGATGAGAATTAGGGGTGAAAATTTCTACATCCTAGAACTGACACGACGATTCTTCTACTTGTGGACAACATGATCTACTAATATCACCTACATGGAGCTCGAACGAGTGCAAGGTATCCATTCATCTGGGAGTGCAATGCGCTTAAGAGTTCAACTTTTTCTAACCCCAACCTTTGCGCGAATAGAAATTAGCATCTAGCGATCACAGACCGGAAAACCGAACAGAAAAATTAGCTCCGCCATCCTACTGACCCATCACGTCCACGCTACAGTAATGCCAACCCCTACATCATGCAGCACAGAAGGCCGTCCCTAGAACCTAAGTAACCACGCCCAACCCACGGAGCCCGATCGCATAACCAGCCGAATCGAACCTGGAACGAGCGGACAATGCGGATGCGGGATCAGAGAGAACGCACCTGACGAAGCTGACGTGGACGCCGAGGCTGCGGTGAACCGCAGAGCAGTCGAGGCAGAGGAAGATCCCGTACGTCACCGAAGCCCAACTCGGGTTCTTCGAATTACAATCGAAACACATCTGAAAGAAACAAAAAAAAAAAAGCGAAGAAATTGAGGTCCCCAAAAAAAAGGAGCAAAAAAAGAAAAGAAAAAAACCCATCGATCCGAACCCTCGAGATCCCGGAACGGGATCGCTAGATCTGGACCAGATCGGGAGAAGAACGGAGCTAACGGAAGAGCGCGGAGGGGAAGGGAGGAGCGGCGAGGAGACGGACCTTGTTCTCGGATTTCGCTTTCAGTTTCCGGAAAACGGCGTCCTTGTCGGCGATGCTCTCGGACGCCATGGCCGGCGAAATCTAGCGAGAACGAGAGAGTAAGGATTTCGCTGGATCGATGGTGACCTCGCTCGATTTGCTGCTCGTAGAGCTCGATCGACCGATCGATCGATTGGTGGAAATCGAGGGTTCTTGCTCGCCTCCTATAGGGAATCCGAATTTTGAAGAGACGACGATTCTATGAAATCTTTTATGCGATTAAATTTTATTTTTCTGGTTTCGGGAAGAAGGGGGGGCAAAATAATAAATAAAAAAGAAAGAGAGAGGGAGTGAGTGAGTGGTGGATCGGTTGAAGTGACGGGAATGCCCTCGCTGCTCGGGGGCAGTTTCGGGAATTTGCGTTCGGTGCCGCGTGGCTGTCCTGGTGGGGCCGGGGCGGGGGATTGGTTGCGACGTCGCGGTCGTTCGCGGCCGTTAACTGATGCTGATGGGCGGTCAAGATTGCTCCTGCCATCTTCCCGATCGTCGCTTGTAATTACCACCTCCTTTATTTTACTTCTTCTTGTGGGGGCCCGCCTGTTTCAACTCTGCTGACTCACTTTTCTTTGTATGTAACATTGCGCACTAACACAAGGACAGGCACGCGCGCAGGTGCGGAAAAAACCAAAGAAAGCATCGCAAAACTCAACAACCGAACGATAACACGAATGATTCTCGAATTCTAACAAAATGAGTCGTACGATTTTTTTAATTTTTTAATTTATTTAATATAGTTTATAAATTTTTAATATATATTTAATATAATATATGAATTATATGAAAATATTCAATATAAATTTTTTATTAATTTAATATAATGGACAATATTTTATATTATTTGTTAACTAACTTAAATATATATCAAAAATTTATAAATTACATTGCACATCAAATCAATTCTCGTGATTCGGTAGAAGCTATAATGGTGTGCTTCATGGGGGACTATTGTTTCATCGCTCATTGGATTAAAATGCCAAAAAGAAGAAGAAAGAAAGAGGTTGATAATCCAGTCCAGTATAGATGTGGTATCCACTTAACGTTGGACTATAGTACCACCGGTCCGCTACCATTGCCAAACAGCTATCACCGTTCTCATTTACGGGCTCGTCATCATCGCATAACGACCCGTCTCATGTCTTTCCTTTACGGAACGAATTAAGATTTGTTTATTCTATTATTGGCTTGCCATCTAAGGAAATTTCATGGTGGGATCCAACATCGGGAGGAAGGATTTCTGGGCGTCGGTTTTGCTTGATTGCGACGTAGGGGAGAGTTTCGATGGAGTGGACCTGGGATCTCGTCGGATTGGGCCGTCTGCACGAGCCCACCGCGTCCAAACCCGAGCCCACGTTGCGCTTGGGTTTTGATATCTTGGACCGCATGGGCAGATGGGTCGAGATGGTGCCGAGCAAGGTCTCCATAGGGATTCTCTGAGAAAAAGATGATGGACTGTCGGGCCGAGGCTTTGGGCTCAATTGTTTTCACACTCTTCCTAGGACCTTTGAGTTCAAAAAAGAAAAAGGAAAAGTGGGCGAGTTTATTTAGAGATAAATAAATAATATAAAAATATATTTTTTCATAAAAATGATTAATAATATTATTTAAAATAATTAGGTCAACATAAAATGTGTTTCGAGCAATTCAAGTTATCAGCTTTTGAAATTTTGTTTTATGAATTAAATTGGGTAATATTTTATCGCTTGCAATTCATTGACTTTGGTCTAATCCTGAATCATTTCTATAAATTTAAGAAATGTGGATAAATATGAATTAGGCAATTCTTATGACAGGAGTATGCTAGCAATGGAATTTATGGTACGTAACAAATTTTGTCTCTTGCTACTATTCAATGACTTTGAGAGCTATAAAGTTTTTTGTTTGTGACTTCAAATTAATTCCCAACGGATCCTTGACAATCGGATAGGAAACAATGTAGCATCTCAAGCAAACGAAAGAGAGGAGAGATGGCAAATACGTTTGCATTATTTAAAATAAATGAGATGAGACATTCCATTTTGAGAAAACTAAAATAGGATTTGCTCTATCACGAGAATTACCCTTCCAAATTTAGAACAATCTTACTTTGCTCTTTTGTTTCGCATTGGATCCCATTTGGCTAGACCTCATCAACTCTCTCATTCTCAATTTTGATTTAGCTCTAACTTGATGACTCTGCAGATGACGTGTTCCCAACCCATTTCTTTACAAACATTGAATCCAATTTCCCCTCCCTTGATAGCAACTGTGTCCTACTCATGTCTAGGATGTCGATGTTGATCATATTTGATTTATCGACGAAGCTTGCGAGGTGATTGCCATGAACGCTATGAAATTACTTAAATTCGAGTGAATTATACTTATTTGTTCTGCTCTTTGTCCTCACATCCCCCCCCCCTTCATTTCCTTTCCATTCATACACAATAAATGGAAAAAAAAAAGAAAGAAAAAAAAAATGAAAACAAGAAAAGAACAAAGCCCGCGCGCGGTCCCCAAATCGCAACCCTCACGCGCCGTTCGATTCAATCTTTTAATATATATATATTTTTTCAGGAGCGAAAAGAAGGAGAAATTTACAATGGCGGCTTCGTTTTCCCTCCCTTTTTGAAACCCTCCTCAAACCTCGGCCCTTCCCTCTCCTCCAAAAACCCCCAATTTCCTCTCTTCCCCCGGAAACCGTCGACCGATCTCCCCCCTCCGCGGAATCGCCGATCGCCCTCTCCCTCCCTCCTTCCTCCGCCGCCGCCCGCCGCCCGCCGCGGTCCGCCTCGCCCCACCCGATGGCGGAGCTCCACCCCCGAAACCCTAGGCGACCGCTCCTCCCTCGCCGTCCCCCCGCCGCGGGGGATCCTCGGCCGGTTCTCGGCGCCGTCCCCTCCCGACAGTGGCGGCGAGGAGGAACCGTCTCCTCCTCCTCCGGATGAGATGGAGGAGGACGGCCCCGCGCTGAGCCCGTACGCGTCGGTGGACGACGGCCAGGAGGAGAGGGAGGTCTCGCCGGAGGAGAACCGGTTCTGCTGCTACAGGCGGCGGGAGCTGAGCCTGTGGTCGTCGTGGTGCCCGCGGCGGCGCCTGATCTGCAACCCCTTGCTTCTCCCGGCGCCGCCGGTCCGCGACATCGTGCCTTCGGGAGTGGTGCGTCGTTCAAGTTCAATTTTAGAAATTCGTTTTCCCGTGATTGTTTTAGTAAGAGTTTGTCGGGATTTGTACGGTTCGTTCTGGAGTTTGAGTTTAATGCTGCGACTTGCTTCTTCTTCTTCTTCTTCTTTGTTTTTTGGCGTCGGAGTTGCTGCAGGGTGCTGGGCTTAACAATTTGGGGTTCACATGCTTTTTGAATGCGGTACTGCAATGTCTGACTCATACTGTACCGCTTGTCCAAGCGATCCGCGCCTTTGACCATGCTAATCCATGCGAACGTAAGTTTTTATGGTCTAATCCGTTTACTGCTCAATGTAGAGTGAATTTGTAATTTGTATAAGCAGCCACTGAGTGATTGCTGTTTTGGAGTTTTCAGGAGGCACAGAGGGCTTCTGTGTTCTGTGTGTTCTGCGCGAACACATCGAACTCTGCATATTTTCTTCTGGCAGGATAATTTCTCCATTCAAATTAGCCCACAATCTGAACAGTATCCTTTCCCTCCCACTATGTAGATGCTGCTTACATGTTTCCCCTACTTTAGATACTGCTGCTAATATAGAAGCGAGGTTTTGAGTAATGTTAGGGGGACAAAGTGTGAAAAATCTCATTTGGAAGGATATGTGGTCAGTTCAATTGAATATTTAAACAAGTGGACTGCTTTATGCGCGGCTCTCTCTAATCTCAACATTCGACTTTGATCTTGTCACTTCTTTTTAAAAACAATATAGTAAAAACTCTGTACCCCTAGCATTTAGCACATTTTGTCGCTGTAAATCTGGAACCGAGTCAAGGACAGCTACCACTTTCCACAGTGGAAAGCTTAGCATTAATAAATCATGGTACTGTGATTCTTGACTCAAGTACACCAGATATATCCTCTGATTTTCAGAGGTATCAACAGGAAGATGCTCATGAATTCCAACAGGCCTTGTTGGATAGGCTCGAAAGGTGTTGTTTAGATTCAAAAACAGGGGATGAAATGTCTACAAGAAGAAATATTGTGGATCAGGTTTTTGGCGGTCGTCTTGTCAGCAAAGTATGGACAAGAATCTGCTCTTTATTTTCATTTTTCCTTTTGTTCTGAATGTGGCCTTGTTATAGTTTGGTTGGTGACTCTGCACAATACTATGTCTACTACAGCTACAATGTTGCAGTTGTGGACACTGCTCCTACACTTATGAGCCCCTTATTGACCTGAGTCTGGAGATTGAACATGTGGACAACCTTTCAGCTGCTCTAGAATCTTTCACTAATGTAGAGAAGATTGAAGACCCCGAGACAAAGTTCAGATGTTCAAATTGCAATCAAGAAGTGTCGATGGAGAAGCAGCTTCTGTTGGATGAGGAACCCTCAGTTGCTGTATTCCATTTGAAGCGATTCAAGAGTGATGGTTTCAATGTTGAGAAGCTAGATAAGCATGTGGATTTTCCTTTAGAGCTTGACTTGCAGTCTTACACTGGTGGCAGTCGGGATCATAATGTGAGTATTGGCTGACTATTCATGCTGACAAATTTTGTTTGCTAGGCTTTTAGTGGTCAGTTCTACTTAGTCTTTTTCCACTAATGAGTTCTGGTATTTTGGGTTTTACCTGACACGGTGTCTTATGCGTGTCACTCGTAAGTTGAGTTTCATTGTTAGGCCTGTTAACTTTGTGGATACATATGTACAAGGAGGACAAGACTTTGAGAAACCGTGCATGACTTTCTTTTGGGCGTTTTCTTATAAGTATTTTTCATGCTATAGATAAGGCTTTCCAACTTCCAAGTATAAACCTTATATTCTCTTGTTTACGATCTTTTTATGCAATAGGTGGAACTCAAGTATCAACTCTATGCTGTTGTGGTGCATATTGGAATTTCACCCACTTCTGGGCATTATTTTAGCTTTGTTAGGTCTTCTCCAGGGACATGGCATAGGTTTGATGATGCCGAGGTACTTCTTCATTCTCTTTGTAAATTTAGTTCAGCTAACATTTGCTTCTTTTTTTTTTTTTTGGTAAGGGCTAACATTTGCTTCTTATATCTGTAATTTGTTTTTATTTTTGGCTTAGCTAGTGTTAACTTTGAACTTTGCCAACTTGCCACATTCACTATAACCCAACTAGGGACAAAGAAGCAGATGTACCTTTACTTTGGTCAAAAATGAATTTGGTGTTTCAATGTTTGGAGAGAGTTGTACACTTCCTTAATTGATCAAATACAAAAAGGTCATGCATGGTTAATTTTTGTAGATCCAGAAGGTCCAGGAGGACCTTGTTTTAGCTCAGGACGCGTACCTTCTATTCTACACAAAGCAGGGCACACCTTGGTTTTCTAGTTTGATGGAGGCACAGAAACCAAATTTAAATCCAGACTTGTCTGATGCATCACCCACATCAGTGTTGGATAATCTGGATGTACCTCGCACTTCATCCCCTGGCATGGCTGATATTGACAAGCCCATATATTGTGAACCTTCTCGTGTTTCTGACGAAGGTGCCTCCTCATATCCTGGAAATGGTTCTGGGAATAATGGCCTTGGTGAAGTTACAGGTGCTGTGGTAGCCACTCTTCCATCGTTCGATCATGACTTGGGGAAAAATGAGGTGGTTGGAGATGATATAGGCATGTTCGATGCTCCTTTGAGTTCTGATGAGCGTAATTGTCACAGTGAAACTTCATTTAGTGGTAGGGGAGAATCCACAACCTCCTTTGGTGGGAAAGTCTGTGAGCCTGAAAGTCAGCATCTGGTGAACAATGATGGTTTTTGTCCTCTGACGCCCTTGCGATCTCCATCTCCTAGTCCCGCATCTCCAGATGCTTATGCCAGGAAATTGTCAGGTAAGGGATTGATTTTTCAACAGACTGCAGCAGATAAAGAATAATTTTCTTCAATAAACTGCAGCACATGATCATCTGATTTATTCGTTGTTTTCAGGAGCAAGTGATGGAAATTCGCATCTTCTAAAACCAAATCGGGTGACTTGTAAACAGCAATTGAGTAAAGCTTTGGACGATCCAAAACGAAGGGAAGCTTTTCGGTACATAAGGAACATGCCTTCTTCAAGGGGTCTTAAATTTTACCATGCTGTGCTGGGTCCGCAAAGTCCTGGTGTTTCGAAAAAGAAGATGGACAGGAGAAGAATGAGAGCATCTCCATGTAAGAGGACTAGCCCTCCGAGGGCTCGCCCCAGATCTAGTCATGTGCACTCTGTTGCAGCTCGAACTCGTTGATAGCTTGGGTTGGGGAATTGTCTGAGATCTCTGACATTGAAGGTGATGCCAAGTGGGCAAGGACCGACTTTTCTTATTGTTCTTTGGTTATATTTTCTTTTTGGTTATGGAGACAACAGTAAGTTGCTCTATTTGGCATCTTATGTATATGCTAACTGCTGCATTGGAAAACCAAAGTAGTTCAAGTTTCAAATCGTGTCCCTTTTCTTCAGTTGGTTGTCACGAAGAGTTCTTAGTTCATAATGGCGAGAATCACAAAAGCATTAGATGCTGAATTTGATCTGACAGCACTGATTGCGTGGATCCTAGAGTGGTGTACCGCTGGCGAACGAAGTTTGTGCCCTCGTCTGTCCTGCCGAACGCAACCTCAGGTGCTATATTGCAGGCACTGCATCAATGCAAATGCTGTGCACTTATGTAGTCCCGCGGTTCGGAATTTTTCATTGAGGATTGAATTGATGGCGGAAACCAAGAATTAAGCTTGTGCCCATCTGGCAAAATTGCCATTTGCATATCAATTTTCGGCTTTTGATTTTTTGGATGGTCTTTGGTTTCATTTGCCCACCGACCTGTTGGAGCAGCTTGTTGTCCAAGTGATAAAAACAAAAAAGGAAACTGGGGGGAGCTTATAAAAAGAAATTTGAGTTCTTCATTCAACGTAAACACGAAATGAGATTACGCTTCCATGATTAGTAAATACATCTTGCCCCGATACAATATATTAATAAATTGACCGACCCTCTTCTTCACCGAATTGATCTTATTGGCAAGAAAAAGGCTTCCCTGTCGGCTTGCCATAGCTTTATGAAAGCATCCTCAAGGAATGTAGCCACCGCCATGGCCGCCACCTTCCCCACTACCAGCACCCCCGCCATAAGCTGCTCCACCACCACCGTAGGCCCCTCCACCACCTCCGCCGGAGACACCTCCACCACCTCCGGCGTGTCCACCACCAGCTCCTCCTCCACTGCCATATCCGCCGCCAGATGCTCCCCCAGCATAGCCTGCTCCACCTCCTCCTCCACTCCCTCCACCACCTCCATATCCACCAGCGCCGGCTCCTCCAGCACCGTAGCCACCTCCGGCACCACCTCCTTCTCCGCCTCCATAACCAGCACCTCCAGCGCCGGATCCACCACCTCCTCCACCGCCACTTCCACCACCGCCTCCTCCAGCATAACCACCTGCAGCATGTCCGGCACCACCTCCTTCGCCACCCCCACTTCCATATCCTGCGCCCTGCGCACCTCCCGCACCGTAAGCAGCTCCACCGCCGCTACTGCCACCGCCGCCACCACCATGTCCTCCAGCAGCTCCTCCATAGCCTGCGCCATCACCCTCTCCACTGCCACTACCGCTCGCATATCCCGTCACACCACCTACAGCTCCATAACCGCCACCTCCCCCGGCTCCACCTCCACCACCATAACCAACAACAACAGGAACATTTCCCACCGTCTCAGGAAGAGTAAGAAGAGCTCTTCTGGCAGAACTTATGCCCAAGCCAGACACCAGCACAAACAAGGCAATACAATAGAATTTGTGGGAAGCCATGAGAATGTGTGTTGAAATCCCACAACCTTGAGTTCGAAATGCAAGAACTGGGGAGGTATATATAAGCATACCGGTGGGGTCTAAAAGCGCATTTTCACTGTGCAAAAGCGTGGTTGAAGCACATGGAAAAGAGAAACCCACAGAGCAATGGGTGGTCCAATACAGAGTCAGACTCAAGTATCATTCACTCTTTGCACACTGCCACTAGAAGACCTAATGCTCAGTGTGCTTTTGCTGTCTCTCATATTGGATCGTTATGATATATACAGTGATGTACATGCACTAATTTGTCCATCCAAATTCATGGTGTAAGCAAGTGCTAAATTTGCTTATCCTTCATAAAGATTCATGAACCATCTTTAGCTAGGATGGATATCAGATGAGGAATAATCCCTTTTCACATTTGTGGCTGAGAACACAGCACAATGCGTACATGTACCAGAGTTTGTATAGGTACTAAGGTTGATGGTGTGCAATGACAATCAGCTAATACTGAAGAGTTGCTGAGCACTTCTTGTATGATTGAATCTACTGTATGTGGTTTCTTAATGCATTATATGCTCTCTTAACGAGTTCACACATGAACTTCAAGAGGACATGACAATTGAGGGTAGTGCACTGTCCAGAGCAATAGTCTTTCAAACTATTCATATCTCTTTCTTCTGTTCTAAAACCAGACTTGAATGAAACATGAAAAAGTCTGTTTCAAAACCTATGTTTGTTAATGATTCTGGAAGGAAGTTTTAAACCTTGCCTTTTAACTTTGTTCTCTTATGCTGAATTGCGATCATCAGACCTACACTGATGGCATAGAAGAAGACGTAAATCTCACACATTGTGTGATCGGCTCTTCAGTAATGTTAGCAGCACAACAAGTTGCCTGCTTAAGGTTTTTCGAATCACATGATAAATGCTTGCATTGTTGAAATGATTATTTATGCATAGGATTTGTGGATTCTGAAGTTGAGCACGTTGTTTTGTAACATTAATTAAAGTAGAGGATAAATATATGAATTCTGTACTGTTTGCAAACCAACTCAGAAATTGGGATAGCTGATAATGAGAACATGGTTTTCATAGAAGTGTCCTTTGCTTGATATTGTAGCACAAGATCTGTCTCTATTAGCTCATTTAATTACATGAACAATTACTCGTTCCGCATTGGACCAGTGCAATGATTTGAGATTCAGAATTCTCGCTGCTTCTCAGTAACTGTTTTGAGGGATACAATGGAATCAACAGAAGTCAAATGGCATAAACCTATCTATGTGAAAAGATGCAAAAATGCATGCTCCATTCCTCCAATCCTATTGTGGTCGGGGAAAAGTTGTTTGGTTCAAAATAATGGATGATACTGAAAATAAATCAGCATAATGAAAAGTTGGCAACCATAGAATATATCTATGTATATAAAAAGGATGCAAATTGCATGGCTGGATGAATCCAGTATGAAGTTGATCGGCTATTCCTGGAGGGCTATTGTGATTCAGGCAAAAACAGTTGATTAAGTCGAACTAATAGATGATACCGAAAAAAAAATTTACAAAAAAAGGAGCAGGAACCATGAAGGTGTAAGCGTTGATCCATCGAGGCAATGAGTTTGAGCCCTTCAATGTGGCAGATGGTCAGCCTTCCATGTGATACGATCAATGAATATACTCAAGTACGATTGTGCCATCCAACCAAGCATTTGCCTTGGGACAACTTTAGTTGATACAGAGGCACAGCATACATAAGCAGTTGCAAAATGATATTATTCTCCACAGCAACAGTGCATCCATATAATAGGACAAGCCCAGCGAGTTCTCGCCCAGGTCTAGTTGTGTGCACCAGCTTTGTACTCATTAATAGCTTGGGTTGGGGAATTTTGTCCGAGAGCTCTCTGCTGGACTTCTAAGCGGATGACAAGTGTGCGAGGGCCATCTTCTCTCACTGTTCTTGGGGATTTGATTCTATGTTCTTTTTGTTATGGACACTGTAGGTTGCTCTATTTGGCATCATATATGCATATGCTAACCGCTGCATTGGAAAACCAAAGTACTTCGAGTTTCAAGCTGACAAAAAGAACTTGCCCATCCCTTTTCTTTGGTCGAATGTCATGAAGAGATCTTAGTTCATGATGGTGAGAATAACAAAAACTTTAGATGCTGCATTTAATCGACTGCATCGATCGTGTAAATCCTAGAGTGGTACCACCGGCGGATGAAGCATGTGCCCTTGTTTGTCCTGCTAAAAGCAAATTCAGGTGCTCAATTGCAGGCATCACCTCTATGCAAGCGCTGAATAATTACTTAGGTCCGTCATCCGGTATTTTTCATTAAGGATCGAATTGATGAAAGAAACCAAGAATAAGCTTGTGCCCCACTGGCAATGTTGCAATTTGAATATCATTCTTTGACTTCTGATTTTTTGGATGGTCCTGGTTTCATCGGCCACGGTAAGGTAGCAGGAATGGGAATGCTGCATGAAGGTCCTGATCATTCTTGAACTGAAGCCTTTTGGAGTAGCTTGTTGTGTAAGAAAGTGAAAGAAGAAGGCAAACCACGGAGAGCTAATAAAACGAAATTTAAGTTCTTCATTCAACTTAAACGGGAAGTGAAATACACATCACTGATTAGCAGATGCATCCTGCCTCGGTACAATAGATTAATAAGTTCACCAGCCTCTTCTTAACCGAATTAGTCTAACCGAATTAGTCTTATTTTTGCGGTTGTCTATATGGCGAGAAAAGGCTTCTCTCTTAGCATGCAATGACCTTGTGAAGGCATCCTCAAGGAATGTAGCCACCGCCATGGCCGCCACCTTCCCCGCTACCAGCACCACTGCCATGAGCCGCTCCACCACCACCATAGGCACCTCCACTGCCTCCACCAGAGCCACCACCACCGCCTCCAGCATGTCCACCACCAGCAGCACCCCCACCAGCTCCTCCTCCACTGCCATATCCACCACCAGATGCTCCCCCACCTTCCCTGCAACCAGCACCACCGCCATAAGCCCCTCCACCGCCTCCACCAGAGCCACCCCCACCGCCTCCGGCGTGTCCACCAGCACCGGCACCCCCACCAGCTCCTCCTCCACTGCCATATCCACCACCAGATGCTCCCCCACCTTCCCTGCAACCAGCACCACCGCCATAAGCCCCTCCACTGCCTCCGCCAGAGCCACCCCCACCGCCTCCGGCGTGTCCACCAGCACCGGCACCCCCACCAGCTCCTCCTCCACTGCCATATCCACCACCAGATGCTCCCCCAGCATAACCTGCTCCCCCTCCTCCTCCACTCCCTCCGCCACCTCCATAGCCACCAGTGCCCGCTCCTCCAGCACCGTAGCCACCGCCGGCACCACCTCCTTCTCCCCCTCCATGGCCAGCACCTCCAGCGCTGGATCCACCACCTCCTCCACTGCCACTTCCACCGCCACCTCCTCCAGCATAACCACCTGCACCATATCCAGCACCACCTCCTTTGCCACCCCCACTTCCATATCCTGCGCCTTGTGCACCTCCTGCACCGTAAGCAACTCCGCCGCCGCTACCACCGCCACCACCACCGCCATGTCCTCCAGCAGCTCCTCCATAGCCTGTGCCACCACCCTCTTTACTGTCACCACCGCTCGCATATCCTGTCACGCCACCTACAGCTCTATAACTGCCGCCTCTCCCGGCTCCACCTCCACCGTCATAGCCAACAACAACAGGGACACGTCCCACCGTCTCAGGAAGAGTAAGAAGAGATCTTCTGGCAGAACTTATGCCCAAACCAGACACTAGCACAAACAAGGCAATACAATAGAATTTGTGGGTAGCCATGGGAATGTGCGTTGAAATCCCACAACCTTGAGATCGAAATGCAAGAACAAGGGAGGTATATATAAGCATAATGGGGTCCAAAAGCGCGTTTTCACTGTGCAAAAGAGTGGTTGAAGCACATGGGAAAGATAAGCCCCACAGAGCAAAGGGCGGTCCTATACAGATTCAGACTCAAGTATCATTTCACTCTTGGCACCCTCTGCTAGTAGAAGACCTAATGACCTTATGCTTAGTGTGCTTCTGCTGTCTCCCATGTTGATTCTTTATGATTGCATGCACTGTTTTGTCCATCCAAATTCAAGGTGTAAGACCTTATCCTTCATAAAGATTTATAAACCAGCTTTAGATAGAATGGATATCTGACAAGGAATAATCCCTTTTCACACTGGTGGCTGAGAACACACCTCAATGCATGGAAGTATCAGAGTTCGTATATCTACGAAGGTTGATGGAGTGCAATGACACAATCATCTAATACTGAAGAGATTCTGAGCACTTCTTGTATGATTGAATCTACCGTATGTGGTTTCATAATGCATTACATGCTCTCTTAAAGAATACACTCTAGAACTTCGGGAGGAGATGATGATCGAGGGGAGGTACTGTCCAGAGCAATACTCTTTCAAACTATTCGTATATCTTTCGTCTGTTTTAAAACAAACTTGAATGAATCATAAAGTCTGTTTCAAAATCTGTGTTTGTTAATGATTCTGGAAGGAAGTTTTAAACCTTGCTTGTTAACTTTTTTTCTCTTAAGCTTAATTGCGATCAACAGACCTACACCGATGGCGTAGAAGAAGACATAAATCTCACACATCGTGGCTTCGGCTCTTCAGTAATGTCAGCAGTACAGCAAGTTGCCTGCTTAATGTTTTTCGAATCACATGATGGATACTTGCATTGTTTAAATGATTATTTATGCACAGGATTTGTGGATTCTGAAGTGGACCACGTTGATTTGTAACACTAATTAATTTAGAGGATAAATATGTGAATCTTCTGCTGATTAGGGGCGTGTAATGGGAACCGCCCAAACCGGGACTGGACCGACCCAAACTAGACCGGACCAGTCGGTTTTGGGCGATCCTAGGGGGTATCGGTCCGGTCCCTGGTTCCCATTTTTGGAATCGGTAGTGGTTGATCTATTCCCAATTCCAAGGTGGGAATTGGACTGACCGGACCGATCATTTTTACTTTTATTTTTTAAAATTTTTGAACAACTTATTAATTTATTAGACCCCAAAAAAAAGAACAATCCTCTAAATTTTGTTATTACTTCACTTTCCCAATTCTCTTTTCCTTTCTCTTGCTAATCTTAACTTGAACGAAACTAAGGCAAAAGTGTGAATTGAACCTTTGTTAATTGGGGTTTTATTTTTTTTATTTTTTTTCTCTCTAGTAACACATGTTTTGAATTAGGGGATGTAGATTTTTGGAAGCCCACATGAATGTATATTATTTTTTTCAATGTAATGATAATAAGTGATTTGATTTATCGGAATCGGGTTGGTCGGTCCAATCAGTCCCTGATTCTAGGACAAGTCGGTCCGGTCTATGGTCCCAAAAATTGGAAACTAATCATCCTGGTCCAGTTTTTAGTTCTCGGGTAGGACCGGACTGGATCGAGAACTAATCACCCCTACTGCTAATCGCAAACCACTCAGATATCAAGATAGCTTTAATCAGAATATGGTTTTCATGCAAGAGTCCTTTGCTTGTTACTGTAGCACAAAATCTGTCTCTATTAGCTCATTTATTACATGAATAATGGCCTGTTTCGTATTAGACCAGTGCAATAATTTGAAATTCAGCATTCTTGCTCTTTCTCAGTAAATGTTTCGAAAAATACAACGAGATCAACAGAAATCAAATGGCATAAACCTATCTATAAAAAAAGATGCAAAAATGGGTCCACTATTCCTTCAATCCGATTGTGTTTGGGGAAAAGTTGTTTGTTCAAAATAATGCAAAACAAATCAGCATAATGAAAAGTCGGAAACCATAGTATATCTATGTATGTGAAAAGGATGCAAATTGCATGGCTGGATGAATCCAGTATGCAGTTGATTCGCTTTTCCTGTAATGTTATTGTGATTAGGGCAAAAGCAGTTGATTAAATCAAACTGGTGGATGATACTGACTAATAAATCAGATTAATGGAAAGATAGGAACCATGAAGTTGTAAGCTTTGATTAATCAAGGCAATGAGTTTAAACCCTCCAATGTGGCAATTAGGTTAGCTTCCATGTGATGCAATCAATTAGCGTTCTCAAGTATGATTGTTCCATCCAACCGAGCATTTATCTTAGTAACAACCTCAAGCTGATATAGAGGCATAGCATACATAAGCAGTTGCTAAATGATATCATTTTTGACAGCAACAGCGCATCCATGTAAGAGGACTAGCCCTCCTAGTGCTCGCCCCTGGTCTGGTCATGTGCACTCCGTTGCAGCTTGGACTTATTGATAGCTTGGGTTGGGAAATTCGGCCAAGTGGGCAAGGACCATCTCCTTGTTCTTGGGGACTTGATTCAATGTTCTTTTTCCTTTGGAGACGGTTCTCCATATGGCGTCTTATGTATGTGCTAACTGCTGCGTTGGAAAACATCGGAAAACCAAAGTAATTCAAGTGTCAAACTGCGAAAAAGAACTTGCCTGTCCCATTTCTTTGGTCAGATATCATGAAGAGTTCTTAGTTCATGATGGCGAGAATAACAAAAGCTTTAGATGCTGAATTGGATTGACTGCATTAATCGCGTGGATCCTAGAAAGGTACAGCTTCAGGTATCAAATTGCAGGCATCATCTCAATGCAAGTGCTGCGCATTTACTTAGGTCCGTGATTCACAATTTCTCATTGAGGATTGAGTTGATGGCAGAAAGCAAGAATAAGCTTGCCCCCAACTGGCAACATTGCAATTTGATTATCATTACATTGACTTTTTAAGTTTTTGGATGGTATTGGTTTCATTTACCGCGCAAAGGTCTCAGGTATGCGAATGCTGCATAAATGTCCTGATCATTCCTAGACTGAAGCCTTCTGGAGTAGCTTCTTGTGTAGAAAAAGGCAAACTACCGAGAGCTAATATAGACAATTATAAGTTCTTCATTCAACTTAAAGCACGAAATGAAATACACATTCATGATTAGCAGATATATCTTGCCTCGGCACAGAAGATTAATAAATTGACCAGCCTATTCTTAACCAAATAAATCTTATTTTTTGCGGTTATTTATATGGCAAGAAAAGGCTTCCCTCTTGGCATGCAATGACCTTGTGAAAGCATCCTCAAGGAATGTAGCCACCACCATGGCCGCCACCTTCCCCACTGCCAGAACCGCCACCGTAAGCTGCTCCACCGCCACCATAGGCCCCTCCACCGCCTCCTCCAGAGCCACCGCCACCGCCTCCGGCGTGTCCACCACCAGCTGCACCCCCACCAGCTCCTCCTCCACTGCCATATCCACCACCAGATGCTCCCCCAGCATAACCTGCTCCCCCTCCTCCTCCACTCCCCCCACCACCTCCATATCCACCAGCGCCAGCTCCTCCAGCACCATAGCCGCCGCCAGAACCACCTCCTTCTCCGCCTCCATAACCAGCACCTCCAGCACCAGATCCACCTCCTCCTCCGCCGCCACTTCCACCTCCGCCTCCTCCAGCATAACCACCTGCACCAGATCCAGCACCACCTCCTTCGCCACCCCCACTTCCATAACCTGCGCCATGCGCACCTCCTGCACCATAAGCAGCTCCACCACCGCTACCGCCACCACCGCCACCACCACCTTGTCCTCCACCAGCTCCTCCATAGCCTGCGCCACCACCCTCTCCACTGCCACCACCGCTCACATATCCTGTCACACCACCTACAGCTCCATAACCACCACCTCCCCCGGATCCGCCCCCACCACCATAACCAACAACAACAGGAACATGTCCCACTGTCGCAGGAAGGGTAAGAAGAGCCCTTCTGGCAGAAGTTATGCCCAAACCAGACACTAGCACAAACAACGCAATGCAATAGAATTTGTGGGTAGCCATGGGAATGTGTGTTGGAATCCCACAACCTTGAGTTCAAAATGCAAGAACAAGGGAGGTATATATAAGCATATCGATGGGGTCCAAAAGCGCGTTTTCACTGTGTAAAAGAGTGGTTGAAGCACATGGAAAAGAGAAGCCCCACAGAGCAATGGGTGGTCCAATACAGAGACAGACTCGAGTATCATTTCACTCTTTGCACACTCTGCTACTAGGAGACCTAATGGTTAGTGTGTATTTGCTGTCTCCCACATTGGATCGTTATAATACATAGCATGATGTGCATGCATTGTTTTGTCCATCCAAATCTATGGTCTGAGCAAGTGTTAATTACCTTATCCTTCATAAAGTTTTATGAACCAGCTCTAGATAGGATGGATATCTGACTAGGAATAATCCCTTTTCACACCTGTGGCTGAGAACAAACCATAATGCATGCATCAGAGTTTTTACCTGTACGAAGGTTGTTGGAGTGCAATGACACAATCAGCTAATACTCAAGAGTTGCTGAGCACTTCTAGAATGATTGAATCTACTGTATGAGGTTCCATAATGCATCCATGCTCTCTTAACAAGTTCACACATGAACTTCAAGAGGAGATGATGATCAAGTTAGCCTATTGTCCACAGCAATACTCTTCCAAGCTAATCAAACTTGAATGAGTCATGATCAAGTCTATGTTTCAAAACATTCATTTGTTAATGATTCTGGAAGGATATTAAACCTTGTTTGTCAACTTTGTTCTCTTAAGCTGAATTGCAATCAACACACCTACACTGATTGTGTAGAAGAAGACATGAATCTCACACACACTCGCTATTGAGATTGGTTCTTTTGTAATGTCAGCAGTACATCAAGTTATCTGCTTAATGGTTTTCTTTTTTTTCGAATCACAATGGATACTTGTATGCAATTTTTTTTATTACATCATTATTAATACAGAGGATTTGTGGTTTCTGAAGAGGACCATATTGCTTTTGTAACACTAATTAATGTAGAGGATAGATATGTGAATTTGTGCTCTCGTTGCAAACCTGCTCAGATATCAGGATAGCTGAAATGATAATATGGTTTTCATTGGAGAGTCCTTTGCTTGTTATTTTAGCACAAGATCTGTCTCTTTTAGTCTCATTTTTACCAGTTTCGTATTAGACCAGTGCAATGATTTGAGATTCAGCAGTTTTGCTGCTACCCAATAACTTGTTTCCAGATATACAACGAGATCACTAGAAGTCAAATGGCATAAACCTATTTATAGGAAATGATGCAAAATTGCATCCACCATTCAGTTCGATCCTATTGTGTATGGTGAAAAGTTGTCTGGTTAATTCAGAATGATGGAAGAAGCATAGTTTATCTATGAATACGGAATGGATGCAAATTGCATGGCTCGATGATCCAGTATGAAGCTGATCCACTGTTCCTGCAACGCTGTTGTGATTGAGGAAAAAATAGTTCGTTATTTCAAACTAATTGATAATACCGAAAAATAAATTGGAATTATGGAAAGATAGGAACCACGAAGGGTAGCTTTGATTCATCAAGCCAATGAGTTTAAACCCTCCAATGTGGCTATTAGGTCAGCCTTCCGTGGGATACAATCACTTAGTGTTCTCAAGTACGATTGTGCCATCCAACCAGGCATCTATCTGTGTAACAACTTTAGCCGATATAGCATAGCATACATAAGCAGTTGCCAAATGATGTGATTCTCCATAGCAACAGTGCACGCATGTGGCAGCAACTTTTCACCTAATATTGGGCAAAGCAAAGAAGAAAACACCCATTAGAATATGATCTCTTAAAACCAGTTCTCATGCATAATTCCACAAGTTGACAGGACGATATTATGGAAAAAGAAAGCTACAAGCCACTTCAGAATGTGATCCTCAGTGGAAATCCATTTCCTCCAGGAATGATTATGGAGAGAGAGCCTCGATGTTGATCTGATTAACGTATCTTTTCAGATCTAATCCATATAAAAAAAGATTGAGCAAACGGTTCATGAACCACCTAAGAGAGGTTCTATAGCTATTATTTATAACTTATGTATTGAATCTCCTGCCTCACATACATGTCTATTCTAAGTTCAATTACAGCATTACAACTGGAGAACAGGTATGCTTGCTAAGTACCAATGTCTACTACTCCATTGCCATTAATAAGAAACTTAACAAGATCCAATAAATAGGAGATGAGTTAAAAATCCATCATACAAATGACCCCTTTCTCAATGAAGATTGAATAACGCCATGGAATCTCTATACCAGATCTATTTAATTCCATTGCTCCTTCTTCGGTTCTTTCTGTATTCACCCTACTCCACTTTGGGTCTTTAGTTGACTATACAACGCACACACGAAATGCGACTTCTCTTTTTCACACTAAATCTATAATTGGAAGCACAAATCTTATCCTTTTGGAAAACTTGGCTGAACTATTTATTTATTTGGGAAATCAAATTATAACAAGGAGCGCTAGTGGAGGATCACATGCATGGTGGTCTTAGAGTCTACCACCACCCACATTCGCTCTCACGAGAGTGGGACCAATTCCTTCTCATCTTGTGCGTTTTAGTGGTCACTTTTTTCCTTTCTTCACGCTCGGGGGGGAGGCCAAGAAGAACATTCTCTTCGCGTTACATCACTTGTGACGTCCACTAACGTGATAATGCCGGTGTTTACTTTATTTTTTTGGGCCTCACCCAGATTTTCTTCTTTGTGAAATCCAGATTTGATCTTGAAAGGGAAGCATATGAATATGAAGAGGAAAAAGATATATATGAACTAAGATTCGTTTGCACTCCAAGACCTCAGTTCTTGGCTTATGATCTTTATGTTTTATTCTAACCACAGGCCTTACATTGTCCTCCATTTGTTATGATATCAGCTATCTTGAAGTTTTTTTTTTTTTTGATATGCAGCTATCTTGAAGTTGGTTGTCACAGAACTTGAGAAATTACAATTCATTCATGAATCTGTCAAAATGGGGAGGAACAGATGGTAGGCAATGCCGCACCATGGAAACCAAATGAATGGCCAAAGTTTGTCTTGAAAGTCAAAAAAGAAATGAAACAGAAATCCTTAAGTTAATACCTTCATGCTCATTCTGAAGTTTAAACACTACTCATCTGTCTGTTCCTGATAAAAGGCATGCTCATACCGATCTCTCCTCTGCACTGAACCAGCTGATTTGAAGCCTTGTCCAGTTTTTTTGGTTACATAGTTGGTATTAGTCGATCTGGTTTTGCGCATTCAGTCATCAAACATCATTTGTTTGAGTGGCAAGGGCTTTTCAATGTTTTCGGCAGGAATTGATGATCGTGGGGTCGGTTCCTACCCCGAGAAACTCATACTTAAGTGGTGAGGGCCATGGTGGAAGGTGGTTGTGCTAGTTTTCCTCCATGTAGTCAGCTAATTATAATTACGCCTGTCGGTTGCCAGTGAAAGATTTAAAAAAGCTCGATTGCACCACAGTTCTGTGAATGAGAACCCTGAGGGGTCGAATTGTCGCATGTAGACTGAAGCTGTTGGCTTGGTCGGTCTCATGATACATCCGATACATGCCTGAATATTTTCTGGAAGACCCACAGGTTCATGGTTCAGGACAGAGACAGATCCACGTTAGAGAAGTTCCACTTTAGCCTCGGCTCTCCTTTTGTCATACCGCGCAGTCCCATAGAATTATGAGAAAGTGAACTTGCAGTACCATCTAAGTGCGTTACTATGTCAGGTATGGGCTAGGATCGCAGAATCAACGAAAAGGTCTGTGGGGGATTCAATCGTCGTGGATTCGAGCTTTTCAAGTTTTGTTCTTCTCATACCTGAATGAGAAACATATAATAGTCAGTAATGTCCCCTCATAGACCTGATGCAGTACACAGGGACAGAGTAAGTGCTATATCCCCACCAACAGCGTCCTTCAACTTAGCGTGTCCCAAAGGGTGGAACTCCGAACACCGAATGCCCCAGCACAAATACCTCGTACTGCATCTTCAGTCAAGTTTAGCAGAAAAATTATTGTTTGCAATTGGCGAAACCACCAATATACGGGCCTTGCCAGAAAACATGGTATATACTAGTTGTTGTAGTAGTAACTATTTCAATGCGTCGGTAATCTTTTCAATGGGCTACTATAACTGCGCTAGTATATTCCTGAGAAGAACAACCAAAGCACACAGGATCGAACAATATCCTTTGGCAACAAAACCAATCTCAGTACAACAAACATGAAGGTCAACTAATGGGAGCTTAGATGATATCTTGTTGGTTTTACAAGCTTCACTTCCATCCACAAATATATTGTTAAACACATTATCATGATAAGCACGATCTCAATATGTTCAGAGAATCTTTACTGATTCATCATTTTCCAATTAGTTAACATAATGCAATTCCTATAAAAGAGAGAAAAGAATTGGCAGAATTGTCAAGTCTTTATGTTTTGTTACTTCACATGAAGCTTCAGTTGTAATCAAGGAGAGTCTGAAGCAGCTAAATCGCATCAATCTTCTCTTTTGGGCAAGACAAATAAGTCAGAAGGCTCTTGTTCCTTTCATATGTAGGCTGCCTTGAGTTGCTCAATTGACGCCCATGTCTCCACCTGTAAATAGGTTCTTCAAGAAAGAGAACAACAGAATCAGATATCATGAATAGAAGAGAAATAACATATTAATCACTCACATCTGCCATTGCTCAACAGCACTGCTTGAAAGGAGACGGTCAATATTTTAGACACAAAAATACTCGCAACTAGAAATAATGCAAAATGACCATGTTCTATCCTGCTGCAGCATGAGAATCTGACGATACCCATAGTGAATGTGCTGATCAGTTAAAGGAAACAATTAAAATTGAAATGATTTAACTCTAACTGCATCGAGGAGGGAATCGACACTGCAGGAGGGAATCAACACGATGAATTTCAGGTATAGCAGCCAAAATCCTAGAGGTTTTAGATGGATTCAAATGCCACAGGCCAAAGGATGTACCAAACAGATTCTGATGAAGGCTTAAGGCCCTCGAGAAGTCATCAGCGTGGGCATTGAGTGATGCGATGGCAACAAAGATGAATGTCCAGTGCTTGGTGATATTGGAAAAGAGGCAGCACAAAATAGGCTTTCCAGATTAAGTGCACATAGAATTCTCGATTAAAGTGATGGATGACAGAGTAATGAGGCAAGGAAACTGTCCATGATTCCCTTCCAAATTCATTCTCCTTTCACTCCGTCTTGGTTTGGAGGAAGGGAACAGAAAATGAACGTTCAATGGGAATTCATCTAGAGGAGAAACATTTTAAGAACAGACCTACATTCCATGAAAATAGTGCTAATCAAATGATATAACCAGTCGCCATTGATCCAAACATGCTTTTTTTTTCCTTTCCTTTCCTTTTCCATTTTTGTTTTCAGTCAGACAATAATCTCGAATCTCTGCCATCACTTGCACGTCTATAAAGGAAAATTGAAAGCGTGATTTCGGTGCCCATGAGCTCAGAGCATCTGGGCTTGTCCCAGACGACTTTCAGGTTCCCTTGAACTCACACAAAGTAGCTGCTCTGCATTAAATCATCATTCTCAGTTTGTCAGTTTCTCAGCAATCTTTTTAGCCTTACGACCTCGTGATCAGAGTACCACACGTTAAAGAGTTCGACTTTGCAGGGCTCAATTTGCTAAGCAGCAAACGAACGAACATAAACCATTCCAATGCACGTATTGCCCAGAGAACAAAGAAGCACAAAAAAAAAAAATCAGCGTGAAGACTTCGCAAGATGAGAGATATATAAAATAAAAATAAATAAAAAACAAAACGTAATCACAGAAATCAGACCTCAATCAGAAGAAGACGCGAATTCTCTGACACCCTCCACAAAGCTCCAACCTTTCGGCCTCTCCGACCTCTTCACGTACTCGCCGGCGCACTCGGGCGTGTACTCGCTCATACCCACCTCCCCTCTCCTCCGCCACAGCCCCTCCCCGAAGCTGGCGTGCGCGAAGTACGCCTCCGCCTCCACCAAGTCGCCCGCCGCCGCCGCCGCTCTCCACCTTGATGGGCAGCCGCTCGTAGTGGCCGCGCCCGACGCCCTCCAGCTCGTCGACCCGGGCGAGCCCGCGGGGGGAGACGGAGAAGAGCTCGCCCCGGACGCGGTGGCCCCGGCCGGGGAGGTTGATGAGGAAGGGAATGCCGAAGGGGCCGAGGACGAGGGGGTGAGGGAGGTGGGTGACGTGCGGGCCGAGGGAGACGGCGTCGCTGGAGTGGATGAGGTCTTCCATGAGCGGGTGGTTCGGGAAGCCCCGCTTCAGCGTGCCGTACGTGAAGATCAGGGAGTGGTGGCTGCCCGCCATCGTTGCCATCGAAGCATGCACACGCAGAGAGTGAGAGAGGGAGATGAAATGAGGATTATTGACTATCGACGATCGATTCGTGATCAGGCAATTTTGGGGCGAAACATGGGCCTGATTTTGGGCCTAACGACATTTCTTTTAATCCGAAGGGCCTGATGATATTGAATTGCGAGGCCTAAGCTGCATGAAACGATACCATGATGGCCCCATGAATCCTGGCGAGGCCTTGTAAAATGGATTGGGCGGGTCGGGTTCAGTTCGGATCGGATCCAAAATGATCCGACCCTAATTGACTCATATTTGCCATCTTTTACAAAGTACAATTTCAGTGATTCACATCTGACCTGGACCTAATCATACCCCACTCAACCCATATTACTAAAACACATTCATAGTTAACACAATCAATGAAAAACATTATCCACCCATTTCGCCTTTAAGCTCTTAATATGAGCGAAAATGTTTCTTGGACTTAAATTTTAAAAGTAAATTAACAAAATAAAAAAAATGTTAGTAAATTAAATAAAGAACGTAAAAAAATCTAAAGATTGAAATAGTCATAAAAAAACTAGAAAAGGATGCATGCGTTGTGACGACACTTGCTCTTAAAGTATATTTTATTGATCCGAGTCAAGTTAATTCTTTTTTAGTTGCGAAATCCATTAAAACTCATAATTACGATGCCTATATGTTCTCAGCTACTTTTTCTTGCTTATATTTGCTTACTCTTTCTAATTTTCTGTTCATTTCGATATTTTTCTTCTTGAAATATATTTATATAGCTTACACAGTGAAAGTATCTATGATTACTATTGTAGTTAATGATTATGATTATTTTCAAAACATAAGTTTCATGAGCACCCCGATTGTGGCATTTTACGACCCTTTTTACAGCCTTTTTTTATAGCAAGTCAAATGGGGTCGTCGCTTGCATACACTACACACACGGTGGCAATCTCACCAATGGATCTCTCCTTTTAGATCATGTGGATGATCACGAGCCTCACAAGACTTCACCCCACCTTTCCTTCGCCACCCCAGCGACTGGCTCCGAGAGTTTTCCCGTCGAGACGGCCTCCCATGACCGGTCCCGGAACCGAGCCCAAATGCCATCCGCTCGAGAGCCGGCTCTTGCAGGTTTGCTCTAGTATCGAAGCCGGACCGGCAAGAAGGCGGAGATCCGCAAGGTTAAAAACTTGGTCCGGAAAGATGGAACGAGAACGTGATATAAGCCACCCTCACGTTTTCAACCAGCGCATTATCTATCAGGGCCCAACGCGATCCTCACCATTTGGGAATTTGGAAAGCAGACGCCGTTGGAGGATTTTCATGTTCATTGAATCATTGCGTGCTGTAGCCCTTTGAGTCGACAGACGGTGTCGTGCACGATGTCTACCGCCGACATTGTGGGAGTTTAAGTGCTCCACATTACCATGCCGGGATTGATGAGGATGACGAGGGGGTGCCGAGTTCACGTAAACTGGCCAGATTCGGAGCTTCGTATGGTGGATCGAATTCGCTATCACGAGTTAGGTCTAACTCATTCTCCGTTTGGAGGATCGACTAGCTAACATCATCCTCGGCATGACAAAAACGTCGGGTGAAAAAACAAAAAAAGAACAGAGAGGAAATAGATCGAAAGCCTCTTGATGCCCCGACCTTTTGGGTTTGATGCACCCTGCGTGTGGCGTTGGAGCAATGTAGCGTGGGATTCGCTTTGACATCCATCATGCGATAGGTTAGGCTGCATGGAAGCATGCCGTCGCGCGGATTTTCCGATTTTCACATAGAACGATATAGTTTGAAGATAGGATGTGATTTCAATCATTGTGTGAGGTATGAAATAAAGAAGAATCCTGCGACTTTGGTCACAATAAAAATCAAGCTACCATTAGTAAGTTCTAGGCTCTTTTTAGATTTGGGCAAAGTACCAAAAAAGTCATAAGCCTAATTAAATGTGTCAATTTAGTCTTAAATTTTCACAATTTTTCAATTGAGTTCATTCTACCAAATTAAATTGAAAATTATTGACGTGGACACTAGTTATTTTATATGACATGATTAGTATTGATATAGACTTTTTAAAATATTTTTTTAATATTTTTTATAATTTTTTCTTTTCTTTTTTTCTTTCCTTTTCTTTTTGTCGATGGCCGATTGTCGGCCATCGACAAAAAAAAGGGAAAAAAAAAAAAAAAAAAGAAGAAAAAAGTTCAAAGAATATTAAAAAAATTAATAAAAAAATGTCCACATCAATAGTAGTCATCACGCCACAAGACAAATGTTCACGTCAACAATTTAAACTACTGAAAATTAAGAAGAAAGATTCAAATGACAAATATGAAAATGTTTAAAATTAAATTGAAAAAATTGAAGAGTTTATAATTGAATTAATCAAAGTACAACAAATTTAGAATTTTTGGTACTTTTCTCTCTTAGATCTTTCCATTATGAAGATATTGAAGTTCTACCATGCTCGCTTAAAAAGTGATATTTAGGAGATTGAGAATTTACTTTTTAAAAGCGATCGAGATAGAGTAAGACGGGTTCCTATCAAATGTTGGAAGCTGTGTATCATTAAAAGGGAAGAAAAGACAAAGGCAATTAGATCCGAATCTTAGCCTGTTGTTATATCAACGTGGTGTTGTCCGAAGAGTGGCCTCAAAATGTGTGGGATCGGGGACAGCACCGTCCGAGGCCTTTGCAATAATCAAGACATTAGAAAACTTCGCATTCTTCAGGACCACTTGAGCCGTGCATGCAATGTTATCATCGTACGTCCAAGCTAGTTTACAACCGAGGCAGGTAGGCTATGCATTAGATGCATTTTCCACTTATTGAATTTTATCTATAGCTATTTGCTACTATTAATGCATAAATAGACTTTAAAGCTGAGTGGAATTTGCTTGATCTCCAATTGGCGACTTAACATGAACTTGATAGAGATGTTGCAAAAGTCATTTGACTATATATATGCCGTAATTAACAAGGATTATCAATTATCATGACTGTACAAAGGAAGATCAGTCTTATCATTTTCATCTCATGAATACTGACCTAGACCTAATTCCCTACTCTCATGATATCTTCCCCTAAACTAATGTTAGATGCTATTATCCTTAGCCTCTCAAACACAGCTACCAATTGACAATCAGCGGCGGACGTAGAAATCTACCTCGAAGTGGGGAATCGAGATTTTCTATAATACACCTAACTTGTCCATGGAGTGGAGAGGAAGACATCAATGTGAATTTTATATGAAATTCCACGACTCATAATGTATATCGGATTGGAAATACTCCACGGATCAGGCAGCTGAGGGGGAGGCGGTGCCGGTGGCGACAACGCAATGTATTTTTCGTTGCATTTAGTCTCGTAGTGGCGACGAAACTCTTGTTTCATCCGCCGTTGCCTGGCTGACGGCAATGAACTCAGTTTCAATCGCCGGAGGGTATCAATAGAAGCGAAACTAAAGTTCGCCGTCGTGATCTTACTTTCCGGTGGCGACCCTGATTGCACGGCGTGGGACAAGATTTCTCGAGAATAGACAGACACTTCACATTCGATTCTATAGAGTTCGAAGGCCAATGACCGACCTCGGGAACTTCATCGATCCTACGAGGTTCAACCCCGTGGAAAGCCCTCATCGTGCTCTCCCCTTGTCTCCCCTCTTTTTGGTTCATCCCAAGATCGGAACTCTCGATGCACCCAAGCCCTCCCAGCATAATCGGAGATGCTTTCGCGCGAATACTCTGCACGTAGCAATTCGTCTAGGCACGTCGGGAACGCTCGACCTGTTGGAAACCCTATGAATCTGTCGATTCAGCGAATGGCGGATCTTTGAATTCTGGTCGCGCTGGCTAGGTGAAGCTAATGCAACTTGACATACAATCATCGATCCCTGCGTTATGAAGATGCATGGCTTGATTACAGCGCTTGAAACCTTTATGTGCAAGAAATGCCGAAGCCCACGCCATGGAAGATTGAGAAAGGTTGAAGAAAATCTCAAGGGACAGCTCAACGTCCTGTCGGGAACATGTCATGTCTCTGCAATTTAGTGGATTAAGTTCTAAGGAGAACTTACTCATCGCTTCGATGTAAAGTTATGAACTCTCATAAATTTGGGACATCAACCCACTAATCATTCACCAAGCGCGATACTATTAGTCCCTAAAATCTGTGAACCATGATTGATGATGAGACGGCATGAAGGTCCAAACTCGTGAAGATTTAGTGTAAAGTTTACTTTATTTTTCCTAGTTCTTAAAGTACCATCTTTCAAGCAAAAGACCAGGATGATATCTAGGGGATTGGGACAAACAATGTGCTAAGAAATCAGCTTACTGATTTGCTTCTCGAGGACACCGCACAAACTTTCGAATCTGCAAAATCTTGGGACCGTATCTGAATAGGAGGTCGAGCACCGCATGACCTTTCTTTAAAGTTCTCGCGCTGCATTTCTAGGGTTATGAATAATATATCTCCTTTATCTAACTTGAACTCTACGAGTGATGATAAAGCCGCAATGGATTATCGCCATCAACTCATCATAAAAGCTTCTCATAGAGCCGTGCAGCATCAAATCTTGAATATTGAAGAGAAGGAGACCCATATTTGTCGGTGCCTCAGACGCGATGTATGGATTACGACGTACGAAATTTCTCACCTTGCTATTAGTCTAACAAAAGATAAAAAAGAAGATCCCGATTGTCAGATCTGTCACTCTCCCTCTTGCTCGTATTGTCAATGGAGTCTCGAGGCAGTGTGACCACCACCATCATTCACTGTCAATGAGTTAAATGTTATCGACGACGACATGATCTATATATTTCAGGCACAGGATATGAAGGTTGATGCTCCTCTGTGGACAATGAAGCCCATCATCATGACAAGCACCCTGATGTCATAGAGAGAGAGAGAGAGAGAGAGAGAGAGAGAGAGAGAGAGAGAGAGAGATTAGGACCTCCTTCAATGAGGTGTTGCTTGCTTGGTAAGGTGGTGGCGATGGAGACTTTTCAGGAGAGAAAAAGGGAAATTAGACCCCAATGGCTCACAAGAAATGGCATGCATCGAGCCAAACGAGAAGTCCGACCTCAAACGATAAGCTCGTCCCTGCGTACACCTAATTCCTACTCCATCATCACTCTTTCGTCTATGGATTGCAACTTGACATGCTATGGAATGCAAACCATAGCGTCCACCTTCCTTCGGGTTCTTCTTGAGTTCTTCACCAAACACTAAGCAAATTAGAAATCTCACCGATTTACTATCAGCTCTGATATCAATCGAGCATGTTAATATATTTAATTGAATATACTTTTATTCAAAAACTTAAGTCGAATAAGTTAAAAAAAAACACAATTAGGATATATGAATTGCTCTAAACCATGCATTTTCTCCGAAGTGGGACCTTTTCTAACGTAACTCACATACACATGTGTCTCAACACTATCGCCTTGAGATAGTTGACGGGCACATTATTTATGCAAGTGATGAGTCCATCGATCCAAGAATTCATTATTCTTTTTTCTTGAGATGGAACGAGATGGCATATGATAATTGAGATGATGTACTTGTAGCTTGTCATAGGACAACAATCATTCTACTACAACGCGTTCTCGCCAAATCATTGTCACATATGTCTTTCCACCAATTTGCCCGATCTCTGTGGACCCAAATTCTAGCAGTGAGCATCCGATCCAATTCAATATGTGAATCGAATGGTGTCGGTAACGAGAATCCAATGTAGGCTCCATTTCCACTCGACAATCGGACCTGTCAGTTCTATCTGGATTAACACTAAGCACAATCGTTAAGCAAGCAATTTAGTTCTTCTAAAGAAAAAAGAATCGGCTTCCAACATGTATCGAAGCGCAATGATAGTTCAAACCCATCTCGTCCCTTTTTGGGTGTCGTAGGTTTTTAGATGAACTGATTGCACACCATCTGTCGAAGAATTCATCATTTCGCTCGTGCTTTTCGCCAATTACAGTTTTTAATAGGAAGTGGGCAGTCGGCTTTTCTTTTGCGCTTATTTAAATGTCCTAAAAAGGTGATTTGCATTCCAATATCAAGGTGAAATGTATATAGATAGGTATAGTTTATAGACATAGATAGAAAGATGGAGAAGCGAGAACTGATTTAATGCGATATATTATGCTGAACCGAGCTAGGTGATGAGAACCCCCGTTTTGAAATTTTTCAAAAAGTTTTCAGCTTCTCGAGTGCTGGGCCCCGAGCCCAATCAGCCGTCCACGTGTAGGGTCGGCATGGCGACACGAGGGTTATCCGGAATTTGAGGTTTTGCCGCCGAGGCGGGGCCCACTCTTGGGGGAGGAGCAGCGCATGTGGGGGAATGTCCCACAGTACACGTGAAGAGGTCGTCATCCCATTTGGTCGCACCTACAAAAGGGGTTTGCTTTTGGAAAAGTCTTTTGTCGTTGGATGTTTCGGACATCTCAACTCCTCCTCTTCCTCCTCTCACTCCCACACGCTTTTTTTGGGACATGCGATTTTCTTTTTTGGCCCCTGAACACTGACCGTGACATTATATATATAATTATAAAATACTTCATTCATAGTGTTTAACATCGAGTGCTAATACCCGAAGCAAAAATCCCTGTTTAGAATAATCATTTTGTGCTTTTGTTGTGGAATTATGCTCGAAGGTGATTTCATTCTTCTGTGTGCTTTGATTAGGTGAGCAATGTCAATTCTTCAAGTCATTAAGTACAGACGATTTTATGTTTGAGATGCTTACTCAGGATTTGTCGAGCACCTAAAAAATTAGTGGATATTTCATGGCTCAAAGTTTACCTATCTAAAATGAGTTTCTCTTTTGTGATGATATGTTATCTTTAGTCATTAAGTATGAACTTATACATTTGCCCTTTTAAAAACCAAATCAATAGCTTTCGCAATTAAAAAGTTAGTCTAAAACACGAATTAGTAGATGATCTATTTTCATTGGTGCAAGATGATACTTTCAATTTAGTGTAAACAAATAGGCTCTAAATGGTTAAAAAGAGAAAGATCAAGGTTGCGAATTGGAAGGAGGTTATCTCCAAACATTATAAATATGGAATTCCATAATAACGTTTTATATCACTCATATCTTGACTTCAGTAGCGCATTTTTCTTTTAATTTCTATCTACTTGAGCTAGATTTTGGCCGCCAGAAATAGCATTAAAAAAGGCTCAAATAGTGAATTATCCCCGTTTCCTTATAATCATGTATGCCCATTTTACTATTATTAAATGAAACTCGCTATAAATTTGATCGCCTCTTTCGTAATGTGACGTTGATGCATGATCGATAACCGATTACCATTGTCTGGGAGAACCTTTGTTAGCCAAACGAAAAACAATACCAATTCATCATGACTTTGATCTCTCGAGCTGATCATCAGTTACTTGATGAGCGTGGCGAAAGTGACGACGGAGGAAAGTAGGAAAAAGAGGACAAAAACGACCACCGACTTTCTGCAGCTAGAGATTTTGCAGAGGTGTATGATTCATTGACTTTTGCAGACGTTTGATCATAACAGCCACAACCCACATAGCATGTACTTGTCGTCTCTTGGAAAGGAATTATAATGGATTTTCATTCGATATGCTGACGGGGCACGAGAAATAGTTATTTCGAACAGGATTCAAGAGCATGCATGAGTACAAGTTTTTAGTCTTGACGAATGAATTCGTTGCGTTTGTAGACGAGAGTTTAATTCTACGACAGTCTGCGCGTGAAAGATACTTTACACGGCCGGTGTTCCATCCGTAGGGGCCAATTTCCTAGCAATTTCAAGAGCCGGGCAACTCAAGTTCTGAAAGGGTTCTCGTCAAAAGTACACAACTTTCGGCTCAGCTTCTCATTTTAGAAAACACCCATAGAAATCACGTAGAATGTACTTGAGGACGTGCATAAAAGTCAAGCTCTCCACAGATCATGTACAGACAAATGCTTTTCATTTTAAAGCATTGAAGGAAAAAATACTCTTTATTATATAGATATCAAATTAATTAAAAACTTTCAAACTTGCTAATTTAGTTTTAAATTTTTATATGAAATTTCAATGTAAGAGTCATCCCAATCATTTTCACCAAAATCATCGACACGATAGTTTAGTCATTATCGGCCTTCTTACGTGACACATTACCAAGTTAGCGAATTTCAGTAAAAATTGATCAAAATGACTACATCTGGAACTTTGCGCGAAGATACAGGATTGAATCGGCAGAATCGATCGAATTGACATTTATATAATAGGTTTAAGGCTAATTAGATGATTTTCCCGAATATCCATTAAAATCAATTGGAAATGGCATGGGTAACTCTGCAAGTCGATTCAATCTGTCATTACAATTTTAACTTGCTTTTTAGGGTTTTTGTCACCACGGCAGTAGCATGGTGAGTGTTCCCTAAAAGCAATTTCTTGCTTTTAAGCCTAACCAACGTGGTGGTTGATCGCCTTTCGCTAGACACCAAGATTCCTGTCCATATGTTTTGGCTGCACGAGTCTCGTCTTTTTTTGGCCCTTCCATCATACGACCCGGTGCATTCCCTGAGGTCTAATTTATCCGGCTGAAAGAACAGCCAGAAGACATATAAGTCCAATGCACATGCAGCCGGGTTTTCTAAAGTTTTCCTACCTTTTTTTTTTTTTTTTCCCGAAATTCGCCTCCTACCCGAGATGATTAGGATCTCGATTCATTACCGGGTCGCTACTTTGTAGCACATGCTTCTAAGAATTGCCTCGAGGCCCTCTTGCGTAATTGGGCAATGTCCTTTTCAATTGGGCTAGGATGGGCAAGTCTTGCACGTAATGTCGAGCTTAGGAGATTCGCGATGGGCGGCGGTTTCATAATCAAGACTCGAACCCAACACCTGATGGTGGGAACACTCCCTTCCTCGGCTCGAGCGATTGGACCACATCTCAGGTTTAATTAGACCCGAAAAAAGAAGAAGGAAGTTTGGGAATAATTTTCCAAGGCACCATTATTAGCAAAATTGACCAGAACACTGAATCGCTAACCATGTCCAAATATTCTCCTTCCCCCCCCTTTCGATTGTTCTCCTGTTTTAGGGGGTAGGGTTTGGTGGTGTCGTTTTGCTCCATGTCAACCCAACCAGAACCGGAAAAGAGCTGTTACCCACGTTGGCGTCCTGATTAATTTACGCCAACACCGAATTGAAAAACAAAGGAAAAGCGTACGTACATGTTATGCGGAAGGAAAAAAGAATTAGATCGGACAGTTGAGACCGCCGAACTGGAGTCCCGAATCCGATTAAATTAGAACGACGAGAGATCCTCCGGCGATTCTTCAGAGGGGTTTTATTATTCCACGGTCACCTAATTACGATTTAATTACTGAGCAAAAGTTAGAAGATTAGTCTTTCTACATGTGCAAAGCTGCAGCAAGTCTCCGAAATAGATTGCGCCTTCACACCTTAAAGCAAGGAACGACGTTTCCAGGTACGCAACAAGTGCTGAAAGATTCCGCCGAGACCTTTCTTTCTTTTTTTTTCTTTTTTTGTTGTTGTTGTTGCTTGGGTAGTCATCGAGTGTGTAATGGAATGGAATGCTACGACTTGGTTGGTCAAACCGATGTCCGAAACGGGCTGTCGTTTTCGGGCTCCCTTCGTATTCGTGGCGAATCCACTTCTCGCATATAGGTCGGTATAAATCACATGCTCCCGGAGCCATCATTGGTCTCGTATTGCTCGAAACCAAAAAAGAAACAACAAAAAAAAGGACTGTGTCTATCGTCCTATCGAAAAAGCAAAAGCACAAAAAAATAAATAAATTGGAGATATTAAATTATATTATATTATATTATATTTCCTCACGGGTCCTTGAGGATTTTTTCAAAATAATTTTTCTTTTTGGGGGAGGGGGAAAGTCATGGTTCTAGAAGCTCCAAGTCAAATGACGTTATTTGACCAATCGGTAATTTGACTTCAAGCTATAATTTCGAGGTACAGCTCTTGCTTAAGAAAAGAATTACCATCTTTTGTACTGCACATATGGAAATTTTGAAACTCATTTCGAACCTAATTCTTTGAATTATGCACAAATAATCAAAGCTTAAGACATGCGTTCAAGCACGCTAGTTTTTACTAGTCGACGACGCGACGGCAACAATATCTAAAACCGAAATCAATTATTGACCGGAGCAAATCTTAATCATGTGTGCATGTCCGAACGAAACGGGTCGCCCTTTGTTTTTCCTGCTCGGTTGGAGGCTTGCAAGATTTCTTTTCAGGTCGTTCTCCTCGTCAATCATATCATCGATCATCAGTCCCATCCCACACGCACAAACACATCGTAACGAGAGATCGAAGCGGGAAAGGAAAGGAGACGATCAATTATTACGTGCCCGAAGACAAAATCCAGGTGGCGGCAATCCGAGCTCCGAACACAAGATGGCCAATTCAAGTGTGTCTGCGCTGTGCTGCTGCTTTTCTTTTTTCCTGGGGGTGGGAACTGAAATCTGGCCAAGATTTTCCACAGAAACTCAAGTGGGTTGTGGGTGGGTGGGGGGATGGTGATGCTTTTCGGAGTCCCACGTCAATCAATCGGACGGGACATTCTCGCATCATACGCATCCAATTGTCAAACCACGAAGGGGGCCCCAACCATGTTAAAAAAGAAGTGATCTTTTCTCCTTTGGAATCATGCCCACGAACGGTTAGAGATCGAAAGGATTGGATGTACTTGTTGTTAACGAGATCCTGTGATCTAATATAGTAATCAAGGCGTAAATTGGCTTTAATCACAGCCTCATAATGTGCACTAATAGCCGTCCAGCCGACCCCATCTGACTTTTCATGGCGCGCCCGGTGAAAAAGCTGGACCATCCAAAGCGACCCTTTTTCGAGTAAACTGCAGGATTCGGCAATCAGTGCGCTCCCTGAACACCATCTAGGCTTTTAGGCATGGATATTGAGCCTGGAAGGTGGATACTTTGGTTGGATGCGTGAATCTTCCATTAAAAAGCTAGAAGAAAAGCCGTTCGAATCTGATATGATACAAAGACCGCACATGTATACACCAAACCCAAATACATGATCACATGTCGGGGACGATGGATCCATATTCATCCAGCGAGGATCCATATTCTTTTTAACTTCAGTTTCAGACACGAAACATGCAAATTTCAAACGACAGAACACGACACAGAGAGAGAGAGAGTATGCGCATGACACAATCACAATCAGTCGATGAATTTCTGGACAAATTTGACGTCGACCCTTTACGGGTTTTATTCTTACATACCAAGAACAGTAAATTTCCATCAGTTCTAATCTAATCAGTGATCATCCGTTGAAAAGCTCTCGATCCACAGAGGGGGCTTCGTCAAGACGATGAAGAAAGAGCCGGGACGAAGTGAAGTGAAATGAAAATGTTATTGCCTTCGCCTTTGGGGGGATTTCGATTTCTACGTCCCGTTAGCATCCCGGATAGGATACAATACAATACAACCCACGACCGGCAGCATCGCTCGTTCAAAAACTCAGTATCATGTATGTAGGAAATTTCATGCGATTCGAATTTTCAACCTCTGTACAACGGCGAGCGCTCCTGCCCCACCACCTTCGTCATCTTCGTCTGCCGGAACACCTTCATGGGGCTCGGGAAATGCCAGCTCCTCCCCTTCGCCGACGCGGGCCCCGCCGCCGCCGCCGCCGATGCCGCTGGCGAGCGGGTTCGAACCCACCGCCACCGACCTCGATTTCCGCATCATCGTCGCCCTCTCCGCCGCCGCGTCGTCGTAGTCGCCGCCGCCGAACGCGCGCTCCGCAGCCTCGGCTCCGGATCCGGTTCTCCTGCTCTTGTCTCTCCGGAACAGGCCGAAGAACGACGACGTCCTGTGCGGCGAGTCCGCGGGTCGCTGGCGTCGGCCGCCGTCCCCGTCCCCGACGCCGGCGCCGATTTCGGCGTCCAGGTCCCTCACGAACTTGGACCTCGACCGGAAGAAGGAGACCGCGACGGAGCGGGAGCGGCGGAACGAGGGCTCGGAGTCGATGAGGTTGGAGACCTTCCCGACGGTCCCGGCCGAGTCGCCGGCGAAGAACCGCGAGAACGAGGACGACGACGACGACGAGGACGAGTTGAGGGAGGCGCAGCAGCTGCAGGGGCGGAGGTTGGCGCAGTCGGGGCAGAGGCCGTCGAGCCGCTCCCGGAGGCACTTGGGGCAGATGCCGCTGCGGCGGCGCCGCGTGGGATGCTTCGCGCACTTCCACACCTCCTCCTCGTCCACGTACATCGCCAATCCTTCCATCACCTTCCCCTCCGTTCTTCTCCTCAGGGGTTCTCGACTCGACGTCCGCCGGCCGGTCGTTAACGGCGGCTACTCGCCGGACGAATTCCGCTTTCCGATGGTGTGCGCTGCTGTGCTCCGGTTCTTGCGGTCTTTGCTGCTGCGTGGTCTCTTCTGCTCTGATCGTGCAGGGGTGGGAGGTTTATAAGAGGGAGGGTGGGGCCCTGGGGGATGTGTTGACCAGGGTTGAGGAAACGAGCGCCCGCGAGTTAACTGTGGTTAGGTCGCTCCTGTCCGGGGTTATGTGTGGGTGGGCGTTGGATTTGGGTGAAACCCGGGCGGACCGAAAGACGCGCTTTGGCGAGCGCCCTTCTTTTTTTTTTTTTATCCTTTATTTGTTTTATTTTGTTTTATTTTTTATTTCCAGTGGGTTCGTGGAGTCGTCGTCGCAGCTCGTCGCAGCGGAGCGAAATTGACTAGACTTGGGGTGGAATTTACGGGAAATGCCACGCGGGGTTCGATCTCTGTTGTTGGTTCGCGCGTTCACACGTGCGGGGCTGGTGAGATCCGAAGAGGGGCAGAGGCCCAAGCAAAAGGAAGGGGGGGGGAAGAGATTTTCGCCGACCTAATGGGACCGGTCATGGGGTCACATCTCAGGCACGTGCCTCGCTCTCTCCTCCGTTGCTTGAGCCGCCCGAAGATTAGTACGTGCCCTTTTGATCAAGTCACATTAATGACAACGCTCTCGAGTACAAGGGACAAGCTTGGTTTTAAAGTGAAATCTAAAACCCGATATCAAGGCGGTATAAATCTCTTCAATTTCAGATTTTAAGATTAGTACGTGCCTTCTTGATCAAGTCACATTAATGACAACGCTCTCGAGTACAGGGACAAGCTTGGTTTCAAAGTGAAATCTAAAACCCGAGATCAAGGCAGTAAAAACCTCTTCAATTTCAGATTTTAAGATGTGTATATTAGATTTCAGGTTTCAAAAATTAAAGAATCTATTTTGACGAATGATAACAATTTTAAGTTGGTTTTTGTATTATTTTTTTTATCTATGTTTTCACCTAATTCTACGACATTCCATGATATTCGAATATAGAATTACTAATTATATCATTCATTTTATGATTAAGATTTTTATTTTATTAATATTTCATATTTTTCATATGTCTAAATATAAATTATAATCATAAACGTAGCAGCAAGTTATGATTATTAAATATAATAATTAATGGTAAAAGTGGAACTTAGATAGACCTTGAAACTTATAACAAGATATGCAAAGTATTTTCAAATTCAAGAAAATGATGAACTTATTCCGATGGATAGATTTCAAATTTCACCCTTAACCTAAAATCGCTCACCCCTAAATTTCACCAGAATTCCGGTTCGACAATCATCCCGAGATATGCTTGTTTAGCCGAACCGAAAAGGCCGCTTGTCCATAGGTTTTGAGTTTCGATGCAATAAAAGGCCCGAGAGTCGTTTGAGAAAAGCTTGACATGATGCGGATATTCCCTTAAATCTTTTTCGAGCGGGGCAAAGACCGAGAAGGGCTCGGTAACTCTTAAGGAGTTAGTAGCTCACCCTCATGATGGCGAATCCGGCCACGTTCAATTTAGTCCCCAATCTCGTTCCGCCGGAAGCGATTTCAACTGCCCGATCCGCTCCTCCTTTTTTATTAATAAAACGAGTGGAGGGCCAGGAGGGCGTCGCGGAGTCAAAAAGGTAAGGAAGAAAAAACTCGCGAAGGAAGGGGAAGGGGGGGGAGCTCGGCTGTTCCTGCCCACCGCCCTCACGACAATTCCTAGATACGAACTAGTCCTTTTCCCACGGAACGCAACGCGACCATCGCAAAACCGGACGAAAAATCTTTGCTGACATTAAGGTTTTGGGTCCGTATAGAAAATGAATTTTTCAGTTTCCGACCCCCCCGAGGGCCTCGACTTTTTCTAGAAACTGTGCTTTTTTTTGTGGGTGGGGAGGTTGGGTCAAAAGAGCGCACCGATTTGACGAGGTCAATCACAGCTTCGGCCGCGGGATGCGCCGGCCCGCGTTCCGGATCTCCGGCGAGGAACGGGCTCGTCGAGATTGAATTGGACAAATCGGATCGCTTCCTGCCGAAATGCCGAGCTGGACGAATCGAAAGAAAGCGAGTGTCGCGTCCTTACGGGGCTCGAGGACGATGATGTGCTTCGGAAAGTAGAGCGATCGTTCCCGCCGATGGAGGCTAATGAGAACTTTCTGAATCTCGAGCGTGTGTATAGGGATTGTCGATATTGCAGGAGTAGTATGCTCAAGGTTGGAATGGACAATCCAAACCATAATCACTACTCATTTTGATTAAGCCCGTGAGGTGCAAATTTGTATGGAGTCTGAATTAATCGTATATTTGGTAACTAGTTGAATCTATGTTGCTAACGTATCTTAATTTTCTAGAGATTAAGGAACTCCAAAGGAGGCTTAAAATCATCTAGGACTAAGTCTCATTCAACTTAGCGAATTAGGAGTGATCGGTTTTAGAGTGGGTAGGTTCCGAACATGAAACTTAAAAATTACCCTATTAAAATTGGTTCCTAGTTTTTGGAACTCGGACCATATTTGCCTAGGAATCAATGCTAGAACCTCCCATGTTTTGGGGTTTGGTTTGAGGATTTATCCAAACACCATTTTTTTTGTTTCCTTTTTTACGGTAAAATAATATAAGTAATAAAGCAATTCAAAATAAGAGTTGAATGAGGGCAAAAAGCAATGGCGAGTCAAGAACAAGCAAGGGTTGCAAGGCTTGAATGAGTGAGTGGGAAGTTGCAAGCGAGAGAGAGAGAGACTCATGAAGTATTCAAGTGAGATGAGAGAGAATAGAGAAAGAGATGTTAAAATACTAAATTGGGTTTTAGACTTTAAGAACCATTTCCAAATTCAATCCAATTGGTATGGTTATTGGGTGGTTCTTCATTTAGGATCAGGAACCAAGGCAGTTTCCATTGGTTCAAAAATTTTGGAACTAAGAATCATATTAGTTTTTAATGGGAACCTAAAATTGGACTAGATTTTAGGGAATTAACACTCTCAAGCACATGTCCATCTCCCTCCTAGTTCATGTAGGGATGATTTGTTGTGCTTATCCCTTAAGGTATACTCAATCCACAACTCCACCCATTTTAATGATCGAGATGTATTATGTTCACATCAGTCTTAACTCATTCCAACATCAATTGAACAAAGAATTGCACAAATGTTGTCAACATAAATTTATCTCAATCAATCATTCTCTATGACAAGGACCGTGATGTTGAAGCTAATGATATGAAGTATTGTTTCCCAAAAAAAATCAATGGACCAAGATAATACTCACGTCATACAATAAAAAATCTCGAGTCATCCTGAACAATAATCGACGGTATGTCAAATCAGGAATTAAATGGAAAGCCCCCAAGTCAAGACTAGCAAACAAATGATCCTCAGTATCCTAGCAGCCAGCAGAATCATACATAACTACAATTCAAATGACCAACTTATAAAGTATCAACATATTCGAGATTAGGGTTATTTCATAAGGAGGACTGTTTCAAAGTCCAAGCTCGAGCGAGCGCACGAGAAATACCGCCGCGTGCTTTAATGGAGTCAAAATGGTGTATGGTTTGTCCGTCAAGAGTGTCAAATAAAGTGTGCTGCTGCCCTTCTCCGCAAAATATGCGTTCGGACAAGAAATCGTTCGATCGTTATGACGTTGTGGACCGGCGGTCTGATTTCTGCGTATGCTGACGTGTATGGACTAGGTAAATTATTAATGTCGGAGTGGAAAATGTCAGTATAAACTGGTCTTCACGTGGCTACTGCCAAGAATGAATGCCGATCGGATTAGATAAGGATACGGAGAATTAATGAATGATCATCGGTCGTCCTTCCCCCTGCCCCGCTGGTTGATTCCCGTGGCTTGAAGAGCCAGGCTCTGAGTCTCTCCTTGATTAGCGGGGCAATAGCTAATGTGCAAAGGACGATTCTGCGCCCAAAAGTCAAGAGGAGAGAACCATAGAATTGACTGAAAGACAATTTTGACGCCTTTTTTTTTTTTTAAATATTTCCTTCGGACTGAAACAGAAATCCAAGAGCATCGAAGTTTCGAGGGAAATTTTTCTCAGGAAATCCTAAATTTATTGCATTTTGGCTAATCTATTCCTGAATATTTCAATTGTCTCGATTGAGTCTTAAACTTTTTTCTCATTTTGCCAATCGAGCTCGTCTAGCCACTTTTAATCGAAAATCGTTAACATAGACGTCAACAATGCCTTATAAGATAGCTAGCGTTGACATAAATCATTTTTATAATTTTTTATAATTTATAATTTATAATTTATAATTTGTATTTTTCTTTCTTTTTTTGCTACGAGGGTCATAACCCTCGCCCACGGTCGACAAGGGCTTCTTGCTTGATGAGGGTTGGCTAGAGGCCCTCACCAAGCTAGGAAGAAAAAAAAGGGAAAGACAAAAAAGGAAAAATTCATAAAATTTTAAAAAAATTATAAAAGGTGCCATATAGGAAGCCAGCATTCACGTAAGCGATCTTTGGCTAAAATTAGTTAGATAGATTCAATTAACAAAACTTGAAAACATTTAAGACTCAACTGACAAATTTGAAAGATCTAAAATTGTACTGGCCAAAGAGTAATAAATTTAGTACTTTTCAGACAAATTTTCTTCTATTGGCAAATCACTTTGGAAAGATTTGAGGTGACATACGGTGACATGAAGATTTTTCTGAAAAATTTAAGGTGTTTCGACATTATAATTCGATGTTACCGTGTCTTCTATGGTTTTCCAATTGGGCATATATGGGCCAGCATAGGGCTCAAACAAGCCCAAGTGGTCTATTTTGGGCTCTAAAGTGGTCATTCACTTCATTATATTGTGGGCTCGTGGGTTTTCCGTCCGGCCCAAAACAGGACACAGAATTTGGGCCTTTCGACATTTGACTTTTCCAGATTTGATGATTTTGTTCCCACTGAAGCCAGCGATTCACGTCGTTGTATCGATCGCTGTACCTAGTCAAACCACATGATGCAAGAGGCGAATAAGTCTACTTTAGCTTGTCGACCGATTATGTTCAATAGTCTAACTCAGTCCGTCGCCGTATTATCCCATCACCTAATCGCGTGAAATTCGTATGATTTTTATAGGTCGGGATAAGTCGAGCAAACCCCATTTTCTTTCTTGCGAAATAAATCGTCGCTTTTTATAAATAAATCTCCACAAAAAAAAAAAAAAAGGAAAGGAAAAAGAGGAAAAGGGAAAAAAATGGGTCGACGTGCTCCAACTCGCTCTCCCTTTCTGACTATACATTGCACCCATCGGGAATTATTGAGCACGTCTCCACAAAATTCCAAAAACTTCGTCGCGATATGATCGAAAGATCAAAAAGGTGATGTGGACACGGATCGGGGCAGCACCTTTCCGCGCAAGTTCATCGGTCGTCCATGAATTTTCCCGGCACTGGACCCGAGTTACACGACGCTCTTATTTTCGCCGGTCGTCTTCTCGGTCAACTGTACGACACTCAATAATTATGCCACCGAGTGAAGTGGCCCTCTTTTGCTTCGGCACAACTTCACGGTGACTTGCGACATAGTCTTTCATGTGATGAGGCGTACACGAGCACGCGTCATCAGATCGGGACGGGTCGGAGCAAGACTAGGGGCGATCGGTTTTAAAGTGGGCAGTTCTTGGGATAGGCGATTCCTTCCTTAGAGTTAGGAACTGCCCACTACGGGCCACTCCCAAAAAGTTGGAACTATGAATTGGGAATCGTCCAATGGTTCTAGTAGTCCGATTTCTAAGTGGCTCCATGGAACTAGTCGAAATGTCTATAATTCGAAGGAGATGTAAGACTTGACAGCAAGCACTAAGGTTGGAGGTAAGAGGCGACTAAGAATGAGAGTGATAGAGGGAGTGATGATGCTGGAGGCAATCTAAAGCAAGAGTGAGAGATGGAAAGAGACTACATATAAATTAAAAATTAAAAATATGTATGTAACGACTAGGTCCGAAGGGACAAGTGAGCGGTTCTACACCTAAAATCAAGAACTAAATCAATACTCACCGATTCCTATGAAATCAAAATCAAAAACTGCTAGGTTTGAGCTGCTTCGGTCTAGTGTTTGATGGTTTTTACTTCTTTTGCACATCCTTACAAGAGAATATAGTTATCCACTCAATGAATTGTGATCGCAATCCCAATAGATTTGACTCAACTAGGGAGTCCGAGTACCGAGGTCGTCGATCGAAACTATTTTAAAAATAAGCGATCGAAAAAGTTAATGAGAACACGCCGTGCTTTTGGGAGCAAGTCTTTGGAGGGAGGAGAATATCGTGGAAGTGGGGGTGGTGGGGACGGGGCCGGCGGGGCGGTACACGGTGGGGGCCCGGCAGGGCGGGGTGGGGCGGGACAGTACGCGGTGGTCCTGTTGACTTGGGGGGTGGTGAACGCCGTGTTCGCGGGGTCCGGGGGAGGAGCAGGAATCGACTTTTTTGCAGAGTTTCCATTGGGAAGCAAAGCAGCAATCACCATCATCATCATCTTCCGGTCGTCCGTGGCGTGCGTTGACCCTCCCTTCTCCGAACCTTCTCCTTTGACCGGGAAAAATACAAGAAATCCCGAATCCGCGTGATGATCTCCCGGTAAATGTACTAACAGCGCCTAAACCCTAATTGGCTTTTTCTTACATACGGCATGACTGCGAAAGTCCGTTCACATAATCGATGCTCCGATGCCAGGTCGTGCATGCGATTGAAATCTCTTACGCAAGACAGTACAGTGAAGATTTCGACGGCGTGTGTCCTGGTATTCGCGTCGGCAATTTTCAATCGGTAGAGCGTGAAAATGTTCGTGACTCGATTGATAAGATTAAAAAATGTGTCGTGATCGAATTGACAAGAGCGATTTGTGATATTTTTGGACAATTTCCTTCGCGCATACGCAGGTGCGCTGATCCACCAACTGCTGATCATGTTAATTAACAAGTGGTTGACGAGTATGATGATTTGGAGTTTTGATTAGACGCACTTTCGGCCCACTACGGGACACGCCCTCTGCCCTCCTTCTCCCTCAAGTATCTTCTCTAGAAAACGCCAAAAGTCATTTGGAGCAACTTTGGTCATGTCGGCTTTGCGCTTTTAACCCCCCCTCCATTTCCTCCCCGTACGAGATTCTACCCCGCACCCCAACCCACAAACTCATTGTCTGCCCGCAATCGGAAAAATTCGAAATTACGGGACGCGGTAATTCCGATTGCCGATTTCACAATCCCATTCTTCGCGATGATCGGCAGCTCTTCAACGTTGCGTGTGTGTATGAAGAAGTTATTATTGTCGCAAGAGAGCATGGCGGCTCGATCGACATCAAGTTTTGTCACTGGAGGGAGTATGCTTTATGCCCACTTGGGGATAGAGAAATCCAACTTGTCCTTCTTATATTAATTCTTTAAATTTCGGAAATGAAAATTCCAGAAGCGACAAAGATCATAGTTTAGGATAGAATCTTAGGATCTTTATTGAGAGGAGATTTTAGGATGCTGTCTCTCTCTCTCTCTCTCTCTCTCTTTCGGAAAAAACAAAAAAAAAAGTTTATTATTCTCGATGCGAAATTATTAACGCATCGCGAATATTATTCTTCTTGACGAATTGCGGATTCGGCCATTATCTTTCGGTTCATTTTGATTTTTTTTTTTAAAATCTGTCTTTTTGTATTTTCGTGTTCGGATTATACGGTGCACGCGCATGCGAAATGGAAAGAGTAAAGTGTGATGATTAAAATAAATAAATGGTCGGAGAAGGTTCGATTGACTTGGCTAATGGACGACGAATTCGAAAAGGGGTTTTTGGATTTCAGAAATCGAAAGAAGGCTCGCTCGATCACTTTTTGAAATTACAATTTCCCGTGTTCTATTCGACGGTGCGGAATTATGATGTATGTTAATGCGATGTGTACAAAGAAATTTTGCTCATTGTTAAAAAGCTCGAGGTTAGAACTAGCTTTCGGCTATGATTTATGTGAGGTGGTGACAGGACTTGAACCGGTCTTGCAAGTCAACTCTTGTCCTCTAGATCAAAGTCCACCTCTCAATTACGTGACATCTTTGTATTAATTTGCCCGAGGTACTATTCGCTATAGCCCGTCCCATATCAAGTCTCGCGATTTTGATTTTTAGCATATAGACAAACACTTTCCCAGAAGCTTGTCCATCTTAGTGTTATTCCTCTAACTTGGGTTTGCTTAATTTTGAAGTTCTAAAGCAAAGTTTATCATTAATTCAATCGGTTCACTATTACCCTTTTGCCATCTTAGCAGCTTATCAGAAGCTATTATTTGTCAAAACCCTCTAGTCCCAGTAACCTCTCTCCACCTTTATCAGACCAAGTCGTTACATATCCCATCAAAGCCAAACCATCCATGCTAGGTCGGAACTAGAACGGTGTATACACGGTCTTCTTTTATTCAAATTAAATGATGGATTAGGAATTGAAAAAGAAGAGAAGAAGAAGATGCGTCGTACCGTTCTTTGGGATCAAAATGGATTCACGGGTAAGCAAAAAAGGAGCGTCTGTTCAATAATGTAATGTCGCCAAAAGACCACCAAATTCCCTGAAGTTTCAAAGAACTTTCTCTGCTGCCGCATAGCTTCTTTTCCACTCCAATGATGCGATGGAGAAAATCTCGTCACAAAACGCCACCCCCAGTTGGGGCACATCCGTACCTCGACGCATTGCTTAGGCAGCAAGTAAATTCGACTCGATGGCCTCCAATCGCTTGTTGTTTTTCGTCTCTGGATTCCTGAAAATCCGTAAGGACGGAGCCGGTCGGCGGTACAATGATTGCCCCATCCCGAACCCAGCAAAGATGTCCACGATCGCGCCGGGAAAACTCGACCGGTCGGAGCGGGATCTCGCCGTCGATCTTCGCCCGCCCTCGTGCCGATCAATAGGGTCGAATTGGGCTAATAGCACGTGGTTTTGACATGAAGTGCACCTTTCCATCTTTCTTGTATTGAGATGATAATGATGTGGGCAAAGCCATTGCGATGTGCTAAGTCGCGAAAATTCTGTGTACATGATTTTCGCCTCAGCCGGGTGGGGCCGAAGTCCTCGGCGTGTGGACACGTGTCGGACGAACAGTAGAGGACAGCGACCGCACATCAAAAACCGGAAGTATGAATGGAAACAGTTCTCGTGGCTTCACCGGCGGCGGTTTCCGTTCGCTAAGTGACCACGTCATCATGGAACTGATCATGGGAAAATCCGAAATCAGGAATTTTCTTGAAGAATGCCATGACAGATGACCATGTGCCAACATTGTCCGACTTAATCTAAATGGGTCACTACACAACTTTTTTTAATTTGCCACTTCGGTCTGAAATTATTTTCTTCTTTTGTAATTTTTCGCGAAACATCTCTGTTCTTATCTTCTAATTATCAGGAAGTCCATAGACACAGCCATCACATCAATTCGCGAGGCTATTTGCTAATGAAAGGAAAAAAGGACATCCACGTTAACATATATATATGAAAAGAATATGTTGAAATTGCAGAGATAAGCGATGTGAGATGCATTAGAATCCACGGAGGCCAAATATGTTGTCCGTTTATGTCGACCCGGTTTGAGGAAAGCAGTGAAGATCAAAAACCAGATAAGCACAAGAGTCCACAAGCAGGAGGCATCGGAAGCAAAACTTGGGACCAAAGGCAGGGTCAGCAAGCACGAAACATGTGGGCTACATGGGAAAAATGAAGCCGGAGTTCGTCCGGCGAATGGAGGGCCGCCACGGGGGCCGATCGGTTGCCGTCCGGAAAACCCGATTATTGAGTATAATTAACCAAAGAAAAGGGGGCAGGGGAGGCTTAATTAGCCAATAATGAGAGGGAATATAAGATTAAAGAAATGGTTGGTGGTGGAATATCTGCCTAATATACGAGAGAGAAAGAGATAAAGACGATTAAACCCCGCCTTCGATACACAGGAGAAATAACGCACGCGACGGAAAAGCAACGGAGAAGACGAGTGCCTTGCCCTAAACGCATCTGCCCCAGGTTCGGGCTCGGACTCAGGCTCGGTTAGACTTTGAGGAGATAAGAACGACCCTCTCTCTCTCTCTCTCTCTCTCTCTCTCCACCTTCTTCTACAAGAACCCATTCTCTCTCTTCTTCACGCACAGAAGACGGCCTTCACTTTGCTCTTGTAAGTTCTCTCTCTCGAGACCGAAGAGCCATTCAGCACCTGCAAACACGCCCACCTATATCTCTCTCTCTCCTTGTCTTTCTGCAGTTGCAGTGAAAAACAGAGCGCTCCGATGCAGCATTTCACGCTGGCGATCGAAAACCAGGACAGCCCTCTCTGGGAAATCAAGCCTAAGAGCAGGCGAATCATGGTACGGGTTTCGTTGCTTTTCTCTGCATTTCTCACTTCGTTTCGCGTTACCGACGTGTCTTTTCGTTTGGGGTTGTGATCAAAATCGCATCTTTTTCGGGCTTCGAGAATGATGGTCTCTTCCGTCGCCAATCCCCCTCCCCCCTGTTCTTCTCTGCTCTTGACTTTATCCTCTCGACCGTCTCTCGATTGCCTTTTTCTCGTTGCGTTGAATGTTCGCCTGTTGCCGATTGATCGGTGACCAATGGGGTGGTTCTGATGGATTGAAAAATGGGTCGTGTGACGATCGTGCTCTGTTTTGGTTGTGCCTGAACAGGGTGGAGGAGGTCCCGATGAAGAAGACAACAATAGGTGGCCACTATGGTTGAAGCCTCTGCTCAAAGAGAGCTTCTTCAAGCAATGCAAGATACACGCGGATTCTCACAAGAGCGAGTGCAACATGTATTGCTTGGATTGCATCAATGGCCCTCTCTGCTCTCTCTGCCTTACTTCTCACAAGGATCATAGCACAATACAGGTACCACAAATCATCTCTCAAAATTGTTCTCTATTCCACTATTATAGATTCTGCTCCTTTATCAGTTTGAGCTGTACTATTTCATTCTTTACAGTCAAACCTTCTTTATTTCACTTTTTTCTTCTTTTACGAAAATGTGAATTTCTCCTGTTTTTGTCTTAGCCGTTTTCTCCATTTGGGTTCTGCAAGTTCAACTGTAGCCGATTGTTTTTTTGAGGAAAAAAATGATTCAACAAAAGCCTTCACTTCCTCAAAAAAGTAAACTTTCTGTTGTTGAATCTTCCTCGAGCATTACATAGTCAATCTATCTAAAATTATCAATGTGTAGCTGCTGAGAATGCCAAACATTGAAACCTCCCGAACCCATTTTCATAATCTTCGAGTTTCAGCTGAAATCGTGACGAACTCGTGATCTTTTGTGCAACATCGGCAGATAAGGAGGTCCTCGTACCATGATGTGATCAGAGTCTCGGAGATACAGAAGGTGTTGGACATCACAGGGGTTCAGACCTACGTCATAAACAGCGCGAAGGTCGTCTTCTTGAACGAGCGGCCTCAGCCCAGGCCTGGCAAAGGCGTCACCAACACTTGCGAGGTGTGCGAGCGAAGCCTCCTCGATTCCTTCCGGTTCTGCTCTCTGGGCTGCAAGGTAATAATCTCAAGTCCCCTGTTTCTCATTCTCATTTTCTTTTTCTCTTCCCCACCTTTTCCCAATGATAGCCTAAAAAAATCTCTTAACAAAAATTGGGAAGCTCAGAAAGTGAAAGTGCGATCATTACCCTTAATAATGAAGAAAACTGTGATCATCTTTTCTCCATTTTTCCAAATTTGTAGACTTCAACTACCACAATTTGAAAGAAAGATAAGACTGATGATGGAAAAGAGAATCCTTTTAAAATATCAAGAACCGATTGTCTCAACGAGACTGATCAGTCGCGAGTCTTGTGATTGATCTTTGAGTACTATTGTGATTTCCAACTATATTGATCGATCAAATTTTGCTCAAGAATTTTAGTTAGGCCTGTATACAAGTCAGCAGCAGTAGTCACCCAATTGTTTGGTTTAACTATAAAGTTGACTCTGTCACCCCATCGCCCAAGCTTCTAGTCTCCGTCCTTATTCAGAGGTCATTTTCCTACTTTTTTTTTTGCCAGACCCATTTAATGAATTACTGCAATTGACGCGTTGTTTGCTTTCAAACCCCCATGAATGACAGATTGAGGGGACATCGAAGAATTTTGTGAAGGAGAAGAAGAACCTCAAGAGGTCCTCAATGGTGTCTGACGACGACTCGGAAGATTCGTACAGCAGCAGCAGCCGCCGCGCCGGCCATGGCGGGCGGCGCAGGGCGAGCAAGAAAGTCCAGAGCTTCGGCCTGTCGACGTCCCCTCCAACAGCCCTGACTTACCGGATTGCCAAGCGGAGGAAGGGGATTCCCCACAGAGCCCCGACGGGGGGATTCGTCATAGAATATTAGCCTCACGCGCTCGGCGCTACTGATGATCATATAACCTCTAGAAGGAACACGGTCTGTCTCGTCTTTTATCTTCAGTCGTTTTAAGTTAGAGCTTTATGTATATAGAAGAAAGCATGTCGAAAGACACGAGGGAAAGTCGAAGAAAAAGAAGCGAATAAGAAATAAAAACACCAGCGATCTGTAATGGCGAACTGGTAAAATGTCGGATAGGCAGAGATGAAGCTTCGGCAGGAGGAAGCAGGAAAGCATCGTGTGATTGTGATCGTCATGTGGGTAGCTTTCCTTTCCTTTCGTTTCTGGTTCTCCTTAGAAGTGGGTAATGTAAAACACTCTTAAGTTTTGGCAGAAATGTATATAGAAAGTGTTTGTGTAGGAGGAGGATGATGGTGTGTATACAGCTCCCCAAGTTATGAAGAAAAGAAAAAAGTTTGTGATCTCGTGCTGCGAAATCGCGAAAATTCGGCGGTTGCCATTTTTAGAATCTTCCTGCTTTTCCGCCGAGGGAACGTCGCTGTTGACATCATGGTGGCCGGTGGCAGGCGGCGACGAGGGCCACCCAGCCCGTCCTCGGCGGGTCCCACGGCGGCCGGACGTGTGGGGACGGTGGGTGAGAAAAGGGGTGGCTGTCGTCTTCCTCGGGACGGGACATGGCCGCGACCATAAAAGAGCTCTGACAAGGGAGGGGCGGTGGCTCTCCGGTGGTGTCTCGCGGCGTGTAAATGATTCTGCAGGTTGCAGCAGCAGGTGGTCGGAAAAGGAACTTAAGCAGTTCCCTTCAAGGGCAGGCAGACTCTCGGTTGTCTTAATCCGTATTTTCCGTAAAAAAAAAAAAAAGGAATTTTTATCCCGAGAGAAGGGAAAGAAAGGAAAGAAAATTCAGAGCCCATTTTTATTTTCAACATATCTTTATGAAAATTAAAAGTTGGTTTGCTTAATTTCCTGTCCAATTTTAAGACACGACCTAACTTGTAATAACTATCGAGTGACAAAGATTGAATTGACATATCAATATTTATGCTTTATGAAAGGATCTATCATTGCATTAAATAAAACTTGTAATGACACGAGTCACTATATTATGATAGTAACCAAATAGGAAAAAGATTGATCATATTGCAAGTATGTAAAACATTTTCTGTTGAATCAAGTATCTTAGCCATTTAAATATGGGTCAATGCGAGAACTCTGTTAATAAATCGCAATGTTATGTGATTTTGCCGATGCAACTTATTAGTTATCGACTAATTTGTCCATTAGCCAGAAATTACATCATCGCAAGTTAAGTGTACCGGCCAATGAGTAGAGAGAGCAAGCTGGCCTAGATGATCTTGGCCATCCAATATAACTCCATTGATATGACATCATTCGAGGAGACTAAACCAGACATCGATGTAGATAGTGCCCAATTCAGCATTTTCCACCTCCAATTGCAAATGGAAGTCTCCCACCGAACCATCGAAAAAGTCAAGGTATTTGATAGAACATAAAAGAAAAATTGTAAATAACGAGGAAAAGTTCAATCGCTTCCAGCTGTCCAAAAAAGAGTTACATTTCGAGTGGACCGACTCGAAGTGGGCACACATGAAAATTGCAGGCCAAACATTAATGCTTCCGAATATAGATCAGGCGTAAGTGAAGCATCTCTTTTCCCCTATGCCTTTAGCTCGTTCTTGCCCGGTCCATCGAACCTGTTAATCTTTGTCGCAAAAAGAAGATAAAACCCATTTCACCCTTGTCGCCCAAACGCAAGAGGACACGCGTTCATCGACATTAATCTGATAAAGATGTCATCTTTCATTTCGGACATGTGCCGAGCTCAAACACGTTTGTCGAGGATTTGCTGAGGATCGAGGAAAGCATTCGTCGCCCATATGAAACACGTGCTTTCGGACTGCTGTAGGTTCGCATCATCGTACGCGGCAAGAATTAACCAATTTATGAAAAACGTTGATTGATTTGGATGGAATTTTATACTGCTCACTATTGACACGCCGTGTAAGCCGGGTAATTATTTATTATTTTTTCAATTCATGAAGTTAGACGTACTTATAATTTGATTCGTGACGAAAACTATCAGTAACATTGATAAGAACACGGTACAGATTTATTAGAAATTATCTTGGATCATTTCAATTTGCAAAACAAACGGAACTAAAAATTCTTAACTTTCTATTCAAATTTTTATGCATTTTGTCTTATTGTAATTGTATCGCTGTAGCATCACGGCGCAAAAAGGATCGAATTGCAACGTGCATCTCGCGTGCTATGTACACACCACCAAAAGTTAGGAGAGATACTCCAATACCCAAATTCCAATGTGGCATGCCAATTCTAGGATTTGTCGCCATTTTTTTCATGCTTATGTGGAAGGTGCCCACAAGAAAGGGAGCAATTCTCGCCCACGAGGAAAAGGTAAGTGGGGTTAGGATGTGGATCTCACTCAGACGTCTTTATGTGCTCGCACTTACCACCTTCTTCGCTTTCCCATACACACAAAAAAAAAAAAAAAAAGTCCTCGTCCTCCACTTTTTTTTTTTTTTTTTTACTTTAAATTTCACTCCCGAATTAAATAAAAAAAACGAGCATCGCTATTTTAAAAAATTGGGTCTTTTCTCTGTGTTTTCCCTTCGCTTTCCCATACAAAAATGTCCTCATCCTCCACTAATTTTTTTCCCCTTTAATTTAACTCCCGAATTAAATAAAATAATAATAAACATCGCTATTGAAAATATATATATGTGGTATTTGCTCCGGGGTTTCGTGACCAATTACGTGTACTCCACCATATCGTGGCCCTCGCTCGCTTTGATTCTGCACCCTCCACCTGTCCCCTCCCCCCTCCAGAATTAAAACGAATCGAAGGGCCACGATGGGTAATGCGGGGCCCCCGGCTTGGCCGACTTTGCCTATGTCGGGACGTCATTTTTTGGGGGGCTTTTGCTGCTAAAAGTCTTCGATTACATGATGTCATGTGAACCCAAAAATAAAAATTAAAAAAAAAAAAAAAGACCCAATAATAATAGAAAGAGCGCACCTTTCGCGGCCCACGCCCAAGGCGGTGGACCTTTTCTTTAAAGCTTTTTTGTTTTTTTTTTTTCTCAATCGCCATGGAAGGTCACCCACATTTTACCCGATTTGCTATTTCCGGAGGGGCAGCATTAAATTAACGTGGCAAATGCCTTATGAGGTACGAATCCAAAACGACCCGCCCCGATAAAATTTCCCGGGACCCATACGACGAGTCATTTGAAATCTCAAAGTTGACGGGTTCCACACGATTCTCATCGGATTCGACGGTCCAAACTCGAATCATTACATCCGCTCGATGATACCTCATCGTGGGAAGAACAGTCAGTCGACATTAGGCCACGACCGGTGCTCGCATGGTGGGGGCTCTTTTTCCCCCGCACGAGGACAAAAGCGTGACGCGAAGTGGGATAAGTACGAACTACGCGAGGATGGAGTAGGAGTAGGAGGAGGAGGAGGAGGAGGAGGAGGAGGCTCCTCCAGCGTGGACCGCCGCCCACATTTGATGCCTTTTGCTTTTTTTCTCCGCCCCATTAAAGACGAAGCCCCACTCCGCCCAACTTGGCGGGGCCTGGTTCGGACATGACGTATGCTTCATCTGGACAGTGCGAGTCACGAAACGAATTGGAAAAAAAGGGGAAGTCGAGGAGGAGCGAAAGGATCAGAACGAGGGGGGGAGGCAGGGAGGATCGGTCGCGATCGTTTCCAGGATCGCTTTCGGTTCTGTATACTAAGCATCATCTGGCCAGACAGACAGACAGACAGACAGGCGCCAGAGAGATATTACTCGAGGGAGGCGACATCTCCCTGGTCGAAGTCGTTTTCTTACTTCGCCTTGTTCAACTTCGGACCGCGAGGCGATCGGAGGTGTCGCGAATTGACTGCTCCAGAAGGGCGAGGAGGCGAATTCGAAACCCGGGACGTGGCTTGCCTTGGCAGGTCTCGCCCCAACGAGTAATTTGTCGAATCGTCTGTGGAAAAGTCGAAATCATAAATTTCACGTTGAAATCGCGGTTTGCCATAAGGGGGAGGAGAGGGGGACGGAAGCCCATCGTGTTGCAGTCGTACATGAATAGAACCCGAGAGACATATATAATCGAAACATCATTGGTCGCTAGAGTTAGGCAAAGATGACCCGGACCACTTGCACCACCAATGAATGCAAGAGTAAGGGGGCAGTTGTGCAGAAGGGGATTGGTCACATAGGACTTTTTCGAGGGATCCTGTGTGTTGTGCTTAGCCACGGAAACGGAAGTGTCCGGACGAACTGAATAGCCAAATCGAGAGTCTCCATTCCTATTTCGAGGACGATGTGATTGATAGAATCGATCGATAAATCCAATATGATTCACTATGATTTCTAAGCGATGCTTTTTTCCTCTTGAATTGTGATTTGATTGGTCATGATGAGACGAGTCGAGATTGAAGGGCGTGTCAACTGGGCACGATTTCATTCGCGAGTCATCACTCATATCTTGCATTGCGATGGATGAAGAGCAACTTGGTTTTGATACCAATCAATCCCGTTACATCATTGACTCTTTCTTGAGTCCTTAAAGAAGAGATATTTTTCACATGCTAAGCAATCAATTCGAACTCCAGCCCCTCAACTCGAGATAACTTATTGGCCCCTGCAAAAATCTGAATGTGGTTTTGATGGGTCTGTCTTCTAAAGTTGACAAGTCTCAAGATTACGATTGATAGTTGCTTTCATTTGCTCAAGAAATGAGTCTGTCAAAAAACAATCTTGTTTAGTTTTTCCAGCATTTGAGATCGGTTAGGATGAGTTGCCCAAAATTCTTTTCATAGTCAATGAAAACTTTATGCTTAAACTTAGGAAGATGACATCACTCTTTTTCTAAATCAAAAATTAATTTTCAAAATATAATTAGAATTCAATGATTGGGCTCGAGAACCCAATGGCTTGAGCCGAGATGCTTGTGGCTGACCCATTTCCCCAATGCCTGAACCTAAGGCAAAGTTTGTACTTGGGACACTTTCTCAAATTCATGTCTAATAATTTTCTCACGACAAACATCAGAAAATGACTTCCGTGTGATTTGCTAAATACGGCATATAAAAGAAAATAACTTTTCTTGAGAATTAGCTCATTTAAAACCATTTTTCAATACAATTCATTTTTCATGAAACGGATGGGCGTAGCACTAACCTAGCTTCCCCCTCTTCTGTTTCTTTAGCTTGTGTGCTCAATTCCACTTCTATCACCTGAGGATTTTCTCGTTATTGGTTTTAAACGGGGACTCCAATGTTCGGCATTTTGTTTATTTTACTAAATTATGGGCCTTAAGAGACACCACTTATGTCGGGCTTTTCGCATGCGTTTACGGTCTAAATTCTGGTGTTTTGGGTTTATTGGCGAAGATTGAACTCGCATTGGACTTCTTCTCTCTAGGCCCATTAGCCTGTCGAGGCGCTCTTTTGAAAATTGGATACGGCCTAAGATCACATTCTGAATTTGTGCATTTGGTGTTCTCAAAGCAGAAGCCATTAGACTGCCTCACACCGTTGAATGTTGATAAATACTACCGCTCCATTTGTTTCACGAAAAAAAATTTCTTCATTTTCCAACATTCGGATCACTTGAGAAAATGAGTAAATAAAACATGCATTTTTAATTAATAGAAAAGATTTTCGGAACAGAGCTTAAAATTAAGAAAATAATTTCATTTCTAAAAAATTGGAGATCATTTTTCAAAATATGATGAGACTTGGTGTATGGACCAAAAGCTTTCCACTTTGACATGGGAAACCCAACGCTCGTTCTAGGTCATGTCCAAGACCTCAACCCCTATGCTCAAGTCCATCAAGGCCGGGCCCAAGACACTAGAGCCCATGCTCAAGATGCCGAGCTTGGTTCTAAAGCTAATGCCCTAGACCCTAGTGTCTAGGTCCATCGAGAGCAAGCCCAAGACTCCCATGCATGCCTAAGTCCCCCTACACTAGCACCTCGATCCATCAATCCTAGGCTAGAGCTCAAGCATCAAGGATCAAGGCCTAGCCTCGATGGAATTGGGCATGGACACTAAGATCCCAAATCCAACCTTGATGGATCCGAGTTCAGGAGCAAGGGATCATGTCCTAGGCACAGGGTTGAGGCCCATCTTCAATGGACTTGAGTGCATGCACCAGTATTAAAGTCTTAGGCCTGGCCTCAATTGACCTAAGCCCAACCTTTGTAAACTTGGGCTAGGGTGGCAAGAGTCAACCACAAGCACTAGATTATTGGGCTCGATTTTGGTGGATCGAAGACTAGTACCCATACTCATGCCAAATAATCTGAAATCCAGGTTTAAGACCCCAATGCCCATGTTGAGTTCCTTGGCTACCCATGAGGCAAGTTCTTACTTATTAGCCCCCAAATAATACATGTCCATTTAGGAAAATCAATACCAAACAATAGAAAATATTTTTCAATTCATTTTCAAGTCTAAGTTAAACATTGGATAATATCGTATTTTCCGCGAAATAAATGGAGTTTTAATACTAATATTCTTCTCATGCATATGGGTCATTTAGGTGACGGTTTTATATAAATTTATGTTGGTATTGACATATTCATTTACTCAAAATGCAGAAGAAGTACAACTATACTAGCTTTTCGAGCCTTGACATAAAGAAAGTTCCTGAACAAAGGTTCCAGAGATTCCTCGACTATTATAAAATGTTCAATCAAGTCATCCAACCTTTTTATGTGTAGTCGAGTTCTTAAATTATAAATTTTTCATTCAAATTCATCCTCTAATTAAATGTCAACCATTAAATATTGATGTGGCCATTAAATGTCAACATGTCATTTTACATGGCACATTGTTAGTTCCACATTAACAAACCACATTTATTTAATTATTTGGAAAACCAAAATTCTTTAAAAGAAAAAGAAAGTCAAATCAAATCTTATGGCTAAGGCATGGGAAGCTGTAGCTGGGGGCCGACATCCCTCCCGGACTCAAGCGAAATCGGCCGCCATCTCAAATTGATGCAAGGCCGATTAGCAGCCGGCGAAGTCACAAGGCCTACGATCTTAGCTCTCTCTCTCTCGCTCTCTCTGCACGGACCCAATTGCACAAAAAAAAACTATACCGAGAGGCCTGATTGAACAATTTATAATATTTGAGGTACCTGCAATGTAATACTTTCCGTCCAAGATCCGACCCGACTCAAAAAGACGGATTCCGGCCATCCGCGCGTCCAATGGGATCCGGATCCGGATCCGGACTGAACCGACCGACAGCCCGAAATCGGGGCTGCCGTCGGGAGCCACGTTGCTCCACCGCATCACGACCGCGGGGACAAACCAGTGAAAGAATCGAAACCGTCGACGACGATGACTCAGCTTTGTCCGACCCGCAAAATATCTCTCGATCCACTTCTTATCCTCTTTCTTCTGTCTCCGAGCCGCTGGCAATGGCGACCCTCGAGACCGCACTCTCCATCTTCTCCGGACCGTCGTCGTCGTCTCCCCTTCACCCTCGCTCCCCTGCGCACGCCAGACCACCGCCGACTTCCCTCAAGCTTCAGTTTTCTCCCGCCACTCCACCTTCGCAGCTTCTCCTTTTTGTGCCTCACGGCAAGCGAGCCGGGAAACCATGCCTCGAGCTGTGCTTCGCGGTCCAAGAAATGGCGGCCGAGAGCGAGGCTGGCGAGGAAACCCCGGAGCAGAACATAAAGAAGAAGCTTTACGTGGTCAATTTGCCCTGGTCGCTCTCCGTCGAAGACATCAAGAGCCTGTTTGGCCAGTGTGGCACTGTCAAGGACGTCGAGGTTTCCTTTCTTTATTGTTCTTTTCGTTCCGATGTCATCTCTTTCTATTCCAGGACTTTTTTCATCTTCCTTTTTCAGTTCGAAACTGAACTGTAGTAGGTCTGCGTTTCAGATTATAAAGCAGAAGGATGGGAGAAGCAGAGGCTATGCTTTTGTGACGATGTCTTCAGGGGAAGAAGCTCAGGCTGTCGTTGACAAATTCGATTCATTTGTGAGTTGTTGCGACATTTTTGGTGTTTAACTTGACCATGTTGCGATTCCGCTTATGTTGAAGCTTCTCTCTGTATATGCACTAATACCCCTCTTAAGTAATTTTGTCTGTATAATCTGAGAAATTACTTTGAGAAATGACTTTTAAGGGAGAAGATCACTGCGCCGTTGGGGATTTCCCTGAAGATAATGGATGCAGATCATGTTTTTGTTATAATGTGCCAGTGTTGAGGTGACCTGATCGTTAATATGAGCGTGATTTCAGCTATAATCTGCACTACTTGTGTTGTGTTCAGCTATAAATTGCACTGGTCTTGAAGTCAGATAATTACAAACTGAATAGCTGCCTCGTAAAAAAAAAGTCGTCTCCTTTTAAATTTAGTTTCACACATTGTAAGTACACTTCCTTATATTGGATGTGTCAATGCAGGAAGTCTCTGGGAGGATTATCAGAGTAGAGTTTGCAAAGAGATTTAGGAGACTTCCTCCTCCACCTCCGCCTAATGCTCCCCCCCCTAAGGAGACCCGTCACAAGCTTTATGTGTCTAATCTAGCTTGGAAAGCTAGATCGACCCATCTTCGAGAATTGTTTTCAGAGAACTTTAATCCCGTGTCAAGTAGAGTGGTTTTTGAAAGCCCTTCTGGTAGATCCGCTGGCTATGGATTTGTGTCGTTTGCCACAAGGGAGGAAGCTGAGGCAGCAATTTCTGCATTTGATGGGAAGGTAATGCCTGAGCAAAATATATGAATAGTTTCAAGAGCCATTTATGGTTTGCTAATTGTTGTCTATGTGTGAATAGTACATTACATGACAGCATCAACTGGTCCAAATGGAAGCTACTCCTATAGCAATCATTGTTCCCTGAAATGTCATTTAAATGCTTTCTGTAAGTAACTAATTATATATGTGTGTGTGTGTGTGTGTGGTAAATTATCTACGGATGATCAGAAAGATATGCTTCTCAAATTTGTGCTTCGACTTCACCATGGAATAACAACTAATACAAAGTCATTCTAGGAGAGTAGAGTAGATATAAGACTATCTTTCCTGAGGACATTCACCTGCTCTATTACATGTAAAACTACTCATAAGCATACCACCAGGTTTATAATGATTTTTTCATGTGTCCATAATAAAAGGCAGTGAATGGATATTTGAGACCATAGAAGTGTCTTGATATTGAACTGTTGATGAGTTGTAACATTGAAGAGCATTTAACTGAGTAGCTGGAAGACCAGTGTATCTTTGTGTCCTTCCAGTCTTTGCTGGAGATAGAAAAAAAATAAATGTGCCATTTTTTGTGCCTTTAGCATTTTTTTGTTTTATGAACTCTTTATATGATAGATCAGCCCTGTTGCTTTAGCCATTGTCCTGCCAGATTAGCTCGGTGCCTGCTCATACACTTATAGGAGTATGAACAAGTGAATAGCAACATAAAGATTCAGGGGCACACGGATGATGTTATCCAGTTTACTTAGTAATGTTAGCTGTTCTTTTGATTTGGACTCATAATATCAACTTTCTCCTCTGGCAGGAATTGATGGGTCGTCCAATTCGTCTAAAATTTAGCGAAAGGAATCCTGCCGAATCTGAAGGTGGAAATGAAGGGGAGGGAACTTCCGAGGGTCAGCCTGATAACTCATGAACTACTTTGCTGATGTGACATTCAAAGATCATTAGCCTGCAAGCATTGTTCTATTTACACCCCTTGCGAATACAGCGCAGAATTTCCTTGGTCTGTGTGTTTTATAGACTCATCAAATCTCCTATGGAAATGTTACTTAGAGAAGTTGTGATTCTATAGCGTTTCCTACTTTTTTTGCTTGGTTTAACCACTTAAGCTGAGATCAGGGCAGTGCAACTTCCTCTATTCTAGACTACACTTGTTTGTAAATCACATGAATTTTGGCTCTTCAATGTAAGGAGATCCCGTGCCAAAACCTGGCTGTCTTTTTAGTCAGATTGTAGATTTGTTAGCAATTTTAACATTCTAATGGAATCATCTTTGCACGTATGTTTTAAACTTGCGGTGACAACTTTTTTTCCTTAAAGAAAAATTGGAGAAGTGCTCTAGCAAAATTTTGCTTTATGAGGCAATTTGTCTCGTCCTAAGGCAGTTCGCACAACCTTTAAGTGACATTTCTTCAAAACGGAGGCTTTTTTCTCTCTACCATCTGTGTAGCTTCTTCTCTACCATCTGTGTAGATTTTGCTTTAAACCCTAACCATGGAGCCCTCCAAATCCATCTCTACGCTGGTCTGAATAGCCCTTTTGCAGAGATATTGCGTTTCTCTCCTGAATCCCTCTTTATTTGGTGTCTGTATTAGATATCCCCACCTGTCACTCTGCCCTAATTCTTCCCCGAAGGAACCCCCTCTTCGTGGAAGAAATCCTTCACATCTGGCAGGGGAAAACCCCACATGGCGCTCCCTCCAGCTTGCACAACAATCCCAAGGAATTCCCTTGCCCATTTCCCTACCGAGCATTGACTTTTGGAGATCCCCTACTGCTCGCTACTCTCTTCGTGGAAGGTATCCTTCACACCTGGCAGGGGAAAACCCCACATGGTGCTCCCTCCAACTGGCACGACAATCCCAAGGAGCTGACGTCCCACCGAGTTGGTGCCCACATATGTCCTAGAAATTCAGCACTTGCGCATCCACGAAGCTGCCAGCATCAGCACATACATCCTTCGAGCACTGAGCTTCGAAGTTCACCTACATATTCCCCTACCAAGCACTGAGTTTCGGCGATCCCCTGCGCATTCCCCTGCAGCTCGCTGCTATCACGAGCTTAAGTAGTACAATGGACAGCAACCCAAACCTCCATGTCAAGGGCAGTTGAAAATATGGCTTTCGAACGCTTGGAATCTCTATGCAACAAACTCGTAAGCTTCTGCACACCCAAGAACTAGAAATTAGAGATGAAGACTTTTATGTAGAAAAATTAAGTGAATGCAGGTTTACCCTAATGGGCCAATTATACCAAAATCCAAGCCTCAATCATCAAGCCCTACTCATAGCTATGAAAAAAGCATGGAGATTGGAAACCGTTGCTATGACACCCATGGAAAATGGTGTATTTTGCTTCAAATTTCAGAACGAAGAGGACAAGGAAAAAGTACTTAAAGGGGGACCATGGTGTTTCTCCAATCACTTGCTTTTGCTAAAGGCATGGGAACCGGATACCCCCCCACATTGCTACCAATTCACGACATGTGCCTTCTGGGTGCGCATCTTGGGACTTCCGACGGAATGGAAGTCTGAAAGCATTGTCAAGAAAATAGCTAGTCGAATAGGCAAAGTCTTAGAGATCAAAATTGAGGAAAGAGGCCTTGTGGCTCAGCGAGTAGAAAAGGCAAAAGTCGAAGTTGATGTCCTAGCGGAATTAATGGTCGGGCTATCGACAACCCCTGGTGGCAAGAAAATATGGCTGGACTTCAAATATGAACGGCTCCCATTTTATTGCTACTCTTGTGGCAAGTTGGGCCATTATGCAAGCTCTTGCAAAACTATTCCTTTTGTAGAGGCAAACTTTAACAACAAAATGGGCAGCACCTACGGGAATTGGCTACGTGCTGAAACCCAAGACCATAGCCCATTCTGGGATGTTTTTTACATGGCAAAACAAGCTGATGATAGCGACAATGAGTCAGAAATGGTCCCGGATACTCAAGACAGGCCTCCCCCTTTGCTATTACTGAAAGATGTGGGCATGACGGACCCCTGCAGGACAGAGATTAGCTCGGCCCAAGCCCAAACAGAACCCAGAGGTAAACAACCCATTGAAGCCCAACTTACACAGACGGGAAAAGAAATTCTGATGCTACCAACACCTCCTCTCCATCAGGCCCACCCGGGACCACCAAGGAAAAAAGAAAACAAAGGTCCAAAATCAACTTCCAACAAGAAACAGCGAAGATTCAGCCCCTACTGTCCTAAAAACACCAGCTTGGACTAGCTGGATGAATCGAAACTTTTGGATACCCCGATAGGTATCATCACTGAAGACTCTAACCGGGCTCTAGTGGCTGGCCCTAAAAAGCCACAAGGGAATAGATGAAGACCATATGCTGGAACTGTCAAGGGGTGGGTACACCCTTGACAGTTCAAGAAATGCAAGCCCTTTGGCTATGCATAGGCCCGCATTGGTGTTCTTGATGGAAACTAAAAATCAAGAATCCCACCTTCAAAGACTGAAAAGAAGACTAAAATTTACCCACTGCCACATAGTGAACCCAAGGGGTACGGCTGGTGGTCTAGCTCTAATGTGGGACAATCAAGTGGATGTACATGTAGAGGCGCAATCGGAGCACCTTATGCATATCATGTGCAAAAATTGGGAAGACGGTAAAACCATGCAAATTACCTTTCTTCATGCTCCCTATAACCTAAATCAAAGACTAGTTGTTTGGGACGAAATACGTCAAATCAGCTCCTCAAACAGGCTGCCTTGGATTTGTATGGAGGATTTCAACGAAGTGCTCTATCACTGGGAGAATAAAGGAGCCTATTTGGCTGATAGGTCACGCATGGCAGCCTTTAGGGGTTTGCTGAACGACTGCTCTCTTATGGATATGGAGAGCAAAGGGTGTGCCTACACGTGGTCAAACAATAGGGAGGGCCAAGCTAACATCAAGGAACGTTTGGACAGGGCTCTTTGTACTATAGAATGGAGGATTTTGTATCCGGAGGCTGAATTTTTTGCCTTACCAGCTATAGGCTCCGATCACAGCCCTATTCTTATCTCCTTACAAGCTGAGAGAGTGAGAAGAAAGAAAGAGTTCAAATTTGAGTCATTCTGGCTCGAAAAGGCTGAATGCAAGGAAGTCATAAAGGAAGCATGGGGGCCAACTCATCTGCAAGACCGGATGCTCCCTAAGAAGATCAGTGCCGTGACCGCAACTTTAACAAAATGGAGTCAAAGAACGTTTCCTAATGGGCAGCGAAGGATCACTCAACTCAAACAGGAACTACAAAGCCTAACCAACAGAAATTACTATCCAGGGGTAAGTGCAAGAATCAAGGGCATTAAAACAGAAATAGAAGCCCTCTGGCGACAAGAGGAGCAATACTAGGGGCTGAGATCGCGGATCAAATGGCTCAAGGGGGGAGATAGGAATACACGTTTCTTCCATGCCACCACTATCCAACGCAGACAAAGAAATAGAATATCACGGATTAGGAATGTGGATGATAGCTGGATTTCCACGCCTGACCAAATCAAACACACTACCTTGGCCTTCTACCAGAACCTCTACCAATCGCAAGGACCTAGGGACTTTATGCCGATCCTAAATCAGTGTAAGAAAGTGATAACTAATGACATAAACAGGCTGCTGGTGGAGGAGGTGTTTGAAGAAGAAATAAAGACAGCAACTTTCCAAATGGGGGTTGAAAAGGCGCCTGGACCCGATGGACTAAACGGCCTATTCTACCAACGGGCGGGAAAGTGTGAAGAAAGACGTCGTGATGGAAGTTAAGGAATTCTTCAAAACCAACCTCATGCTCCCCGAGCTTAACAAAACCAGCATCGCCCTCATCCCAAAAACCCGTAATCCGGAATCCCCGGACCGCACCGCCCTATAAGTTTGTGCAATTTCGGTTATAAGATCATCGCAAAGGTGCTTGCTAATAGGCTTAAACCCATACTACCCTTGATAATCGCAGAAGAGCAAAGTGCCTTTGTTGGCGAGAGATGTATCCAAGATAACATATACATGGTTCAAGAGGTCTTACATCAGCTTCGCACAAGAAAGAGAAGACGAAAATTCCGGGCTGTTCTAAAGTTAGACATGAAAAAAGCCTATGACCGTGTTGAATGGGACTTTCTGGAGGCTTGCCTACTGAAAATGGGATTTCATGCAAGGTGGGTTAGGTGGATAATGCAATGTGTGACAACTAGCTCTCTAAGTGTGAAGGTGAACGGCGAGCCTCTACCCTATTTTCGCCCTACCCGTGGTATTAGACAAGGGGATCCTCTGTCCCCCTACTTATTCATTTTGGTGGCTAATGTTCTGTCTACACTACTTGGGCAAGCTATGGAGGACCGAAGTCTTAGGGGAATCAAGCTGAATAAATGGTGCCCTACCCTCTCACATCTCCTATTTGCTGATGACTCGATATTTTTTCTAGAAGGGACGGTTCTGGAATGTCAAAACCTGGCTTCAATACTACATCAATATTGCATGGCCTCAGGACAAAGCAAATCAATCTCAACAAGTCGGGGATACACTTCGGCCGGGGATGTCCACGGCCCCTAATGAGCAATATGGCGCGAACTTTGAGGGTACCCATTGCAGCACAAACAGGGAAATACCTAGGCATACCCTCAGATTGGGGAGAATAAAAAAAACACACATTTGCTTGGATTATGGGGCGTGTCAATTCAAAACTGGAAGGTTGGAAAGAAAAGCCGTTTTCTCGGGCGGGCAAAGAAATTCTTTTAAAATCTGTGGTTCAAGCCATACCACAATATGCTATGTCAATTTTCAAGATTCCTACTTCCATTTGTAAGGCCATTGAGAGGAGGATAGTAAATTTCTGGTGGAGAAATAATGAGAACAACGCGGGCATCCATTGGAAGCAGTGGGAGGACCTAAAGCTAAAGAAGAACGAGGGAGGGTTGGGGTTTCGTGATATGATAAATTTTAATAAATCACTTTTGGCAAAACAGGTATGGCGGCTAAGCAAGAATCCTACCTCCCTATGGGGCTGACTATGCAAGGGAGTATACTTTCCCTCAACAGATGTGTGGCATGCAAGGAAAAACCAGCGATTCTCTTGGGGGTGGCGAAGTCTGATTGCTGGTCGGGATGCAATATCCCCTGCAACAAGGTGGAGGGTTGGAAATGGCACACAAATCAAAACCAGGGAGGACAGATGGATCCCGAGAGGCATTATACATGGCCCGCCAAACCAAAACGAGCCCCTATTCGTGTCCGGTTTCATCTCACACTCAGAACGCACATGGGATCTCCCACTTCTACAGGAATATTTCGATGAAGCCACGGTTCAGGAAATTACAGCCAACCCCCTAAGCCCACAGTCGGAACAAGATAGTCTAATTTGGACAGGTACACACACAGGCATATATACAGTACAAAGCGGGTATATGGCCATCCAAGCTACAACAATAGAAAAAACACAACCAACAGCTTCAACATCCTATACCCCTCCTACCAGACTATGGAAATTAATATGGCGACTACACATCCCCCCAAAATCAGAATCTTTCTATGGCAACTATGCTCTAATGCTGTCCCAACAAGGAGAACCTCTTCAGGCGGAAAATTGTACCTGATTCCCTGTGCCCGCTCTACCAAGAGAGCCCCGAGACCATCGAGCACCTTTGTCTCCGATGCCCCCTGACAAAACCAACTGGACACACCCAAACCTTCCAATTCAAGCGCCAAACCCAGATTTCAGCCGAATTGCAGAGTGGATAATGGAAATAGCGAAGAGGGGCGACTTACCGAGTCTGGCGCAGCTTGCGTCTCTTCTGTGGGAGCTGTAGAAGGCACGGAACACCGTGATTTTCCAGCACCGAGCCTTGAAAATTGACGACATCTTGGACAGAGCAGCTTCGGGACTTCAAAGCTTCCAGGCGTGGACAATCACCGACGGCAACCCCAGATCCTGCAGCAACAAGATCGAAGCTTAGACCCCTCCCCCGACGCAAGCGTTTAAAATCAACTCGGACGGGGCTTACATACCAGGGGAATCGACGGGTTTGGCGGCCTGGCTGTGCCGAGATCCAGTCGGAAGGCTGATGCACGGCGAAGCCCGGATGGTCCCGGCGACATCTGCCCTCCTCGTCGAAGCGTGGGCGCTGCTGGATGCCTTAACTTTCCTCTCTTCCCGTTTGATTTTCCCCGCAGCTGAAGGACACGCGATTCCTCCTCTCCCAGACGACACCGTTCTTCTTGAAACAGACTGTAAAGTCTTGTTTGATGCGGTGGGCCACACCCCAGATCTCACGTGGGAGGCACGGGCTTTAGTCCGGAAAAGCAAAATTTTTCTGTCGCGTATGCCCAATATTCGAATCGTTTTTTGTAATCGTGAGGCAAATGCCACTGCTAACTGGGTCGCAAAAACCCACCGCAAAAACTGCTTACCCTTGAATTGGGTCCAATCCCCCCTAGTCTGTCTATGGAACCTCTTGTGTACTGACGCCCGACTCACGGGCCGCCCTACTTTGGGATAAATTAATGCAGTTTATTTCATGACCAAAAAAAAAAAAGGCAGTTCGCACCAAATAATGAAAGTTCCGTTCGGATCTCCTTCTTTAATGAGAGAATTAAGGTTAGATAGCCAATGGAATAGACACTATGTGGGGCAGAAGTTGAATGGTTGAGGTGTAGGACTGCAATACGGTACAGATGGATCCAAACCTGGCTTTCATTTTCTCGTGCATCCTCTATCCATTCTCTTATGCATCCCTATTTTTATTTTTTTTACCCCTACTTTTTGAGAATTTGATTGAACTATTTTCCTGATTCATAGTTTCTGCTCCATGAGCTAAATTAACATGATAAATTTCATGTCATCATTCTAATCAATGCTGACTTTTAGTTATAGCCTCTTGAATTTTTATTGTGTTTTTCCTCTCAGTGGACCTCTTATGTGGACATATTTTGTCTTCATGAACTTCCCTTTCTTCCTGCTCGCTCCTTCGTTTAGCCACTCAGATCCCATACTTGTTAATTGATGAGGTGGAACCCTTATCTGTAACTGTAATCCTACTAATTTCATGTACTTTGGCATCAGTTTAAGTTCGATCGTCTTATCCTACTAGTTAGTTGTTTGGTGAACACTGGTTTCTTATTGCCAGATATAATTTTATTGTGTAGAGAGACTTGAATTTACACACTCTAATATGTCGGTTTGCTTTTAGGTTATGAACTGAGGGTGGATCTCTCATGTCGTGGTCGCAATTGCAATAAATCACAGTGTCACCACTTGATTAATACACAGATGCCTTCTTTCTTTCACTGATCCTTGTGGTTGCAAAAAATTGTGCACCTCAGTCTCCTTTGTTCCGGGAAAAAAGAGACAAGCATCGAGAATTTTCGAATTGTTTATGGGGCGTGGAATTGCATGCCGTTATGCAAATCCATAGACACCAGAGGATCAAAATGAATGTTCACTTCTTGAATTTCCCTCTGAGCGGGAGCTTCTGTCAGGCATTGGGATTTTGAATGTACTTCTGCTAAAAAAGAATTGAGCGCAGCTGCGCTGCTTCTCATTCTTCACCTAGCATTCCCAGGAGGCACACACAAAAGAGCACAATTTTTTAGGGTTTCCGTTTCTTGGAGAACCGAAAAAAGCAGTGTTGGTGACTGCACCGACGACTTTAACGAGCTTGCTGTTGACTGATTATTGAAAGAGTTTTTTTCCGCTTTATTTGACGCCCCACTTTGATTTACTTTGACTAAAACTTTTTCTTTGCTTGCACCAAGATGATGTTTGCCCTCTGGTGATTCTTCTTGTCAAATGGCTACAGGGGGGGCCTTAATGGTCAAGAAATGTACTCCCTTTTCTCTGTGGCTTTTGTCAGTTTCAAGTTTGATAGCGTCTGCAATTCCAGCTGCCTGCCTTCAACAGTAGTTTGGACCTAGCCTCAAAAGCCAAATCTTGGAGTTGGGGAACGAGGGGTATCAATCATTGGGATGAGCAGCGTTGCCTTTCACGAGTTTCTGTACGAACCCAGCGCATTGGAGCCGGTAATATTCCATCATTATCATTCGGTGGTGCATGTGAATCCAATACATTTAACAATTTTGAATATGACGAATTTCATGTAAGGCCATACGATCTAATAGTTCGATTGTGCCAGGCGTGTGCAAGCAATAACCTCTCATATCGTAAATCTCTGTACTTCTACCGACCCAAACATCCTTTGTCTTGTGAAAGTGAACGAAACTAACAGAGTAAATGCACAGAAATAGGAGATGGAACCTCTTATGGCTATGGTTGTTCTCTTGATATTTTTAAATCAGATATTTGTTTCTAGAGGGCCCTAAGCAAGAATTGCGATGCTTGCTTGCAGTCTCCTTTTGGCTGGTGCAACTGCCTTGACGGCACTCCTTATCAACTGGAGCAAGATAGTCTGTCAATCTTGGCACACGTTCAGGTCTATCAATCAAATACTCTGGTTGTTTCCAATTCTGTGCATGAAGAGATTAAATTACATACTGGTTTCAGCTGGCTTCGGACAAGCATATCGAGAAGCATCGGTTGCTTCGATAAAATCTTAACCATCATCCCTTTCGGTCAACAACAAAACCAATATGCTCGAGAAGAAAAGAGAAAACAAAAGAAAACAAAAGCTGAAGGAAAGAGAATGAGGTTGAACACGAAAAGGAAAAGCAGGAATGGAAGTGAACCCTCACTAGAGACCACTTCCCTCTTGAGCTTCACATCTCTCTTCTTTTTTTCACTGCTTTCCACGCCTCTCCCTGTTTTCTCCTTTTCCATCGCCACCTTCTAACTTTATTAATTTTTGTCTCTTTGAACAAAGTTTCATTCCCCCACATATAATCTTGGCCTGTACTTGCCCATTCTTGCCAGCCTTAACCTGCACAGCTTCTCTCACAAGCCAAATCAGCAATTTTCTTTTGCAGCTCCTATCTCGTTTCTGATCAAGAACCCACCATCAGAAAGCCTTCCAGTCCACACCCACTTCTCAGGTAAGCTTTTCTCATCAACTTTTAACTTGAAATCCCATTTAAGTCTCAAATGTAAAAAACTTTCTTGAATTTGCAGTATCCTTAAGCTACAGACGCCCTCCTGATATTCCCAAGTCCTCTTTCACAGGATTAGAAGTGTCATCTGGAGCTAAGACGTGTATCTGAATCTCTTTAGCTTCTTATGGGGTCTGTGGGAAACCCAAAAGCTTGGGTACCATACGCATACACAAACACAAGAGACTGTTCACAGGGCTTTTGCAGTTTGTACTGTCCACAGTGGTGTTACATCGTATTCCCTCCGCCACCGCCGCCGCTTGATTTCTCAGATAGAAACTCTGGTCCTAGACTCTCCCCTCTTGTGATTGCGGTAATTGGGATCATGGCGAGTGCTTTCCTACTCGTGAGTTACTATGCCTTAATTTCAAAGTACTGCGGCAACACAGAGGATAGGAGAAGAGAGGACCAAGAGCCCAGTGCACAATTAGAAGATGATCACAACCCTGCAGTCCACGAGCCATGGCAGATTGAGACAATTGGATTGGACGAGGCGGTGATCAAGTCAATCACGGTGTGCAAGTACAGGAAAGGGGTTGGGTTGATCGAAGGGACTTGCTCGGTTTGTCTCAGCGAGTTCGACGAGGACGAAAGCATAAGGCTTTTGCCCAAATGCACACATGCATTTCACATCCCGTGTATCGATACATGGCTCAAGTCCCACTCTTCTTGCCCCCTGTGTCGTTCCGACATAGTTTTTGTCAGTGCTTCACCCGTTCAATTACCATCTTTAGCGGCTGAAAGTTATCTGGGGGACGGTAATCGTTCTTCAGTGGGAAGCCAACCAGTAAATGAAAGTTCAGCTGACGCACAAAATTCAGAAAGGCTTGAAAAGGAAGAGGAAATAGTGAGCATAAATCCTGCAACTTGTAAGAGACCCTTTCGAGTTTTTAGTGATCTGGGGTGCTGGGAGAACAGGCACACTGTAATTGAGATCGGTGATGAAGGTGTCAGACGGATAACAAGATCGGTTTCGATGGATCATTCATGTCAGCCCCGGGTCACAGTTGCAGATGTGATTCTTCACCCAGAAGAAGAAAGCCTTCCTGTCGAAAAGTTCTTCAGTGATGCAGGATCATCAGGGCCTTCATTAGGAGATTTAAGCAGGTCCGGCCGCACTAGAAAGCTCTTGGATTGTCTAATAGGTCCGGCATCAATGAAAAGATCATTTTCAAGCGGGAGATTGCTGCTGAGCGGACAAGGAAATGTAAAATCTGCAACCATTCCTCATTGATAATGTTCTCAAGACAGAGTCTAAGTGAGTCGTTGATTAGGTCTGCACTGCCTGAAGTAAAATTTAATGGTCATGACATTGTGTTAATTCATTTCACCTGGTTAAGCATAAGTCTGGAGATCCGACCAAAGAAAGAAATTTTGCAAGAGAGGATGTGCCTCCATATGAAATCTACTTTGATACTCTATTTACTTTACTTTCTGTCATGATCTTTCAGGTAATTCGCATTTCTAGTACCTGAATTAGTCCGTCGATGCACTAGTACCTGAATTAGTCCATCGATGCACTAGTACTGATGCACCCAATATCTTGACGACGAACTGCATTGGATAATTCAAATTCAGCCAAATTTGTTGATGAACCATTTTGCTTGTGCAGATAAGAGATTCATGATCATTTTGTTGTTTGGTTTTTGAGAGAGGAAAGGTTTGAGTCATCTTTTGTACCAGATTCTTTTTATAGCCATTGCAAAACAGTTCTTATCATCCTTTTGCTGAGAAAGAGACCAGCTGCAACGCAAAAAAAAAACCCTGGTCATTCAGATAATTCGACCTCCATTACTTATACAATAGAGATAAGCAGCAATGGTGCATGTACATGTACAGGCACAGGATCCTAGTCTTGGGAATTCTTCCTAGAATAAACTGTCTGGATTGTTTTCCTTTTCCCATATCAATCTGATAAAAGTTGAACTGTCAAGCAAGAACTGCCGTACCGAGCACGACCCATCTGTTGCCAACATTTTCCACATGAAGGAGCGTCAGGTCGTGATTCCACATCGCCATGGTTTCATCCGAGGCTAAATTTACAGAAGAATTCCCCTACCCAATAGGGAAGCTCTTCAGGATGATCCACTGCTATGTGTTCCGGTTGGTTTCGCAATGCGTATCTGTACTATCGTCCTATTCCTAATCAAAACAGGCAAGATGATCGAGCAATCCGTGTTGCTCAGCCTTTGACAATTCCACTAGGGAAACGACGCAGGAAAGAACGCCCTACAATTCGAAACCAAAATCTTTTCATTCTTGTTGCTGGTGCATCGAGTGGCCTGGCACGCGATCCAATCCACTGTTGCTCGTCATGTCTTCGTGATCGGAGAATTCCCCGAAAGTTATGCAGCTTCCGGTGTGTCCCCTGCTAATATGGACCTTCACGCGTTCCCGCAACTTCAACGTGTACTTGTCCTCGTCTACTTTATTCCTGGCTATCGAATGCCCGGTCGAGTGTGACCTCGGGAACTTCTCCGTCTTGCAATGCTCTCCTTCTGTAATGACGACAGGATCGCTACTTCCTCCTCCGTATTCCTCGTCCTCGCCTTCCTTAATATCGATGCTGACCGCTCCCGGGAAAGAAGCCTCCTCATTTTCGCGGATGCTTCCCATGGCGTTATCATCACGAGGAACTGCGGCCACAGGGCGCATTTCCGACAGCTTGCTCAGGGGCAAGTCTAGGTTCCCCCGACAGACAGGGCACGTCTTGTGGGACGTGAGCCAAAGATCGATGCACTCCTGATGGAAGACGTGGTAGCAAACCGTCAGGAGGCGAAGGACGCTCTCGTCGTCGAACTCCGCCAGACAGATGGCGCACTCCAACCCGCACTTCTCCTGCCGGAAGTTTTTGATGGCCGAGTACGCGAAGGTCGGGAAGGCCTGCAAGAGCGACGGGTCGAGGCCGTCGCCGGCCCGGGCCGCACCCATCTGGTTCCCGGAGGGGCTCTGCCACAGGTTCCAGGGGCTGAAGAGGTTCTCGAAGAAGCACCGGCAGAAGAAGATGGAGAAGAACCCGACGAAGAAGAAGACGAGGAGGACGACGGTGAGGATGATGGTGACGGGAGGGGAAGCGTAGGACGTCCCTATGGAAGGGGGCGGGCCCGACATTGCCGGGGAGGAGGGCGGTGTGCGGCCGGAGATGGGGTCGTTCCGGCCTCGGCTCTGCGCATGGGACGAGAGGAGGACGAGATGGAGGAAGGGAAGGAGGAAGGAGGAAGGAGGAAGGGGAATGGGAAAGGCCAACGGTGGTGGTGGGGTGTTCCTGTTTTTGGGGTAGTTATTACAGTGACTGTTGTGGGGCTGCTGTTAAAGGGGAAGTTGGGAGGAGAAGGAGAAGGGGAAGATTGGGATTTGCTTAATTTGGTGGAGGGGACGTGGCCAGGTTGGTTTGATGTCCATGGCAGGGATTGATCATAGCGGTGGAGCGAGTCGCTTGTGGGGAAAGTTGGGGCTCTTTTTGTGGAGTGTCTGCCAAGATTTTGCTTTCGCCACAAGACAAGTCGATGCATGTCGTGTTCGTATCGAACGAGGACTACTACTACGTAAGTTGGTGGGGGTGATTCTCGTTCGGTGTCGGAACGATTCTCGTTTGGTGTCGGAGTACTGCGAAGGGCAGATCCGAGGGACGGACGATGGGGACGGCTCTCGCTTGAAAAATCATTTTTTTAGCGATCGTTATGATCTTGTTTGAAAATCTGGGAATAAGTACATATATGGCAAAGCAACCTTCTCGATTCATGTGTCGATGGCCTGTAATGTCCCCTTGCGAGCAACGCCGTTCTCCTTGGAGATAAATTTTGTGAAATAAAAGAAATGAGAAACCGACTTGCTCGACTCAACTCGATAGATGCTTGATTGTGTATATATTTGGACTTTAGAAGAATTGGTGAAATTTTTATGGTATGTTTCACTAATGATGATTGATTCCCAAGACAAGAGGATGGGAATCTAGGACTAGTCCGATCCAATGGAATTAGTTATTATTTTTTTTACGTTTCCACTTTGATATTCTATTGTCCAAAGTATGATTAGGAACACATTTAGAACTCAAGTCAAATTCTATGATTCCATCCAAATATCTTATCATCCAATTACAAGCTCTTATTTCTTTGAAAATATTTTATGTAATCAGTCCGATTTCACTTTTAGAAATCAAGAATCAGACCCAACCGACCGGTTTGATTCGGTTGAGATGGTTCTCAATTTAGACGATCCGTTTTTCATATCCCAACGTTTTACTCTATTTTGTTTCTCTGGGATCATATATGATCGAAAATATAAAACGGGTGTCCATTTGAAAGTAAAAACAAGTAGAAGAGACGAAGACCCATTAAAGCAGCCCACAATAGCAGCAGCAGCAGCCCGGCCCGAAGCCCTTCCTTCTAATCCTCTCTCGATTCACGGTCCTTCTCCTTCGTTGCTGCGAAGTTAGCGCATGGTCGGAGTTGATCCGAGGATCTTCGGTCGAACGACAGCCGAAGGCGCTCGATTTCTCGTTCTTCGAACCGGGCAGGAGTCCTCGTACCGTCTTGTTCCGATTCATTAAGTGATCGGACTGCCGAGCCTCTCGCGTTTCACGCTCGCCACCTGTTCGATAACTTGCCTCAGAGACGTCAGTGTTTTGGGTGGCTTGATACGTTGAGCTGCTGGTGACGTGGCTGCTGATCCGCCTCCGTCCGGCTCGCGGCGATCCACCCTCGATCCGAAACCATGGCCACCGCGTCCTCCGCCACCGACCCGCCAAACCCACCGCCGGGGCTGATCATCTCAGCCACCGAGCACATCCGCGGTTTCCTCTCGTCGGCTTCCCAAGACCCGAGCCTCTCGGAACAGCTCCGGAACCTGGCCTCTGATCTCTCCTCCCAAGCCGATTTGCCTTACAAGTCGCTCCGTGAAATCTGGTTTGCGTCTCGCGAGGAGACTCGACCGGGGTGGTCCCATCTGCTCTCCGGATCGCACTTTGTCTTCACCAGCCCCAAGCCCAGAGAGAAGGTACTATAGCTTGATTTGAGCGCTGTTGATACGTATGAGATTATGTGGAAATTGATGGTTTTTATGCTTTTCGCATGTTTGAGTGTGTATTACTGTGGAGAAAGCTTGCATTTTGCCTATGGTTTGCTATGTTGTTGTTAGAATTTTGATCAAAATTAGCTGCTTAATTAGGGTGATTGTATGAAGAGGTCGATCTTTCTTGTGATTGCATGCTAGGATATCCAAAAAGAGTGATTCGGTGAAGAATTGGGGGTGAAGTCGGTGGTTGCAATTAAGCTTTATCTGGTTGATGGCTCTGTGTGGTGTATAGCATATTAATTGGGACCTTGATCAGATACTAATTAATGATATGTGATTGTTGATGCTGATAAAACCAGATATAGGAGAATCTGTGAAGAACCGTAGCATTTTTTGTTGGTTTATGTTATGTGGGTGTTGGGGCTTAACTAAGTTTTAGCTGATAAATGGCTTTGTTTGATAGGGCATAGCTTGCTTTGTGATGATCTGTTTTTTTCGTTGAACTTTATAGAGTGAAGAGTTGAAGGCAAGATTGAGGAAGCTTTCCGAGATGGCAGAAAAGAAAGCATATGAGGAGCTCGTGAAAGACATTATCCCCAAGAAAGACACCTATGAGCCCTTCTCTTCCTACAAAGATCAACTCGGATTTGGTAATTATCATCTCTGCATCTCTCTTGATTTGAATGAATGGGGGTCGGGGCAGAGGGATAGTAGATTAATCCTCGAAGTCAAAGATACAGTGGCTGTTTAGTCCAGTGATGGAGCAATATAGCTACCCCATCTCAATTGCTTCCTGTTAACTATGCTTGTTCTCTTTTCCATATGACATTTCTTGATTAGCATCAACGTGTTTTTTTAATTCCTTCCTAGGAACATATGTGCCTGTGTTATTGAAATCCATGAGTGTTTGTCCTTATGACCTGGGAATGCCACTTGGCGGGTGCCAGTATATTCGTGAAGAATATGGTTATCTGTTCCTGCACATGTGTGTCATGGTTTGCATAGTTCGTTTCGACACATCTGCATCACGATACTTATGTAACTTTCAGAAACATGTTAATTTGTCTCTGCACAGGCTTACATGTCGTGCTTACAATGTTTACTGGATATTTGCTCGGATATTACGCATTCAGAGCGTTATTCAGCCACAGCCCTGTAATGGTATGTGAAACACGGCCATCATGGATTCATATACATCCCTCTTCTCAGTTTGCCTTGTCTCTTGTGTTTTCTCTAAAAAGAAATTTCTTTGTTTCTTATCCTACTTACGAGGGACTTGTAATGTCCAGAATGCTGCTGGTGGAATTCTTGGATTGGTATGTGCAATGCTCTTGGAGACCCTTCTCTTCATAATTAGGAGTTCAAGTCAGGATGTGAGACCTCCCTCTTCTGCTTCAAGGACAAAAAAGAATCAATAAGATCTGCTCCGTCAAGCCAAAGAGGTTAACCAGCTAACTGATTCCTCTTGCTGATGTTCGTCTTGTTGAGCCGAAGCAAGTGTTCATACCAGTAGGGTCCGTATGGCTCCTCCTATGCAACTACACAGAGCTTGGTGGATCACGTCTTCACGACTCAAGTGCTCTGCAGCACGTTACGAAATTGGGTCCTTGGCTGAAGGTTCACCTCTGCTTCTCAAGTTTCCAAAGCATCTGAAAGCCGAAGCCTCTTTGAGCTTCAAGCGATGGCAGTTTCCCTCATGGTTCCTTGTACTGAAGTCAAATTCCATGGTAAAAGGTTGTTGCCGAGTAGTCTTTTGATTTCCAAATTAACTAGGAGCTAGATGAACTGTTGTTAGTTGCTGAATGCTGAATAACCTCCTTCATTATTATATGGCCCTCGTAGTGAGTTCTTTTCTCATACTCTTGTCTATATGCTTATGATCACGTCCTCCCTAAGGCAATCCGTTCATTTCTGGAAAGAGGGTGGGATCTTTCCATGGAAAATGACAGGAAGTGCAGGCTTTAATAGGACAAAATTAGGAGACTTGCTAGATGATGAAGAATGGAATCTACTAATTTTTCTTTTGTGCATTAAGACAAAAGACAAGCATGATGTAGAGATTGATTCTCTCTCTCTCTCGGTCTGTGATTAGCAATGTAAAGCTGAAGGACTCGGCATGCTTCGTGTTGGACTAATACCAGAAGCTTAAACTATAATTTAGGCTAGGATGAGGTTTATCTATCCTATGGTCCTGCAACTAAGAGCCTTCGTTTGATGGCAAGACAAGCCATTTTTACAAGAATATTAAATTAAACCTAAAGAAAATAGTGCAATTTGATTTACGAGTTCATTTATTTCGTGCAAATGATGAATTATCCACTTGGAAACCACAAATGAGTCAGAAATTTTCAAATGATTGTTGCTTATAATAGCATTATGATTAGGAATATACAAAATGGACCACTTAAACTAGAGATTACCTAGAATGGATCGAACCGGCACCCTTGGTAGGGTTCTCGAAAGATTCTCGAAAATGTCAATCTGATTTCTAGTTCCTAAAAGATAAAAATAAAATCAATATCTAGGCAATCCTGTTCCCTATTCTAATGGAGAATCAGACTAGATTGAATTGATTAAAATACTTTTTATTTTATTTTTTTCAAAAAAGTAAGTAAAATGTCTTTATCTTCAGTTTCAAGTAAAAAAGGAATGAGGAAAAAGTAATAAAAAAAGTAATTGATTTCATTGAACCAATTCTACCTTGGAACTAAATTAGACCAAGAACCGACCATCCTTAATTAAGAAATTCATTTATGGAACAACTTTTGAAGATAATAATTGCATTCAAAAGAAGTCTCCCCACAAATACCATTGAGCAAACTTTCATCTTGTTAAAATTAATATGCGGATTTCATTTATCAAAGGTCGTGATGAATTTTGGTGCATTAAGTACGATCCACTTTTTGAGATATCGACTTGTAGCCCGTCACATCGATCGAATCTAGACTTGTCTTAATTTCTTCGGCAAAACTCAAAGACCACCTTTTTTAATTATTTTTTGGCGAGCCTTCATTGTTGAACGCCAAATGCTACCCACTCAACATTTAAATGTTGCATTTCGGACATAAAAATAAAATAAAATTAGATATCGCCTCACTCCTAATAAGAAAAAGAGAATATTTGCATTTATGAATTCGTTTCACTTCGTTTCAGCTTTATTAATTTCGTGGAATAAATATAGTTTTAGAAAACACTTCTTAAGAAAAATTGCCTGGTGCAATTAAGATGATTAGTTGATGAAAAATGTCTATGTTATATTAGCAACGATTTATATTTAGATGTTTTCCGTGAACAATGAATTTTTCCCAAAATGCTTGGTTTGTCCCGTGTTAAGAAAGTTCACGTCCCGCACATTTCCCGAGTCGATGGTAGGATTCTAGGAAAGGATGCTGTTGTTTCTTTCCGGTGGGTGGATGCTTCGTGCACGTGAAATCACATGCCGAGCGTCGACGTGGATTCCGGACATTGGGAAGCCGCGGGCTTCGCTTCACATGCCCGAGACATCTCCTTTTCGCACTTGACGTCGCATGCCGAGGGGGAATGCACACCTCATAATTTCGTTGATTTTAAATGTTGAATCTCTTCGATTTGGGCTTACTCCTCTCGCCCTTTTCCTTCTTAATTTTGCTTGGCGACTGCTCTTCCGGATGCCTGTAAAGCTACGATGCTTAGTTTCTTACTTTATGTCTCGATCATCAAATCAGATATGATTTATATACACGTGATTTCAAAAATGCACCGGCCTTGAGATGATATAGTTCTAGATGCACTTTCTATGAGGGATGACACCCCCAACCTTTATCATTAATTTACATTCATAGAGATTCGCCTATTCTAAGGTTACTTGAGAACGTGGAGAATGATTCCATGCTTGGAAAGTTCAAGCGCGCCAAAGAAGAAATGGGAATTTCAAACCTGAGAAAGTATTGCATGTATTTATTATAAGTTGATGCGTTGTAACCAATCAATTATCAAACCAACGTGCATCAAAACCTTTGTTAGAATATCCAAACAAAAGACTTACATTAATAGGTAAAGGAAATTACATGAATATAAAGGGTAACTTTTTCCTTGCACTTATAAAGTGAATTATATAATAATTGAGCTTGCTCAAAAGATGAGTTGATGTTAGAAAGTTTAATCCGAAAACTCAAGCTAAAGAAAGGCACATATATCCAAAGGTGCACCAAGATTGCTCAAAAAGTAAATTGCTCAATAACATGTTAAAAAGTTTAATTAAAAAATTTAAACTAATAAGTAAATCAAAACAATAAATAAATATAAAAGGTATTTAAAGCGACGTGGGATGATACTTTGATAACCTATTTATAGCATTAGGTACACTCTTTAAATGCCATGGTACAGACGATACAATTGGCGGGATCGAGTGATTCGTTGTTTCGATGCACCCATTAGCACACAAATTAACAGGCACTCGAGTCCTTGTCCTATGTTCCACGTATCACAGACAAGTCACTGTATTCACGCGCCCACCTCCACACGTGTCCACCTCCCACTCCTCCCCCATTAAATTCTAACGAACTCGCCAGCGCCGACTGCCCCGGGCACGGCCATGCCTTGCGCCTCCGCCAACTCCCCCTCACGTGCGCGCCCATCACACGCGTCGCCATCTCCTCCGTCCCCTGACGAATAAGTCAACCCGGTCTCCCCATCGCACGGCTCTCCGTCACCTTTATATACACGACCGAACCCCCTCTGCACTTCCCACACAAATTCAAGAGGCCTCTCATCTCATCTCAGTCAAAAAGCTCTCCAGAAAGATCACACTTGCAGAGTCGAGTCATGGAAGCCGCGTTGATAAGATCCGGCTCCATCACGTCGCCGGCGGCGGCGGCGGCGATGCTCACGAGCTCGCCGTCCCTCGCCCTGCTCCGCCAGGACTCCCTCGCCGCCGGCGGGGTCTTCTCCGTCGACAGGCTCGCCCCCGCCTCGCCGAGGTTCTCGCTCCACCTGGAGATGAACCGCCGCAGAGAATCCCCCGGGGGGAGCCGGATCCGCCGCGCCCTGTCCGAGAGCGACGTGATCGCGCCGCGGGGCAGGCTGAGCGGCGCCGGGTCTCTTTCCTTTCCGGCGAGGATTCCGGAGGAGGAGTGCGGATCGCCGACCCTCGGAGGTGCTGCCGACCGCGTGGGACGCTCCGGAGTGTGGCCGGGGATCGGGATTCCGCTGGAGGAGCTGGGGGTCTTCGGCGGCGACGGCTCCGATCGCTCCGGCAGCAATGGCGGTTACGGCGGTGGATACAGCGACCGGCGGAGGATGGGCGATTACTACCAGGAGATGCTGAAGTCGAGCCCCGGGGATTCTCTGCTGTTGAGGAACTACGGCAAGTACTTGCACGAGGTACTCGAGAACTGAAAAATCTCGCTGATTCGCGATTACCTCTGGCGCCTCTTAAGCACCATCCTCAAAATCCAACAATCTTTAATAATTCTCTATTTCTTTCCTGCTGAAGGTGGAGGGAGACGCAGTGAGGGCGGAGGAGTATTACGGGAGAGCGATACTCGCGAGTCCTGGAGACGGAGAAGTGCTGTCGCTGTACGGGAAGTTGATCTGGGAGACGCAGGGAGACGAGGACAGAGCGAAATCCTACTTCGACCAAGCCGTTCTCGTATCGCCAGACGACAGGTGCTCCTCCCGACAAATCTCGATTTTCTCTTCGTGCTTTCGCGATAATGACTCGTTCAGTGAAGTTTAGTGATCTGATTTTTGCTTGGACGGTTATGCAGCACCGTGTTGGGTTCGTACGCGCGATTCCTGTGGGAATCGGAGGAGGACGGCGAGAAGATGACGCGACGATGCAGAGCAAGCTGCGAAGTTGCCGGCGATGGTGGCTGCTTTTTAGCTCGAATCCCCGACCCAGACGAACGACGTTTTTCGCCTTTTCCAGATTTTGAACAAAGATGCTGATGGATCCGACATCGAATTGCAGAGCAAAGAACACTGTCCCTCTGAATGGTAACCCGAGATTTTGCCGGAATTTTAATCTTCCATAATAAGTATTAGCTGACAAGAATAAAAGCAAAAGCAAGAGGCTGAATAATAGAAGAAAGGTCTGATGGTGATCATGATCTGTATATTGTATGACCATGATCTCCGGTTTGCAGCCTGTACAGCAATAACATCAATCCCTGTCGTCGTCTGTGGTTTGTGCCCCTTGTCTGATGGCGGTTTCGCGTTCTCAAATGTAAATTTCAGACTAATAACATAGTTTGTTCGGATTTAATTACGAGATTATACGGATTGAAACGGGGGTTCTGCTCGGGTGTCCTCCAATGTATAAATTACCCCAAGAGTACCGATGCTTCATTTTAATCGGTCGAGGGTTAAAATCCATTAGGCAGTGCGGCGTTCGGTGAAACTACGATGTAATATGGGTTGTAACTCCGCTTGTTTTTAACTCGTTTCTTGATGGGTTTCATGAATTTTTCATTCCAGATCTGGATGAGTTACGAAAACAAAGCCCCATCCGGATTTGGGATAAATCGGGTCTCAGATAAACCGAGCGAAATGGGTGCGTTTATTTCATGGAAAATTAATTTTTTGGAAAATATTATTCTAAAAATAATCTTATCGTTTATAAAAGGAAATAAATAAAAATATTTTCAGCATTTACGAATATATTTAGATTTAAATTATTATCGATATTGAAAATGTATTCATTGACTAATTATTTTAACGATATAAGCAAAAAAAAAAAATTGGAAAAAGGATTTTAAATTGTTCATATTTCATGAAACAAATAAAATCTTACAGAAAATGAATGATCAGGAAAATATTTTTTGAAAATGATTGATTGTATCACTCACAAAAATGAATGAATAAAAATACTTCCGTCGTTCATGAAAACATGTAGATATAAATTATTGTTAATGATGAAAATATTTTTTATTGATTTATTATTTCAAGTGATATAAATGATTATTTAAAAAAATAAATTATTTATTTTTTCATGAAACAAGCAAGTTGAGACTGTTTAAGTTAGTGGGCATGGATTTGAATGAGTTGAATTGAGTATAGGGTCAATACAAATATAAATAGGTTTATATAGATTATATGGGATCGATCTATTTTCTACTTGACCCAATTCATCCATTTGACACATTTACTACCATCATATGTACTTTTGAAGCTACTTGGTTACATAGAGTTATGTTGACTAGAGAAGTACTAAAATTACAAGATAGCAATACTTTTATGTCAATAATATATATGATAAATTACTAAATTCATGTCACCATTCATAACCCAATCACCATCCCCATCCATGCAAGTACTCTTGTCCACCAATGCGGCACTCACCCACATCTCCACGTTGCTCGTGCACCACGGCCCGCGATCCAACCCGAGCACATGAGCTTCCTCACCTACTCGGCAAATCGGTCCATGAAGTCGCCTATTCTCCAAAGACAATAATTTAATAAGAAAATTGCTAAGAATTGAGCCCAGGTTACGCAGGTCGGATCGCTTTCAAATTGACCGCCCAGACCCAACCTGACAAAACCCGTTTGACGGGCCACTACATGGATCGACGCTTTCATGCGACGGTCATCATATCGAACTGAGCTTTATGTCAACGGGTTTAAACGGATCTGTTTCCTTGTGTTATAGCATTGCTTTACCTTCAAGAAATGGGAACGTTAAGCATTGAGAAAGACCCGGAAGATAAAACGTTGGAGTTCATATTACATTGTCGGCCGAAGAAGATGTTTCTTGCACGTGGTTTGCCAATAAAGAAACACTTAATTAATTAGTATAGGCTAGACATTAGAATTTGAAACTCCATGATATAGGTATCGCTGGGAACAAGACAAGTCAGCTTCATAAACAATGTAATTGTTGCAGATGGAAATGCATAAAAAAATCTTAAAGTTATTATGTCGGTACCAATTTAATTATAAATATTTTAATTTGATTAATTTAATTCTAAACATTTTGTATTTATAGCAATTGAGTCCATTTAGTTAGTTTTTGCTTGTAAATCACTGACATGAATATTAGCTATTCTATGTGGCGTTGTTAATATCGAAGCAGACAATTTTATAATTTTGAATATTTTCTGAATTTTTTATATAATTTTTTATTTTATTTTATTTTTAAATTGTGCCCGGTGGCAATCCTCACCCGAGCTATTGTTGACCATGGGTGAGAGTCACCAAGCCCTTAGTAGAGGTCATGAGGGCAATCTTTGCCTAGGCCATGAGGATCGAGTCCTCACTAGAATGCATTGTATAAAATGACTGCATTCGTATCAACAATCTTTAGCCAATCAATAAGCATGAATATAAAATATTTAGGACTAAATTGATACAAAGACAATAAGTTAATGAATTTTTTGGTTTGGTACCTTTTCCTCGTTGCCAATGAATTTTAATGCTCCATATAATATTTCTTTTTCCTATTCCCAAACTAACACGAAAATGCTAGTTGGGGAAAAAATATAATATTTCTTAAGTTTTTGTGAAGAAAGATAATTAAATATTTGGATGATGATGGTAAGACAATATGCATTTGCATATGGTTTTTGGAAGATAAGTTATTTATGAGATTAGTTGACAAGTACCTCGACTATTTAATTACGAGTTATTATAAATCATAGTTAATTCTATCAAAACTGTTATATGTCCATTTAGATATATAGAATCGATTATCCCTTAGAAATTATAATTTCTCACCGAAGAGAAAGTTATTAACATCCAAGCACGTTAGCGTTACAATTTTTGATAAATTATCATAAGGGGGCTACATATTATGAGAACTTTTACAACTTTTTATCGTGGTGGAGATTTATATATCATAATTTGAGCATACAAAATGCATATATATACCTTGATTATTTTAACCTTCAAAATAGAAGATATTTACCCACAAGTATATATAAATAAAAGCATTCAATGTGCATTAAACAACATATATAATTCCATATATAAACACCAAACTCAGGGTTGGGCTTGGCCCATTGGGCGGCCCATTTGACGAAGTCGCCGTCTTGATATTAAATCAAAAAAGGAAAGAAAAATACTTTTCTTCTTCGCCAAAACGGTCTTCAACTTTATCAAATTTCCAATTTTTGCCCTCACCATCTTCTCCCTCCAAAACCGTTTCTAGGGTTACCAGACATCCCTACCTCGCGTCCGAGACGCAGCACTTTCCGTCTGATTCCGGCGCCAGTTCTCGAACGATGGGGAAGAAGAAGCCCAAAGAGACGGAAAACCCTCTCCAGAAAGACGCCGTCTCGGCTCCGACGGACGTTTTCAAATCCATATTCGGAGAAATCCCCGAGCAAAACCTCGCCGGCTCCATCTTCTCCGCCGACAACCCCTTCAAGAGGAAGCACCAGGAATTAGGACAGGCCTTTGGCGCTTCCGCCGACGGTGACGAAGACGGAGAGTCTGCGAGGGTCGAGAAGAAGAAGAAGAAGAAGAGGAAGGTGGACGAAGAGCCGGAGCAAGAACAAGAACAAGAACCCGAGAGGAATTTGCCTGAGGTCAAGAAACCGAAAGAAGCGGAAAAAGATTATAGGAAGTCCAAGAAGGGAGCTTCCGAGGTGGGTTCTGGTTCAGATGTTGATTCCGAGACGGAGAAACCGAAGAAGCTGAAATCGAGCAGTCAAGCTGCCGCCTTGGCGAATGAAAACGGGGAAGGCGAGAAATCGGATGTGAAGGAAAAGGAGAAGAGGAAAAAGAGGAAAAGAGATGAACTTGAGAGGGACTACGAGTCTAAGAAGTATGGAGAAGCAGAAGAGGAAGAAGCGAAAGATCAAGTTGGAGAGAAGATTGTGGGGAAGAAGAGGAAGAAAGTGGATGAACCGACCGATGCGTTGGCTTCAAAAGATGGCTACGATGATGAGAGCAAGCTGTCGAGAACTGTATTTGTTGGGAATTTGTCTCTGAAAATGAAAAAGAAGACTTTGGTGAAGGAATTTAGCAAGTTTGGAGAGGTAGAATCGGCGAGGATTCGGTCCGTGCCGATCCTGGATGTGAGTGTGCCGTTGTGGACACCTTATGCTTAACATGTTGCTTAGATTGTTCTTCTTTGTCTGATGGATGCTGTTCTATGTTTTTCCAGACCAAAATACCGAGGAAGGGAGCTATATTGAAGAAGAAGATCAATGATGCCGTTGACTGGTATTAAAACATCATGTGTGCCTTTTCTTCTGTTTATGAGTATATTATAATCGTTCCAAAGTATGTATAACATATTGATTCCTCAACTTAATTTTATGTTAAGTATATTTTGTTGTTTAATCTGTATGTCAGTTTCCTTGATGATAAAGCGGCATCTCGTTAACATCTTTTATCTTGTTTTTTATGACAAATCATCAACTGCCTTTCTCAGTTATACCTTTACTCTACATTGGTGATGTGGAGAGTTTGGATGCCCATGCTAGATGGCTTCTTGTTCTTCATATTGTTTGTTTGAAATTGCAGCTAGTCCCTCATCAAAGGATGTCTTCTGTTTAATTTGGTGCATTGTTCTGTGAATTTTTTATATTTACAGCAGTGCACTTTTATTGCAGCGTTAATGCTTACGTTGTTTTCAAGACAGAAGAGTCGGCTCTTGCATCTTTGGCCCATAACATGGCAGAGGTAAGTTTACCTTAAAACAAATTCTTTTTTTTTTTTGGGGGAGGGATGGAAAATGATTTGGTCTATCAGCATTGGCATGATCAGCGTCAAAGGGTCTACTTGTTGGAACTATCTTTTTACATACCTGAAAAAGAGACTCTGCTTATGTCTTTGAAATTACTGTAGGTTGGAGGAAACCACATCCGAGTTGACAGAGCTTGTCCTCCTCGGAAGAAATTGAAGGGAGAGACTTCTCCAATTTATGACAACAAGAGGACCGTCTTTGTGGGTAATCTCCCATTTGATGTAAAGGTAATGATCTCATGCTTATGCCTGAATGTGGGAAGGTTCACAAATATTGGTTGCTGTGGCTGTTACTCTATCTATATTTGAATGCGTTTCCCTATATTCTGCAGGATGAAGAACTCTATCAGTTGTTTTCAAACATCAACAATCTGGGGTCCAGCATTGAAGCTGTTCGGGTTATCAGAGATCCTCATACAAGTGTGGGGAAGGGTATTGCTTATGTCTTGTTTAAGACGAGGGTAAGTTTCTTGTGTTATTCCTTTTTTGGCTGATAGTGTGTCCCAATTTTTCCCTACTATCAGAGATAGCCCTCATCTGGAAAAATGGGGTCCCATATTTTACGTCTTGTAGTTTTCTTGTCTACCTCAAATGCACTGTTATTCCTTTCTAGCATGATTTGTGGTTTTTCACTTTAAATGTTTTGTTGTTAGGTTGATGTTAATTTTATCCAATGACTATCTTATAATGGTTTTTCTTAACTGAAGAATGTGCCCGCTTTTCCCTATCAACTTGTTAATTCCCCATTATCCTGAATTCCTGATAACATATAAATTGTTGATAGCTTAATGCAACAGCCTCCTTGATTTGGCAGGCTCTAAAGCTACTAGAAATGATATATTAAATATATAGAGATTTAACAAGGTTATGGCTGCTAATAGTCTGCATTGAGCCGACCCATATCACCATCCAAACACCAAGCAAATAGTCTTTGGTTGGCTGAAGTAGTGGAAACCATCTTATTGAGTTTGGATGCTAGAAGAGTAGAAACCCAAACAGAATGTTGAAGATGCAAAAACCACCAAATTCTTCCCAGTTTTGTCTTGTCATCTTTGTAGTATTGCCACTCATCTAAAGTGTTCTCCTGTCTTGTAGGATGCTGCAAATTTGGTTGCCAAGAAACGAAATATGAAGCTTCGAGATCGAGAATTAAGACTATCCCATGCCAAGGCAAATTTGACTCCGGCTAAGAGAATTGACCATTCACCTGCAGTTGGTGCAAATCGCCCTGCAAAGAAGCTTGCTGGGGATTCTAGGACTCCAAATGGAGTTAACAGATCAACTACGAAAATTTCAGCCTCTTACCAGGGATTGCAGGCAAGCAAAGGTACCCCCCTGAAGAAATTTCAGGCAAAAGGAATACGAACAGTGAAGCCCAAAAAGGAGAGCACGAAGAAGGAACCGGTCGCAGAAGGGAGGTGGAAGAAAAGACCGGCAGTGGCCTTGAGGAAGGCGAGGCAAATCACAAAGGAGGAAATTGGTTCTTCTGACCAAACTGCTAAGAAACGGAAGATGGAGAGCAGGACTCCCGAGATCTCACACCAGAAGAACAAGAAATTCAAGAAATCGCACTGAATTACTCCCAAATAATTAGTTTGCCGGCGTCTTGGGTCCGGTATTTGGGAACTAATGTTATCGTTACCCAAAAAAAAAAAAAAAAAAAAAAAAAAAGCTGTAACTTTCTCAGTTTGTATAACAGTTTGTATTCTTTCTTTCTTTGGCAAAATTATATTTACAGAAGGTAGCACGGCCGTTTGGCTGGACTCTTCTTTCAGTCTGTCGTTGAACGAAGATCGTCAGTATTTGCTTCATTGTTGGCAGGAGAACTAGAGGCGGATTATCAAATGAAAGTATAGATCGTTCGCATCTTACTGTTTCAGATAGCGATCTACATCGATCGACTCTGGAGCATGGCGCGGTTAGTGAGAGTGCATCTTAATTTTAAGGGGACCCATCTCAACCGATGGCCGCTAACTTCAGCAATTAGGTGTAATTATGCCATGCTCACCACCAAAAAGAGTGTTACCTAATAACTCCAGGTGCGTTTGATATTTGATCCTCCTAAATAAATGGTTGCCTTTTCTTAGAAGTAATTCCCACCTACCGACAGCCAGACCCCATTATGTGCCGCAGAGCCACGATGGGCCTTTATTAGAATCTATTCCTTCTGGATCAATACGTCATTCAAGAATGAGAAGAATCGATGCTGGTTAAAATGAAAATGTTGCAACACCTATTCAAGGTAATCGAGAGATCTTGGGCATCCCCGTGACAATGGAATAAGAATGATATGTTGGCTATTTTGCAGGCTGCAAATTAGCATTTGGTCATTTGATAAGGGAAATGCCAATAAAATCAAATGTGGGATCGAGACTTATCTAACGCATGAGCTACAAATCATCCACTTTAACATTAAATATACAACAATCAGCTATCTCTTCCAGCATCAGTCTAGAACATTATATAGATCCTTATGGGATCAAGATGTCTTTACGAAAGGAAACCATTTGGCTCCAACCAGAAATGCCAAACCAGCTTTTACACCTGCCCAGCCCCCCGTCAACCATTAAAACCAACGTCACTCTTTGGCTGTAGCTGAGTCGAAGATCACATCATGCTTTCCCTCATTGTTTAAAGTGGCTGCAGATTTCAACCTTGTTAAGGTACAGAAATAGCAACAGCTGTATTTGGATTGTGGTTATATACAGTGGAGGCGAAACCAGACAGCTAGCCTTGGGAGCTCAGGCCAGCAATCACTATGATTCGCTCTTGCCCATCAGTGTGGGGGTGATTGAGATGATTCCAATGAAGAAGAGTGTAGCAATTGACTGGAAATCATAGAGATCCTTAACAGATCGCAGATCTCCCAAAGCAATCCCAGCCTGAGAAAAGAGGGAAACTATGAGTCTTGCAATACATTGTTTTCTATTTGACCAAAGTGACAATTATTTTTAAGACAGCTGGTTTTCTTGTATTTTTTGTTTTACTAGAAGAGTCATGGCAACCCTGACACGAATCTGACTATCCATGTGCACTTATTAATAGGCCACAATTATAGTTTTTTCCCCAAACTGCACGCTGTATCTTAAACAATAATGTGGAAGTTAATAAGCATACCCGGACAGTAACATAAGCAGCAGGTATGAGTCCAATGACTGTCGCGAGAAAGAAAGTGTGGTAAGGTACATCGACTATTGGGGAAGCGAAATTTATGAATGTGTTGGGCAAGGTTGGGGTGACCCTCAAGAAGAGCATATAATTCAATAGCCGCTCTCTTCTCTTTGCAACCTGGAATTACAAAGGAAACAAAATCGGTCCAAGTTGTAAATATGTGTAATTGAAGACACATGGACTTTGCAACTGACCTGAGCTTGGAAAAAATGCAGCTTATCAGGCCACAGAGAGAAGATAATTGGCCGTCCAATCAGTTTAGATAGGAAAAAGCATGAAGAAGCTCCTGCAGTGGCGGTGAAGACAACAAGAGCTACACCTTTGAAAACACCAAACAGAGCTCCAGCAAGTAAAGACATGAAAACCGTTCCCGGAATCATGAAAGTCTGCATGAATATGTAGACCATGCAGTAACCGACGAGGACCTGCAACGTATAGTCACTTGTGTAGCCCTCAAGATTGTCTCTGCAGAAATGAATGCCCAACACATAAGACTAACATTGCACTATTTCTTTGGCAGAGGAAATAATGAAAGGCACAGTCGGATGGAGTTGCTCATGAAAAAGTATGGGCAAGGAGCAAATGTGATACGTAAAGAAGAGGCCTATTTACTGAAGAGCACGTTGGTTTCTTCTTGATAGAAAGTTTGGCCAAACCTCGTTCTAAAGAAAATAAATAAATAAAGGAAAAAAAAAAGCTCATTAAAAAACTCAAGATACCCTAAATGCAACTTAGTGAGACTGACATCAACAAGGGACGCACTCCCAAAATGAATCTCCTGCTCGAAGAATTTTGAATCATGCACCTTTCTGTTTGTGAACTGAGAGTGGACATTCTCCAGTTGAATGAACTTGAAAGGGAACAAATCATACAAATCAAGCTACTCTATTATAAAGCCTGAAAGGCCCTGTGATTGAATAATAAGTGAATCACAAAAGTTCTGGAAAGCAAGCAGACTAAGAGACAGATCGATGAACTAAATGCTGGATGCAAAGTAATTAACACCACCCATCCAATGGTCAAAACAAGAGAAACCGGCAGCTAAGCAAAATGCATTAAATTAAGATTACAGGTTCATTCCAAGACTACGCAACTACAAAGCAAGAAAACGACAACGAACGGAAGGGAAACCAGAGGAATGCTATACCCATTATCTTCATTGAAAAATTTGGGCAATTGATGTACGACGGTGTGAACGGAGCAAAACTTCAAATATATTCGGTAGCAGAAAACTGGCTAAATTGTCTTTCAAGGCTATATCAATATGTGTGGAAAAGGAACATTAACCTAAAAATCGACCGGATTGCACGAAGCATCGGGTAAAATATACACTAATGGAGAAAACACACAGTACTACCACAAGAATCTCATCTAAGAAATCAAATTACATTACTTCGATCTCGGCGCGTGTAGCCCAAAGCATAACCTCACCAACCACGCAAACTCATACTAAGGACTCCCCTCAAATAAAAAAGATAAGAATTTTTAGCGTCTAAACGAGGGAAAGAAAAAATTCCCAGATCGTCCTAGGGCCCCAGAAAAAAGGCGAAGTCATACGGGATCAGTCCGAGAAATCAATCGGAGAAACATTACTTGAGAATCTGGAGATCCTCGAGGCTGCGGGGCAACCTGAGGAAGCTGTAATCCGAGGCGGGCATGGTGAGGTAAACGCCGGCGAGCCCCAGGACAAAACCCATGACGACAAGGGCCGCCATTGCCAGCTCCCAGGAGTTCAGCGGGAACTTGGAGACCACCTTCACGTTCTTGTCCATCGCCGCCCTGCCGCCGCCGCCTCCGATCCCGTAAAGCTCCGAACTTTCCGTCCCTTTCCTCCGTCTTCTCGCGGTTTTCCTCCGTTTTCCGGGAAAGGAGGGGGAGAGAAAGATGGGTAAAGCGGGAGAACGAGATTTATTCCTCCCCTTCGCTTCCGGGTCACCCTTCTCTCTCTCTCTCGATCTAATAATGGAGAGAGAAGGAGGCAGGAGGGAGAGGGAGGAAGAGGGGGATTAAAGAATATTCGCAGGCGAAGTGCCGAGCCGCGGAAGAAAACAAGATATTTCGTTAATTACGTGCTCTGTATATTACAGCAAAATTCGTATTTTAGCATTTCATAAAGGTTATTATTATTATTACTATTATAATATTAAAGTATTTCGGGCAATAAATAAAATATTAAAATTTTCTTTCTTAGTGTTGCAGCATTTCGGAGATTGATGTACGAATCTACCGCCGTGGCGTAAGCGTGGGCAAGTCTTTTATGACTTCCCTTTTTGGCCGGTGTTACTAATAATAATAAGGTCCAAGGGGATACATAACAGATTAATTACCAAATCGGTAAAACAATTTGACCATAAAATTTTCAATATTAATAATTTAATCTTAAATCATTGCCAGAAATTTCGATATTATCCAATATGATTGGACATTGGTAGTTTTACTCAAATTGATGTTCTATATGAATAATCACGTGAGCGTTTTTTATGTTAATAAGTTAGAATGATTATGTTAGAGTTTCAAGTGAAAATTTTATAATTGCATATTAGAATTAAAAATTTTAAGGTTAAATTAACATCTATATGATAAGTTTTAGATGGAGTGGAGTAATTTTTTTAATTTAATTGGACATTCGAAAACAAAAAAACACGGATCAATTTAAAAAGCAGAAGAAGTATTGCTCTTGTTAAAACCAGCAAATAAGAAAAGGGAGGAAAATTAGAAATTGGTTTGACCTATTCGCAGAAGTTGCGGGACGAATCCATATATTTTAATTCTATTTTATTTATTTACCGAATGAGAATTCACCGAAATTATTTGGGACAGCGACAGGTGCGGCCACGAATTGCACGTGACGACAGTATGAACGCATCGCCGCCGCATGTGGAGAAACATCAGACAATCGTAGCCGTCCGTTTAAATAAAAACGAGTCATGTGCTCCTCACCACAGTTGTTCTCTACCTAACCAATCTCCACGCATCTCCATCAGATGTCGTGTTGCGCCACGCTGGCAATCTTTCTTCAGTTTTTTAATTCCGTAATTATTTAAATCCGCTTTGTCGTTTTCCTCGTGAAGCCATTAAAAATATAAACAGTTTTTTTTTATTTGAATAAATGATTTGTCCTCTTCTGGATATTCGGATTTTTTTAGGGAATATGTCGTTCGATCTCGAGGAGCAACAACGCCCATGTCCTAAACTCACGTTAGCGAAACAATCACAATCGCCAAATCGATTGCGATTGCATCGCTTTGAAAACAAGCTTCCGGTTTGTCAAAATCAGAAGCTAATTTAAAAGAGCGAGACAAGTAGGCAAATTTACCCAAATCCGGAACCCGAAATCCTTGTCAGAATTTCCGTGCATGCTATCGGATTTGAATAAATTAATTTTCTGTGTCACATGGATGGAGTATTTTTATGTACTCCGCTCTCCTCTGAACTTGGAGATTACATAGAATCGCTCCTACTTGCACGGCCCAATATGTGATGTCATAAATAGACTCTGAATTGTTCAGTGTGAGTTATGAATTACTAATAAATGTTTAATTTAGTCATTCTGTTTGCTCAAATGATAAATCAAATTTTATCTAGTGACACAAATTATTAAATGCTCCGCTGGATGAGTTAATATATCCATTCGCTTTAGAAAATGAAAATAAACTTAGGGACATTGACTGATTTGAGATGAATGACTTATATGGACGAGCCACGTGTACCCATTATTTTCTTTGTCCACCATCAAATTTAATTGATTGGAAATCACATAAGCAAATTCTATTAACTTAAATTAACAAAGAAACAATGTTAAACATTTTCATATTTTATTGATTAGATTGAACATTTATCAATGAAATGAAAATCATATTAAACTTGTTAAAATTTCAAGATCAACATTACATGTTGAAGCGAATTTAAAAACCGCCGGGGTCAAATTTCCTATTGGGGACCCTTCTTTAAACGGGCTGGTGGATAACAACTGGAGACAGCATGTGATACGGAAAGAATGGCGGAGTCTACTCCTTCATCTTGAAATTGATTAGAGAGAGAGAGAGAGAGTTGCCGTCTCGGAGACTCCAAAGCAGCAGTGGGAGGAAAGCGACGAGTCTTGCTAGGCCCACGAAAGGACGGCCCCACGGGGGGTTGGGATTGTATGGCCCAATGGGCCCAAGATCAGCCCATCTGTATTTTAGCAGCGACGGCCAACTGCTCCTGCTGCTAATCGGGGGATTCCGAATGAAGAGAAGAAGATGGCTTCGCGACGATAGCACTTTTTGTTATGCAATTTGTCCTCCAGTCGAGAGTTTCGGGTCACGTCTGCATGAGCCGGGTGCGAGGACGTTGTGGAAATGATCCGGCGATGGCCCGTTCGTGCACGAGACGAGACGAATGGACTTAATTTGATGCGTGAAATTGGTACAAAATACCACCCGGTAGATGCACCGCGACCGGTGTTTGAGGGCCATGTAGCAGATGGAATTGACTTTCAAGTAACCCACCCGTGATTTAGCATGGATCTTACTGTTTTGAAGATCATCGGCTCACCTTAACGAGCCAAGCTCAAATGGTACACATACTTAATAGGTGTTTGCAAAAGAGTCGAGAATCACTTGAAATCAGATCGGATTGGTCTATAATCAACGATTCTCATAGGGATAAGTCTGATTCCTAGTTCTAATTTACCAAAACATGTGGATACCTATTCAATTCCTAATTCTATCGGTACATATGTAATATTTTCTTTTAAATTTAACTTTTCATACCACAACCATATTTCCTATTTATTTCTCTCCGTCTCTTACCTTATTCATCTCGCGGCCTTGCCTCCCTCTCTCACTCTTGCTCATAGTGGCCTCATCAATCCCTCTATGTATCTCACTCTAGACAAGCCTTCGATGTTGTCCTTCCCTTTGTCACTCGTCTTGTCCTCAGGTGCCTTTGGCCTCCAACCTCATCCTTCCCTTTATCACTCTCGCCCTCAAGTGCCTCTAGCCTTCGACCTCGTCACTCACTCTTTAAGTGTCACGCCTCTTTCAAAGTAGGGACATTTCGACCAATTCTATGAATCCGCCCGAAAAACAAACCGGTCCAAGAATTAAGCAAGTGGGTGACTCTCGAATCTAATTTTTCCGAAATGATGCTTGGGCAGTTTTCTCTTTACAGGATGAGAATTACTTATCCCGAAAGCAATGACCCCCTAATGCTCGAGAAACACACTAGGCCTCGTCGGTCGGTGCGCGTAGCGAAAAGGAGCACGTTTTCTTTATGGAGATGCTCATCGTGGCTCCAGCGGAGAAGACAGGAACAGGCGATGCGACCCCACCACCACGTATGGCCAAAAGGGAAAAAATCTCTCGTCATCGCTCATCCATTCGCCATCGCCGAATCAGATTTCAGATTGGAGAGGAGATTCCCCACCATTTTTCGCACGGAAAAAAGCTTACGCCTCCACCACTCATAACACCATCCATTTCGAACACGTGACATGAGCATGAACGTGAAACTTGGGGGCACGCCCAGAGATCGTCAGCTTAGAGTAAGGAATCGTTCACGTATCTTTCCTAAATCTCATCCTAGACTCGGATGTCTGTCTATCTGCAATAGGTTACGTTCTTTATTTTAACTCAGTATCCATAAATCTTACACCAGTAAATAAATATTATATGAGGTGATATTATGAATCTCTTGTCTGAGGATGAATCTTCTGCCTATTACTATTTCCTTGAACAGGCTCAGGTCCTATGCCTAACTTTTGGAGAAGAAGTAACGACAAACTAGCATGAACCGACAGTAAAAATTCCCCCACCCGGTTCCCCGAAGACTTCTCCAGGGCATGATTCGACACGACTGGCATTCGTTGAATCCGTCGTTGAGGGCGTGATCTTTACCTCCCAGGGACGGCATCTCCATTTATAGCCTTTTGACAAATAGAGAGAGAGGGAGAAAGAGAGGGGCAAGTGACGTTGACTGAAAGTGCAGAAGGAGGAGATGCAGAGGAAAGCAAAAGACGATTCCCCCCGCGCGTGATTACGACCTTTGCGGTTCGCGAATGGAAAGACTTTGCATGGACGACGATGGCTGATGGCCTCCGTCATGGCCTCTCCTCTCCTGCCAGTTGCCAAGTTGGGGCAAGTAACGTTCCTTGTACACAATCGCTTTCAACTGTTTTATACGGGAACAAAAAGGAAATAAATTCGATGGGGGCCGAAAGGGATATTTATAGTATCATCAACGTCAAAGTAGATTTTCCCAAATTCAATCGTTTACTGTCGATTCGATTCCTACCTGTTCGATACGTAAAATTACGAAAATTGCTGTTTTTGGGGCACGATATACCTAGGTCCTTGAAGCCCACCGATTTTCCATCATATGATTAAGCGAAGGTTGTTCGCAAGCATGTCGAGATCAAACAGTAGCAAGTTGTTCAAAATATTTTCATTCTAAAGCAACATGGATTGATTGAATTGGGAACTACCTGGACCAATTGGACTTACACGGTTTTTGGAGGCATCGATCTGATTCCCGATCCATAAAGTTGAAATTGGTGATTTTTGATCCGATCTTCGATTGTTCAAAAGATTAAGCAGTAGCAAGTTGTTCAAAAGATTTTCATTCTAACTAGGGGGAGCAGCATGAAACGATCAAATCGGGAACTACCCAAACCAAATTGGATTGGTTGGGCTTGGGTGGCTTTTGTTGACATCGGTTTGGTTTCTAATACCATAAAATTGAAACAGATAATTTTCAGTTTAGTCCCTAGCTGTTCAAAAAATTTTCATTTTATCTAGGGTGAGCAACATGAAATGATCCCAAACTGAATTGGATTGACCAGGCTTGGGCAATTTCCAAGGGCATCGATCTGGTTCATGATCCCATAAACTAAAAGATGTCTGGACTGGATCCGATCGATTAATATATCACACAAAGTTGTTTCCCTTCCCTTTTCAGTCGACACCGGACAAATGTTTGAGGTGCTTGTATTAATCTCTTGTGTTCGTTGTGCTTTTATTTTGAAAGCAAAACTTTTGCTCCATGATCAACCCTGCCCTTTGTGCTTTTATGGTGCACCGAAGACTTTTCTTTTTAGCTCTGAAATATGATCCTACCGAAAGGATGTCGGCCAAAGCAACATTTAGGTCATCCTCATTTTGACGGTCTTGACAAGTCTCGGTTCTGATAATGTCCAAAGTCTTCTGTGGACGGGCTCTCGTGTTCTTTATCTAGTCCTTATATTTACCCTTAAAAGATACTTTTCACTGCTTAAAAGGTACTTTTGTTTGCTCGGCACTTGTCATCGTCTCGGTGATAAAGCTACATCATTAGTGTTTTTATTTTATTATTATTTTTGATAAAAGTGATGACCACTTCTCCTAGGAATTATTTGTAGATCAATTTCATTGGATTGCTCGGGAACCAGATAAATCGGGAATCGATCTTTTTAATCCAATTTTTAATTTTTGAGTGGAATTAAATTAGGCCAAGAATCGATGGCTCTTTATTTTAACTTTCACTATATTATATTAGCCTAATCCACTCTGAGGGATTATTTACACGAATATTCTAAGCGGAATGCATTTGAATAGTCCAAGTTTCGGGTGATCCGGGAGGATTTAGCGCTTATCTTTCTATAGTATTAACGTTGGAAAGGTACCGAATTTTTAAGGACGCGGGCGAATAAACGAGGAGGGTCCCCCCCAACCCAATCGCTGTCAACCTCCGAAAGTGGGACGACGACTCTCGGTCAACGCGATCACGACCGTCCGATCCCGAGATTCCCCCTCTCTCTTTACCTTTTGCGGCGCGAATCCGCATCATCGCCCTAGAGAATATGCCACGTGTGCAATCGGCCCACGCGAACCCTCCCCATACCCACGCGCTCAGCCACGGCGCGGCCCTCGGCCAAACTAACCATGGTTAGTTCCCAGCCGCATCTCTATCCGTCTCGACCATAACCCTAGTCTAGTCCAACCTATATATACCCACTCCTCTCCTCCGCTGTATTATTCGGTTTCGAAAATCCTCGAAAGTTCGAACCTCGAAGACAGGAGTGTTTCGTTCCGCCGCGACGCGCCGCCGCGAAGCCCTAGCCGAGTTCCGCCGTCATTTCCGGCCACGCGCCGACCCCCCGATCGCGAGGTCCCGGGGAGGAATTCGGTCCTGTGGATGAGCTTTTTTGGTAGGGGAATCTGGCGGTTGTCGGGATTGGCGTTGAGGGCGGGCAAAGCTTGGGGGGGGGCCATGGCGGAGAGTAGGTTTCGCGTGGGCTACGCGCTCCTGACAAAGAAGCGGGAGAGCTTCATCCAGGACTCGCTCGTCGCCCTCGCCGCGTCCCGCGGCGTCGATCTCGTGAGGATCGACGCCGGGCGGCCGCTCGTCGACCAGGGGCCCTTCGACTGCGTCCTCCACAAGCTGTACGGTGAGGAGTGGAGGCGCCAATTGGAGGAGTTCACGGCCAGGAACCCTAATGCGGTGATCGTGGATGCGCCGGGCGCGATCGAGAGGCTCCACAACCGCATTTCCATGCTCCAGGTCGTCTCGGAGCTTCGGATTGAGAGCGAGAGCGAGTCGTTCGGTATTCCGAACCAGATTGTGATTTACAACAAGGAGACGCTGTTCGATATGCATGCATGGGCGTCGCTGAAGTTCCCGGTGATTGCAAAACCCTTGGTCGCCGACGGAAGCGCCAAATCGCACAAAATGGCGCTCGTGTTTAACCACGACGGGCTGAACAAGCTCAAACCGCCTATTGTGCTGCAGGAGTTTGTGAATCATGGCGGGGTCATATTCAAAGTTTATGTCGTCGGCGAGTATGTGAAATGCGTGAAGCGCAAGTCCTTGCCTGATGTTTCAGAGGAGAAGCTGGGGTCTCTCCAGGGGTGCTTGTCGTTCTCGCAGGTGTCCAATTTGACAACGCATGAAAAGAATGACGATAAGTATTATAGGTCGATGCATTTGGAGGACGCCGAGATGCCTCCTCAGTCTTTTATGACGGAGATCGCAAAGGGTTTGGGGCGGGCCATGAACTTGAATTTGTTTAACTTCGATGTGATAAGGGATGCCAGAAATGTTCACCGGTACTTGGTTATTGACATTAACTATTTCCCTGGATATGCAAAGATGCCCAATTACGAGCCTGTTTTGACTGATTTTTTCTGCGACTTAGCCCAAAAGTTGGGGAAGGATCTGGCGAAGTGCTCTGGCGAGAAGGACTGCTCTAAGAAGAGTTAGTTTTGATATTGGAATCATGCAGAGTTGGGACAGGAAGGTGAGGAAAATTGTGAGTAATACTTGCGGTAGCTAGAGGGATGATGGTGTGGCCTTCCAGTTTCCCCTCATTCAAGCAAAACCCATGAGCAAGCACTTCTTGTTCATTCCTTTGGTGGATTTGAATTGCTGGAAACAGGTCCACTTTGGGAGGCCCTTTGCTGATTGGTGACTGATGTTGTTCGTGCCTTTTAGATGGTTTTTGGACAGCGGTGAATAAGTAGCCGTATCTTGACTTCTAGTTCAAGCTTCTTGACGATCAAATGTGCGTACTCTGTTGATCATGTATATTCCATCAATGTTTCTCTGCAGATAGGTAGTCTTGAGATACTTTTGAGATTTTAGGGAAAAGTTTAATTTGGAGTTTTTCTTGCACAGAACTTGTTTAGTTGTGCTCTTTTCATCTTTTGGCTAACCAATGGATTTTGCTTTTCCGTCAATGATCTGTATATCTGGTTTCATTGATATTCTTGAAGTAAAGTCGGTTACATTTTGCTTCTCAACTTGGATAGCACTGATGCTTATTAAATTCTTCCTAATTGGTTTCGATATTTGTCCATGTTATAATTGCTGTGATGATAATTTAGCCCCTAAACAGTAAGAGCTAGCCGAGGATATTTCCTTTTGCATCCTTCACATCATCGAGAGGAAAGATTTTAATTACGCAATGGAAAGTTGCTGGATTTTCTGAACCTCTTGTATTTGACGTGGCGTTTCGTTAATTTTGTGCCTTGTATGCGTTATATCTGACTCGTGGGCTTTAAATGCACTTGATATTAGCTGCTTCTTTTTGTCGGAAAATTTCCAGTAAGGAACAATGGAGAATGCTATGACCACTGATTGCATTGGCTTTTGATTGGACATGGGGTATATCTTAATTGATGGAAATGTGCGTACTTGCATAATTAGTCTGTTGCTTCCATACTAGCAAGGCATAAAATGGATTATCTGTTGTACGGAAGCAGATTATCTCTCTTATTTTCAAATATCAATGACTTGTTTCCAAATTGATATACTGTTGCCATTTATGGAATTAGGATAGCTAAGATTGACGGAGCCATTGGGTTGTTCTGTATCTTCTGGAGTGACTACTGTTATTTCTGTAGGATCACTGCCCGATAAATGCAGTCGAATGGATTATGCCGTTGGAATGCTCATTCTGCATTAGATAAGATGGTACCACAGGTCAACTGCATCATATTGGATAGGTACCACAGGTCAACTGCATCATATTGGATAATTGGATGTTATAATCACAGCATGCCACGTTAATGTCTCGTCTCATAATGAGCATGAACAGGCAACTGTGCTTGGTATTAAGTCCATAATGGTTGACTTGATCATCCAATGACATTTTAGGCAAGAAAGTTAACACAGGTGACGTTACAGTTTTCTGGATATTTGTACATGTTTGTTCGGATGGCTGGCCATGGTTTAGGTAGAATCTAGCAGCATGTCCGGAGAAGTTTAGTTTTATGCTTTGGAAGAGTTCACTTTATTAGGAATCCTAGATTGTCGAGAAAAGAGCTTGAATATAGAGAAATAATATTCAGTATCTTTGTCAAAAAGAATTAGAGTTTCTCAAAGGGAAAATATCAGGCAAAATCAGACTTCACACCACAGGAAATTGATTCAATGATATCTCAATCAGAGACTCTTGTGAAAGCATGTGTGAATGGTTAAGAATGGCTGCTTGTTTAGTATCTTCTGCTAACTCATGCTTTAAGTCAGTCCTGGGAACGCCTTTGTGCTTATGTCTTAGCCTTCATGTTATTTTAGGGTTCTGACTAGAACTTTCCTGGGGAGATATCAATGACGATTCACATAAATGAGTTTTGACATTGATTCATGCAGCAGATCGTTTTGTGGGAGCCCCACAAGTCTCATTGACTCACGACCTGTTTGTAATGTTTTTTCCTTGTATGGCTGAGTTTTGGAATTCTGGTCACGATGTTACACTGAATGGTAGAGGAAACCGGCCACGCCTGCTGGCGACAAACTTGACACTAGTCTCAAGTTTTCCAAGACGTGCACAGTGCTTGTTTATGGTTTCAGCATTGTGTTCTGGTGGAGAAACCTGTTCGACTTCCTAGTTGCTCAGGCTGATAATTTGGCAACACTTCACTCTTGCAGGTCAGCAGGTTTTGTTGATGCATGTTGGCTCCATGGTGATGATTGTGGACATATGGATGATGGATAAGATCAATGCTAGTTTAAGTACCTCTAACATTATTCTAGGGATAATTGCACTATTTGTACTTTCTAGTGAGGTTCCAATGTTGGAGATATCTGTCATTTGCCACTCTGTTTGGTATAAATTTCTTCGTATTTAGCTAAGGAAATGAAAAGATTCGATGCAAGGTGGCGAGTCAATATGATACCTAGAGCTTCCTCACTAGTGGAAGCTTCAGTTATGTCTGAACCGAGAGGTCCCTTTTACACTGTACAACTTGGATTGCTAGAAAGGAATCAATTGCAACCCCTGACAAGCAAAATAAATTGCCTGCATTCTAGAAGAGAGAATTTCACAAGAATAGATATCGTAATTATCTATGTCATCAGGAATACCTTGAGGCTACGCTGTGTAAGACATGTTAAAGCAGAGTGCTTGTCATCCGTCACGGTATCTATGATTGTTGCTGTCGTTGTCCTGTTATCTTGAGGGTCTTTCAGGCACCAAGCAGGAGATGAGGAAGGGTAAGGGCTGCATTGTCAAAGAAACTTGACATCGCTATGAATTGGAGAAGTTCAGATGATAAGGAAAGATGCCATGGAGTAGCTAACCGATTGTTCTAGGAATATGGTGCCTCAACGTGGCTCAAGCTGATCTTGATGTCGAGCAGCTATATGCATTACAGGTTATGGATGGTAGGCGTGTTGCCAGTTAGAACTTGTAATCAACGGAATTCCCTACACTCAGAAAATTGCCTATATCTCACCACATAATCAAATGGGATTGTGACCTGAAGCTGGTTACCATCTGTCGTTTGAGTCCTTCCGATTGCCACTTTAGACGGAAAACTTATAGCAGTTTTGTTGTCATCTTTCATTTTTTGGGCTTTGGTAAAACTGTGGCATTGATGCAGTTCCACATGGATTGAAATAACAAGCAATGCAGAAAGATGAGAGGGGTCGAGAAGGGGAGGGGACCGTGGGCAATGGCCGGCAACCCCTGGCAGAATACCTCAACTCGTGATGTCATTACTTCAAAAATCAGGCCAAATGATTCAACTCAAGCAGATTAATCTGTAGCAAACCAAATTCTTTATGTGCAAATCAGGCAAAAAATACAGTGGATATCGCATGAACTTGGACATACCCAACACCACGTAGGAGTCATATTTTTAGCAGACCGGAACTAGGAAAGGGTGTAGCTTCTAATGTGATCCTTTAGCTAATATAAACACTAGCCATCATTTTCAGCAAGTACAAATGAGCCGATCCTTGTGCCTCCACTCCTACCCAGAGAAGGGTGAAAATGAACAGTTTAGTCTTAAGATGTGACGACTGGCCCTTTGAATCTATTCGTAGGTGTAGTCCAATGGATCAAAATGCAGGCCCAACGGCTTTACTGAACAGCAGGACAAACCATGTCGTGATCAGATACTGATGCGTAGCTGAATTAAATTTGTTTTGGAAAAGCATATGAATCATTGGCGTTCTTCCTCCATTTTTTTTTTTTCAAATATAGTCAGAGAAGCCTACGCATCATCCCCATCAACCTCTGGTTTCACAAAGAACTCCACATAAGCAATTCGACTGGGTTGCTGATAACCAGAAGCATTGTGTTGGTGTGTAGCTGAAGATCTTGCAACCGAAACCAAGTGCTGAACTTTCAACATTCCGCCTCTCCCAATGGTCAACTTGCTCCCTCTGTTATCTTTAGTGACATTGCTAGGTAAATTTGAAGTTGTTGCACGGAGAAACTTGTACTTGTACCTATCCATGCAATTGTATGGTACATGGACGCTGTTAGAAGTGAGAAAGTAACGATAGCAAGAAATTCGTCTAAGTACTTAAAATGTTGTGCAGAATCCATATCAGACCTGTGGGACACTGCATGGTCGCAGTGGAATGCTACCAGGAGATCGGTATTTGCATAATACATGAACTCTATCTGCAGAACAGCATACTCTGTAAGAGTGTGTGCAACTACTGTTAGTCATTGAAAACTAGCCTCCTCATACATCCACCCATACTGCACCTGCAAATCTCCGTGACCTTCGCCTTTAAACATCACAGAAGGAGGTGCTGGTTGTAGAGTAATTTGGACACCTGATCCTGGCCATTCGAGATCATCAATGGCTTCTTTCAATGCTGCAGACTGCAGATAGAAATCCTCTAATTTCGATATTTCAATTATTTTGATAGCAACGACATTCGAGAACTCATTATTGCCTATTGAGAAACTTGACATATTGTATTTAGATAACCATCTTTGACGCCACTACAAAAACCATATCTTTTCTCTCCAACGAATCGTTCTTCAGAAAAATACGGAATAAAACCAACTGTTGAATGCTTAAAATAACAGGTTCCAAATTAGGCATCGGCAAAAATGCAATTCAGAGATGGAGCATGGCAAGGAGATAAATTAATTACTTTGGGAGGAGAGAGGGGGAGGGGGTGGGTCGCAGGTGATATTCCTAACAGAGGAATGCAAAGGAGATGATACCCTGACGGTGAAACTAAGTGGTGAACTTCCTGCAGGTTCAAAGTCATAGTCCCAAGAAATTGTCTCAGGGATCCTTGTCCTGATCTCAGCATAAATGCAAGCGTTGAGCGAATCAATAGACCTAACATTACATCAAAGATACAACAGGTGATGGGGTTATCTCAATAATTAACAAATCAGATCCATGAAATCAGATGTCAAAACCAATTCCGATCCTTCTACTAGACCTGGAAAAGAATACGGCATGTAAAATGGCTGCAAGAGTGATAATACTGATATGGGAAAAAGAGAATGACACGGATACATTCATATCACCGTCACTTCCTGCCTATACATGCCTCCAGTAGACAACCATTAAGGATCTCACAGAACAAAATCCGCAGATGATATTCGAAAGAAAGATGTATAGAAAAATAAAACAGATGTCTTAATACTCTATAAAAGGCAGGGGACCACCACTAGTCCCTTGCATAGCGAACTCCAAATTTTAAACCACCAAAAGAGTGTAGTACACAAGGGATTTGTTGGAGACTGATTCCACATTGACAAATCCAGCTTGAGAACCTTCAACTCCATGTAGAATTTAAAACACATCATAGTACAAAAAGAGAAATTGAATGGAAAAATGATCAGCTCGCAGACCTCATTTCTAAACCCGTCCTCACTCATCGATAAGCCCAGATAAAACGAATGTCTAGTAAAGTTCTGCCCTTGAATAGCACCAATCACCCATCCAATCCATCCCCAATTCAGCATAGGGAGATAATGAAAAGAATTACATACTTGAGGAGAAGCTGCATGTCAGGCCCTGGATACCGGATCTCAATTGTGTTGGAATGTCCGGGAACCGAGAATGTGTTCAAGCAATCGACAAAGAGGCCCAAACCCACACCGAACCGAGGCCGCTCTCGTGCACTATAATCGTAGCGGATAAACAGCTACATACAGGAGGAGAGCAATGAAGGGATCAATTCCACGTGGAACCATAACCTTACCATGTTTGATGCGGACAGAAACAGACACATACGAAAACCACCCTCACCATGTTTGGTGCAGACGAAAACAGACACATACAAAAACTCATGGTATATACAAGATTCTGAACGCCACGCGATGGATAAAATGTTCTTCAGAAGCATCCGGCCATTCACTATCAAGCGCATATGGCACACGTTAAGCTACTGCCATTTGCCAAGAATCAGGCACTTTTTAAGAGGTTGGGATTGAGCAAGACGCGGTAACATACGCTTCATTGCTCCATAACTAGACGTGCCAAAAGGGGGAAATGGGGGTAAAGGAAAAGGAAAAATTTCGCATTTTTCAAAGCAAATCAAACATAACTTAGCAAGTGCTTGGCTTGCTTTAGAGATCAATTCTGAATTCCGCATAATACCAAACAGTGGATACCTCGCGCTGCAGGTAAACCTTGGCTTGAAGGCAACCGCTATCCTCGACTATCAGAACGATGCCGTGCTCCGACACTTCGATGACCGCATCCTGATCGGATCAATCAATGGCAACAAAACCGTCAGTGGAACTCCAGAATTGCGCCGGACATACCGGCAAGTAAGAGGGGAGGACAAAAAGAAAAACCCTAAGCTCGAGTTCAGTGGGTTTTAAAGCAGAGAAGGGTCGGTCGGACGGAGGAGATGCCGAGAAGTCGAGGAAGGAGAGACCTGGTGGCGCTTCCAGCGGACGGCGGAGAGGGCGTCGACGATGCCTTGGACGTTGTCGAGCTGGCAGAGGAGGTCCGCCGTCTCCTCCGCCTCCATCGCCGACGAGCTCATCGTCCTCGCTCGCACAGTCGCACACACTAATTTCCCGCCAACTAGGCGCTATATATATTTGGAAAATTTTTAATTTCGCCCCCTATAGTTTTAGCCCCTTCTCAATAGCGCCCTTAAGTTTCTTTGTTAAAGGCATGCTTGTTTTGGATGCTCTTTAATAAGTCACTCATTGAATATTCCCCCCAAAAAATTAACTTTCAAGATCTTAAAAAAAATATCAACCATTATAATAAAAAGAGAATCAATCATGAGGGGTGTACTCTTTTCAATTGTAATTGATTTCTCATTCAATAGATATTGTGATTCTTTTGATTTTACTCTTAGAATTTGCTTACTTCACGAAAAATAATTAATTTGAAAAAAATTTCCTAAAAAATAAACAAATGAACAATATTTTTATTATTCAAAAAAAGCTTATACATAAGTCATCATTAATCATGAAATTTTTTTTTATTAATTAATTATTTCAAACGATACAGATTATCGCTTTTAAGAAAAATATTTTCTAAATCATTTATTTTTCAAATGGAACCTTAATGTTGCCATGTTTCGACCTATGCCCAAGTGGCTTAACCATGTTGGACGAGTCTGCCGTCGCCTTTTAACTAGGCTGAGTCAAATTTGGGGTGAGCGGATTGGGTGGGGGTTTTCACTCGCTGTGATGAAATTCGGAACTAGGACAGATTGCAAAAAAAGTAGAGAATGTTGGGGGCAAATTGGAATTTACCTACAGATTTGGACGAGGGACTGAAAAGCAAAATAACTTCATCGTCCACCGTGGCCTTTTCCGCTCGCTGAGATGGTCGACCGCTTCGTCCTTTTCTAACGTCCCAGTCGGTTTCCTTGTCCGCGCGAACGAAATCGTTTCTCTCCTCCTCCTCCTCCTCTCTCTCTCTCTCTCTCTCTCTGTCTCTGTGGAAATGGACGCTGCTAACGACAGCGTCTTAGGCTCCCAGCGTGGGGAGGGGCCGCCTCCGGCTCCGAAAAATGACCCCGGAAACGGCGGACCGCCGCCGCCCACGCCGTTCCTGAGCAAGACGTACGAGATCGTCGACGACCCGGCGACGGACGCGGTCGTGTCGTGGGGCGCCGGCAACAACAGCTTCGTGGTGTGGAATCCGCCCGAGTTCGCCCGTGACCTCCTGCCCAAGTTCTTCAAGCACAGCAACTTGTCGAGCTTCGTCAGGCAGCTCAACACTTACGTACGCACTTATTCAATTTCTTCTTCTGGGTTCTCGTGAAAGTTTGCTTCTTTCTTTTCTTTCGCCCAAAGTCTTGGTTCTTTTAGGATAGTTTGGGTTTGGATGTTAACAGAGGATCTCTTGTTTGGTTTTGCTTGTGTGCGTGTGTGGTTAGCTAAGTACCTTGAACATTTCTCTGTGTTTGTCCATTTTGCTTATTAAGCATTTCCCGATGTGTCTTGGTGGTCATTTTTTTGTTGACACTGGTGAGAGCAATCTAGGATTATGGCATTTTTCTGCTTTTAGTGCCTGTAGACGCGGTCTTTGATGAACTGATGGGAAAAATTCGTAAGTGGGAAGCTGTATTGGGACATGCATATTTGCTAATTCTTCTCTCTGCTGTTCTCAGCAAACAAATGGAGCAGAAGGTTTATTAATTAGAAAAATAAAGAGATCAAGAAGTTGTTCCTTCGACCTGAGGTTGAGGTTTTAAGTTAGGCTTCGTAATTTGCTTACTAATCTATGTGCGGAAAAGAGCCTGGACATGCTTCTCGCTTTTCCCTTCTCAAGAGGGATATGTGATATTGCCATTTTGAGCAAATCAGAAGTTCAATGCAAGGATCGATTCTTTCGAGTTATTTACCACATATTTCATCACGACTCTTAAATGTTTCACAATCTCTTATTGTGCACTTGGTCACTTCTCTGCTTCACCCCTGTTTTTCCCGCTTAAGTTTTGGTTCTATGGTGGGGTTGGTTCACTATGACCTGGAGGTTTCAGTTTTTAGTTACAAAAAGTGCTTTCCTAGAGCATACAAGCATGCAGAGTCTGTAGTCCCTAGAGTCCCCATGATTTTGGGACTTGTGTACCACGACACTATATTGCCTCTGTATATGTCTTTTGCATGAAACCTATTAATTCAGATATTGCTTTCCTTCATATTTTTGGAAGTACTTTTCTTATTGTTGCTTCATCCCCAACAAGTACCTTAGCAATATGATGCATCTGTTAAACAGGGTTTCAGAAAAGTTGATCCAGATCGGTGGGAGTTTGCCAATGAGGGCTTTCTCAGGGGTCAAAAACACCTGCTTAGTAGTATAAATAGGCGAAAACCTGCTCTTGGACACAGTCATCAGCTGACACAGCAATCACATAGTAAATCAGTCAGTGCTTGTGTGGAGGTTGGAAAATTTGGGCTTGAGGAAGAGGTTGAGAGGCTCAAAAGAGACAAGAATGTGCTTATGCAGGAGATTGTAAGGTTGAGGCAACGACAGCAGGCTACCCAGAAGCAATTACAAGCGACGGTCAAATGCCTTCATGGGATGGAGCTGCGGCAGCAGCAGATGATGGCATTCCTGGCAAAGGCTGTTCAGAGCCCTGGATTTTTGGCTCAGTTTGTACAACAGCAGAATGAGAACAACAGACGAATAACTGAAGGCAGCAAAAAGCGTAGGCTTAAGCAGGATGATACGTCTGAGACTGAGAATTCCATTGCTTCAGATGGGCAGATTGCTAGATATCACCCTCCAACGAACGAGGCATCTAAGGTTTTGCTGCAGCAGATCATGGGACTGGATGCTTCTCCTCTTTTAGAATCCTGTGATGTAATGACAGACAGTTTCCCAATCAGTGATGGTTTGTCTTTTTTAAACAGCGGGAGTTCTTCAAGTCACGTATCTGGAGCAACTCTGCAGGAGGTACCACAGACTTCAGAGCATTTATCATATATGCCTATAGTATTGGGTGCCCTAGGTGACAAGCCCCCAGCCACCATATCTGAAGTGCAGATGTCCCCTGAAACTGCCCGATCTCAAAGGGTGACTCTAGCTGAGATTCCAGCTGTGAGTTCGCCTGGCGGAACAGGAGACTGTCAGGCAGTCTTAATTGGTAAGGAAGATGTGATTTTTCCTGAGCTCTTTCCATTGTCAGGAATGATACAAGATAGGATTCCAGAGACTGCTGGTGAGGGTAAAGCAGAAACTGATACGGGAGCCGGTGCTTTCATGGATGCGGATTCATTCAATGCATCAACATCAGTGGATATTGTAGATATTGATGATCTCTATCCTGATCCTGACATTGATGCTTTGCTGGAGAATTCTTCCTATTGGAGCGATCTTCTCATACAAAGCCAAATGCTTGCGAAGATTGAATCAACTTTAACAAAAGGTAACCCAACAGATGATGATGTACAGCCAGTGGAGAATGGATGGGACAAAGCTCAGCATATGGATCAATTCACACAACAAATGGGCCTTCTAACATCTGATAACAGACAGGAATGATCTCAAACGGGATTTTTAGAGTGGCTCTCACATTGTTTGAGATTAAGTTCGAAAATAAAGCAAGAAGATAAGCATTCAAGTTTCTCTTTTGTGCAATTTTTAGCACCCGTCAAATCGTCGCTTTCACATTTGTTATTGCTGGCGCTTTGTCAGCCATAAGACTCAGTGCAGTTTCAGTGGTGGATATACGCATACTTTGGGCTTCTTCCCTCTTGTAAGAGATGTGGCTTAATTGGCTCTGGCATTTCGACGGATGCTGACTGTTTTTCATATGATAGTTACACATAAGCTTTTGATTAGAAAGTAACTGACTTGTGTTAGATTAGTTACTTGAAATTTTTTCATCCTGTTTTTTCTAGTCACAATTTTTTTTAGTTGATGGGCACCTTTTCTTCAATTAGAACCTACATAGTGTTGTTAAATTGGGAACTTTCTTTCGATAGTATTGATTCTGAAGTCAAGCCATTGTGCTAAAATAACTTACAGTCTATGAACAAATGGATGAATAACTCGAACGCCACAGGTATTAACTGGATAAGAACACTACGTGCACTAAAACGTGTAATTTCTGCAGAAATTCGTCATAAACAACAACTTCTGTGTCTGCCTTAATCCTTTCTATGTGAGTTGCATTCGGGTTAATCCTCAAACTTCATCACCACTCCAGTTTCTCTTAGCTTTAGGACCGGTAGGCCCTTCCTCCCCTAACACCTCACTTGGCAAACTATTCACCAAACTTTCAAATGCCGATTTAAGCTTTCCAGGCAATACTTGCTCCACCTTCTTTAACTCCTCTGCAGAATCATAAGAAATCTTAGGACCCCATTCCCTTAGATAATTGACCCATGGAGGCGAACTTATAGATGCACCCAGATAGTCAGCAGCAATTAGTGAGTGTGCAACTCCCGTGTCCGCGACCATTTTGCTCTTGGCAGTATCGTTCCTGATTCCAATTCCTCCACTGCCCTGTAAAACTAGCCCCGGCTTTGGGTACGAAGCATGACCATTTAAGGAAGAATAGGCCACAAACCTGTTCCCGCTCTGGAACTCCAGCTCGGAAGCATTGAGCCAAGTTCCACTGCTGTGCTGTGAGAAATAGACCTCCCACAGCTCACCAGTGAAATTGCTGATCCTCAAGGTCACATGCTCCCAATCACAGACATGTTCACCTATCTTCCCTAATGGGACATTGATCAACTCAAGCTTTGCCCTAGCTGGGCCGTTGAAAGGGTAGAACAGCCATAGCGCTATGTCCGTGAACGTCGCACCGTACATCGGTTTAACGTGTGCGTAAGCTTGGAAGCTCTGTAAATCTCCCTTCTTTACCCTCTCTTTGGCAGCTTGGTCCTTTGGAAGGTCTAGCCAGTAGGCACCGTCATTCGAGCCGCCTAGTGGGAGGTTTGAACCGTTGGGTTCGACTGTGATGGGGTTAGACTCATCTTCCTTTTTGTATAACAGGGCACCATTGCTGAAAAACCAGCTGACGGAAGATGGCAAGTAGGTTTCGTCGGGATGGAAGTACACAAACGGAGAGTAAGCTTGAAATAATGCCTGAATTTGGCTAATGTTAGGCATGGAGGATGTATAATTGGGGTTGTTGTTCTTTAAACATGATACAGCAAGAGAGGAATCATTCGCACCATTTCGGGCAATGAAAGTACCAACAGATACCCCCAAAGCTTGTGTTCCTCTATTTTCTGGTATCAAGCTATACACATTGAAATTGCTCGCGTCGCTCGATTTGTCAGGCCCCCAGATCCACGAATCTGTTTCACACTGGTCAGTGAAGTCCGATCGAACGCATCGGATTTTGTCGAGGGGTGGCTTCTCTGGCGAGCTCGTAACCACATGTCCCACGGCTTTGTATCCTTCGGGGGCCACGGGAAGCCACATGTAGCCATAACCGTCTTGCTTGATTTTCAAGGACTCGCTACTCCAAATCAGAGTATAATCTGTTGGCTTTTGAAGAGCCCCAGATGACCCATCCTTACCAGCAAGAACCCATCCGTTAAGAGGCTTGTTGTTAGCTTGTCCATAGCAAGCAAGCATGAAGAATCCCTCTCGCAGTTTCGAAGGTTCGAAGAATGTCGCCCCGAGATCGTCCGGTCCTCCCTCATGGGCAGCCCAAACTTTGTTCAGAGATGATACTCGGGACACCACTAGCCCTCCGAGGTCAATTGTACCGAGTGCAAAACCTGTGCCTGCTCAAGCGAGTACGAAGTAACAAACCGCTCATCTATACGTTCACGTTTACACATAATGTTGTGAGCAGAAAAATGTCAGACAGTGTTGAATGGAAGAAGAGAATTTACCAGGTGGCCATGTTGGCAATGGTGAAGGAAGCTTGAAAGCAGTATCGATGGGAGTAGCGCCTTTTCTCCCGGAATTTGCTGTCAACGACAGAGTGAGGCAATTTCCCATCGTTGTATCAAGAATGATCGACGATTGATTCCGACTTTCTCAACGAGAAATGATATTATATGGTGGAGGCTGGATTACTGAGAGGATGATGCTGAGAGACAAGAAAGCATATTCTGTTTGTGTGATAAAGACGGGTACAGGACAAGGGCCCTTTATGGGAACCTTCGGAGGTTGTGTCGTGCAAGGAAGTAGGAAATTGGCCTCCGAAGGATGCTTTTGGAACCATGTTCAACTTCTCTTCCACTTCAAGAAGTCGATTTGCCTGCATTTTTTTTCTATAGGAAATTCGCCTGCTTAAAAAGGTCATTTCTATACTTACATAAATTCCTTCAGCCTCCACTTGCTGCAGAATTTCATGACTTTTCTGCTTATGGTTCTCTTCTGGGTCCTACAATTGGTCATCACTGATGGGTTTTAGGTTGGTTGAGTCTTGCAAATCATTCCTTTCGGTTGATTATGGTCCAAGAAACTCGGCAAAACAAGGAAACGTGAAGAAGCTAATGTCGAAAGCAACTGAGAGAAGCAAAATTCGGTTGAAGCAATAACTCTCAATCGAAGAACAGGGCAAAGTAAAATGGTTACAACTGAATTGCCGACTTGCGTGCATTCAAGCCCTAACCATTGGCGTGATGCGGGGAGGACAAATGATGGCTCGCCACACAGAAAGCTGCATTCTAACATGGCCAGCGACAAGTCTCGTTCGTTGTCTCTGTCGGTTCTTACGTATTAAAATTTGCCTCTACCCATGTGATGCAGATGGGCATTCACCATGCAAAAGCTGTGCTCAGCTCATCGTATAAACATACGAGAAACATGCAAATATCCTCAACCGGATTTCCGTTTACTCGAAGCATCATTAATTAGGCAGACATGAAAATATCCGTGCTTATCTGTAGCTCGTGTTGATTCTAATCGTTTCACTATATCTTACAGCAATTCTATCAAATGCATGCAGATGCAGCGGAGGAGAGTGTTTGATCTCTGTTGCAAAATACCCACATAGATGTACACAGGACCGAAAAGTCACAGGTAGAAAAAAGAAATACCGCAGAAACAACTGAGGTACGTAAATCCTTCTAGTTATCACTCACCATAAGACCAGAAAAGAATTAATTAATCTCATTTTTATCAAAAGGAAAGGAAAAATTATACAACATACCACTGCACGCAGAGTCCGAGACCTACATTCAAGACCCGAACAACAACGAAAGCAATACCCACGCACCCAACTTGGGGAAAGCCACGGGAAAGAAGAAAGGGAGAAAAAAGGAGCCCAAGACAAAAGCTGATATTTATATACGCAAAATGAGATTGGAAGGATGACAATCCATTTGACTATGGAGTCGCACAAAGGCCACAATTAGAGAGACGTGCAGGGAGATGACCACCTTGCTACTGCCTTCTGAAGCAGATCGGTAGGGTTTGCACAACATACAACCAGGAGTACTAAATCCCAATTAAGCTGCAAGTACTATGATCACAATGAGAAGCACGATCCCAAATATCACCAGAAGCAAACAAGCCTGCATGGCAATAGAATTAAAGTTAAGATGATATCATGCATCTCAGTAGTACACTTGGTAAGGATCACAAGTGACTGCATGTGCTGACAGGAAAAATGTAGGCTCCGTATGGTAGCAGGTGGTGAGTGCAATAGCATCATTCATTCAGAAAGATGAGATAAGCAGATACTTAGAAAAAATATGCTTTAGTGTCAAATGATATAGAAAATGGCAATCTAATATATGAGCCTTAGAGAACTGAGACAAGATGAAAGACCATGTCAGAGGATGCCCACCCCCAAAAAAAAAAAAAAATAGGACTCTAGAACATTGAAAAGTAGTTTTTCCTTAAGTCTGATTTGCAAAGCAAGATTGCTATCATGAATTACCAGAGATGAATTTGAGCGTTGAGTCTTTGCTGCTTTCGCAAGTTGGGTCTTTGCCTGAGAAGTTGCAGCCTGAGAATTATCGATGTGGGTGCCAATATCATCTGTCATGATCAATTGGTCAAAATTCATTAGTCAACCAGGTCATAAAACTAAGAAGTCCTAGATCCCAAGAAAAGACAATAGCTTACCAATAATGGTCCCTTGCTCATGAACCAAGACAGCGAGATCTTTAAAAATTTCATTCACCTCGCCAATTTGATTCTGGATTTCTTGGATTCCCTGTTCTCTTTCGTCAATAATCGCCTCATCGAAGGCAATCTCATTATCCAACAGCAGGACTTCTTGTCTACAGGATAGGTAACAATATCATTTTGAAACAATATAGCTGGTAAAAAAAAAATTTACCACAAAAAAACTAAATGACTATGTATTTTTCTTCAATATCAAATAGCAGCATTTCAATTTGATATCTTTCAACATAGATTCACTTATGCTAGATGCAAGCTAGAATACATCAAGAGTGGCATATTCTCTAATCAAATGACATTAAGTTAAGCAGATTGACCGTTCGAAAACTTGAGGAAATTTTGTGAGATGATCAGGCAGAGCAAACATAAAAGGGGAAGAAGAGACAGTCCTGATGAGCCAATACAGAGCTACCCCATGAAAGCATCATAAAGCATATGCAGTACTTACAAGTTACACTGATGGCTTCATCAGATCAAAACATCCATGAACCAAACAATAAAGTTTTACGCATTGACACAAGAAAGCAGGAAAACAAATCAAGAAAAATTTGCAGATATAACCTTCTGGATTCAACTAGAAGGGCCCGCTGTTCTGAACTCGTATCTGAACTGACATCGATCTCGCTGGCTGTATAGCTGCATCCACAAACATGAAAATGCTCATATAAACTGATCGCCTGTGGCAGGTCTAGGGAAAAGGCATTAGAAAAGTGGGAGTAAAAGTAATTGCTATTTGTAGCAGAGAAAATCCACCACTTATTCAAGATCTGCAGTCAGTAAGTCGCAATACATTTAAGATGGAATTAGAAAATTCAAAAGAAAAAAAATTAAAGAAACCAAAAGATGTTCTAGACTGAATCACCCTGAAAAAATTACCTTGAAGGAAGTACTGTCTGGGGAACGAATGGTGTATATGCTGTTTCTCTCTCAGCTGCAAGCCGTTGAGCCTTCTGAAACTCTTTAAGAACTGCCTGAAAATCTTTTGCCAGTTTGGCGTCTGCAATCTTCTTGCTAGCCTGCAAGCAATGAAAGATATTGGAATTTCCATCTTAACATTCGAATTAAAACAAACATTTATATGCCCAAGTACCCAGTACCCAGAGTAATGATGTGCTACTGCTCAATAATGAAGACAGATAATTAGGACGGTGGATGTCCAATCAGGCATCGTTAATTCATGCATTCCATCGATGAATTGTTGGAGGGAACTTACGCTAACTCCAGCATGATGATCCGTTTCGCTAGCTTGTTTAAGTTTGGCCGATGTATCCTTCACCAACTGTCCAATATGTAGCCTTGTTTTGCGCCTGCAGATTCAAAAACACAAAAAAACAAAAAGGCTGCTTTAAGCCGAGGTGTAGCTCGCGAGAATTGCTGGGTAATGAAGCAACGAATGCGGAATTGGCTTCAGACAGTGGTTTTCAAAATCATCAAGGCGCAGCTAAGGACTGTCGAAAGAATAAATTGCGCGATAATCACACATGCTCTGCATTTATAAACATCATCCTACTCCTCTTCGATCCAAGTGGCCAACAAATTCAACCGGAAAGCCGCGCAAAATCTCGCTTACGATCCGACAAACCAAACCCCCAGCCACACCACATTTGCAGAACTCAACGCATTCGACTCAAACGAAATGCAAAAATGCACTCGCAGGACCCCAACAAAAACGAAACAAATACGATCAATTCAAAACATCCTCGCCCGTGGGGACGCGGCGCCGACCACGAGAATTGCTCGAAATCCGGACGGACAGGAGGGGAGGACTGACTCACAGCTTCTCCCGGAGCTCGGGGGTGTCCTTGGGCGTGCCGAGGGTGTTAACGAGGCGCTGGAAGGTGTTGACGGCGGTGTTGATCTGGAAGACGCCGGAGACGACGGCCTGCGTGGCGTCCTGCCTCCCATTCAGGAGCTCCCGCCTCGCCGCCCCGCGGCCGGCCTCGAGATCCTGGAAGCTCATCTGTCTCCTCGTAAAGCCCTCACACCACCACCGCCCGCGGCGGCCCCCCACCCCACGAAACTCGACCGGTCAAAATCGAGGGACGATGAGAGAGAGAGAGAGAGGGAGGGAGAGGAATTCGCAGAGGGGAAATTCCCGTGCCTTGTCCGTTCGGAGAAATTGAGGAAATTTCCGATTGGGAATCAGGCGAAACCGGACAATTTAGATGGTCATTAAGAGCCGTGAATTCAGGGGCAGGGAGTATGACAGAGGTTTTTGTTGATGCAAATTTCGCAATTTCGAGAGAGAGAGCGTATGAAGTGATGGTGAGGTGGAATTTAATTTTCCCTTTTTTTTCTTTTTCCTCCCCCCGAATTTTCCTCCTTTCTTTTTATCTTATCTTTTTATTTTTTGTTTAATTTTAGGTGGTTTTGCGGTCTTCGGTGGAGGGGATCATTCTTTCGCCAGGCAAAAGTGATGCCGACAGGGTGGGTGGGGACACGTGTGTGGTGGAGATGGGTCCGGAGGTTTCCTAATGTCTTTTGTTCTGGTGCTCATTAAGCGCGCCAGGGTTGGTGCTCTCGATTTAGTAGTCTCTATCGAAGTGGGGTCGCCGCTTCCAGCACCCCTTCTCCTCACCTCGTTTGAAATTTGTTATATTTAGGAGCTAATCGTCGTTGCTCTCCTATTTCTATTTAATTAAATGAAATTTGGATCGTTTTGGCCCAAAAAAAAAGTGGGTTCGAGGCGGGAAAAAATTAACTTCTTTTGTCTTTAGGGTTGACAAAATTATTAATTAAAATTTAATCAAATATAATATGTAATTATGGTTATGGATATGTCATCTTGTAAAGTTTGAGTGAAATTGATCATAAGGGCTTCAAACTTACAAAACATACCCGAGAATTGCGCAAATTGATTCTTTGATTGTCAGATTTGGTTATGTCAATTCTTTTAATGAGTCAAGCGTCTGGAAATATAACGAAAACTTTTCAAAGTGGCATCGCTATTTAGTCCTTATTTGTAATCCATGCACCACTTGTGGAGAGAATCTTTTGGACAATTTCCATCCCTTTCAAAAAAAAAAAATTTGGGGTCGATCACTTTTCAATTAAAAGGCGCCACTTTTTTCAACTTTATTCCTTGTGGCCATATGGAAATTGGGAAATTCAGATTTGCGAAATTCAAACTCCTCGTGCCGTTCCATCCCGTATCCGATTCTCAATTTGAAGCTCGAACATTTTAGCCCAAATTGAAGCCCCAGCATATTAAGCCCAAAAGCCCGTAAGTTTCATTCGTTCGTCAACCTCCTCTTTCCTGGCGAAAGATTTCGCTGTTGCTGGGGAAAACGGGGGTCAGAGCTGAATCGGGTCGATCGATTTCTTCTCTCTCATTCTCGGGCTGGAAAAACCCTCCGGTATCGCCATCTTCAGCTGTTCAGCCGTTTCTTTGGGTTGCCCGGTAAGAGTTCGCTTCCTGTTACCTCGAAAAATCGTTTCTTTCGTCGGCGATTGGTTTGCGTAGCCATTGAGACCCTCTGGCAATTTCGTCGAGTCGGCAGAACTTGAAACCGAATTGGGGATGGAACCTTAAGAGTTGGGCAGCGGTGGTTTTTTCCGTAGAAATCTGGGTTTCTTCATTGTAAGTAAAGAAGCGCTTGCAGAGGGAAAAATGCTTGTTAGTGATCGGGCAGGGAATTGGCTAATTTCCTTTCTTGAAAGTTTGGGTTTGCCGTCACTTTGATCTGTTACGCAAACTTGTCTTTTCTTTTATCCAGCCTTAGATCTTGAACGCTGGTTTTGATTGCGAGAAAGCGCATTTCTTGTGGATTGTCATGTGGGTGTTGAGAAAAGAAGTTTTTGGCAGCTAAATTGCTTGCGGAGTCATGCTCTGCGTCTTTGCCCGGTAATAGTGTTCTAATTAGGTTGGACTGGCCCTTCTTAGCTGTTTGTGGGTTTATAATGTTTAAAATTCATGGTGAGAAAGAGAAAGTAAACGCTATACATGATAGATTTGCCAGACCTCCGCTGTGGAGTATAGGTCAGGAGCTCGTGATGTAGAAGGTGATGCTTCCTGAAACCTAACTGCACTCCTTGAGCAATGATTGAAGTTTGTAAGATTGTACTGGCTATATAAAGATGGAATCGGATATTTTCCCTCATCCTCATAAAAGTTGAATTACCCGGTTTTGCGTTGATTTTTTGTTTTTCCGGATTTCGACATTGCTGACATTGATTCCACAACATCCCAATCAGATTTCTGGATAAGAAAAGAATGAATCAATTATACTCGGATGCATTTGGTTCTGTTTCTTCAGAGGTTTAGTGAGCAGTTTTGCAGGCAATCAATTAACAACTCACTGTGCCCAAAATGTATCTGCTAAATTTCTGCTCTTAGCTGCGAAAGTAATTTTCTGGGAGGAGGGAGTATATGCACTCACTATCGCATCTTCCTTTCTTTAGTAGCTCAAGGTCAGGGACATGCGAAATGGAACTGGCAGATAGAGCGGTTGGGTTTCTGTTGACTCTTATTAGCTTATCCATCTTCACTTACTACACCTTTTGGGTCATCATTCTAGTAAGTACATCTGACTTGTAATTTCTGGAATTTTTGATCTGCTTATATTCAGGATCTGCAAATTCTTTCATGCTCAAACGCATCCATCTGTTTTGTTTTCCAGCCTTTTGTGGATAGTGATCACTTTGTCCACCAGTACTTTCTACCTCAGGAATATGCAATACTCATACCCGTTTTCACAGGCGTGGCACTCTTATGCTTCTTAAGTGTATTCATTGGGTTTGTGATGCTCAAATCTAAAAAGAAGAAAGCATAGTGACCAGTATTTGTAGTTCCTTTTCTGTTTGGCCTAACACCACCACATTCTGATTCTGTAGTTAGTTATCTTTTTTCGGATCGGATGTACTGAAGAAATGTGAACTGATACTTCTTGTACTGGATCTTTAACTTGGAAAGGATCTTTTGCTGAGTAATTGGATTCCCATATTCAAAGACTTGTTTATTCATCTATATCTTCTCGATTAGCATCAACAGAACTATCGCTGATCAAACATCTTCTTGTCAAGTTCTTTTGATGTGAAGAGACGTTCTATTCTTCATCGGTCAGAGGAAAATGGAAGGCCTGATGACTATTGTCAGGCACTACAGGACCAGGAACGACTGCTTGTAACTTCAAGTGAAATGCGTACAGCTCGTCTATGATCCGTGCAAGGCTGCATTATTTGAAACCATGATGTCCTGTTTCTATCATTGAATGAATTAGTCCAGCTCTCCATCTGTGCATATTTTTCCTTTAAAAGGAAGTGAGCAGCGAGTGCACTACATGCAACATCGCTCTTCCTTCAAAGTCTATTCCATTGTCAATTGAATTTTACGCAAATCGATCTGATTTTGCTACTTTCGAATGCTATTCCAAGTGAAAACCTCACCACTTAAGATTCTCAAATCGGCATATTGAAATGCGGATTCATCCTGATGCAGAAAGTAGGCACCGGAGATCAAAATGACGCCTCATTTGTTGCATGACTCATATTAGCGAGCAGGAAAGGAAGTGATTGTGATAGCCGGCGAATGTGACGAAGAAACATATGTTTCACAAGCACAATACCAAGCTTTAACAACATTCGCCCCATTGGAAAGCTATTACCGCTACTCTGAAAAGACAGGGCAAGAGATCTGGAAAAACCCAGTTCAACTTCAGACAATATCTCGTTCATGAACATGGGAACCTGATTTCCAACACAGTGAAATCGAGTAGTAGAACTTTGAAAATATATATCGTGGCAAGCAAAGTCGCATATCATCTGCCAAAATTTGGCCGGACTTCATCTCATCCATCATAACCACGACACCTACGGATTTGATTTCGACACACCCACATCGTACTCCATCCTACATTCTAAACTCATCTGCCACAGTAGTAGGATCATCTGTATGATCTCAAGAAAAGCAATAGATGCAGCATAACTAGCATGAAATAGAAATTAACAGACAATCCCATTGAGCCTGGTGGCACAAGCACCCAAGTTCCTAATTACGCCCAGGAATTATCAAAAGCGGCCGATGTGATTGCTTGCGAGAACTCTCGGAAGCAAATTCTGCCATCACCGTCCGTGTCAGCCTCCTTGATCATTCCCGTCAGCTCCTCCGCGGTGAGCGCGTGACCGAGCTTGGCCATCGAGTGAGCCAGCTCGGCTGCCGTGATGAACCCGTCCCCGTCCCTGTCGAACATCTGGAAGAGCTGCTTCAGTTGCTCCTCCGTGTACGGCGACTTGGCCGGCAGGAGCTCCGGCGACACGAGAGCCACGAACTCGGAGAACTCCACCAGGCCGTTGCTGTTGGTGTCGGCCTTATGGATGAGCGCCTCGAGCTGCTCCGGGCTCGGTTTCAGGCCGAGCGAGCGGAGGAGCGATCCGAGCTCGAGCTGCGTCAAGCTCCCGTCCTTGTTCCGATCGAAGGAGCGGAAGATCTCGCGCAGCTCGGCGATCTGCTCGTCGTCCAGCTTCGCCGACTCCTTGTTGCTCATGCTGGGATGGCGAACGGTTCAAGTTTCGATCTTTCGACTATATACTGCGCGGATATACGTATAGATGTCGAGATTTCAACTAACAAACACGGAAAAGGACGTTCCCAGATCTAGAAGAACTCTGTATCTTGAACCGAACGACGTTTCGCTTGGATTCACGCGAACCCCTTTTTCTGTCTTCAAGAATCAACCCTGCATGGCGCCACTTCTCACCTCTCCTCCTCCAAGCAAACCGGGAGATCGCAGGACAAACGATCTTTCCTCCTCCCTCCTGGATCTTGGGATGTTTGCTCGAAGGAAAATGCGCCAAACTAGCATCGACCCATGAAACCAAAACGTGGGATGAATCCGAAACGAAGGATGCAACCGGCAAAAGCGGGAGCAGGTGTCATCGAGTAAGCACGACACTAGCAGTGATTGCCGCCGCACTATAAATCGATGGACACGGGCGTAGTATCGGATTGACTGAAAGACGCTCTCAAATCGATACCTCCTTCTGGTTTTGAATGGATCAACGTTACGATCACAAAAAAACAGGAAATGAGGAAAAAAAAAAGGGAGGAAAGAAAAAGTAAAAGTCAACAGAACAGGGACGGAGAGAAAGTTCATAGGACGCGGCAAGGGAGGCGCCAACTCCGTGATTGGTGCACGTTATCCTTCTGATGGGGTCATCCTTGGGATTCTCTCAACTACTTCTCATTAAATTTTAATGATTTCTCTCCTTTTTTTTACTATAAAAAATTAAAAACTAATACCCATAAATATTCCTAATCGGAAAACTTGCCCGGTATATTTATCCGAAATTAATTTTCATGTACGAAAAATCCAAACAAGTGAATTCGACACACTCATTTCAAACAAATAAAAACCATATCCTCTACTCGAATTTGTCATCCATGATCTATTACTCCAATATGCACACATGGCTAATGATTTGAAATTTGGCAAGTATGCATTTTAATGGAGGGTAAATTTGGATCGGAAGTATCAAATTGAGATTTCTTTTTATTCGAAAATTAATTTAGAGTAATTATGTCATTAGTATACCGATTTGAAAATTTTCATAAAATCGAAATTAATTTGGGTAAAAATCTCATGAAATAATAATGTTTGTAATTGTTGTGAGATAACTATTAAAAAATTTTAATTGTATTAACGCCGGTTGTCTTATTTTTCGTTCTTAACCTACTTTTGCTTGTGTAACCATGATAAAGACAGCTTTTTTACCTTACGTATACTTGCTTTTTTATTAACAGCTCTTGAAAATTTTCATTAAATCTACCGAGAATTTCTAGGAACTTGGAAGATAAAGAAGGAGAAAAAGTCATCTGACTCGGTCCAACGAGTTGGCAGTTCAGATCTCGGTGCAAAGTTGGAGGCGAGGCCTATGGTCATCATGGTCCTAAGCAACATCGCTTTCCCCAGTTTCCTAGGAAGTAACCAGAGATTCCATGACAATTTTGCCTCCCGCGTAAAGGGGTTGGGTTGGAATTCAAGTAGCATTCAAAAAATTCAAAGCCGTCCCCAGACCGCTGCTTTTCCGAGTTGACTCGAAAGGGACATTTGAATCAACTCCTCCATTCTCCCTCCTGCCTTCCATTCAAGTCCGCTAATGTAAATAATGCATCAGGAACTAGAAAGCCAAGACCAAACTTGTAAGGAACAGATTTTAGGAGATGGTGTTCCGGAATGATGCGCGTGCCATCGGTGTCGATTGCACTATGTAATTGTGGATCATCGAGAATATCATACACCATATAGTCATAAGATGGCAAATAATCCTACTCTCAACTCTGCATCCATCCCAATCTCTCAACGGGGACAAGTCCCACGATTAATTTACAAGTCTCGGCACTAGTTCGACTCTGTGAATATGAATGTTGGTCGACAATACAGCAAGCGAGAGAAAATCTGCGAAATCCTTTTTTCCTATACCCTGATGAATGGTGTCTGGTTACTAATTCAAAAGAGGACTCCCTTCTTTGACAAGCACAAAGAGACCACCATCCCCTCGTGAAATCCTCATATCCTTGTCGAGGTACGTGATGAGAAGCCAGGAGCGTGTCCTCTCGCCTGGAATGGGAAGCTTAAGTGGCGGCTGACCGGAAATGGCACGTGAGAGACTTGCCACGGCTTCCTGCAGAGGACTGATAGATTGCTGCACTGGCATGAGATTTATGTTCTGCCCAAAGAGATTCACACTTTCTGGGAGATCGATGGTCGGCTTTATCTCAGGAGGTTGGAAGGTTCCCTCCTTGAATTCAACCTGCACATTAGTTCAATCATCTCAGAGCATTTTTACACATATATCTAGCAGCTATCAACATGCCGATATCAAGGTGATATGAAAGGGGAGATATATATATAGAGAGAGAGAGAGAGAGAGAGAGAGAATCTGTTTCATGTTAGGAACATTGATTCACTAACAAGGCATCTCCTTGATTCACTGCCTAGGCCCTTGACAATTAGTAACCCTTGCAGAAGCATTTGAAACGATTATCTGGAAAAAAGTAACTGTGCACCAATTTTTTATCATGCTTCCAGGCCTAAAAGTTCCTCCACCATTCAAATTCACCACAATAAACGTCTAGAGTCCAGCTACGGAGAATACACACAAATGAAACAGGAATAACACGAGAAAGCTGGAGACATCATCCAACTACTGAATTTTTGGTTTCTGTAGAAATGAAAGCCTTCTAAAAGATTTCTCTTTGTAGAGTATGTCGTTCAGCAGCAGACAAGAATTACCTGAATCCTTGAGGGACTTCTTATTTCAAAAGCTGCAGAAGCACTGAATGAGAAAGTAGCAAAGGGGTTGGATAGTGTGGTGGAGTTCACGATTGTCAGATTACTGGTGTCAACAGACTGGCTTATCCTTTCAACTTTCAGGAGAGGCGTTGCCCCTGCAGCTAGAAGAGGCAGGAGCTCGGAGGAAGCCGTGTACCTGATTAAAGTGGAAAGAAAGCCAAGTAGTGACTACCGATAATCATAACAAATAGATAATATCGTGACTAGAGGTTCTTTTCATCATATCTTCTGGCAGAGCAAGATCAATAATTCCACAAAACATATGAAATATCAAAAACTCAATTAAATGTAAACCTGAAATATCGTTGTGGTGAGAGCTCTATGAAGCCAAAATCTATAGTTTGGTAAAAAAGAAAGGAAAAATCAATAATTTAGAAAAGAAGAATGAAAAAAAAAACAACTCAGTTAAGGTGTTGTCACATTACTATAGAGGAAGGGAAACTATTTCCTCAGACAGGACAAGAGATTTCAGTTACAGATCATCGAATTAAGTTGCTTTAATGTATATAGTCAATGTTTAATCATCATAAATCCTTCAGATGGGAATAATGCACTATGTCAGTCCTTCCAGTTAGAGTATCGACACAACTAACAAGAATGAACCCATTGAGTATCACCTTTAGAGCAAAAGTCCAACAGCAGAAGTTAATTTTAATGAGAAAAATCACAACAGCAAAGTGCAAAGAAAGAAAAAACAAGCATAAATTCAAAATATGGCTACTCACTTCGATGAGGTAAAAATTCTAGCAAAGCAAGTTTTCTAGACCCAAAATTATGAGGCACTATATCATAGAAACATCAGCAGGTCATTTACACCATTTATAAAAAAAATAAAAAAAATCAACTGAAATCTGTTCCAACTTCTGACCCAAAAAGAGAAGTGTGTTCCAATTTTGGTTAAACTAGAACGATGACACCCCTTCTAAGCATGAGCTCCTGTAATTCAGCTGATCATGAAACCTCCTCCTCATTAAGTCGTAAACCAACATCAATACATTAAGAACCAATCCACTTGGCAACTACTTCACTCGCCAGGATGAAAAATACAACACAGGAGGATTCTCTTTTCTACATCTTCTGATGACTAAAATCCATAATACCATAACATAAACGGGTTTTGTTACATGAATACTCTGAGGTTTACTACATAAGCCCAATTAACTTCAAAGAGGCACCTACATGAGCTAACATCTCAACTCTCAGCTATAACACATGATCAGCTCGACAGTCGCCTGTTCTTAAATCTTCGCAGACACTCAAGGCTGACGCCCCATCAATACGTGACAGATTATTCCATCAATTGAGTTGCTAGAAGACGAGAACCATATGAAATATACAATAAGCTTCATGCATAAAGTGATAAGAGCAGTAATGGGAGAAAGCCTGAAATGTACAATCCGTCCAGTGACATTGGCGAAACAGAAATGAAGATCCGTCACAAGTCCTAATGCGATTGCGAAAGGGACACTAAAAGGTTAAACCGTTCAAAAGAAACAGCACGATATATCCACATCAGTGATACACAGATAACAAAAAAACACTAAATTTATCGCAATGAAGCAATTTTTCAAAACTTACACCAAGACCCAGTTGCCGTCCAGCAGCCCCGTGGCGTCCACCGGAGCCGGCGTCGGGTTCGCCGCCTCCAGCTGGTTCACCAGCTCCAGCACCTCCGCCCTCACCTCCTGCCCGGCCCGGAACCCGAAATCCGTCCCGTAGACCGTGTCCACCAAGCACCGCTTCAAATCCCCGACCTTATCCACCTCCTCCTGGACCGCCGCCTCGCCCTGGGCCGAAGGGGTCCCGTTACCCACCTCCACGTATTCCTCCACGCCGCCGGCGGCCCCGCCCCACTCGTCGTCCCCCCTCGGAGGGTCCGAATCGGAGAGTTTCGAGTACGAAGACTCGGGGTCGGGGTCGGCCTTTCGCCCCACTCGTCGGTGATGTTCGCCGGCGAGGAGTCGGGCTCGGGGGCGTCGGAGGAGGGAGGAGGAGGAGGAGCGAGCGAGGGTGAGGCGAGGGAACCTTCTGGAAGCAGAAGCGGAAGCGTGCGGGGGCTTGAGGAAGGAGGCGGAAGGGACACCGCAAAGCATGTGGCTGAGCTTGTGGGTGTGGCTGTGGCTGTTGACGGAATACAAGGAGGAAGGCTGCGATGCGAAGGAGAAGAGCGCCATTTTCACTGCTCGGTAGCTCGCTCGTGCTCCCGAGTTCGCTGCTGATCGAGTTCCTCTCTCGATCTCTCGACTGTTTGCTGAGATTTTATTTTATTTTTTATTCCTCGGTTTACCCCTGCCTCAATAAATCAAAAAATTATTTAGAAAAAGGGGAAAGAAAATTTTGTGTTCCGTTTAATTCGTGGCTTCTTGATATTTTCACCATGCAACTAATCGGAATTCGAAACGTTGCAAATTGGCTTTGGAAAATCGGATGGAATCGGAAAGTAAATCGACAGGCTCATGTTTTGATACCAAACTTGTATATTAAAAGAAAATTAAAATCATGCCACTCTAAAAAGTATACGGATAATTAAAATGAATATATATATCCCTTCAATCTAAATTTAGATTTGGGATTTACAAGGTATTTTATATGCTCTTTTGACTTTATTGGTGGTGATGTTGTCTCTACATGGTGATGATGCTAAGAATATTCAATCTAAATGTGCACCGGAAGATTAATTTAGGGGAAGGAAGATACAAACACCTTGGGAAGAGGAAATCTCAACACAAGCTTATCATTAATGATGATGCGAGACATGATGATCGGTTATTGAGCATGCATTTACATTACATTTTAGTTTTTTTTTTTTTGTGAAGTTGACATTTTTATCTTGAAGTTATGGATCTCTTTCATGTGGACCAACAAATGAAAATCTGCAATGTACGTGTGTGTATTTCACGAGATTGGTAGGTCTACCTTGATCAATTTTTTCCCTCTAAATGGACGAGGTCCAATCCGATCCTTCTTTATTAGACTACGGGAGGCCCAATGAAAAGCCCAATTTCAAAGCCTTGGCAAATGGGCCGAGGGGGACAGACACGTGGATCTGGCCATGGAATTAACAAAACATTTCTTGCTAGAATCATTAAAAAGGGCCATAAAAACATCGACTTGGACTTTGGTTAAAAAAGAAAATAAATGGGCCTCTCCATCATGTTGTCATGTCCATCACCTCCCATTGCAATAAATCATTAAAAAAACAAAACGTCTATGAAACGAAATGGTGAGTTGGCAAAATAAAAATTGGAAAGAAGAAGCAACTAAAGAAAGGACAAGAGGACGAGAAAATGGTTTAAGTCGTGACAAAGGCCAGGTGATTCCATAAACTTATTATTAAAATGGAATTCAAAATTATTACCAAACTTGTTAACCAAAAAGAATAATAGATATAACATTGAGCCAATACTACTTAAGGATATTAGAAAATTACTAAGTCCTTATTTGGAGTTCAAAATTCATCACATCTTTTGGGATGGCAATCAGTATGCTAATATGTTGGCATGGCGAAGCAATTGGATGCTACTTTCTACTTGCGGCTACTTATGATAAAGTAAGAATTGTAGATTTTAGACATTAATTTTCTTAGTTATGTACTTTACATTTGCCAAAAAAAAAGGCCGAGTGATTCTAATCATTTGGGGACTTTCAACATTTAATTGAAAAGCAACTCTCAATAATCCGAATCGAAGATCACCAAACAACTGGGGTTCATTGCATTTCAATTCAACAATCAAAATCCTAGGAGGCACGATGCCTCCTCGGGGCCATAGGCTCACTTGATAGAGGCTCGTCAAGGTTCCACAGGGCCTTTTAAGTAACACTCGCATTGTTCATACCACTCTAATGTTCTTTTCCTCATATGTCATTATGTCCACACAATCAATCTTTGATGCTAGTAAGGAGTGTTAAGGATTAGGAGTAACACTTTGACCCACGTGTTATGTGTCATGTCATCAATAGCTCACATAGGGATAATTGTCAAAAAAAAATTAAATTTGTATTGTAGTCAATTCAGTCATAAATTTTTCAAATTTGTCAATTTAGTTATAAATCTTTTAAAGATTTGTCAATTTAATCACAAATTTTTCAATTATGTCGATTTAATCCTAAATCGTTTGAAGTTTTACCACTAAATCTAGTATATGGATAATTGGCCAAAAGGATTATATTAACTGATTTTCAAAAGGTTGAAGGCTAAACTGATTGGGAAAAGGTTTAAAATTAAATAGGTAAATCGTCAAAATGTTTATGATTAAATTGGACACCATACAATAAATATAAATTATTTTTGGACAATTCTCTCATAGCTCATGATTCATGAGCAAGTTGGGCAAAATCTTGAATCCAGGGCACTAGTGCTGAGGTAGCTGTCAAGCGACATGTCGTCATATGTTGCGCACCACATTCTTGGATGATACAGTTGAGGCAATGATCAGATGCTCCCAAAAAGTTTTTAGTTGGAAGAAACCACACAAGATCTTGGATAAGAGTTAAGTATTCGGTAGTTTCAAACGGTCACGTCAATTGTTGACGGGCGTGCATTTTTTACTCATATCCAATAATAAGAGGACAGGTGGCTGCTGAATTAGAATTAAAAAGTAAAAAGACCAAATTCTCCCCTTCTTGTTCCTCCTCCCTCATTCGTTCTCCCCCATCCGAGCCACACGACAGACCCTAGCCGACGACTGGAAAACTCAGGCAGCGCTGACGAGGGATTTGCAACTCCAACGAAGCAAAGAAGCTTCCATTCTCGACATCATTCGTCCATGGACGAGATTTGGAGCTCGCCGGGAAAACTCACGGCCGGGAACAATCCACCGTCACTAGATCTGTAGATGAGGCTCCTCACTAGCCATGGACAAGCAAACATTGCACCATGGATGATGGAGGACCATTTCTGACGTTGCTCGCGGCTGGCCCGAGCCTCTCTTCCGACCCCTCTTTTTCTTTTTTCTTTTTTCTTTTTTTTCCAACCTCTAGATCTAGCATCGTGTCCCTCGTCCATGGCCGTCGTCTCCTTCATTGGCGTCACTCGCCAAATCTCCAGATCTGGCCATCCATGGCTGAACGCGTTCAGGCATCGTGTCGCTTTTTCGTGGCCGTCGTCGGCGTCGAGTGAGGCTGGAAGGTGCGACTCGATTTGGAAGTTCGGCCAGATTGGAGCCAGGTCGCGAGTGACGATGGCTTGTTTGGCCCTGGACGAAGGACGCCAACGAAGATGACAGCGGCCATGGCTGTCGAAGGTCATCGGCGCCGAGCAATGCCAGAAAGGGCGACTCAATTTGGAAGTTCGGCCAAATTTGGATCCAAACCACAAGCGTGATGGCTCGTTCGGCCATGGACGAGGGGCGGCAATGAAGATCACGACGGCCATGGCTGTTGAAGGTCACCTTCTTGTTGCTGCTCCTTCGAAGGATGGAGGAGGAAGAAGGTGAAATTTTGGTCCTTTATTTTTTTATTCTAACTCAGTAGCCAGATGTCATCTTATTATTAAATATGAGTAAAAATATACATACGTTAACAATTGACATGATAATTTAAAGCCATCGAATTTTTTTTTCCTTTGAGAGGGTGTATTGTCGTACAATACAAGTTTCAAAAATGAATTTCCATGTGCTCTAACAAGTTTAAATTTCAGATATTATGCCAATGATTTGTAAGAAAAAGTTACTTTTCAAAATTCATAACATCTTGATTGTAAATTATCAAAAAATTGTCCCTTAAGTGGTGTGACTAGACGGGCAACAAATTTTTCTCTTTTTAATGTTCAAAAAATAAGAGTTCTTATCAAATGGGACATACATGTGTTTATCCTAAAAGTTTAAAATATTTTGAAAAAATTTTCTGATATCAAACTGGCCTATTATAATTGAGAGTCTAATAAAGTGACAGACTGAGTAGTTAAGGCCCAAAGATAAATTCCTTGCCACAAAACTCAGCCCTTTACCCCTCTCCTGATCTCTGTAGTCTTCTTTGCTTTGATGCTTTGCCATTGTACTCACAAGCCAAGTCTTATGAAATGAATGTATATTGTTATTTTGGAAAAAAAAATTGTTCAATAAGTGTCTTTCTAATGTTACCTTTGAAATTCGAATGCATTTATCGAAACAGTCGCCATTAGAAATCTTGTAACATCTTTACGCAATCGCAATAGGACCATCAGTTGTATCATTGCCATAGAAAAATCCCATTATGCCTCAGTAAATGACATGTTCTCTCTGTACCTGCCACTTCATAAATTAGGGCGACGAGAGAGAAGAAATATCTTCCTAGTAAAGTGTACGAGATAGTTACAATCTCGCATTGAAGGAAGTTCAAGAGAAAGATTTAATACTCAATCTCTATTTGTTCCATGAAAAATCAGTAGATTTGAAAAATGTTTCTTAAATCAATTATTATAATTTATTACAAAAATAAATTGATGAAAAATATTTTTTTAATTATGAAAATATTTTCCCTTACCTATTGTCCTAAGAGATATAAATGATTAAAATTAGGAAAATCTTTTTCAAATCATTAATTTTCAGTGAAAGAAATAGAGTTTTAGCATGTGTCTTGAGCTCTTACATTATTGGATCCATTACATAAAATCGATTTACATTATGAGTTTGTAACCCATTGTAATAGGTCTACGCACCACTTTATAAATTAGGATAGTTGAAATCTTATGTTAAAGAGTTGCTCAAGAGAAAGATTCATTTCCTGATGCGAGTGTTGAGCTCTTATTTTATTTGATCCGTTAGTTGGAATTCCAAAACACATGACACAATCCTTGACAAGATATAGGATGAGGATTTGGTACCGCATGATTGATTTTGTATGTTTCATGAAAATTCAATAATTTAAAAAATATTTTTCTAAAAATAATTACTTGTATTTTTTGAAATAATTTAACCAATAAAAAATATTTTAATTATTGATAATAATTTATATCTAAATATTTTCGTGGACGATAAAAATATATTTTTAGTTATTTTTGTAAGTAATGCTAATCACAACTTTTAACAAAATATTTTTTTAAAATTATTTATTTTTCACAAAACAGATCAAAAATAAATTTGTAAGAAGAAAAAGTCAAAGAAAACAAGTACAAGAAACAGCACGAATCCACCAGACGAATCTACTGTACCAAAAGTTCTTTGAACGACGAAATTACTCACATTATCGGTACGTTTCGCAGGCATGCAGTCGTTCTCCTATCGCATTGTCACCATTGGTGAAATATTGATTGTGGGTCACGGACTCTTATGGTAAGCACGAATCTGGAGCGTCCTTCTTCTCCTGTCAGAACATATCGAGAGAGATTTTGATTCCACTGTTTAGATGCTTGAGACGAGAAAATATGTTACGTGACGCTTCCAACAAAAATAATACATTCATCATCAGAGTGAAAAAGTGAGATACACATTTGCATTTCATGTAATACAAGCTTCATATTTAGGTTGTATTTAGTTGTCTAAATTTGAATTATGATAGGATAGGATAAGGTGGGATTTAAAAACCACCGAATATCCTTGAATTGCAGAAAATTCAATTAAATGTTAGTAAAATCCAAGATAAGATTTACAATTTAAAAAAAAAAATTGGAAATTTTACGAGCCCAACTCAATCTCCCTCTTGAAAACCTCTGAATATTTTCGGATTGTGGAAAATCCAATCAAATGTTTGGTGTAATAAAAAACAAGAATAAAAATCTTTGAAAGTTTTTGGAAATTTCACTTACCCAGCTTAATCTCCCTTAGCATTCAGATCTCACCTCTTGAGCTTTTTCACCAACTCGTCGAACTCGCTTCCTTTAGCTCCTTCTAGTTCATCTCCTTTGTCGCCAGCTTTGACATATCCATCGCCATCTATACCTCCAGACCGCGGTCCTTGATCGACTTCAGCTCGTAGGAGGTGATTTGGATGACAGCGAAGATGAGCCTCAAGTCCCCAAGGGTGTCAAGCAGCGACCAGGAGAGGGAGCGACCATGGCTGAGGCATTGGTGAAGGGTGCCAATGGGGGGATAGACACTATGTGTGAAGCTTGGCCATCACTTGTTATCGAAATCAACAAGCTGGGGTTAATGAGGGGCGGAGAGGAGGTGGATGGATATTCACCAATGGAAGTGGATGGCATTGGAGCAACAAGTAACGAGGGTGTACACGCCTCTATAATGGACAATGATAAAGGATTCAAGTCTTTCAATAGTAATAGCCATGTGATATATAACCTCTCATTTTCACTCTCAATTATCTGAAATGATTTGTGATTACACGATGGTTAGAAGTGACAACAACTAGTTATTGTGGAAGTGGTTCTTACATGGAGGCTAGCAAAATGGGTTGTTCCATTGTTGGAAGATAATTGTTAAGTTAGCTTAAAAGAAAATATTATTCAATCTGAGTTTATCCCATCCTTAATTTTGAATTTTTTATCTAGATATATCTGTGTTTACCTAGTCTGGAGAACAATAATGCTAACATTCAATAGGATATTATGTTATATTATCCAAATTCAAATCCGAATCGCTAAACACAACTTTATAGACATAAAATTGTTAGAAGCCCGACCAGAAGCCACCATTGGCTACATTTTTTAGGTAGAAAAATTGGTCCTATGGGTGGAGTGTGTATATTTATATTGTCTTCTCACCGAGTGCATAGCACCCTTATGACACTTTAAAATACCTAATAAGATCACTTAGATTCGGCTCCTAATTGCCCACTATGATCACGTTTTACTTTCAAATATTGATTACACATATAAAAGAAAAATTAATCTCATTAGAATTATAAAAGAAAAAATTTCATTTGGTTCCTTAACATTGGCCATAAACTTTATTTATTGATAAAATCTCCCATGTTTATATAGAGCTCGTCAACAATGCCATAAGGCTCTTGTTAAATAAACAAGATTAAAGAGTTCGATGTCTTCAATGCACCGTCTATCTTTTGAAGATTAAAATCATGTGCAGATGTTAATAAGTGTCCAGAATGCAAAATCTTGCATAAATAGTAGAATTTCAATAAAAATCATTAGTGATGTCTGGGGACAACCCATTACTATTGGCATTTATGTCCTGCTATAACCCTAATTTATTTTCCTTTCCTTACGTTTTCAGTGCGTCTCCAGGCAAGTTGGCAAGGTCCTCCACTTGTGCCCATGAAATTGATCGCAATTGCCTAAGGTTTTGTAATAATCGAAATGGAATTTCAGGGTTGGACAGGAAAATTACCAAAAAAATCATGAACATTTTACAATTTCGTCAATTTGGTTTTGAATTTTTTTTTTTTGCCAATTCAGTCTTAAACCTTTTGCAATTGTGTTAATTCAGTTCATTTAGCCAAATTTGGCCGACATTGACTGTCCAATTGATGCTAACATGAATAATTTTTAATAATATTTTATTTTATGCCAACATAAATGCCAATGGTGAGGTCGAGCCAAATTCGATGAGGCTCGACATCGCCCTCGCCAATGGCCAGCAGGGGGCAAGACTTGCCATTGGCCGGCAAGGTCAAGCCTTGTCGACCCTTGCCTCTGGCTAGTTATTGAGTCTAGTGACCAGTTAGAGGAAGAAGAATGAGGGAAAAAAAATATAAAACTTCAAAAAAATACATATTATTTCACGTAACCCAAAATCTAATTACATCCCCTTCCCTCAATAGTGAAGCCTAGAAACAATTTGTAGCACTCCAAAGAAAGGCTGTCCCAATGCGCCCGTATGACTATTTGAGATAGATAGATTGAGATGTTTTGACTTGTGTTATCTCATCTCATATACACAAGTCAAATCGATTTTGATAACGTTCTTAGTCAACAATCTTATCTCTTGTATCTAATTTAAGATATTGTTAATATTGTTACCATGTTTTCTCTGCTTGCCTTAAGCATCCTCAATCATCCCTAATTTAGGGCCCTTGTAATATCTTTATATATAGTATGTACAAAAGAGATCAAACAATGAAATACAAAAACTACAATTTCTTCATGGTATTAGAGCTGCATTTGGCGTAATCCGCCCTACGATCCTCAAATCTCCTTCTCCTCTCATTCTTTATAGACTTTCTTCTTCCCAAAGAAAATGTCGACGGGCTCTAATTCATCATCTCAATCATCTTCATCTATCGTATCTCCCTCACTCGTTATCTCAAACATATCCAACTTGATACCCATCAAACTAAACAGCTTGAACTATCTTCTTTGGCGTTCTCTTTTTTAACCAATTCTCAAATGTCACAACCTCATGTCTTACATTGATGGAACCTCCCAAGCGTCTGCTTCAACTGACGAAAATTACAAGACATAGATCGAAAAGGATCAGATGCTACTCTCCTGGATCAATGCTACTCTGTCTGAATCTGCACTTCCATATGTAGTTAGCGCTACATCTGCAAAAGCCGCGTGAGATGTCCTCACTCGTCGCTATGCCTCTCTCACTCCTGCTCATGTAATGTCTCTAAAAAGACAATTACATCATCTCAAGAAGGGCAACCTCTCCATGCAAGAATATCTCCAACAATTCAAAACTTTAGTTGATAAACTCGCAATTTGTGGATCTCCAGTAAGTGATAATGATCTCTTAATTTGCATTCTCGATGGGTTGCCTGTTGCTTACCGCTCCTTTGCCTCCTCTATTTGTGTTTGTGCTCATCAAACTTTTATCGCTATTGAAGATTTGCATAATCTCCTACTCTCTAAAGAACCGAGCATCACTGATGATTCAGTATCCAAAACTACTACCGCCTTCATTGCAAACCGATGACCTCGAACTCTTTCTCCTGGGCAACACTCATTCACACCTCATCTCTATAGGGGTGGCACTGGTTATAGGAGATGCAACAAAGGTCATTTCAATCAAGCCGGACTTCTCCCTACTCTATCATTTCGACCTCAAGGTCATCAATCGAACACTGGCCGGCTAATCTGTTAGATCTGCAACAAACATGGCCATAGTGCCATTGACTGCTATCATCGCATGAACTATGCATACCACGGTCACAATCCTCTTGAAAAACTTGTTGCAATGGCTATTGCATCACCTACTGACGATGGCACTTGGTATACCGATACTGGCGCCAGCCATCATATTACAATCGATATGGGTAATATCTCCATCTCCGCTCCTTATAGTGGTTCCGATGAATTTCAGGTTGGAAATGGCCAAGGTTTGTCTATTACTCATGTTGGTTCCACTTCTCTCTCACATCCCGCTTCCTCCATGCATTTGACTGATGTACCCCGCTGCCCTCTAGCATCTACCAATTTAATTTCAGTTAATCGTTTTGCTAAAGACAATAATTGCTATTTTCTATTTGATGATTCTCAATTTTTTGTGAAGGACAAGTTAACGAAGCAAATTCTGCACCACGGTTGGACTAAGAATGAGCTTTATCCTATGCGGTTCCCCAAACCTTACTTCAAACCTCAACTTTCATTTTCTTCCCGCATCAACTCCTCCACCTGGCATCATCGTCTTGGCCACCCTTCAGCATCTATTCAAAATCTTATTTTTAAACAGTTTCAAATATCAAATAAGTGTGACAACTCTCTGTGTTCTGCATGTCAGTTAGGCAAAAGTTGCAAGTTACCATTTTCGTTGTCTCACACGCGCACTCAATTTCCACTTGAACTAATTCATTGTGATGTAAGGGGACCAACCCTTGTGTCTTCTATTTCAAAATTCTCTTATTATGTACTGTTTGTTGATGACTTCTCTCGTTACAGCTGGATATTTCCTATGTGCCATAAATCTGATTTTTATGAAATTTTTATAGCTTTCAAACCACAAGTTGAAAATCAATTTAACTATTGAATTAAATTCTTCCGCTTCGATGCTGGTGGCGAATTCATTAGTCATGCACTTGAATCTTATTTTCATACTCATGGCATTCGTCATCAATTTTCCTGCCTACATACACCTGAACAAAATGGTGTCATTGAGCGAAAGCATCGTCACATGGTTGAAACTGGTCTCACTCTTCTAGCTCAAGCTGGTATGCCCTCTCGCTTTTGGTTTGAAGACTTCAATACAGCTATATATCTCATCAACCGCATGCCTATTATTTCTCAAATTTCCCCGTATCAACAATTGTTTCAACATATTCCTAATTATTCTTATTTACGAGCCTTTGGATGTCTTTGTTATCCTTAGCTCCGTCCTTATTGTTCTAACAAATTGGAATTCCACTCTTCTTCGTGTTGTTTTCTAGGCTATAGTACCTCTCATAAAGGGTATCGTTGCTATGACATGCAAAGTCACCGAGTTTATACATTTCGTCACGTCAAATTTGATGAATCTATTTACCTGTTTATCACAAACTCTAACTCTCCAAAATCTCCTACCACTTTACCCTCACTTGGTCCTATCTCCATCTGGCTACCATCAACCTCCGCCCCCACGAATACCGCATAGGTTGAGCCCACCATTAACCCCGCCGACGGTGTTATCTCTGCTTCGCTAACTATAGATGAACCCCAATCTCCTCATTTACCTCCCTCTATACCACCTACCACCATAACACACCCTCCCCCACCACCTCCCACCCGCACTCATCCCATGATCACACGTTCTCAATATGGTATTTTCAAACCAAAAACATTTACTTCTCGTTATCCTATTACTTTATCTTCTTCTCTTCCCTTGGAGCCAACATGCTACACTCAAGCTTCCAAATCACCTGAATGGCGAAAAGCTATGGATGAGGAATTTACTTCCTTACAAGAACAACAGACTTGGTCCCTTGTGCCATTTAATCTAACCATGAATGTCGTCGGCTGCAAATGGGTTTATAGGATAAAACAAAACCCAAACGGCACCATCAGTCCTGTTGTAAAGCACACTACTATTCAGGTCATTCTCACGTTGGCGGTCACTTATGGATCGGCGATTCAACAACTTGATGTTAAATGTGCATTTTTACACGGCGATCTCCAGGAAACTGTATATATGGCTCAACCACCAGGCTATGTTGATCCTACTGCTCCTCATTCTATTTGCTTAATGCACAAATCCATCTATAGTCTACGGCAAGCACCTCGTGCTTGGTTTGAAAAATTCACAACTCGGCTAAAAGACATTGGTTTTTCAACCACTATCTCAGATCCGTCCCTCTTCATTTATGGTCATGGATCTACCATTATCTATCTCTTATCATATGTTGATGACATTATTTTAACAGGAAATGATTCCGAAGGTATGTCTACTATTGTTGAAGAACTTCACCACTCATTCAAGATGAAGGACTTAGGCCCTTTGACTTATTTCTTGGGCATTCAGCTTGTTTGATGAAACCCCCATCATATCTTCCTTAATCAGGCAAAGTATATTCATGACCTCTTATCTCGCACCAATATGTTGGACTGCAAGCCTGTTTCCAGCCCGGCTACCTCGAATAAACCCGGTCATTCAAGTAGTCACCCTGTCTCGGATCCTACACTATATAGGAGTGTTGTTGGAACACTTCAATATGTTACTCTCAATTGTCCTGACGTTAGCTATGCTGTTAATCAGGCTTGTCAATTTCTCAAAGCACTCAATGAACACCATTGGCGTGCTGTAAAGCGTATCCTTCGCTATTTGAAAGGCACAATCTCTTATGGCATGCAGATTCAACTTGATCCTATTTCTTTACATGCCTATTGTGATGCTGACTGGGCTGACAGTCCCGATGATCGTTGCTCTACTAGTGGCTATTGTTTATTTCTCAGGGCCAATCCTGTTTCCTAGAGTGCAAAGAAGCAACCTACTGTTGCACGTTCTTCTACAGAGGCTGAGTATCATTGTCTTGCTCAAACAGCTGCTGAAATTCAATGGCTCCTCTCTCTTCTCCAAGAATTACGAATCTCACTCCCACGTGCTCCCATATTGTGGTGCGACAATATCTCTGCTATTGCTCTAAATCGAAATCCAATTTTTCATAGATGCACTAAACACATTAAAATAGATTATCATTATGTTCGTGAATTGGTGGGTCGCTAGTTACTTGACATCCGTTACATCAACACCTGTGATCAAATCATAGACATCTTCACCAAAGGACTGTCATCAGCATGGGTTCGTCTTTTACAGTCCAAGCTTCACATTGTTGACAATGCTTCACTTGCAGGAAGGTGATAACGTTCCTAGTCAGCAATCTTATATCTTGTATCTAATTTAAGATATTGTTGATATTATTCCCTTATTTTCTCTACTTGCCTTAAGCATCCTCAATCATCCCTAATTTAGGGCCCTTGTAATATCTTTATATATAGTCTGTACAAAATAGATCAAATAATGAAATACAAAAACTACAATTTCATCATCCCTAATTTAGGGCCCTTGTAATATCTTTATATATAGTCTGTACAAAATAGATCAAATAATGAAATACAAAAACTACAATTTCTTCATATTCGACTAAGCAATTCTTTTGTATTTTCCTACTTTTAAAATTTCTAGCGTCGAGAGGTGAATGTGTGTATGGAGAGTAAGATTGTATGATTTTTTATTCTCTTCTCTTCGATTTCACTGGTGTTTTTATCCCTTTCCCCAAATTTGCTTTTGGCCACCTACCTTCTTCGAAAATTGATTTTTTTATTAATTTTCCAAGTCATTGTCAATGAATATATGTCTTGTAAAAGAGGAGGGTCAAATCAAATATGTAAATCCATACTTTTTCATGAAAATTGCGAGTCCACGAGGTAAAATCGTAGTAATTTAGAAGCGATTTTTCGAACTGTTTTTATACGATTTGGTAAAATTTAATACATGATAGTAAATTTGCCAATGTGCTGTAAATATATGGTGAAAAACTTTATGGTCGGTTATGCATTGATAAGTACCAATTTAATTACATTTAAACCTTGTTAATTATTGTATTAATGTGATGAAGTTGTTGTGACTATTTGAAATTTTACCGACTCATATCGAAATGATCAATTCCATACTTACCAATGTCTTTATCAAAGTTTAGCAGCATTTTTTATTTGCAGCTATCATCAATATATGAATATTTACCAATTCTAATCGATATTATCAATGTTCATAGTGGATCGATGTAGATGCTACCAACTTAGCTTTTAAATCTATTGTATTGATAATAATTCAGCTCTAAACTTTTCAATTTTATCAATTTAATCATAAATATTTACAAAATTCAATGTAGTCATTTGGGTCAATTTTTGTCAAAAATCGCTAATGTAGCACACTACCTTGTAGGACAATCATGATGATTGGATTATCACGTTAGCAATTTCCAAGCAGTGATTATTTTTCTTGCATCCTTCACAAAGTGAGCAACTACCTATACGACGCCACCTAAGTAATTGGAAAAATGTACTTTCAATCAAAGAAGAATCAATTACGTAACTCCTATCATCCCTTAATTATTTCTATTCATAACGAATTGTAATATTTATGTACTTTCTAAATGCTATTGAGTTTATGGTTTAGCAAAGTAAACGTAGTCGATATGCAATTAGGAATAAAGGCACCAAAGTGGCACAGGCCTGTCCGATTTTCATCTAACAGGCCCAGGTTTTGCTTTGTTTCATGGCTTGCCACCGATAATTGCCTACCTTAGAAAGAACTGGTAGATGGTATGCACCCGGTGTCTCTTGGCTGTGCTTATCCTGTCACCAGGGGAGTGAAACTCGCTCTCACTTCTTCTTTGGACGTCACTTTTCCGCACAAGCATGGTGCAAAGTCATGGAGACACGCTCTGTCGGTAGGACTCCTGGAAATCGGGAGAGCTGATCTTACTTGGCTTCTGCAAGTAGGGAGAAGGGCAAGGAGCTGCAGAAAGTGTCGGCGAAGTTCCTTCGGAGTGCTCACGTTCACTTCATTTGGAGGCAAGGAGTGCTTTGCTTCATCATCACGTTGCCGCATCTGTGGAGGAGAAGACCCTTCGCTTCAATTAGATTTCCCGGAAAGCATCGCTTAGAGGGCTGTTGTTAGCATGAAGAGAAAGGGTCACATCAGATCTCCGTAGGGGTCCTGTTTTCATAATCGGAATGTTTGTCTCTGAATGTTCGAGTCTTTACCTATTATAGATTGCTTGCTCGTTATCTAAGGCTTCATTTTAAGTTGCAGCATGCTGCATGCTTAGGGTTTAAACGATGACGTCCTGTTCGATTGCTATGCCGGGCTTGTTGCGGGAGTAGTCCACCCATACTCGGGAGTCGACCGTCACTCAACGAGTTACAAATCCCAAAAAACAGTTGCGCCGTGCTATCGATTAAAAATGACTATCTAATATCATTAGAACTGTTTTGATTGTATGTATATCCTGCGCCGATACACCTCTAGTGGAAAAGAAGGGGAAATCAAACCGGGCTAAGCCGTGTAGTTAAAAATTGACGCGTAAAAATGATTTCATGCAAGGTAAAAGTAGCTCGTAAAATGAGAAGTACTCTCTTCTTGCGCTCCAGCTACTGCGAGTTCACTCTCTTCACGCGGCAAAAGGACAGAGACCCAACGCGCAGAGAGAGAGAGAGGGGGGGTTTGACTTTGATTTTTATTACCGGACTATCGAAACGCTCGCCCGGCCATAGAGGGAGCGCCACGTGTGTCGAAACGGCGACGGGGGGGGATTAATGGTGCGTTGAACCGTTTCGCTTCGTCAAAGCGCGGTTAAGGTCTCCATCTCTCCCTTTCTCGCGTCCGGTGAAACGACGAGAGAGAGAGAGAGAGGGGGGAAAATATCATAAATGATGACTCCACCCACCCATTTATTGCGTCAACACGAAGACGAACCCCACCCTCTCCCTCTCTCTCTCTCGACAGTTTCTGCTAAATTTTAGTGCCAACACAGAAAACCCAGCGAAGGAGAAGAGGAAGGGAGAAGAGGAGGAGAAAAAGAGGGTAAATATGTTTCTCTCTTACTCTTCAAGTTACAGTCTGTCTGTGCTCTGTATCTCTCTGCGTTTCAGGACGCACACCGATACTTGTTGTGCATGCTGCGCCCTCGAAAAGAAGGGAAATGATCTCTCTGTTTCTTTTTTTTCTTTTTTTGGTACCCTTTTCTCAACCTTCTCGTTTTCTTCATTGTAAAGTGCACCTGAGAGGCATGGTGGTTTCGGGACTCAGCCATCGGACTTGAAGAGCTTCGCGATCTTTCATGTTTTTGGGTTTTGACTCGAACGCGGAAACCCAGTGTTCCGGGTACGGCAATTAATTACGAGCTCAGACCCTCATCTTTCCAAAGGACTAAATGTGGGAGAAGAAAAAGGCATTTTCTTTCTTCTTCTTCTTTGCACTTTGCATCAACTGTTTCAGCTTCCCAATTTTCTCCTCTTTTTCTCGGACAATACTCTTGATTGTCAATACCCATTTCTCAGTTTAACCTAACTCTACGATTTTATTTTATTTTTTTGCTCCTCCTCATCCTTGGCTCAGTGGGTTCTCTCTCCCTGCATTTTTATATACAGGGGGTGTCCAGTTGAAGAGAAAGGGGAAAAAGGAATCCGAAGGGTTTTGAACACAACTCTTCTCTAATCTTATTGTGTATTTACGTTTGGGAGGAAAGAAGAAAGATTAGGTGAGAGAGAGAAGAGAGAGAGAGCAAAGATGTTTGGAGATTGCCAGGTGATGTCATCCATCGGAGGGACTGGTATCTCCACCGAGTCCCTCTTCTCGTCACCGATCCGAAACCCTAACTTTGACTTCATGTCCAGCTTGCCCTTCAACGCCTTCGCTCCGATCATTCCGGTCAGTTTAAAAACTCTCTCTCTCTCTCTCTCTCTCTCTCTCTCTCCGCGCCTCGGAAAAGTGTGCAGCGGTTCTAGAAGCCGACAAGTCCTTTCGTCGCTGACACGTCACGCTTCTTCTCATTTTCGATCTTTCGTAGAAAGAAGAAGAGATTAATGGATTGCTGGGAGGGAGCAGCAACAGCAAGGAGGAGATGGTGGACAGTGGAGGGTCGGGGAGTGAGCATTTCCTGGAAGAGAAGTCGTCGGCGAACGAGCTATTAGATCAAGACGGCGGCGATCAAGATCAGCCTGCTAACAAGAAGAAGCGTTACCATCGACACACCGCTCGTCAGATCCAAGAAATGGAAGCGTACGACTCTTTTCTCTTCTATTTCAAGACTCATACACACACACACATGCCTCCCTCCCTCCCTCCCTCCCTCCTCTCTCTCTCTCTCTCTCTCTCTCTCTCTCTCTCTCTCTCTCTCTCTCGCATGCGAAAGGTCATACACTATTTTTCAGATCATTTTTTTGCTCCATTTTCCCACTCGTTTTCCCCCTAAAAGTCAAAATTTTCATGCATGTAACTAGTTTATTACAAGTACATATGCTTGTCATCTTATGATTCTTCTTACATTCAAATATTCCAAGCACATTATCTGTGTTTTATATAGTACCTGCATGTTTCGCTTATCCCCTGAGATTTCGGAGATCTTGAACAATTTTCTCTTCCTCACTTTTGCATTTTTTTTTTTTTTTTTGGATAAGATCATTATTGTTGTATCGAATAATTTTTTTCTTTTCTATTCTTTTTTAAAATATGTTACAGATTGTTTAAGGAATGTCCTCATCCAGACGACAAGCAGAGGATGAGGCTGAGCCAGGAGCTAGGTCTCAAGCCTCGCCAGGTCAAGTTCTGGTTCCAAAACCGGCGAACCCAAATGAAGGTTTGTGCGCGTGCGTGTGTTTCTGTCTGTGTCTGTGGGAGCTCTTTCTGGCTAATACATACGTGCTTTCTTTCTCTTCCCTCTTGAAGTTTCAAAACCCTAGTTGATAATGCGACCAGGTCATAATGACCCATTATTGAGCTTGCTCTCACAATGTTGCGTAGCTCGTAGAAGAAAGTTAAAAAAAAACGATCCTTTTAACGCTGGGTTCATTATTTGTAGTCCTCTCCCATACAGACTGTAATGTATACATCTCAATAAATGTTAGCTGCTGCCGCAATAAAAACCCTACCTGTACAGAGTAAATGCTTTGAAAACTTTTAGGGTTCCTGGGAGAAAAACATGTTGTCTAATGTTTGTTCCTGTGACTCGCTAACAGAACCAATGGAGTGTTCTTAGTTTTGTACACTTGGTTGACGAATAGTTACGGTTCTAAAAAGCAATATTAGCTTGGTGATATACGACGCCTTAGCCTGTAACTAAACATTCACGATTTACATGATCACACACTGTCTCTCTCTGCTTAGAGACATTGTGTTGAAGTGCATTTGTTCTGTACATGGATACTCAACTTTGCTTCAGTCAAGTTACTGTTCTTTACCAACTTTTCTTTTTGGATAACGATATATGTAGGCACAACAAGACCGAGCTGATAATGTGATACTGAGGGCTGAGAACGATAATCTGAAGAATGAGAATTACAGGCTTCAAGCGGCCTTGCGCAACATAGTGTGTCCTAATTGTGGCGGCCCAGGGATACTAGGAGAGATGGGCTTTGATGAGCAGCAGCTTCGCATTGAAAATGCTCGACTGAAGGAGGAGGTAAAATTCTTGCTTACCTGGCAGTTGGCACACATATGAACGTAAGAGTTGCCTCATGACTTTCACAATCCTAAGGGGAATGTATGTTAATGATGCCTTCTTTATCTTTTTGAAAATCAATGGCGACAGTTGGAACGTGTGTGCTGTCTAGCTTCACGGTACAGCGGCCAACAAATACAATCCATTCCACCACTGCCACCACCGTCTCTTTTACCGCCATCGCTCGACTTGGAGATGACCATCTACCCGCCAAGGCATTTCCCAGAATCCATGTCCTCTTGCTCGGACATCATGCCCATGCCTTTGTTGCCACAAGACACTCCACACCATTTGGCCGAAAGCAGTGGCCTCATACTAATGGAAGATGAAAAAGTGCTCGCCCTAGAGCTTGCCATGTCCTCCATGGAGGAACTCTCAAAAATGTGCACTGCAACTGAGCCCCTTTGGGTCCGGAGCAGCGAGAGCGGAAAGGTAACACTCAATTGCGAGGAGCATGCACGGTTGTTCCCATGGCCATTGAACAATAATCCAAAGCAACACTCGGACGAGCTTAGGAAAGAAGCTAGTAGAGACAGTGCTGTCGTTATAATGAACAGCATCACTCTGGTCGATGCGTTCTTGGATGCTGTAAGTCTTATTTGCTGTAAAATATTTTGGAACTGAACATGCATATGGTGTTTTGTTACGATTACATTCTAATGGATTGTAATGCTTTGTCTATTCACGCTATATCATTGTTAACTTCTTAATGTTGAAAGTTGACACGTTAATGTATCTTTTTGCCAGAACAAGTGGATGGAATTGTTTCCCACCATTGTTTCTAGGGCAAAAACTATTCAAGTCATAGCATCAGGCGTCTCAGGTCATGCCAATGGCTCTCTTCACCTGGTATTTAACTATTTTAACTAACTTCTTTTCCCTTTGTTTAACTTTGCACATTCCATCATTATTAGGTAATTTCACCAAGAATTATAACCTTCCATTTCATCATGTTTACTTTTACTAACTTCTTTCACTCATTCGAACAATGACAAATCGTTGATGTTGAAATATTTCAAGGAATCGAATTCTGATTTGCATAAATCATGTGTCTTATTGCATCATTCACTAATGAAATCTTGGATCTTCAATGTACACATTTGATTGTGTCTGTGTATCACTCTTCTTATGTTACAAGAGCTGCATCTTTTTTTTGGTCTACTAGATGTATGCGGAATTGCAAGTTCTTTCACCAATGGTACCGACACGAGAGACATACTTCCTTCGTTATTGCCAACAAAATGTGGATGAGGGAAGTTGGATGATTGTCGATTTTCCCATGGACAGCCTTCATGAAAATCTTGCTCCACCGCCTTCCTTGCCCAGATACATAAGACGGCCTTCTGGTTGCGTGATTCAAGACATGCCCAATGGCTACTCAAGGGTAAGCCCTACCTAATAGCTTTACATTTTGTACATATACTTGTATCGATTATTATTATTACAACCATTTTGCATCTAGATTATAATTACATAAGGATCTGAAGATTGAGAATTGGTGATTAATCGTGGTTTTATTTGCATTGGTTCGTTTTGTTCAGGTGACCTGGGTCGAGCATGCCGAGATAGAGGAGAAAATAGGGCACCCACTGTTTAGTCAGTTTGTGACGTGGGGAGTGGCATTCGGAGCACATCGGTGGTTGGCGGTCTTACAAAGACAGTGCGAGAGGGTCGCAAGCCTCATGGCCAGAAACATATCCGATCTTGGAGGTTCTTCAGATTTAAATTCATCTCATGATAAACTTGAAGCATTTTGATCTTCATACATATCAGTAGGATCCCAATAAGAGTATATTAAGTGTTCATCCTGGTTAAGTCCCAAAGGCAAGATCATTTTCCTTGACATACGATGAGACAGGAATGAAGGGAAGAGTAAAGAATCCGGGTTTTTAACCCAAGTTTTGTAGCAGTCCTGCTATGAATTTTGGGATGTGATTGTCTAATCTCATGTATTCGATCGATGACCTTTCTTATCAAGAGATTTTGATTAGCAAATTTGAATGTGAATTTAGGTGGAAACAACAGTATTCGCAAATGCTAACGATGCTGGCTTTTTTTGGATCGATGCAGTGATACCATCTCCGGAGGCAAGGAAGAACCTGATGAGGTTGTCTCAGAGGATGATAAGGACATTCAGCACCAACATCAGCACCTCCGGTGGCCAATCATGGACGTCACTATCGGACTCTTCCGACGACACCATCCGCATTACCACCAGGAAAATCACCGAGCCCGGTCAGCCCAACGGCGTAGTCCTCGCCGCTGTCTCCACCACCTGGCTTCCCTACCCTCACCACCATGTCTTCGAATTCCTGAAGGATGAGCGCCGCCGATCTCAGGTCCATTATCTTGATCAGATCACTAATGCTTTCCTTTTCGAAGCATAGTTGATAAACTTAATAGCAAGCAAACCATATTGTGACTGATTTTGCGGGATTTCAGCTAGATGTGCTTTCAAATGGGAATTCTTTGCAAGAGGTGGCTCACATTGCGAATGGTTCTCACCCTGGAAATTGCATCTCTCTCCTTCGCATCAATGTAAGCGACACTACTAATTAACCACGAGTTATTTACTAGCATTCGGCTGTCGAACCGTTTATAGTTAACCCTTCTGTCATAACACATAAATATTTCGCCAGACGTTGATCTAACAGCTAGATCGTTTGAATTCGCAATTTGTCTTCATAAAGGGAGATGACATTCTCCAGCTATGCCATGCAGGTGGCGAGCAATTCGTCGCAACATGTGGAGCTAATGCTGCAGGAGAGCTGCACCGACGCCTCCGGTAGCCTCGTAGTCTACTCCACCATCGACATTGACTCCATCCAGCTTGCCATGAATGGCGAGGACCCTTCCCGCCTCCCTCTCCTCCCTATCGGCTTCTCCATCGTCCCCTTCGGATCAGGGTCACCCGTATCTGACTCCAGCACCGATGACATCCCGGGGCCCAACGCTTGCCCTCAGGGCAACGGGTGCCTCCTGACGGTGGGGCTCCAAGTCCTCGCCAGCACAATCCCGACGGCCAAGCTCAGCCTCTCCAGCGTCACCGCCATCAACAACCACCTCTGCACGGCGGTCCACCAGATCACCACCGCCCTCGCCAGCAGCTCCGCTACTGTCAATCCTCCCCCAGCCCCCTGCAATGTCGCCGAGCTGGCGGTGTGTCCGTGCCCCGACCCAGCCGATGCTAAGCAAATCAGTGCTTAGCTAATCATCGTGGAATCACCCCCAAAAAGGATTCATTTTTAGCATGAAAGGGTGGGGGGTTTGGGAATGGAGAGAGGGGGGTGGGACATGGGCAAAGTTAAGGTAAGTAAGAATAACGAGGTTAGAAGAGGTTAAGCAGTGAAGGGTCATGTTCATTTTGTTGGTTTCTTTTTTGGAGAGACTATTGTGGTCGTTGAACTTAGGTGGGTTGGGGGTTTGATTTCATATTTCATGTTTTTCTGTTTTTTTTTTTTTTTTTTTTGGGGGGGGGGTGGCAGATTTCAGTTAGGAACTATGATGTGCAGCAGCAGCTGCAACTGCTGCTGCTGGTGTAGTAGGAGACAAACCTTTGAGAAAATGGGTGGGTAAGGAGGAGTCAAGAGCGCACCAGAGATTTGACCCCCGTCGCTTTGCTCCGCCGTGGTGAGGTGGGTGGGGTGGGATGGGTGGGGGAGAATTGAATGCTTCCCCACCCATCCCTTGGGCCGCTTCACCGGTCGAGCAAATGGGCGGGGGTGGTTGGTTCGGGAATTGACTCTTGTCGGCCCATTCTGGCTTTCGTGCTTTCAATTTCAATGCAATTCAATGCTATCTGAACTTTGGTTTTCTCCCTTCGCTCACTCAATGCCGGTACCTCCTCCTCCCCCCCCTCCTCTGCTTCTTAAAAAACGAGTATAGAATATGAGATCATCGTACGTGACCAGATGAATGCACGTAAACCCTGCAATCGATAGCGTACGCTTAGCATGGCCATGCGAGGTTCAAGTTTTCGATCAGTACAAGGCGCTAGGCATTTCGGGCCTGGACTTGTCGATCTCGTGGTGGATTCTCTGTTATTTTTCAATCTATATTCTGCAGGCCCGAGCCCACAGCTTTTGTAATTTTCTTGGACATCGGAGAATCATGGTCGCGATGAGGTCCCCCCCCAGGACCGATTTGGGGGAAGACGAGATGACGAGGGTTTCAAGCAAGAGCCAGCTCAGTGGCGAACCCGTGACAGAGTTTTGCCCGTCACGGAAGGCAAATCTACCGTCGCCCCCACCCATGACCCTTTTTTCCTGGACTAAAAAATCTGCAGTGTCCCTCACTCCACACAGTCCGCGACATCGAGCTCGTGCTCCCGCATCGGGCTGGAAGGGTCCCCCCATCCCCCTTCCGCCCGCCGGACGGTCCACGCCTAAACGAAACAACTACATATGCTAGGGGATCAAACGACTGTCTAGACTTTGGTCACCCCATCCTCGGATCTACTCAAATTATTAACGACTGTCTAGACTTTCCCAACCTTAGAATCTTCGCAAGGGGATGCAAACGGAGAAACCTATGAAACATCGACGAATTTCAACCGCGAATCGATTGGGATCACGTGCGTTCGGTCGGAATCCGCATATGGGGCGAGTTGACCGGGTCTAAAAAGAGGCTCAAAGGTCGCAATTTGGACTCGTTCAAAAAGGGCCGAAAAGGAGAGAAGGAGGAGGAAGAAGAAGAAGAAGAAGAAGAAGATGATGATGACGTCGAAATTCAACCCGTTGAAGTCGCCGGTCTTCGCCCAACCCCAGCACCCTCGCTATTTAATACTGTCCGGTCAAAAGCTCCCACCAGAGCCCCCAAAAAAAAAAAAAAAAAAAAAAAAAAAAAAAAAAAAAAAAGACTCCCTGCCTCTCCTTTTCTCATTGCCTTCCGGGACTTCTAGACAATATTCCATTTGTTTATTTCGATTCAACGTTGACGACGGACCCAAAACGAGAAAAATCACGAGGACGACCCTCTGTTTCCGGGCCTCCATCCTTCGGGAAAATCCCGTGTTAGAGCCTTGTAATCCGGGGGGCGCCAACGGGTTGACCCGGATTCGGACAACGGCCTGATCCCAACTAGAATAATTTTCCCCCACAAATCTAACCGTAACTTGTCCGGTCCCATGATGATTTGCGTCATCCGGAGTTGGAGAGCAACTTCCCCCCCAAGCAAACCCACCCCACCAAGTCGTCGTCCGAACCGACCAAACCCCATTGGAAAAGGGACAGAAACGACGCCGTTGCGGCATCGAATATGGTATTTGCGGGGAAAAAGGGTTTTTGCCGATTCTTGGAAGGCGGATGTTGTGGTTTTCGACCGTGCTGACGCCAAAAGGCCCCGGGGGCGGTGCTGACGTGGCACGGAATCCCGAGATGCGATATTTTTGCCCCCTTTTGCAATACGAACATTGGAGAGAAAAGAGGGGATATAAAATTTCGGAATTAAAACAAAAAAAGAAAAATTCGTAAAGATTTCGCAACAGGCGAAAGCGACAGGAATATTTTAAAATACTGAATCCTTCTTCATGCGGTGTGTACCCACATCCGTGCTTTAATGGATATTATTCCTCTTATATTATTTATTTACGCATTTTGGCGTAACACTTTTGGGGACGACCAGCTGGCTTCTTCTAAATCGCGAACGGGAAAATAATAAAATAAACGATTAAAATAACCAAAAAAAAAAGGCAATTGGGTGATGAAATTGAAAGGGTCGCGCAATATCCAAAATAGGATGAAGGTGAGTCCTTTTATATTCAGAAACCGGGCACTGAATGATGTAAGGCGTTAGATACATCCGGATTTGAAAACGTTGTGACTTTTTCGCGAACCCACTCAAGATTTGATTTTTAACCTTTTCCCATTATTATTTTTTATTCTGTAATTTTTTTAATTATTTTTTCGGGGGGTTTGTTCTTTTATTTTTTTAATTATCTTTTGCCAGGTGTTCTTTATTATATTTCGGCTTCCCCAGCAAATTCGAAGTGGAGAAGTTGGCCGTGGTCTTTTGTATTTTCTACTTGCCTTTTTTTTTTTTTTTTTGTTGGCCGTGGCAAGCCATCACGTGGTGGCTTCTCCACCACGAGCTCCCTTCCTCCCTCCTTCTCGTCCCGTTTCATTGGCCACGGTGGGGCCAAATGTAGAAAGAAAGAAAAGAAAAGGAGCGAACGACGTCGCGACGTTCGGCAAGTACGCATATGAACTGGAGGAAGGAGATGCGAAAGTGAAAGCGAATCGACCGCTTTGCTCCTTTTTTTCTCTAAGAGTTTTTATGAGGCGGAGACGGAAACAAGAAAGGGGTCAACCGATAGGTACGAGAGAACAATCTTTTTGAAAAATCGGGAGTGGCGATGATGATTCAAAGGATTTCAAGTCTCACGACGGCTGGCAAAACTGGAGCCGATATAGTTGGAAAGCAAGGCTAGAGATCGTTCCGTGTTCTATCCGCTATGTCCGAGTGGAAAAGGGACGACGAGCATCGACGGTCCATTCAAAGGTCACAATAATTGACTACCAATCTTGTCGTGTCATGACACGACCTCTTGTGACATGGAAAAATAATAGATTCTGAAATGCCGCGCGTGATTGAATTAACTAGACATCGAAGCTCTATCGATAGAGAAAATAGGGAGTCGTGTCTAGGAATCCTTTTTTTTTTTTCTTCCGCTCTAATTCAAAAGGTGTCGTGATTGGAAAGGAGCTTGTATAGCATAGGAAGGGGTTTGGATTGATGGAAACGAAAGGGAGAATCTACTCCCACCGATGTGCGTCCATATATCCACCATGGCTGCTGCGCATGCCACGAGAATCACGCTTGCCAGAGAGCGGACAAAAGGGGGGGTCCGGGAGCATCCTTTCTTGCGATTTTCATTTTGAACGGAGCTCATCATCGCCGTCCCATCACCATAGCCAAAAAAAAAAAAGCAAAAGCTCCGGATCACAAACGAATCGAGATTTCCCGAGGCTAAGAGCCCCGCGCGTGGCATGTTCTCGCGCTCTCTTTTGCTATTTTGATACGTGAAACTTCGACCGAAACGGAGGGGGGGTGGAAAGGTCAAAGGTCAAGACTACTTTCGGTAAAGATTCTAATCTTGCGGAGGGGGGTCGGCTTTTCTTGTCGGGCGGTGTGAATTCGGAAGAGTTTCTCGTTTTTCTTTTTTTTTTTTTTTTTTGCCTGTCTCGGCATTTCGGCTTGCCGACTGAACCTAGTACACGTATGCAAAAAGCACCTCGCGTCCGGATTTGGGATTCGCTGAAATTGGTCGGCCCCTTGTGAAAACGAACCGGGATGGAGGCCGCCCGCAGCCTTCTTTCCTTTTGAGCACGTGCTGATTGTTCGGGTTACGTAATTGAGTTTTACTAGTTATATTTATTTTCTTCCCCCCCAATGAAAATTTGAAATCGTACACGACATCAAATGCTTTATTTTTTTTCTTGGAAAGGCTAATCTTTATTGATAACCTTTTCAGTATGGGTGGGTAAAGGAACCGAAACCATCTAAATCCCCTTAAACTAGATCTTATATATTATATAATTTTTAAGAAAAATTTCCTACCAAAAAAAAAATGATTATCCTAAAATTCTAATTTAAAACTCGACACTATTGACTCGGTGCTCGTCTCGTCTCACTATTACATCATCCAAGTCGTCCCTCCATCTCTCAGACAACTCCAGCTCAATATCTATCAACTCTCAACAACATTTTTTATTGGGAAGTTCTTTGTTTTTGGCTTTATTTTAGCTTGCTGGAAAATGCTACACTAAATGTATGAAGTTTGGTGAGATCAGCTCTATAGACCAACCCGGAAACCAAACTAGAGAACTGATGGGCTGTTCTTTATTCCAAATTTTTGGATTTAGTCTATGTGGTCGATTCCCAATTCCAATGTGAGAACTATCTGCCCAAATCATGCTTACCCCTACTTATTAAGGTACTTGTCTACCTTCCAAAATTGCATGCATTTTGTATGATCGCTCAAATCTCGTGTTGAAATCCAAAATTTCTATTCCCAATGACCACCTTTCTTGAGTAAGAAAGGGAGTTAGGGTGAAGACATTTAGTTTGAAAATGGGTTTCGACTCCCATACTCTATATGAGATAAGACAAAAATTTAAATATTAGAGTAGGAGTAGAGTAAAATCGACAAAAAAAAATCCAAAATTTCTATATGAAGACAATTTTGTTAGATCACCTAATACATGAAATTCCTACCTTTCCGTCTCAATATAATTACAGGCATTTTATACGACGGCCCAAATCTCATATTGGAAATTCAAAATTTCTATAATTATACATGCTTTTCTTCCGGTGGAGATATCGGAATTGCATTTTTCCAATAAATCGACACCATCTTACTTCTTTATCCATAAAATCAAGAGACATCAAATCAAACTCAATCTTCATTCCACCATTAGCCAATTTTTCCCGACTCACCTAACATGCTGTAAAAATCAACATAGATCATAGAGTTCACGTCGGGGCAAGGAAAGAAAATTCGAACCTCCTATCGGAATTCAAAATTTCTACATAAGAATAATTCCCATCGGATCATAAAAGCATGAAAAAATAAACAAATATCCGGCTGCGTACCGCGAGTTGAGATGCTTACACGGCGTGAGGTCGCAAATGATATAAAGTATGCTTTAATTTTCTTTGGTTTGTTAAACGCCTAATGATTGGTCACCAAACAATCGGGAAAATATGGGAGGAAGCCGATGAGCATACGCAATTCCAATCATTAAATGTCACGCGAGCACATGCACCAAGTCAACGGCCCCGATTAATCAAACGGTCTATTCATTAGTCACGATAATTCCCCCGATTAATTACGAAAGAAAAAGAAAGGAAGACTCAGATGTCGTTTGATTAGAGCAACAGGCTGACTTACGGAACGTGACCCAAAAAAAAACTCTCGTTGACCGTTACGTTATTTCAGTAGAATCCCGAGTTCTATGTTTTAAGCATAAAAAAAAAAGATTTCCCTTGAAACGATAGCTTATATAGCTGAAGATGGTTACTTAATAAAAATAAAAATGATTGATTTTAAGGATAAAAAATAAGTGCATTAAAAGTATTAGAATTTATCATGAAAGTACAATTGAATCATAATTTATTTATTTTAAATTCAATTAAGTTACGAAAGTACAATTAAGTCTTAAAACTTTCGATTGGTCTAATCAAATCTTTTATATCGATTACACTTTCTGAAGGTTTTAGAACTCGATTGTATTTTCATAATAAATTTTAGAACTCGATTAGGGTTCTAATTGTTTCGTGAAAAATGGACCATTTTCGGAAAATATTTTTCTAGAAGTCATTTTTCAAGAAAATGAAAATATTTTCTATTCGGCTTAAACCTAAAAAAATCCGGGAAAACATTTTCTTTGAAAATATTTTCCGATGTTTGGTAAGGAAAATGTTTTCCAAATTTCACACACTTGGGCATGCACCTTTTAACGTGATTAGGAAACTTTATTTATTTCTCACTACATAATGACAATTTTCTGCTATAAAATTAAACTCAAATCATCAAATGAGCTTTTCTTATTGAATCAAAGGGCCCAAATCGAGCTTTCCAAAACTAAACATGGTCTGCAGCGCTTGAGTTCACCAAACCGCCAAGCAGTAGAAACCAGGTTTGGCAAGAGAGGCAGGGAGAGAGAGAGAGAGAGAGAGAGAGACATACTCAGTAAGATTGCCCAGTTGGAGCAAGATCTCAAAGGCCGGCGACGGCAACCCCATTGAGGACCACCTTGATATGCTCTTAGTATGCATCGGCGTGCAACTCCGGCCACCCCAAGGTGTACTTTATTTTTTTCACATTATGTAGTGAGAACTACTTGGTCGCATGGCCGGCGGTTGGCTAAAAACAATGAAAAGCAAAAGGGAAGTAAGAAAAAGAGAAAAAATGAAAAAAATAAAAAAATCGAATTTAAAAAATTCAAAGTTTTTAAAAAATAAAAGAGAAAGAAATGGGGATTAGTAAGAGTGTGAGATAAAAGAGAGTGAGTGTGGAAAATATTTTCTCCAATTTAATGCTTTGCCTAATTGAAAAGTATAAAATATTTTCCCCAATTTTAGCTTTTTTTTTTCATGGAAAACGTTATTCCTAAAAAAATATTTAAGTGAAATGAATGTCGGAAAATCTTGAAAATGATTTTTTGAAAGTTATCTTTGGCGAAATGGATGGAGTTTAAACTTTTAAGAATTTCAAAAATTAATTATACATTCATGATAAATTTTAAGATTTTGATTATATTTATTCCTAAAGATAACATCTATCTTGAATCTCGACCACGATCAGTCCACGAGGATGCACGAACCTTCTTGTCAACGCGATGTGCAGTACACATCTCCAAGCTCTTTCCATACAATGTCTTGGGACAACTAATGTAAAAAGTCAACAAGGACTAGGAGTGCCTCCTCGTTGAAAAGGCAGTAACTGTCTCCATATGGTCAAGCTCTGTTTTTCTTTTTTCTTTTTGTTTATCTTAGCTTCTTTTAAAGATAATTTATTTGAGTCATTGACTTTATTTTTGTATTTGCGCCCTCAATAAATAAATGAATATATGGGAAATTTGATCTCGGGCAATGCCATATAGTTTGGAAAAAAAAAGGGTTATTCAAGTGTATTTTTATATATGGGATAATGACACAAACAGTTTATAAATTTTGATATAATGTGTAATTTAGTTCATGATTTTTCAATTTATTCAATGTGATCCTTAAACCTTCCCAACGTGCACTGTGATCCCTGAACTTTTAATTTATTCAATATAGCCCGTGAACTTTTAATTTATTTAATGTAATTCATGAACTTTTAATACATATTTAGTATAGTTCATGAACTATGTGAAGATGTTCGAGATAGTCTCTGATCTTGAATTAATGAAAAAGGACTACATTTGACTATATCGAACATGCATCAAAAGTTCAAGAATTAAATCGAATATATTAATAATTTAGAGACCAGATTGCATATTGGACTAAAGTTCATGGACCAAATTATATATTAAGCAAAAATTCAAATATCATTTATGTCATTTTATTTCCGAGATACCACGACAATTGATGTGAGAGCCATTAGAACTTTCTAAATTGATTTTTTTTTAAACGACTCGACTTTGTGCTTAGATTTAATCTTCTAAGCTTAGTTTTTTTTAATTTCAATTTTCATGGCTGAAAAAAAGAAAAGAATATTCAGCTCGTCTAGAAGCTAAATCATCACATGGAAAAAGAAAAGAGAGTAATGAAAAGGAAAATTGAACAGGGGATTCCATTAAGAACAATCATCAAAGCGAGAGGCAGAAGTTTACCCTAGTTCATGTCTATAAAGACGCCCCCAAATCATTGTGTTCCTAGCCAAATCCTTAGCTAGGATCCTGTTCTCCTCACGGGATCGATTGAAAATCAAGAGGGGAAAATTTTCAAAAGCATCCCCGCCTTTTTAGCTTGGCACGTCAAGTCCTGTCCTCGTTTTCCAAATGCTCGAAAGACCTCTCATTATCTTTTGAGATTTCATATCAAACTGAATCCGACATTGGTCGCGATTTCAAACTGCCGTGACATCGAATTTGATCGAGCTTAATGTTTGACACCCTCATCCAAGCTTCGGCAGGGAAGGGAGAGGCGAAGCCGGCAATGCCGGGTATTCCGGTCCATTTTCAAGCCGGGGAGGTGTTGGTCTGAAAATCCAAATCGCAGGGAGTTCCGAAAGCGATGTCAAAATTTGTAAAAAAGGGGTTCTTAGAAAGTCTTTTTCGAGATTAATGCGGCCCCTTCTTTTAGGTGAGAGATCATTAGTTAAATAAAAGCTCGAGGATAACTTATAATTATAGAAACTTGTCCACATGCCCAGCACCCTCGGGACAACGACACACGTTTTTTCTCGATTAAGACTTCACTTTAAAAAAAAAGAAAAAAAAAAGGACCCGGAATTAGAAATTTAGTTTTTCTTTTTTGGTGTGTGGGATCACCAACTCTCTCTCTCTCTCTCTCTCTATTTTACTTATATAGAAAACAGTAATCATTCAGACCTGTCGATTGGGAGGCCCCCTGATTGGTTGGGATTAAACAAGTCCGAGCATAAATCCGTGAATGGAAATGATTATGTCCCTCGCCAAAAAGGGGCCTTGGACATATGTGCGGGATACCTACTCCTCAGCAGATTCCACAGTGGCTTAGTTGTTCTGTTTGTGTGTTTTTTTAAATAATAAATAATTAAAAAATAAAAAAATTCCAAGTGTGATGTGGTTGTATTTATATGTGGACAGCATGGCAGCAACCGGGGATAGGATAAGAGGGAGAGGGGGGCTTTTGCATGATCGAATTGTTAAATAGAGCCAGATGGGTAGGTTGGTCGAGGATTATAGGTTGGGACCGCGACCGGTTCTTCAGAGGCCTCCAGCGAGAGGCGGGCGGTCGCGTGCCGTGAAATGGTGCGCCTTGTGTGTATGGCGATACGTGTTTGAAAGTCGGGCTGCTTGGAAAAATCGTGTGGGATTGACAATTATATCGTCTTGTCTATTTGAGTATTGGTTAATTAATGTGCATATCATCGACCTCTTAATGAGGAAAATATTAGACTAAATAAAACACAACAGAAATTTTCACTGGTGATATATGTAATTATGGCAATGTATGCCTATGTCTTGGCAATTACTATCGAAAATTTGATCACTAGAACAATGTTCACAAAATGAATGGAAAAAATAACAGTAGTAACAATAGAGTAGGATGTATAGATAATACTCGTGAGAGCTATGAAAATCGGATAATCTATTCACAACATTACATTAGCTAGCCGACAACACTCGTGAGATCATTTGATTCTCGTGTAATTTTTTCTTTCAATTTGTCCTATCGAATCGACACCTAATTTTTTTATTTTTTTTGGGCCCTATTTCTGTCAAAATCTATAGCTCTCGTTTTCTTCAACCGGTCCAATCCATCCCGTGGGATGGCCTCCTCGCTTACCGGATTTGCCCTACATGAGGGGATCCGCTCGGTCAAACACCCCATTCCTGCGCTCGTCACTTTATGCTCCATTTGCTGGTCCATACATCATCCCCAAAGACCTAAAAAAGGAAAAAAAAAAAAAAAAAAAAAAAAAAAACTTCTATGTACAAATGTCGTTGCCATAAGATTAGCCTGCAAAATCAAAATAAGCAAACATTTCTGCTCCTCTGAATGCGACTTATTTAAATACTCTGTCGGGTCCATCATGTCGTAAGAAAAATGTTTCGAAAATATACATCGATTTGTCAAATAAATATATGCATTTTATACCCAAAAGAAAGAAAGGAAAAAAGTAGAGGCAATTTGGGTAAGTAGAAATGGTCAGCATCACGAAAAATCGAAAGTCGATATATTTATGACAAATTTACTCTCCATGAATTTTCATTAAATTGATTTAATACTGCAAAAATTTACGAATTGATGAATCCGAGGACAAATGGGGTAAAATTCAACGAAAGCCAATGGAATATGAATTTGTCACATGCGTATCATTTCTCGTGGTAAAAAATTAGCTCGAGATAAAATTGATTAATTTCAGATTTTCACTCATAAAAATTAATGTAGAATTTTTCGCGACATCACCTTAATAAACGGATGCATTTTATACCCAAAAGCAAGGGAAGAAGGAAGCCGTGGCAAATTAGGAACGAATTGGGAACAGCGAGGTCTCCATCCTAAACCCTATGTGACCTTTTTCCGATGAGCTTTGGCTTTTGGAATTTTTTAAAAAAAAAAAAAAAAAAATTCCGGAAAGGCGCGGGTCGTACCGTACCCCCTATCTCGGATTCCAATTCCGAGGGGGGAAGCTCAATGAATTCATTAGCTTCCTTCCCTTCCCTTCCCTCGCCTTCCTACTTACGAGCTTCGTGAGTAGTAACGATAAAGTTATAGCTAAAAGTACTAGGGGGAGGAGAGTAGCCCTGCGCAGGTCCTCTGCCTCGGGAAATCTCCCTCCCCTCCGTCCCGGGGGGTCGTCTTCGGAGCCGGGTCGGTTCTGACTGTTGACCAAATTTAGCCCTCCCCTTTCCTTTGCCTTTGCCTTTTTCCTGCGCTTTGGATGTGACTCCGACCCCATCGTCGTCGTCATCAATGCTCTCCCTCCACCCCCTCCCAAAAATGACTCCCCACCACCTGCACCCGTCACATCCCGACCCCACCCAGGGTAACTCCCTTTCCTTTGCTCGTTTCCACTTCTTTTTTTTTCTTTTTTATTAAAATTTCTTTTAGATTTTGTTGTCAAGTCCTCCTGGATTTCCGATTGAATAATTGAACCCGAGAGTTCTCAATGCTCGAAACACACCCCCTTTTTTTAATGTCACCTGATATCTTGATATATTTATAATTAATTTATTCAAAATTAAATTTTCAATTACGAAAATCTTCAAATTGATATGTTTCTAATGAATTTATATTAATTTAATCCCGAAATCGATATGTTTATAACAAATTTACTCTTTAACTAATATGGATTTTCATATGAACTTGTTCCGTCGATTCAGTTATTACCATGTGTCATTTATCTTCGCAATTTCATGATAAAATTTGATTGAAATTAACATAAGGTGAATATATTGCCAGTGTACTAGTTTGGTGTTTTTTTATGACAAAAATATTAGTTTACGATGAATTTGTTACATATGTATCGGTTTATAATTTTTTGTAATTTAAAACTTAATTTATGGTAAATTTATCATAGATATACAAATTCGAATTTTTGTGTGATATTATTCATTTTTTTACTTGAGGTGTTAACTTATCAATTGTCAAATCCTTTCTCATCGAATGTGATTATCCCATATAGTCATTAGTACCGACTAAATGAATGGTTTTGTTTTTACACAGTCTTGAATGGATGCAATCAAGACTTTGTACCAAATAAAATGCTCGAGCTATAATAGCATCAACCTTGAAAATGGTAATATCATTATAGACAAATGGCTTGATTTTGATTGGGATCTAGGTCAAGATGATGGCTTTAATTTTTTTTTTTTGGTTCCTACTTTATCATTTCTCTAATTCTTATTCTTAAATTATTGTCTTACCCTCTTTGCAGAGCTTGTTAGTCAAAATTCACACTTGAAATTAATTCATCTCTATCCCAACATCCCAAGAAAGTGAGGATTTTAACCCCATTCCACTTCCCTTTTGGGAATCATTACAAACAAAGGGTCAAGACAATGACTTTTTTTTTTATCGGTTTTTTTTTAAATGTGAAGATTCAAATCTCCACCTTTCGCTTTCTATATATGAAGAGTGGTCAACGAAGCAAATTTTAATGCTAGATGATGGCTTTAATCTGATTCGGCTGAAATTACACCAAATCACCATCTCATCCGAAAGAGAAGGAAAAAAAAGGGTAATGGAGAGATTTTTTAAATCGCCTCTAATTAAGGTGGAGAAAACGATGGAGGTCGTTAAAAAACAAGGGCGGATTTTAGATTTCTATCAACGACCCAGCTGTGCGACGGCAAAACGTCCGTTTCTCCACAGCGGTGGTCCAAAAGGAAAAAGGGACCAAAGTCGTCCAGGTCCCCAAACTTAAAAAAAAAAGCGAAAAAATAAAAATATATAAAAAAAAGAAAAAAGAAAAATATATAAAAAAGAAAAAGAAAATTTGCCCAAAACGCGACAAAAGGCATTCAGGCGATTACGCGCCCTTCGTCAGGCATTATCGTCAATTTGGGAACTTTCGCGAAGCCGAATCTTCAGCTGTACTTCCCCCCCCTCCCCCGCGACGCTTCCACGCAGCTCGCCGCTGTTTCCTAGGGCGCCCGCGCTCGCTCCGTGGGCCGAGCCGAATTTACGGAAATAGCCCCCGGACACGTGGCCCGACCACATCGTCCCGGAAAATAAATTCGGATAAATATAAAAGAAAATGGAAAAGAAGAAGTTCAGGTTAAGCTGCGCCGAAGACGGAGTAGGGAGCGCGCCGGAAGCTTTGACTCGGCTTCGAAAGTTCCGACGCGCCGAGCTTCGCTTTCGCTGACCGGTTCCGCAGCTAATCATTAGCCCGACCTCCGCGTAACAAAAGCGCTCGCGCCCCTCTCGCCCAATCACGTCCGGAGAGAGAGGGAGAGAGGCGTTTACCGGCGACCGGGTCCGCCGGTCTTTGCGGACTTGGCCCCTTCGCGAGGATCTTCGACGTGGCGCCCTGGCGCCCTCCCTGATGGGCCCAGGATTGGCTGGGGCCCCCGGTCTCTCCCGCTGGTAACCGCCAGCTATAGAAGGCGCACGGCTCGCAGGGAAACCGCACGGAAAAAGCGCTCTCCGCACCCTTCCCGAAACCACCGGCCTCCGCGGCCCGCCACGTGTTTCTCTTCTGTCGAGGAAAGACACGTATCGGCCAGCGCGTGGCCATCCAGTCGCGCGTTCGCCACATTGTGGTGGTTCGTTCGCTGGCAATCACGGAAAGGAAAGAGAGAGAGAGAGAGAGAGCGAGGAAATGCCGAGAGTGCCCTCGGCTGACATTGTTTTTTTTTTTTCTTTTTTTTTTAAATGAGGAAATTCTCGATCCTCAAAATCAGCCACAAAATAATCTTCTTCTTATTAAGTCGATCCGTAAATATCGAATCATTTAAGTCAAAAACAAATTTATCCTATTAAATAATCTTAATTTTCTTATCAAATATCAAATCCATCCATATTCAATCGTTCGACAAAGCCATCAATTATGGCTTAAATTTGAAAATCGATACGAATTGGTGTGCCATATAAAATTATCCCAATAATGCCGTGACACGACATGAAATAATAATATTAATTTCGCAACAGCCGGTTACTAAAATATAAAAGAATTTGCAAAACGTACAATGGAACTACTTGTTAAATAATAGAATAAGTAACCAATATCATGATTTGTCATTTATGGAATGTCCTGACGACAAGCAGTGCAATTAATATTTCGAAAAATCCGAATTTCTCTTGCCAAGGTTTGCGTTCGAGATTGAGATCCACACGGAAAGGGCGATCTTTTTGGGGGAGGAGAATATGGTCATTTCGGGGACAGGGGAGGGCTAACTAACTCGGAAGGTGAGCGAAAGGGCAGGAAGGAAAGGAAGGCGCGCTTCGGCACCAGGTCAGCGATTTTCAACGGCGAAGTACGCCGACCGGGCGGTTATATCATCTGTCGCGGGAGGATGGGCGGGGGGCGGTCAAGATTCTCCCGCGCCCGTTGAACCGATCAAAAGCCGCGGGGCGGGTGGAGAGAGAGAGAGAGAGAGACAATTGGACGGTCGGATTCTCGCGTTCCTTTCGTAACCGTCGCGTTGTTACGCCGCACGTGATTATTCCCCGCCCCACTTCCAGCCACTTTCCTTTTCTCTCTGACCGAAACAGGACACCCCCCCTCGCTCCGTTTACCCCCTTCGATAACACCGTCCACTCCGCTTTGCCGAAAACGCCCCCGCGATTCTCCCGATTCCACGGCGGCACCCGCGCGGGGCGGGGGCGAGATAACGGGGTCCGCCCAGGGGCCGAACGGTCATTCGACCGAGGAGTCAGGGAAACGGGGTTTCCCCTCTTTTCCCTTTCTTTTTTTTTTTTTTTGAAACGCGTTCTGGCCGGCAAGTCGTTTGGTTGAACCACCTAACAACCACCACCACTTTCTTTCACGCACTCCCACCCCTTTATCTCAATAATAAATAAATCAATTAAAAAAATCATGGCTTTTTTTGAAAATTTTTTTTTTAATGAGGAGACTTTTCTCGGGCGAAATGAAACTTCCTCACCCTCTCCCCCCGCCCCCCAAAAAAAAAACAAATTAAATATTTTGGGCAGCAGAAAAAGCAATTCCATTGCGGAGTATATAAAACTATAAATTATAGCCTCAGCGTTCTTTTTCGGTTTTCCAAAGCCTCCTCCTTTTCTCTGCTTTTTAGTTTTTCTCCACTGTTCTCTCCCTCCAATTTTTATTTTCCCTTCCTTTATTCGTAATTTTTTTTCCTTTTTCGCCAATAATATTTCGCCGGCGAACCCCCCCGCACCCTCGCCGGAAGCCGCTCTCCCTCCGGCGAACGCCCTCCCCGGCCCGTGGAGCCGCTCGGTTCCTCCGCCATTGGCAGCGCCTCGGATTCCCGGCGAATTTCTCGGCTCCGTCCGGGGGGGGAATGCCCCGGATCTCCGCGCCCGTGACGGTGAGCTCGCGTCCGTAGCGGTCCGCAAGGGTAATGTGGTGAGGCTGAGGCCGTCTCGAGGCGCGTGGTGGATCCGTGGAGGCCAGGATCGTGATCTAGGGTTTGTTTCCTGGGCGTTTTTGATCTCGGTTCCGCTTGTCAGCTTGTTTGTTCGGCGAGGCTTGTGAAGGACGGAGGCCCGCAGGTACCGTCTCCGTGATGAGATGGTAAGTCAATCATCCGTTTTTTTTTTTTTGTTCGTCCGTTTTTTTTTTCCTCTCTCGTGTTTGCGGTTTGCATTACGAGATTTGTTTCTTCTTCTGGACGAAATTTCACGGGCTTTTGTTCTCCCATTCGCGGTCCAGATCCTGGGCTGGTGCTTTTTCTCGACCGGAAGAAACGGATTTCCTCTCGAATTTATGCGTCTACAGTGGTTTTTGGGAAATTTCCGTTGACGAATTCCCGTTCCTAGCAAATTGTGGTAGCCTCCGTCTGATCTGTGGAAATTTAAATGCGCCTCCGGCATCGCCAGAAAAATAATTATTAATTAATAATTAGGACAATTATAAACCGCAAGCTTGTAATTCCCTTTCTTTTTTTGCTTTTTTAACTAGGAAAAACGGTTTCCTGAAACATGTCGTTTTCCGTGGAAATACTCTCTTTCTGGGAAAGTATTGCGCGCTTACCCGATACCTACCGAGGAAGCGCGCAAAAGCGCCTCTGAAGATGCGAGTTGGTTATTACGGGGTTAGAATTTCGGTTGAATTTTACTCTTTTTAGGGACCCATCAATGTAGAAGGCGTGACAGATCATTGTGGACGGTGCAGAACGGATGGGTTTTGACCAGTCCTGCATTTTAGGCGAACGGTGTTGAGATGACGTGATTTTACCTTTCCGGTTGTTTTACGACTGGCCAATTCCATATCGTGTGGTGAGAATGAGTGGCGGTATGGTTCTCGGCGGTATCGGGCGATCATGCTTTGCTGCATCATCTAATTTTTCTTCGCGTCCTGCCGTGTTTTCAGTCTGTATGAACTGACAAATTTTTTTCTTTCTGGAGACGTGGATTTTGGGATGGGTTTGGATTTTGGCTTGTTCGACGTATGTGCTTCTTCGGGGAAAGCTAGTGGGCATTGTTGAGGATCTGACTAGGTATTTAGTCATTTTGTGAGCAATGTGAGAGATGGCTTTGGTGATTTGACTAGTCATGAAAACATTTTTAATCGTACTCCATGACTACACTCTAAATGGCCATTTTGAGCTCGCCTTAACTTTTACTTGGAATTAATTGATGAGTATGCATAACCAGTAGAATTTTTGTGTCCGACACGATTCCCTTGCTACTTTCTTAACAGTGCAAACTACATTGGTTTTTTCTGTTGTATCCTGAAGCTCATGACTTAAGGTTACAATGTGACTATTTTGTTCCCTATTTAATGTCTAGATTACAGTCTTGGTACTTCTGTCCTGTATAAAGTGGTGTGTGATTGGTCTTCTCCTCACCATTCAATTACACTTTCCTTTTCAATTATTCTAGTTAGCAGCATGGTGTTGATTTTCTGAATTGTTGCCTTTTTACTTTAACGGATGCCAATAGATTGATTTTTTGAGCTTGGTTTTGATTTTCCCATTTGTTCAGTTTCTTCATGTACACTTACCTTTTCTTTATGCAGGTGGAAGGAAGGGTTTGTCAGTCTAGAGAAATTTCAAATGCTTTGGAGTTCCTGAAGCGTAAAAGGCTTCAGAGAATGAAAACTCAAAGCGTCATGGAGACTGATGGTCTGTTGAATGTAATGAATAGAAGTGGGGGGGATGCATTGAGAGCTTCAGCTTCATGTGGTGTGAGAATACATGGTAATCCCACATCACATGGGGCTTCTACTGGGAAGGATGTCTTTCTAAAGCGGAAGGTAGAAAAGTTCTGTATGAATGATTTAGAGTGGACCAACCAAATTCCAGAGTGTCCTGTTTACTATCCATCAAAGGAGGAGTTTGAGGATCCTCTAGTTTACTTGGAAAAGATAGCTCCAGAGGCTTCGAGATATGGTAAATTGTTTGGACAACTTGGACTTCTTAAGTTTTCTAGTTGGGATGTTGTGAAATGTAGTTGTTCATGGAAGGGCATGTTCAGACCTCATTATTGCATAGGTTTCAAATAATGAGAACTTCAACATATGAATGGATAATTTCAATGGAAAATCTTGTTGCGTTTTTGTGAGGTTAACACGATTGAAGTGAGATGGTAACACAATTCAGCTTGCATGCCATGTATATAGTTATGGATAGCTTCTTTCCATAATCTCCTGTATGTGGGCTTATTGGTACTATTGGTGGAAATAAGTTTCTTGGGGTGGAAACTGGTTCAGCTAGATTTTTATGGTTGCGTTCAGCAGCATTTCTTTTTTCTGTAAACTTTAGATGCACAGATGCGACATGTGTTAGGTGGAAGCGGTTTGAATTGATATCAACTTGATTTGGTACTTTAAATTTTCAATGAACATGGAAAGCTAGCAAATTGGTGGTGAATCAAGAGAAAACAGTGTTGTTATTCTAGCATCAAGATCTAAAAACATGTAATCATGAATGCATCAGCAAATACAATAGTTAGGAGTGTTCAGATTTGCTGTCTTGGCTTGTCGTGTGGATTGGGGATCTAACTATGGTGCAAAACAACTCCACTTTGGCAGATCAAGATACTATGAAGGTTTTGAAATGAAGAATTGCCACCACTAATTGCAATGGAACACTAAGGATCATTAAATGCTAGCATATGATGTACCTCCCACATTACATTAGTCTGATTAGTACCTTTGTTGTTAGATGATGAGGAAATGGTTATTGTACTATGTAATCTGCCAGAATGGTAGACTGAAAGATGCCTGGTGGAGATGGAATATATTTCGGATTATTATTGATCACTGAACTTAATATGAAGTGGCTACAGAGAGGATTAGGTGCGTGCATCATATATATCCCGCAAAGTCATGCTGTGCGATGTCATTATACAGTTGGATGAATTATTTGTAGCTCAGCACCTCAAAGTGGCATGCGTAAAAAGCTATCATGTATATATTTGCCAAGTTGTGTGCAGAATGTATTGGGAATAGGGAATTTTTTTTGGTTGAATGGATTGGGAATGTGAGTATTGCAGAAAATGTCATGTGCTCGATATTTGTCCTATCCTTGGAAGCAATAAATATCAAGGAGTGCAACTTAACAGTGTGACGGATGTACTTTATTTGCATCGAGCAGTAACATAGAAAATGTTGTTACAAGCTGCTTTAACATGGAAGTTATTGTGTCACATTTAATACTTAAAAGTTCTTTGTAATCTTGTTTCTTTTGCTATGAATTTTGGAATTTGTGCTCTTACTACATCTGTGCTAATATGTTAGGTATATGCAAAATTATATCTCCTTTAAGTGCTACTGTCCCTGCTGGGGTTGTATTGACGAGGGAGAAAGCAGCATTCAAATTCACAACTAGAGTACAACCTCTTCGTTTGGCTGAGTGGGATTCTGACGACAGGGTCACCTTTTTCATGAGTGGAAGGTCATTCTTCTTTTAATGTTGAAAAATGTTTACCTGATTGTCCTACCTGATTGTCCTTCCGTCCGTTACTCTCTCTGCTGATGAGTACATATTTGCATTCAGGAATTATTCTTTTCGGGAGTTTGAGAAGATGGCAAACAAGGTTTTTGAGCGAAGATATCATAGTGTTGGATGTCTTCCAGCCACATACATGGAACAGGAATTTTGGCAAGAAATTGCTTGTGGAAAGATGGAAGCTGTTGAATATGCTTGTGATGTTGATGGTAGTGCCTTCTCATCTTCTGACACAGATCCACTTGGAAGTAGTAAATGGAACTTGAAGGTTAGGATCTAATTTTTATTTGCTATCTCCCAATGTTTTTCTTTAATCCACTTAATGCAGTGTTTTCTAGTTAAAGCATATTCAGTGATGTTTGATAACACAGCTGGCGAGCCAGAAGTCACCATGTATATTGCGTTTCATCACACTTCTATATTGTTAGTGTCCTGATGAATGGAGGACACTTTGCATGCTTCTAGGCTTGGCCTATCTAGTTTTCCTCGTAACTTCATTTCTGTTTTGACTGCAGAATCTCTCACGCCTGCCTAAGTCTGTTTTACGTCTGCTGGAAACTGCGATTCCGGTACAAATTTACTTGCCTTCTCCTGTCATCCTTATATCTATTACCCTCTGGTCCTTATGCTTAGTGATTATTCCAGGGAGTGACTGATCCCATGCTTTACATTGGAATGCTCTTTAGTATGTTTGCGTGGCACGTAGAGGATCACTACTTGTACAGGTATAAATAATGGTTAATGCTCCAGCATTTTGGAATGACTTGTTCCTTAATTTTCCATGTATCATCTTTTAAATTTTTGCCCTTCTACTGAGCATCTTCTTCACCTTTTGCTTGCAGTATGAATTATCATCATTGTGGAGCTTTTAAAACTTGGTATGGAGTTCCCGGTCATGCAGCTTTGGATTTCGAAAAGGTAGTTAGGGAGCATGTTTATACCACTGATATTCTATCTGCCAATGGTGAGGATGGAGCTTTTGACTTACTTTTGGGAAAAACAACTTTATTTCCCCCAAATATTTTGTTAGAACACGACGTCCCAGTCTTCAAAGCAGTTCAGAAGCCTGGGGAGTTTGTTGTAACATTCCCTCGAGCATATCATGCAGGATTTAGCCATGGTAAGATTTTGTAATAACTTTGCGCGCATGTGCAAACATGGAAATGCTTGTGCATGTGCATGTTTTGCACCTACATATCTGATGCATGCATTGAGCAGAGAAAAAGAACTCTTAGCTCAAACTTGTGTGGGATTTCTTTCATTTTACTTTGCAAGTTGCACTAATAGGTCTCCAACTATTTAGGTTTCAATTGTGGCGAGGCAGTGAACTTCGCACTTGGTGATTGGTTTCCTCTTGGAGCCATAGCTAGCAAGCGTTATGCACTTCTAAACAGGGTTCCCTTGCTACCTCATGAAGAGCTTCTCTGTAAAGAAGCAATGCTTCTCTATGCAAGCGGAGAACTTGGAGATTTGGACTACTCATCCGCAAACCGGGCGCCGCACCGCAGTATGCAGATTTCTTTTGTGAAGCTGATGCGCTTTCAGCATCGTGCTCGCTGGTGTTTAATGAAATCAAGGGCATGTGCTGCTGTATCACAAGTTTCACATGGAACAGTTGTCTGTAGTCTATGCAAGCGTGACTGCTATGTAGCATATATCAACTTTGCTGGTCATTCCGATCTCGTTTGCCTACGTCATGGTACTCTTTGCTTCTTCGTCATTGCTTTTGGCTGATGACTTCCTCTTTCTTTTTTTTCTGATTCTTAATGGTTTATTGCAATTGTTAATGATTTCTTCAGATATTGAATCAATAAAATCTCCACGTGGAAGCAATTATACACTATTTGTGAGGGATCATTTATTAGAACTGGAAACAGCAGCCAGGAGGTTTGAGCAGGATGAGCAGATATTGGAGGATATCCATCGGGATAAAGGCAGCGATGATGAATTGTTTTCTATTCCAAATTTATTTGGTGACAGTTACTTTCCTTATTGTCACATTCATCCACTTCCTCTAGACGCTCATATTGAGTCACCAGAGTTGGACTTTATTGAGAGAGAACCCAAACTTAATCATGGAAGAAGAGATTTGGAACCCGAAATTCATCAACCATACCTCTCCTCAGTTCATCCGATTCATTCAAATTCAATGCTGGCTCAAAGCTCATCTATTATTGATGATGTAAGGTTTAGATATTAATTGCCACATTTTTTATCTTGCATAATGCATAGTTTAGGAAGTCACAGATAAGCTTGCTTTGTGACTGCTGGTGGTACAACATGATTTTTGAACTATATTTAGGTGCCGGCTTTCTGATGTTTAGTCTGGTAATATATGTGCAGAATGCGGGGCATCATGTTTTTGAGAAGCCGATTCTTAACTCTGACAAACTTTCTGAAAATCTGTCTCGCAACGCATATGAATTGTCTGTCTCCCCTTTGTCATATGATGATTGCACGAGTGCCCATCAAGATAGACTCCACAACTCAGCAAGGAGGTCATTTTCTGGACAATATAGTGATGACTCTGATACAGAGATATTCAGGGTTAAACGACGCCCTATGAAAGTGGAGAAGAGGAGTAGGCATGATTCTTTGCCCTCACAGAATTCTGGACGCCAGGTGTGGTTTCAGTCTCTAGTGCGACTTTTTGTTGAAAAGTGACGCCTTTGCTGTTGTTTCCTGTTGTTTGTTGTTGGGTTGTTTTCACTGTCTTCAAGTCAGAATGTAAGAGTGGTTTTTTAACTGTTGAAAGTAAGGATAGGTCTTGACGTGTTTTATTTGGTTGATATTAGTTTGCCTCAAACTATGATAATTCATTTGTTGAGTGTGGCTTGGAAATAAACAACTAGCCATACTGATTAGGAGATTAGTATTGAAGTGCTCGTGGAGCAACTGCATGCCTTCAAGCTTTTTGGGGGTTAAGATGCTTTCTTTTTGAGGAACTTTTTGGTTTACCTTTTATATCTATCTAGATAGCTGGCATGTTCTCTCCAGCCTTCAAGTTTTTGTGCAGGCTTTCTACATTTGCTTATATCCGCTTATATCAGGATGTAGATGTTCATTTTTGCTAATCATTGCTCAAGGCATGGATAAGTGATGTTTTTATGTGTTGGTGACACCATCCTTTGTTAACGTCAGTAACTCAACTGGTGTTGCAGTAGCTTGTCATACCATTTAGCTTGGATTATGTATTAGCTTTATACATGTTTTCAACCAACTGTCTTTTAAATTTCTTCAATCCTCGTAGCCTCAATATGCTCTAGAATATTAGAAATTTCTAGCTTGTCCACATTCTTAAAACTGAAACTGCTGTTGCTTTTGCTCATGCTATGACTCACAAGTTCGTAACTTCTATTGATGTGTCTTGGTGATGCTTTTGTGAGTTAAGAATAGTGATAATGCTGGACACCAACATCTAACATTGAAATTTGCCTTCTGGCTTGTGCACGTGAATGCAGGGATTGAAGCGATTGAGAAAACAACAATCTGATCGTGGGCAGTTGATGCAGTCACATGGTTACAGGTCTGATGAAGCAAGATATGACGTTAGTGCATCTGCTCATCACAGGGAAACTCCAGGAGCCAGTTCCAGGGACAGGTTTGCTAAAGGATCTTCTGTAATATCTATTAAATTTAAGAAATTGTCTAATGAGGAAGTAACAAACAAGGCCGAACGCCAAGCAAAGGATAGATTCCAATATGAGTTGGGAAAGGCCATGAGGGAACCTCCCCCTTTAGAGATTGGTCCAAAGCGCCTTAAAGTCAGATGCCCATCGTCGTCAGGGTCAGAGCGGAGATTGGATTGAAGTTTAGGTTTGGACTCAGAAAAGTTTAGGTCTTTGTAAAGCAAAGGAGAAATTTGGTCTTGCCTTACTCTGCAGCACATTCTAGAGCCTGACTCCGCTAACATTTGTTTCTCTAATGGGGTTCTAACGACACAGAAGAAGATTGATTTGGGAGCAGCAAGAACACATTAACCTCAATTAGGATAAAAAATTCAAATTCTTTGTGCAAGCCTCGAAAATGGGAGGCGATGCACCGAATGACGATTCTTGGGTTTCTCAGGCCGGGGGTTGTTTTTGCTTCTTGGGCAGAGGAACCTTCCAGCACAGCTCAAAGTTGGATTGGCGTTTTAAATTTTAGTCGATGTACATTTTGTTTCTAATCCAGATATGTTTTTGTTTTTTTGGGTCGAGGGTAATTGGCCTCGGCCACTGTTCCCTACAATTAACATACTGCTTCTCCCCTGGTCGGTTCTTTGATTCTTTTTTAACCTTTTTATTTTTATGGCAATGGTGGTCGTTGTATGCTGAAAACTACATGAATAAGTTGTAGAGAAATGTCTTCTCTTTCTCAATGCGAAGATGATTCTCTGTTTCTCCGGGGTGCTTTGTATCTATATATTTTGCTTCCATAACCGGGTGTGGTAACTTTTCTGCTGCTGGTGGCGTTTGTCCTTATTTTTCCGGAATGAGCTGTTCGATCATGGAGAAACTCCTATAAGATCCGTGTTCAGGGACCAAGACTCGGTCAAAACGGTCGGACTCACCTTCTTCCAACCAATGTCAACCGTTGGAGCGTGTGCCTTTGATCTTCTGACCGAAAGAGGGAAGCTACTTCAACCCTTAGCGACAGCTCTAAGGCCCTGTCCACACTGGGCCTCTGTCATCGACTTTTGACCCAAAGCCTCAAGTCCACATAAGCCCGCGATTCATCATGCTTCGTTCTCTTACACTCTTGAAAATCGAGGATACGGCGACTTCCATGAATTGGCTAGTTAGTGCCTAAATGAATTGGTCAACTAAGGTTCAATGACCATCGCAGGCAAAAAGGCCGGAACTATGCAGGTTTACATGATCTCTCCAAAAGAGTGCTCAAGACATTCTCAAGCTAATGTAATGTTCAACATATTTTTGCGTGCATCTTTGGCAGCAATCACGCGAAGAGAGGGAGAGAGAGATTTTTCCTACTTTAATCCGTAGGTGGGACCAGCTATCCAACTGTGAACCTTGACCTTCTTGACACAAGCACCCTATTCTGATGTGATTTCGAATTTCCTGTGCGTGAAAAGTTCTTTGTAGGACCGACCCTTCTCTCCTTCAATAATTCCCCCCAACCTTTGTGTTCCAAGAAGAGAATAAAAAGATATATTGTGGAATCGGAGGGAAAAAAAAGGCGAAGCCAACGAAGAAAATTACGGAACAAGAGAAAAAGGAACAAAAAACCAAATCATGTTAATGGGTTCTTGTCATAATCTCTCTCTCTCTCTCTCTCTCACTTTCCAGCAAATGATCTCTCCGGATTTGTAGGGCACTAACGGGTCACACTTATTCCGAGCCTCCATGAAAGATCCTGTCTGTTTCTCCTCTTTTTCACTCTTTGTTTCTTGTCCTTGAAATTAAGGATCTGATTACCTACTTTTAGCTCATGGAAGAGAATATCGAATGCAAGGAACTGGGCACTTGCCACTTTTTCAAGCCTCGTCCGTGTGGGTTTCGCTTTGAGGGCCATGGCCCCCCCCTTCCTTCCTTTTTCCTCAGATTGATTTCGAGCGTGTTTGATCACAAGTTCCCAAGCATATTTGTTTCACAAATGGAAAAGGGTCGCCTGGCTCTTTATTACTCTTTCTAGTTATTCAAAAAAGGGTCGTTAGATATGGGGGAATATCACCCAAGAGCCCTCCACTAATTATATGCTTCCATTCTTAAGTGACATTCCTTATCCTGATTAGGCATTAACAAATTTCCTTTTGACAGCTTGCCTCGATCGAGAAGCTTCCGTTTTGCACTCATATCATCCAGAGTCTTCTCAATTTTGTTTATTTGATCGGAGAAACTTAGCCTCCTGCTCTAAATGGCTTGTTAGGAAGTATAATTGACATAACATATTTCCTCATAAGTCAAGCTCCATCGGTTGACATGGTGCCAAAATACATTTTGTCAGATTGAATTCCGACATATCGTACTCGAATATATGAGAGGGAGAGTATCGACTATCGAGAGATACTATTCATAGGGAACTAACGAATGTTTAACATAATCGATATTCTTCATGTTATTGAGTAGATATTACTCGACATGGTGGTTAACCCCTTGTTTGATCATGTTTTTTGGCACTACAAGCTCCTGATTCTTGAATAAATGACTCACTCACCCTCCTTTTGATCTTGCATATTGAAAAATATATTAGGGGTTCTAGACAATTAACTTTAGATCCCTTAATTTGGTCATTGAACTTATAACCACATGGCACTCTCACACCTCCTAATTCATTAATCTAGACCCTTTTAAAGTTAGATGTTAGTACGATGGCATAGACTGCCTAATTCATTATCTAGAGAGATGCCCTGTTAGCTAATAAAGCACCTTCTCTCTACCTGTACACCTTGTCCGCTAATTGCTGCTGTGCATCGCCTATGGGAAAACAAAGACTCAGAGCAGTAGATGCTAAGGAATGGCAAATTAGCAGGTTTCTGGATGCTTCCAAGCTAGTTATCATTTATCGCGTAGTTAGCATTCGTAATATCCTGTAAACACAAAACCCTAATTTCGATATACGAGGAATGTGTAAATTGTCATGTAGTCTACTGTTGGACTAAAGAAGAATTGTGAGGCTTATGCTTCTATATATGGGGTAGAAAGATGGAGTATTTTATCGAACACTTAGACAAACCAACCCCGCACTCTTGGAACATTGACATTACTGGTCATCTTCGTTGCTTCCAATGCTGTCGGTAACCCTAGGAGAACATTATAGGGCGTTTCTCTCTCTAGTATTTACTACAGCCCAAAAGGCCATTATGCTAAGGAAACCCTACACGGAATTGCTTGGAAATTGAACTATGCAGGATATTTTGTCTTTCGCATTTCAGATGTTCTTGTTCATAAGTGATTATAAGGGCCTGCATGGTAACACTTCTGTTCTCGGGAACAAATTCTGCTTAGAAATGATTCTTTTTGATTTTGTTCTCAAGAACAATTTCTGAGCATTTGAAGGTGTTTGGTAACTGTTCAAAATTTTTATTCTTGGGATAGAAATGCATTTGGTAAATCCTTAGAATTTCTAGTCCAAAATATTTTCTTTTAATTTTTTAATGATTTAAATACATTTTTTTTTTATCTTTTATCTTTTATCTTTTTTATTTTCCCTTCCCCACTGTGGCTGGTCGCCGCCCGGTGGTGGTGGCCGTGATTGGCTAGGCGAGGCTTGGCGACCCACCGGTGAGCTCGCTAGTGGCCAGGCGAGCCTTTGGCAAGCTCGCCGGACCTCACTCAGCCACTCGCCGGAGGTGGCCACTGCCGCCGACGATGGTCAGTGGGTGGAGATGGGGCAGCAATAAGCTGAGGGAGGAAGAAGAAAAGGAAAGAGAAAGAGAAAATAAAAAAAAGAAAGGGAAAAAAAAATTGATTTTTGAAGTTGTTCCTGGAAGTAAGAAGCAAATTTTTTTTTTATTCTGGATTCTACTCCAAATTTATTTTCGAAACAAATTTATTCTTGGGAATAAAAAATTTACCAGATGCATTTTGTTCCAAATCAACTTCCGGGAACAAAAGAACATAATCAGTTGTTTCGGAAACATAATCAAAATTTACCATGCAGGCCATAAGTGATGGAAATTCGAAAATCTTCCCTTCTCTCCCATGCAGATTCCCATGGCATCATCTAGTTTATGACACGAAATCAGCAGTAAGCGAAATTCTGAAGAAAAACACAACCTAGCGGAACCCCAATTTCTCGTGTTTGCAAAGTCGCAATAACAACATCCTAAACTCTAGATGCACAGCTAAAGATGGACAAATTGCTCAGAAAGTTGCACTAATCTAGCCGAGCCAAAGTTGGCCCGGCATCAGTTGAATGCTAAGCAAAGAAGAAAAAGGTGAGTGAATAGTGTGAGAGATTAAGACGTAGCTGCAGCTTAAGTTCAGCACCCCTGAGATGCAACCTTGTCTTGGGCCAGACCACAAGAAGGTAATTCCATTGAATCCCTTAATGTCAGCTTGGATGTCCTATAGAAGAGGGTTAACCTGGAAAACCGAATCAGGAGATCATTTACCACTAAGATGATTATATTTCCACAATTACAAAATCTTCTTCCACAACCACTTCAAATTTTCCATATTAAATGGACGAATTCATTCTTGAAAGCTCATTCAAAGTCTTCATGAAAATTCTTGAATAATAGAAAGGCACGAATGTTGTCCAGATAGAGTATATAATCAGGGATTTGGGGCTTACCTTTTTTGTTCCTGTTATTTCCTTAGAATCTAATTCTTCTTTTCCTTTCCTTCTAATTCTTTCCATTATTACTGTTAAATATTTGTCGTCTTTAACTTTGTTTTCTTTTGCTCATTTTCATTTGTTGTAATCCTTTTTGAGTGAAGCTCAAGCCAGAGGTCATCTTCTATTCAAATCTTTTTAGAGTATGGAGATAATAGATAAAACTGGAATGATTACAAAATAAGCTTAAAGCTCACGAACTTGTATCTTACGTATTTTTCGAAAGAAATTTAGTATCATGATAAGTGGATGTTCTAACAGAATCATTTGCATTATTTTTCTCAATTAAGTGAGTTTTTTTTGGTTAAATTCGTCTTATAATTTAGAAATAGTGAATTTCTGAGGCAGAATTTTTTTTTTAGGAACTGTAATTGTGCTATGCTTTGGTTATAACTTCTTACAAGATAATGAATTTCGAAAGAAAGATATAAAGCTATTGTATATAACTCGTACAACTCATATTTAATCAAAATTAACTTTTGAAAACTCAAAGTTACATCAGTTATTCATATTGATCTTATTACCTTAACAAACTTTCTTAAAGGTAAACAACGCCAAAGTTTTCAGTTTCTTTTTATTTATTAAATAAATTACTTAAATAAACTATAACATTAAACTTATATGAATATTTCTAATAGTCTTTTACATTTAATTCTATCGTCTCTTACACTTAGTGAATGTCCTTGTCAGGCGCAAATTCTTTCACTCACCTGTATAAAATTACTTAGATCCTGTAACGGAAGAAAGAAAAAGGTAAGCTCAAACTCCTTCGTTTATGCATAGATTGTCAGAGGTTATATTTGGCTTCCCGCCTTTGAAGAATACACGCCTAAAATTCCAAACGAGTTGGCTAAGTAGGGCAAGTTGGTCCAAGCAAACACTAGGGTTCGAAATAGTCCCGGAAACGAATTTTCTGGGCATGGGAAATATCGTTTCGCCCAAACAACGTGCCGGAGTGCATCTGCGAACCGACGCCCAATAACGGCCCGCCAGGTCACTTAAAAAAAATACCAACCTACGAACCCGGTCGGAACGGAACTGGCATCTCGAGATGAAGACGACAGGAGGCTCTCTCGCCTCTTCACTGTGCTATGATTTCGGAAGGTGGGTCTACATAGCATTTAGCATGGATCAGGGTCATGAAAGCTACGGTTGAGTCATTTCGACCGGCTGCTAAAAGGAGAAGAAGCCTGTTGGGGGGGAGGGACCTAGACCTCCCAAGTTTATCGACAGAGGAGTGCCGATTTCCCTTGAAGAAGAGCTTTGCAGTACAGGTTGGTGGGTAGACGACATGATATTAGGGCAAAAGCTAACCCTCACCAATACTCCTACAGGCGTCGGCCGAGAGAGCTTTGGCCAAAAAATCGTTTTGTCTTCGCCTTCCCGTCGAGAGCAAAGACTGCTCATTCTGCTTTCCAAAAAGGATAATTAATGAGGCTCGATAAATCCAATCGCAGTACCAAGAAAACGTGTGAAGTCCATATCGCATGTCAACTTCCTTTGTGCTGTTGCATGGCCACTGCACTGTTCAAACCATGTCGATGCGTCGTATCGGAACAAAGTTCACGCGTTCTAGAGCGGCGACATTATGTTCCCCTTGACTTTTCGTGAGCTCTCCCTCTTTTTTTTTTTCCTTATTTACAATTTGAGCAACGCCATTACTCCGAAAAAACAAGTTAGCTCTCGAGCGGCTGACTCAATTGGTTAGGGTGGTAGACAATTTCTAACGTGAGGGCTGAATGCTAGCTGTTCAAATTTTGTCAATTGCGTGCAAAACGTTCTAATTAAGATACCTTACAGTAAAACCGACACTTGAACTTAATTGGTTCATAAACTTTTAAGGTGTACCATTAACTTTCAAGTGTTCAATTTTTTGCACTGTTACCAAAGTGAATCTCGAGTCATTGATAGACATAAGCACCAAACAGTTGACGAATGATGACAAAATTTTGGGAACACTAACTCACTGAATCATCTGTCCTCCCTTCACGCAAGCCAAAAGAGAATGTGAATTAGCTCTTTTACACTTTCAAAAAAAAAAAAAAAAAAAAAATTCTTTTGTGCTTCCTCTTGCGTCTTTTTGCCCAAAAAAAAGGGTTCCCTTCACTTTAGGGCTGCTCGATTTTGTAATTTATGGAACAATAATCCAAGAAGTGTGTCAGTGAAGTGGGCATGTCATCTTACGGTGAGATGACTTTTGCATAGCGACTGAGATCCTTTCTGGATCCCCCCCCCCCCTTCTTATGCTTTCAATTTAACTGGCTATGCATAATTGATTTTCTTAGCAAAAGTATAGTTAATCATAACATGCTTTTCGACCTCTTTAATTGGAAGGGAAGTTTGATATGTGTGAACGGGATGAGAATATAATCCCTCGAATTACAAAGTTGGAAAATCAAATAAAGAGATAAACTAAAATTTACTTTTTGTGGCCGTGCTGACTTTTATGAGAAGGACTGGATGTTATGATAATCTGACAAGTATATCATTTGATCACAACTATGTAATGAAAAAGAAAAAAAGCGAGGGACTTTATTCATAATTTTGATTCTCAAACTTTGGTCTAACAAACTCAACCAGACTCCTATAGAGTACGCCTGAACAAAGTATACATCAAGACAAGAATGACATGTTGTATTTCTATTTCCTTCTTTTATATGAAGATACATAACTCCAACAATATCGTGCTAGCTTTAAAAAATTGCAAGGTTCATTCCAATGTATTTTGTGAAATTGCAAAGAGACCCTGTTGGAATATATATGTTGAATCCATCAAAAGACTATCTTTTCCTCAAAAAGAGAGGAAAATTTCTCCGATCACTCTTATGATTGATGAGTTACAAGTTATGGACATCACTCATATGCATAATTATATATATATGGATGATTATGTTCATGATTGTAACCCACAAATCATACGGGGTGAGAGGCTTAATGAGTTATCACCACATGAGTTTGGTATGCATTTTCTCCAAATCGGAGTGGACTACCAAAAATCTACTCGAAAGGTACAATTTCATGTATTTTGGGAGGATGATGTAGTCATTGATGCTTTGGAAGCCAACTAGGGGCGAGAAAAAACGCAGACGCATTTGCTAACTCTTAGCAATTCGACTTGATTGGTTAATTTGTGTAAAAGTTCACTTAACCACCTATGTTAATAGAAACCTACCTAACATTTTCAATGCATGCCTGAAAACTGAAATAATGCATGCCAGATATAGAATTGGACTGCAGGATGTTGAGCGGAACTGACTGAATTTGTGATAGCATGGTGAACTAGCGATAGTGGCAATGGGATTGACAGTGATGGCAACGGTGGGTGAGGTAATGGTGGTGAAGTGGTTCTGGTTTTTTCCAAATGGAGTGATGGTGAAAGAAGGCGGTGGCGGCCACTGTACTGCATATGGTTGCGGTAGCGGAGATGGTGGTAATGGCGGCCGATGGTTAGGGCGGCCTTCGGCTAGCTAATAATACATTTATCATGATAGTGATAGTATTCTAAAGAAGGGGGCGGAGGTGAAGATGGCGATGATATATTTATCAGGTGGTGATTGTAATGGCAATGTTAGTGGTAAAGATACCTTGAAATCTACCTTTTAATGTTAAAAATTGGAGGATTTAAGGTTAAAAGCTAGCTATAGTCGAACTTGACCTTCACATATATATTCTATTCCAATCTATGTTTCTTAGGAGAGCATCTCTTTCCGTTCGATAAAAGTGAAAAATAAATGCTAAAAAATTAGGCATCAAATATCAAGTAATGAATATTTAAGTAGTGAAAATGTAAGTAAAAAAAATTGCTTGATGATAAATGACAAGTGTACAAAAAATATAATTAGTTTCTCACGAAACATGGAATAATGAATATTATTGGGGAAATTGTCCAATTAGTCCTAAGCTTATTATTCAAATGCCAATTTAATCCTAAATTTTTCATTTTTTTCTCAATTTAGTTCTCAACCTTTGTATTCATATGTTAAGTTTATAATCGATTGGGTAATTTTTTTTTGTTGTGTTAAAAAGAGCTTTTATCACAAAGGCAAGTTGGAGCTCTCGAGGAACAAATGCAAAACACGAAAGGCATTTTGCACTAAAAATTGCGCCCCTGTTTCTAATCCAAAGAAAACGAGAGCGAAAGAGCCAAGTAGCGAAAAGCAATCCAACAAAGTCACTTGTTTTCAACTTTTTCTTCCTCAGTCTTTTCATCCTTTTCTTAAATACGTTAGTACCATACTCCCACGTCCACACAAGAAAAACTCCCCTTTCTCTCTCTCTCTCTCTCTCTCTCTCTCTCTCTCTCTCTCTCTCTCTCTAGCCCCCTCAGGTGTCGTTTTCTAACATATACTTCATACAAACCATCCAACCATTCACTTCATACCTTGTCATTTCTCCCCTCTCTCTCCCTCTCAATCGCCCTCATCTCTAATCTCTCTGCAACCGCTCCTCGAAATCGATCAAGAAACATCCCCCCATCTCAACTCCCCAAGAGGTGTTGAACTCACTCCAAGATCTTCATCGTGTTCTTAACTCAAGAACAATACTCGCAAGTTTGCATCTTTCTCATCTTAGAGCATCATAACAATCGAGAGGAAGAGAGGAAGATAATTCCCAGAGGAGAGAGACTTTGGGGCTCGTTTGGGGTCACATGAGGATGGAGCTCTTCCCGGCACAGCCTGACTTGTCGCTGCAAATAAGTCCCCCCAACAGCAATCCCACCTCGACATGGAGGAGATCGACGGATCAAGAAGAGGCCAACTTGAGCTTCTGGAAGATGGCCTTGGACTCTAGCAGCTCGCTTTCCTCCTCCGTGTCGAATCCCGATGCTTGCCTCGAACTCTCTCCGTCGTCGAACGCCCGGTTCGCCGGGTCCGGACCCGACACTAGTCCTCTCCTCCAGAGACGAAGCAGCAGCAACCTCGTCCATCGTTTTCAAGAGAAGAACCACAAGCATGTTTATCAGCAGCATCTGCATCATAATCCGCTAGGCCATGAGGTCGGCACGTTGAGACCCATCAGAGGAATCCCGCTATACCAAAACACTTCTTTTCCATTCTCTCATCATCAACAGCAGCAGTCTCTTGAAGTTATTGCCAATTCTTCACTCTCTTCCCTGGCTAATAACGCTGCCATCAGCTGTTCGAGTCCTAATAGATTTCACTCCCATGGCTTGATGCGGTCGAGGCTCGGGTCAAGGTTCCCTGGGGCCAAACGCGGCACAAGGGCTCCTCGGATGCGGTGGACCACCACGCTCCATGCCCGGTTCGTCCATGCCGTTGAGCTATTAGGCGGCCATGAAAGTAGGTTAAATATTCATCCTCTCTGCCTCATTTTTCTCAATTGAAAGGCCAAGTTCGTCACTTTTCGGGTTAATCTACAAAGCAAAGATGATTCTTTCTCATCCCTAAACACTCAAATCCCCGATAATCAACGCACGCCGTTACTCTTATTTCCTTCATGAAAACAAGCTAAAATTTCTTTTATTGCTTCTGTTCCCATTGGACTTTGCTGCTAGCAACATTTTTAGAGATGTCACGAAAAAGACAAGCGACTATCTATAAATACTCATTGTGTTTCGATTTTTTTTTTTATGGTTTCCTTTTTGATGTGGGGTTTAGGAGCAACACCAAAGTCAGTTCTCGAGTTAATGGATGTGAAAGATCTCACCTTGGCGCATGTGAAATCTCATTTACAGGTAATACTACCTAAAGACATACCCCTTCTTTAATAAATAATTTACCTCTGATATTTCTGTCGAATTTTTCTCCTCTCTTTCTCTCTTTCACTTCACGTTTTTATTTTTGTCTCATTATGGGAGTTACAATCACATATTACGCTTGCTTTGACACATGTGTTTGCTCTTTCGAGACATGCACTTGTTTGCAGTTCGTAGAAAGGTTGCTTGTGGCTTCTGAACTTGTTATTTACGGCCCTACATTGTTATGTACCACACAGGGAGTTGTTTAATGCATTTTTCAAATTCCAATACCCTGCAACTTTTCTTGGCCCCTTCTTTTTCCCCTACATCTAATGGTCCTCCAAGCTCATCATGCACAGCTTTTTTCTTTCTTGCGTGAGGTAAAGAATTTAAGTCATCCGAGAAGGAAGGAAGAGAGAGAGAGAGAGAGAGAGAGAGAGAGAGAGAGAGAGAGAAGTGTAGGACAAAGCCGAGTGACTTGTGAAGGTGTTTCTGCAGTCCGGTGTCACCGGTTTGTCCGAACCAATCCGCGTTGAGTATGTGTAATGAATTTTCTTCTTACTTTTCGAAATTATATAGTTGTTTTTGTGCAAAAATATTGGCTTTTGGGAACTAGACAAGCACTAAAAATCCATGCACGAAGCCCGAGAATTGGAATGCAGAACCCCATCATTTCTTAATTATATGTTCATCATTCGGATGGTTCTAGCCACAGTGGTTCAACCATGGTTAGTCAGTACATTCTCAGTACGTACTGGAGCTTAAAATCATATGACGTGTAGAACAGATGACTGCAGTCGTCTTACTCGACTTGTCCCGGTAACTAGATAAATGGCTTTTTGCGCTGGTCAAAAAGCAGGAACTACATACATGGCTTGAGCCACTTTGCAACTGAATTTGCCAATGAACTTTCTGGTTTTTCTTTGTTTGGCCAGTAATTCGCCAATAATCCTTTTCGTTTGGCTTGATTTAGCTCGTTTAAATGGAAATCTTGCGTTGGCTGATTCTGTTGATATATTGAAGAGTAGAGCTCATGCATGGTTTAGCTACTTTGTGTTGATCCAATATGGGTCCTACAGAATTTGAAAGATGCATTCGATTTGAGCTATTAGTACCAGACTCAATTAATATTCCAATAAAACGTGTTAATCATTTACTTTTCATAGCCAGAATATAGTCCCTTTTTATTATTTAAAGAAAAACTCCGAATACTGAATCTATATTAGTTTTATTTACCATAAGACATAATTACTGCTCTCAAGAGATGCTTGTTGACATTTTTGTGAAGAGAATGCATTGCATTTCAATAATGAACTGTAATTTGTGGACACAGATGTATAGAACCGTGAAGACGACTGATAAGACAGCTGCTTCTTCAGGTATCGACAAGTTTCTTTATGCATTGATTTTGATTCGATTGGAACCGGAACTATTAGCCATCTAGGAATCTTTAATTTGACATATTGTAGGACAATCTGAAGTGCTTGATAATGCATCATCTGGAGATACCTCAGAAGATTTAGTGTTTGAGATCGGCAACTCAAGAAGGCCTGAGACATCAATTCAACAAGGAGAAACCAATAAACAAGAAAAGGATTTCAATGCCCTAAAGTGGAGCAAATCACCAAGGTGAGCACTCATTAGGTAAATGGCATCGCAATACCTTAATTACTTACTGCTGGGGGCCTGAGTCCATGTATGACCAGCATTTTAGTCCATCTAAAGAGAACAGCATTTAATAAACCGAAATAATCTGGCACAAAAGTGTAATTAACCAGAGTTTCAGAGGATTATTTACAACCTTGGCAAGCGATCATTCCACTCTCTTATCTTTTAAGTAGGCCTTATTTGCATTGGATGGATGATAGAGAATGAGTGTTGCATATTTAAGAATTAGGACGAAGACTAAAACAGCAAACAAAAAGAACAAAACCCATTTTATCACTGTTTTGCTAGTTGCTTTAATGTCCAAACCAGGAAGACAAGAACTTCAATGATGGCACAATGATATGTTTCTCATCATCATTTGCGTGTGACATGGAGATTGAGTAAGATACACCATTAACTCTCTCCTACAATCCCAAGAAATGATGCCCACTTGACAAGATCTGCCTAAAGAATGTAGCGAAGACATCTCTTTCTTTGGGATTTTGTGGGCACTCTCATGTGCAAGAGATACTAATAGGTGGCCCACACACTTGGTAGTCAAAAAGGGTCGATCCATGGATGGACCCATTCGTGGAAATTTGGGAGCTAAAACCATGCCCTAAATATGAACCCATTCGTAGAAAACTTTGGTGCCACAATTCTTGTCCTTGAAGCTTTGTATCTTTGTGTCGTCACTAATCAGCTGTTTGATTTGGCAACTGGCAATTGGTCCATCACGTGGGTGGGTTTCAAACTTTAATTCTTCTTTTCTGGATCAAGACAATAATGTGTAAAAAGCGGGGGAGCTCGCAAGAAAGATCTGTTTTCTAAGTGATTCTTGCTTTTCTCTTGCATGGCCTCCACTGATTGGACATAGTTTCTCGAGTCTTAACGTGTCTGGTTGGTTTCTAGCAGGGAAGCTTGGAAGCAAGGAAAATTACCAGAAGATAATTTCATAGGAAATTGCGCAACATACATTGAGGTACCAAACTTTGGCACTTGCTTTCCCTAAATGCCCCTCTTTGTATAGAAGTTTGCTTTTTCTCTTGTAATATGTTGGTCTCATCTTTAAAGGTGACATCTTTGATTCCTTCTCTCTCCTCTTTTTACGTTTTCTGCTGACACTCAAGAGTTGCTTCATCACATGAACTTGTCCCCAGGATTTTCAAATGCTCTCTGCAATTTTTTCTTTTGTTGCTGTTCCTCAATAAGGAGTCTTTTATTCCCTGAGACATAGTGTACTTTTTATTCCTACCTCCACGCACTTCCCTTTTGCCCATGAAGTTTTGCCTTTTTCCCCCTCCTGCAGGAAGATGGCAATCTAAAGTGCCCAAGCAATGAGAGAATATCAGATGTGAGCTCATCAAATCTTTCATGGACAGGCAATAACATGAAGCCCAATCTGGAGTTCACATTGGGAAGATCATCTTCACATTAATTGCTTTTTGTTTTTTGTTTTTTCCCCCTCTCCTGTGCACTACTCATTTTGAAATCATTATACCTCTTAAGGGGTACTGCTCTTTGTAGAGAACCAGGTGCCCGCTCAGAAAATCAGAGTGAAAAAGAAAGGAGAGAGAGAGAGAGAGAGAGAGAGAGAGAGAGAGAAGAAAAGTGAAAAGGAGAGAGAAAGGAAAAGAGAAAAAAAGTGAGGGGAAAAAGAGAGGGAAGGAGACAAACAATGACAGAAAGCAGAAGAAAAGCAAGAAGCGATGGGGAAAAGCAAGTCCTGTCCTTCTAATTCAACTAGTATGAAACCCTTCCGTGGGAGCATCCAAATCAAACGCATCATATTCCTACGTAGATATCAAACCTAGTTGGTTTGGTTTGTCTCCCACTAAGAGAGAGAGAGATATCTAACCATCAATAATGATGAGCATAGAAAGATCCTTTGCGGTAATTGTAGTATGTTCTGATGGGCCGTTGTCACACATACTTGGAAAAACTTTCCAAGCTATCCTTTTTAACCATGAATCGAGTGGTCTAAGCCATTCGACCAATGTGGTGCCCACATATTTGGTATCACTCGATTCATAGCGAATCAATCTAGGCAAGAATTTACCCACCATGCTTTGATATATTTTCTGTGTATATGAATGAAAGATAGGCAATGGGAGAGAATTCCTTTGCAAATTGTAAATAACGTGAACTCGTACACTTGTTGTCAAGAAACATGAAACCCGAGTTACGGGTCTTATTGCGTGATCTGCAAATTCTGTAAATCAGAGTAATTAAGATCCCGAAGGAAGAATGAGCAGTCGAAGAAGAACTGTGCGTCTGTTATTGAAAATCTCTCTCTAACATTTTGCTTTTACTTAGCATGTTGTTAGCAAAATAAGTTTCCTTTATCTAAAGAAGTAATTGACTAAGAAAATGACTTTTTTTCACTAGTTGTTAATGCAATAGCACCATCTGGTCTTCCATGACACACCACTATCATACTCAAATATCTACAACTGAAGCAACAAAAAGAAAGATGAGAATGGAATGGATCGCACCCAAATAAAAAAAAAGATATAAGGAAAGAGGAAAATACTACTAACTTTTTCCTATATGTTGGGTGCTATTTAGGGTTTGCACATAGTGGGGGCAAAAGAAAGACTTGAGAAATGCCCCAAGTTCGGAAAAGATGAAGATCTGGTGCATTGAGTGCGTCAAAAGACGGAAGTAACTTTCGCTTTCGGTATCTCTGATTTGGTTGTGGCAAGAGGGCTCCATTACAGCTGAGCCAAATGGGTAAAATAAGGTGTCCCCTTTTGAGTTACTCACCCTCCAATATTGCACCTGCATGCGGTGCTTAACGTAAGCGAATGATACTATCATTGAAAACCCTAAAAGAAGAATGCGAATGCGATTGTCTACTCCGGACTTTTTGAGTCATTTGAACGCTTTGTCTGAATTAAACGTTCCAAAGTCGTGCTTGTGTAATTACAGAGCATACGATGTTTGACCAGAAACTGACACATTGGGGCTCCTTTTAACAGCAGCGTGTTGACTGTGGCCTTATGAATTCACTAGAAACTTGATAATTCTCTCTTTCTCTGTCTCTGTCTCTGTCTCTGTCTCTCTTCCGTCGGAGCAATAATTCCCATATATCACACAACTTGTTCTTTTGACCTCACTTGCCAGTTGCCAGTACAAAGTCTGTCCAAAGCGCACGTACACGATGCCGAGGTTCTTGAATAAAGGAAAAAAGGACCCTCCTTATGTGAGTTTAAATTGGGGGAAAATGAGAGATATAACTTATTTTGGAAACATAGGAGGTCAAGTCAATCTTATAAACTTTGACTTAATGTATATGTATATTCAATGTGGTTCTTGAATTTTACTTTAATATGCAATGTGATTTCCGAAATTTTTAATTTATTCAATAATGAATGAACTTTTGGTACATGTTTAATTTAGTATCCGAGTTATATAGAAATGTTCAATGTTATTTTCCCATTAATCTAAATTCATGAAGAACATTAAATAATTTTATATAGTTTATGGATTAAATTGAATATGTATCAAAAGTGTAAGAATTATATTGAATAATTTAAAAATTTAAGATGACATTACATATTATGTTAAAATTGAGGGATTATATTGAACAAATCAAAAATTTATCAATCACATTATAAATTGGATCAAAATTTAGAAAGTATTTATGAAGTACGGCAATTTCACAAGAAACACGCATGCTTCTAGGCACATTTTCCTATATATATATATATATATATATCGTATATTTGATTATACGTGAAGATGCTTGTGCCACGTTTCAGCAGGACTTTCTTATGCATATGGGTATTGGTTGCTTTTTGCAATAATTGGCGCATCATTTCTACCAAACTCTTCCTCAGTTTAGAGAGAGACAGCTCTGAGTGAGATTCGGGGAAATAAATTTTGACTTTGACCCACAATCCAGCTCAATCAACCTTTTTCGTCGGGTTCAATTTCATGCTACATGTATAATAAATACCTATTCTAAAACTCTATATGCTAAATAAATAATGTGGTAAGTGCTTTTCTGACATCCACACATGACTTGTTTAAATTTCTACGCCTAGCCTACTGCATATTTACTCGACATTCACTGACTGTGCAGATCAATCTTGATATACCTAACCTTGTTCTTCCTCTAAAATATTGCTTAGCTCTTTGATCACAACTATAACGTACTCGAGACATTCCACTGTAAAATCGAAGTATCGCAATGCACTCGATCGAATTATACACAAACCTTTTTTATCACCTTGACCCAATTCAAAATACCCGATTGGCGGTCCTAAACTTCCACAAGGCACATACGCGAATGAAAAGATCGAGAGCGATCGTTCTTCAACCTAGTGTGAGAATGAGATCGACAAGAACAATTTTGGAGGAGGTTTTTAATGGGATGACAGGCTCTTATATAAATGTTTCAAGTCATGTCTAATGGAAATAACTTTCTTATTTTCTAATGACGATTGCATAAAATGCCGTCTTGATGGATGAATGTGAATTGAGCCGGATGGTATACTATGGAACAAGAACACGGTAAGTCAATGCTCTTCTGGTTGGGAGAGTTACCGTCCACGATAAAAGGGGCTGGAAGGTAAGCTCGTAACAGGTTCTCGAAACTCCCTTGAAGATAGATCTTCGGGGCCCTAATCAGATTAGCGAGACGCCTTCGTGCCTCGTCGGTCGTGAAGTCCAAGGTGGGGTCCGATTGTAAGGAGAAACAAGAAAGGGAGTAGAGTTAGGGGGACCCTACGCGTGTGGCCTTTAGCGGGCGCGAAGGAGCAGTTTCTTTCAATGCGGGCGCTAGGAGACAATAATGGGGTAGGGAGAGAGAGAGAGAAGGGGTTGGGGGGGGATGCGTACAAGAGCAATTGAAGTCGCTCACCTACATCGTGATAATCGCGATGGAAAATGCGTTTGGCCCCCCCACGGCATACGTTCAAAGGGCGCACAGGATCTGGCCACGAGCCATGACCATATTCATGGAAGCGGCCAGCAGAGGGAGTTAATGAAGACACTTGCTCGTCGCTGTCGTTCCGAGCTTGACAGGACATTGGGCCCAGCAGGGATTTAATGTAGGCCACGACCGAACACATTTCTCAAATTTCCAGGATTACACGTTGCTTGATGCCGACTACATATGCTACGGGAAACGCTAGGTCTCGCCTTGGATTTCTGTTCAACATGTACCCTTTCAAAGGCAAGTTGATTTAGACAATGTCCTGTAACCCGAATAGACCGAAGCGCCCTCACATTTCATGTGAATTCACGCTAACAGGAACCATTCTCTCTTTCATTGCGCTCGTGGAGATGGTTGCCATCTCAGGCGACCTCAGATTACGATAAGAGAGAGAGAGAGAGAGAAAGGGGTCAGTGAGGGACATCGTTGAGGTTGGTGGAGCTGGCCCCTTAACAACCGTGGTTATGGCTGACGGTGGTGGGCGCGATGAGACTTGGCCTTAGATTTATTGTGCTGGCAGTCGAACTATTTGAATGTCAATTTCCCCAATCTCTATTAAAAAATCTCGTACATCATGTTCGGATGACCTGCTTTCGACAAGATCGAAGCAGGTGGACTTAATCGACGAGCTTAATCAGGCCGAGCACAGCTCGACAAAACTTGCGAGGCGGTATACTTACAACCGATCGTATACTAATTCCTACTAATCATCTAAACAAATTCCTGGCTTCGAAGCCGCATATACGAAAACAGGGAATCTTTAGTGGGGGACATGTATTCAATCTATGATGTAGTGTTAAATTATTACCTCCTGTCCACAAATAAATGATGGGGGGTCCACTTACTAGCTTCATCTTGACATTTAGGGTTAGGTGGGATTGATAGCGTGGCTAACAGGGACTGTTTGCTCGAATAGTTGCCATCATATCTACTATAGATGCAATGCAATGTTGCATCGAAATAATGCAAGTGTAGATATATGTTTTCCTCGGACCCTCGGCTATTACCATAGGGTAGGTTGAATAAGAACTTCCTATCATGAGGGGAAAAAGAACGAGTTTGAACGAGCTCCGCCTCTTTCTGCCTTTTTCGAAGTTCATGCTCAATTCCCACTGCCTGTCATGCCAATAATGACAATAATTATGTCGGTCTGCAATTTGATCAGTTGGGATTCTCTGCAATTTGATCTGTTGGAATTCTGCTGAAGCTCTTGTGTGTGAGACGAATCTGTCGGCACGGAATGGGGTTAAGGTGTCCGGACATTCGACCCCGATTGGCTCTCCGATGCTTAAGTTAAGGGAGGAAGAAGGAACGGTAAAGCTCCCGAGCTTATGAGAGAACGAAAAAACCAACCTTCACGTTAGGGCCGTGCAATGGAAACCGCCTAGTTGGGACCAGTCGGTTCTAAGAGATTTTAAGAGGTGCCGGTCCGGTCCCCAGTTCTTATTTTTGGAACCGGTGGCTGGTTGGTCTGGTTTTAAACTCCAAGGTGAGAACATGATTAATTGGACCGATAGGATAGAACCGACCATTTATGTAAATTATTTTTAATGTTTTTTTTTTTTTTTTTTAAATTTTTGAACAGCAAGGATATTTGTTTCAAGTTTATGCACATGTTTTTTAGAGTATCTAGTTCTTTGTAAACTTTGATTAAAGAGAGAGCTCTAGATTTGGAAGATTGAAAGGGTATAAGCCTTGCTAGGATTGAGTTCAAGAAAGCAATTTTGGAGAAAAATATGTTGAGACACAAGTTTGAACTAAGAGACGAATATTTTTGAAAACCCACATGGGATGTATATTTTTTTTTCAATTAATGACATTAAGTGATTTGGTTCATTGGAACCGGACTAGATCGATCGGTTAGGTTCAGTTCCCAATTCCAAGACCGGTCGATCCGGTCCATAGTTCCAAAAATTGGGAACTAATCTTCTCGGTTTAGTTCTCGGTTCTTGGATGGGACCGGATCGGATCGGATTGGGAACTGATTATCCCTATATCACATACTTTACCAATTGAGTACGACGATGACGTCGATGATTTAAGGAAGAGATGCTAAGTTTTCTACAACATCTAAATCGCATGGCGGAAAATATTTTCCAGGATCGCTAATTATCTTTCTGTGAATGTGGATAACATTGGCGCGCAAGTTTTCCATTGTGGTTATTTTCTGAAGCCACAATACGGAGGATGAATAGAACCCTTCCTCGTTTTAATGCACCAAATCCTAATTGACAAACCCAAGCTAAGCCCAATCTCTCAGTCTATTAACCTAAAGCTAATGATTAATTAAGCTTCAAGCTCAAAGCTTGAACGGTTTAATCAAATATAAATTGTCAGCGGCTGAGCTTCATCGTTAAGACTTTCATCCTTCCAAGATTTCTTCTACTTTTCACTTCTCAGCTATTGCTTCACTTTTTGAAAGCTGAATACTTTAAAAAAACCTTCACCTTCAAGACATGTTATAAACGATATTTTTTTTCCGTTGCTAATAAGGATATTCCTCTAGTTATATGGTTCATCCAAAATAAGGAAAAGAGCTTTTGTAATATCTTTGCCATTGTGATATTAGGGAATTGCCGAATTAGTTCTAAAATTTTTGTGCAAATACCAATTCAGTCATAAAATTTTCAATCTTGCCTATATAGTCCTAAAATTTTACGTGAAATTACAACGTAATCCTCTTGACTAATTTTTGCTAAAAATTGCTGATGTTGCAGCGTGCCATGTAGAACTCTAAAGATGATTGGACCATCACGTCAGAAAATTTCTAGCAAAAAATAACCAAAAATATTACATTGGAATTTCGTACAAAGGTTTGAGAATAAATTGATAAAATTGAAAATTTTAAAAGTAAAGTGACATCTATATGATAAGATTAAGACTGATTGGGCATTTTTTTCATTGTGACATTGTAACATTCTCTTTCCAGAATGTAACCGAGCGTTAATGTTCTTTTTTCAGATCAAAGAAGCCCAATTACTTGGAGGCCCATTTCATTTTCACCACGACTATTGCCTAAACGAAATCTTGTGCTTCGAGGGTACTACATCTTGATATTTGCTCAAAAATCTCTAACAAAAGACTTACCTAACTTTGATTTGGTAAATGTATCATAATTCAAAATTGATCCCAAGGTCCCTCGTCTAGGAAATTTTTAAACTTATTGCATTGGTGCCAATTGCATCTTAAACTTTTTAATTATGTCAATTTAGTCTTAAATCTTTCGACCTAATACCAATTCAGTCTTTCCAGTTGATTTGGGCTAGGTATTGCTGATGTGGACATCGATCACCCTATGTGGCATAGTCAGTGTTGACACAGATAAATTTTAATATTTTTTTGAATTTATTTATTTATTTATTTATTTTCTTTTTCCTTTATTTTCCTTTCTCTTTCCTTCCCTACCTTCTTCCTTTAGCCACCCACCCTTGGCAATTGGCCGAAGGCCTCGCCGCCTACTAGAGAGGCTCAAACCCTTGCCAAAGGTTGGCGAGGTCGAGCCTTTAGCGAGGTTCACCAACCGTTGCTTCTGGCCAATCACTGAGGTCCAATGATCGAGTAGAGAAGAAGGAACAAAAGGAAAAAAGAGGAAAGAGAAAGAAAAAAAAAGGAAAGGCAAAAAATTCAAAAAAATATCAATATATTGTTAAAAGTAATGAATGTTAGCACTGATTGTGTTATGTAAGCCGATTAACGTGCACACCGGTAATATTTAACTAAAATTAGTTGGAATGAGTGAATTGGTGCTAGATCAAAAGATTTTTGAATTAAATTGATACAAATAAAAAATTTAAGAATTTTCTCACATTTTTTGCGAAAATGAATGACTCGTCTTTTTATTTGATTTGTACACCATGACCCGTAGTCAAGATAAGCAGCCTTTTGATGTATCGAATACATCACCTGTCATCGATTACAACTTGGATAAATATAAAAAAGAGAAGAAGAAGAATGGCAACTATATGGATAGGTCGCCTCTAGAATCTTTCAAGAAACCGTTTCTCAAAAGATCGGGGCCAATAAAGAGGTGATATTTCCATCGTTGATCCAGCACATTTGAATACTACGATTAGTCTTAAAATTTCGGCGAAATTTACATTTATTCTCACAACGAATTACAGTTAGAGACCTTCTTTCTCAACGGGCCATCTGTAAGAAGGGCCAGCAAGAGTTGTGACAAAAAAATATAATTAAGCCACGTCCATCTTGTGTTTATGTTCTTTTTTTTTTTTTGGGTTTTTACCCAAGAATGGGCGCAACTGGTTAGGATGCAAGAAATCTTCAGCTCGGGAATAAAAGTCATTCATTTAAATCCCACGAGCCGCATGTTACCCTGAGTCAAGGTCACTTGAATGAGCCAAGAGTCGGGATTTAATTGATTTCATGGACTTGTTAGATATATTTTATAGAACACTAAATATGAGTTTGTAATATTTTTATTCCTAAGAACAATTTCTTTTCAGAGATAGTTTTTATTTATTTATATTCCCTAGAATAATTTCTTAGTAAAAGAATGGGTTTGATAAATGCACAAAATTTCTATTCTTGAAAAAAAAAAAAAAAGGAATGCATTTAAGAGAAAAAGAAGAAAAGAGAAAAATAAAACGATTTATTCTTAAAATTATTCTCGAAAATAAAAAGCAATTTATTTTACTTTTTGTTTTTGTTCCAAATTTATTTCTTAAAACAATATTCTAGAGAATATAAATATTAAATAACGTTACTAAATGAATTTTTATTATTTTGAAAAAAATAAAAATGTTTTCAAAAAAGAGCCTAAATAGTCGGATTACGACGCACCTATCCCCGTGATCATCAAAAACGTCGTCGGGCTTTGGCACTGTGCTAGGGCGCGAGTGAAAGAGACTCGTGCCATCATAAAAGCCATTTCGACTCTCATGTAAGGCATAGGCAGCGGAGCGCGCTCTCTCTCTCTCTCTCTCTCACTGTCGACTTGGGAAATGTCAAAAAGAAATTGTTCACCCTAATCATACACCATCATTCAAACCTCGGCCCCGCCGCCCCACACGTGTCGGAAACTCGCTGCACCGACGTGGACCCCCAAACCCTGGCCGTGGGGCCGTCAGATTTACCTCGAGGTCCGAAGGGTGGGAGAAATCTGCCGTGAGGAAAGCGACTGCTGAGGAGCTCGAGGGGCGCTCCTCTCTTTTCGCATGGAAAGATAAGGAAAGAGGAGGAGGGTCCGCAGTGGGGCCTCCCGGCTGGAAGTGAAACTAAACTTCAAATCGCGGCCGGCTGCTCTGGGTGCACCGAGAGAGGACTTAACATTTCACTTTCGTGGCTCGGTAGCGGGCGGCGGAGAACGAGTCAAAGGGCAAATTAGTCAGGAGAAAGCAAAGAAATGATGATTTTGGCAGCAGGCTGCTTCAGTGATTGATGCATACCCGAAGCGTTGCACCGTGTGGGGTCTCTCTCGTGTGTTTGTTTCGTTCTTCCATTATTTCACGTCTGCAGGTGACGAGATTGGGCTTGTCGATTCTGGTGAAAAGAAGAAAAGCCCAAACCCACCATTTTCATGGTGAGTATCATTTTTAGTCAGTCCAGGCCCGTCCAAATCCACCCAGATTTTTGGGTTTCTTAACTGACGTTCGCCTGGTCTTTTTCCTCTTTTCAAAATTTATATTCATTCAACACGTTTCGTTAGTAGCTGGTCAATAGTGAAGAACCCAGAAAATAACCACCCTGTCCCGAGACCGTTTTAGGACAAAACCTCAGGCCATCTACTGGAACTCTGGAAGCTTCATCTCTCGTCTGAGCAAGCGAAGACTGTCCAAAAAGCTCATGGCGTGATCATGGAAGTGGAAGGAGATCAAACTTGTGCTCCTCTGATGGAGACAGGTGAAACAGTCCTTAGCCCTTTCTTGTTTCTTGTTCGCTTCTAAACATGGAGCAGGCATGATGAGGCTCATCTGCTTATGAGGAGGAGCAAAGGTGAGTTATCTATGTCGGATTTCCGTGACCCCCACGAAAGATGTGCAATCTTCATTTGCAAGGTTTTGTCCCCTATTAGGATCTCAAGACCACTCTGCAGCTGTCAAACAAGGCAAAACAGCAACAGGATAGGAAGGATGAGAAAAACATGATGCTTAGCTCAGCATAGTCCATGAGAAAATCCGGTGTCTCAACACTTCAAATCAGGACGGAGTCGGTCAATTCCAAAAGTCGGCTCTCCAGTTTCAACAAACGCTTCCAACCTAACAAACTACTAGTAAGGTCTTCATAGGAAATTTATGAAACTAAACTATACAAGTTTGACATGCAAAATCCTAGAATATTGCTACTGGAGGAGGAAAGGAAAAGATAATATTCACTTCATGTCGACGCATTTGCAGAACGCAGCACTTGTGATCCCATTGTCAAACACCTTGAAAGGATTGCAAACAGGCCTCTGCACCCCAGAAGGCCAATCAACATCCACCGGCATCTCCTGCTTTCTGCTCCCCCTCGCATTTTGAAGGAGTCTGCAAACAACCAATGACACAATCAAGTAATCATTGAGCGATGCCACTTCAAAGGAGAGACTAGTGAAAAATAGAATTGGATCTATAAGACCACAAAAGCAAATGACACAGCTCACCAACAGCCTGATGGGACATACTCTCCAATATAACATGATATTTTGCCATTTTGATGAATTTTCTTAAGTGATTAATGTGAAACAGTCAATAAAAACCATCACTAACGATACACCAACCAAAGAAGTGGATGCGTGAATGCACCTAACATTTCAATTGATCCAAGTGGCATTACTTAGAAGTTGCTCCAAATGAGTGAAATTTCTAAAGTTGTGAGCAGAGGTACCTTGCACTGAAGACCAGTTATAGTTGATCTCAACAAATCATCACCAACTATAAGTCTCAGCTTCTTGACAAAATCATCCCGCGTAATCTTCCTTGCCTGGTATCAAAAAGAATGTCAGTATGATTGGCCAAATAAATACCCATAACATTGAAAAAACAAGATATTGCTACAATATAAGCATACCCTGAACTGATTATAGTGATTATGCACCAAATCCATGTCTTTATGAGTAACTTTGTCAGAAATAGCAGCAAACAACATAGGAAAAGGCATCCAGGGGGATCTAGGAGTCTTAGGTGCGCTGGAACCTATGGTGGGAGCTTTCCCCTGATGATCCATAATGTCTGAAGGTGGATGGCTACTACTTTCCTGCAATTAACAGGAACGAAATAGAAAAAAATTATTTGCAATTAGAAAAAGAAATGACGATAGAGTTGCATCAGACCAGACTTCATAACGACAGGGCGAGAAGAGAATATCCTCATAAGAAAACAGTCATTGTAGATAAATATCCAAAATTCTTTCATTCACATCTGAACTTCCTGATACATCTTGTAGTATGATCTTAATAATTTATCTCAACTTTTCCACTTCAAATTCATCTTATGCAAATTAGTGCACATCCTGTATTAACATCTTTAACAGTTAATCAAGGGGATCTTAGCATCATACTCTATAATGGTGAATGCAAGATGGCCACCATGTGGCATGCTACTAAAGCAAGAGGCATGAACTCTCCATCACCTTGTCCTATTGGGAAAAAGAATTTTAAGTGCTGGCTACACGGCCCTTATAATATTGATTGACCAATCATGCTGTTGGCGTGCAATGCATGTCATCCTGCATAGTACTTAGCGACAACTCATTTTTTTATTGGCATATTGCACCACAACATTGCCATGGTGTTAACTGCCACATAGAATGCCTTCTCGTCCTATTAGTGCTGATGAGAAGCAGCCATCAACACTGCCGTAGCAAATGAACAGGTAATTTCTAATATTTAGCCTCCCTTCACACCCAAATAAAGATTTTCAAAAGGATAGAAAAATGTAAGTTCTCTAAGTCAAATAAATCACAGCGCATTGCCAATCATCAAGCAAACCATAGTATCCAAAGCAGAAAAAAAGTGGCACATAAACAACATATTTCGGACCCTTACTGAGTCAACTGCAGACGAGTCTGTTTGAGGCTCCTGGAAAGACCTTGTATCTCTCAATGCAGTAGGGTTACTACTCCTAGTTCCAATCAGATCTCCTGCATAGACAACAATATTGGGGCTAAAGTGCAGCAAATGCATATGAAAGCACTTGCAGAAAGACCTGACTAACTGAGTCATCCAATCAGTAGTTGAACTGATGATCAATCTCCTGAATGAAAGAGGCCCATTGAACAATCGACATCAACATATCAAAGGACAAGGCCTCGTTACTAAAACATCAACTTCAAAACTCTCTTCATCCAAGATAGGTTGAGTCTGAAGATGATGTCTGGATATCAAGATCAACTTCTGATGTTCCATCGGACAGATGACCAATAACATAATTGGCATGTTGTACACGATAAGCGTTAGCAAAAGAGATGACCAACGAATTAATAGAAAACTATTAAGGAATAAGATATCACCTTCGGGTTTCAATGTGACCTTGAAGCTAATAACATATTCTGGGTAAATGTGGGTGTTCATGTTCATAGTCCAGACTACATAACGTGTAGGGTTTTGAAGATCATCTACTCCATTATCAAAGCCCTCGCCACTTGGATAACACTGTGTAGATCCAGGATGTACGACCTCCATGTTTCCCATTATTACACGGCAAAGCACCATGTGTCCAACCCCATTTTCGTCAACATCACAATTATTTGCACTGAGAACAAACCAAAAGTTGAAACCTCTATATAGGTCAAGAAATAAAACTAAATGAAATCAACGGCGAAAAGGAAAGAACAAACTTAAATTACAAATGGATAGGTACAGCATAAACTGTCTCGTGTGCACAACCAATTTGTTCTTTTTTCTTTTTTTTTATTTTTCCTTTTTTTTTTTTTGTTGGGGGGGAGGGGTTTATGTTAGTTTATCACATCGACAATGGTTCTTAAAAGGGCATTTGTGAAATTAAATATGTTATTTTTGTAAGAATTAACTAGGACAAAAAGTATGCTTATCATGGTTAAAACACAAGGACAATAGCTAAGCCAAGACTTGCATTTTGACTACTTTCCTTGCAGTCCTAGGACCTGAAGATGCTTCGTCTTTGCTTCTTATGTGCATAAAAATATCAATTGCCCAATGGTTAAAATCATGTAATGGTTAAAATCATCTAAAGCTCATCAGAATTTGAAGTTTCAACTTTTCTTTACAGTGTCTTTTCCCTGGGGAAAGAAGTATAAAATGTTGCTTGCTGTATAAGAATTTGATCATGTAACGTGTGCACGAGAATATAAGCATGTGTCTAGATGCATCCAAATCAGCCTGTCGCACTTTGATAACATATTTGCTGCTGATATCAAAAGAAGAAATCCACCTGATCTGAATACAGTTTGCAGCTGCAAGCTGCAAACCATTGCCATAAGTGGGCTTAGTTATCAGTGGTCCACAATTTCCAAGCCCGTATGTCATAAGTGTGGGCAACACTGCATTTGGGACAGTAAGCCAAGCATGCTTAATATTTGCATTTCCCCGGCGTTTCTCGGTGATCTCAATTTGCTTCTGAAAAAGCTCTAATTGATCTCGCATCGGTTCACTTGAGCAGCAGTACATATTAACAATGTCCACAGCAGTAGGGTCCACACCTGTGAGGAACATCTTCCTCACTGCTTCAGAATCCAGTTTCCCACCGTCATGTTTTAGCCTAGAGGCCACTTCTACCTCCATCTGCTTGTTCTCACCAACAGTTTCAACAAATTTCACTTGGTGTTTCCTGTCGCAACTATCTTCAGCTTCCATAAACATGCGTTCATTGACTGATTTCTGGATTTGCTTGTTGGGAGTGGTCGACTCCCCACTACATTCCTTTAGCTTAAATTGATCTATGCCACTTATATCAATCTCTAGTTGCAGCTTCAATTCACAAGGCCCATCCCCATGCATAGGCTCTGGTAGATCAAAGCATTTATGTCGACAGCAGTCGCTGGCAAAGGTTTCTGGAAAAAAGAAGCTACCAGCTTCATCAATCCACGCAATAGGTTGCTGTACATTACTTTCCAAGTCTAGTCGAAACATGTGCAAGAAATCTAGCAGAAAATGATCACCACCAAAATTCACCTCAATGGCAGCCTTCTTCTTGCTCAGATCCTCCTTGATCAAGCCAATTAGATTCTGGGGGAAATCAGTCCAGTCACCATTTTGATAATACATCAAGCGTCGCGGAACCCCACTTTTCATGAAATTATAATAGTATCTCGCAATAGATTTTCCAAAAGGAGACGGGCAGCTGGCAGTACTTTTGTAGCCATCAACTTTCCTTCGTTTTCCATGCTTATTAGTAGACGATATATCGCAGGAGCGCGGAACTTTGCAAGCAACATCAGCAATGCCAACTGCTCGCTTTCGCTTCAATTGGAGCGAGATTCTTTGCTTACCATCACTATCCAATACCTTTCCGATTTCGGTTGGCATTTCTATCTGCTTGTACTAGATCAATCACTTTTGACGAGTACAAATTCGAATGCAAAATACGCTTGTACGGCAAGTTGGACAAATAGTCTAGCTCACATGCACCTCAGAGTGACTGCAACACAGAAGATTGCAGGAGAGACCTGGAAAAAAGTTAAAACGAGTCAGAAGCTAACTTTTTCTACCAACAACAAGACAATGGCCCATTGGAAAATACGCTATATATGCAAAAGATGAACTCACTTATTTGAATCTTTCCGTACAGATCTGTTTAGTGTCACTTTGGCCGAAGAAATTTAAAAACCCAGACCAAGGAAATAAATACTTTGCCATCTATATCACGGGATATAGCTTGATAAAAATTAAAATCAAAAGATAAAACATACCAAGTGTAGGTGTCAAAGTTCATTCCACACATATTCATCGTCTCAATATCAGTTGCAATTGTAATAACAGAAGAAGCCATCCCCTCTGATTGCTGTAACGCCTAGAATACGACAGTCCCTACAACACCTGCAATCAATAAGTTCCATCAACATACCAAACCACAACTCGAATTCCAGCATGTTTCTCGCTCTTATAAACCTTAAAAAAGTTATAGATCAAACACATGGACACCAAACGAACTCAAAAGTCCAAAAATTTTATAATATTACTCAGCTAAACTCCGAAGGCTCCTAGCTTTCTACAAAAAAATCATCTTTTTCTAAATCACTCCAGTTTGTGCAAACAAAAATTGTCAATCACCCCAACAGATGAAGAGCGTCTGTCAAAACATGCTCAAAACTAAGCAGAACCGCCGGATCTACGTTAGATTTCTCCCAATTGCCATCGACAATCCCGAAAACTTTGCGAAACCTAGAAAGCAAGTACACAAACCAAAATTCAACAACAAGGTACGGATTTCATCGGGGTAAAGTACTTACACGAAAACCGTAAGAGAAAAACAAAGCAACCGGCTTCGATCTGCTCCCAATCAACACGAACCACAAAAAAAACACAAAAACACACAAGCGCTGATTAATCCGTTAGGCCTATCTGACGAGATAATAACCAAAAGCAAAAGCAAAGAAACCAAAAAACAACAAACCCTTCAATCGCATGAAGATTTACAATCAAACCTCCAATTCCATGAAAGATCGGCACTAGAAGGCAGGCGATCTAGCTTACCAGAAAACAAACAAACGAGATAACTGGCCGTAACCGAAGTTCGATAGGGCGGGACCGCCGTCGATCAGGGCAGTCCAAGGCCGGGCGCGGCAGGAGATCGGTCGAGAAACCCTAGATCGGGAGTACGGACGGCAGGGGAAGGGGGGAGGAACAGTAGCAAAGTGACGACGCCGTTAAGCGAGGAGCGGCGAGACCATGAAGGAGCCAGCGGCTAAACGGCGTGAGCCCGAGTCGGCAACCTGGCGAGCCATTTTGATTCCGCACGAAAGCGTGTCGAAGGTCGGTCTTCTTCCTTGAGCCAAAAGCAAAAAACCCGTCGCTATCAATACCCGTCCCCTTCCGGCACCCCAAATTTGAAATTATTATTCCCACGGATTTGATATCGTCACCCGCACGGCACGGGCGCGTCCCTCACCGCCCCCTGATTGGTCATTGACTTGTCAAACGATGCGGCCCTGCCGCGTTCTGATTGGCGGATGCGGATTTCTTTTTGCGATTTTTTTTTTTTTTGGGGGGGCTCGGGTGCGGGTGAGTCACGCGTGGGGCAATCGATTATTTCCTTGACTGGAGGGTGACTAAAAAAAAGTAATCACGTCTGACGAGGACTCCGGATTGCAATTTCCTAATTTCTGTGGGCCCGTCGTGGAAATAAGAGAGTTTATTATAGGAGGCCGGTGGGGCCCGGTGCGAGGTAGGGGGGAAAAGATAAGATAGCCTTACGTGTCGTCGTCAGCACCTTCCTTGTAAAGCTACTCCCTTTAAGCAGCGTGCGTGGGCCCCACGAAGGAGAGACGGAAAGAGACGGGGCCGGCCCAAGACCGAAAGCCGAGTCGTGCGAGGGAAAAAAAGGCCCAAAAGGAGGAAGCGGTCGGTAACGGACGTTGAAAGGCGGAGAGAAGGCGGAGGGGAAGGCCAACCCCCTCGTCTACGACGCTCCGCTGACTTTTTGTTTTGCATTGTTGACCGATGAGTACCTAACCCGAGTCATCTGGTCATCGGTAAATTTGATTTGAACGTCTGCTGTCGAGAAAGTAAGATGGTATCCCCGTCATGGGGTTTGGCTCTTTTCTTTTGCGGTCGTAAATTCTGCGTCTGAATTGTTGAATTTTCCAAAGCTTGCACTAGCTCGAGAAAGAGTCGAGATATGGACCGATAATTTCGCGAGTGACGAGATTGAGAGGTCCATAGATTGAGGGAAAATTGTCCAAAAAAATCTTGAATTTATTATACTTTTGCCAATTTAATCTCGAACCTTTCAATTTTGCCAATTGAATCATATATTTTTCTTTCAAGTTTTGCCGATTAAATTTATCTGGCTAATTTTGACCGAAAATCATTAACATGATGTATCATTTTGCCAATTGGGCTAGTGAGAGCCAATTGGTCGGCAGAGTTGGCCCATGGAAAAAGGAAAAAAGAAAGAAGAAAAAGAAAAAGTAAAGGAAAGCAAAAGAAGAGAAAAGAAGAAGAAGAAGAAAATATTATTAAAAATTATTTTTCAGTTTGAGCTAGAATGATTAACGCTCGTGTTAATGATTTTCAGTTGAAATAACCGGACGGACAAAATTGGTAAAACGAGAAAAAAATTTAGAATTCAATTGACAAAATTAAAAATTTACGGTCGAATTGGCAAAAATTCAATAAATTTAAAATTTCTTGGATAATATTGCCCCATAAAATGTAAACATCAAGGAGGGTTTCCTGGCATCCGATTGCTCGTCCACGTCCGAAGCAAGTTCCAAGCGTGAAAAGACAAGTCGCTAATTAAATTATGGAAGGAGAAGTAGATGCGCAACGCGGAATTCCACTTTTGTGGGCCATGCTCCAATTAATAATGTCGACCCCAAGATGTCGTACGCGCCGCTTTCGCACGCTAAAAGCGAGGAATAGCATTGGGTTCCCATCGCAAACGATTACTTAGAATATATAGACTTCCGAGTTGACGAGCGGTGGTGGGGGTTGGGGCAGCTGGAGATGGCACCTCCACCAGATGGCGCCAGCCAAGGCCAGTACAGCACAGGATGACTTTTGGAGCCTTCCTGGGGAGTTACCCAAGTGTCACGAGCAAGGAAGCTGGGGCTCCTCGAGAATCAAAGTCGTCCCAAAGAGTCGTTGAAAAAACGGAGGAACGAGGGTTTGATTCTCCCTATGATCCGATTCTACAGAGGAATAGGACTGGCGTTTGATTAAAGAAATTCTGGGAAGTTTCTCTACTGGTCCATTCCTATAGCCCGGTATTACGTGTGGGAAAGAATACTTGGGCTGCAAGGAGCTTTTGCTGTGCTTACCAGCCTCCTCAAAACGGTCTTTCCAGGCCTACCCTTTTCGGCTTTTTCGGGCTGAGTTTCGCCGTGTAACACGAGCAACGGATTAGCTCAGAGATGGATTTCTGAGGACTCATCTCCACCTACTAGTTGCCCGTTCCAGGGAGTGTTCTTTAGTCCAATGATCCGCAACTGATGTTGATTTGCCAGTACTTGCTTATGGGAAACGAATTCACCTTGACAGGACCCGCGCACCAACTTTTGCTTGCTAGGGGGGATGTGCCGTTTTTGATTGGATACAAGAATTGGTGGTACCTCGTCAGTTGTCAAATGTCTGATGATGGAATCTGGAAAGAGAAAGATGCATAGGCTTTTTATCGTTTCCAGAAGAGATGCATCGACTCTGCTTAAACTTGAAGCTGTCGCTCTTCTTGTTGAAGAACAGCAATTTTTGGTTCAACAGGGCTCCGAACAACTCCGAATCAATTGAACCGTGAGTTTCTCATTTTTCATGAGAATCAAACACACCCTAACGCAAAAATCATGACCAAAAGAAGTTATAAACAGATCCCTATTTTGTATTGATAACTAGGGCTCCAGATGATACCAAAAGCTCTCGAATGCTCATTAAAGGTCTACATGGCAACGTTTCTGTTTCCGATAACAGTTTATTCTCAGAAATGTTTTTTTTTTTGTTTTTGTTCTCGAAAACGGTTTTAAGATTTGAAGGCGTTTCAGAATCGAAATTTTTTATTTATTAGGGAAAGAAATACGTTCGGTAAAAATTTCCATTCTTTTGATTATTTTAATTTTCTTTTTTTCTTTTTTCTTTTTCTTTTTTTTCCTCCCTGTTGGCCCCGCCGCCGGTGAGGCTCCGGCGAGGCTCGGCCTCGCCCGGCTTGGTGCCGCCTGGGTGAGGCTCGACCTTGCCCAGATCTACGAGGCCAAGCCTCGCCGGTGGCCGGGCAAGGCTCCGACGAGCTTGCCGGACCTCGCCCTAGCCTAGCGAGGCACCGGCGAGCTCGCCGGACCTCACCCGGCGGCGGCGATGGGGCGGCTGAGGGGTGGGAGAAAGAAGAGGAAGAGGAAGAAGAAAAGAGAAGAGAAAGAAAAAAGGAAGAAAAGAAAGGAAAAAAAATGTTTCTTGAAATTGTTCTCGGGAAATAAGAAAACTTGTTTCTAATTTCTACTCCAAATCTATTCCGGAGAACAAATTTGTTTAACAAAAAATTTACTAAACGCATTTGAAAAAAAAAAAACAAAAGAACGAACAAAAGAACAAGCAAGTTTCCGAGAAGGGGAGCGTTACCATGCAGGCCCTAACATGACATCCCCACGATATCAATGGATAATCTCATGCATGAACAAGCAGATTATCGAGTTCATGACCGTTGCATCCAAACTTTTACAATGCATCGCTTCAGGGTCAAGAACTTCAAACACTGACTATATAAAAAATAACACCACTATTTTTAAACATTTAACCCAACTAAAACGCATAGAAAAAAGGTGTCAAGAAAAAGTGTGCCCACATTGTAAAATTTATAGTGACTCGGTATACCGAACCCATCACAGAATGGCCTCTGCATTAAGAAATGTTTTGTCAATGGGACCTGCCTGTACTACATGGGGCTTCCCACTTTAACTTTTGCTGCAGCTTCCTTAATTTGTTCGATTGTAAAGATTCCGAAAACATCGTCATCACTTACGGCATTGATTACCGCTAGAGCTACGTCATCAACACTAACTGGTGGGGCCAAAAAAATATCGGATGCTGGGAGAGAGCTTAGAGGTTTGGTAAAGTTTTCCACAGCCTGCAAAATTCTCTCCACTGGTTCACCAATGAAGTCGAGAGGAATCTCAATACCATCTACCCTTCTTTTCCCGTATATGAAGCCTGGTCTCAAGACAACACCTGGTGCAAAGGAAACACTCACATCAGTCCTGTTGCAGCTGATAGCCATGGTCAAATCAATATTCCTTCTTGACAACTCTTCTCTAAACCTAATAAAGGGCTGTAAATTATTAGCTTGCCCACAGATTTAATGAAAAGTTGCTGTAAGATTCTCCATAATTGAATTTTATTTGGGGAAATGCATCATTGTAAAGAGGAGCTGTAGTCCAAGATTAGGGCAATGCCTACATATATGAATTCCTTGCAGCTCTTCTTTGCATGTTACTTCTCTTAATACCAGGGGTGATTCCAAGGAGATTGTCAGCCAGACTTGTATGAATAATGTTTAATTGGCTATAATCAAAACATATAGTTGATTTAGTCAAGGGAAATTTAGTTAGCAATACTATGTCCATCCACGTGAAAAATATCCCAGTAGAAAACACGTGTCTCAGATTACCTGCGTTCGGATACTTGGAGAGGACTTCTGATTCGGCTTTTCTCTTTCCAGTGAAGTATCCAGAAGAAAGAAGAAAAGATGGCAAGTTGTAGTCATGCACGGAGATGAGGACAAATTTCGGAACACCTGCAAGGAATAAAAGGAAAGAATATCATGTCAAATTTCAAATTAGAGGATGCGCTGCAGTGCATCAAGGGTCTTCATCCATCATGATCAAGACTAGCATGATCAACCAATTAACTAAGTAGCGTTGGCTACAACTTCCCACCAAAATCCTTTGCAGCATTCACAGCAACAACATTGGCCTCCCCGTTGATCCTCTGCATCTGCTCTTCACTACCAAAACCACCAAGGGTAGAAACCACAGCAGTTGCCCCAACTAAAACTTCATCCCAGTTGGCATAGAAAACATCTCCTACAGGGAGATACATTAAGTAATCATTAATTGAGAGTAAGCTACTAAGCATGTGACATACTCCTCCCTCCGTGCACAAGTGCCATATAACAAGCGCATGAGTCTCCTCAGTAACAGCTCCATAGCCACTTAGACAGCCAATCATCAACATCTAGTAGAAGCCGATATTAGCCATAGGCATGCACAGAATGCAAAAAAGCTCTGCATTGTTGCATCAACTCTAGGCAGTAGCAGCCTCAGAACTTGAGCACAGCCTGATTCTCAGAACTTTCAACCATAATGTGCAGTAAAATTCAGTTTTAGTATTACTACGTCCATAACATACTTCTGAGAATCACCTAGAAGACAAAAGTTAACATATAATTCCTTTTGGCCAAGCAGATGAAACAATTGACAACATCATGAGGAAACATGAGGAAGAAAAAATGTAAAGCAAACGACCGGAAGTTTGTAAGACATGAATAATGCACAAGAATTTATGTCTTGCTATATAGACTGATGTGTTGCTCTAAGTGGTATAGCTTTCAAGACCTGCTAACTGAACAACTACAGCATATATCAAGATCTATCAGCAATTTAATTGCAACTTCCAAGATCTCAAGGGAAAAGGAAAGAAATACATTTCCTTTGAAGCAAGACCAAACAAGGAAATAAAATGGCATAATCCCTCAACAAAGCTAACTTTAAATGAAGAACTGTCCAAGCATTTTGAGACGAGTTACTAGTAGAAGTTCACCTTTACTGTGATAAAGCATCTAAAACTCATACTTGGATTAAAGTTCAAACAAAGAAGTCCAAGAGACATGCCTGAAGCCCATGTAACCTGATCAACCCAAGATCCTGGGTAAGTAGGTTGTCCGGACCTGCAAAAGTAATTATATAGACAGTTCAAACTAGGTTCTATAGGAAAACAATCAGCTCCACCAAATTAAGACAACAAATGTCTTGACGAGATAAATGACTTTCAATCTGTCATTGGCTGATTATTGGAATTGGGAACTGATCATCAGCAGATCCATCTACAGTTTTCCCACATTTATAGAATAGTTCTCTCACCTGCTCAAGCTAACAACCTCTATCCCCTTGGATACAGCAGCCTTACAAATTGCAGAGCCAACAAATCCGCTGCCTCCAAGAACTACAACCTACCGATAGAAGAATTTCCATGGCAATGCCACTGTTATATATGTAGGCAACAAAAAATCAAGCTAATGACCCACGAAATGTAGGTTTTAAGTCTGACAAGTTTATACCCGTTCAGTCTTCACATCAGCCACAACATCTATTGTAGCAGACTTTGAGTCATCGCTTACACCAGCTTCTGCGTAGCTGCAGTTTACCCTAAGCCTGCAATATGCATGGACCATAGTCATAGTCAACATACAAGTACCATTACTTTTGGTCTCAATCCGTGGAAAATAGCTGAAGGAAGTATATATGAGAAATGGAATGAGATGTTACAACAACATAAAGCATAGCATGATGCATAACAGACATAGAAGAGGTGGTCTAGACTCTGGAGGCTGCACTAATGCGTGGCGAAAGTAGATATGAATAATCATTCTACTGTATAACGGAAGGAAGCAATGACTGTCCACATGTTCTGAGCACAAAAAGCTGCATGGGCCATTAAAACTCCTTTTCATAATGCTGAACCAGCTCGACCCAGCTTATCACCTCATAAAATTCGTCTTAATTGTCACAAACTTGGGACAAGGCACTGCGCCATTCCATAGTGCCAGTAGGAATTACTGCTAAAATGGTCATAACACTCTCTTGGCTATCCAAACTGCACGGGCCATCCAAACTCCTTTTCATAATGCCAAACTGGTTGATCCAACTTACCGCCTTGGAAAGTTCGTCTCAAATGTCACAAATTCGGGACGAAGCACTGCACCATTATATAGTGGCGGTAGGAATTACTTATAAAATGGTCATAACACCCTCTTGGCTATCCAAACTGCTGGGGCCATCAAAACTCCTTTTCGTAATGCCGAACCAGCTCGACCCAGCTTATTGCCTTGTAAAATTCAGCTTAAATGTCGTAAACTCGTGAAAGGCACTGCGCCATTCTATAGAACCGGTAGGAATTACCGCTAGGAATGGTCACAACGCTCTCTCGGCCATCCTCCCTCGAGCATCCTAGCTCAAATTCCTCATTCGACTGAAACCATAAACCAAAAGAGGCGCCCATTGCCTTCCTCGTCACAATTTAATCTGAACAAAGCCTCATCCATACAAACAGCTCCCATGTCGATGTACAGCTCTTAATTAGTCCTCCCCAATCCCTTCAAACCGCGTATTTCGGAGCAATCTCTCTCTCTCCATCAAACATGGCAACAAGCACAATCAATGCAACAAGACTTCGAAGATGCTGTATCAGTACACCTGATCGCACTGAACGGAGTACGAAAGCACTGCGCAGGAGATAATCCGAGCGAATTCGAGGATTCCAGAGCAAGAAAACGGAAGTTCGCGAGAAAGGGAGAGAGCTAACCGGGCGTTGGGAACGGAGACGGAGCGAGCAGGAAAGGAAGCGCGGGCGAGGGAGGGCGGAGGCCTGGAAATGGCGGCCAACGAAGAGAACGACGCCATTTCTCCTCCTCTGCAAACCGGTCGACGAGGTGGACTCGACCCTCAAGACCGGACGACGATGTCGAAGAAGAAGAAGAGAGACCGAATTCGGAAATGGAGGAGACTCCTCGTGTCTCTGTCCGTCCTTGTGTCTTTTGCTGAATTTTGTGACGAGCCAGCGATGGACGTAAAACAATTTTCGTGAAAATTGAGGAGGGGAAATGTTTAGCCACTCGGGAGTTGGGCTTTAGGATTCTCCGGCGACCGGCCGATTTTTTTATTCAAAAATAAATGTTTAGGCGCAGTTATCCAAGGCACATAAAATACTTCAAAGTATATTTATCGCGACACAAATATTTTTAATTATGTCACCAAAATATCTGAACCTTTTTATATCACGAAAAAATCCAACTACAACAAAAAAAAATAAAAATTGAGTATTTATATCACAATAATCAAATTAAGGATTTAGCAATGAAAAAAAGTTTGAGGCATCCTATCTGTGGTACAGCAAAATAGTTTAGATTTTTAAGCTTTATCTATTTATTCGGCTGGAATATATTTCTAATCCTTCATTTTCAATGCAGATTTAAAAATAAAAATAGTTTTCTTGTCTTTTCAAAAAATACGTGTTACTCCCTCCTCCTCTCGATTAAAAAAAAAAAGATTCGAATTTTATTTTCATGATTAATTCTTCAATCATGAGAAATGCACATGACTTCCTCAATTTGCATGTGGAGATGCGTTCGGGGCGGGCCATGTTCCATCTTTACAAAGCACCAAAGGACGAGGAAGAAGCGAGATTCTATAGCAAACGACCGCACATCGCTTGTTCTACCGAGTACATCCATTAGGAGACAGGCTATCTTTCACGTCCCGCTTGAAGACAACCGCTAGTTAGTTCGTTATAGTCGGCATTCGAGCATCTTTTTGACCAAGAGACGGTCAATGAACGATCAAGTGGGCCTCTCGAATAAGTGCCTCCAAACCCAATGGGCTCGGAACATTGTAGGCCCATGGCAAAAAGCATTCGGTGGCGTAAGTCCTAGAGAATTAGTCTATCGGTACGAAATTTTGATCTAAATCACATAAAACAACAAATAAGATCGAAATTTCAATTGGAATATTGCTTTTATCTTGATGCGGTGAGAAACTGTTACCATTATTAACGCTCTATGTATTTTGTAGAAAATAGATAATTTGAAAAGTATTCTTTGAAAAGCAATCACTCGTATCGTTTACAAAAATAAATAGACATATAAATTTTTTATATTTTTATAAGAATTTTATACATAAATTGTTGTTCATAATGAGAACACTTTCCATTGATTAATTATTTCGATCAATACAAAAGATTAATTTTTCGAAAACTATTTTACAAATTATTTATTTTTCGTGAAACAAATGGAGTCTAAATTTACTAAAATGAAAAAATTAACAATTTTTTATGACCCAATTGAAAATAAAACCTCGAGAAACACAAGTAGTTCCTTACCCTATAACAATGCAGTGAAGATGGAAGGAAGAGGGGAAATTGGCATAAACAGTTTATGAAGTTCTAATTTATTCAACTTGGTGCTTGAACCTAAGTTCAATGTATAATCTCAATTTTTAATTTGTCTAATGTGATTATTAAAATTTTGGTATTAAATTTAGTATATAGACTATATAAAAATTTATAATGTCATCTTTCAACTTGAACTAATAGAAGGATGATATTGGACATTTTCTAGATTCAACATTTACCAAAATATTTAGAGAGCGATTAAACAAATTAAAATTCAGAGACACCAACGATATTGCAATTGAGTTAAAATTCAAAGACCACATTAATCAAATTGAAAGTTCATGATTCACATTATACATTAAGTCAAATTTAAGTTACCATTTGCGTAGATGGGATTGCCTTTTGGATTCTTCCGTTGTTCAGATTTCCCCATTAGTCCTGTAGGTCTAGAGAAGTGAATTGACAAAACGAGTTAGATTTGGGGGAACTTGCCACAGTTATTTCTCAGATGCTGCATTTAAGGGAAGATCTTTTCATTTCCCATTTCGCTTCTACAACGCTCCCCACTCCAAGTCTTGCATGGCTCGAATCCCCTACCCTACTTTGATGTGATAAAACCAGGTAGTCCACACGGCCATAGTTGGATCATTCCCTTTCAACTCGTTCCTGTATGGGCTGCTTTCTTGTGTTGGGACGGCCATCCTCGCAGGCAAGTAGGACAGGCCTTGATATTAATATATTAGTAATGCCTATCGAATTTTTCCAGCAGTAATTACGGATGTGTCTTGAGTTAATCCGTTTCATTGTTGGCAGTCTGTCTCCATATCCAAGTGAACAAACCTTTGCTCATCATTCATTATATCTAGAGGTGGAGATGACCATGGGTCTATCACGACCTTCTATTTGATCCTAACCTTATAACGGTTGCTCATACTTGTTCTTACCTTTTTCCAGTTTTTCAAGATTTATTGCGGGAGCGTGCCTTCATAGATTTTGTTCTGCTGCAATTTGGTGTTTCACTTGGTGATTATTAGACCCGTCAAATGGGTGGGTCGGGTCGGGTTTGTGTCGGGTCGAAAATGGTCCGACCCATATTGACCCGTTTAACCCGTTTTGACCCAAATTCATGTAATGTAAATCTAATGACCCACACCTGACCCGTATTGCTAAAAGCCATCACTCGAAGCTCTATGTTAAATGACTCACCAACCCATATTTGACATATATTTAACTTTTACTTAACTCATATTTGACAAATATTTAATTTTCACTTGACCTATATTTGACCCATATTCAACTTTCACTTGACCCATATTTGACCCATATTCAACTTTCACTTGACCCATATTTGACCCATTTAATTAAAAGTGAGTCATAATATGGGTTTATGACCCATTTTGACACCTCTAGTGATTATGAACTTCCTTGGCTGAATTATAGCCACGAGTTTTCTTTTGATAGCCGAGAATCTCTTTGTCGTTGATCCTGTAATATTCAGGTCTTTTGGAAGTAGTGGGACCCACTTGGGTTAAAAAGAAAAAAAGAAAAAAAAAAGAAAAGAAGAAAGAGAGTTGAAAAGTCAAAGAGAAGAGAGAATAAGTGGTGGTTATATTTTCAAACTGAACCAGTCGGGAGAGAAAAGAAAAAGAGAGAAGATGAGAGGGAGAGAAGAAGAAAGGGAAAGAAGGGGAGGGTTTTGCACGCGCGCATCGCGGGAGCCTCGCAAAGCAACTCGATTATTTATGCAAAACCCGGTAAGTATACACGCCTCTTATTCCTCCAATCGAAACATTTTTTCCAATTTAGGCTCAAATTCGGAATATTGGGAAAATTGAGTGGCGAAATCTGATTTTTGAGTTTTTGGGCCATGAAAATTTATAAGAATGGTAGTTTAGGACGTCATGGACCCATGAGATTTTACAGAATTGAATTTGAACTTGTGATTTGTCCGAAACGGAATTTTGAACTTCTGCCCGCTGGATGAACAGTATGCGCGCGGTGACTGTGGGGTCTGATTTTTGTTGGTTTCGGCTCGAAATTGGATTGTCCAACTCATGGGTCTTCTAGTGCTCGGAATTATCTTCGTTTTGACTACAAGATTGCTTGAATCGGAGTTCGGATGAGAAAGTTATGGCATAATCAAGTTTTGCACCCTAGTCTCGCTTCTTGAACGACTTTGAATAAATTGCTTTTGTTAGGCATTTTGTTAGTTCTTAGGGGTCATTTTATTAATGTTAAGGCGTGATTTAGTAGTCTCAATAATTGAGGTAGAGTTTTACCGGGTTTTAACTCATTCCTCAATTATTTATTAGGACCGCGAGTTTGACGATTCAAATACCGTTTTATTGGGTCATAGGCGACGAGGTGAGTGGTACTATATCTTCTTTGAATTTGTAAAATTCATGTTGAGAAAATTATATAGATTATATATAATATGTGGTTATGAAATGACATGGTTATTGCATAAAAATCGGATCGGGCATGGACTACTTTTTGATTATTTAATAAAGGTTTGGAAAACGTATTATGCAAAGTAGTAGAAGGCAAAATATATTTTTAAGTGCTTTGCAAATGGTTTATGGAAAAGTATGTGGATGACTTGAGAAATTATGGATGATGATGTTGCAAAAATGTATTTATTTGGTTTATTATATTGATTCCTGGATTGACTTTCTGGTATTGGATTATGGTTATTTTGCTCATTATTGCTGTGAGCCCATTGAAGGGCATGTTGGTATGCATACTGGGTAGGATATCTTTCTGGGTCGAGCCACCGGCATTATAGTTGGAGACCTTGCCAAGGGGGAATCTTAGTCGCCTTGTCACAAGGCATTGTGTCGTGACCATGGTAAGAGATTGAGCAATAGATTAGTCAATGGATGGACCATTGGCGCGTGATTTTGAATGGAGATTATTCAGTGGACTTGACCATTGATTCTTGTATTGTTATGGTGGTTTAAATGAGTTTTCATATGAGTATAAGAGTAACTCCTATATGATTCATTATGTATTTTATATATTGAATGGAGTTTAAAGGTTATGGGATTGTTTTGAATCCATGCATAGTGCTTGCTTGATCTGCTTAAAAGATATGTATTACTCACTGGGCGGTGGTTGCTCATTCCACTCATCATTTATGTTTTCAGGTTCCTCGGTTAGCGGCGAGTAAAGCGAGAGCGTTGTTGGGGGAAACTTTTGATTTTTTTTTTTGGTATGACATAAGGAAGAAACTTATTTAGTGTTTGTTACCTTTTGAGTTGACTAAGTTCTTATTGTTAATATTATTTTGGAGGATTATAAAAACTTTGATGTGTAGCCAACGTGTTGGTCTATCCGATATATATATATATATATATATATATATATATATATATATATATATATATGGGTTTGAGTTCATACATGTTGATATCAGGTTGTTGGTTATATTGAGGCTGCGTCCTTCGCGTGGAAGGACGGCCGTGTCATATTCCCTTCTCTTGCAGTTTTAGGGTGTGACAGATCCTTTCTTCTTCCATCGGATGGTGACTTACAAGCAGCGCTACGTAAATAACTTACAAGCTGAAAATGATGTCTTAATTAGCATAAGTTGGTTTTCTAATCATCTTAGTCTGAACATTTTAATAATAAATCAAGTTCTCGTTAACAGTTTAAACTTTTAAAACTGTTGGCAGCAATCTCATAAAATTTCACATTCTTTTGGATTGCTCTCGTGATTTCGATTATTCCAACTCTTATAATATGTTCTAATTCCAACCTTGAAGATATAGGGGCTAAGCAGATTAGAGGAACAAAGTCACAAATTCTGCAGAATCATCTCCACCTCTCTTTCTCGCGAGTCAAGACTAGAAAAAAGGATGTAATTCCATAGACTTTGGCTCGGCGACCCCACTTCTGACACGTGTCCTTAAGTTTTTTCTAAAGATTGACAATTTGTGCTTAAGCCCAAAGTGGCATTGGTGAGAAGATAATGGAACTAGAGATTTGCACCTTTGATCAGCGTCAACGCAACGGTTCTTTTACTTTCCTCTCAAGACGAATGGAAAAAGCCAAAGGCAAGACAAAAGAAGAAGCACGAAAAGTCAAAAAGCTAAATTTATCAAAAGCTGGAAGTTGCGAAAAATTATGAGCCGCAGATCGTGTGCCTGTGGCAAATTGAAAGGGGCTCTGGAGCACGACACGTGTATTCTTATGGGCCCAGAGATTAGACTTGTCATTGGACTTGTTAGGCCAGAAAAATTTTCAAACCGCGCGCAGTTCTTCCTTCTCTCCCCTACTCCACACTATCTCTCCCTCTTTGTCTCGTCACGCACGTCCGGTTAGTCTCTCTCCCCTGCTCTACACTTTCTCTCCTTGTTTGGAAAATATCGATGCACGTCTTCTTCTCTCCCCAGACAAGCTTCTCTCTCTCACTTCTTGCTTGACTCTCTCTCCCTTCAAGCCTGGCTATCGATCGACAACCACGTGCTTGACCGACTAGCTCCTACTCGTCCTAATCTGTCCGAGGCCCCTAAGGGTGCGTTTGGTAACATTTCTACTTCTGGGAACAATTTCTTTTGAAAAATAGTTCTTTTCTATTTTTTACTTCCTGGAACAATTTCGAGTAAAATGGGGCGTTTGGTAGCTACAAAAATTTCTTGTTCTCGAAATAGAAAAAGAATAAAAACGTGTTTGGTATTGACAAATTTTTTTTATTTTTTTCTTCCTCGATGGTGGCGGCGACCGGCGGGCGGGGGTGGTGACCGGCGGCGGTGGGGTGTAGATGGCGACCGGGGGCGGCGGCCGGCGACCGGCGACCGCCGCCCTCGATCGCCATCGCACCCCACCGCCGCCGGTCACCACCCCCGCCCCCGGTCGCCGGTCGCCCGCCGTCGCCGGTCGCCGCCGGTCGCCGGTCGCCGCCGTCGCGCCGGTCGCCGCCGGCCGCCGGTCGCCGGTCACTACCTGGTGCGGGGAGAAGGATGGCAACTAGCGGTCGGCGGCGACAAGTGCCGGAGATCGACGGCCGGCGGCCGGCGGCCAAGGGCGGCGGCGGGCGGTGGGCGGCGGTGGGTGGGTGGCCACGTGTTATAAACGGTGAGAAGTCTTCAAGAAATAGTTTCTAGAAATTGTTCCCAGAAATAAGAAGCTAGTTTTTCTACTTCTCATTTCTACTCCAAATTTATTCCAGGGAACAACTTTCTATTCAGGAATAGAAAAATCGTTGGCGTTACCAAATGGATTTCTATTCCTTTTATATTCCAGGAACAAAAGAGAAAAAAAAGAAAAATTGGCAAGTTGCCAAAAACAGACCCTAAGTTGTTGATTTGCTTGACTCTCTCTCCCTTCGAGCCCGACCGCCAACCGATGACCACACACCCAATCGCTTGTCACTATGCCCAACTAACCGACTTTGGCTCATCTTGATTTGTCCGAGGCCCCCAAGCCATCGATTCGCCCTTCTCTCCCCCTCCGAGGCCCCCCAAAGTCATCGATCTGCTTGACTCTCTCTGAGCTTGATGCCGATTGACGACCACGTGCCCAATCAATGGTCATTGTGCTTGACTAATAGGCTTTGGCTTGTCCTGATTTGTTTGAGGCCTCCAAGTTGTTAATTTGCCCCTTCTCTCCCCCTTTAGGCCCCCAAGCCATTATTTGATGGATGAGCCACCGCACCGCCTCCGAGGCCTAATGTCGATCACCGCACTCGATTGGCGATCACCATGCTCAACCAATTGGCTTCAACTCGTCTTTCGATCTGTCCAAGGCCCCCAAGTCGTCAATTTGCCCCTTCTGTCTTCCTCCATTGCCCCCTAAGCCGTTGTTTGTGGACAAGCCACCATGTCGCCTTCGAGGCCTCCAAACCCTCGATCGTTTGTTGCCTTCGCTATTGCGAATTGCTGGCCCCTCCTAGTGCCGCCCCTCCAACTAGGCACTCTTTCTCCTTCTGCATCACAAGGCTTAATCGCATTGGCTTTGCCTCCACCAACCAGCATTGAGGACAACGCCCCAATTGCCTTCGCCTCCTCTTATTAGGGGTGTAAACGGTTTGGTTCGGTTCGGGACGGTTTTTCGATTTTTGGTTTTTCTATTTTTTCTTTACTTATTGAAACTTAAATGAAGAGGAGATGATGATGAAGAGAGATTTGTTCACTTTTCATTAAGAATTCCAATTTGGTTCGGTTAACCGAACCGAGCCGAAAAGTTAATGGTTATTTTTCGGTTAACCGAACCGAACCAAAAACACACAAAATTTCGGTTCAATTTTTGGTTTGGTTTTTGACACCCTTACCTCCTGTAGGGTTTAGGGTAATTGATTAATTTTTTATCGCGGGATAAATTTCCAACGCCTTGCCGCACACCCAATTGCATGCATGATCAACGACCCCTAGCTTGTCCCTCCAAGACATTCTACTTTGTCGTTTCTTTTTGCAAGCCGATGAGCCAAGCCCTCGTTCAACGGATGAATTCACTGCATCGGCCTCGATGATAATTGTGAGTCGACCGATGACCGCGTGCTCAATCAAAGACCCTCAGGTCACCCCTTCAAGACATCCTACTCTCTCTTCTCTCTACAAGCTGCCGACCCAAGCCCTCGTTCAATGGACGAACCATCGAGCAACCCTGACAACCATCGCATGCCGATCGATGACCACCGTGCATCAACCTACGACCCTCGAGCCACCCCTCCTAGACATCTTTCTCTATCTCTTCTTCTCTCTCCAAGCCGTCCACCCAAGCCCTCGTTTGACGGACGAACCATTGCACCGCCACCAATGACCAATACGCGCTAACTGATGACTCTCGCACGCAACCGACAGACTTGCTCTTTGTTGGGTTGTGTGTCGATGAACGACCCCATCCTTCTTTCTCTCTCTCTTCGTGCCCAATCTACCACTTCTCTTCTTTAGTATAAATTTGTGGGGGTTCTTGCTCTTTGTTGGGTCGTGTGGCCAATAAGTGTGCATTAAGCTGAGTGATTTTGTTTTTAGCATTGTAGTTGATGCTTTGTCTTAGAGGGCTTTTGGGGAAGTAGTCAATTTTCTTATTGGGTTGATGAATTGAGGGACAAACCCAAGAGCAACCCCTTTTTTATGAGATATCAATAGGGTTAACTTCAAATTCGTGAAGAAAGAAATATGGGTTCTTGACAATTTTGAGGTGAACATGCTGACTTTTCTGATTTAATGAGCACGCATACAACATTATGATCGGTCGGGCACGGTGACCATCGGTAGGGCTTGAAGGGGGAGAGAGTGTAGAGTAGGGGAGAGAAAAGGAAGAATTGCGTGCGGTTTGAAAATTTTTTCTAGCTTGAAAGCCTAATCTTTGGGCCCACAAGAGGATAGGTGTCGTGCTCCGGAGTCCCTTTCAATTTGCCACTCTGGCACATGATTTGTAGCCAATATTTTCTTGAAAGTTGCAATAAAAGACCAAAAAAATTAATTTCCATGCAAGAAATTTAAAAAAGAAAAGAAGAAAGAAACGAGTAATGTCTGTTCATCATCTCTCCTCTCCTTCTCAACGTCCTTCAACGTTCGACATTATCCCCTTCCCCTTGCCCTTCCTTTGTTCTTGGTGGTTGTTAAAACCAACCCGATTTCTCTCTCCGCTTGCTGCAAGAGCTTCACTTTCTTGTTTCTTCTTCCCCACCAGCCACCAGTAGCGCTCAATCTTGGTCATTAGCATTTTGATTTTTCAGCTACAGCGGCATTGCTCTGAGCTGAGGTTAAGCTTTTCCACATGCTCATTTCTCCTTCTCATTTGGGTTTGGATAGAGCTTCTTGCGCTTATTGCTTGGATTCGGATGATAGGTGCAATTCAGTGTGCATCTCGTCGTTGAACGATGCGCCGCTTCGTAGTTTTTACTGTTTTAGCACCCTCTTGTTGATGGTAATCTGAAGTGCAAAAGCTACTATCTCGTTGGTTATTCCAACATGATATGGCAACGAGCTGTTTGATAGGAGGAACTATTTAGGGATAAGATGATAAAAGTATTTCTACTCGAATCAAAGTGCTAACTAAAAGTGCAATGATGATGACTATTTTTATCCTCAAAGGTAGTATTTGACTTCATATTTTCTCTTTAGGGGGTGTTTGTTAACACTCATGTTTCTTTATTTTTTATTCTTTTATTCCCTAAAATATAAAAAGAACAAAATTCCATTTGTAACTTCTTGTTCATAGGAACAATTTTTACAAAGTTATTTCTTAGGTTGTTGTTATTCATGACCATTGCCGACCTCCGTTGCTTGTCGGTCGTTGGTTGCCACTACTATCGAGAAAGAAAAAGAATGAAAATTTTGTGCCAATACTAAACGTATTCTTATTCTTTTTCTATTTCAAAAATTAAAAATTTTTGTAATTACCAAACACCTTATTTTACTTAGAAATTATTTTAGAGAGTAGAAAAGAACTATTTCTAAAAAAAAATTGTTCACAGGAGTAGAAATATTATCAAATGCATCCTTAGTGATCATTAAATTGGAGATTCAGGCTTAGGATTATGCTTTGTTAAGTTGGTAGTTTTTTTTTTGGGTCAAATAAGTTGATAGTTTATTCAATTGGATTTGAGTGGCGGGTCGATAAAGGTTTAGGGTGCGTTTGTTTCGTGGAAATAGTACCATTTTTGGAAAAAAAATTTCATGAAATCATTTTCAAATGATTAGTTTTCTTGTGTTTGATGATATGTGATTAAAATATTTTCAAGCGTTTAGATCGTATTTGGAAAATGATGAATAACATTTAAACTAACAATTTACACTAGTATAAAAAAAAAGAAAAAGATTTTGGAGAGTAAAAGAAAAAGATAAAAATGACATAATAAAAAGGGAATAACCTAAAGACCTGATAATGAGGGAAATCGTTTTCCTTTCATTTACCTAAAATAATACATGATATTTATGTTGACTGAAAAATATTTTCCATTGACCAAATTATTTTTATAAAAACAAACAACGGAAAGTTCGGAAAACACTTTGGAAAACTACTTTCATTGAAACAAATGTACCCTTAGTTCCATTAATTGCTGTATTCCTTTATAGGTGTAAACACCACTTCCGAAGATGACCGATTAGTACTTTTGTTCGGTCATTATATTTTATCAATGTCTTAATTTCTCTCTCATTGGACAATCACGTGAATTGCAAGCTGCAGCACAAATTTTGAGGGTTAGCCTGCTTGGTTATTGTGGATAGCAATAGGGAGGGCAGCATCTTTTGCTAATTTAAGATTTTGTTGTTTATAATATTATTTAAGTACAGCAACAATATAAAATAACACTTAAAAAAATAACAAAATAATTGCTGACACTCGAATTTTGTCGACACTTTTAAATATTCATTTGTTTTACAAAAATATTTTAATATTTTAAAAAAATAAAATGAAGTCGAGCGGGCTGGCAGGTCTGGTCCTCTCTTTTTAATAAATTTTACGCCCTCCCACATTCAGCTTCTCATTTCCTCTTTTTCTTAGCCCATCTTTCCTCATTTTCTTGAACACGCACATATGCTGGATGAAATGCTTAGCGACGACATTGTTCTTAGCGACCCAGCACCCTCCTCGGATGGTGACGCCAGAAACGATAACACCGACAAAAGGGGATCTTCCACCTGTTGTCAGAGGAGAGGAAGGCAGAGACGATGCGAGGTGTCATGCAAGGAGAAGAGAGAGTGCAATGGAAGGGGTTTGAGCAGGCTGGTTTTGGTAGGGCAAGGAGTGTGTGAGTGAGAGGGGAGGACCATTCGATCTTACAAGGAAAAACACCGGGTGAGAAAAAAATTGAGAGTGAGAGAGCAAAGGGGGTTTTTGCTTGGTTTTCGGAGGAGAGCAACGGAGAGAGCGGAGGGGGGTTCGTCTTCTCCATATTTTCTGGATTGTCTCTAGTTTATTTGGAGGAAGTTGGCTAAAAACAAAATAAATAAATAAAAAGCAAGCAATAGAGAGAGAGAGAGCGCGAGCCGTGAGCGAGAGAAACGAGCTAGAGGGGGAGACCGTCGCTGGTTATGCTTGAATCACAACTGACGACCCACTGTTGCATCTACTCTCTCGCACCTGAAACTAGTAAGTCCCAACCCATTTCCTTCCCCTGCTTTTAGGCAAGTTGGGTCGGAGCTCAAAGTCGACTATCTCACGCAAACTCCGGCCATTGTCCATCCCTTCCATAGTTTGTTGTTTTGGGGTCAATACTTGTGGTTTGTCATGAGTCGCTGTGCAAGTTTGAGCCTTGGGTGAACCAGTTTTCCTCCTTTAGCTGACGCACCCCAATTGTTCAACGAAATGCCAGAATGAGATATGGTGTTGAATCTTGTCGTTTTGGTAGAAACTGAGTTTTTGTTGTTGTCTTGTTTCATGGTGGTGTCCCTATGGCATCTGGTTGCCCAGTTTGTGGGCGATCGACTTGGCTTACCCAAGGGTAATACCAGTTTTCTTTGTGCTCCTATTTACAGTGCTTATCGACGATATTATAAACCACCGGGCTACGTTTTTTAGTAGGGTGGGTGTATGGAAAATGGGTTGGGGACCCAAGGTGAAAGGTTGGGTCCAGAATAAAAAATCGAAGTGGGCTGTTTTCAAAATTTTTGTGGGATTAAGATTAATTCAAACTGGGCCTTAACATAGCCCTTTTTAGTTCAGATTCTGATGGGGTTAGGTTGATTTAGTTGTGCCAGGTCTATCGACCTAATTCGAATTTTTTATTATTTAAAAAATAATTAATTTTTCAAATTTTCAAAAAATATAAAAATTATAAAAAAAAAATCACAAAAATTTTAAAAAAATTAAATTCCTCATAAAGCTTTAGGTAATTTTCTCTTTAAAAGGTCAAAAGTTTTTTTAATCTAAAATTGTGCTTGAATTTGAACAAGCCCATAGGGCTATACTTTATATTTCAATTGTCTTTAGAGACAAACCCTCATAATTGCGTGTTTTTGATGTGACAATTATGGTTTTCTCTTAACCTAGCTAGGATTGTCATTTATCTATCTCCTAGTGTTGAGATGTTTGTTTCCCTTGCAATTTATTTAATGCTTCCTATGATTGATAATTGTTATTTGTATGATTGCGCAACTACATAATCACCTTATATGTTAGTGGATAACTTTAAAATAAATTTAGACTATTTGACAAAAATCTTTTTGAAATGAACAAGATTGGCTCCCAAGAGGGTATTAATTGCTTAATTAGTGTAATCAAGTCCTCAACACTAAATTCTTTGATTGTATAGGAAATGAGCTACACTTTCATGCCTCACTTGGTTTCTAACTGACCTTAATAGGCTAGTGGCGACTTTATAAGATTTTTATGAACACTCCAATGTCATGTGGAATATGGACTTAAGAGGGCTTGCATTTAACTAATGGTTCTAGATTCATCTTTTAGATGATACCCCCTCCAGAGGAAAACAATACTATGTTAAAGTAAGATTACAGCATGAAGTCCATGTGCACTTAATATCCAAGAAAATGGAATAAGAAGAGATCCTTGAACAGAAAATGTTGAATAAATCCTAAGCGGATCGCTCGTGTTCAAAGAAAGGTTGTATAAGAAGATGTTGACTAAATCCTCAAGCGCTCTCATTTGTGGATTGCTCACATTCAAAAAATTGACTTTTTCTATAATATTCAACACCAATACTGGGTGGACTCCCAAATTAGTTATATCCTCCCCTTTAAATTCATTTGTCTTCTCTACTAAAAAAACGTAACACTATGGCTACCAATAGCAAAGATTCTCGTTCCCCACCGCTCATGTAATTCAACTGAACAAGGAGAAGAAGAAGAAAGAAGACACAAGAGAAAAACATGCTGCAACAAACAATAGTAATGATCGCCTGTCTTAGTCGTGACAATCACGTTTCAAGTAGCAATCCCTCAGGTGGAGTATATTCAGATAGACAGGTGAAAAGGCTGAAACAGCAACAATCACCTCAACACAAGTGTGGGAATATCAATTTTTTATTGACCGCAACACCATGTGCTTCTTGTTGTCACTAATCATCATCATAAGCTTGGCAAATTAGCAAACTTGAAAATACTCCACTTATTTGAAATATGATGACGGTTCAATTACAATAAAAAGCACATTGCATTGTAGTTAGTAAAAAAATGATATTTCGATCATGTGTTAAGGCGATTATTGTTGTTCCAGCCTTTTAACCCATGCTTTCTAAATTACCCACTTAAAAGACTCATTGTAACTTGAAATGTGATTGTCGTGAACAAGGCAGCGATAACTACAATTATTTGTTGCAACATGTCTTTCTCTCGTGCCTTCTTCTTTCCTTTCTCTCCCTCTCCTCTTGTTCAGTTAAATTACACAAGGGGAAACATGTCTTCTTCTTTCCTTTCTCTCTCTCTCCTCTTGTTTAGTTAAATTACACAAGGGGAAAGGGATGAAAATTTCTGTTGCTGGTGGCTATAGTGTTACGTTTTGGGGTAGATAAAATAGGGAATTTATAGGGGAGGGTATAACTAATTTGGGAGTCCATCCAATTACTCCTGTTGAATATGAATTGGTGTTGAATGGTTCGGTTTCGCCTTAAAATTCTGGAAAAAGATTATGGGAAAAGCCATTCTTTCAACGCGAGTGATTCGCCAATGTGAGCATCTTAGGATTTAGTCAACATCTTCTGATGCAACCCTTAAGTGATTTTCAGTTCAAGGTTCTCTTCTTATTAAGCCCTCATGGACTCCCTTTCTCTGTCTCGTCACTTTGTTGTTTTTTTAAATGTTTTTTTTATATTGTTGTTGTGCTTAAACAATTTTATAAACAACAAAATCTTAAGTTATCAAAAGATGCTACCCTTCCTATTCCTAACCACAATGACAAAGCAGTCTAACCCTCAAGAATTTGGCAAGTCCTTTAATAAATATCCAACATAATAACCTTTTTTCGAATTTTCTTCATATTGTGCTTGGAGCTCACAATTTCGTGATAATCCAATGAGAGAGAAATCAAGACAAATTGATGAGATATAATGACCGAACAAAAGAAGTAATCGATTGTTTTCAGAAGTGGCATTTATACCTATAAAAGAATATAGCAATCAATAGAACTAAACCCTTATTGGCCCTCCACTTGAATCAAACTGGGTAAACTACCAACTTATTTGACAAAAAAAAAAAAAAAACTACCGACTTAACAAAGCATAATCCTAAACCAAAATCTCCAACATAACTTTCAAGGATAAAAGTAGTCATCATGTCACTGCACGTTTAGTTAGCACTTTGAATCGGGTAGAAATAATTTTCATCAGCAGCACAAGTAACAATTTCTCGTTCGATTGAAACTGTAAATCGAAAGAGGCGCCCATCGCCTTCTCCGTCACAATTTAATCTGAAACAATGCCTCATCTATACTTAGCCCCCCAATCCATTCGAATCGCATAGTTCGGAGCAAAGGCGAACAATCTCCCTCCCTCCCTCCCCATTAAACATGAAAACAAGCACAATCAATGCAACAAGACCGCGAAGATGCTGTATCAATACACCTGATCGCATTGAATGGAGTACGCAAGCACTGGGCGGAGATAATCCGAGCGAATTCGAGGATTGCAAACCGAAAAAACATGAAAGTTCGCGAGAAAGAGGGAGAGCTAACGGGGTGCTGGGAACATAGACGGAGTGAGCAGGAAAGAAAGCATGGGCGAAGGAGGGCGGAGGCTTAGACATGGCGGACAATGAAGAGAACGATGTCATTTATTCTCCTCTGCAACCGGTCGACGAGGAGGACCGAACGACGATGTCGAAGAAGAAGAGAGACCGAATCTGGAAATGGAGGAGACCTGGTGCCTGTCTGAATTTTTGTGACAAGCAATGGACAAAAACAATTTTCGTGGAAAATTAAGGAGAGGAAATGTTCAGCCTCTCCGGAGTCGGGCTTCAGGATCCTCCGGCGATAAATACTACAAAAATTCAAAATTATGTCTGCTTTCATAAGAATATCCCAACCCTTTCTTAACAAAAAACCTTAAACTTGCTGGCTGTGATATATCATCTATTTCCGTTCTATCTATATTATATTTATCACATTGGTACAAATTTGTGATTTTTTTATGACATAAAAAAGGATTTGGGTATTATTGTCACAATGGGCAAATTTACAATCTTAAGTGAGCATAATTTTGTTTTTATGTGGTATTAACCCTTATATATTTATTTGATCGGAGTATGTTTTTAATCCTTCATTTTCAATGCAAATTAATAAAAAGAAGAATAGTTTCCTTTTTTTTTAAAGGGACGTATTACTCCATTCTCCTCTGAATTTAAAAAAGAATTGAATTTTATTTTCGTTATTAATTCTTCGGTCATAACAAATGCACATGACTGACCTTAATTTGCATGTGGAGATGCGTTCGGTCGGGCCATGCTCCATCTTTACAAAGCACCTAAGGACAAGGAAGATGCGATTCTATAGCAAATGACCGCACATCGCTTGTTCTACCGAAGACGTGCACCAGGAGACAGGCCATGTTCACGTCCCACTTGATCAATTGAAAGATAATCTCTAGTTAGTTACCGTTGATTTTCGAGCCTTTTTTTCTTTTCCAAGAGACGGTCAATGAACGATTTCAAAACCCAATGGGCTCGGAATATAACATTCCTCCTCTTTTTTAATGATCGGTACAATATTTTTCTATCAAAATCACACACAAAAAAATAATAAGTTCAGTGTCGCAACCTAACGCCTTGGGGGAGAGAGAAAATAATTAGGTTTAAGGGTATTGTCATCTTTGGGCCGACAGCTCTACTAAGTCCATACTTCACGCGACATTGGGAGTTCATAATTTTTATCGAGTAAGTCTATGCAGATTTTTAACAAAGGAGTCGCGACTAACCCCTTTTAAGTTGACTAGAAACCTAATATACGGAATAATATCTTATTATTTATGCAACTAAATATTCTAGATTTGAGACTTAATAACATTAATTTCGATATCTAACTCAATTGTATGTCAACTAGCGTTGTGGTAACCTATCCACGAGATTTAAGTTTTATCCTAACCATTTTAGAACAGGTAAATAACATTCAAAGTATTGAAATACGTAATTAAAAGAAAAACACACAAGCATCATAATATTATCCGAGAGGAGGACAACAGTACATCACACAAGGAATCATTTTAAGGAATTTTTAAATTTCTAAGAATTTTCTGAATTTATAAATTTTTAATGATTTTTTAAATATTAAAAAAATTCGAACAGGGTCGAGAGACCCGGCCCGACTACATCGACCCGGACCATATCGGTCAGGATCAGACTAAAAACCGGGCCGACCCTGGGGCTCACTCGCAATTTCGACCAAATCGGCCCGTGAAAATTTTGAAACACCCACGTAAGGTTCTAGCCCACTCCCTTTTCTATTTTTTAGCCCAGCCACCTCCAGCCCACACCAAAAATCAGCCCAACTCTCAAATGGACTTAGCCCACAAAATGCAGCCCATTTCCTCTTTTTTTTTTTCACACTTTTGGCCTTTTCTCTTTTTTCCTCTCTTTTGTTTTTTATTTTATTCCTTTTTTGATCTTCTTCTTCTGAGCTATTTCTTCTTCCCCGAAGCAACGTCCAACCCGAAGCCCTACTCCCGCAACTTCAAACTTCACCGAAACAAAAATCACAACACCACCACCACCATCATTCCAACTGTTGGTCGCCATCCGTTGGTTAACCACTCTCCGACCGATGCTAGCAACCACCAGCCACTAGTTGGCCGGAGGTCATCGCCATCACAGGACTAGTTCCGGCGAAGAGCTTCCGATCACTAAAATTTCATATGCCAAAAATCTAACGATTTGACCATCGGCATCAGCATAAGCATAAGCAAGCTACACAATAAAAGGGATCAAACTCGAATCTCAGTTGGACATTTTATCGAACATGTGGAGTGCACTACCGAGACGAACGGTTCCCGACCCAAAGCGGGGCTCGAACTCGCACCGACAATCACGAGACATGATGGGCAGAAACGCTAGGACGATGCCTAAGAGCTATGCAGGCCGGAGTTCGCGTGAGTTGGACGGCCATGAACTCCAGCCCGGTGCACACGACACAAAACACATTCAGAGGCAGAGGAGACTTACCTGGTCCGGACAGGGCGTTGTGGCAGACAGCAACTATCGGGTTGGCCTCCGGCGACGGTGAGTCCCTTCTCCTTCCTCGTATGCGCGGACCAGCCTGCTCGTTCTCTCCTCCCGCTCACTCTCCCTCTGTATTTCTCTTGTTGCTCTCTCTGCGCAGAAGAAGAACCTCCCCTAGGAAGAAGAAAGTCGGAAGAAAACCCCAACCCCAACCCCAAGATGGAAAACCTCTCGAAGAAGAACGATCCTCTTTTTGTCTCTCCGTTTTCCACTTTTTCTCCTCTCCCTCGTCTCACGGCCCTCAGCTCTTCTGGTTTTTTTTTTTTCTTTTTTTTATCCCCCTTTCCTCAAAAGGGAACGCTGCTTCCTTCTGGTTCCCTGCCTCTCTCTCTTTTTTTTTTTTTGAAACCCTCTGTCTCTCGGTTGCTCGGTCTCTGCCCAGAAGAAAACCCTCGAAGTAGAGGAAAAGAAGCCTCTGCTCCAGAAGAAGAAAACCAGCCACTTTAATTTAAAGGGATATTTAAGATTTTGGATAGGATAATATGTTTTTAAGATTTGATAGAGTCACAATTTCAGATAAGAAAATAAAATATTCAAAATCAAATTGGATAAGATTTTTACCTAATTCAAATATTTGCTTCCAAATTCAGACTTGACGAATTTTCGGCTTAGGATCTGACAATACTTCACCACGGTGCTCGATGATGTGGATGGGTCTCGAGTTGTATGGCGACGGCATCCAGCAAGCTCACGAGGTTACACGGAGTAGACCGATGATGCTCAGATGGATCACCATGGTGTCACCTAATTTAAAGGGATATTTAAGAAATTAGAGAATAATCCTTAATTTAAAGGAATATTTAAGATTTTGGATAGAATAATATCTATCTAAGATTCAATAGGGTCGCAATTTCAAATAAGAAAACAAGATATTTAAAATCAAATTGGATAAGATTTTTAACTAATTTGAATATTTTCTTTGGATAATATCTATCTAAAATTCAATAGAGTGCAATTTTAAAAAAGGAAACAAGATATTCAAAATCAAATTAAATAAGATTTTTACCTAATTTGAATATTTGCTTTGGATAGGATAATATCTATCTAAGATTCAATAGAGTTGCAATTTCAAATAAGAAAACAAGATATTCAAAATCAAATTGGATAAATTTTTACCTAATTCGAATATTTGCTTCCAAATTCGGAAGTCCACGAATTTTCGACTTGGGATTTGACGATGCTTCACCGTGCTGAAGCGGGTCTCGAGTTGTATGGCGATGGTACCGTCAAGCTCACAAGGTTACCTGTGACAGTGTAGACCGATGGTGCTCGGATGGATCACTGTGGTGTCACCTAGAGTGGCGAGGCTAGCTCGGCACGGTAGGCTTGAAGTGGTTCGTTAGTGATTGCTAACCTGCAAAACAGTTGAACAACTCTGCCACTCGGTGAAAGATCAGCAACGGTAATGGCGGATCGTCACGCGGTGTGGGCCGGGAACAACAGGTTCTCGGTGGTGAAGCTCGGATTGGCGACGGCTTCTTTTTCCGAAATTTGCACGTCACCAAAAGAAGGCAAATCCAACACTTAGGCTTATCTCGCCGAAATCCTTGTACTCTCATCGACTGTGGACTTCGGGCCAGTGAGAGATGCGGCTCGGACTCCAGGCTCACAAGCGGTGGCAGCGAAAATCAGGCGTGATTTTCACGTTGGTAGAGAGATACCGGCCTTGCTGGACATCGGCGAATCCCGCAAAGGAAAAAATAAGAGCAAAACCTCAACGAGAGAGCTATTTGGGTGATCGCCGGTGTTGTTGGAACAATCGGAAAACACTCCGAGATGCCGTCGGGCTAGATGGAACTTCGCAGGAGTCTCGCTGGCTCTGAAATATGATGACGATGGTTCAGACGGTCCAGAGTCGTGCTGGTCACGGCTGAGTAGGGCGGAGCAGAGGCAGATGATGGCTGCTGGCACGCGGGTTTGAGTATGTCGTCGGGAGCTTCTCGATCAGCGACGGCACAGCAGCTTCGCTGGTTGTGTAGGTGTAGCGATCCACAAAGCAGCAGCAACAGAGGAACTTGGCCGCGAGGGCGGTCGACCGCCGGCGAGGAGGTGGAGTCGCGGCAGCGGAGGGACTCGGCAGCACCCTCTCTTCTCTCTATTCGCAATTCTCTCTCCCGTCGCCGAGAAGAGAGCCTCTTGTCTTCTTCCTATATTCGTTGCCGCGTGTTAAATGATATGCACATCTCATGAATATTTTGGAATATCCTGCCGATTGCCTCCTTTGCTGTGTGACCCGAAATAATTTCGGCCATGTAGAGAGTAACGGGCTTGACCAAAGTTCAATACTATAATGGGCCCAGTCTGATCCATTGAATTCAAGATCATTCATTTAAGTCTATCCGTTGTCGGTCCAATGTAAATGCTCTAAAAACTACATACTATGCTACTTAATTGTAATATTTTTGTTGAGGGGCTAAAAATTAATTCCAATTTTTATGCAATAGATGAATAATCGGATCGCCAAAATTGGACTAAAGGTTTATCTCGATACAACGAGAAATCATTGCTAGCTCTATTTGTTTTTTTTTTTTTCAAAGAATGACCATTTGTATTGCTTATGAAAATGCAAATGAATGTATTGTATTGTATTTTTATTGTTTGTGAAAATGTTTACACATGAATTGTTGTTTATAATTAGAATGCTTTTGTTGATTAATTATTTCAAGCGATACAAAAGATTAATTATTCGAAAAATATTTTACAAATCATTCATTTTCGGTGAAGCAAATAGAGTCTAAGTTCACCCAAATGAATAAGTTTAACTATAATTTATGACCTGATAGAAAATAAAAGCTTGAGAAACACTAGTTCCTTACCCTTAAAAATGCAGCGGAGATGGTGGAGTAAAAGAAAATGATGCAAATGGTCCTTGAATTTTGGCCAAAAGTGCAATATGATCCATGAACTTTTAATTTATTCAATATAGTCCATAAATTTTAGTTCAATGCGCAATGTCATCTCTCAATTTTTAAATTTAATGAATATGATTCTTGAATTTTTGATATATACTCAATTTAGTTCATATAGTTCATACTATATGTGGAAAAAAATTGACCTTATTGTGTTTGCTTTGCCCGCCAAATCATCGATCTATATGTGGCCTTCGGAATTGGTGAGTTGAATATGTAATCGCAGGAAGTGCGTCTGGTTCTGCTTCTTTTCTCTGGAATAATGTTGGGGTTTCGCGCTTGTTTCTTCCGGAGGGAAGTGGCGAGATTGATCTGGTTTTCGGTCTTGCTGTTCCCTTTTATTCCCTTTTGAGGTAATGTTCTTCAGTGTCAAAGCTTGCGATCTGGGAACGATGAATGATCCATCATGGACAGAAGATGAGTAACCTAGAACTGGGACTTAGGAGGGATATGTACAGACTTCTCAAGAATTTTAGGGGAAGTTCCTGTGCCGTCGTAGTTGCAAGTTAGTCCATGTTACGAGACAGGTCACTCAGACAGGATGCCGAGGAAAGGTGTTAGGGATTTGCGGTTGGTATTGGTTCTGAAAGGAGCGTCGAGACCCGAATTTTCTATATATGCATACAAACATGTTCGATAGTCATGGTTTTCGGACACTTCCATGTCGAGTTATCTTGTCTTCTTTCAATGGAAGTCGACAGTTTGTGTTGATGTATCTGATGCACCCCGTGAACTTTTACTCTGATCCAGTGAGTTGGATGAGAGCGTTTTGTTGGGGCCAAGTTGACAGAAATGAACTGAAGGAAATTTAATTTGACCAAGATTAGTAGAATCCGACTCCAGTTATACACTCATTTAGGGATCGGATTTGCTTTATTCACAGGGATCGTGATTCATGTTTAATCCCACAAGCTCGTGAAGACCGGAGAACACTTGGACAACAAGAGGGAACGAAGATTTTATTTGAAACAACCTTTGAATTTTTGTATTTTGAATAAGTTAAACTTTAGTTTACATGACAAACACGGAAAAGAAGAACCATGATGCGGTTCAATTGACTATATAGTCTGGACATCTACACCAAGTGAGCACATGGGATTGCTTTTTGGATTCTTCGAATATTATGACTTTTGCTGTTCAGATTTCCCCCATTAGTCCTGTTGGTTTAGAGAAGGAATGGATGGCACGAGTTAAAATTGGGGAATGAGTCGCAGTTAGTTCTCAGATTCTGCATTTACAGGATGATCTATTGATTTCCCATTTTGCTTTGAGGACGCTCCCCACTCCGAGTCTTGCGTGACTCAAATCCCCTTCCCTACTTTGATGTGACAAAGCCAGGTAATCTATATGGCCATGGTTGGATCATTCCCTTTCAACTCGTTCATATCTGAGGTGCTTTCTTGTGTTGGGACGGTCATCCTTGCAGCTGCAGGTGAGTACTGAGTAGGATAGGCCTTTGGAATATATTTGTAATGTCCAGTGAATTGTTTCCTGCAGTAATTAGAAATGCGTCCATTTCATTGTTGGCAGTCTGTCTCCGTATCCAAGTAAACAAGGATAATAAGGAATTCAAGATAAGCTTTCATCTGTCTGACCTGTTCATCATTATATCCGAAAGTGGAGATGGCCGCGTCGCCATCGTGAAATTTATCTGATCCTAACCTTATCATAGTTGCTTACACTAGCTCTTTCCTTTTTCCTGTTTTGCATGACGTACAGTCGGTTGCTTTCGCAGATTTAGTTCTATGCAATTTGGTGCTTCACTTGGTGGTGATGAACTTCCTCGGCTGAATTATTGCCACGGGTTTTGCAGGAAGATTTCTACTGACAGCCGAGATTCTCTTTGTTGCTGCTCCTTTCTTCTCTGATTGGATTGTAACTTACAAGTAGCGCTATTTGAGTACTTTTGTTGATGTAATTAGAAGCAGAAAATGATGTCTTAATTACTAGAACCTAGTTTCAAGTTGTCTGCTGGGTCGCTCTTGCGACTTTAGTTGTTCTGGCTCTCAATATTTGTTTCGATTCTAACAATGAAGATTGAGGATTGAGAAGAATGGAGGAAGAAAAGTCACAAGTTCTGTGGGATCATCTCAAGTTTCTCTGAAGAGTCTAGACCAGCCAGAAAAACAAAGTAATTCATGAAATACCAAACTACACCAAAAAGTTGCGACAAATGCTAAAAGGGATCCCAAGTTCACCAATCACCCACCTACTTGGATGTACAAAAGAATTAGGAACTACTTGAAATTATATCAGATTAATTCAAAACCAATAACTTCCATGAAGATCAATTTCTATTCATGATTCCAATTTATTGAAATCAATGAGTATCAATTTAGTTATCAATTCTAGATATGAAATCGCTTATCCAGAATAAACTAGGACATATATTTTAATTTTTAAGTTGTAACTTTTCAGATCAAAATCTTAATGTCTTCTGTCTCCCTTTATAAATCATCTCACTTATTTCGTGGCCTTTGATCGGGTTGATCCCTCTCTCACTCTTGCTCTTAGATTGCCTCCGATCTTGTTACTCTCTCTATCACTTTCACTCTTGATCGCCTCTGGCCTCTAACGTGGTTGCTCTCTTTCAAATCTTATGCCTCTTCCAAAGTCCGATTTTTGGGTGGTTCCATGGAATCATTAAGTTTTAATTTTTTGATATTTGTTGTTAGTGGGCAGTTTTCAATTTCAAGTTTAGAAACCGCCTGTTGTAAAATCGACAATTTGTACTTAAGCCCAAAGTGGCAGTGGTGGGGAGATAAGATGGTGCGCTTCCGAGCCACCAAGCATGTGACTAATGGAAGTAAAGATTCGCATCTTTAATCCGGAGAAAGCTTCGCTCGGCGTCAACGCAACGGTTCTTTTCTTTTTCTCGAAGCCAGGACAAAAGAGGAAGCGTGAAAAGTCAAAAAAGCAACATTTATTAAAAGCGGAAAGTTGCAATAAAAGAACAAAAACATTAATTTCCACGCAAAAAATTTAAAAAAGAAAAGAAAAGAAAGAAGCGAGTGATGTCTCTTTATCGTCTCTCCCCTCCCTCTCAACGCCCTTCAAATTTCGAAATTCAAAAAAAGCTCCGCCGTCCTCCAACGTTCGACATCATCCCCTCCCCTGTTGTTGGTCGTTGTTAAAACCAACCCCATTTCTCTCTCCGTTCGCTGCAAGAGCTTCACTTTCTTGTTTCTTCTTTCCCACGATGTTGCTCAGCTCCAGCAACGGGTAGCGCTCGGTCCTGGTCGTTAGCCCTCCGAGTTTTCAGCTGCAGCGGTGTCGCTCTGAGCTGAGGGTAAGCTTTCCGCACGCTCGTTTCTCCTTTTCATTTGGGTGTGGGCCGAGGTTCTCGCGCTTACCACTAAGGGTTGGATGACGTGCGCGATTCGGTGTGCGTCTCGTCGTCGACGGTGCGCCGCTCCGTAGTTTTTACTGTTTTAGCGTACTCTTAGTCGATGGTAATCTGAAGTGCAAAAGAGACTGTTCTGTGGGTTGTTCCACCGTGATATGGCAACGAGCTGTGGAAGAACATCTTCCCTTCTCGTAATTCAGTGAGATGATGAAAAAAAGAGAAGCTTTTGGAATAGTTCAAATTCAAAATAGTCACTTTGCTTTGAACTGATTAGTGCTGAGATTTGTAATTTATTTCTGGTAACTCTGTTCTCTGCATAAGATGCTCTGCTCACAAGAGGTCACTTTCTAAATCATTTTGAGATTTTTATAGGACAGAGATGGATACCGGAGTTCACATGAGAAGATTGAGCACGCCCGGAATCCGCCAAGTGAATAACTCCAGGGACGATGCCGACAGCGTGGTCAGCAGCGCCGAGTTCGCTAGCTACACGGTCCACATACCCCCCACGCCGGAATACCAACCCATGTACTCGTCGATCGAGACTTCGAACGCCGAGAAGGTCGAGGACCTGTATGCGTCGAACTCGCTCTTCACGGGAGGCTACAACCGCGCCACTCGCTCCTTTCTGAAGGAGAAGATGACCGACTCCGTGTCGAACCATCCTCAGATGGCGGGCGCGAATGGGTCGTCGTGCGAAATACCCGGGTGCGACGCGAAGATCATGAGGGACGAGCGAGGAGAAGACATCGTCCCCTGCGACTGTGACTTCAAAATATGCAGGGACTGTTTCAGGGACGCGGTGAAAGGGGGGGATGTGATCTGCTTGGGGTGTAAGGAGCCCTACAAGGGGCTGGACATGGCTGAGCCCGAGATGATGAATGACGGGCGGCGAGCATCTTCCGGCGGGATGTCAAAGACCGAGCGGAGGATGTCCATGATCAAATCGAGGATGTCGCTGAAGAGGTCGGAAATGGATGACTTTGATCATAGGAACTGGCTCTTCGAAACTAAGGGGAGCTACGGATACGGCAACGCCATGTGGCCTAAAGAGGACGTCGATGGAGATTACGATGGATTCGGCGACCCTCAAGTGCTCTACGACAAAAAGTGGAGGCCCCTTACTCGCAAAGTCAAAATCTCCACTAAAATCCTCAGTCCCTACAGGTACGTTCTCTTGTGCCTCTGTGCTTTATGTGTATAGCATGCTTCTTCGGCTGCTCAAGTTTGCTTCTTTGGCTGAAATTTTTCACTAGGGGACGTTCCAAAATATGTGGTCTGTTAGAAAAGGGAAATGAAAGCATTTGTGCTCTGGCACTTTGACAAAGTAGGTTGTAGCACTTACTGTTATTGGTGAATCAATGAGATGCTTTGTCGATCACATAATATGTATAATGAGCCTATTTATCTTCAATATTATCTCTGTGATTCTATGTAAAGGTTATCTTTCTGGCAGTGTGATTCTTAGTTCTAGCATGTTGCTGCTTCTGCAGTTGTTAGTTGCATAAAATTTGGATTAGTAGTATATTTCTGATTGGTTTTCACCATGGTTTTTCATGCCGTATTGCTCGAATGGACCATGTTTTCTTCAAAGTTCAGAAGACCTTAATCTATGCTTTAGGGCCTTCTTTTTGCGGCTGAGTTGGCGAACATTCTCATCAGCCTATCGTGACATTTCTTCTTTCAGGCTCTTAATTTTCATCCGAATTATTGCTCTGGCACTACTTTTGATGTGGCGGATTAAGCATCCTAATGAAGATGCGATGTGGTTGTGGGCAATGTCTGTGGTTTGCGAGATATGGTTTGGATTCTCATGGCTACTTGACCAACTTCCGAAACTCTGTCCAATTAATCGCACTACCGACCTTAATGCTCTGAAGATGAAGTTTGAAACTCCTTCTCCTACCAACCCTACTGGAAAATGTGATCTCCCAGGCATCGATATCTTTGTCTCCACGGCTGATCCAGAGAAGGAACCACCTCTTGTTACCTCAAACACCATTCTGTCTATATTAGCAGCTGACTATCCCGTTGAGAAGCTCGCATGTTATGTGTCTGATGATGGAGGTGCACTCTTAACCTTTGAGGCAATGGCAGAAGCTGCAAGTTTTGCCAATCTGTGGGTCCCATTTTGCCGTAAGCATCGAATTGAACCCAGGAATCCAGAATCTTACTTTAACCTAAAGAGAGATCCCTACAAAAACAAGGTTCGACAGGATTTTGTTAGGGACCGTAGGCGGGTTAAGCGTGAGTATGATGAATTTAAGGTGCGGATCAATGGCCTTTCCAATTCAATACGACGACGTTCTGATGCTTACAATGCCTGTGAGGAGTTAAAAGCTGCGAAGCTACAGAAAAAAAATGAATCTGGTGAAGGAGGAGAGAGTTTGAAGATTCCTAAAGCTACTTGGATGGCTGATGGAACCCACTGGCCCGGCACCTGGACTGTTCCTGCAGCTGAGCACTCACGGGGTGATCATGCAAGCATCATACAGGTATGACTTGACTGATAAAAGGATTCTGAGTGCTTAAGATTGATTTTGTTCACAATCTTAACTGTATGAATTGCAGGTAATGCTGAAACCTCCAAGTGATGAACCATTGAGAGGTACTGAATCAACATCATCATCACCCGTTGATCTAACCGAAGTTGACATTCGTCTTCCCATGCTGGTCTATGTATCTCGTGAAAAGCGTCCTGGTTATGATCACAACAAGAAAGCCGGTGCTATGAATGCACTTGTTCGAGCCTCGGCCGTTATGTCTAATGGCCCCTTCATCCTGAACCTTGACTGCGACCATTACATAAACAATTCCCAAGCAATGAGAGAAGGCATGTGTTTCATGTTGGACCGAGGTGGAGATCGCATCTGTTATGTCCAGTTCCCACAGAGGTTTGAAGGAATAGACCCATCTGATCGCTACGCCAATCACAACACCGTCTTTTTTGATGTCAACATGCGTGCTCTTGACGGTTTACAAGGTCCAGTTTATGTTGGAACCGGATGCCTCTTTCGTCGGACTGCTCTATATGGGTTTGACCCACCTCGAGTCAAAGAACGTGGAGGCTGCTTTGAACAGATCTTCAAGCGACATCAATCAGCTGCCACTGTTGCTTCTGCTCCTGAAGTTTCTGTCGTCGAAAACCACTTTCTAGGTATGGGAGATTCTTCTGGCCAGGAAGAAGTGAATCTTCTCCCTAATAAGTTTGGAAATTCAGTCCTCTTCGTTGAATCCATTCGCATAGCTGAATTTCAAGGTCGGCCGCTCGCTGATGACCCATCTATCAGAAATGGGAGGCCACCTGGTGCTCTTACTATTCCTCGGCAGCTTCTCGATGCACCAACTGTTGCTGAGGCAATCAGTGTCATCTCATGCTGGTATGAAGATAAAACTGAATGGGGCCAACGAACCGGTTGGATATACGGGTCTGTCACAGAAGATGTGGTCACAGGATATAGAATGCATAACCGAGGATGGAGATCTGTTTATTGTGTCACCAAGAGGGATGCTTTCCGTGGGACTGCGCCTATAAATCTCACTGATCGGCTCCACCAGGTTCTTCGATGGGCCACCGGTTCCGTGGAAATATTTTTCTCTCGTAACAATGCACTTCTAGCCAGCAGAAGGATGAAGTTTTTGCAAAGGATTGCTTATCTGAACGTTGGACTCTACCCTTTCACTTCCATTTTCCTAGTTGTCTATTGCTTTCTTCCAGCATTATCCCTCTTCTCTGGTCAGTTCATTGTTCAGTCCCTTAGTGTTACTTTTCTGACTTATCTCCTAGCAATCACTTTAACCCTCTGCATCCTGGCAATGCTCGAGATCAAATGGTCTGGGATCGAATTGGAAGAGTGGTGGAGAAATGAGCAATTCTGGTTGATCGGAGGGACGAGTGCTCATCTTGCTGCCGTGATACAAGGATTGTTGAAGGTGATAGCTGGGATCGAGATCTCCTTCACCCTGACATCAAAATCAGCCGGCGATGAGAACGACGATGAGTTCGCAGATCTCTACTTATTCAAATGGACATCACTGATGATACTTCCAATCACGATCATGCTGACCAACCTGATTGCGATCGCGGTGGCAGTCTGTCGGACAATATACAGTGTTATACCTCAGTGGAGCCGACTGATGGGAGGTGTGTTCTTCAGCTTCTGGGTCCTCGCTCATCTCTATCCTTTCGCCAAGGGGCTCATGGGAAAGAGAGGCAAAACGCCAACGATCGTGTACGTCTGGTCAGGCCTCATGGCCATTACCATTTCTCTCCTTTGGGTGTCGATCAAACCTCCAGCAGGTAACAATCAAATTGGAGGACCCTTTCAGCTGTGGTAGTTCAAGTCATCTTGGATAATCTGGCTTCATCAGACTTCATTTCTGCTTGTGGGACAACTTTCGATGTCCCTAGGTTGACGATGGTACATGCTGGCTACTTGGTGTAGTTATTCTCGTTTTAGTTCGAACCTTAAGTCTGTCTTTTGGAAAGGTTTCCAGCATTCATATTAGCAGCCATTTCCATTTCACGCTTTCATGTTGCAATATAGAGAAAAAGCACAGAACCGACATTGCCAATGTCACCCTGACGCTCTCTTTCTGCTGTTGTTGAAGTCTGTGAGATATATCGAACTGAATCATTAGGATCGAACGCTACAAGGAAAGTATAGATGAGATCTTATGGGTCTCACATAAGAAATTCGGGATGTGATCCGAGTGCAACTAATAATTTTCCTAAGAAAGAACGATGTAACCTTAGAAAGAAGGTAATGTCATTGTTGCCAGGCGAAATGGTGCTTGTAGATGCATGAATGTTTGATAATGATCCCAACTAATTCAGCTAGAGAACAGCTATAGTGGGACCTAAACATCACTCAGCAACGTGAACTTTGCCTTAATCAAGACTAGAGAACAGTCTATTAGAATATATTCCCTTCAACTAGAGGCAAATCAAAATCTATCTGTGGGGATTATTTAATCAAAGCCTACCGTACACATATCCACACAAAGAATGAAAAGAATATATTCACGGACCAAACTATATCATATCCTCAATTATTCCAAAAAATTTTCAAATAGAGAGAAGCCAATTTACATATATGATTGTATGACCCACATCACATAGAGGCCTGATTATCCGGGACTGACCCAACCGGGATCCGCTCCCTCCGCCTTGACCGGCGCTTGTGGCTGCCGCCAAACTTGAGCCTCCCTGTGTCCTTGAACCGCGCCTTCTCCGTAGGGACAATCACGCACTCTGGCAGTGGGATGGGGTACCGCAGCGTGTCGTAGCAGTAGGAGTAGTACATGTATCGCTCACGGAACCGGCGCATGGCGCGGCGCTGGGTCGGCGTGATGGTGGCGAAGTTTTTGGCCTCGAGCTGGGTGTCCTTGCAGCCCTCAGCCGGGACTTGCCGGATGGGGTCGGCCGGGCAGCCCTCAAGGACGAGGTCCTTGAACTCGGACACAAATGGTGCGTACTTGTAATTAACTTTGTATCGGCCACCGGAGGTCGCCCAGTTGGAGGCGTCCCAAATGGTGGCATAGAGGGACATGGGCTTCAATGGGAAGTCACCACCCATTGCCTCACTTTTCACTATCTCTCTGATGGGCACTTCATCCACATAAAATCTGTAAACAAGAGAAAAAAAATTACACCAAATTGTTTATTAATAGCAATTAGCCAAGATAATCACAAGATTAGAAAAGATATCATGTGCTATCTTTGGCATGAAAGCTAGGATTGTGCATATGACACAAGCATGAAAATTCTCTAAACGTGTAGCTTGTTTGCCAGCTGGGGAATATCTAATTGTGGGAATAATTTAGGCATGGTGCAGACAAGTTAGGCAGCAATTCCTGTCAACGGAATTTATGGGAAAACCATGTGAGGGACTGTCTCTGAAGTAAGCCTAAGCTATGAGATTAATTAAGAGTTCTGGCCCATCTCCTTAATGGTCCAAAATTCGATCTTTTCACTGCCATGAAAACTGGAGCACGGGGGTCCTAGAAAGTACAGAGCTTTCACCAACTCTCCTTAATGGTCAAAATTCGATCTTTTAACTGCCATGAAAACTTAGAGCATGATGGTCCTTGAAAAAATAGAGCTTTCCCATTTTCTGACAGAACCCCACACGTTGGAACAGCTTCGCTGTTGGCCCGGTTCGAGCCGCCGAGAGAGAGAAAAAAAAATTCCTCAGTTTCTTTCGAAAGGGAACGTAGGTGGAGAAACTCACATAATCTTGTTGGCGGTCCAGAGGATGCTGTAGCGATGGTATTCCTTGGTGGGATCGAACCAGAGCGTGTACCGCTCTTCCCTTCCGCGGCTCGTGCTCCCGTTCCCGTAGACGTTGGTCTGAAACCTCCATGGCTTGCCCCTTATGTTGCCCAGAAACTCTATGTCCAGCTCGTCGTGCGTCTTCTCGAACACGTCGCCGTTGGACGTCTGCACAAACACAACGCGGTTACACACGCGGTCAATCAACACGTCATGGTGATCGAGCCCCGATTGAATTTCCTTATTGGTGCCTCATTAATGGCGGAGATAATTCAGAGAAGAGGAGTTTCCATTTCCGTTTTCGGCGACGCGCTCCCGTTGACTTTGTGCGATTTGGAACGACGCGTTTCTGAATTTTCGTTCCTCCGTCCCCCAAATTCCGGATTCATCCCCGAAAAATAGATGATTGTGGAAGATGGAAAATAACTGAATGAAACTTACATAGAACGCGACGACGACGCCGGCGGTGTAGTCCGACGGCAACTTGATCTTCGCGCTGAAGAACCCATGCCGATACATATCGGAAGAAATGAACCCGGATCCTGGAAAACATTAAAAACAAAAAAAAACCGAGTAAAAACGAGGAAGAAGACGATGAGATTGATTATTATCGTAGGCGAAGTCAACGAGATCATCGCATGATCATGCAATTTGTTTAACCCCGCATGTCGATGTGCATGTCAGCATGTGCGTTCTGTAACCCCACACACACGCACGCACACAGGCAGGCGGGCGGGCGGGCAGGCAGGCGGAGAGACACGCACCGGTGTAGCGGTCGAGGAGGATACGGACGTCGTCGCCGGCGGGGGAGCGGACGACGTTGCCGTCGCCGAAGAGGGGCCGGTAGCCCTCGTCGAAGGAGATGGGGGTGACATCAAAAGCGGCGTGGGACGTGGAAACGAAGCAAAAGAAGAAGGAGAAGAAGACGAAGAGGAGAGAGAGAGGAAGAGAAGAAGGTGGTGGTGGGTAGAGAGAGAAACGACGGGAAGGAGGAGGGCGACGATGATCCATGGCTTTTGTCTTTGAGCCTCTTCTTTAGCTTTTCTCTCTCTCTCTCCTCCGTCCACGGCCTTTGCTTTCGATCGAAGCATTCGGCCCTGGTTTATATATGAGCCAAGCACGCGGACAGCTGGAACTTTTCCAATTCGAAGGAAATGACGGATTTGAATTTTCTTGGCTCAGCAGGTAGGGTTTCGAGCGTCGTTATGACGGAAATGGCCCCCTCGCGTAATTAGCACCCATCGAGAATTTTCATTTCGGTACACCTAACTTAATCATGAACAATAATAATACTCCATGATGAAGAGGGTACATGGCTCTTGAACTATCGTCATTATACACGACAACGTTGGCTCGGGCTCATATTTAATTCATGTTCACATTGAGAGATTGAGTATTGCTAAAAAATCACAGGAAAGTTTTTTTTACGTTTGTTAATCAGGAAACAATATGAATATGAAATTGATATAAAGAATGATCGGATTCGGTGAGATAAATGAAAAGAACTAAGAAAGAATAGGTTAACACATGGTGAACAAAAATGAGTACTATTTATCACGATTTCATTATCTAAGTGTCGTGTGATAGACGATTCTGTTCTGAAGTAGTATTTATCTTTTTCTGGTCCTAAGCTCTTTCTTCTTCCTCTTTCCTCTTCCCTTTATTCAATTCTGCATGATGGGGTTCGTTCGTTCGTATCTAACCGAAGATGCCGAGTTGGAAATGCCATAACCGGTAAAGAAAAGGGATTATAGCTGCCATGTCATGGCACAGTCGCCCGACCAACATGGCAGCTAGGGTTTCTGGCTGGTGCGTTGACAACTGTGGAGCACAAACACATGAAAGTTGAGACAACTAGAGATGACGGGGATACAAAGACGAGGTTTTCCTCACCATCGAACATGAGCAAAGCGACCATAATATGTCCATGTGGGGAAGAGCAAACTGGCGTTTTTAACTTTAAGAAAGGCGTAACACCACCCTCCTCCCCAATCATATGGTTTTCTTTAATCGATTCTTGCGTCCGAGGGATGGCGACTCCTCGAGAAGCTTGCTGTACCAGTTCGGTTGCACCAGCTTCTTTGAACCCTTTTGATTAATTCTGCATGCGATTAAAAGAATTAGGTCATCGTCGTTCACGGGACGACATTGGGCAGGGGATTGTTTATGGAACGCAACTTGTCCTCACGCGAGCATGACCATACAGTACCCCCCTTTTTATTTTAAAATTTTCCTCCCTGTATGATCATGGCCCTTTCCCCCCTTATCATCTCGTTCCAACCATGTGTTATCGGGATCGTTTCTTGAGATAGGGACTGATGAGTCGGTTCTCCCTCGATCCTTATCTATATTTTGCATCCAAAAAGGAAAGAAGAGAAAAGAGGATCAGCTTGAGTACCCATAACATTCAATATCAAGAAAGGACAAAATAAAACCGAAAGAGGTTTGAAGACAAAGAATCATGAATCCTCATTCGAGTCAGATAATTTTCATATCAAAGAATGTATCGGTGTAAATGTTGTGATCACATCAAAAATCAATCAGGGGTTAGCTTGCAATTGCAAAAGTCATATATGGCGTAATGTTTAGTCAAGTTGGATTGAATCAAATGATCAAACATCATCCATCATATGGGATTCAGTCAATGTCCTTTAAGATTTTAGAGCAAGATATCAAGGATGAGAATTGGCCTATGGAGGACAGAGGGGGAGGTCAAAAGCGCAACGAATTTTCTGTATTTTAAGTATGCATAATTGATGTTTAAAGAGGATATTTTAGGGCCACCAAAAAGATTACTCTTTAATCATTGGAGGAATCGTGAGAACCAAGCCTAGCATGGCTTTGAGGGTGACCATGGTTAGAGAGAGATATGCCATATAGCCACTCTTTCTCTCTCTAGGTTGACCAAGGTAGAAAAATAATAATAAATTAAAAAATAATGATATTAATAATGAGATTAAAAAAATTAAAGGGCGTACTGAAATGAAACTTGCGAATGATGAAGTTTGGTTTGGAATAAAAATCAAGAATTTGGTAAAAAACAGGTGGCGGTAGGTGGGCGCTTTGTGTGCAGAAGGAAATATTAAAATTATTTAGAAATCAAGGAAGAGACAGAGAGAGAGAGAGAGAGAGAGAGAGAGAGAGAGAGGCTACTGGACTTTTTGGAGAGGTTAGTAGTGGCGTGGCGTGTGGGAGCAAGTCTTGTAATTGTGAGGGGTATACCAGGGTATTAAAGGAAATTCGCAAACCGCTGAATATTCAGGCGGGGGTTTTGGTGTGCTGGTCGTTGGAAATCTTCTTAATTCGGGGGCCCCAAAAACGGAGCCCCGAGTCCAACGGCGGCGGGCTCATCGACAGGTGGCCGTCACCGTGACCTCATGTTTGATTTTCACGTTCATATCCGAAAGACCGACGAAAATGTTTTTAAAAAAAATTTCGGCATTGACAAATAGGAAAATCAAAATAATATTGAATTTTCGGGAAATTAAAAAATCAAAAGTCATGTACTAGTGTAGGCGTCAGTGTTTACACATCATGGAAGTTTCTAAATGCCTGGAAGTAAAAAAAGATCAATGCATGAAATTTGAAAGCTTCATTGAGTGAAGAGCCAAAGTCAATTCAGATAGGCAGAAGTTTACTTTATTAGAAAATAATTTCATTCCGATACTTTTCTCTATGCAAATATGAAAAAAAAAAAAATTGCAATTATGAGGTGATAAAAGATCGTTAAATTATTAGAAAACTTGTGAGTAGTAAAAAATTGAATAAACATATGCAGGTAGTTTAAATAAGAGTTGGTAATAATATTATTAGGTTAGAATAGATAAATTTGATAACTCAATCAAATTAAGATTGATTATATGATGTAAGAGCGAATAACATTTAAAGGTCGGCAGTTTAAATAAATAAAAGATACCGAGTATTAAAAAAGTTGATAGATTACATAAATCCACCAGGACATCGGCAAGTTTCTTAAATAAGTGTTGGTAACTAAGTTGAAGGAATATTAATAGGTCACTCAAATTAATGTTGTCAACATGATATGGGAGATGATACACTTAAAACGCCGGCTATGCAAATAAAAGTCTAATAAATTAGGAGGAGTTGGTAGTTTGGAAATAAATTAAGTAAATGAGGCAATGGGCCCTTTAGCGTGGGGTCGGAGTTGATGGTAAATAACTCAAAAAAAAAAAGTTGGTAACCAATTAAGGCTGGTAGTTTGATGTAAAAGTTCATTAATTTGAAAATGTTGGTCAGTTATGGAAGCAAATGCTAGTAAGTTATATTATTATAGAAGCTGGAAATTTACAAACGAGTAAATAGACGTACTAAAGCTAGTTGGCAACTTAATTGGAGAAAAGTAGGTAGGTCATTTAAATTAAGGTCGGTTCTAGAATATAAGCGTTAGTAAACTTAAAACATTGGTTAGATAAAAAGAAGATGGCAAGTTATTAAAAAGGCTATTGACTTACAAACAACCATGCAAACGTTGAGAACTAATTTAAATGAGAGTTTGTAACTTGAAATCATATGATATCAAAGTCGGAGAAAAATTTAGGTTACTAGAATTATCAAAGTTACAAAAATGACTGTTAGTATGTTTTTAGAAAATTTGGAAATTAATGGCTAACAAAATAGGTGTTGATGATTAATTTAAATAAAATTTGGCAATGTAAAATCAATAAGTAACTAAAATAGTAGAAAAGTTGGCAATTCACTTGAATTAAAGTTGATAAACTTATAAATATAATAAGATAGCCAATTAAAAGTCATTCAGTTATTCGAAAATTTGGTCAGTTTGCAAATGACCAAAAACGTAAGCAAGTAACTCAAATAAGAGCTAATATTTTAATCATTACATAAATAAATAAAAAATTTGTTTGTAAGTCATTTGCTCTCCTTATTTTTAATTCAAAAAGTTATCACGTATTTACATTTCATATTGGTTTACCAGAAAATTATTCAATAAACTAAGTTTATGTAAACTAACACCACCATACTTAGTAGCTAAATAATTTTCTATCAGCCATAAATCTTTTCCAGGATGATATAAGTTCCTAATTTTATCAAATCTGGTCGAAAGAGTTCAATATGTACTAAGATTAATCTAAAAAGGAAAAATGACATAAATGGTCAATAAATTTTGGCTCAATATACAATGTAATCCCTAAAATTTTAATTTGTTGAAGATGACCCATGAATTTAGGCCTAATGTGCAATGTAATCCCTAAACTTTTAATTTATTCAATATGACCCGTGAACTTTAGTTTAATGTATAATATGGTCCTTAAATTTTTAATTTATTTAATGTAGTCCATCAACTTTTGGTACATATTCAATTTAATTCCTAGACAATATAAAAATTTTCGACATTGTCCCTTTTCTTGAATTAATTGAATGACTACTTTGAACATGTTAATATAGTTCAGAGACTACATTTTGCATGTATTAAAAGTCTAATGAATCACATTAAATATATAAAAAATTAAAGGATCATATTGAATATTAAGCTAAAGTTCAAAGATTATATTGCATATTATGTCAAAGTTCATAGATCATTTGTGTCATTATCTCATCTAAAAACAACGCATATATCTTTTTTTTTTTTTTTTTTGGTAACCACGCTTATATTTCTATTGGGCTCGTAATTTTTCAACTCTTGTTGATTTCTGACAACTCCTATTAACTTGAATGGATCCCATTCTATTTTGCGGGTCTCACCATTGATCTTCTTCTTTTTTCTCCTTTTTCTTTGATTTCAAATTTACTAGAAATAAAAACTGCCATGCTTTCCTCAACCAACCATTTTTTATGGTTCTTTCTTTTCCTCCACCTAGGAAGAAACTAATGTCCTTTTCCCAAAAATAGTTTATTGGGCAGATAGCTTATTAGTATTTGTGTTAATGAGTTGTATATTTCTTTTTCTTTTTCCTTTTGTACTAGGAAATAATTATTCTAAAATAACTAAACATAAGTAAGGGTGAAAAGAATCATCTATTAGTTTTAGTATGCTTTTTGTTTAATTAGAGCTTTAATACGTGTCATTACTTTATAATCTGTATATTTTAACTGTTGAACTTTTATTTTATTCCGTGAATCAAAGAGTCCAATTTTATTTGTTTTTCATGCTATCATTGCATAGATTTTATTTGTTCCTTTTTTGGTCTTTTAATAGAGACAACATAATGTCGAGCAAGAAAATGCCTTCTTGCACGACTTAAAAGATTTTATTGTATTAGAAAATTAACTGATAAATTTTCAAATGAATTTATTGACTCTGATTGCTCTTTTCCATTCACATTTACATCACCAATACATACATTTAAGTAATTTGTGTCATTTTTAATATTGCCTTTTTATAATTATTGCAATACAAAAAGAAAATGCAATGAAAGAAGGAGTAATTTGTGTTACATACGTCAATCATGATATTCAATTTTTGAGTAAATTCTCATAAATTTTAATTGGAAATTAAATTCGAAAAAATTCACAATGATGAGGAGAATCTAGAGGATATAAAGTAATCAATTTGTAAATAAAACTAACTTTTATTTTTTTTTGATCAGCCACTAACTTTTATTTACTGCGATATATAATTAACACTTGCTTAGATTGGACTATTGGTTAAACTCTCATTCAAGTGGGCCATGGAGAAAAAGCGCATAAGGACACGAGCATGAAGGAAACATCTATATGTAATGGGTATGCAAGAAGCGGATCAGGAGCAAAAAAGAAAGTTGTTTGAGGGGTAAGTGGGTAGTTTTGTCTTTTAGTAATTTTGTTTTGGTCGAAGTCCTTTAGTGAAATTGCAATCAAAGAAAATGAGGAAAAAATATATATAATCAAGAGAATTACCGTGAGGGATACTATGATCAATGCAATGTGGAGTCTTAAAAGTCAGGTTAAAAAAGCATTATTAAAAGGATCAATACCATGAAAAACTCAGAATTAGCATATTTATGAAAAATTTATTCTAAATTAATTTTTGACTCTAAAAGACATCCTAAATTATTACATTTGTGACAAATTTATTTATCGAATTACTAAGGTGGATGATATGTGACAATTAATGAATGTATCAATTTGAGATTTTATCATCCGTTTGTCATATATATATATATATTAATTTATGGATTTTATTTGTATTAATTCAATTTAATAGAAATTGACATAGGGTAAATTTATCGCAAACGCATTAGTTGGAGTTTTTGGTGATAAAAAATTAATCGGGGTAAATTTATCATATAGATATTATGGTTTGGATTTTTTATGGTGGAAAGATTAATTTATCGTGACATTAATATATTTTTTTAAATGGATTGGAGAAATAGAAAAGAAAAAACTAGATTGGGAAAATGGGGGGAAAAAGGAATAGAAAACAAGCTGCTGTGCTGAACCCCTGAAACGCAGAAACCAGAAACCCTCGTCTCCTCAGCATCGCTCTAGTCTGTAACCCAGCGTCACCGTTTGCTCCGCACGCCATGGACACCGAACCGGAGGAAGAAATGGAGTCGCGGCGAGAAGCCGTGCTCCTCCAAGGGCTGGCGGAGGCCAAATTCAAGTCGTCCAACCTCAAATCCGCCCTCAAGTACGCCCGGCGAGCCCACCGCCTCTGCCCTTCCCTCGAGGGCCTCGACGGGATGATCACCTCCTTCAGCATCCTCGACTCCGCCGCCGCCAGCTCCCCTCCCGAGTACTACAAGATCCTCCAGGTAGAGCCCTTCTCCCACATCAACGTCATCAAGAAGCAGTACAAGAAGCTGGCCCTCGCCCTCCACCCCGATAAAAATCCCGCCGAGGGCTCCGAGGACGCGTTCAAGGCCGTGGGCGAGGCGTTCCGGTTCTTGTCCGATAGGGTCAAGAGGAAAGAGTACGATGTCGGGTTGCGGGTCAGGATGCAGGAGGCGGCCGCGGCGGAGGAGGGCCAGGATGCGGCGGCGGAGACGTTCTGGACCGCGTGCTCGCGGTGTCGGCTGTTGCATCAGTTCGAGAGGAAGTACTTGGGGCATAGCTTGGTTTGTCCCAGCTGTAGGAAGAGTTTTAAGGCCATGGAGGTCGAGGGCGAAGAGGAAGATGGCGAGGAGGGGTCGAAGGGTAGAGTTGGGCGTGAGGGATTGAAGCGAAAGGCAGGCGGTGTCCACGTAGGTGTTAAGAGGAAGGTGAGTAGTGAGGACAGGACGAGGGATGCCAAGTTGAAGGAGAAAGTCGGTGGTGGTGGTGAAATTAAGGGTTCGAATGGGCATGGTGGTGGCAGAAGTGGCAAGCGGGGTGCAGGGAGAATCGGTGTCTATGTAGGTGTTAAGAAGAAGGTGAGTAGTGAGGAAAGGACGAGGGATGTCAAGTTGAAGAAGAAAGTGGGCGGCGGTGGTGATGAAATAGTGGGTTCGAATGGCAATCGTGGTGGTAGAAGTGGCGGGTGGGGTGCAGGGAGGATCGGTGTCTATGTAGGTGGTAAGAAGAAGGTGAGTGGTGAGGACAGGATGAGGGATGTGAAGTCGAAGGTGAAAGTGGGTGGTGGTGGTGGAAAAGAGGGTTTGAATGGCGATCGTGGTGGCGGAAGTGGCGGGTGGGGTGTAGGGAGAATTGGTGTCTATGTAGGTGTTAAGAAGAAGGTGAGTAATGAGGACAGGACGAGGAATGTCAAGTTGAAGGAGAAAGTGGGTGGTGGTGCTGAAACAGAGGCTTTGAAAGGCGATCATGGTGGCGGAAGTGGCGAGTGGGGTGGAGGGAGATTGAGGAGGAGAGACTTGAGGGCAAGAACAACTATGATTATGGAAGTGGCGAAACAGCTGAAGAAGGGGAAAAAAACTGAGGAGGAAGCGATGACATTGGCAGAAATGCAGTTGGAAGTGAATAGAAAGATCAACGAAGGGAAAATGAAATTGAAAGAGAAGGAGAAAGAGAAAGAGAAAGAGAAGGAGAAAGAGAAGGAGCAGGTGGAGAAGGATGATGGAGGAAAGAAGGCAGAGGATGATCATGAGGATAGAAGAAAGGTTTCAAAGAAGGATGGTACTAATTTTGAAGTTGAATCAACTCATGGAATCTCAAAGGGAAGTGGAGCTTCTGCGATTGAGATAAGATATTCGAGGAGGACTAGGACTTCGGGTATTAAGAGGCAAAGTAATTCAGAAAGAAGAGATGGTTCAGATGTTGAGACGCATATGACTGTTCCGAAAAAGAGAGCAAACTTACAGCATGGTAAGTCAGGGGGTTCAAAGAGTAAGGATTTGGAGGCCAGAGATGGTTCGGAAGTTGAGATGCAAATAACCGTTCCGAAAAAGAGAGCAAACTTAGAGCGTGAGAAATCAAGGGGTTCAAAGAGTAAGGATTTGGAGGCTAGGGATGGTTCGGAAGTTGAAATGCGAATAACCATTCCGAAAAAGAGAGCAAACTTAGGACATGAGAAATCAAGGGGTTCAAAGAGTAAGGATTCGGGGGCTATGACAGTAGTGGATTCAGACTTCTATGATTTTGATAAGGACAGAGTAGAAAGGAGCTTTAAGAAAGGGCAAGTATGGGCTGTCTATGACGACATTGACGGACAGCCGAGGCATTATGCTTTGGTGAATGAAGTTGCATGCGTTAATCCGTTTGAGGTTAGACTTAGTTGGTTAGATGTACAGTATAGCATAGTCCAGGATCTAGTTGGACAGGAACGATTGGGTTTTCATCTATCCTGTGGGAGATTTAAGGTTGCTCAAGAAACGATTGTGAAGTCTGTGAATATATTCTCGCATGTGGTTGATTGTGAAAGGGTTGCCAGGGAAATCTACAGGATTTACCCGAAGAAGGGTTCAGTGTGGGCAGTCTTCAAGGAAGGGGTTTTGGATGCTGAAAGGAGAAATCTTTCAAACCAGGATGAATGCTGCTATGATATTGTCGTTTGTTTAACCACCTATAGTGAAATGCACGGTTTGAGCATGGCATACCTCAAGAAGGTGGACGGTTTTAAGACTGTATTCCAGAGAAGAGAGATTGGACTGCATGCTATCAGATGGCTCGAAAAGGATGGAGTCAATCAGTTTTCACATCAGATTCCTGCCCGGAGGCTTTCTGGGAATGACATACCTGGTGATTTGAAAGAGTGCTGGGAGCTTGATCCCGCTTCCCTTCCTTCGCATTTCCTGACCATGCAGTCACGGAGGCTGCAACTAATGGCATGTGCTTCTTGATAACTAGCTCTACTTTCACTGATGTGGATTTTTTAGATATACATTGAGATGACATCTTGTTCTAAGGAAACATTGTCTGCCCTTGCTTGTGATGCAGAGTCAGATAATACAAGGAGAAAATTTGTAAATCATTCAGAGTTGTTTATGCTGTTTACATGAACCTGCATTTGAATTGGTAATTGCATCCAAATTAATCTGCTTCTTGTTAGAAGACATAGTAAGGGGTACGGGCCTTTTGTTGTTTTGCGTGTGTAGCTTCATGATCGAGCTCATCATTGTCAAGCAATATGAACGGTACCATTCTGAAAGATCTGTTGTCCCATGAATACATGCACTGTCGACCCTAGAGCTCATGTTTGTAGTCCTTCGGCCAGACAGAGGATCATGGAACCTCCGATGAACAAAGTTCACAAGCAACAAATGGAGCTTGAAAAAATTTTGTACTTCTTCGGGAATTTCCCATTGAGACACTGTGAGTTCCTGAATCACGAACATTGTGTCAAGGGTAAAAGTTCCAATCCCGACATTTGATTCAGTTGCAAAGTGAACTAGGACGGTTTCACCCTGCTATTTTGACTTCGCTACTTGTCTTTCTGGGGAGGAGTCTTTCATCACGGCCTCGCTACTAGTTCGTTCTTCAGGGATGGAAAGAGCCACAAACTCACTTCATCACGGGCGATCTCTCCTGCACCATTCTAAGTACGATCCCTTCTCAAAGAAGGCAATAACTCGAAACCGTATCGTGTCATGATCGAAGAATGAGAAAATCGTCTGCAACTTTGAGTTGTTAGCATTTCGAGAATTGAAACACGTTCTCTCCTTTGAAACTGTTCAGCGAGAGGCTCCGCGTATGCAGTATGCATTTTCAGTTGCGTCTTTATAAGACGGTGAGATTATCGCGTTATCCTGACTTCATATTTAAAAGCTGAAAAGGCACGAAGTCAGCTCTCCTTTATATGACCTGAGACTGCCGTCGTCGACAACAGGTTCATGTGTTGCTAACGTAGTAGGACGGTTGGCCATGGTCATTTTATGGACGTTGGAAGTCCGGTTTGATTCTCGCCAGGACATCTTCGTCCCCTCCGAGCCTCCGAGCCTGCGCACTCCCGACCGCCATCGTCATTGATCCCTACCGGACTATGAAGAGAATAAGCTCGAGCTATCTGCAGGCGGAGCGAACCGTCCTGCGGCTCCTCCATGGCCGCGAGACCCGGACCCGGCTCACCCAGATTCACGCCTACTTCCTCCGCCACGGCCTCCACCAGTCCAACCAAGTCCTCGCGCACTTCGTCTCCGTCTGCGGCTCCCTCAACCAGATGTCCCACGCCGCTCGCGTCTTCGCCCAGACCCACTACCCGAACGTCATCCTCTTCAACGCCATGATCAAGGGCCACTCCCTCTGCGGACCCTTCGAGCGTTGTCTGGATCTGTTCTCCGCCATGAAGGGCCGCGGCATTTGGCCCGACGAGTACACTTTTGCGCCTCTGCTCAAGAGTTCTTCGAGCCTCGGGGACCTGCGGCTCGGGAGGGGCTTGCATAGGGATGTGCTTGTTGCTGGGTTTGCGCGTTTTGCTTCGATTCAGATCGGATTGGTCGAGCTCTATGGGGGATGTGCTGAAATGGGCGATGCACAGAAGGTGTTTGATGAGATGCTTCATAGGGAAGTGATTGTTTGGAACTTGATGGTTCGTGGGTTTTGTAGAGCTGGCGATGTCGAGATGGGATTGGAGGTTTTTAGGGGAATGAGTGAACGGAATGTTGCTTCCTGGAATACGATAATTTCTTGCTTGGGGCAGAGTGGGAGGGATAGGGAAGCTTTGGAGCTTTTCGATGAGATGCAGAAGCAGGGTTTTGAGCCAGATGAGGTAACGGTCGTCAGTTTGTTGCCCGCGTGTGCTCGTTTGGGTGCAGTGGATGCCGGGCAACAGATTGAATCCTATGCTGAGTCGAGCAGGCTTCTGAAGGATTTCATCTCCGTTGGAAATGCAGTCATTGATTTCTATTGCAAGAGCGGGGATATGGAGGCTTCTATGCGGAAGTTCAGGGATATGCCTAGGAAGAATGTGGTATCATTTAATACCATGATCACGGGCATGGCATTTAACGGAAAGGATCGACTAGGAGTCGAGTTGTTTGAGGAGATGGCAACAGAAGGCGTGATTCCAAATGATGCTACTTTTGTTGGTGTCCTGACGTGTTGTAGTCACGCTGGTATGGTGGACAGAGCACGGGAACTGTTTGCTTCTATGAGCACAGATTACCAAATTGAGCCAAAGCTTGAGCATTATGGCTGTATGGTTGACCTATTAGGACGCAGCGGATGTGTGAGAGAGGCTTCTGACTTGATCAGGAAAATGCCTATGAAGCCAAACGCCGCGCTATGGGGCTCAGTGCTCAGCGCTTGCCGTACACATGGCGATATGGAGCTTGCAGAACTCACTGTTAAAGAGCTGATTAACCTTGAACCTTGGAATTCGGGTAACTATGTGTTGTTGTCGAACTTATATGCCGAAGTGGGGAGATGGAATGAGGTGGAGAAACTAAGAATCCAGATGAGAGGACGCTGTGTTCACAAAGTACCCGGCTACAGTGCTGTTGGATAATAAGATCGCATTGTTAATGCTGATCCTCAATCAGTGAATTGGGGAAGCACGGCATTACAGGCGTCCAATGCGGAGGCGCATGATGTGATGGAGACTTAGCCGGCCATAGGATTGAGAACAGAGAACATCCTTAAGGATAATATTGTCAATCCTTTACTGGTTAACTTCAAATTGCTGATTTCTGTATGTTTACTATCAAATCACCAATCTGAGAATCAGCTCTCTCGAATGGTAAGTGCAACTTTTGATGATTCAGAGAGCGCATTGCAGCAATTAAGAACATTTTGTGGGACTGAAGCGACAGATTATGATAATCTGTATTTACTTGCTAAGGAACTAGTCATTTAATGAAACAGGGTCAAAATATTTGTTGTACTCGAGCACTTATTCTTGAGAAATTGAAAAGCAAATTTGCCAAGAAATTAAATTCTTAACACTGGCCCTAGTGTTCTGCCGAGTTGAAAGACCAAGCCAGGAATTCTACTACTGACCTGGCTCGGTCAATACCAGATGCAAAGATACCGCATAAACTACCATCATTCGGCACAGAACATAGGTCGTTTCTGAAAAATGTCAGAAATACATCGCCGGATCAAAATGGTCTGCACATAAAAGAGTGTAGAGCTAAAGCAAATGACTTATAAATGTAGTCGTTACTCCATACATTCCAACACTTGCTTCATCGACAAATCCCCCGCTAATAAAGCTCCCAAATTTTGGTTTCACTAGGTCGACCATATCCAATATTCAAATGGAAGCAACAGCAGAACAAATATTTAATGCATTTGTGCTCCCAAAGTTGCTGCACGGAAAAAGAGTTTTCTTTCTCCACATCAGAACCAAACTTGGAGCTCTAGTTACAAAAGCACTAGGCCGAGCTCCATTGGCTTCAATGCATTTCTTAACCGATAATTGTAGAGGTAGTAGTGGAGTTTCCCCCGACCTGGCACAAATTTCAGTTCCTTTAGAAAGGTTCCATTTTGCATGACATCCAAGGCATTGAACACGTCGTAGTCCTTTTGCTTGGCCACAATAAGAACGTCATTCATCAGCTGAAGCAAAGGAGTCATTGTGGCAATATTATAGAAAGAGTAAGCTACCTTGAGAATTGAGTGATTCTGATTGCCCAGAATAGATGAAGGAAGACTATAGAAGCTGCAGAAATCAGTAATCTTATGAGATTCAGCGCTTTCCACCACATAGCTGTCAAGAACATTCTCTGTAGGAAGAAGCCAATGCTCCACGTCATTTTCATTGAAGTCAGGGGCAACTTCAAATTGGTTCAAGTAATTCCCAAGGAGCCGTGTGACTGCAGGAACATCATGAAGCTCCATCTTTCTAAACCCTGGGGTGGATGTTGAATCTGGCAACTTGTAAAGCTTGATCGTTTGACTCATTGTCATCCTCGCACGAAGTCTAGAAAACCCAACATCAATCAGCTTCTTTGGGTTCATAGATCTATGCCAGTATTGGCAGGATGACACTGGCGTTGCAAAGACCACTCCAGCAGTAGAAGCAGCTTGCCAGATGTTTTCAAGGTGAATCCTCCTGGTGATCTCTTTGATCATGACGGGGGTAAGTCTTTTAGATCTGAGCTTCTTATGAACACAGAAAATTGAGCTCGGCCATGGTGACAACATTGTCACGGACACGAATTCTCGCAGGGACACTGGTAATAAAAGCAACCAATTTTTTCGAGCTCTTGATGCGGACGCCAATGTGCCAGCTCTTGTAGTAACCAGGAGAGCGGAGCGCCCAGCGAAGTAACTCCTTTGAATAATTGAACCGGAACCTGTTCTCATCGTCCTCTACTTAGTTATGGGTCAGAAGATTATAAACCTCAGTGCACATCTCTTCCGAATCAATGTCGCAAGTGATCCATTCATAAAGATTAGGAAGGTTGTAGGGTTCTTGCTTCACTTCAGATAACGGGGTAGGCAGTTCTATGGGGCCCTCAGGCAGACTAGTATCTCCGATATCTTTGAATTGCCAAATAGGTTGGGTTTCCCAAAACTCGTGCCTCTTCCCGAGCAAGAGAGACTCCTGAACCTTCTTGGCGAGCGTATCGAGTGCAGGGTCATTCTCAGAAGGAGCATTCCCATCAGGGTTGGGGTTCAGAGTTTCTTCAGGCGAATCAGAGGACGGATTGCTATCGACCATCTTTATCAACTACTGAATGCTGCGCGAGGGAAAAAAAAGAGCCTTGTCAATCAGCTAAGAAACTCGCTCGCTGCTGACAAAACGAACGAAACATGCCTTTTCACACTGTTCAGCAAAATGCAAGGTGAAGAACTTACCCCTCCTTATTCTATCCATTTCTATAACCGACAGACGAAACATTCCTCATGCGATCAACCTGAAATCACAAATCATAAAGAAGCGCAAGTCCCAAACCCACCACTTCCAAACTACTCCCAAAGAACCCGATTCAAGCATCGAATATTTCGACCTCGAACACACGCAGTTTGAACCAAAAGGACGAAGAAGAAAGGAACTTGCGATGATCCCACATCAACAAACCACATGCAGAAGGCAATCCGCGCACAAAGATGCAAATGTGATGATGATGCACACCAGCGAGCAAGAACCCGGTTGCTGATGATGGTGCTAAAACATGGGCAAAGGGTAGGACGTTCGAAGAATCTTTTTGAATTCAGCGTTTTTTCTAAGGAGGGAGGGAGGGAGACAGAGAGGAGAGAATCTTTCCTATCCTTTCATGTTGTTGGTTATTGCATTTTGGGCCGCCCACGGACCGCGGCCCACCACTCATGGGCCGGCGCCTCAAAACTTGGGCTTTCCCCATCTTGCCCCTTCGTCCCTTTCGTGAGTCGAACTTTCTGAATTTAAAAAGATTGGAAAATTACATTATGAATTCTAATTATTATGAAAATCTTTCGCATGCCTTGGTTATTACTTACTCCGAATGAACTTCATTCGATTTGCGTATTCACCAGAAATTGTTATGCAAATGCAGAATACTTAGTGAGCTGAATCTGGACTATTGAAAATGGGTCTCATCAATATTTGATGGTCCATATTCAACTTAATGCATGTATTACATTCATCGAATAAGTTTTTCGTGTTTCGTTGGAGCAATTATGATTTGGAAGTCCATTCGGAATAGGTGTTTGAGCTATTACGACATAGGCTGAAATCGCTGTTATCTTGTGCATGTGTTAGTTGAAGTTTTTCATACTATTTTTCTTAGGGAAGGTAATTATATCTACCTCATTGGATATCCGAATTACTCCAGCTCAATTGGGATGGAGTGACATTTCCTGTTTCCCCACAATCCTATGTTTGAATTTTGGAGATTTCTAGCATTAATCTAGTCTCTTTACCTAAGTTGTATTGCTTTGGTAATACAAAGGTTTTTTTTTTTTTTTTTTTTTCCCAATCTTCCACATAAATTCCAATGCTAACCTGAATACTTGCATTAATTTGCCCCTTCTTTTCTCATCAATTTATCACGGGAATTTAACAAACTGAACTTTATGCCAATAGATCTAAGAATTACAAATTCACGTTTTTTTTCCCGTAAAATGATTCACCCAGCTTGCAATTTTTTTCCAGACATTATTACATAAATCAAATTATATTTATCCAATAATCTATTCAAATATCTAATCTCGACATGGAAATTCGCATGTCCGCTAGAGTTGGGAATGAGATATATTAAAATACCCTATACAGGGTATAAGGCGGGGACAGGGAATCACTGATAACAATGGGACAGTAAAGGCGATGCCACGACCGCACCTACTTCCATTGCCATCCCTAATTTTTCTCCTCTTCAAGTCGGTAGAGACAGCCTTACGTATGTCTTTGTGCCTAGTTTACAACTTATATAAAAGAATGTGCTTAACAAAAATTCATTTCCAGGATTAAACCAAATTTTTTCTGGTCTTGCTTGTTTTATGATTGATTCATTTGCATTTGCATAGAGAATATAGAATGAACGTGGGTGACATCTCTTCGTCTCAGTATGTAGAGAAGTTCTAGAGTGGTTTTGTAGAATCAGAGCTTGACTTACCTTTTGTGCAAGGTTGATGTAATCCGTAATCCCACACCGCTAAAGTACATGACTATAATGTGCCTTATGTACATGTAATCTCCATCCACCTAACAAAAAAAAAAGTTCCCTAAACAAAATAGGAATAAAAAAAAAAAAAAAAAACAAAAAATAAAATGAGGAACCGATTAAATGCATATTATAAAATTAGAGATTTTTGTCCAATATTCCTTATAAATCTATAATTTAAGCTGCACGCCTTAGAATCAGTGACATTCCAAAAGATGGGTGTTGATTTCCTTGCCTTATTGGACAAGATGATGAAATAATGTGGACCTACCGTGTTCTTTGATATTGCAATCTATTTTTGACTTCACTTCTTTGGTATGTTGGCTCCGTCACTGCTATAAAGCCCTTGGCTCTTCCCTGCCCTCCTTGCCCTCCAGTCTTCTCTCCACCTCTCATCGTCTCGATATAGTCCCAGTCCAAAACCAGCCATGTCTCCCCCGCCTAACGAGCCGACAGAAGAAGCAGGTAATTTGATCAAATCGAGGGTTCAAGATGCTGATCTAGTACCAACCGGTGTCAAAGTGTTGGTTGTCGACGGAGATTCCGCGACTCTAGCCATTACTTCCAGGATGCTTCTCACCTTCGGATACCAAGGTTCTTGTTGGAAGATAGAGATATGCTTGTCTTCTCTCTCTCTCTCTCTCTCTCTCTCTCTCTCGTTTCAGTACCCTTTTAACAGCAATATGTCTTGTTCTTAATGGCTTGTGCTTCTTGAGAATGAAAGATCTAGTCGGTTTATTTTTGCGTTCTTTTCAATTTCCATGGCCAAGAGTTTTCTTTCTTCCCTATTTTGATTGTCTCGTTTGCTTACAGTTCTGACTGCCGAAAGCATTGGCAACGCCTTATCCATCATCCGGGAAAGGCGGGCCAACCTCGACCTCATCCTAACCGAAATTCACTTGCCCGACGCAGACAAGTTCGAGGTCTTAGAGAAACTAGGAAGAGCGTCCAATTTGCCATTTATTAGTAAGTGTACTTTCTTACCCGCTAAAATTGCTAGCTTCATTCATGTGTAAAGATTGTTTCAGATCACTCATCTGTTTGTTCTGGTGTAGTTATGACAGCTGATAATAACGAGAGCACGATGTTAGGTGCGCTTCTAAGGGGGGCGTCGCTTTATCTTCTGAAACCGATCAGCAAGTTGGACATCAGAGACCTTTGGCAATTTTCGTTCATGAGGAAAAGAGATCAAATGACACAAGTCACAGAGGGCAATACCGATCAGGACTCGTCTGAGGAGGAGGAGGGCGATGATGAACCAGAGAGCCAACTACCTGCGATTGCTGCGAAGCAGGGTGAAGTGCGGCCGAGAAAACATGAATGCGCAGAAGTGGATGGATACAAAGAGGAATATGATGCCAACTTGCAGCTCCACAAGAAAACTAAGTTAATTTGGACTCATGAGCTCCACAAGAAATTCGTTCGAGCGGTCCGACTTGTGGGCATCGACAGTAAGGACTAAAGAGTTTGCTGGATCTACCATCTAATTTAATGTCCCCTATCTTTGTGATGCAGACACGATGCTTTATCTTGATTCAACAGTTACTAAGGGTCCTTGATCCATTTTTGTTTCGCAGGAGCTCAGCCAAAGCAAATTCTTCAGCTCATGAATGTCCCTGGTATCAGGAAACAGAGTGTTGCAAGCCACTTACAGGTTACTATGTAGTTCAGATATTCGCGTCAGATGACCCGACATATGAGGATCATAACACTAAAACCCATTTTTAAATATCCGACTTTATACTGCGCGTTACTTCATGACGTGATGTGTGATGGCGTTGCAGCTTTTTTGGTTGTGGAGAGCTTTTGAAATAGTTTTATGAGCATCACATGACAGAGATTCACCTGCAAACTTAATGAATTTGATCAAAATCATTTGAACGGGGATTTTCTTTTCATTTGTTGCAGAAATACCGCCTTTCCTTGAAACGACACCAAGATACCATCCTCAAGACGGGGCATCCCGAATCATATCGCTTGTCATCTGCAACGCATCAGCAAGAACTCCTTTCATTTTCAGAGTCGAGTCTCCAAGCAACGGCGACAACTAAAGACTCTCATCCCCTGAGCTGTTTTCGGCCAAATCCTGATATTTCCCTTGTGATGGCACGTGATCGAGATCGGGAACCATGGAACTAGAGCAATTGGACATCATATCCTGTCGCCAACCCCTTATTCATGTCAAGCAACGAGCTATCTCGCAGCTCCTTTCGCAATGGAATCAAGTCCACAGGAAAAGAGACCGCGGAAATGCAATCATCAAGGACAGGAGATCCACCAGCATCGAAAGTGGTGGCAACAGCGACGATGCAGGAGCCAGAGGGACGCAATGTTTGGCGTGGCGAAAGAAGATGGTCACTTGGGTGATCTATGGAGATGATATCTGGGAAGGGGGGGCCTGATGATGTACTCCATTACTGGTGCTGTATGTTTCCATCAAGATAGGTTATCTGCAACAATAAAAATTTTCAATGTCATGAACAAAGCGAAGTGAGAAATATGGTTGTAGGGTCTGTGTATGGATGTTGATTTCTCATTTAGGGTGTCGTCTAGGTTGAGAAGTAAGCTTTAATGTGAAGAAATTGGAAATGGGATGAGTGGCTTAGCTTCGTGTTGGTGCATCGATTTGCTAAGCTAAGTCGCATTTGTTACAATCTTTCACTTGTGAATTTGGAGTTCGATGCCAGCACAGTTCCTCCTGCTCTTGTTGTCTGAGTTTCACTCCTGCACCATAATTATACTAAAGACGGGTGAAATTATTCTTTTGCGGGGAAATAGGCCTTGCGAGTATGGAAGATTAGAAGGAAAGTATATTTTGCACAAAAGTTACTCTAGAGTTTGGTCAAAGCTCCACATTTTTCTGAAGTATATCCCTGGACATGTGGATCGAATCCAGAATCAATCTAGATACTTCTTCACTATGGAGTGGGCATGTAGAGATTATTTGGAAAAGAATTACCCATGTTCTATTACTTTTCACTTGGAATGACTTAATTGCTTTGAAAGGACAAAGTTGTTGTGCATTTTATCTAGAGGGGCAGCATCAGTACAGTACTGATATTATGTTTATGAGCTTAAGCAAGCACCAAAGTAGTGACATTGAAAATTTTGATTTAGTTATATTGTTTGTTGGTTTCAAACACAATAATACTAATAAGTGTATATATTCTAAATGCAATAAAGATTATGATGTTTCAGTGTATTTATATGCTAATGATATCTTTATTTTTGAAACCATTATGATTGGAGTTATTGGGATGGAGAAGCATCTAACTTCCATCTTCAAAATGAAAGATTTGGATGAAGTGGATACTATCTTGGGAAATTAAAAGATATAATAGAGGTTATTCTTGGACTCAAAGTGATTACATCGAAAATTGTTAAATAAATTTCAATGGATTGGTTTTAAGGAAATGAATACTTCATTTGATTCCAGTACTAAATTATATTACAATACTGATAGAGCAGTAGCACAATTTGAATATGTAAGTGCTATGCAAAGCATTGTATGAGATTTGATGTTGCTTTTTCTGTGGGTAAGTTGAGCAAATATACTAGTAATTCAAATATAGAACATTGAAAAGTTATTGCTAGAATTTTTTGTTATCTTGAAAGAACTTATTTGGGACCGATCTATAATAATTATCTAGTTGTATTAGAAGGATACATTGATACTAATTGGATTACAAGTATGGGTGATAAACATTTTACTTTTAGATAGATTTTCACTTTAGGTGGATTTGTTGTATCTTGGGTTAGGCATAACTCGCTTGACTATGGAATATGAATTTGTTGCTTTAGTGGCAACTAGGAAAGAGGCTAAATGAATTAGAAATTTATCGTTGGATATCAAATTATGACTTAGCCCTATGTCTCATGTTTCTATCCATTGTGATAGTTAAGCTACTTTGGTAAGAGCTTATAGTAGACCGGAGCACATGAGATGATTCAAGATGATGCCATGGCAATTGTTTACGTGAGGTTAAGCAAGAATCTGGTCAATCCCTTTACAAAAGCTCTATCAAGAGATTGGTAAAGATGACCTCAAAAGAAATGGGTTGAAACCCTTTAATTAAAATTACCAATGATGGCAACTCGACCTAATATTAGAACATCACTAGTTATAACATTTAATGGGTAAAAACAAGTTAGTGATAGTGATCGTTTGATATTGACATTAGTTTGGACATAAGAAGTTAGTATCATTTGTTATGTTTTGTAGGTAGAATTATATTCTTAATGAAATATAATACAAATTAGTAATGTGTTTATTAGTTTGAGAAATGCATTGTACATATTTCACCTATATGAACTTAAAAATGGTGTTGCTTCTTACGGAAGTTAGAGTTACTTTCTAAAAAAACTTATCAAACAAGTACAAGCACAATGCCATTATAGTGCTAAGTAAATTATGAACTTTTCGTTGGAACAAGATGTTAGTATATATATAGTATATTTGATTCTATTAGTAAAGTAGCAAGCTTAAAGCATAGCTACTAAAATTTTTAACGGTTTAACTCGAAATAGACATTTATGTATGTATATTAGTCACATGAAAATTTTGACTATATATTTTTAACATTTATTTTTGTAATTTTGCATTACAAATAAAGCGGGGGATTGTTTATACTTTGTTAACAAACAAACTAAGAGGTGTTTTATCGCACATTAAAAAGATGTGAGCAAGCATGTGAATTCGATTTGGCACTAACCAATAATTTTCTCAAAATGATTCACCTAGCTTGCAAATTTTTTTCAGAGATTATTACATCTGCACCCGCCTTACTCTATTACCATCCCTAATTTTTCTCCTCTTCAAGTTAGTAGACAGAGCCACCGTACTCACAAATAATCAACCTTACATATGTCTTTGTGCCTAATTTACAACTTATAAAAAGAGTCAGTGCTTAACAAAAATTCATTTTTAGTATTAAACCAATTTTTGTGGAGTCTTGCTTTTCTAGGATTGATACATTTGCATTTGCATAGAGAATTTGAAATGAATGTGGGCGACATCCTTTTCATCTCCTCATCTAGAGAAGTTCTAGAGCAGCTTCATAGAATCCGACACTTGACTCATCTCTTGTGCAAGGTAAATGGAGGTGCGGACCTAGTGCCAAAAGTTGGCACAAAGGATCACTTAAGTGCCAAAAGTTACAAAAGGTACACTTAAGTGCCAAAATCGGAGCAAAAGGGATCACTTAAGTGCCAACAGCGAAAAATTCCGGCCAAATTGCCACGTGTCAATTTTCCGGCGACTTAATTTGCTGACGGAGCATTTTTTTTAAAATAAAAAATCCACGTGGTAATTTTGTCAGATTTTTAAAAATTAAAATCGATTTTATTAAAAAAAAAAAAAAAGGGGGGAGGAGTGGATCGGCGAGGGCTGTGCAGCCCTCACTGCCGCCGCCGTTGCCGCCCCACCTCGTCGGGAAGGGTCGGCGACGGTGGGCGAGGGTCGGCCGACGGCCCTTGGCCGGCCGGGCGAGGGCGGGCGACCCTCGCCGGATCGGGGGAGGGTCGCGACCCTCGCCCCAGATCTGGCGAGGCGTGCGGGCCCTCGCCGGCCACCGGCGGGGCCCGGCGACCCCGGCCGACCCTCGCCCACCGTCGCCGGCCCTTCTCGGCGAGGTGGGGGGGCGGCGGCGGCGGCGGAGGGCTGCACAGCCCTCGCCGATCCCTCTTTCCCCCTCCTTTTTTTTTTAAATAAAATCGATTTTATAATAAAATATATTTTATAATTAATAATTTTTAAAATCCACGTCAGCCAAAACGACGTCGTTTTGGCTGATTTTTGGCCGATTCGGTTTCCGGCGAGCCACGTAGGCAAGAAAATTAATAAAAAATTGCCACGTAGGATTTCCGGCGGAGTTCGGCGACTTGGCACTTAAGTGATCCATTTTTTTTAAAAAGTGGCACTTAAGTGTACCTTTTGTAACTTTTGGCACTTAAGTGATCCTTTGTGCCAACTTTTGGCACTCCCGCTGTACTTTTGCCAAGGTAAATGTAAACAGTAATCCACATTACTAATTATACCTTATACATAGGGGTGATCGGTTCCCGGTTCGATCCGGTTTCAAGATGGAACCGGGAGGACCGGTTCCCATTTTTTGAGACCATGGACCAGACTGGACGGTCCTAGGACCGGGAACCGGACCGGACTAATGGTTTGGTCCGGTCTAGTCCGGTCTAATAGGACCGATCACTTAGCCAAAAAAATTAAAAAATACTAGAAATATTATCATTTTAGGGTTTCTTGCATTTTTAAAGAAATTAAAAAAATATATTTTAAATAAAAAATTGTCGGTTTGGTTCGGTTCGGTTCCTCCGAACTGGGAACCGGACCGAAAATCACCGATTCCATTTTTATGGAACTAGGGACCGGACCAATGCTCTCGGGAACCGGACCAAACCAGCCGGTCCGAGCGGTTCTCGGTTTGGACGGTCCAATGTGCTAGGGGTGTAAACGGTTCGGTTCAGTTTGGTTCGGTTCGAGACGGTTTTTCGGTTTTTCTATTTTTACTTTGTTTATTGGAATTTAAATAAAGAAGATATAATAAATAAGAGAGATTATTCAATTTTTATTAAGAATTCCAATTCGGTTCGGTTAACCGAACCGAACCGAACCGAAAAGGTTAATGGTTATTTTTCGGTTAACTGAACCGAACCGAACCGAAAACATACAAAATTTCGGTTCGGTTCGGTTCGGTTTTATATTTCGGTTCGATTTTTGACACCCCTACAATGTGCTCACCCCTACTTATACACATATAATCTCCATGCACCTAATAAATTAAAAATAAAAAAGTTCCCTAAACAAAATGAGTAACCAATTAAATGCATGTTTAAACGTTAGAGATTTTTGCCAATCTTCCTTATAAGTAAATCTATAATTTAAGTTGCATGCCTTAATCCAGTAACATTCCAAAAGATGGGTGTTGCTTTTCTTGCCTTATTGGACAAGATGATCCAATAATTTCAACCAACTACGCTCTTTGCTGTAGCCTTCTTCTTTTGTTGACTCCAGTTCTTTGGTGTGTCGAGACTTAAATCGGTAATGTTTTGAATTCATTTGGCTGTCACTGCTATAAAGCCGTTGCCTCTTCCCTGCCCTCGTTCGCCATCCAATCTTCTCTGTACCTCTCATCGTGTCAACATAGTCTCAGTCCAAAACCAGCCATGTCTCCCCCGCCTAACAAGGCGACAGAAGAAGCGGGTAATTCGATCAAATCGAGGGTTCAAGATGCTGATCTGGTACCAGCCGGTGTTAAAGTGTTGGTCATCGATGGGGATTCCGCGACTCTGGCCATTACTTCGAGGATGCTTCTTATGTTCGGATACAAAGGTTCTTGTCGGAAGATGGAGATATGCTTGTCCTTCTTTCTCTTTCTCTTGTTTCAGTACTGCAATATGGCATGTTCTTAATGGCATGTGCTTCTTGAGAATGAAAGATCTAGTCAGTTTATTTTGTGTTCGTTTCAATTTCCTTGGCCAAGTTCCGGATTTTGATTGTCTCGTTTGCTTACAGTATTGACGGCCAAAAGCATTGGCGACGCCTTATCTGTCATCCAGGAAAGGCAGGACAACGTCGACCTCATCCTAACCGAAATTCACTTGCCCGACGCAGACAAGTTTGAGGTCTTAGAGAAACTAGGAAGATCGTCCAATTTGCCGGTTATTAGTAAGTGTACTTTCTACGCTCTAAAAGTGCTAGCTTCATTCATGGGTATAGACTGTTTCCGATCACTCGTGTTTGTTCTGGTGTAGTCATGACAGCTGATAATAACGAGAGCACAATGTTAGGCGCACTTCGAAACGGGGCATCGCTTTATCTTCTAAAACCGATCAGCAAGCTGGACATCAGAGACCTTTGGCAATTTTCGTTCATGTGGAAAAGAGATCAAATGATACTAGTCACAGAGGACAGTATCAATTGGGACTCGTTTTTGGAGGGCGATGATGAACCAGAGAGCCAACTAACTGCAATTGCTGCAAAGCGGGGTGAAGCGAGGCCAAGAGAGCCGGAATTCAAAGAAGTGGATTGTGACAAACAGGAGAATGATGCCAACTTGCGGCTCCACAAGAAGACTAAGTTAATTTGGACTCACGAGCTACACGAGAAATTCGTGCGAGCGGTCCAACTTTTAGGCATCGACAGTAAGACTAAAGAGTCCGCCGGATCTACCATCTAATTTAATGTTCCCTATCTTTGTGATGCAGACACGACGCTTTCTCTTCATTCAACAGTTACTAAGGGTCTTTGATCCATTTTTGGTTCGCAGGAGCTCAGCCAAAGAAAATTCTTCAGCTTATGGATGTCCCTGGTCTTAGGAAAACGAGCGTCGCCAGCCACTTACAGGTTACTATGAAGTTCAGATATTCACGACACATGATCCAGCATTCAAGGATCGTAACACTAAAAAACTATTTTCAAGTATCTGACCTTATATCGCGTTACTTGATGATGTGATGTGTGACAATGCTGCAGCTTTTTTTGGTTGCTGAGAGCTTTTCGAAATAGTTTTATGAGCATCCAAAGAATTAGAGATTTGCCTGCGGACTCGATGAACTTGATCGGGATCATTTGAAGGTGCGGAATTTTGTTTTTGTTGTTGTTGCAGAAGTATCGCCTTTCCGTGAAGCAAGATCAAGATACCATCCAGAAGACGGTGCATCCCGAATCACATCGCTTGCCGTCCACAATGCACCTGCAAGGACTCCTTTCATTTTCAGAGCCGCACCTCCAAGCAACGGCGACGAGTAAAAACTCCCCATTCCCGAGCCGTTTTCAGTTGAATCCCAGCATTTCCCCCGTGATGGCGCGTGATCGAGGTCCAGAACCATGGAACCACAGCGACCGGACATCGCATCCTATTGTCCACCCCTTACTCATGCCGAGCACCGCGCTATCTCGCAGCTCCTTTCGCACTGGAATGGTGTCAGCAGGAAAACAAGTCGTAGACGCAGCGAACGTCCTGTCTATCGGGGGAACGACTGGTTCCATCGTGGAAACCCGATCATCAGCGACAGGATATCCACCAGCGCCGAAAGCGGTGGCGCAGGGGCTGGCGCGGGTGCCGGAGGGACGCGATGTTTGGGGCGGTGGAAGGAGATGGCCGCCTCTCTTTCCAGGAGGAAGCGGCTGATGTATGGAGATGATATCTGGGTACGGGGCGGGGACCTGATGCTGAGCTGCATGACTGGTGCTGTATGTTTCCATCAAGATGGGTCGTCTACAACAATAAATTTTTTCCGATTTCATGAACAAAGCGAAGCGAGAAACGTGGTCTTTTTCACTGGTCTAAGCTCCAAAGTGCGAACGCGAGCGCTGTCTGCCATCGTGATGAGAGGATGACGAACAGCACCGTCAATCTTGGGAGAGAGTAAACGGGCCTGCTGCTTCTCGTCCATAGGGTTGAACAAATTAAGAAAAAAAATTCGAATAAAAATAAAGGAAACGAAAAAGATTTTTAAGATATCTTCATATTCAATATAAAACAACGGTTTAAACATTTTCTGAAAACATTTTATTACATGACAAGAAGATATGGATTTTTATTAACTACATGTCCCTATATAATATGTTTTTCGCAACTTGCGATTGCGAAAAAATAGTATACATCATATTTGTTAAATGACTACTATCATCAAAAATTAAAACTTGAATAATTAATTTATATAACTTAAAATGTGGATAAATTCTATTCTAATTTTGACAATCCAAGTTAATTTAAAAATTTAAATCACCGTCTTTTTGTGACTAATCAAGAATGATTCTTTAAAAAATAATTTAATATTGGATACATTTGAATGAAAATTTTCACCTCACTTTTGGTATCAATCCCATTTTTTCACGATGCCAGCCAATTTTCAAATTCTTTTTTCACTTATTCGGAAATACTTTGCACAATTGCTTGGTAATTAGAGGTGTAAAATTGATGAACTGGTTACTAAGCAATTGCGTTGCCAACTTTGCAGTAAGCATTTCACTCACTATTCTTTATCTTCACTGATGAGAGTGACTACTATACTAGCTAACTAATTTCTGAGACATCTTTTAAAAAGTAGGACATAGCAAAGTTTACATCTTTAGTCTAGGAAACTTCCTAATTTCGAGGTCTATTTTTATCTTTTTTATCGAGGAGAGAATATCTCTAAATTTTTTACGTCTGAGAGTTCAGAGAAACTTTTTAATGATTTGCTCGGGTTTATAATCTCATTCAAATATAGCTAAAATATAAGCGTAATTTCTTGTCGGAATCTGGGACTCGATCGAGAAAGGCTAAATAGACATCCGCACGGTTTTAATACAAGCGCCAAAGGGTGTCCGTAATTTTAATATCGTACCCCGACCGGAGTCATTTCATCGAACACCTGACGCGCAATGGCCGCGACACCCAAAGCCGTTTCGCACCTTCTTCCTCTGCAGCCATTCCCGCCATATCCTCTGTCTTCTTCGTCGCGCGGTAGGACCGGAGCTACGCATCGAAGAGGAGAATCGTACATAGCTTGCTCCAAAGGACTTCGCGGGAGCCCCGATGATTACCACGCGACGCTCAGAGCTCTCAACTCCAAAGGTCGCACCCCGAGGAAATCCCTCGGCCAGGTACCAGCTTGTCCGAATCCTTGGCGTCCTTCGTTCTTATATTATATTAGGAGAAAGTAGCTTGCACCCACCAGGGGGATGCGCTGCGTATGCCTCCATTTCGAAGCGGGAGAAGGATTCTTTGAGCAAGATAAGACGGTGGTGTACTGGAAGCTAAATGATTCGTTCAAAAACATAAAATTTCAAACCATTCTTCTATATGGGTTCTGTTTGTTACATCATTCGGCAAATGGGTTTACGATCGTGAAATCTTTAGTTGTCTCGGTAATGGAGCTAGAGTTGTTGTGAGCAGTGGCTATTTCCGGTTGCTTTATCTGTTGAACAGTTCATCATTATGCGCGAGTGACGTCTAATTTTCGCCTTAGATTTACCAGGAAAAAAAAAAAATCTGTTGCCTTACGTTGCCTTTTGTTTTGTCAGCATTACATGTTAAACAATGACATCAATGAGCAGCTCGTGAATGCCGCTGGTGTTAAAGAAGAAGATGTGGTGCTGGAAATTGGTCCTGGAACTGGTTCTCTTACTAATGTTCTTATCTGTGCTGGTGCCACCGTTCTTGCAATTGAAAAGGTCATTAAACTGTGTAGTTAATGCTCTTACTGTAGTCATCCTGGTTCCACCTTGAATGAATTTTCCCTTTTGTTTTATTGTGATAAAATTGTCTTTCATTGCTAATTTAAGTAGGCAAGCAAGTGCTTAATCCATGTTTCTTCCAGCGATCCAAGGAGACAACAGAATCACGTTTGTTGTGATTCTGAGACTAGGTACCAGACATTGTGTCTTGGTTTCTTACAAGCTTTTAACAGTAGTTTTGTGAACTACACACTCATCCATTGCCTGACTACACTCGATCCGTTGAATTGTTAAATACTTATCAGCAGTCTCTTCCATTTGATTTCAAGAATGTCAACTGAGGTGGTTGTTTTGTTGCATTTTCTCAAGTAGATTTGGCTTTATTAACCTTTCTATGTTGCCGCTGCAAATATTGAATAGCCAATCAAAAAACAATGTCGCACAGGAGGCCTTGCAAGCAAGCGTTCTCTTATATCTGTTCTGGTTACAAGCACGATAAATATTCTTCCTACCCTACTTACATTTTTTGTCTTTGTTGTGGAATTTTAGGACCCGCATATGGCTTCTATTGTGACTGAAAGATTTGCAGAGACAAACCGCCTAAAGGTAAGGTATTCTGTTAAGAGAGAGTTGACTGTTCTTCATATAGATTGATATGGTATCCATGGGGCAATTACATAGAAAAGCATTTTATGCCCTAGCTCTTCCTATCTTCTGATTAGTCCCTTAATATTTCCGTGTATTATGTATTATCTTGATTGTATGTTTCTTGCTTATATCTCCGTTTTATGATGCTACTGTTGTTTGTCAGCATTTTATGTGTTCTAAGTTGCTTACATTATCCTTGTGCAACATTGGTTCTGAGATATCTTACACACTCACTCTTCCCATGCGCCTATCTGTATATATATGTATAGCGAGTGTACAGTAATATGATATCAAAGCTACTTATGTGCATTTACCTATTTAAATAAGTGAATCCTTTTATGATATAAAGTAATTATGTCACTCATTATTCATTGTTATGTTTCTGTATATATCTGTGCTTACCTGGGCAAAGGAGACTTAGGAGTAGATTATGACTTGAAATAACCCAATCCAAAACATGTAGGTCTTGCAAGAAGATTTTGTCAAATGTCACATTCAATCCCACATGTCATCATTTTTGGCTAGCATAGAGTCAGACTTGAAACCAAAATATGCAAAAGTAAGTCTTCTGACCCTTGTAGCTTCTGATGGTTGAATGTTGAACTCTTCTCTAAGTCTATATTTTCTGGTTTGGCTGATATGGCCTATGGTCTTTCAATTGTGGTTAAAAAACTCATTTTGAAATAAGCAGATCCATTCTCTGACTCCTCATGCTTAGGTTTATTGTGACAGATTTCCACTAAAGGGCGGTTTAGAGCCTTAGTGGAAGCACACACCACATGTTAGATACCTAAATTTTGCAGTTTGTATCAGAATTTTCTGAAGTTCTCGGTCTTGTTCCCATCCCATGGTTATACCTTTGTCATATTAGTCTCCTTTTCGCAGGTTGTTGCCAATATACCCTTTAACATAAGCACAGATGTCGTCAAGCAGATTCTTCCTCTGGGTGACATTTTTTCTGAAGTTGTTCTCCTACTTCAGGTTATTGTGAAAAGAATTTTGCTTGTATAACTTGTGATGGTTCTGTAGTTGTGCTCAATTAAATTGCAGTATATATCAGCTAAAACTAGTACTGTTTGCCATTATATATCTTATATATGTTTCTTTTTTCGGTTCACTGATTTCTAGCATTTCATCTGGTCACCTCATGATCAATGTATGTCCTTCGACCTTAATCATGAGCATGCATAGTCTAATCACTTTTGTCGTATCCTGCATTAAAAGCAAAACATAAGTGAAAAGGATAATGTGGTAAAGATGCAGGATACCCTTCTATTATTATATCAGAAGTATAAAAATCAAAGTCCAAACAATTGGCTGCAACAAACCTTAATTGAGCTCAAATTGCAATACCAAATAAATTGAGAAAGCTTCCCAGAAGATTAAAACTGTAATGCACATTGAAATGGTTCCATTTTATTAGTCATTAAATCTATAAGTGACCTGATTTGTCAATTGATGTTTAATTTTTATTTGCTATTTAGGAGGAGACAGCTGTCAGGCTAGTAGTTTCAGCTCTACGAACATCTGAATACCGACCCATTAATATCTTTGTAAATTTTTACTCAGGTATGCTGTTTATCCGATTGCATTCCTTCTCTCTGGTTGCCCTGATTTTCTTCCATTGTTCACTGATTAGGACTTATTTGGCACAGTATATCATGAGCAGACAATATTTATATAAAGCTTTAATTCTGGTGATCCAATAAACATCAAGACCTCTCTTCATTTGGTTACTGTGAATCAAAATCAGTTAACATCAGTCAGTAATACATGGAAAGCATTTTGGCTAGCACCTTTCTTTTCTAGGTTGGCTTGAGTTCTTTCACGGCACATATAATTTTGTGGACACTTATGTTCTTTCTGTCCATGATGTTACATTTCAGTTCCTGAATACAAATTTAGCGTTCCAAGGACAAACTTCTTTCCCCAGCCTAATGTGAGTATCCTTCTCCTTACAAAGGCAGCTGTTACATTTCAATTCTTCATGTATAACTTTTGCTCATATGCACATCCCATTATAGGCTTGTGAGTTACTATTGCCTATCTTGCAGCTAGAAGAGCTGTAGAGTTTCTTCATTTTCTCTTATATAAGATCTCGATTGCTTATATAAGAGAACAGATGCTAGAGCTAGTTTTGTGGGTTGTTTATTAAGTTTGAAAGATAGTCCGTCATCTTTGTTGATACACTTCACTTACAAAAAGGATTGGCTTGAGACCTGAGTAATGCTTATTTTAATTTGGTTCTATCCAAAGTGGGGTCTAAAAATGCTGTTATTGATTGACTATGAGCTTTTGATGTGTCATCCGATATGGTCCTATCCAATAACAGGTTACTTGAATCAAAGCAGTTTAAATAGGCTCCCAAGAATGAAACTTCCTTGATTTGTATTATTTGAAATTAATGCAGCTGTAGGGCAGCCAACGTGACTTGGCCATCATCCTGATTGATTATAATGACTCTGTGTCATGTCCTTATGCGTAGTAATTAGACTGGCCGCTAAAGTTTGGCTTGACTTGCCTACAGGTCGATGCAGCAGTGGTGACGTTTAGGTTGAAAAAAGCTGCTGACTATCCACCAGTTTCCTCCATTCGGAGTTTCTTCTCAATGGTAATTGTTATTGAGCAATAGCTTTTGAACCATGAGCACGTGGCATCAGTCTTATGTGTCTTCAGAAGAGCTTTGTAAAGGCACATGTTAATTGTTTCAGTAGATTGATTTTTTCCTCCTCTATGGCCTTTCCTTTTGCAAGATGAGAATAAATCATGGTTCCTTTTCTTGTTTGTGATACCGTTGCCTGCTATTTTGGCTAAACAATTCTAGTGGATAATGCAGGTGAACTCGGCATTCAATGGGAAGAGAAAGATGCTGCGGAAGTCTCTCCAGCATCTGTGCACGGCCGTTGAGATTGAAAAGGCTCTTGAAGAAGTCGGTCTTCCAGCAACAGTAAGTTTTATTGAATGACATGAATGATTGGATATTCTCCCAATTTGCTAGTCAATTAATGGGAACTCCCATCTTTTGTGAGTCCAGTCGAATGCTTGATTCTGCTTGCCAATGCTATTTGATATTCCATGCAGTCAAGACCAGGGGAGCTTACGCTAGATGATTTCGTGAAGTTGCATAACTTGATGGCGAAAGACTAGAACATCCAAGGATCTTCTCAAACAGAGAGAAGGCACTCATTATTTGATTGAGCCATGGAGATGGAAACTTTGAAAAGATCTCAATCATATCCAGTCCACGGGTATCATAGATGTTTTCCATTGGGAATTTATGATGAGGAGTTGCATCAGATAGAAAGACAGAAGTGAACTCCCACAAGTGCACCGGTGCTGGGAATATGTCCACGCCAGAAGTATGTCGGAATCATGAATTCATGATGTAGGGCCATCAGCCAGGTATATGCCTGGTGAATGAAATGTGTGTACAGTTGTCTGTATAGAAAGAACGGTACTTTGAGAATTTGTGAAAAAAAAAGGATCTTAGCAAACAAATGAGTTCAGGAATTTGCTTCTCGTGCCTCCCCTTCTCAGGTTTTCAATTCTTACGGTTCCACATACAACAATTATGCTAAGAAACATATGACAGACAAAGGCAGCAACAGTTCCTAGAGTTTGTTTGAACTCTTAAAATTTCCAGTGATGCTGAGTCCGGTGGCGCGAGCTCATAAGAAGCAAATGGAGCATCAAAATGATTATATGAATATTATGGATTGGACCAGTGTATGGAAGGCCGCCTGCCATGGTCGGACTAGCAGTCCTACGTTTTCTTCTTCACATAACCAGGCTGTTTTCCAGGAACATTTCCCAATCACCAAATGCAAATCAACTCAGCCCACACAACTTCACAACATTTGAATAATGAATCCCCAGTATTCAAAACTGGCAAGAGACTGCAGTAAAATTTCTGTTTCTCCATTTTGTTAAATGATACACATCTGTAAGTCGTGATGGATTCACAAAAAACCACATGAACCCACAATTCCACAGCTCTTAAGTCCTGGTTATTGATGTTTAATCTGCTTCCCTATTCAGCATCATCATCTACCCAAGAAGCAACAATAACAACATATCACAACCAAAAAAAAATTCCTAAAGTTTCAATTTTTACCACAAAAGCTCGCTCCTCCAGCTCCTCTGGCCTCATCAACTTTGACAAAAGGTCAATCGACAAGAAAAAAGATCTTCTTTTTCCCTCAATCATCGACTCCCTGTTTTGCAACAACTTCAACAGCTAGTTCTCTATCTCTTTCACCCATGAAACTGGTACACGAGATCCAAAGCCCTCAACCTCGTGCCGTGGGGATCGTACCCCGGAAACCCATCAGCCCCGCCCGCCCGCCCCTCCTCGGCGGCCGCGGCGGAGGACGGGGAGAGCGGCCGCTTGGGCCTCTTGTTCTTGATGAAGCAGTTCCTCATCCTCTCCTCCACCCGGTCGATCGTCGTGGCCTTGGAATTCTCCTCGGCCTCGCCGCCGTCGTCGTCCCCGACTTGCATTGGCTCGGCGGCGCCGGTGGCGGAGGAGAAGGAGTTCTCGGCGGCGGAGGCGGGGAGAGCGGAAGGGGGAGGGGGAGGCGAAAGGAGATGGTTCGCAGAGGAGAGGAAGGAGGAGAGGAGGAGGTGGGACTGGTGGAGGGAGGAGTGGATGTGGAGGAGGTGGGTGGGGTCGGCGGTGGAGGCGAGTTGCTTGGCCATGAAGGTGGCCTGCTCTAGGGATTGTATCAGCTCCGCCACCGACACTGTTGCCGCCGTCGCAGCAGCTGCTGCTGCTGCTGCTGTTGCGTCGTCTGCTTCGACCATGTTCGTGTTGTTGTCCATCCTCTCTCTCTTAGCGGAGTCGTATGAAAAGAGTGTTGGGTTTGTTGCGTTGGAAGCTGCGATTTTGAGAATTCTGAGGTTGACGAAGGCCGCGTGTGGTTGGGCTTTTTATTTGGTCCCTCAAAATGTCTAAAACACCCCTCAATCGATTTCTTCCCCTTTTTTCATCATTTCAAATAAGAACTTTGTTCATAAGTATTTTAGAAATATTTGTTAAATACCCAATTAAAATAATTATAATTTTGAATGCACCGTCTCTCTCCTGTTATGCGTAAAAAACTGTATTACAAGTCAAAACATTTTTTTATCAAATGTACTACATAAATACTTTGAAAATACTTGTTAACAAGACTTTGTTTAATCGCACTTTAGTTTCTACTCTTGTTACACAAGGGCTTTTTTGATTTTTTTTTATCTTTGAAGAACCTATTCATCAAACATGAGGAGAGGATTGAGAGGCTATGCAATCAATAAAAGCATATCATTCACACTATATAGGAGCTTGACAAAATCGATCTTCATTTGAAAGAGGAAAGGAATTTCAATTTTGCATTCTAGTCATTATCCATCTCATCTTACATTAGTGAATCATGCAGGCGTATAATTAACCCAACATTAACGACAACAACAATAATCGAGTCTTATTCATCAAGTTCACTCGATTGAATAAATCCCTATTAGTTCGTTGCGCATGATCTTTTATTTAATCCTCTACTAGCTCTAAATATTCTATTTCTTTTAGTCTCCTTTCACGTCCTTTTAGGCCTTCACCTAGCCCTTTTGACTAAGCGTGGACGGCGAAGACAAAAAGATGATTCTTCTAGAAACTTCCCCTCGTACAAAAGATCTTAACAGCGCGAGACTCCGGATTCAAAAGCATCATCATACAACCTTCGAGTTTCACTTCAAATATAGGCATCATCACCAATCACATTGTGCATCAGAGAAAACAGAAAAGAGTTGCCATTAACAGATGTCCAGCAGCAATGCAGCTCTTCAACAGCAAGACATCCAACAGAGCAACCGCATCACAAGTCGGAAGAACTCAAAACCACAAACTCAAACTTGTCACTCATCAAACGAATCGTAGACCTGTCGGATCAATACCGACAGAGCAACTGGATCACGACTCGGAAGAACACTCCAGTGCGGTCCGGACAGGAATGTGGATGTCCTTGTACAAGCACACATAAGGGGCGTCGCAGCCGATGTAAGGTCCCGTCCACCTTGCATTGTCGATGTAGCTCGCGTCCCATACTGATGCGTACAGGAACATGGGCTTATCTGGGAAACTCTCCCCCTCCTTCCTCTCGACTCTCCTCACCAACTTCCCATCGATCACCCACTCGATGTACTCTTTATCCCACTTGATCACGTATTCGTGAAACCCATCAGAATAGTCAAATCCCAGATCATGTGTCTCCTCCCTGTTGCCAGTACCTATGTCATGGATCTCAAATTGCATCAACAATTCTGACTCGACGGCTCCAGATAAATGATGAACTTTAGAGGCAGATGCAGGAAGTGTAGACACTCTTAGTGCAGATCAATAATCAGCAGACATAAGCATGACTTCTAAATATGCACAAGCATTTAGTAATCTAGCTCCGCTGCAGACCTATATTAACCACGTGAATAATATACATTTGTTCCCGTATTACGGCACATTAGCAGTGCCTAAATAATCTGCGAATCATGCTTATGTATCAAGTTTAGTCATATGAAATGGCCCAAAAATCTAACTCTCTTAAGTACAGATCCCACTTTGCAGAGTAGTGCACCTATTCTTTAGTCTAATCAGGATGAAACTTCTCTGAAACATAGTATAGATGGCTTACATATCTTTTAGTAAAATCTGTTCAGGATTGATTGGATCCTTTTCGACATGTAAATGGATGCTTCATCCCCTGTTTTTTCGAACGCAAGCTCAATTTTCAATGTTTGCCACACGCACTTTTAACTTCTTTAACCGAAAAGCATGTCAGATTGCTTTGGCCATCACCATGAATTGACAAATTAATCCAAGAAAGGACAATCATGCTCAAATCAAATGTGAACTTTCTCCACATTTGTCCCCCCTGAATGAGCAAGTAGCGATTCTATTGCTAATCCTATCAACACAAGCTCTGGATCCACATCCAGAAATATGGGAAATCAAGAAATGTATAACCCACATTGAACCGTCACTAATGACACTCCCACATTTCAGAATGCACCCAAGTAAAGCAGCTAAAACTCAGAGAAAGCAAAACCCAAAGGAAAGCTAAAGGTCTCTGGTTCAATGTCTCGAACCTGTGGTGTAATAGTTGGTCTGAACGATGGTCTTGTCCTTGCCGAGGAACTCGAAGTCGATCTCGTCCTGCGACTTGTCGCCCTCGAGGGACGAGAGGTAGAGGTTGAAGTTGAGGCCGCTGGTGTTGCCCTTGGGGCACTGGATGAGGGCGCTGAAGGTGCCGTACTGGAAGCGGGCCGGGGTGCGCCACCGGGCGCCGCCGCGGTGGTCGAAGGTGAGGGCGATGGAGTTGGAGTCCGGGCAGTGGTCGCAGGCCTCCGGGGTGTAGTCGACGGCGATCTGCTTCAGGGGCTGGGTCTCGTGGTGGAGGGACGGATCCGCCATTGGAGGAGGCCGACGCTTTCTCTGTCTGTTCGCTGCAGAGAAGCGAGAGACTGAAAATGGCGTCTTGATCTGCTGCCGCTGCTCGGAGGCGATGAAGATCGGAAGAGTCAGTTAATGATTGGTTGGCTCGGAGGCTGGGTAGGGACAAGATTCATATGACGTGACAGCCACTTCCATGGTGGCAACTTTAAGAAAACGCAATAAATCAGATAAAAAAAATCAAGGAAATAGAAAAAAGATTCTTAAAAATATCTTTACATTCAAATTATAATGTAAAATGAACGGGTTAAACATTTTTATTCCAAGACAACAAATGTGGGATTTCTATTAATTACATCTCCAATATAAATCATTTTCTCTTGCGGTGGTGAAAGATAAATATTCATCATTTTTGTTAAACGAATACAATTATCAAAATTAAAACTCAAATGCTTAATTTACATATTTTAAAGAGTCCGCAAATTTTACTCCAGTCATGGCAATCCGAGCTAGTTCGAAAATCAAAATTAAGAAATTTATGTAACTAACCAAAACCGGAATTTTATAAAAAAGAATTAAGTATGTGGAATTTCTTTGATAAAATTTTTGTAACCTCATTGCTTTTTTCTTTTCATAGAACTCCATTTTTTCATAATACTAGCCAATTTTTCAAAATATTTCACTTTTAGATTAGGTTAAAATACATGCTTGGTTACTAAACTGACTTTCATTACATCTCTAATTGGGGAAAATGTTTTCATGAGTACACTATAAATAATAATAATTTAACAAGCATCAAGCATATTTCCTTCTTGTTGGTTTCATTTTCTTTTTCGGAAAAAAAAAACGAGATATTGTTCAATATTTGAGAAATTCTTGTCAAAATCCAGTTGCCAATTCTTTTTGAATGGCCATTTGTGGTCAACAAGGCACCATTGTTCATAGAAACAACATTGCTATTACCATAACAACGTCCTAATAAAAATTCTCTTCAATTCAAGTCACGAGGAGTGTTTGCACAATGTCTATACTCAAATGAACCAAAAAATGGTTTGAGGCCCTTGTAAACAAAGGCCAAAGGGCCTTGGGCTGGGCCTACACATGCTTATTGACTGTCAAGTCCATGATTGGATCTAATTGATATATGTGTAGCAATATGATATCCTAATTTGATGACCACAAAAAGAATATATGCATCATTTGAGTTTATGGACTTTTAAGTCATAGTTATAAGTTTATAACTATGTGACTCTGTCATTTTTTAAGTTAATAGTCTCTTTGAAAACCTTTAAAGGGACTTTGTTTTTGTTTTCTCACTACTGTTTTGCTTTCTTTTTGAAATTGAAGAAAAATGTTGGATTAGCTTTGCGCAAATTCGAATGAAAATTTACAGATATATTCTGATGTTTTTACATTTGAAGCATTGTATGTAATAGTCAAATGTCGAAGATGGGCTGAAAGCTAAAAGAAATCAATTAAAAGACAAAAGTCATCTTTTTTTTATTGGTCCGAAAGACAAAGGTCATCTCAAAGGCTCGCTAGTAGTTTTTTACTATCCCATACTAACGGACTTAGAAAATGGAGAATCAATTATAGTTTCTGGGTCTAATGACTTCGCTGATACAACGACAACATTTTCTAGAAAGTTCATTTATCCACTTATTTTTCGAGTTAGTTGTAAATTGAGAAAAAAAAAAAATTATCTAGGACTTCGATAACATGATAAGATGTAGGGCTAAAATTGCATGTAAATTGCTAAATTGTCCAAGCCCAAGAAGCCTACGCTGAGTCCGAGACCATCCACTGAAAGTCTTAAGTCTTTTTTCAGGACATAGAAGTTATAGAACAAGTTCTAGTTTGGCATTTAAACTACGCCCGTAAAAAGAAGTGAACAAGTTCTTTTTTCACTGAGTATTTGGATCATACGAGACAAAATTTTCTAAATTGGAAATTCTAACTTACATGTATCGTCAATAGATATTATCTTCTTCTTTTTGGTCGAATTGTCAATAATGTTGTTCAACGTGTCTTAAAAGTATATATTGATAAAAAAAATCATTGAATCATGATGTTCAAATGGCAGGAAACTTACATGATGCACCAAAGCACGTGGCATACCAAAATTAACAAATTTCCAGTGTTTTAAACTCTGAGGGATTTCGCTTACAAATATACAACAAATCGAGTATGCTATTTCTAATAAGTTTCGCTTCTCGAGGGGATGGAGTGAGCTAAGAAAATTTTCTAGTGATCTCTCTTTCTTACAATGTAAGCACTTGCCTCTAGCTGTATTTAGCAAAGTGTGCATTACGCGAAATATTTCTTTTGTGACGAAATTGCCCTTGAGTGGATTGGTTCAGAACACATATAATTCTCCCATTAATCTCAGAAACTGATAAAAACCGAGCTAGAAGTAGGAAGGCTCGAACATAAAATTGTGTGCATTCAGTGGAGTGAGAGATCGAGCTTTTATTGCTCGTCTTATCCACGCACCAAGGAAAGTCTGCTCCTTTATGATCTAAATTTGTAAATAAATTATCGGTGAATTCCAAAAACCTGAAAAGGTTGGGCCACTTCCTATACAAGCCCAAAACCCAACACACGAGTCCCATCACACAAACTCTCAATTTGGTGACGATACACAAAAAAGTTTATTCGGTTCACCTCATCAAAGCCCAATGTTCCATTTCGCAACAAGTACTCAGGTCATTGTGAGAACTTACCAAGAGGTCAACACATCAAACATTAAGTTATCAATTTCTTGTATGTAAGGTGGATTAAGTTAACTTACCGTTTCTATGTGTTCCAAATTGATATAATGATGAAAGGAGAGTATTGCGAAAGTAACTAGATTTTCTGCTGAAAAGAAGGCGAAAATTTAATCAGATAGCTCCAAGTACCAGAGAAACCTTACCTTGACAACCACTAATTATAGCCCTTCCCCACAAGATTTAGCCAGGTCTAAGAGAATGCACATGCGTCCATCTCACATTATGCCTACAGCCCTTCCTCGGTCAAGGGGAAAATGTTCATTAATGACAACCAACTTTGCAAGTCCAGTTGCTGTTCTCTTGCATGTCTTCTCGAGACCTCTACATCAAAATGAACAATAGTGCAGTGCGTTGGCCTAGCCAGAAATCCTATAAAACCTATCAATCGCTCTTCGCACTTTGTAGAAGCGTAAGTTATAGAATCTCCTCAAACCAACTCATTATCTCATCCGTGCTCTTATGACATTTATGCTCTTATGACTTTTCTCTGAGTTTCACTAGTGCCAAAATACGGTCAACCCCTCTGCTTGTGAGTAAATATTTTCCTCTAATCTTGGGCATTGTAAAATTGGTATTTCCCTCTAGATTGGGATTGTTGAAATAGCAGCCGAACCAATATCAGTTCAGGAAAAATCTAAACCAACTAAGTTAGGTAGGTTATGGCAAACACCAAAAACCACACCCCAATCCACGTGTTGTGCCAGCGGAGAGGAACCTAAGAGATGCCACATTTCCCAATGCCAACTAATCAACTCTCAAATAATCCAAGCACACAACATCAGTCAAATGTGGACAATGCTTGCCTAGAGCATTAATGGGATCACATCAAACATCCCTAATTCCTGAAAGCCAAAGCTTAGTCAACTTAGGGCAGAAAGCTATCTGCATGACAGCATCAATAGTGATGCTCTCGCAGAGGTTAGGGCCAAGTTGAAGGCACTCGAGCAACTCATCCCTCACAGCAATTACAGATAGAGTTGCATCAATTACTTTCTTACACTTGTCACCATTTATTTCTTGCAAGCTCCTAGCTTGTAGAAAAATCATCAAGAAAAACCATGGCATCTGTCAACTCCTAGAAACCGAAGCTTCTGCAAATTCATGTGTCATGAATTCGAGAATTCCGTGATCAATGGAACGTTCATGATTGAGGAATAACGACCAAAATGCCCCTACGATTTACCAAGTGCTTTCGGAACGTTCTCAGGGAAGAATTATATGGTCTGGAATTCTCTTGATATAAATGCCAGTAGTTGTTAGGTGGGGCCATACAATCTCATCCATCAAATCCAAACTCGATCAATGGTTGTAATTTGAGGGTCTTAAATATAAAAAGAGGTGCCCTCCCCCTCATTTGTATCCATTTAACCATCTAGCAATTTAAATTTCATTCTCTGTAATCCGAGTGAGTTGCGATCGATCGATCTGAAGAAGACTTGGTTTAGGCATCAACGATCCCAAGCGATTTGGTTTAGGCATCAACGATCACAAGCGATCCAAAATATCTATCAATGATATTGGCTTAGGCATTAACGATCAAAAACGATCCAAAAAGCCTATCAATGATCCAAGCAATTCAAAATACCCTATCAACGATATTAGCTTAGGCATCAACAATCTTAAACGATCTAAAATAGCCTATCAACAATCCAAGCAATCCAAAATAAGTCGCTGCACAGTTACGATCCCAAACAATCGGTCTGTGACACATGCATCTAGAGCAAGCGAACTTGCCATTGTTGAATCGTAGTTATGAGCTCTAAGATCATTGAGTATCAAAGAGGAGGAGAAGCACTAAGGACTCTCTAATACCTGCAAGTAAAAGCCAAGTTTGCCCTATTACGGTAATTGAGTAGCGAAAATTGCTCAATCGCCATACTGTTGGGTAGGTTCGTCCAATTGACATCCCCATTTCGCTTTGAAGAAAAAACTTCTTCCTCAAATTCAGTATTAGGTATACATCCAAGTGCACACACAAATGAGTGGTGGACGTATTCATGCCCTATTAGACAACTTTTGTTTCACACCAAAACAAGGAACATAACATAATTTGACTCATTGCCCATATCTATTATGCAACTTTTTTCACACCAAAACAACATCTAGAACATAATTCGACTCACTCCCCAAAACCATTATATCGATTAAATTTTATCCAATAGAATCTTATTTTGAAAGTTTCAAATTATAAGCTTTTTGTAGATGCAATAGTTGTGTCATTTGAACGTTGCACGAAAGACTTATGCACATTCAAAAATTGGTTATAATTTTTTTTTTTAAGGCTCAATTCTTAATTTTAATTATAACTGTTATGCACATACTTTCTAAGGAGTCAAGAATAGTGTTAATATGATTTTAAACAAGACAAGTAAACTTTTCGCTTTGCATGGCTTTTAGTTCTATTTCCCAAAACCATTTAATCAATTAATTTTTTTCCCAATAAAATTTTATTATGAAAAGTTTCAACAATAAACTTTCTGTAGATGAAAAATCGCATCAATCCAACGTTACAATAATGCCATTGTTCATTTGGTAGACACAATGTCAATGCTCAAAACTCCTGCCAATCTCTATGAATCCATAAAAATGTGCAATCCCTTTACATGCCCCTAAATCTGTAGCTGAAGCAGAAACAACACCCCATCCCCTCAATCTTTCACCTCATTCCATACCTGCTCTTCTCTATCCAATCTATCCAACTTGTAGATCCGAGTGTCCTCTCTCATAAGATAATCGAAATTCTCCCTAGTTTCATGACCACATTAGTCCCTAGCCGACTAGGGCACGACGGCTAGGAGGCCACTATCTTCATGTCTCCAATCCGAATCCATGGAGTGAGCTCGAAAGAAAAAGAAGAAGAAGTAGCTCATTGGCAATATGGACGATGCAGATGCATGGCCCATGAAAGCGCGGCTGGGCAACAAAGCGCCTACATTGTCAAAAGGAGGGGTCAGTCATGGGCCACACCATTCAAGGGATTCGGCCCATATTATTTTGTTGTAGCCTAAGGGCGTAATACTTAATAGGCTGGGCTTAGGCTTACAAAATCGCTTCGTTGATGTCTATTTGTATTAAGATGTGTTCCCTATCAACAACTCAAGGTTTAGTGAAGGTCTTGCCGACGCATTAATTAAAAATCAAATGTTAACAGTTGCTCCTCTTTGAGTGGGAAAGGGATTGTGCCCCTCGCTCTTTACTCCCTCATTCTCATCTCTCTTAGCTCTCGCTCTCTGTTTTCTTTTATGTTTTTCTCCTTGGAGCTCATTGTCCGTGGTCACCTCTCTTCAGCAGGGGCAAGGGGGACTGGCGGCTGGCTGGCATTCGACAGCTCCAAGTGGCTGAGGATGAGGTGCTAGTGGTTGGCTTGGGTGGTGGTGAGGTATCTTTCATGTTGGAGGATGGGTGTTCATTTTAGTATATTCTTGTGGCATTTTTGTATTTTTCTATTTGAGTACAGGATTTGATCCGGTCCATTGCTTCTTGTACGTTAAATTTGACTGATAAATTACTTTGTTAGGGGACTTACTGACCATTCCATATATTAATCTTGTAATTGAGCATCAAGACTTAGCTAGTTGACATCACTTGTCATATTGTAGAACGAGAAAGGCCATATAACAAACATTTTCAGACTGGGAGGACCGCTTTTCAAATTCTAGGATCATGGACCGGACCGGCTTGTCCTAGAACCAAGAATTGGACCGATCGATCGGTCCAGTGGAAGTCAAGTGGAGAGAAGATGTTTTATTTGAGGCATCAACTTTTTATGACCAAGCTTAGACTCATCTCATAACACCTTACCATTTTCCTCTGCAATGGCCTTGTTTTTTCAATTTGGGTGAACAATATTGACTGCTTATCATGTGGGCTAGGGACAACAATTGCATTTCCAAAGACTTGAGCTCAAGGCAGATCTGGAGGCACTTTATAATGTAGCATTTTTGGAATGTAAATAGACTTTTTTAATTTCTTCCAATTTTTGCCTCATTATACTTTCATAATTATGGAAATGTCCTTGAAAACCTAGATAGTGTTGGTAAAGGCTTGAGCCACTAGCGTGCAGTTGGTGAGTCACTGGTGTGCAGTCGTCGAGCCACTAGTATGCACCCAGTGAGCGACCATCACCTTTGCATGAGGTCACACATTTAGCTCATCGGAGAATCGGTGGCCCATTTGGCTCTCCAACAGTTAAGTTTTGTTGGAAAGATTTGGATTTAAAAAAAAATTGACAAAATTCATTTATAAAGTGTAGTTGTTTTCCAAACGACATTTAAGTCAAAGTTTATATTCAATGTACTTTTTAAATTATACTTTATAAAATACTATTTGCATTTTGGAATATCCCTTTCACCTAAAATCATTTTCCTAAAGGCTTTGAAGAATATTATTGGAAGTGTGAAGATGATAACAATTGTGACTAAAATTGTAACAATTGGAAGGAGGGAAAGGAAGCTAACTGTTTTTTGTTACCATTTATGGGTGAGATAGAGCTTGATGCTATGCACAAGGAGCAGCACGTAGACCACAACAAATAGGCGGTGCGAGTCCCAGAAGGCATTGAAGCCTTTGAGCTTCTTCATGGCCCCAGGCACGTTGGTCTTGTTCTGCCCAAACCACGGCATAGCCAACGTGAAGGCAATTGGCATCACAGCCACCACCACGAACCCCATCACACCCTCCAGTCCCCTCACAATCCACCAGATGTTCTGGGGCTGCTCCTCGCCGAAGTGGGGCTTTATGGGCTTGTACACCTCAGGGCTTGCTTGCACGATCCTTGGGAAATCACATGTCAAGAGTGAGATCGCATGCAAGGCCACCCGACAGCCATGAAGTCTTGAGGCTATGTGGAAAAAGGTTTGCTAGAAAGCGAGAGAGTAGGAGAGAGAGCGATAGGAAGAAGGAAACAGCATTCCGCCACTCTGAGCAAGGTTCTCTCGGTTAGCCATGCTCATCCTTGATCGTCGCCATCTGATAGCTTTTTATCCAATAGGACCTTATTTAGATTGGTTCGAATAATAAGCTTTGTAGATGCAATATTGCGTCATTTGAACGTTCCAAAAAAGACTTATGCATGTTCAAAAATTCTTTTGAGGGAGTCAAGAATAGTGTTAATACAATTTCAAACAAGAAAAATAAACGTTTCTCCTTGTGTGGTTTTAGGTATATTTCCCAAAACCATTTTATCAAACAATTTTTTTCCCAATAGAATCTTATTATGAAAAGTTTCAATGAAGCTTTCCGTAGATGCAAAAATCGCATCAATCCAACGTTGTAATAATGCCACTATCCATTTGATAGACACCAATCTCAAGGCTCAAAACTCCTTCCAATCTCTAGTTCCCTTTACAAGCCCCTAAATCTATAGTCAAAGCAGAAAATTTACATTCTCACTGAGAAGTGAGAACCACACCTGATAAAGCAAATGCCATCTTCTCGAGTAGTCCTCAGTCATCAGCATCAAACACCACGAAATCTACCAAACAACCCGAGCATTTGCAAGTGTCATTTTCTTCCCATCACATTCCATGGCTTCGAATGCAGTCTTGGAATATTCGGCCTAAAACAAATAAGATCATGCCATTGAACCTCCTTTGCAACCTGAGGTCTGAGCAGCTCCAATGCCCCTTTCTTATACTTCCCATGCTATGCAACAAGGAATCTTACCTCATCCTCCTCAACAGCAAGGAAAGAACACACCACATAGAACCCCCTGAATAGCAAAGCAGATCATTAGATCAAGGAGAGGGCCAACACTAGTCATGGCCAAGCCATCGAGAACTGCAGAGACCTTGGCATTCTTATTGATGATACAATCGTAACTTATCCTAGAATAATATCTTTCCAGTAAAACCTCCCATAGGATGCCAGTTATCTAGCCACAACAATATAGATTCACCATCCCCACAATGTATTTAAATGTAGATTCGCCATTCCAACCAATCATAACTACTGCTGCTTTGCTTCCACCTGCCAAATACTGTTTCCTCTCAACAGACAACAATGCATCCAAACCACCGATAATGATCTAGATTGAAGCAATACATTCCAAAGTTTCCTCAGTATAAAAGTGGAGTTCCTAGTCAAAGATTCTCAGTCCTAAGCCTCCCTCATATTTAGGCAAACAAATATGCTTCCAAACAACCTTAGCTCAATGACTGTTATTCAGCGAACCCTTCTAAAGAACAGCAGAAAACTTGCTTTCAATGGCTTTTATAATCTTCTTAGGAAGTATAAAGACCGGGCACCAAAAAATTACCAAGCTGTACACTGCAGATTTTTTAATTTGTAGTCGAAATCAATGTGGATGACAAGAGTGTGGCAAGATGGTGCGCATGAGTTAACATATGCCCACCATAATTGAACTCCTGCTTCTCGCGAAGTTATGAGAATCCCCAGAGAGACAGAGCCATATTCGTTCATTACTTTTTACTTCTTAACCATTAAGCCAATTTTATGAGATCGAAGATTTTTTTTCTCACCTTAACTTTAGCTACAATTCTAAAATGATTAAATAATTAGGTCTCCTTACTTTTCACCTTTTCCAAGTACGTATTGGGATTCTCAATAAACGTGACTCTACTTGTTTGAGATGCTCAACCTAGACAAAACCCGTAATACCTGGTCAGCCATACAAGACAATGTCATCTGGTTGGTAACTATTTTGACCAGCCGCATATTATATTCATCGGCATATCGAACTTCAACTCACTTGCTCAACATAAAAGTTAAGGTCGAGACTCGGTCACCAACCAAACGATGTAATCATCGAGAGGTGAAAGATTAAGTTCAGCTAACCAACACTTAGTACTAGACAAGGATCTCTCTCAAAGGACGTGTTCACCATACGGGAAGCAAGTCCATGCACTGTGCTCGTGCATCATGGCTATATCTCCCTCCATTTCCCTTTTGCATTCTTGTCAAGTATCATCAGATGTTCCTCGAAAGAAACTGATGAAAACTACTGCTTCATTGCCACACTAGGAAAGATGTGCACGTGCGACCTGCCGTCCCGCACGAGGGCTGAGACCCCTTATTAAGCTAACTGACAAACCCTGCACTTCCCATGTCAAGGGGAATGGAGATTGTGGGAATCTAATCAATGCTACAGTTTCGATGCATGAATATAGTCATAATCCAAGGGCAAAGGCTTGAGCGTCAAGACAAAGAGCTCTTCTCCTGGGAAACAAAAAAGCTCATTAAGGCTCCTCGTGCCGATACAAATCAATAATCCACGAGTAATGCCATGATTATGTTCAATTAGTTTAATAATGATTAAGGGCAATTTGCGATCCCAGACTTGAAGCCAACACAAGAGACACGGTACGGAGCGTCTGGAGCCCACAAATCATTCTATCACCAAGAACTACATTCCAACGTTCACCCCCACGTCACCCCCCCCAAATTAACTTATCTCTGCTTTTCCTAATAAATTAGACTAATCACTCCAGCCGGATTTAAAATTTCAATATTCAACTTCCCGGATCCATTCTTCATTGATAAACTGCCAAACCTCGACCGCCTTTTCTCCGTTGGCTTCTCCGTGTATTTTCTGCGAGCGAAGCTGTTTGGGCTCGGCTCAGGTGGCGCTACCGGCCCAAGCCGTTGAAAGATCAAATCATTGCGGCATTTTCTCTTCAATTGGTTGGAAAGTGCATGTTTTGGAGCTTTGTGAACCATATTATAAATGAGTTGATGAGAGACTTGGCAACTAGCTATGTTTGGATGGATGTGAATTAATATTGTGTGACGAGGATCATTATCTGAACCAAGAGTTCTTTGAGAGAAGTCTTGCAGATGTGGTACCTTTCCACACCAAATCATCGTTTTAACTTTTCTTGAATATGGTCACTAATTGGCAAAAAACAACTTGAGAAGTTTTTGATTAACTATTGGGGTTTTGCTTTGTAGACTCAGCTGGTTTTTGTGGTCCTAGCCTGATTATTTGGTATCTAGCTACCTACTAATTTAATAAGGTTTGGCTTATATCATCATGAACTTACACACACAAGGGCAGAGAAACTGCTGAATAGAAGCACCATTTCGAATTTTGGAACAGTAGTTTGAATTCTCTCTACTTCGCTTCAACACAGGAGGGATAATTATGTTGTTTGTCCTTATTGAATTCTAGGACATCCAATCATCAACATACTTCTATTTATTCGAGGGGCAATGAAATTTATAACGGATCAATCCAAGTTTTTCTATAAGTACTCTTTCCAACGATGAAGTTCAATTCAGGTAAAAAACATGCATCTTCCGTCATAAAAAATCTCATACCATGACAAACTACTGAATCGATAGAGTTCAAATCAATGCTACTAAATGTCCTATCAATATCCATCAATGACGGAACCCATGTCGCCCCAACTTGAAATATCTAAAGTCATACTTTCTCCACCAATGACTCCTTTGCGCCATTCAGAAGTTACTGCATAACAAATCTCAAGGGATTATGTTGTTATTTTCAACAAATGTTGATTGTGTTTTAAAAGCTTATATTCATGTCATTATAAACGAGTTGTGAGTGCTCATAAAAGATGTGGTTGGTGGGCTAATTAACTAGCTCTTTGCCGATTATATATGCGAAGTGTGAAAGCAGACTCGACAACTTGATAACTTGAAGATTCTCGCGTGACTCTTGTGGGAAGTAAGTTATCTGCAACCAATGGTTTGCAGCAAGGCGATACATGCGCTCAAATATATGTTTATTGACAGATTCATCCTTCCAAGATCTCAACCAACCCCAACCGTACATACATATCTCATCAGTTGCCATTAACCTTGGGCCAAGTTTGCGGCTAGCCAATCGAAACCCATTGATTCTCTTTTTATTATATGGTAAGCTCTAAAGTCTTACAGTGCACAGACTGCATTCTGCTGTATTAAATTGTGAGCACATATATCTATATGCATAGCAAAAGATAGACTCATGTAGCTTGGTTTTTTCATCCCCAAGCCGAGAAGTGATCGCTCGTGTATCATCATAGCTCCGCCCCTAGCCGAGCCGGTTAGGTCGCGAACTCTATATGTCATGCAAATCATATTTTATAGCAAAACAACAAACTAATAATAGAGACGGGTATATGCTTTACAACACTATTCATCGCTTCTTGGAGTTTACCCCACCTATATATATACACTCTCGCACACAGACCCACTCAAGCTGATCACTTCCCTTGCTAAAGCTGTAGTGGCCATCTCTCTCAAGGCCCACAAAAGAAAACCCTAACCACTCTCACCATGGCAGGGTCTGAAACCACCGCAAAGGACAACCACCACCACCACCACAACAACAACGGCAACAATGTTTCTGCCTCTGCTGCTGCCGCCACTGCAGTTGTTGTGGCAGCCCCACCTTCAAAACCATCGTTCAGGCGGTTTGTTGGTGTCAGGCAGAGGCCTTCCGGGAGATGGGTCGCTGAGATCAAGGACTCATCGCAGCGTGTTCGCCTATGGCTCGGGACTTACAACACGCCCGAGGAAGCCGCTCGGGCCTATGATGAGGCTGCAAGGGCTCTGCGTGGTGAGAACGCTCGCACCAACTTCGCAGCAGCCCCATTGGCGGCGAACCCCAATAATTGCCACCAACCGGACTCGTTATCATCACCTTCTTGTGGGTACGCTTCACAAAGTGACTATGGTAGGCATGGCCTGAGCTTCTCATCGCTCAAGGCCAAGCTGAGCAAGAATCTACAAAGCATCATTGCAAGAAGCTCGGAGAGCAAGTCGTCAAAAAGCCGGGTCAGCGACCACTTCACTTTCGCCAGCATATTCCACTTCAGGGGATATAACCAATACCAAAACCCTAGCGACATCAAGAACATAGAAAAGGTGGTGCAGCCAAGCATCATCGTGCCGTCATCGCATGTGGCGGTCGACCTTGAGAGCCTCTCATCGTGGGACAGCTCAAGCGTCTCAGACTGCAGCAACGAATGGGTTGGGTTCCGGACCCCGGGACTCGACTCGGACGGTTCCGAAGTTGGGGAAGCGATCGGCATGGTGGGCGACCAAGGGTTCTCAGGCTGGATCGATAGCCCGGAATGGAATAAGTACAGTGACCCAGGATTGATGAGCGGCGGAGAGCTTTCGAGAAGTAAGAGGTTTAAGGTTTCTTCTTCGGTGGTGGTTCCTCCAACTTTCAGTGAATCTCCATATGACAGCAATGGTGAGAAGTGAAGGGTCATGATAAGAACATAACAAGTGGGAATTGGCACAAATCAAAACAGCCTCTGAGCTTTCTCGTTAAATGATGAAGTTATCAGTTTTTCCAACTCATGTACAGGAAGGAGAGAGAAGAGAGAGGACTTTCAAGTTTATATGTTCAAGACAAACCCGTGATATATATATACCAAAGTTGCAACATTAAAACAGGTCAGAAATGAGAGAGCCAAAAAGAGAAATAAGCATGGGGAACATCAGAAACTGCTGGTGATCGGTCTCCAGTCTTTTGTGGGAGAAAAAGAGTTGGCCATCTGTATCTAGACAGGGAAAATGTTTCCAACTTTAGTTTACACAGTTAAATATAATCATGCTATAAGTCTTCTATATCGTTGGATAGTTCACAAGCGCTCGAACTTGATTTTTAAATTAAATCTTGCCAGATGGACATACTATATAGCTAGGCCTCGGATATATGACTTTTCTCAGACTGATAATTTTGGTAAGTTGGGCTCCTGTACAAAAAAGAAAGTCAGATTTAACAAGACCAAGGTTCTTGCGGCTACTAAAAAGAGCTACATCCCTGGGAAAAAGTCTGTCATTACTCTAATAGAAGTGCTTTCAGAATCGCAAACGATACTAAATTTTTTTGTTAACATCTATTTATGAATTGATTTAGTAAGAATATATTGCAAGCCAATAACTCAAATGATTCGGCCACTTATTGAAATATTCAATTTAATCTTGCGGAGTAATCACAAAGACACGAGTTTGAATAAATTGTTAGCATCCCTGGTGCTGATCATATGCTTTCATTTAGAAATTTTGAACAGTTTCATGACTAAAAATTTATCATCCTATAGAGTATGAAAGCATTAAAGTAATGCAGTCATTCTCCTGTAAAATTGAACTGTACTTTCATTTTCCATCGTCGGTGGCAAAATGTGATATGGGAAGTTAGCAGAATTCTTTTTATATTTTATCAACTAATCTATTAAGTTATTAATTTTTAGTTGCCTTGGTTAACAAACCTTTACGATTATTAAGTCCTTTTAGAGTTTTCCAACCTATTAGCATGACTCATCGACTTTTCTCCCATTGAAATTACCATCTAGTATAGAGTGACCAATTCTCATTTGAGTTGCTTACCAATATTTCTTTGAATTTTTTTAAAATTTTGCGACTATATTTAGTATTTACAAATTTTTGTGTGCATTTCTTAGCAATGCCTTGAAGTTACCAACTTTTTTTAGAAATAACTTTTGACGTAAATTATTCACCAACTTTTCTCTACTTAAGATATCAATTAGTTTGGGATATATAACTTGGTAATTAGCTCTTATAGAAGTTAATAATGCAAAACTAGTTGGTAATTTAATTGTAAAAGAGTCGATAAATAAGGCAAATAAAAGTGGTAACTATATAGAATAGTTGGAAAATTTAGAAAAGAATTAATGTTTATGAGTAACTCAAATAAGAGTTTGTATACAAAAATTAATTGATTAATTAATCGGAAAAAATTAATAATTTAACACAAAAGGATCAGTAATTTCATAAAAAAATTAATAAACTTGAGGTTTTGATAAATAAATAAAAAAGGTTAATAAAACTTGGGAAAAGATAAGATAATTTTTTAAGTAAAAAATTAGTTAGTAATTTAATTGAAGAAAAATTGATAAGATTAATTTCTAAAGGTGTTGGTAAATTGTTAAAGTCGGTAAGCAAGACAAGTAAAAGTGATAACTAAATATAAAAGTCGCTAAATTTTAGACAAATATAATAATGATAGTATGCAACTCAAATTAAAGGCGATAATCCAAAACTCATCACTTGGGCATCCTTCCTACATGGGAAGGACAATGTGAGGGTTTGAATCCCCTCCTTCTCACGGAAGTTGGGGTAAGAACGATTTAGTTTCAAGTATTAGTTTCAATTCTCACGCTTTACAAAGAGATGAGGCAAAAATTTGCAAGTTAAAGTAAGAGTAGAGTGGGATCGAAAAAAAAAAAAGTAACTTAATAGGAGAAAATTTGAGAAGTCACACATATTAATGAAGGATTGTAATTTCATATCTTAGTTAATAAATTTAGGCCACTAAAAAGATTGATAAATAAAACTCATGAAGTATTTTTCTCAAAGATAAGAGCAATTGATAACCTAAAAAAAAAAAAAAAGAAACCAATAACCATTGGTAACTAACTTGAGAGTTGGTAGCGCAAAATTAATTGACAAATTAATCTGAGTAAAGTCGGTAAATGCTCTAATTCAAGTTGGTAATTTCTAAAACGACTTGTAAATTTTTAAAATTTAGCAAGTGGTAAATTTAATAAAAATTAAATGTTGTCAAGAAACTCAAATGAGAGTTGATAACATAAAACTAGTTGGTAACTTAATTGGAGAATACCTAGTAAGTCCCGTTAGTAATTTTATTTAATTAGTAGTAAATTTAAGTTGTTGGTAAGAAAGATAATCAAAAGATCATAAAAAAAAATTATTTTATCAAAGTAAAAAGAAGTTGGTCATTAAAAAAAAAAAACACTTAAATAAGCATTGGTAACAAGTTAGTTGGTTTTCTAAAGAGAAAATAGTGGGTAGCCATTTTAATTGAGATTGGTAATTTCTAGAAAGAACTTGTAAATTAGAAATTGGTAAGAAAGGCAAGTAAAAATGTAACTCAATAGAAAAGTTGGCAAACTAAAATAATAATAAATAAATGTAGTAGGCAACTCAAATGAGAGCTAGTAACTCAAAATTCATTAGTAAGTTAATTAGAGAAAAAGTCATTCAAACAATGGTTTTATTTTTAAATAATAGTGGGTAAACTTAAGATGTTGGTAAAACGGTAAACAAAAAATTGTAAGGGATAATAGAAGGTTTTGCTTTACCGAAGATAGGAAAAGTTCAAGACTTAAAAAATCAAATAAACATCAGTAACTAACTCAAAGTTGATCACACAAAATTAGTCGATTACTTAATTAAAGGAAAGTTGGCAATCATTCTGACTAGGTAGCTAACTAATTTCTGAAAAAAGTTGGTATATTGAACATATTGATAAGTAAAACAAATATAAATTAATAAATCAATGGAGCATAGCCGATAAATTTAAAAAGACAATAAACATTGGTAAGCAGCTCAAATCAGACTTAGTTAAGCAAAATTAATTGGTAACCTAATGGGAGAAAAGATAGCGAGTCACAAAAAAAAAAATGTTGGTAAATTAATATAAGAGTTTATGGCGTTTACAAATAAGACAAATAAAAGTTGATAAATAATAATAAAATTTTAAAAATTTTAAAAAAATTCCAAGTACGTGTCGACAATTATTTGAAGTAAGAGTAAGTAACCAAAACTAGTTGGTAATATAATTGAAGAAGGTTGGTAAATCACTCAAATAAACGGTAAACTTATACAAAAGTAAATAATTTAAAGCTTAAGTAAGAAAGATCAATGAAAGTTGGTAAAGAACTTGTAATACTTTCAAAAAAAAAACATTAGCAACTTCATAAAAGTGTCAAAAATTGCCGAGAAATTAAATGACTACTTGCTTTTTCTTTACCAAATTAACATTTAACGACTCCATTAATCAGTACAGAAAATAAAGGCTCAAGACAACAGAAAGTACAATTTGTCGGGGGAAGCTCATTTCCAAATTGCTTCTTCTTGAATCTTCGGTAGATTCATCACACGTGTCAGTCACCATCAATGATTGATTTGGAGCTAATCAACTAGAGTAATCCAAGTTTCAACTCCCACAATGATTGTCCATATCATCACCATCATTTTCTGCACTAATTATACGCTGATCAGGTAATTAATTAACTCATGTTGTCAATGGCTTAGGCTTGGACCTTGCGTGTTAAAGGGATCAGAAGAAGAGTTAGGGAAAGAGATAAAACAGCTGATGAGTGAATTTTTGTTCTTTTTGGGAAAAAAATATCCGATAGTAATTCATTAATTCGTACCATTTTGTAAATGCATAAAACTAGATCTTCATGAGTCATCGAATGGGGATGCTTATTAAGAATGCTCATTTTATTATATACTAGAATTTATCATTTTCCATAGTTATTTGCCATTCGAAAAATGAATTTTATCTTGCCATGTTGTGAAAAAGCTATTTCGGAGCTATTGAAACAATATTTAGATAATTTATTTCTTCATTTATGGGAAATTGAGTGTCTGTTATCAAAAGCACCTCTCCTCGCAAGAAAACATATACGGAGTACGTAAAGTTGTAGGGACGTTTTGGATAGTTAGATATGGATGTAAATGGCAATTTCGAAGTATTTGTTCGGTACTCTATTTGATTTTAAAGAAGATGATGTCACCAGCAGCCACGATCATTGGACGGGCCGAATATATCGACCAAGCCCGCCCATAACAAAAGAAGAAGATTGTACGTAAATATTCGGGCCAGGCCCAAAACGAAGCCGAACGAGTTGGGCTGGGTCCAAACCAAAGTGGGGGCGGTTTAAGATTTCTCATGCAAGGACATTTCCCAAGTCTGCCCATTTGCCTTTCGAATCTCTCGAGCTCGAACCCGGGCGTTAGGCCGTCGATCATCTCCATCCATCGGTAGTATATGTGTACGTTCGAAATTCGAAATGGTTCCTCCATGTCTTTTTTTCAAGACGATCCCCCTTGCTTTTTCAAAGCGTACTTCTTCAGGTTCTTCCGTCAAAATGCTCTAGTGAGGAGCCAAGGTGGACCGTGGGGCGCTAAGTTGGATGGACTGAGATGTGGCTTATGGTGATTGCTTAGGGAGGGCGATCGCCACACGATTGCAACGGTGGGGCTTGATGACTTGACAGCAGCGGTGGCGGCGGCGGCGGCGACGGCGGCATTAGAGAGAGAGGACCAACGATGTGGCGACCCAACTTTGCCATCATTGCCACGACCACCATGAGGAATGGTCGCACTATATTCCAAGCCTTCGAATCCAAGATAGAATAATCACTAATATGCACACAAAAAAATATTAATATAACGAGAAATCTCAAATTTGTACATCTATAACAAATTTATCAAATACTAATTTTTTGACCATTAAAAATCCCAAATTAATATAAGCAAGTTGACTCCAAATTGGTATACTTGTGAAAAATTTACCCTCCATTAGTTTCCGTTAACTTTTATTATCAAATTGCTGAGTTAGATGGCATGTGATAGTTGACCGGTATACTAATTTGGGATTTAGTCTCTATTTATCACAATTGTACTAGTTTTGTGGTTTTTTATGATATTAATACAATTTAATTAATGGTATATTTATACATTTATCATTAGATGCCATTGAATACTATAAGATCGTGGGAAGACATAGAATAAAAAACACAAAGACTTATTACATGTTGTAGATTCCCGCGTTGAAATAGGTTCTCCAATTTTTAAACTTGGAATCAAATCAATTAAGGTTTCTGGTTTTACCCTCAAACCATGCTTACTCCCAACAATTAATGGCCAATAGTAAGATTAGATGTGAAGATGGGAATTTCGGCAGCAATTGTGATCTACAAATTTGAAAGTTAACCACACAATGACGATGTATATGACCGAGAGGCATCAGTTCTAGAGGATCCGCAATCAACATTTTTTTAAAATTTATGCAGTTCAATTTATCATTCTTATTCACAATTCTTTATTCTTTCGGTTCCATTAGACTTGGTAATTCATTCCATACGCGTACTTTTCTGTCCGAGTCGCCATGATACCCAGTCAACTCAAAAAACTAAAGAATCAACCTTTGGAGAAAGGTATTTTGTCGATGATCATTTGCCACGATACAATTTTTTTGATATGTTTAATGGGACCATTGTGATTCAATTTGAGGAAGTGCGATGGTAAAGATTAGGAATCATTGAGCTCCGAAATATCGCTTGTGAGGAAAATACTCCCCGCTGTGTGGCAATGAATAGCTAGTTCGATTAGAATCCTCAGCCGCTCAAGGAGACAAATCAAGGTGGGAATTTTAGCCAAAATTCCAAGAAGTCTCACCGATAAGCAGAGAGAGAGAGAGATGGAGCCAAATCGGTAATGGTGGCGACCATGAAGAGACTATTCAAAGAGGAATAGAATGACGAAACCAATTGGGTGGTAGATCATGTTACGAGAGTAATTAAGCCCATGACTTGCAGACTCGACGTCCAAAAGATCAGTAGTCGACTCTTCGGCCGGTTCTGGTGGTGGCACACTTGATCGATCCACCATGCCTGTATTTTCTTCCTGCAAAAGTCATGAAAGCGGTCGATGTTGGCATCGCGATTGACATGATCTCTGAAGGTAATTTTGGTACAGCAGCTAGAGTGCTGGTGCTTGATGTATTTCTAAAGTAAGTACGTAAGATAAAAATGAAATGAGCTGAAATATGTTCTGATGCCAACATCACGTACTCTCGGATTGACATAACAAGTTCATTATCAAACAAAAGGAAATGAAAATTAGGAACATCAAAATGATGCTGATGATCTCAAACGGAATATTAATCTCGTATGAGAGAGAGAGAGAGAGGATGGATAGAAGACGAAAGAGAGGTGTTTCTGAAATCCTTATAAATAGTTTCTCTTGTGCAATAGAAAATAATTGAATGATGGATAACATATAAAGTATTTTTGAAATCTTTCCAGTATTAGGGAAAAAAGAAAATAAAAGGAAGAAGCGGGTTCAAAAATATTTTAGATGAAACAGATACTTAGATAAAGCAAACTCGCATGAATAAAAAAAAATTTAGAAACTAAGAAAAGAGTTAATCCTTGAACCAATAGGGAAAAAACAGAGCACTACTTTGCTATTAATATGAGAAACAATTCCAGGATATCCATAAATATAGAACAAGAAAGTGTCGTGCCATATTACGAAGCTAGAGGTACATTAGTTAGCCATTAAACAGTGAATGCAGACCCTCTAACAATCTCGAGGTTTTCGATGATCAAGGGAACATGCAAGATCAAAGAAGGCCGCACCATCTTGCCTAAGAGGTTCCAGAATGTACCTAGAGACTGGTGAAATGGTAATTATGCCAAGGTCTAGAACTCTCTTGGTAATGTTGTTAGTTGGTAAGTTGAGAGATAGGATAGTGTCCACTGGATGTAATTTCAATCAATGGCTGTAATCAGTTGACCTCTAGTATAAGAAGGGGTGTCCTCTTTCTCATTATACTCATCCATTCAGTAGTCTATTCTCTCTTTTTCTTCCAAGCTTCTCTCTAAAAACTCTCTTTACGACTTTACAATCCAAGTGAGAGATCAATACTTTATAAAATTTAGGGCCAAATTGGTCCCTAATTTTGTAGGCAAATTAAGTCTTACTTAATCAAAAAACTCTCTCTTTATGACTTTACAATCCAAGTGAGCGATCGATACTTTATAAAATTTAGGGCCAAATTGGTCCCTAATTTTCTAGGCAAATTAAGTCTTACTTAATCAAAATTTAGGTGTCAACTTGGCTCTAAATTTTCTAGGCAAATTAAGTCTTAATACTTAATCAAGAGCTCTACATCAAAATGAACAATAGTGCAGCACTTTGCCCAAGCCAGAAATCCTATAAAACCCGCCGATCGCTTTTCACACCTTGTAGGAGTGTAACTTATAGAATCTCCTCAAACCAACTCATCATCTCATCCATGCTCTTATGACATTTATGCTCTTATAACTTTTTTCTAAGTTTCTCTAGTGCCAAAATACGGTCTCCTCTCTACTTGTGATATCAGTAATAGAGAAGCTATTCCTCTAGAAATATCCGTCAAAATAGCGAGTAAATATTTTCCTCTAATCTTGGGCATTGTAAAATCAGTATTTCCCTCTAAATCGAGCGTGTTGAAACAATCGCCGAACCAACATCAGTTCAGAAAACATCTAAACCAACTAAGTTAGGTAGATTATGCCAAACACCGAAAACCACACCCCAATCCACATGTGTTGCACCGGCTGAGAGGAACCTAAGAGATGCCACATTTCCCAATGCCAACTCATCAACTCTCAAATAATCCAAGAACCCAACATTAGTCAAATGTGGACAATGCTTACTTCAAATAATGATCAACATGAATAAAAGAACCTGAGCTACGAGCTACGGCCATTGCCTCTCCAAGCCGGATCCTCGGGCGTGCTCGAAAAAAAAAAAAAAAAAAAAAAAAAAACAACAACAACAACAAGCGCTCACGGCGACACGGACACCAGGGAAGCGAGAACACCGGCCGGAGCTATCAGTATCAAACGGCGACGTTGAAGAACGGTGGCTAGCCGAGAGAACTTCTTCCCGTCACTCTCTCTCCCGCTCTCTCTTGTCCATTTCGCGTTTGCACTTCTCGCTTCGCCCCTTGCAAAAATAAGTGCGCAGAGCTTGGACTCATCAAATGCGGTGATCCCTACTGTTGGGACTATGCATCCTCTGCAGAACTGAGATGCCTGGTCGTCCCTCCCTCACCATGGGGCGCCCCAATCCGACGGCCAAGATCTCCCAGGGCCCTCCGGATGAGTGCGGGGTCCCTAGGATTTGACCGGGATGCCCCTCCCATTAAGTTACCAATATGGCTTCGAAAAAAAAGAAAAGAAAAAGAAAGCAAAATGGAATTTCAGGAGTTCCGTGCGGTAAAATCCTCATTCTGGGAGGGGCATCCCGGTCAAATCCTGGGGACCCCGCACTCATCCGGAGGGCCTGGGAGATCTTGGCCGTCGGATTGGGGCATGGCGAGGGAAGGACGACCAGGTATCTCAGTTCTGCAGAGGATGCATAGTCCCAACAGTAGGGATCACCGCATTTGATGAGTCCAAGCACTGCGCGCTTATTTTTGCAAGGGGCGAAGCGAGAAGCGCAAACGCGAAATGGACAAGAGAGAGCGGGAGAGAGAGCGACGGGAAGAAGTTCTCTCGGCTAGCCACCGTTCTTCAACGTCGCCGTCTGATACCGATAGCTCCGGCCGGTGTTCTCGCTTCCCTGGTGTCCGTGTCGCCGTGAGCGCTTCTTGTTGTTGTTGTTTTTTTTTTTTTTTTTTTCGAGCACGCCCGAGGATCCGGCTTGGAGAGGCAATGGCCGTAACTCGTAGCTCAGGTTCTTTTATTCAGCTGGCCTCTTAGCCGCGGTAACCTAGCCAGCTAGGGATTTCCATTTCCATCGCCAAGCTCTGTTTTCCCTATCGTAGCTTGATCGAGGTGAGACTACGTGCTGATTTTGAGTCTAAATTTGTTCATTTCGGAGAGGGACGGCTTAGACTAGTAAAGTTGAGCCCGAATCAAACAACTAATCCACTCGTGGAGTGCTAGTGGTATATAGTAGTGTGGTAGTTGAGACTCCGCCCCTTCTTCTTCAGTAAAGCTGACCTCTTTGGCTCGGCTTTCGAGTAGTAGGGTGGTGGCATATCAATGCTTGCATTGTCCTTGCAGTTATTCTTGTTGCAATGCACTAGTCAGAGGGAGTCCTAGTTCGGGTTTTCCTGATGTGAACCTATGAAAAAGGGGCAACATGCTTCGTTCCTTATAACATGATTTGTATTCTCCTCTCATTTATTGAGTGGAATAGGGGAATTTCTTATTGTTCAACAATCAAGGAAGCCTCTTGTTAATAGAGAAAACAGATTGGGAATACAGCACAAGGGCGAGAACTCCGCTTGCCATTGGCGGAAAAAGGCCGACTACGGCTGTGAGGAGATTGTTTGAATTGTGCAAGTGTAGGTTTAGGCAGGTTTCGGGTTGGTTTGTTTATTTTTTTTCAATTGGCAATATGCATTAGTTAGATTTTCATGTTGGTTCCATGATGCGCAGAGAAGTCTTTCCTATCGGAAGCTCCACAAACGGGAATTAAAGAAAGCATGAGTGGTAGGCTGCCACCGGGGAAGTCCAGAAAGGGAAAGGAGAAGGTGGTTATGCAATTTGAGGAGAATGGGGATGTCGATTGGACGAACTTGCCCAACAGCCTAGTGATTGAGCTGTTTTTTCGACTCAATTACTGCGATAGGGCGAACTTGGCTTCTACTAGCAGGTATTGGAGAGTGCTGTTTTTCCGACTCAATTACCGCGATAGGGTGAACTTGGCTTCTACTAGCAGGTTTTGGAGAGTGCCTAGTAATTCTCCTCCTCTTTGGTACTCACTGGATCTTAGAACTCCTAAGTGTGATTTAGCGATGGTGAGTTTGCTCGCTTCTAGATGCACGAATCTGTAGAAGCTCCACTTTCTTGGAACCGAGTTGGCAAATGCCATAATTTTTCTACAAGCTAGGAATTTGCAAGAAATAAGTGGGGATAAGTGCAGGAAAGTAACCGTTGCAACTGTATCTGTAATTGTTGCAAGTTATCTGCATGACAGCATCAATAGTGGTCCTCTCGCAGAGGTTAGGGCCAAGTTGAAGGCACTCGAGCAACTCATCCCTCATAGCAATTACAGATAGACTTACATTAGTTACTTTCCTACACTTGTCACCACTTATTTCTCGCAAGCTCTTAGCTTGTAGAAAAATCATTGACAAAAATAATCGAGAAAAATCATGGCATCTACCAACTCCTAGAAACCGGAGCTTCTGCAAATTCATGTGTCACAAGTCCAAGGATTCCGTAATCAATGAAACTTTTATAATCAATAGTGTTTATAATCGAGAAAGAACTAACAAAACACCCCTAGGATTCACCAAGTGCTTCCAGAACGTTCTCAGGAACGGACGATAAGGTAATTGTGGCGAGAATTCTCTTGGCATAAATGCCAGTAGTTGTTAGGTGGGGTCATATGATCTCGTCCGTCGAATCTAAACTCGATCAATGGTTGTAATTCGAGGATCTTAAATATAAAAATGGATGCCTTCCCCTCATTTATATCCATTCAATCATCTAACAATCTAAATTTTATTCTCTATAATCCGAGTGAGTTGTGATTGATAGATTCGAAGAAAGCTTGGTTTAAGCATCAACGATCCCAACGATCCAAAATAGCCTATCAATGATATTGACTTAGGCATCAATGATCCCAAACGATCCCAACGATCCAAAATAGCCTATCAACGATATTGACTTAGGCATCAACGATCCCAAACAATCCAAAAAGCCTACCAACGATCCAAGCAATCTAAAATAACCTATCAACAATATTAGCTTAGGCATCAATGATCTTAAGCGATCCAAAATAGCCTGTCAATGATCCAAGCAATCCAAAATAGCCTAAGTCGCCACACGGTCACGATCCCAAACAATCAGTCTATGACACATGCATCTAGAAGCGAGCGAACTTGCCATTGTTGAATTGCAATTATGAGCTCTAAGATCAATGAGTACCAAAGAGGAGGACAAGCACTAAGAACTCTTCAATAACTGCAAGTAAAAGCCAAGTTTGCCCTATTAGGGTAATTGAGTAGCGAAAATTGCTCAATCACCATGCTGTTGGGCAGGTTCGTCCAATTGACATCCCTATTTCGCTCTGAAGAAAAAACTTCCTCCTCAAATTCAGTATTGTTGTGGGCAACCATCTTGTCCTTTACCTTTTGGGACTTCCTCAAGGGTAGCCTACCACTCATTTCGAGTGAAAATATAAGGAAACAATCTGGCCCAAAACACGCCTAAACCTATGTCCTTCCTAACCTAACTAAGCTCTTACTCTCTGACCTTTCAAACGTATTTGCCTCTTTCAACTAGTGGCGAGTGGAAAGAGTTCTTGCTTTGGTTCAATCGAACTCCGACTCCAGCCCCAATTTTGCTAAACCATAAAACCAAGCTGTCCCTCTCCGACCCACAAAGAACAAACAAATCAAGACTCGAAATCAACATAGTGACAACAAGTTTGCACTCAGCAGTGGTATGAACAAAAGAGAGCAAGTCTCAATGCTAGTTGCCAAGCGCTCGAAAGTGGAAGTTGCCAAGTCTCCATTTATAGAAGATGGGAAATGCCTTTTGCCCATCTGTCTCCTTACATTCTACCATTTGAGCTAACAACTCGAGGCAAGAATATGAGGATTCAAATTTTTAGAGACATCGGAATACATATCTTGTATTGGTCGATGGCATTACAAATCTCATAATCATTATCTTTGCCGAAGCTTTAACTATGAGGGATGGATCATCACTGTTAAACACTTTGATTCTAACATTCCTCAAGATAAGAAGCAAGCTAGATTGAATATTCTAGCCGTAGAAGGCCAAGAACACTTTTTGCTCTATCTTCTTTTCTTCTCCAAAATGTATCGATACACTATGATTTGGGACCAAATTGACGGTGATAAAATGTAGTTATCAAACAAAGTATTTTGAAAGACTGAATTAACTTTTAACCAAGCAAATCTCTCACACGATGAACCCAGAGAATACTTATGAATGGTAGGTAGGCCTTTAGCTCAGTATTCTCTAGTAGGTAGGCTTTTAGCTCAAAAGAAATTGGGAGATAGTTGAACTTATGAAAGTGGGAAGTTGTTTGATCCACATTGTCTTCAATTCACTTGAAACCATTGTGACCATCATTTCTACTAGCTTCATACCCGGCCAAATATATTATATATAATATAAGTTAGAGTTGCAGTTTGATTCCTTCCTTTCCATCCAGATGCACACCCAAATGAGCAGTGGATGTATTCATGCCAACTTTCTTTCACACCAAGAACATAACATAATTTGACCCACTACCCACATTTATTAGGTATACATCCAAGTGCACACACAAATGAGCGGTGGACGTATTCATGCCCTATTAGACAACTTTTCTTTCACACCAAAACAAGGAACGAAACATAATTTGACTCATTGCCCATATTTATTATGCAACTTTTTTCACACCAAAACAACATCCAGAACATAATTCGACTCACTCCCCAAAACCATTATATCCATTAAATTTTATATAATAGAATCTTACTTTGAAAGTTTCGAATTATAAGCTTTTTGTAGATGCAATAGTTGTGTCATTTGAACGTTGCACGAAAGACTTATGCACATTCAAAAATTGGTTATATTTTTTTTTGTAAGGTTCAATTCTTAATTTTAATTACAATTGTTATGCACATACTTTCTAGGGAGTCAATAATGGTGTTAATATGATTTTAAACAAGACAAATAAACTTTTCGTTTTGTGTGGCCTTTAGTTCTATTTCCCAAAACCATTTTATCAATTAACTTTTTTTCCAATAAATCTTATTATGAAAAGTTTCAACAATAAACTTTCCGTAGATGAAAAAATTGCATCAATCCAACATTGCAATAATGCCATTGTCCATTTGGTAGATACCAATCTCAATGCTCAAAACTCTTGCCGATCTCTATGAATCCATAAAAAATGTGCAATTCCCTTTACAAGCCCCTAAATCTACAGCCAAAGCAGAAACAACACCCCATCCCCTAAATCTTTCACCTCATTCCATACCTTCTCTTCTCTATCCAATCTATCCAACTTGGAGATCAAGTGTCCTCTCTCGTAAGATAATCGAAATTCTCCCCTAGTTTCGTGACCACATTTGTCCCTAGCCGACTAGGGCACGGTGGCTAGGAGGCCACTATCTTCATGTCTCCAAGCCAGATCCACGGAGTGAGCTCAAAAAAAAAAAAAAATGAAAAAGAAGCAGCTCATTGGCAATATGGACAGTGTAGATGCATGGCCCACAAAAGCAACTGTGAGAGCATCGCATTCATTTGATGAATTCTTGAGGCTCTGTGGAAAAAGGTTTGCGAGAGAGCGAGAGAGAGGGAGAGAGAGCAATGGGAAGAAGGAAACAACATTCCGTCACTCTGAGCAAGGTTCTCTCGGCTAGCCATACTCATCCTCAATTGTCGCCATCTAATAGCTCTTTATCCAATAGGACCTTATTTAGATTGATTTGAATAATAAGCTTTTTGTAGATGCAATAATTGCGTCATTTGAACGTTCCACAAAAGACTTATGCACATTGAAAAATTCGATATGATTTTTTTTTGGTAAGGTTCAATTCTTAATTTAATTACAGTTGTTATGCACATACTTTCTAGGGAGTCAAGAACAGTGTTAATATGATTTTAAACAAGAAAAATAAAATTTTCTCCTTGTGTGGTTTTTAGGTCTATTTCCCAAAATCATTTTATCAATTAATTTTTTTCCCAATAGAATCTTATCATGAAAAGTTTCAATAATAAGCTTTCCATAAATGCAAAAATCGCGTCAATCCAACATTGCAATAATGCCACTATCCATTTGATAGACACCAATCTCAAGGCTCGAAACTCCTTCCAATCTCTATGGATCCATAAAAATAGGCAATTCCCTTTACAAGCCCCTAAATCTATAGCCAAAGCAGAAAATGTACATTCACCTCCCAAAAACAACACCCTATTGCCTAAATCTTTCACCTCATTACATACCTTCTCTTCTCTATCCAATCTGTCCAACTTATAGACTTAAGATCTGAGTGTCCTCTCTCTCCTAAGGTAATTGAAATTCTCACCTAGTTTCATGATCACATCAATCCCTAGCTGACTAGGGCATGGCGGCTAGGAGGTGAGCCCGAAGAAATGAATCTGAGCTACAACCATTATCTTCATGTCTCCAAGTTGGATCCTTGGGATGAGCTCGGAAAAAAAAAAAAAAGGAAGAAGAAGAAGCTCACTGGTGATATGGACATTGAGAAGAATGGATGCCGGCCGGAGTTATCAGATGGCAATGATGGAGGACAAGCATCCGGGAGAGAACCTCGCTCAGAGTGACGGAATGTATTTTTCCTTCTTTCTGTCAAACTCTCTCCTCTCTTTCTCTCCTCTCTCGCAAACCTTTTTCGGTTGCGCTTGCACCCCTCCGCAAAGGTACTCGCGCAGAGCCTCAAGACTTCATCAAATGCGGTGCTCCCCGTGGTTGCTTTCATGGACCATGCATCTACACCGTCCATTTCCACATGGAACGAGCATGAATGGTGGAAATAATTCCTTTGCAACACGGAACGAGCATGAATGACGAATAAGAAAGAATGCGATCCTCTTATCACATAGGCCAAATAATTGTGCCACGAGACTCATGTTTGCCCTAGTAACCGGTTTTGAAAAATTGTACTACTTTTTGTACGTTAAACTCTAATGAGATGAGTCTTTTCATTTCCAAATGAGAATCTAGCGTTTGTTCAAGCAAAAGTGAAAATTTGGAAGGAAATCTCTAGACAATGAATAGTAAAATTGACCCATGAGAATTAGGAAATATATCTTAAGGAAATATTCAAGAGTAATACATATACTTTCTTCCAAAATATTAACTCGAGAAAGTAATAAATAGTAAAATTAATTCAACGAGAATATGATAGCGACCCTATTTACAATCTCACGTAAAGTTGACTCCACTGTATTGTGTATGATAGGTAATATGATATATTTACAAACAAAAAAAATAGTTATATAGAATAATATGAGGAGAAAATCTGACTTAAGCTATTTGCAGCATAGCATACCATGGAGAGTAAGGGTGCGTTTGGTAACATTTCTACTTCTAGGAACAGTTTATTGTGAGAAATAGTTCTTTTCTATTTCTACTTCCTGGAACAATTTCTGAGTAAAATGGGGCGTTTGGTAACTACAAAAATTTCTTGTTCTCGGAATAGAAAAAGAATAGAAACGCGTTTGGTATCGACAAATTTTTTTTATTTCTTTATTCCTCGATGGCGGCAGCGACCGGCGGGCGGGGGTGGTGACCGGCGGCGATGGGGTGCGGATGGCGACCGGGGGCGGCGATCGGCGGCCGACGGCCGAGGGAGGTGGCGGGCGGCGGGCGGCGGTGGGTGGGTGGCCACGTGTTATAAGCGGTGAGAAGTCCTCAAGAAATAGTTTCTAGAAATTGTTCCCGAAATAAGAAGCTAGTTTTTCTACTTCTCATTTCTACTCCAAATTTCTTCCCAGAACAACTTTCTATTCCCAGGGAATAGAAAAATCAGTTAGCGTTTCAAACAGTATTGTTCCTTTTCTATTCCGGGGAACAAAAGAACAGAAAAACAGAAAAATTGGCAAGTTGCCAAACAGACCCTAAAGTTACTTTCATTCCATGCAACATAACAATTACTTGAAAAGAATGACTAGACTATCGAGTCAAATTAGAGAGAATTGCTTCCCGGTGAATTCAACTCTTGTACAATACAATATGATATTGGCTATGTTCGCTAAGTGCAAAGCAAACTTTATACTTAATACATGTGAACGGACAATGTTTAATTATCTTTGAAGTTATATATATATTACAATTTCGTGATTATTATTACTATTTTCGTATAAGCAGGAATAAGTTTTAAAAAGAAAATAATGCGTAATTGTTTTTTCAAACTTTCCTAATCCGAGCCGACCGACCTCCGGGGCTATTTATTTGAGCCACTCCGCTCCTTTTTGTATTCACCCTAGCATTCTCTCTCTTTGCTCGCGGGCGCGCGCCCGCATGCAAACCAACCAGATAATCGCTCTGTGTTGATCGATATTGAGAAGATGGCTTCTTCGGAGAATATGATCGGCATCTTTAAGGATGGCAACGATAACCAGGAGGATCCGCCTATGGCTTTGAAGGGCAAGGGGAGGAGGATGTCGAAGGAGGAGCGGCGTCCTATCGCTAGGGCTTCGAAGCTGAAGCGTACCTCCCAGGAGCGTCTGAGGGCGGCGGCTTTGAAGCGGAAGAAGAGGATCTCGAAGCAGAGTCTTAGGGCGGCTTCGAAGCGGAACTTGAAGTCGCGCAACGATTTCCAGGAGGAGAAGTATCGTCCTAGTCCTGGCTCTTGCGTCCCTGGTAAGCCCTCCCTCATTCCAGATGGCTCGATTTTCGGTCGGTCGGCCAGCCGGCTTTCTGGGGTAGTGATTTGCGGTTGTTGCGATTCGTTTGCTTTTTGTGAGTACCTCGTCGACCGGATTTGAGGAAAATTTTGTGTGGAATTGCTTCGTCTCTCGCCTGGATTTCTGTTCTGTGTTTATGGGTCTTCCCCTGACTGACTTTTGGCTGAGATATTCCCCGTTGTCTCCTCTGATGAATAGGAACTCTAACGGTCCTGTTTTTTGCTTTGATCTCAATGGTTGAGAATCGTCTTTTGCCTTTTAGGGTTAAGAGGAACTTGTGTGATTCTTTCTGCAATGTTACGGTGGTGTTGCGTGTAATAAACTCGAGTCAGATTGCCACGTCTCGTGATGCTAGGATGTTTCTGGGTAGGTAACTGATGGGTGCTCTGCATACGCATAGATGTCTTCTTCCACCACGAAACCTACTTCCAGTGTTTGTGGTGCCACTGGTTCTCATTCATCCACTTTGTTCTGTTTACTGTCGCTTTTGCTACAATCCCCGCAAGCTCCTGTTGTAAAATTACAGGCATCATCTTTACTATGAGTATGAAGTAGTGGTTGGTTTTCAGTCACCGATGCTCTTTCACTGCTGCAGTCTTATTTTTCTCTAGGATTACAAGCTAATATCCGTCATTTGCCATTGTGCAGGAACAAACGTAGATCCGGAGACCTGTTCACATCCTAGTGTTTCCCTCGGAATCTGCGATTTATGTTGGGAACTCCTTCCAAGACTTTCTCCTATGCCACCTGAACTCGTGATGGAGGTATGACATCTTTTGAACCGTATGCTAATTAGAGATTTTTCTAGCCATGTTTTGTTTGTAGTAGTTCTTTCTTCCCTTGTTCTAAAAACGGAGCAGCCCTTTGAAGCTCGTTAATCTCTTATGCGTCGCGTTTGCTTTGTAAGTTTAACAAAAAACTGATGCAGCCCATATTGAAGACTGGCTCACTCAGCCAAGTGTTCGAGTAGCTTACCTTTGGGTTACATCAAAAACATGGAGAAAAGGGCAAAAAAAAGTTCATTTGAGAAAAGATGGCATCATTATCTTAAAAGAGCCCCTAATTGATAAATTTGCAAATACAGCCCTTTGTGATTAATCTTTGTTCCTGAACTCTCGGAGGGTTATCCCTGTTAGAATTATCCCTGTTAGAAGCCTGTTTCAACAGCGACAATTTAAAAAAACAAACCGTATGACTCTGTTTATTTCTCATCCTCATACTAGTCTTCCTCCAACTTTTTTGTTCATACAAAGTTAATGCTCGTATCTGTCTGAGCGAAGTTTTCTTTTCAGGGATTAATTTCAAACGAAGATTGTCTTTGGGCTTGGCCTTGATCGAGGAAACCAGTACATGAAGCAGCACCTCTGAAGTTCTTTTATCTGTTAAAAAGTCCCTTCTTGCCTTTTTTTAGACGGTGTAGTCCAACATGGAAAAGTTCGTATCAATTTGACCAGAACTTGTAAAAATGATCTTGAACTATGTGGATAATAACGTTCTAAGCTTTCTCTGAAACAGTTCGGGGTGACCGGTGCATTCTTCTTTTAGCAAAGAGGAAATGCCTGCCTTTTGGTTTGTCATATATGCGTAGTTTTTGCCATTTTTACCTAGCTGGATATGATGTAGTTAGAGCTTGTACATGCTGGGCTTAAGGCTTTCAAACACTGAAGTTTGCTTGTTTGAAGTTTGCTTAGGTTGGGGAAGGCAGCTTGCCGGGTTTAAGGCTTTCAAACGATGAAGTTTGCTCAGGTTGGGGAATACAGACACGAAACAGTTGCTATGTTACAAAAGGCTTTACTTCATCCTTTTACCAACATGGGCCCCGTAAGCAAACGAGATAAGTAAGTGTCGGCTCATGGCACCCACGATAAAACGAAAACTCCACGGTCCGCACGGCATTCTAAACCAGAAGGAAGAGGGCATAACCTTGCGAAGTCTACTTTTTCCTTGTGTTCTTCTGGGAAGTAACAAACAATCGTCTACCATGCCTGAATTTTCCGCTTCTGAAACATGACCTTCGCTTCAAAAATGCCAAGATTCGTCAGCACACTTCTCTCGGCGAGGGAATATTCAAGAAGAAACAAATTTACATACATGACGGGTCAACAAAGTATCATCATCCAGCTGTCGATAAAGCAGCTAGACAATATGACCGCAAATCGACGAATAGATGATGTAAAATCGATGTCACGTGACCCGTGGTCATCCATGAATGATAGTAGGCCGAGAGTTGTGGATGACAAATAGGAATGAGTGGGGTTCGTGTTTCCTAATTTTGTAATTTAAAACTTGACTTACTCAGCATATTCAAGAACCTAGAACCTAACTTATCTAATCAATTCTAAGGTCCATTCGGGCTTCACCTATACCCTTAATTAAACGATTACAGTGAATCATCACCTATAACAACTACCGTTTGTCATAATCCACTGATCAAAACTCATATTTAGACATATAGAGATCATGAAATATATATAAGATAAAAGTCTTAGTCATAGATATCATCGGAAAGTGTGTTACAAATGTACCAATTTAAAACCTTCTACAATCAAAAAAATTAGCTTAGAGTAAATTTATCAATAGGTGTACTAGTTTAAGATTTTTCGTGACATCAACCCTAAAAAATATATACTTTAAATTATAATACAACGAGACCAGGGCAGGGATCGCAATATCACCGTCGCCAAACAAACCAAGTCAAAGCTTTTTTTTAAAGCACAACGTCTATTCCATTCGACGCCCCCCTACGGCGTCGTTTTCCCGCTAATAACTCTGCTGGCATCTCCGGTTTTCACTTCTAAAGCGGCCTTCCCTTCCGGACTACCCCGTTGTCCTCGAGCTACAGAACACGCAAGCGCACGCAGGGGCTCCGCGATCTGGGGCTGCCTCTAGCTTTGCCTAGGGTTTGAACCGGACATCCTCGGCAATCTCCCCGCAGGTACTCCCCCTCTCTCCCTGTCCCTCTCGATGCTCGATGCATTATCTTGGCGCCGCGCCGCGTGCACGGATTGTGTGCAGTCGTGTCGAGGTTGAACGGAATTGGAGATCTGGTTCAGTCGCCGGCGAAATTTCGATTATTGCCCGTTCGGCGTCGGAATACAGTGAATTTTCCTTCTATTTGGTTCATTATCTGATGTGTTCAATTGGGTGCTTTTCGTGGATCGCTGGAAAGGAGAGGATTTTAGAAGGGGAAGGAAGCTGAACCCTTCGGCTAGTTTTTTCTTCTTCTTTTTGTCCGTTTCTCGTGGATTCTTCCGTTGAGCTCGCCTCGTGTCTTGAGATTTTGCCGCATTAGGAGCTGGAAATTAAGCTGACCCAGTGTTTAAAGTTCATTGCTTTATAAGCGAAATGTTTTGGGTTTTGAGGGCGTTGATGCCCTATGAAAATGTTGCGAGAACGAAGCCCTTTTCACATCTGATGCTGGAAGAACATTGTGGACGAGAAATTGATTGTAGTTCGATTTATTTTCTTTCAAACCATTAGTGGGGGCCTTCAAGAATGGCAAAGTCTGCAGCTTTTCACTCTTCCAGAGTGTAATTCTAGTTTCATTTGCAGTTTTGTAAGCTTGATTGAATAACTAAACTAGATCTATGATATGATTGCATTTCGTCTGTGTTATGATAACCCACGGGACAAATATCTCCATTCAAGTCTTAAAATTGGAGTGGATTCGCCTTTTAGATGTTTGGGTGCCAATGCAGCTGCATTGTCTGGGTTGTGTCACTTTGTGTAGAATAGTGAATGTACTGTAAAATTGTTGTGTCAAGGTAAATTACGTGAGATAGTTGTTGCATATTTCTAATAGTACAAATGTTAAAAATAGCCAGCTAATTGCACTTCCAGTTTTATTTAATAAACTTCATTTACTTCATAGTTCTCAAATTCTGCTTTTCATCCACTGTCACCTCTGATGATGATTGTTATACAATTATAAGCTTTTTACAGATCATATTGCTTGGCCTTGAAGAGAATGAGGCCCCTTTTTTGTGGTAACCTAGATTATGATGCACGTCAATCTGATGTTGAGCGACTTTTTAGAAGATACGGCAGAGTCGAAAGAGTTGATATGAAATCTGGTAAGTTTTCTGCTTTTGCATGTTCAGAGTTAGTGTTGGCATCAGTTGCAATGTTCTTTTTTGTTATTGACACTTATTCTTCTTTCATTAACGATAATTGTAATTGCAAGCACTTTGGCCTATTTAGCAGCTATGCAAGCAATCTCGAGCATGAGTATTTCAGAATATGTTTTATATATACATAAAATGGGCCGTGCCCATACTGTAAGACCAAACCATAATTGTATGTGCCGTTAAGCGTACGAGGCACCTATAGACAATTATTCTTGAAGTTAGAGGGGTGGCGCTGGAGGATGTTCCTTGGAGTTGCCTTATTCAGTTTGTATTAATCCTTTTCTCCCTATGCAGGCCATTCTACTTGAACACTTGATCTCGCATTCTGGTTACATTGTTCACATTAGTTAAGTACAAGACAGGAGATCTAAATTTAAATCTCGTTTTAGTGAAATAGAATCATTACACCTCAAGATCATGTTGTGAGGAACTTAATCAAAGACTGAGAAGGTCTTCTGGGAAGAATAGTTATAACCACTTGGTAACTTATTTTCTTGGATCTGGATGAGTGACCTTTTTTTTTTTGACCAACTGGATGAGTAACTTCATTCCCCAAGTTTTATTCACTTTCGAAGAATGCTTTTGAGTGGATACTTTCATACTGGCTGTTGCGTTTATGTCTTTTATTGGTCATTTGAGAGAGAAAGAGGGAGGTTTCAGGTTCTGGACAGTTTGGTTGTGCTTCATGTGTAATCGCTAACTTAATATTTGAGGTGGTGTAGTTGTTGGGATGCCCACTAGCAAATAGACCTAACTAAAGACAGTTATTGCTACCCTCGACTTTTGTCATTGTTCCTGATTGCTTTCCAAAGATTAGTGAAAGCCTGGAAGTGGTTAAGAGACTCTAATGTTCTTTTGGGATTCAATAGTTTTGCATGGGCTTGTTGCTTGTTTTTCTTTTGAAGAAAAGCAGATGTTGAAAATGTAGCTCCATGCTCAACTATATCTTTGGCGCAGGATTACTTGGAATATCCATGTACTTCTTGGATGGATGTGCTGTCCTGCGTTTCTTTTCTTCCCTGCGCTACGCTTCATCTTCTTGTGTTTTTAAGGAGACCCAACATAATTTGCAATGGCACCAATCACATGATACCTTGAGACACTATTGCCCTTTCACTTTTCCCGGAATCCCTTCAGTCCTCAATTTTCAACATGTTTCTCTCTAGAGATCTCAACTATCTCACATCCAAAGACAGGTGTTGTGTTGCCTCTCCATAGATTTCTTTGTTGCTACTGTTGCTTCTTCTTCTTACTATATGCATGTCTTGTTCTCTATCTTTTTGGGTTCAAATGACAAATATTAAGCGTGAAACTATGCTGATTTTGATCTGTCTTCTGTCCTCTTCTTCTGCTTGCTTTTTACTGCTGAAATATTGTTGCTCTGGATCTTAAACATTTTGAATTTGTAGGATATGCCTTTATCTACATGGAGGATGAGAGAGATGCAGATGATGCAGTTCGAAGGCTTGACAGAATCGAATTTGGCAGAAAGGGACGCCGACTTCGTGTTGAATGGAGTAAGGTAGGATTGGTGATGATTATTGGTACTTATACTCAAATGTTTGAATATGATAATAGTATTTGTTATAGGCTTGAACCAAGTATACATGCTGGATGCAAGAATTGACATGCTTCTATGAGATGATTAGCCTGAAAAGGAAAAGAAGAAAAGACAAATCATGAATCTAAAATCTATTTTAGGAAAGAAAACATTTTGAGGTTCAAGAATGAGAATTAAAATATGAGTTCTTTCATGGCTCCAACCTTTCCCTTAAGAAAGATTGTATAATTTCCCTGAGGTAGATATGGATTGAATTGATTCAAGCATTCTATGAGCTCACGTTGCTGACTGTTTTAACAATTCTGTCTCCTAGGATGATAATGGTGGTAGAAGGGGTGGTGGTTCCAGAAGATCCGCGGCTAACGTGAAACCTTCGAAGACCTTGTTTGTCATTAATTTTGATCCAATGAATACCAGGACCAGGGATTTGGAGAGGCATTTCGATCCTTATGGAAAGATAGCAAATATAAGGATCAGAAGGAATTTCGCATTTGTCCAATATGAGACACAAGAGGATGCTACGAGGGCCTTGGATGCGACAAATATGAGGTTTGATTGTCGTGAGCATATCAAATTTATTCATCTAATGTGGGTTCCTTGAGATTGGTAGTGTTAAAGTTTGTTTGATAGTAGTTTTTGAGATGATCTACATCCCATAGTCATCTAAGGAAATATTTTTGAGAGGATAGGTTATCACTTATCATAAAGTAGTTCTGCTGTCTATACATGACGTTACCACAGTTTATCTCTGTAGCATGTGATGCTATAGAACCCCTATTATGTTACGGCTGTCAGAAGTTGGTACTTAATTTTCCTTCTTTGTTATTCCAAGAAGTGGGACACAACCCACTACTTGGGCTTTTTGGCTATTTATCTTATCAGAGTACTATGGGATACAACCCTTTTCATCTGTATTAATCAAGTTTTCATCATTGTGAATGTAGCAAATTGATGGATCGAGTTATCACAGTGGAATATGCAATTAAGGATGATGATGAGAGAGGGAATGGTTACAGTCCCGATAGAAGAGGTCGTGATGCGTCTCCGCATGGAAGAGGACGTGGGAGATCACCAAGTCCATATCGTCGAGATAGGGGTAGCCCTGATTATGGGCGTGGTGGCGTCCCAAATTCTAGAGATGACCCCCGAGGAAGTCCCACATACGACAGAGGTGAAAGCCCTGTAAATGAAAGATATCACAGGTTAGCTGAATGCAGAACCTGATTTAAGCATTGCTTTCTCCTCCAACCTTGATTTGGTTTGTTTTTTTGACTTTTGAATATGCTTTGATGTTGCAGCCGTTCACCTCCACCTCGTGAAAGATCTCGTTCTTGAGAAAGCACAGCAAAGAAGTTGTGGCAGGTGACGGTGAGGCTTAGGATATTTATTGTCTGGCGCGGGTCGCTTCTGGAGCTCTGTTAAAGACTTTTTATGTGTACTTTTTGGGGTTCTCTTTTAGCTTTAATAGGATTTGGATTCATAAGGTAGATGTTCGTTCATGTTTGATGTACGGTGGAACTTTGAATGATGCCGACGTTAACATACAATATTTTTTAACCTGAACACCTTGTAGTACTCCTGCTTTGGTATGAATTTGCAAATTTTCCTATTTCCACCGCTGTAGAGATTCGGGATTTCTGGACTGCTTGTCTCTATATACTTTTGTCGGTTAAGCACCCTGGCTTAACATTACCCGGTAATAAATTGGTACTTCAGCTTATTAAGGAACCCTTTTTGTGGCGCTTTGGGTAGGTTGGAAGTACGGGCTCGAGCCTTGCAGCTTTAGTGAACTTCTGATACTCCTTTTCTTATGAGTCAACTTCCTAGTGAGTGGGTAGGGCTCTATATTGCAGAATCATGAATTCATACTAGGTCAACCTGAGCCCCAGTGGAGCTTAATGCAACTTGGGGGTGGGTTTCTGACTCAATACAGGCTATGCAGAATTAGAAACAAAGCCTTGTCCGTCTGGCTTGATGTATGGCCCTTAGTCCAGAGCTAGTGAAACCCATTTTGAAAGTCGGGAATGTTTGTGTCCTGATGCTCCTTTAAGTTCATTTAATTCACGTTCAGTTCACCGAACGAACTCAATACCCAACTGGGATTCCGAGATGTTCTTGAGTTTTGAAGTCTTTAAGATTCGAAAGCAGCTGGGTTTCCGAGACATTGCCTGAGTTCGAAGTTTTAAGATTCGAAGCGCCCTGTTTTGACTTTTTTAAGCAGCGCGATCTGTTTTCATAATTGTTATTGTTTGTAGGCACGGAATCTTGTCGGCCGGGAAGGTGTCGGCAATATTCCATCGACCCACTCACACGTTCAGCCAGCCCTTCCATGCAAGCAGAAGACTTTGGTGACGAGTTGCTCGGTGGCGACCAACTCGGTCATTTAGGAAAAGGCGAATCGAAGTCGAAGGTAAAGGTAAAGAAGAGAGGAAAACATGATGAGACCGATCTGCGCACTCCCAGTCACGCATATGACAAAGTCACAACGGACGTCGTCATCCCCACGAGCCACGCTTCTCGGGGCGGTCGCCCCCGAATGCACCAAAAGGCTGCTCCTGTTCTCTCACGCTGCTCTCTGCTTCGCTGAACATGCACAACTTTTCTCTGTTTCTATTTGTTTTGTTATATCCCTTTCCTCTTCTTTTTGAATATCAAATCGTTTCAAAAGCATGTCGAGATTTGAATATTAAAATAAGCGAGTTTTAAACTGGTGCATGGGAGCTGCCGACTGCTTTGGCAAGAGCGCTTCGTGCCGTTCCTTTCGAGAAAGGCGAGCTCTCTCAAAACTGCGTCCGTGCGAGCTACCGAGCCGGCGTCGTCTCTCTGTTTCTTTTCAACCTTCGGCCTCTTGAAAATGGAGTGCTCTGGAAAAGAAATGAAAAAACCTAACGATATTCTCATATCGACCCACTTTTAGTTTTGGAAATTCGAGCCCAAAACGAGTGATGCTAAGGATAATGCTACCGCATGTGTAATTTAATGCCTGCATATCTCGGTCCTCAATTTGGTACAATATCTTTATGTCACGGTCAATAAACATATCCAAAGTGAAAAGTAACAATCTAAGACAGAATAAAAAATTTCAAGCCAAAATTGAAGGGAGGATGATTTATGGGGATGGAAGCAAGAATTAAGAGAAGCATAAAATGGAAGAGAATTAGTAACTAGATCAATTATAATTATAGCCGGGTCAATTTGCATTATCAGTATTTCCTTTTATAATAAAATTCCTTAGTTGTATGATAACTATAGTACCTTCTACGATAAATGAATAATTCAAGAAATAAAATAAAATCAAAGCATTTGACATTGCAGTTAAATCTATGACAGAAACATTTCATAAATATTTCAAAATTACACATCCACATAGGTGAAGAAACCGCGTTAGGAATTCTGATCGTAACACTTTATCAACCCCCGTCCCCTACTCTACTCCCTTTGTGTTTTCCGTCCATAAATGCTAAAATTCGTACGAGCCTATATAGAGCAATTTAAGGATTTAATCAAATTCATCCTCTTTTTGTTATTTTTCCGACCTTCGTATGAAGTGCGCTGGAAAAGAAATGAAAAGACTAAAACCATATTCCCGTATCGACCCAGTTCTGGGTTTGGAAATTTGAGCCCAAAACGAGTAATGCCGAGGATAATGCTCCTGTAATTTGATTATACATGAAACCTCATGCGGTCAAACCATTTTCTATGCTAGCTGCTCTGACATGCCAGCTTATTTTTTTTCGAGTTTATCAAATGTAATAAATGTCTCCTTTATATAATGTCTACTTTTGTCTGCACATGAGTATGTGTCCTCTCCAATCGATGGACGAATTTGAATGGTCCGTATTTGAACATGGATGGAGAATAACGGGGATAAAAAGTCAACACGAATAACGACGGGGTTCTGTACTTAGCATTGGTTTCGTCGGTGGTTGCCTCGTACTCAGTATCGTTCGAGTCGAACATAAAAACAAGATCATTAGGACATACCAGAGAGCGGGATTTTGCCGACGGGCGCATTACATCCGCATCGGAAAACTAGGTTCATTTGCTAGAAAATTTATTTGTTTCTTGGTATGACTTTCTTTTGATAGAAAATTTACATTTTGCTTTTTTTAGCGTACCATACACCTCAGAAATTAGTAAATCAATAATCGATTTCTTCCTTCCTTTCTATCATCTTCCATGCAGTAAATATGGATATTCATTACAAAATCAGGAAAGAATAGATTGAAAATCAGAGATTCAAGTCAGTATTTAGTGGCGTGTGCTCATGTTGACCAAGGGAAGGAGCAACCTAGCCACATGGTCCTTGTCAAAGACATAGATTAATATAAAGTGCAATCATTTGCTAACATGGTCATGGATGCAAACTGCGGACTAATAATGTCATAGCCTAAAAGGAAAAGCATACTTACTCATGCATGCACACAATAATTGTATCATTTTTATTATTTCCTTTAATTTAGAGTGCAACCCACTCGATAGAAAATGGGTGAAGCCCTTAATATCAATACCTTTAATTTAAGCTCTCATAATCTAGCACAAAAACGTGTATGGCATTCCCCTATAAATGGGGTTCGAGAATGTTAAATCATTGATTCAATACATATGTTGTGGTTTGATCGCGGACTTATTACATATACATGAGTAATGCCTAGTTTTCCAAAAATTTTAATGTAATTAAAAGTCGCAAATAAATAACCCAAAAGTTAAAAAAAAGAAACGGACCATAGTGCAAAACGTATTAATTAGGTCATTATTCACTTTAACTATCTCATGATTTTCATTATCATAGGCAGGAATAATTTCAAAGCGAACCGGGTCTAGCGACACGTGGCATCATCACTGTGGTGAACGTTCAAAAATTTAAGCCAAGCACAATTGGTTGCCTAGCCCCAATCTCAGCCGTCAGATCGTGTGCATTGACCAAGGACTGACTGATCCTACATGAGGCTACACACCCCTCTTTCTCCTTGAGGCCCTGGCCCTTCCTGCATGATCAGTTTTTGTTTTTTTTTTTTTTTTTTTTTTTGGCATTCTTAAATGAAAAAGAAGCTGCAAGAAAACCATAAAAGAAATCGATTTCCACAGACGAATCTGGGGAGACAGAGACACCTGACACGACTCTCCTTCCTGATACGAGAGAGATATGAAAGGGGTTTGATTTTTGAATGCGATCTTCATTGTTAAATCTCTATCTCCGTGTCCTCACCTGGTATACGATCCAGAAAGAAAAGGGAAAAGAAAGAGAGATTCAACCACCGTTTCTTCTTCTTCTTCTTCCAGTTATTCTTCTTCTTCTTCACTTGTCTTGCCATTTTCTTTTCTAGCTTTTTTCGAAAAAAAAGAAGAAGGGAATTTGACCAGGAGTCGTCTACTCTTTCCACCTCCTAACGAAACAAAAATAGGTGTGCCCCCTTCTGGCTCTAAAGTGCTCTCTCTCTCTCTCTCTCTCTCTCTCTCTCTCTCTCGTTTTCTCGAGCAACCACCACGCAGTCTCTCTCCCTCCTTCCAGCTCATAAAAAACTTTCTTTTCTTGCTCATCCTGCAAGAGTTCAGCCCTCAGAGAGAGAGAGAGAGAGAGAGAGAGGAGGTTTGAAGATGAAGCTTCACTGGGTTTCTTTGTTCAGGAAGAAAGAAGGCATATTTTTAGTTTCCAAGCCTTAAAGGTTGGAGCTTGACGCAGTTTTGCGCTTGCTTGCCCGAAAATGTCATTCCCTCGTGGAAGTTTCGAGAGATGCTTTTTCTTTTCCTTTCTTTTCTTCTTCTTATGCAGATCAATCAGGTACCCTGTGTTTGTTGATCTCACTGTGTTAGCATTTGTCATGACAGATTTCGTCCGCTGGATAAGTCATTAGGTGCTTCTGATTTCACATCACAGAGTTCTCTCTGGGTGCTGAAGAAAGTCGAAGCAATTTGAACCGAGGTAATATGGTCTTTCACGTCTACTGCTCTGAATTTTCTAATGATTGCCATTATTAGGATTTAATATTCTATTTATTCTTCTTTTTTTATGTGGGTTGGTTTTCTTGAGCTAAATTTAAATACACTCCATACAACTGTCGATGGAGACTTCTACCTTCTCTTCAAAGCAAAGCCCCCTTCTCTCTCTCTCTCTCTCTGCGAGTAGCTAGCTGTATTTTATTTGGTTAGATTGGCAATAAAGCTAAATATCAAAACTTTCTTGTGTTTGTGGGAAATAATGAGCCCGAGATAAGAAAAATCTCTGTCCAAAGAAAAAATCGTACCACCGTCTTTGTGGTTGAAAAGCGAAGTTCCAATCTTCATTTTCACATTAGCATAATTACCCTTTAAAAGTTGCGGAATCACTTTTTTTCTCACAGTGAATTGGGACAATCTTTTCCATGTATCAGCACACTGTGTGAGGAATAGTCATCTTCCGCCTTCTTAATTGGACGGCAGCCCTTGGCTCTTGAAAAGTCGAAGCCTTTCGTTTTCACCCACAGTGATATAGCAAGCTTCATGTTCTTCTTGCTGATTTACTCGTCATTTGCATTGATAGCACTTGAAAAGTAAGTGAAAGGACTCGTGGGGCATCTTTAGGTACTTTCATCTTATTGGTCGGGGCTTTTCTATTTTTTTCCCCTTCTTTTTTGTACCGAGCAAGCATTCTGTGATCATACAAGATTCTCGAAGCAATTGCTGTTAACTTATTTGCCGTGGCCTATTGTATATTAAATTCTCATTAATGTTGATGATTGCAACTGCTCCCCTGCCTTCAAATTTTATATATGCAAGTGACTTTTCTTTTAGCATTTCTCTCATCTGGGTCGATCTCTTATAAGCTCTTCTGTTTCTCCCACCTCCAGTTGCTAAAAAAAACTTCTGGTGATCGATTTTGGTCAATACCCAATTCACAAATCATGGTGAAGGATTCACCAAATGAAGTCCCAGAAGATTTGCAGTCTACAGAAGATTGGCTAATTCATGCACAGGAGCTTGTTCCGTTGGCACTGAGTAAAGCGAGGGAAGTGAAGGGGTTTCCTAGCAGGTGGAAGATGATAATTTCCAAGTTGGAGCAGATCCCATCATGTTTATCGGACCTCTCGAGCCATCCTTGCTTCAAGAAGAACGCCCTTTGCAAAGAACAGTTGCAGGCAGTTACAGAAACACTGAGGGAATCAATCGAATTGGCAGAATTGTGCTTGAAAGAGAAGTATGAAGGGAAACTGAGGATGCAGAGCGATCTGGACTCTTTAGCGGGGAAATTAGACTTGAATTTGAGGGATTGTGGGCTTTTGATCAAGACTGGTGTGCTTGGTGAGGCTACAGTCCCACCATCCATGCCCAGTACTTCAACAGAATCTGAGGCTTTATCTTGTAGCAATATTAAGGAGCTGCTAGCTAGACTTCAGATTGGACACTTGGAGGCAAAGCATAAAGCCCTGGACAATTTAGTAGAAATGCTGAGAGAGGACGAGAAAAATGTTTTGGCTACACTGGGAAGGAGCAATATTGCTGCCATAGTACAATTACTTACTGCCACATCTCCTCGCATTCGTGAAAAAACCGTCACTGTTATATGCTCACTGGCTGAATCTGGTAGTTGTGAGAATTGGCTTGTTGCAGAAGGCGTATTGCCCCCTCTCATAAGGCTTCTTGAGTCGGGCAGTGCGGTTGGGAAAGAGAAGGCAGCCATTTCGTTGCAGAGCCTGTCAATGTCTGCAGAAACGGCCAGGGCCATCGTTGGGCATGGTGGGGTACGCCCCCTGCTTGAAATTTGTCGAGCTGGTGATTCTGTCTCGCAGGCTGCAGCTGCCAGTACTTTGAAGAGCATATCAGCTGTCCCTGATGTCCGGCAAACTCTGGCTGAGGAAGGCATTGTGAAGGTCATGATTGATCTCCTTGATTGTGGAATTCTACTTGGATCCAGAGAATATGCGGCAGAGTGCTTGCAGAACCTGACTGTGAGCAATGAGAATTTAAGGAGGAGCGTTGTATCAGAAGGTGGGGTTCGAAGCTTGTTGGCTTATCTTGATGGTCCATTGCCTCAGGAATCTGCAGTTGGGGCGTTGAGGAACTTGGTGGGGTCCATCTCAGTCGAAACCCTAATATCTCTTGGTTTTCTTCCCCGCATGGCTCATGTGCTTAAGTCAGGGTCACCAGGTGCGCAGCAAGCAGCTGCTTCGGCCATTTGCAGGGCATGCAGCTCTGCTGAGATTAAAAATTTGGCAGGTGAAGCTGGGTGCATTCCTCTGCTTGTGAAATTGCTCGATGCGAAATCGAACAATGGGAGAGAGGTTGCAGCACAAACAATTTCAAGCTTGATGACAGTTTCACAGAACTGTAGAGAGGTCAAGAGAAATGAGAAAAGCGTGCCTGGTTTGGTCCAACTGCTTGATCCAGGTCCTCAGAACACTGCAAAAAAGTATGCTGTTTCCTGCTTGATGAGTCTTTCCTCCAGTAAGAAATGTAAGAAGTTGATGATCTCCTATGGGGCAATCGGGTATCTGAAGAAGCTTAATGAAATGGATGTTCCAGGAGCCAAGAAACTGCTTGAGCGTTTGGAAAAAGGGAAGCTGAGGAGTTTGTTTAGTCGGAAATAGGAGAGAAACGCATTAATCCCTCTGTACATTTTAGGTTCTTATTTACAACAGATGTTTCATTCTGTATGAAGCTGGGTAGTTGATGGATCTGAACTGCTGGGTAGTTGATGGATCTGAACTGCAACGCGCAAGCCTGCTATACATGGAATACCATTACATAAAGCTAATATATCTGCTTTTTCAACTCTGTATATACAGCGGCTGCCTGTGATATTCTGGAGCTGTTTTCTTGATCTACTTTTCCTATTCTGCAATTCTCTTTATCTTCTGTATTGTGGATATCAGAGACAATTTCAGATATGACAGATTTCTCCTGCCTTGTTTTGTGACAAAATTCAGGAGCATGTCGGATATATACATCCTTTTGATGTTTGCTTTATCCTTTCACCTGTTTTTGCCAGTAGCCAACTAATTTGAACATTTTTAAGTTCCAGCATAGGAGGGTTGGGTCATCTTTTCTGGGATGTTAGGGCTTAGAATGGCCAATTCAGATGAGCGTTAAGGGCAACTCAAATTCCTTGTGCGAACATGAGGAAAAGCTAAATTACATAGCTTTAGAGCAGATGGTTGAAGTGTAGTGGTGAATTGACCCCCATCTTAATTTGGCAATTAACAGCGATACCAGACAACAAGGACCTGGCTGTGATGGATTGCTCATCATACATTAAGAATATTTGAAATGTATTCCAATACTACTCCAAGTAGAACTCTTGTGAATCATTAGGAGAAGTGCGTGGAACAGACAAACGATATCATCCTTCAGGAAGTATTTCAAATGTTGGGTGTGGAAGCTGATCGAGAATTCCTTTATCGGCTCACCGCAACCCAAGAAAGGAGAAATGCCGTGAGCAAAAGGCGGATGCGGATCCACTTTTAACATTTTCGCGCAAGTGGGCCTTGATTTGGACTTTCTCCATGCAGATTTACTTTGTGAGAGCCCAGAGTTTTGGACAGTGAAGTGCTGATTGTGAGCTTTTGTCCAATCTGATGGAATATGCCTAAATCTCTCAAAATCACAAAAAACACAATCACTCTAGAAACAAAATAGGGTTGAGTCAGCAGCTAAAAACACTTGTTGGTGTGGTGGGCTCACTCATAGAAGAACTCAATCCAATTTTTTATTTCTGGTTCTTCTGATGAAAGAAAAATAAAAGAGAGGGCAGATAATTGCAACAATAGTAGTAAGCAAGAATTTTGAAAGGAATGAACGGAAGAAGATTGGCTAATTTGTGGGTGTGGTGGTGTTTGTTTTCTGATGAAATAGTTTTTTGTTTGTTTGTTTTGGTTTCTGAGGACCAAACAAGCCTTTATCACAGCCTATCGCCAAAACAGAGAGCATCTACAGCTTCAACTGCTGACACACGCACAACTTCTCTCATTTCATTTCATACTCCTCCAGGCTTTGAGGGACGGAGAAGCAGAGCGAAAAGTGCACCAGAATTTCGGTGCTTTTCAAGCCTAATCATCAAAATCAGCCCTTGCTTTGGTACTCCTCCTCTCTCTCTATCTCTCCAATCCCTTCCCCCCCAAACCCTTCCTCCCCTCTCTTTCTCTGCATTTAATGTAGAACTACAAGCTAATTGCCAAGAAAAGATAGAACAGCGAGAGAACCCAATTCATTGGTTAGGATCCCGCCCTTGTTTAGGTATAACAGACGACTCTTCTGTTATCAAGTCGTGCACTTTTCAGGATCACTTGCTGCATTATTCTCTGGTTTGTTTTAGTCAGCCTAGCTGATACATGTCTTTAGGTTGGTAGTTTGTATTCTAATCATTTTCTCTTCATGATAGCACGTTCTTTGTAAAAGCAGGATATAACATTGAGTCTAAGTCCCTTACCAAAAAAACATTGAGTCTAAGTCTTTGAATTCCTCGTGTATTGTGATAGAGCTTCTTGGTTGCATGAGTCCATTGGTTTGGCCTAATGTTCATCCAGTCAAACAACCCCTAACCGTGTTTAGATTTTGGTTAAGTGGACGAATAATTCCAAGCACAGAAAGATTGATGAAGCCTTGAGGGAACCGTCTCCTAATTTTTGAGAAGCATCTCCTCTGTTGTCAGCTAATTGGAAGTTATTGTTATTGCTCTCTATAGATGCCTTTTGAATTATATCAGTTCTTTCGCTTTTACTTTTATCCAAGACATGTATAGCCTATCTGAACTGCACTTTTTCAAAAGGAAAAAGAAAAGGAATTTTGGTATGTTGACATGATTAACCACGGTACTTTTCTCTCGCGGGTAGATTGGTCCATAAGATGAGTTCAGTTGATATCGTGCGAGCGGAACTTGCTCTCGCTGTTCTCTATTTGAACAAGGCTGAGGCGAGGGACAAGATATGCAGGGCCATACAATATGGCTCAAGATTTTTGAGTAAAGGAGAGCCTGGTACAGCTCAAAATGTCGAGAAATCAACCAGCTTGGCACGGAAGGTCTTTCGTCTTTTGAAGGTTGTACAGTTTCTCTTGAAAGACTTTCTAGTTTTGTTTCGAATGTTCTAATTTTCCTTTTGCTAACCTTCACGTAATACATGTTATTTCCCCCATTTGCAGTTCACCAACGATCTCCATGCCCTTATAAGTCCAGCTCCTCAAGGAACGCCCCTTGCTCTTGTTTTGCTAGGAAAGGTTAATAGACTATTCCATCCTTGTCTCAAACCTCTCCCATGTGTTTTCTAACTTCATGCCGTCTGATAAAATTGCTGCTTGGTTCCTCAGTCCAAAAATGCACTATTGTCAACTTTCTTGTTCCTTGATCAAATCGTCTGGCTTGGTCGAACTGGGATCTACAAGGTATGCACGTTATCTTCCTGCTATTGTCCATTTCATATTGTCTTTCAAAAGCTCTATGAGTTGAAAACAAAATGGCATATCTTACTTGACATAGAACAAAGAACGTACTGAGCTGCTGGGCCGCGTATCACTCTTCTGCTGGATGGGTTCCTCAGTATGTGCTACACTGGTTGAGGTTTGTCTTTCTCCATTCTAGTGATGACACTTCCATCTTTGGCTAATGTCCTACCCTCTCGAGGACCACTCCAAAACTAAACCATCTTTGGCTAATGTCTTACCCTCTCAAGCGCCACTCCAAAACTAAACGAAATCATTGTTTTATTACTTGTTTTTTCGTCACATGCATCAGCTTGGGGAGTTGGGAAGGCTTTCTGGATCAATGAAGAAGCTAGAGAAGGATCTAAAGAAGGGTGAAAAGTATCAAGTAGGTCATAATGCTCTCTTACTTACTAATCCATTTGCCTTCTTGTTGCTGCCTCCACCATGCCTGCAAAAGTACCGTTGATGCCTACTTTCTGTGCAGAACGAACAATACCGTGCTAAGGTTCAACAATCAAATGAGAGGTCTCTAGCCCTTATCAAGGCGGCCATGGATATAGTGGTTGCTGTGGGGCTACTTCAGTTGGCCCCTAAGAAGGTCACTCCTCGTGTAACCGGGGCTTTTGGATTTGTCACCTCCTTAATCTCTTGTTATCAGGTAATTGTGAAGACCGTGCCATCTTCTTGATGATTGTTCAACTTCATCTCTCTTGCCACATTGTCAAGTCTAATGGCAAGGCAATTAGTTGCATGGTGCTTGTTGAGTTTGAGTATCTCATGCCATGTCTTTTGCATCTTTTGACAAACATATGCTGCCGACTTTCTGATGATAATTCTGATTCTTTTGTGCAGTTGCTTCCATCGCCCTCCAAGTCCAAGACATCGTGAAGAAAGGAGTCCGTTAATTTAAGAGGCTTTCATGTTGTAATCGTGATAACCACAGACGCATACCCATATTGGTGTAAACTTATCGGCGATATGCCAACTTGTATGGTGATAATTAGATACCTGCAATTATTTATCACCTTTATACCCAGCAAATTCTGCTGTTCCTCTTTAAGTTGTGATCCGCTAGTCAGTGACCTTGGCAATCTTTTCACTTGCCTATTTCCGGAGACAATACATACAATGAATAACCGAACCGTAGACCGCCCATTTTTTTCTTGCATTAGCACATGGCCTGATGTGTTATTAGCCAAAAAAAGTGGGAAAAGAATGTTTACGCGCGCAGCAAGTCATGAGGGATGCGAATGGTCGGCTGAGGCTCGATGTTACGCTGAGGGTCTTATTCTGGTCACTCCTTCTCCGGGTGGCTGAGCAACTTCGCAACTTAATTTACTATTGACTCCAGTAAATTGCTCTGATCTCATGCGTTTACAGCTGGTGATGCATGTGCTAGTTCTAATGTCGCTGAGAAATGCTTTCCTCCAGCTCAATGGAGCATAAATGTTAGGCACCCTAGCCACACATGGGTACTCAATGTCGACATCAATCAACTTGGCACTGTATGGTTCGCCAACTTATGCTATTATTACTTTCAAACCTCATACTTGGTCTTCAACCAGAAATGAATGGGGAATCCACCTCAATTTTTAAGGGGATGCCTCAGGAGGTCCACCACCTCTTTGTCATATGATTTTCAAATGTAAATTTGGAAACATTAACTCCACAGGTATCAAAATGACACAAATTAAACAAAATCCCCCTTGAATAATCTCCAAAAGAAACGAGCTGCATCTGATTATTCTCAATCTATTGGATCAGATAGCAAAAGAGAAATGATAAACGAGATGAAATCACGTTGCACTACACAATTCGACAACCGAATATACATATGAAGAGAAAGGGTCGATGTTAAATACTCCCTTCCGTCAAAAGAGGTCCATGACCAAAAAAAGAGACCTCTACTGGCATCTCCCTTTTTTAAAAGGGAAAAGTTACATGAACATGGAAACATAGAACTGATTCATCGCCGAATTCATACAAACTCTTCATCTGAATCATCTTGCTCTTCGTCCCATATATCCTCAACATCTCTCACATTACCACGGAGCATATTGAGTATGTACTCCAAGTTTCTCACGCGTCTCTGCAGTTCCAAGCTGGAAATTCGACGAGGGCTGCTTTCAGGTAAGCTTTCTTTTGTGTAACTAAGAGCCTTCAGAACAAACTTTCCAGATGGTTCGATCATTTCAACACCAAATGTAGGTGATAAAGGCCGCCCCAAAACTCGAACATGAGAGACACTGCAAGATGCCATATTAAAAGTATCAAATTGCGCCCCAAAACCTGTCACATCCTACTTCTCTGAGCCCCCAAAATAGTTGGACCATCAGCATTTTACATCCTAGCTATATAACTTTTACCAATCTGGTCATACCACCAAAAAGCTTTCCACCATAGCCCACAAATACCTCGAATTTGATCAACTCATAAAATAAGTTCATGATACTAGCACAAGGAAAAATAAGGCAAAAATATGAAGTCCAACGATACCAAGTATCCAGCAAAGATCTTATTTGAACTTCTGAAAATAAAACAATAGTAACAGAAGCACTATTGTATACAATTAGTTCTTTTTTTTCGAGCATATACAATTAGTTCGCTCTGTTTAAAATTGCCTTTCTTTATTAGCTTTAAAAATCATGGGAATATTTGACATGGTTGCAAATGACCTTTAAAGTCCAAATGTACAAATTTCTGAAGAATTCAAGATGTTCACTGTTAAATATAAGTCAAACTGCATTAAAAAGTAAAAGTTACACCAAATTGGCACTTGAAATGCAAGATCTCTGTAGCCATTTCTTCAAGTTTATAAGGAGAGGAGGAAAAAAGAAATGGACCATCCACATGATTATAGAATGCAAAAATGACCATTGAAAAGCTCTTTTGTAGTTTATAGTTCTCATACAAGGCAAACAACCACTTCCATCTTTCCATATGTTGAATGTTGTCAATGAACTATTCATGCACATAGGCTATATGACTGACTATGCATAATTTTAGAAGTCGAAAGTCTAAGAAGGATATTCTAAAATTGCTCTAAAGCAGACAGAATATATAGTTGCAGAAAATAGCTTAAGCACCAAAGTAATCTGTCACAAGGCCAAAAGTGTGCAGCAGACAAACCAAATATAAAACAAGCCATCCATTTCCTGCCTCTGCACCCTGCCAAGCAGCTCGACAAGAAGGAATCCGCCTATACAAAGAACAGGCTCTGGAAACTTGAATTCCTGCAAACGGTTCTCCTATGAAAGGAAACAATTTTCTGTAAATCATGTCGCATTCAAACCCATGATTATTCAAGAGTGACAACCACTCTATACTCTTAACTCCAAGGACATTCCATTTACTAATACTCTGACCATCATGTCATGGCACGATGCTAACAACTCATAGTAGGTCTCTTAACACTTGCCAGGCTACTATTTCTCTTCCCTTATAAAGAAAGAACTTATTGAAGGACAAAAAAAATTCTTCCATTCAACAAAGCAAGACAGAAAAAAAAAAAAAAGAATTGATATCTTAGGAAAATGATGGCATTCTTAAGGTGAGGAACACTGTTAAAACACATTACGGAAGCACACAAATAAGGGAATTAACAACTTTATGGTCCTGTATTGTTCTTTCCCCATTAAGGAAGCAAGTGGAGAATTAAGGGTGTTAGTAGATGAACCAAATAACACCATGTAGCAGGACCAAAGAGCCGCACTTGCCTGGGCCATGGGAAACTCTGGGGAAGTGTAAGTCCATACAAACTTATCACTTGGAGAATAATGACATGATTTATCGACCGCATCAACATCCACTGAAGCTTTGGGATAACCCATCCGAAATCGCACAGATTTGGCCGAATATATGGGTGATCCAAACTGGAAAAAAGCTGCCCATGACAATAATTTAATCTATTAAAAATACAAATAGACCCAAAAATCAACAAGAAGAGTGCAAAAAGAAATCAGGAAAAACCTTGAAAGGGTTGGATGTCGATCTCAGTAATAACACACAAATCACCAACCAGTTTGTAAATCAAAGTCTCAGGCACAGCAGGATTCTTTTGTCCTTTACTGGACCAGTATGAGGCGATCCTTCCAACCCTATCTCTTTTTTCCAGAGTATTATTAATACCCTCCTCCGGGAAATTGTCAGTGCTAGAAGCGCTTATTGCATCTAAAATACACTCTCTGTCAGCAATTGATCTAGAACAATGAGACAGAAAACCATAGACCCTATGCTCCCTTTCCAGAACATCCCATTCTTTAGTGTTGCTAGAACCAGTTTCAGCATCACTTTTTAAGGAGCAGCTTTCAGTGACATGATCAACTCCAGATAACTGAGGAAACATTTTGAGGCATAATTGCTTGGAAAGACCATTAAAGACCACTGCACAAAGCCAACAACCAAAATAATTCAATTGACAAAATATGATCAAGATCCACAAACTGATTTAACATCCAAATATGAAGTCAGAGAACCATCGTAATTGTGACTATAACACAACAAAATCTGAGAATTAATTAATGACAATTAATTGATGAACAGTTGCTTCATAGAAAAAGATGCTGATGATCTACCTGGTTTTTCCAATTATTAATTACAAAAATGGAATATAATCATGTCACTACATATCCATAAAGCTTAAATAAACAGAGCAATATCTCAAAACTTAGTCCCAAGCTCTCCGTCAAATTAATTGTATCATTTCCTGAAAACCCATGTCAAAATATAAATCTGCATCTTCTGAATGAACCCCTTTGCATTACAAACATCACCGGCATATGCACCAAAGTTGCCAGAGCACATCGTACTTCATGCAAACTCACAATGCTCTACGGAAGAACAGAGCAATAAAAGTCATATATGGCAAAACAACTCTCCTTTAAATGTAATTCCACTGAATGTCCATACTTCATCAACCAGGCCCTATGGATAGAAGATCCATTTCCAAAGAGTTTGCACAGAACTTTATTTTCAGGATGAACTTGCTGATCCATGTAACTTCATCAGCTAGGTACCATTGCTATAGTGAGTACAATTCAATCACACCAAAAAGAGCTACTTTAGCATCCTCTTCCATACATAAAAGAGAGATGATAATGTACATCTAATCCCATTAAGGAAAGCTAAACATATTCTTCCATGCATGAAAGACAACTATACTATGGACAGTATCAGACATAATAACATCAAAAGAAACTAGCTTTATCCTTGATTTTCATCAGCATACCAAATTCGTGCCAACAATGCGAAACGCAGCTAGCTCGAGCGAGATCACAAGGGTCGCCCGAACTCATGAGTATGTTAAACGACATGTCCAAGCAAATTCTTGGCACAAAATCCATAGAAGGATCCATTTCTGCTAGCATAAACAAGCTCCAGATGCCTTCTCCAACCTCAATACCTACCTTAGCATCACAATCAAATCACCCTTAGAATACAAAAAGATAGGACATTTAGATCACCGAATGCATCAAGGCATGAAATTTATCATTACTTCAACGATTCAACTTAGTGCAGTAAAATGAAAAATTCAGAATTTCTACCTCTGCACGTAAAAGAAAAATCAAGAAAATCGGAGTCAAAACCGACCAAAAATCCCCCCATGAATTCCTAATTTTGTTACACCATAAACACTAAGCCAGACTCTTTTTCTCGTTTCTGAATTCCCGATCATTGCAAAAAACTCGCGGTAACATGACATGCCCTCGCCCACAGACGAGGAACGAGGAAATCGCATTAAGGAAACCACCAAAAGTCCCTCCTTTTTCCCCAATTTCACAATACACAAAATTCCTACAAATCGAAATTGAAAGACGAGAATCGACCTCGACCAACATTCAAGAACCCAATCAAATAACGAGAGAGCGAGCGAAAAAAAACAATTCGAAGCCTGAAAAATCAACGCCCAATTCGCAGTTCATGGATGAACGAATCCCATCGGAATTCAGCGAACGACGGAGCGCCGACCGAATGAGCGAAGTGAAAAATCGATGCGGATGGACGGAGAGGGGCGCGAGATTTCCACCTTCCGTTGCCGATACGTAGGACTCTCATCGAGAGGTCGTGCAAACCCTAGATGGGGATGGAGATGGTTCGATGGAGAGAGCGCGCTCCTGCCGATGCTCGTGATGATGATACCTGCGAGCGAAAGAGAGGAGAGAGAGTGATGAAGGAGGAAAAAGTAGCAAAGGTAAGCGAGGCCGAATTTATAAAATGACAGAGACTTCAAAAATCACTTTTTTATTTTTTCATTTTTTTTTATTTATTTATCTGGAAATTTCGGGTCGTCTAATTGCGTGCATTTCAAGAAAAACATACCAATTACGATCACGATAAAATAAAACAATAAAATGAGGTTCTGCAAGAAAATAAAATATTTCCACAGACTTTCCGATTGATTTGATCAGTAAGATATTAAAAAATTTAATTTATTTCGCAAGAAATAGATAACTTGAAAAATTTTTTTTTTTGTAAAAAAGTCGCTTGAAATAATTATTTAATAAAAATATATTTTCATTATTAATAATAATTTATATTTAAATATTTTTAAGAATAATAAAAATATTTTTCGTTCAATTTTTTTTATAAATGGTACAAACAATCGTTTTTAGAAAAATATTTTCTAAATTTTTCATTTTTATATCCAATAAAAAAGATTGTTGATTACAATGGGTTGTGTTTTATATTTCACTTTGGAGATATAATATATTTATAATATATTTTAATGGCATTTGTAATAGATGAAAACTTATCCCTCAAGAAAAACGAATCTATATATTATTCCTTATTGCAAAAAATATTAATTGCTATTATAATGGATGAGATGATATTAGCCCCCATCTAATTTAATGATTCTTGTAGTTATTCATAAACTTTTCCCTCTCCATATACAATGATTTGATTCATGATACTCATCCGATACCCTACCTTTCCTTTTACGTTTTCGCGCATTTATTTTCAATACGAATTTCTTGAATTACCGACTTTCAACACCATTTCTTAAATTCCCGGCCTATTAAGTTCCCACTTTCGTGAAATTTAATGTTTTTTAGGAGAAAAGATCCTTAGCCTTTATTAATATAAAAGGTGCTTTAATGCTTACTCGATTTTGATACGAACACTATGAGTATTTTTTTTTATCTGTTATATTATAACTCTCAATTCACTCTTACACTTTTACATTACTTTTACAAAAAATGAAAATCCAAACCCACAATTGAAGCTAATTATCCCACCCCTAACCCCTTGAGAAAATGAATATTCAAACCTCCCATATTTCTCCTTATATATAAAAAAAAAAGTGGCCACTAAAATTTGCCGGTGTTTTTACAAATGCTTCTCCGCTACCTCAAATGTGTCGTTGAATCATGTTACAACATGTCATTTGATCGATTTACGACATTATAATAGAGTTTAAAGCAATCCTGTCTCGTTGACTAACATGTACCCTTTTTTTATTTTTGGTTGGTTAACTAATCCTTACCTTAGAAATTGTGAGAATGCACAAATGCTGATGGCCTTAAAAAAAAGCTCTAACCATGATTCTTCATAAAAATAGAATAAACAAGAGGCTACCACGCCAAAACACACTCCATATAACCAATTTCATGATAAGGACTTAAAAAATTTCTTAAACTATTTCGTCTGAACTTGAAAATACAAAACACGAAAATATTCCTACCCAATTGAAAAAAAAATATATAACTTGAAATAAGGGATACGAGATGTATGAACACCGGCACATTAAAATAAAAAAAATGCAACCGGACCGAGCTCAAAAGTCAAAGCTCTAACCATGATTCTTCATGAAAGGAGAATAAACAAGAGACTACCATGACAAAATACTCTCCATATAACCACTTTCATGGTAAATGCGGAAAGAACAAAGAGAGTTACATGGTATTGCACAGAAAGTGGATTATTTGGAAGGGAGAGGAGCAAGATCAAAACACATATGTACATGGACACAGGAAGCTTCATGATCCAATCAAAACTAGCTCTACAGTATTTGCCCGAACTATGTACTATCGCATGCTTCGCCATCTCACCACGACACTCGCACTATGACAATGAATTAATCAATTTACCTACACTACTGGGACATATCAAGACGCAGTCCATGCAGAGACCGCCTTTGGTGTGAGTGCAGTCAATCTGGGTCATTGAAAATTTGATCTTCGTCGACACATCAGGCTTGCTGACGACAAAGTCTCCCATGTGGTAATGGATCCAGTTCCCAGGATTGTCCACATGGCAATGGGACACAACACGCTGTCCATCAGAAGTCGTGAGCTGAAAGTGGACGGGTTTTATGTCCCAGCCGTGGACGTGCTCGGGATTGCACGCACGGCGGCCCAGTCTCCTAGTCGGCTTGCCGAGCTGGACTCTGAAGAAGACACTGTATGTCCCCGCAGGAAATGGAAATTCCAACTCTCCATCTACTTCAAACCACCAGATTTGCTGAAGATATGCAACCGTATGGAATCTGCATGTAACAAGCAGGGAAACAAAATCAAGACTTACCATTTTTATAAGATTAGATCATTCCGAGATATAAGCAAATAAAGCAAAACAGCGGCAAGATTTGCTAAAGCAAATCTTCAAGCTCTAGCTTCCCCGCCAATCACCACCAATTATAAATTATTGGTGAATGTATAAACAACTTCAAATTTTAAGATAATACTTTGCCATTTATCCTCCAAAGATGCTATTCTAATAGTGAGTATTCAATAAAACTTTATGAAAGAAGAAATTCTTGGAGCATTAGTAGCATATGAACAGTTTCATTGCATTCTTCTAGCTTAATACATGATATCATACTGGCAAGTAGCAGCAGGTCATTAGTTGGCAGATTATTGTGACAAATTCAAGAAACAAGCAAATGAATTCCTCATATGTCGCCAAATCTTTTCAGAAATGTCATTCTCCAAGGAAGGTCCAATACTAAAGTACTAAGTTCCTATATGATCCAAAGTTCATCATCGACAGTGTAATCATCTCACAGAAGTCTATGCACTGAACTAAACTTAGAGAAACTACTCGAAGCTTCAGAACTGAGAACTGAGCACAGTATTTACAAGATCATATTTTGCCATGAATGTTATCAAATTCATACAACACATTGAGCATTTCCTATATGCTATACTGGAATCAAAACGAAACTTGTTTAGCCAATAATGAAAACCGATTGAGATAAAAATAAAAAAATAAAAAACAAATTCGGTTGATCCAGGAGCAAAATAGGTAAAGAAGTTTTACCTAGATTCGTCAGTCGAAATGCTTTTCCAGTATCTTCGATCGTCTATTCCAGTGATCATCAAGGCCTTAAATGAAATCGACAGACAAACCCCACCCGTCCTCTTATCCAGCCAAAATTCCTGCATTCCACACCCCCAAATCCACCAACGATCAGTGAAACGATAACTAAACCATTAAATAAACTTACCATTTCTTTCTGATCCAAAAAACCCAAATTCACCCCACTTCAACTTATCCAAAAAAAGTAAAGGCAAGACTTTTCTATGATCCCACAATAGAAATTGCCAAGTTCCGACCAAAAGAAGACGAAGAAATCGCTAACATCTCAAAACCCTGGAAAAAATTGGAAAAAGAGATCGAAAAAGTACCGCACCTTCGTACCGCCATCAAAGGAATTCGGCCTGCAGAGCCGAGCGTAGATCTCCTTCTTCCCCAAATTCAACACCTTGGGCTCTTCCAGCACTTTCTCCACGATCACCTCGTAATTCTCCGGCAATTTCGACACCCAGATGAAATCGGCGGAGGACGCCCCGCGGAAGGCCCGATTCAACCGGGCCAAGCTACAGATGTCGGGCGGATCCAGGTACATGAGCACCGACGCCACGCAGCTCTCCGGTATGTCGCCCAGCCTCGGCTTCGCGAGAGCGCTGTCCCCATCCGAGTCCGACGAAAACCCCGAGAAGCTCGCACCCATAAAAACAGAACCCTAGAAATCGCGACCCGCCTGGAACCGGGGCCGAAACGCGAGCTGAAAATAAAAAGAGGAGAATGGAGACGGAGATGGAGAGGAGACGGAGATGGAGAGGGGGGTTTCGGTTCAGTGCCTGAACTTGAATCGGAAGGTGTAGATTTTGAGGGAGAGCGAGACCTCGACGTTCAAGCTCGAGAGATCCATTAATCTCTTGGCCAGGAGATCAGGGCTCTGGGGAGGAGAAGGGGAATGAATTGTCGGACGAGGAATTTTGGGGGGTTTGTTTTTCGCTTAACCCTGAAGTTGAACAGGACCTGACGTTGACTTGGAGCTGGCTAGAGAGAGAGAGAGAGAGAGAGAGGCGAAAAGGCACGATGCTGGAAATAGCAACTCGAAGAGAGAGAATCGGAGCGGTCGTTGCTCGTGTCGGGATCTTACAGGGAGAGAAGACAGAGAAAGACAGAGAGATGGAGAGAGAAGGGTTGGTGATTTAGTACATTTGAGGAAAATGAAGCCATGGATTAGGTGAGATTAATGTTTTATGCATTATCCACTTAATTTTGCCACTCGACTATTAAAGCTGTCATGACATTGAATTTTTCACACGCAAATTATTTCATTCACATCTATCAAATAAAGAGTGAGGGTCTGTGAATATTTAAGGTGGACAAATAAAATATAGAACACTGTCGAATCTCAATACATACGAAGTCTCATTCTGTAAATTAATAAATATGTTCATTTAATGAGTCCGCATAAAATTTATTGATTGAACTGCACATATCACATTTTCTTGTCTCCATTCAGTGAAATTAGCATGATTATCTAAAATTGACAACTGAATTATTTGATAATAGCAAATAATTTGAAATTTAAGAAGGTTGATGGGACTTATTTATGTCCCAATATCATAAAATAAGATGAATTTTCTTTTCTTTTTTCTATCTCAAAGCCTGATATAGTTAGATCAAGGTAATGTTTTATTTTTTTTTCTTTTGTTAAATATACATTTCGGTGCCGTGTTTTGCTGGGATATTGCTCTTCGAGACCAAATCAAAAGAAATTATGTGTACGATTAATAAAAAAGTATACCGGATGCTAAAAGTATTTTAGAGAGAGAGAGTGACTGAGGGTATTAGGTGGGTAAATTTGATACGCTGACACGTGTACACGTGCGCGTACACGAATGCCGCCCGCCGATTTCTAGAGAGAGAAAGTGTCCGCTGACAGAGTTCGTATCCGTAGGTTCTTGTTCTTATCCAGATTAATCAGTAACCATTAAATCAATGAAAAAATCGGATAAAGGCGACGCGAGGGCTGAATCCGATTCCGTGAATCGTGCGTCGCCTCTAATACGCCCAGGCGCCTGGCCGGAGCGTGCAAGACACGCTCCTCTCTTCTTCGCCTGTTCAAAATATCAAGACACCATTTGCTATCGCCACTCCAGCAAACGAGCGCGTGCACTGACCCGACCCGATTATGACTATCCGCAGGAAGGGTTTGGGAATGGTTTGCGAGTAAGACATTTGGACAAAGTGTAAGGATAACGTAACGAGGCAAGCCCCAATTTTGGCGAAATATTATAAAAAAAAGGGGAATACACGAATTTTAATTGTATTATCTTATAGATTTAGAAATATATCTGACCAAGCCAAACTCAATAATATTCAATGAGATTGATGGAATGATAGAGATACCATTCATATATATTTTATTGTTCGGAGATATCACCTATATTTTTGTATCAAGAAAAATCCAATCTTGATTAGAAAGATGTCAGCTTGAGAAATGAATTAAATATTTTCATCCAATACCATGCTTGTAATTACATTTGTTATATGTATTCATGCTTAGCATCCAACACATTGCTAGTGAAAATATTGCGTTATTTTAAAGGTTTGTTTATTTAATGAAGAAATGTTTATGGGAAATTGTTTTTCAAATTTTCAGTATTTAGATAATAATGGAAAACTAATGGATATGTTAAAAACATGTTCCATGAATTGAAAACAATAAATTTAGATTAGGACAAACGACCTCTCATTCTGATAAGAAAGAAATCACTTTTTCCACGCTTATTAAATAAATGAAAACTAACTCTTGTTTTTTAATTAATTTCCATGAAAAACATGTTCTTTTAATATGAAATTTTTAATGAAACAAACGTGTCCTTAGGATCCGTTCATTCTTCAATAGTACCCTTAAGTAAAAGATCTGATTCATAGTTCATCCATGGAGAGGTTGTTTGACGGGAAAAAAAAAAAAAAAGGGAGATCTGTGGAGAGGTCGGACTTTTATTTGACCTTTCTTTTGAGTTTTGTCACTTGCAAGACCAATCTTAATCATACACTAATCTAAATCACCGTCTTTAATGTGAGAGTCCAAGGCTTTGCTTCAAGATTAAATCATTCGCTTTCGTTGAAAACATTCTACCATCATCATTCTTAGCTTCTTGACAATCAAGCGACCCTTTATCATTTGGTATTAGAATTATGACCTTTATGAATTAAATTAATGAAAAGCGATGGATAAAGCTAGTTTTATTTACAATAAAATCCATTATAGAATGAGAACTCGGTTTCTTTTCCATGAAATTAGTGCAAGTAATCATTAACCATCCTCCATTTGTACGTATTAAAATAAGCTGGAGCTATCGTTGACCAACAAAGATTCGCGATAATCAGCAAGCATCCAGATTTCCCCTACGTGGATCCGAGTCAGCAAATGTCTTTTGGGATCACACGTGGCAGGCATCGGAGCCACAAGCATCCTCATCCCCAATCAGCACCTCGTCCTCTTTTCCATCATTACAATTAGAAACATGTTGTTCAAGATAATTGTCGAGACACTCTCAAAATTTCCCTGAAATTGAAATAAAACTATCTCTTATACATTGTTCGGTAGATCTCATTTAACAAATTGTGGTAGTTTATACAAGTGAAGAATAGCCTGCCTAATCAAATTGACACGGGAGCAATCCACTCGAGGATCGATGCTCGACTCCCCCACTTCAAGGATTTTGTCTAGGAGGGCCTATCGTAGAAGAAAAGATTAATCGGTCTTCAGGGGTTACTTTTTCTCGATTAGAGGAGTGAAAGTTCAAGTTTACTCGTTCCAATGAAATCAGCGGGCCTTACTAGATATGATGCTTATACATCGAGCGATCATCCGATGTCAATCGAGCACGCCATCTTTCTCCTGACGAACCCAATTCAAATGACTAGTTCTAGCTTTTCCCTCAGTTATACAAAAGCACATCGTCGTAAGTCAATTTTCAGATTAGGTCGAGTGAACTTACACGGGCTTGAAGCGCGAACGGGCCCTCAAGCTGAATGCCATCTTCATGTGTGGGCTTGATCCAAAGTTTAAAGGCTCCATGCGCCCATCCCATTTTACTAGCTAGAATGCTCGTGTCCCCCAAAAAAGTAAAATCTGAAAAGAAGAAAATCTCGTTTTTCTAGTCAAACCCATTTTGAACTTAGAGACGTATGAAAGCGAAGGTCGACCATATATGCTAGCAATACATTATAACTAAACGCGACACCTTGACCAGCAGATAGCTCGCGAATCTTCCTCGACCTTCAATTTCATGCCGTTTTAGACAGTTTTTCAAACAAAGGACTCATTTTTCCATATGGTCAGAACTTTCACGACTTTCGCGTGATCTTTAGACATTTACTTGGATAAAAACCCTAAAAAGACCCAAATTTTAAACATTTTTCCTTTGGTGCAAACTTCTTATTGCTCAAGAGGAGCATCTTCCTTTACATACGCACAAGAAAACATCTGTGGATGAGAATCTTTCTGGGAAATAGGAAAGAGCGTTTCCCATTGGTTGGATTAAAGTCAAGGTCAGCCCAACTTGGGCAATTAAGATAATCACAAATCCCATGGGTACTATACTCTTCCTAATGCCGATTGCCTAATCTAATTGTACAATGTCTTCATCAAGGTGGGATCCGAGGGCCCCATCTCAACTGCTCTAGATCCAAACTTTAAATCAAGACGTCGTCCGTCAGATCGAAAAAAACCATCACCTAAGGAAGGTATCTCTAGTTTCTTTATTCCCATCGTAATCCCATCACCTCTAACTCAGTCCATTCATCAATTATTACGAGCAAGCTATCCAATGTATTTCGAACAACACGATATCTTTAACAATCGCATATGGCGTTTCTTGTGTAGCTATTGAATAACGTGTAGATCCGTCAATCATGCGAATTGGACTAAAAATGGTCCGACTAAAATTGATCAATTTTCCATGCATTACAAATTTAGCGACCAATGCCTGATTTGAACTAACTCATATCACTAAAACACTTTCATGTTTAACCTAATTTAGGAAATCGTACCCAAACTAAGGCGAAAGCATGTGAAAGAGAACAGAAAGAGTAATCCATTTAATCGATATTAATTTTAAATTCATTTATAATTCATTGTGTGAATATAATTAATCATTATAGCACTCAGCACGTCAAATGATCGGTGAAGAAATGGCCCTGTGACCCGATACGACAAGTATAGCAATGTGTTAGAACGGCTTTCACGAATCAAATCGAAATGGGTCGGCGGGGCTCATGAAAGGATGGACGACTCGTACTCTACAAGACAAGCATATTGTCGTATCCGACCGTGGGAGGCTTCCCAAAAATTTGAAGAACCCCCCTCGTTGTTAGATAAAGGAGAGAGAGAAAGAGAGCTGCAGTCAATCTCACGCATCCGCCATCTCCTTTCTGCTCAAATTTTAGTGCAAAAGAAGACCTCATCATCGGGAGTCTTGTCCAATCCGCTTCGTCGTCCGCACGCCTATCCCTCCACCAAGTGTCGCCTCTCGTTTCCCTTCCGATTAGTCAATGGAAAGGGGGCAGGAAGGGTACATGAAAGCAGCTGTCCTCCCCTCTTTACGTAAGATCACGTAACGAATCTGTGCATGGATTTATTATTATACGGTTAATCCCGTAGTTCATATCGCCATTAGAAAAAGAATTATTCTATTTCGGACGAACCCTTTTGTCCTCTTGTGCAACTTAGATTTTCTCATCGCCTTTCATATTTTCATCGAACAACGTTGATAGGTGTCTGTGATTTAGGCGCTCGGTCTCCCTCCATTTATAAATTTAAACTTTTGGGTCGTGGATATTCTAAAATAATATCGACGTCGAATGCTGAATTCAATTCGTTTCGCCCCGTGAGAGCGGCCCTTTGTTTCTAGATCCAATTTGCAAGCGGGCCACCCGTCCGACACCGCACCAGCAAGAAGCACGATACCCACAAGAGTGATGCTCGAGAAGAAGGATTAGATGCTTAAAGTCAAAATTACACCAAATTTCAAGCAAAGTGCAAGCAACCACCGCTCCCTCCCCTGTCCGAATCCCTAATTTTCATTTTTTTTTTAATTTCATTTTTCCACACGTCTAGCGGGACCCACCACCCCCACCAACTATAGAAAAAAGAATTTGTTGATTAAATTTTTTTTTTCCTGGGTCTAGGTTGATTAGGATTCATTAATTAAGCTTAATTTAAGTCGAGAATTAGTACGATTTTCGTTTTTTGGACATGTCAACGTGCGGAGCAGGCCGTCGGTTTCGATCGCGCCGGCTCGTAGGTTTATCACCGAAACCGGAGACATGCAACGTGGTTGGTCAACAATTTTCTTTGGCAACTTTCCTGCACGACAACTTCGGGTGGATCATTGCCGAAGGTCGCCCCCTCGATCGGTCCAAGGATTTCTTACCATAATAAAATCTATTAAAAGCTAATTTCGCCAATTAGCAAACATTGCTCTCATTTCAATTTTATTTTTTCCTGAGAAAAGCCAAAATCTCCTCATTGGAAAATCAAAATCAGGTTACTCGCAGATTGTATTTATTAGGATATCTAAATATTAAATCACGCGTTCATATCATAGGAAAGTTTTATCTTGGGATCTCCTATTAGATAAACTTATTATTTAACTGACAAAAATTTATACAACAATATCAGTATTTACACAATGAAGATCTTTTTTTCCTAATCCATAGCCCTTTCTTCTTTTCTTTCCCTTTTTATCTTTCCCTTTCCTATTGAAGTTAATCGCAAATATATATATATATATATATATATATATATATATATATATTGTCACTTCTCGCATAGATTTTTCCCTTGTCAAAATCTAGCGAAATTATTAATAAGGAAAACGTCCCCATCAGATCATCATCAGCATCATCGCCATACATTAGTTTAATATATGGTCGTCGCTACCTCATATTACAATAATAATATTCGAAGAAGTATATCAATCGCTCTTCAGTATACTTCAAATTTCTCCCCTTCTCTCTCCTTCCTCAGAACAGAAGCATGTTCGCACGTTGTCTCTCTCTCTAGAAGCAGAGACTTCAGACTCCACGCCATGAACTGAATCTCTCTCTCTCTCCATCTAAAGTCGCCGCCGCCGCCGTTGACAGTGTCGCCGTGGTCGTATTCCGATGGCGAATCACAAGAATTGCCCAAACCCCGTTCAAATCTTCCCCTTCAAGACCAGGAAGGCCAACCTCTACTACCTCGCCACCGCCTCCGTCCTCTGCACCATCTTCTACCTCCTCGGCATCTGGCAGCACTCCGGCGCCGCCTCCGCCATCTCCTCCTCCGGCTTCTCCCAGGTCCCCTGCACCCTCCCCGACGTCGTCCCTTCGTCCTCACCGCGCGACACCACCTCCGCCTCCGCCTGGGCCGGCAACGTGGTCCTCGACTTCTCGGCCCACCACAGGGCGGAGGACCTCATCCCTACGGAGGCGGCGAAGGCGCAGGATCTCCACTTCCCTCCTTGCGACCTGAAGCTCTCCGAGCACACGCCGTGCGAGGACGTGCAGCGATCGTTGAAGTTCGATAGGGAGAGGCTGGTTTACCGGGAGAGGCATTGCCCCGAGAAGGGAGAGAGGCTCAAGTGCCGGATCCCGGCGCCGCACGGGTACAAGGTGCCGTTCCAGTGGCCGGAGAGCCGCGACAAGGCATGGTTCGCCAACGTCCCGCACACGGAGCTGACCGTGGAGAAGAAGAAGCAGAACTGGGTCCGGTTCGAGGGCGACCGGTTCATCTTTCCCGGCGGCGGGACCATGTTCTCCAACGGCGCCGACGCCTACATCGACGACATCGGGAAGATGATCGACCTCAAGGGCGGGTCCATAAGGACCGCCATCGACACCGGCTGCGGGGTACGTGCCAAACGTCTCTGATCTCGACTTTAATCCGGTCTTATTTAGTCTCCGAATAATGATTAATTTGATAGGATGCGTCGTTCATTAGCGTCCTGATTAAGTCAAACAGTAGGAACCGAACAAACGACAATGTCGCCCGGTACCATCCGTCGAAACGTGCAAGAGTCGCCTTCTTACGTTGCTACGACATGTTTTAATCAGTGCCGTCGTTACTTTCAATTGTTGCTCGTCGCTATACGTTTCGAGTTTTACGTATGTCGGCATGAAGTAACGTATTTCGGCGAAAACTCTCCGGTTCGACGGGTCGGTTGGGGACGGTGAGAGTTTCCGACTCGGTCACCCGTTACCGGCGCTGGCTATGAGTCGGGAGCATCTCCACCACAACCCAAAAAAAATTTGGGCTCGATCGATACATAGGATTTACAGAGTATTTCATGGATTTTCGGGTACCCGGATCTCCACGCCCGAGTCCCTAGATCGGAATATTTTAGTGGGTGAAGTTGCAGGAACTACTTGTTAGGACATTGTAGATTCCTCCAGGGTCGGTCAGAGCGTGACCGGGGCGGGTTGAACCGGCCCGAGACGGAAGGACAGCTGGAAATAAAGTAATTTCCTATTGGAACGAAAAATTAGGAGATGTCATAGGTACATGTGCAGACCATTCCTAACATGCGTGGTCCGAATTTGGCATAGTGACTGTAAATTTACCAAATTACGGTGAACAGGCTGTACATCCTAGTATGTAACACGCAGTGGTGGATCCACAGTCAAATTTGCAAGAATCTAGGAGGGAAAATATTGATAATTTGGGTAATTATTATATGGTAAGACATTTTGATCTTGACCCATAAATCTTTGGTCGATCTCTGAGTTTGTTGAAGAGTGCTCCATTATTCTACCAGCACCAACCACCCAGACCAAACTCCACCAAATCTTGAGGGCCAAGCTGCCATAGTGTTTCCACATTTTTGCTCCCAGTTGATCCTTAAACTGAGATGACTCCAATTTGATTACCAATCCCCAAAAGTCTTGATGCTTGGGAGATTCAGATTTGGGATCCTTGGCAAGAGAAAATCATGAATTTACATTTTAAGTGCCAGGCTAATTGCAGAGATGAGATCTGCAAGATTCATTCATAGCTAGTGCTTAGGACATAAGTTGGTCTTGCGTTTCATCAGTAGGGTAAGTCCCTGAATGATCTTGTGTCATTGTGCATGTTGGGTAGAAAGCATCTGCTCTGTTGCAATTGCAGTACTAGGTTTGCACATAAGAACTGTACAAGTTGAAGAAATTGAATCCACAAAGATTGCAGATCTCAGATGTTAACCATTGTTTCACACACCTTGCAACTAACTTAAGAATTCCAAGGCATACTTCTGCCCCAATCAACAAATGAACTTTATCAAATATTTTGGCTTTCTCAATAATATGTGGAGGCTAAGACAGCATTGTATGGCTAATTGAATCAATTGGGAGCAAATGGGGATTTTGATTTGAAGCGTGGCTTCATGGATTTGCAGGTGGCCAGCTGGGGAGCTTACCTCCTGTCGAGGGACATCCTCACAGTGTCGTTTGCCCCGAGAGACACCCACGAAGCTCAAGTTCAGTTCGCTCTCGAGAGAGGAGTGCCCGCCCTGATCGGAGTCCTCGCTTCCAAGAGGCTTCCGTACCCTTCAAGAGCGTTCGACATGGCTCATTGTTCTCGCTGCCTCATTCCTTGGGGTCAGTATGGTGAGTTATACTCCTCACTATGTATTCTCCGAATTTTAAGGTTATATAAGTGATTTATGGTATTGAGCATTCATAAAATGCAGATGGGGCATACTTGATGGAGGTTGACCGAGTGCTGCGTCCTGGTGGGTACTGGATTCTGTCGGGGCCGCCGATAAACTGGGAGAGACACTGGAAAGGGTGGGACAGAACGGCCGAAGATCTCAAAGCAGAACAGGATGTGATCGAGAGCATAGCGAGAAGCCTGTGCTGGAAGAAGTTGAAACAGAAGGGCGATATCGCAATCTGGCAAAAACCCAGCAACCATGTCCACTGCAAAAAGAACCGCAAGGTGTTTAAGTTCCCGCCTTTCTGCCCCGCGCAAGACCCCGACAAGGCCTGGTACGTCTTATGTTTCGATCAGACTTGTTCTTGAGTGGTCCTATCCGTCACATTAATTTTTGCTGTCATTGCCTACTAAGATTAAGATCGGTACATGTTCACCATAGGAGGAACTAGTGACATGAAACTAGAAAGCAATGTCTTCTTCCTTGATTCCTTAGCAAGTTCAAGGAGGAGAGATACGATTTAGGATGAGCCGACATTCAAGCTACTGCAAAAGTTATGTAGAACCCTGCTTCTAGATTTGGTCAGATTGGGTTCTCTAGAATCACCGAACCGTGGCAAAAGCGGTTTTCCGGACTCTGGTATGGTACACGGTGATACCAAAACCAACTGGATGGCAAAGGCACAGATGATATAGGAATAGGATGTCCTTTTCAGCCAGCTTTCAATCACAAAACGAGCACTTTATATCAAACCAGATCTTTTTCTTAAGCAGTGGGGATTCTAACATATGTCTTGTTTCTCCTTGAAATGACCTGCTCGCTTTTGAGTAATCTCGCCGTTCATTACTCTGTACTGTCTACAGGTACACCCAAATGGATACATGCTTAACAGCACTTCCCGAAGTGTCGGACATTAAGGATGTAGCGGGAGGGGAGTTAGCGAAATGGCCTGAAAGACTGACCACCGTGCCTCCGAGGATCGCTAGTGGAAGCGTGGGAGGAGTAACAGCAGAGGCATTCAAAGAAAACACCGACTTGTGGAGCAGCAGAGTATCTTACTACAAGTCCCTGGACCACCAACTAGCGCAGAGAGGAAGATACCGCAACTTGCTCGACATGAATGCCAACTTGGGAGGTTTTGCGGCTGCATTGGTGGATGATCCAGTGTGGGTCATGAACGTAGTCCCGGCCGAGGCCAAGACCGACACCCTTGGAGTGATATATGAGCGTGGATTGATTGGAACTTATCAGAGCTGGTATGTTTCCATCAGGATCAGATTTCCCGAACTCCTTGCTCAACTACTCTTTCATTGTTAGCTAATTTTCTTGGCCACTACTCTTCCTTGTAGGTGCGAAGCCATGTCCACTTATCCGAGGACTTACGACTTCATCCATGCCGATTCCGTATTCACCCTTTATAGCGAAAGGTATTTTCTCCTCTTTTTCAATTTGGTCTTCTGGTACCTGATTTGGATTCTGAATTGCGATGCCGATGACTCATCTGGTGTTTTGATTTCACAGGTGTGAGATGGACGATATTTTGTTAGAAATGGATAGGATTTTGAGGCCCGAAGGCGGGATTATATTCCGTGACGACGTAGATATTTTGGTAAAGATCAAGAGCATGACGGATGCAATGCAATACGATAGCAGAATCATAGACCATGAAAGGGGACCTCACGAAAGAGAGAAGATCCTTTTGGCGTACAAGCAGTACTGGACAGCTCCAGCCCCAACCGAAGGAGCCAATACTGTTTCTTAGTCATAGACATGGGAGAGACTCAAATTCTAATTCTCTCTTGTTTTGCATTTTTCACGTTCTGGTGTTCTTTTGGTTTTTCTTTCCATTATTCTTGTGTTAATGATTTAATCTCGGCAATCAATTTTCCGGTGCCCAATTTTTTGGAAAGATGTTAGCATCAATGGCATGGAAATTCTTGTACCAAAGTCAAAGAGATTTAACTTGCGATGAGAAGATAGACGCGTTTGGTACTAGAATTCATGGCAGAAGAAGCACTTCAACGAAATTCTAGCCAAACTAGAGTGCACATCTTGACTAGTGTGTGCTTTGTCCATTCGTTTAGTTTCATCACTAGATAGATCAGACAACTGTCATTAACCCCTTGATATTCCCTTCGATGTAGACATACCACCAACAGGCCGAATGTTTCGCATAAGGATCCTATCAAGTGGAAAGTATATGCAAGTGCTGCAAACAAGCAACAGATTTTTTCCCTGTCTAAAACACTTTCATATACCCAGTAGGTAACTAATTTGAGTTGTGATCGGTTAAGAGCAGGACAGACACACATTTGATGCAACAGATGAAGCTTACCAGAAGGGTGCAGCAGCAACAAGGTGCCAATCTTAAATGCTGTTGCATCTATTCTGGTTTGGATCAGTCATTATCGTTGAGCTTTGGCGAAGCAACACAGTCCAGACGTAGTCGATGAAAAGCTATGAATGCACCTCTAGACATGTCCATAATGATATGTGCAATTTCAAGATGGCCAAAGCCAATGTTAAATGAACTCTAGAAACAAAGCTTCTTGTTTGCTAGTTAGCCCCAATTCACTAAAACTGGAGAATCTGTCACCATCACTGAACTCCTCGCGAGGATAAGGCCTTATCTGTTCATCAGGGGAAAATACAGAGATCAGTACACAGGCAAGGAAACCAGTTAAGACCGGTCTTTCTTTCCAACTCAAGTCTTGAGGGATGTACTTAAATTTTAGACTAAAGAAATGAACACTACAGCTGGGCGGAGGAACTGCAAATGAATGAAGAGGAAATATTTCCTTCACCAGATACAAAGTATTATTTTTATTAATAACATTCAAGTACATGAGCAAAAAATAGAAGATTTTGAATCTTTCTGCCACGGTGGACTCAATTGTAACAACACTTACTGATGAAGAGTCAAAATTCGTAGTCATTTTTACAGAGCACCAGCAAAATACTCGTACTATTAGCAAAATTATTAATACCCCTGATCAAGTAGACAAAGTGGCTTAATTTGGCTGCCTTTTGCATTTCTTGAGGATTTTTTTTTTCCTTGGATGGGAGTCTGAGTAATTTGATTTTATGGGTCCACCAAAAAGTCGGAGACATGATGCCACCTTAAATAATCTAATGCGCAAGATTGCACGTGTACAGCAGAGGTGCTTGCAGATAAAGATATATTTGTCATGACTTCAACCACAAGGTGACTGCATTGCTCATAAAAATAAAAGAAGGCCTAGGAGTGAGGCATAAGGAAGCAAATGGATGGAAACACTTGCCAGTCTATAAGTCATAGGCTTCGCCCAACCACCAGCATCTATGAAGTCAAAAAGAGACTGCAGAGGAAGAAAAATAACTGTGAGGTCTAGTGTTAAAAAATTACTCAGAAAACAAATGAGAAGATTCACCTGAAGCTTGTCACTCATGAGGAAGCGACGACCGTGGCGAGCCCCATCTGGCATGCGGACAACAAAATTTATTGCTTCTCTTGCGTCTGGAGCAGGTTCTTGAGGTAGAGAGCCTCCACTTTGAATTAACCTTTTCTGAAATCCCTTGCAGTAAGTCATAGGAGAAACATCAAAATAGTACATCGCGAGAAGAAACATGTTGGAAGTATCCACTTTTTCTAGTTGTGAAATAAATGAATAGTCATTCATAAGGTTCAACTCCTAGGGCAGGAGAATTCTACACAACTTAAGGACATGCTGCTTAATCTAATTTATAGTGTAGACAAGTGCTCCTGGTTTGGCCCAAAAGAAATCAAAAGCGTCCCCTTGAGAATGCAGACTTGTCCGAGAGCTTAGTTGACAGATGCCATGATGTTAAGGCATTAAGTATGTAATGAGTGCAAACCAGGGGAAATTTACTAAAATAACGTAGCTTCCTTCTAGCATTACTCATGTTCAAGCTCGCTAGGAGCAAAAAGCAAGCTCCCCAGAACATCATTGAAATGAACGGAGTTTAGAGGAGTCAATTTTCTTCTGAAAGTAATATAAGAACGCCAATTGCCACCGTATTTATATTCATCAAATATAGATTTACCTGATGAGACTGAGAGGCATCTGGACCACACCGAATATGATCATGATAGTGCTGGTTGGACTTGTCATCCTGCAAATTCAGCCCTTCCAGCTTAATCTCATCTGGCTGCGATGCGCTTCCCAGCTTCAATGAAGCATTGCATGTTAGAGAATACCTTCTCTCCTTGATAATGGACAAATAGAAACAACCCCCCATCCAGAAAAGAATGTGGGCACCCCAAAGGAAAAAGAAAACGAAGAAAAAATAGATGACAGCAATAGGAAAAGAAAATTGACTCCAAGAGAATACTTAGACTGTTCGTCTAATTTGTGTATCTCACTCAACTATGTGAACTAAAGAGGAGCATATACTAAACGGAAGTTGCTCAAAGGAAATAAATTGAAGGTTTTCCACAGGATGACTAGTGAGCAATATATACTTTCCAGTAGAAATTTAGTAACTGCCGCATGCTCCTGCTTACATGGAGAACCTACCATCTTATGAAGATGCTAATAAAAATTACATTATTCGTGCATCTAGTATTTTGAGTATGAATAAAAGACGCTCACTTTTGATCTTTTATCCTTAGCTTTGTCTGCAGTTCCATGTGAAGCATTAAATCCAGATTCTTGGTCTCTATCTTTCACTTGTTGCACGCGCTTCTCTTTCTCTTGCTCTGCTTCCTGGAATTTTTATCAGAGTAAGATGAACCAAAAGGCCGTGCAATAATTAGGGGAAATCCTAGAAAAAAATTGCCACGACAAAACAACCATCAGCGAAAGTGAAATTGCACGATCAAGCTCCTTATCTTCTTGGCTAGGTTGCCTTCGAGATAGCCCAGAACCAGAAAGAAACTGCATCGCATGTATTGAGGGTGTCACAATCCAGAGAATGTCGTGGTAAACAAATGCGAAAACCCGAGAAAAGAAGCAGTGACCCGAATTCAAACGGTCACTCCCGCAATCGACTCCCAAAACGTACCTCCTGCTTCGATGCCTCGATAGCAGCTCGAAGCATCTCTTCTTCTGCATCATGTCCATCCGCGGGCGAACTTCTGACTTCAGCCGGAGTGCTAGAATAAACTGGCGTTCCAATTACAGTACCGGTGTTGATCGATCCGGAATGATAAGGTGGCCCATACCCATAACCGCTGCGGGATGCGTCAGCCGAACCGGTCGCTTTGCTCGGAGGAGAAGCAAGCGGCGGGGGACTAGCAAATGCAGAAGCCCCAATCTGGTTCAAGAAATTCCTCCTGTAGTTTGCGTCGAGAAGAGAAGAAGGCTTGAAACTCATAACGGCATCCAAGAGCGGCGAGACCCCTTGTCGCCCGGCGCCACGATTCTGGTTATACATTTCATGAGGGTATGTAGAAGCTGGCGGAGGAAACCTGAGCAGGCCCAAACAAGAAAGCAAAAGGGATCAAAATGCAGCTCCAGCATGAACTGCATGAAACTCGAGAAGTGTCAGAAATTCAAGCGGAGGCAAATCAAGGGACGGACATTTGGTGGATCCCTTCAGTAAAATGCGCATTGACGGCCTCGTTGAGATTCCCGCCGTATTCCTGCAAAAAGGGCAGACGCAAACGATAGATTTCTCCCAGATTCTGCACGAAAACGACGTAAATAGATAGCACATCGCATCGCATTTCAAGCCAGCAAGCGAAACGCGAGATGGGGCGAGATGGGTCGGAGGACCACATCTCCACGTCGCACATTTGCCTCTCCATTTGTCATCCCTTTCCGCCATTATAGCCCAAAGGGAAAGTAGAGTCGCGCATAATGCCTCCCTCCCTCCCTCCCTCACCAGTAGAGCCGTCACAACTCGAATGCTACGAAATCGCGAGGGAGCAACGACGATCCAGCTACTTCCCCGGAGACAACCGATCGAGGAAAACGACAGAGATGGGTCCGAGGCCCCCAGAAAGCAGAAGAGGAAAGAGGGAAGAGGGGGACCGGAGGGGGGGGGGAGGAATGTACCTCCAGCCGGCGGACGGCAAGAGGCTCGGGCGCGCCGGTGATGGCCATGAACGTGTCGATGGACTCTCGGGACGGCCTGGTCATGGTGGCGGCTCCTCCGGGGAGTCCTTGCGGCGGAGCGCGGTTGTAACGGCGACGGTACGGGGAGTAGGATAGGCCTCCACCGCCGCTCTCTCTCTCTCTTTCTCTCTGCCTGCCTTGGATGCTCTGCTTTTTGCCTTTCCCCCTCTCCCTCTCCCTCTGTTATTTTATTCTTTCGTTTGCGCCGCTAAGCCGCAATTATTTTTTAAAGAAAATACACGGTAAATTTCATTATGGTAAAGAAGATAATTTAGAATATTCTCTATATCTACAGGTATTGGCATTTTCCATATTGATCGTAATTCGTAATTGATGTTGTAATGTTGCCTGCAATGTTACCTTTTTACCTTAATGGATCGTAGCAACACCAGCTGCGCTGGTATGTGTTTCCGACTCCATCTCTCTTGCAACATTTTTTTTTTCCCTCTCAACCCGACACGCTGCCATTCGATGAGTCGAATCTCATCCAACATGCCACTTAAGGGTCGTCTTGCTTTTCACGCACCTCCACGTGCTGAAAGTCTCTACACGTGCGAGTGATCCTTGCCACGCCATTCTAGTTTAAGGATAATATTTGATCTTTGGAATCCAAAACTATAGCTCTACTAATATGAACATCAAATTCTAACGAATTTTGTTTTATTCGCTATTTTTAATGATCTTATTTTTCCCGTTATTGATATTTCAATTGATTTAATATTTTTGTTTGGCGACTTTCATTGAAATGAGTGGTAATGAAAGTTATCTTTCGCAATTCATGTTCAACGCATATATACATGGAATAGTAATATCAAATTAAAAATCCATGGGTTATATGTAAGTGTACTGTACAAAATTCTATATAATTTTCTCTCGAGAATATATAAAAGAATATTTAAAATATCCTTTTTGAATAAATAAATAAATAAAGCTCTTAATTTTCGTCTAATTCCGACATCGAAAGCAATTTCTTTGTCTCTGATTGATTTTAGTGAGAAATCCCCACAATCACGGCGCCGTACGGATCGCCATTGCCGACAATGGCCAAACAAAAAGTCGCGCCAGCCAGCTTGCCTCCATGCTAAGTTTTTTTCGGTCGGAGATCATAAAACACTTTCCTTAATTCTTCCGAGATTCACGTCCGGTCTTCCCGGGCCGGGCCATTTCGTGCCGTACCCCTACGTCGCCCGAAATTCGGTTCGGCCCATGCGAGGAAAACGGAAGACAGGCCCGAAATCGAGGCCAGCCGGCCTTATTCGGGCTCGTGCATTTCGATTTGGTCCGGGCTTTCCGGACCTCCTTCGCTCCCGTGGACAAATCGATGTCTTCGAGAAAAAAGGAGTATTATTATCGTAATTCCGGCCGAGGCTATTTCCAACCCCATTTATATAGAAGCACGCATTTTCATTTAAAGCGACATAAAATAAAATTACCGAAAATTTTTCACTTACTTTTCGCTCGAAATTAGGGTTGAAAATAACATTGAAATAATTTCTCGTCGACCACCGTGAGTTCCAAACTTTACAATTGTACTCTCAACTTCTCGATTCTATTCATACTCTCAACCACTCCATTTATCTTGTTCTCTCTCAACAGTTCTGATCTTCATTCAAGGCTTCACTTTTTATTTAACAATCTAAAAAACACCGTGTAATTTACGTGCCAAACACTGTGACATTGCACGACACATTCAACCAGAGCTTTAATTGACCTCGATGGAATTAGAGAATTTGACGTATTGATATTATTAGTGACTTAATATACAATCAGATTAATTTATAAGCCCAATATTATAAAAGACCCCAAATTGATATATTTGTGCCACATCTATCATAAATTAATTTCCATCACAAAAACTTTCAAACTAGTATGTCCTTGCCACATTTACCTACAAAATAATTTATATTTCATGGAAATTATAGACCGATGCAATCGTGCCATATTTATGTCAAACTTATGTATCTATGCTACACCTATACCACATTTATCCCAAAAAAATCCCAAGTTTACCGTCCAAAAATACCATATTTACCGCAATATGGGTAAATGTGGCCGTATGGTGGCATTGGTATACTAATTTGGGCGTAAAAATTAGCTTTGGTGTAAATGCAACATAAGTATCTTAGTTCAAGAGTTTTTATAGCATAAAATTAATTTATAATAAATGCGTCACAGATGTACCGACTTTGGTTTTTGATAAGATTAACCTTAATATTTATAAACTTGTACATCAGAAATTTCTAACATACATACAGTCAGTCTTGAAGAGAAAACAATGAAACCCATCCTGGTCCATCAAATTCGCGTGAAAAATCATGGAAGCTCCATTGAAAATGTTAATAGTGAATACAATAAATAAATAAGGGTCCATTTATTCTGCAAAAAAATTTCTAAATTTTTTTCTTTATTTTATGGCATTTGATTCATTTAAAAAGTAGGGGGAAATATTTTCCTATCAAAACTTAAATTCGAGAATATGAAAATATTTTTTTTTATTTTAATATGACTAGTTATCGGCATTTGAAACAAAAAATCAACATTTGGGTAAGAAAATCCTAACATTGGGTTTCAAGTCTTGGCATACAAGACCATGTCTCCCAATGGCGGGATCCAGTTTCAAGTCCTAGTCTAGGTCCATCAATGCCAAACTTGGGCCCTTGGCGTCCACACTTGAGTATATCAAGGTCAAGCCTAAACCCCCTCATGCCATACCTAATACTTTGACACCTAAACTCAAGTTCCCGACACTCAAGCTCCAATCCTAACCCTTTGGCCCAGGCTCATGAAGACCATTTTCGGTGCTCAAGTTCGGGTTCTTGATTAATGAAATGTTTCTTGTTTTTCAAAAATTTGATTTTATAATTACTTTTATTTTTTAAAATATTTTTTTAATATTTTAATTTGTTTCTTTTTCTTTTTACTTTTTCTCCCTCTTTCCTTCTTCCTTCACTGACTACATGCCTTGGCGATGACCAACCATGAACAAGCCGGTGAGCTCTAATTCACCCAAGGTCGGTACTAAGAGCTTGCCAAATCCAAGGGAGCTTGGGCTTGGCCAAGGTTAGAGACTTGGCAGCTCGCCCAATCTCAATGAGCTCGAGCTTGTATGATGCCATTGTTGAGGCCCAACAAGCGGCGGAGGAAGAAGGAAAAGGAAAAAGAAATAAAAAAAATTCAGCCTCTTTTTTGGCTTATGATAAGTAATGAAATTGAAATCATTTTTTTGAATCCAAAGAATCTAAATACCGGGAAAAATTATTGATCACATATTTACAGATAAAGGAAAACTAATAATTTTTATGAAAAATCGTACGGAATTTTCTCTCCCACATCCGACACATATTATATATAAATTTAATTGAAATGATCGGCTGTGTCCTCACTGGTATCGGGCTTCGCTTTCCGAAACGAAATCCAGTCGAGGTCCTCCCGACCGACTTTCCTTCATTCCACTGCAAATCTGCATCTGCACGAACCTCTCGCTCTCTCCGTTCTCGTTTCCCGGAATCCGAAATCTCCGCCGCCGCCTCCTCCTCCGTTCCCCAACCATCCCCCGCGCGCGCTCCGCCAAATGCGGCTCCGGGACCTCCTCCTCGCCACCTTCCTCTTCCTCTTCTTCCTCCTCCTCTTCACCCCGCGGCGCCTCGGCCCCCTCGCCCCCTCGGCCCGCCGCCCGCCGCTCGCCGCCGCCACCGCCGCCGAGGGGACCACTCCCGCCTCGCCGCCGCGCTGGAGTCCGGCGGGTCCCCGCCGCGCCTCATCGAGTCGTGCCCCGCCGGGTACGTGGATCACATGCCGTGCGAAGATCCGCGGCGGAGCAGCCAGCTCAGCCGGGAGATGAACTACTACCGCGAGCGGCATTGCCCGCCGCCGGAGGAGACGCCGCTCTGCCTCGTCCCCCCGCCCGACGGCTACAAGGTCCCGGTCCGTTGGCCCGAGAGCTTGAATAAGGTATCTCTTCAATGGATTGCTCGTTTCGAAGCTTAAGCTAGTGAATCGGGAGCCTTGAAATTATTTGTTGACGAATAGCCCATTGATTGGTGGGTTGACGTGCGATAGCAGGATGAGATGTTCTCGTGAACTAGAGTATGGTTTAGAATTTGAAAGCTTCAGCATTGAGAGTGTCAGTAACTGTTTGATTTTCTTTCTGTTTAAGTGGCTTGATGCTGCTCGTGATTGTGGCTGTGTACTGCTAGAGATGATGAGAGAATCCAGCTTGAAGTGGCTTAAGTTACCTAGTGAAGCTCAAGCTTCAGTTTTTATTAAGCTCATCTAGAGTGGGTTATGCAAAAACAACATAGTCAAGGGGTAAGGTGAACAATTTTCATTTATCATTTGAGTTGCGTAGGGTGGTTGTGTTTGAGGATTGGTATAATTAGGTAGAACAGTTGCATAAGTCCCCCAGCTAAAATGTAAGTACCGGTCAATGGACTAGAGATATGTGAAATATTAAATGATAAGTGTTCAAGATGGATGAGAACCTGTTCAAAGGTTTCATACCTCATGCCTGTTCTCTCGGTTTTGATCCTATAACTGCTTATGCTTTATTAGGTCATCGAACTTAAAATGGTATTGTTGGTTTGTGCATACCCATGATCAGAACTGATTAGTCTTAATGCGAAGTCGCCTGCTCATCATTGATCCTCACTTTACATTCTGAATGACATCATTCTTCACAATCTAGCATCCTGAAACATGTCACACATATCTCATATGATCATCCCGTGTCTTCTTAGATGAATTGTGGATTACGTTGATTCTTGATCTACTTTACCACATGCTTTGTCTTTGTGGGACATGTGTAGCTATGGCTGTTTTGTGCTGTCGTCTTATTTGTAGATTTGGCACAGCAACATGCCATATAACAAAATTGCCGACAGAAAAGGTCACCAGGGATGGATGAAAATAAAAGGACCTCATTTCATTTTCCCCGGTGGGGGTACAATGTTTCCAGATGGAGCAGGACAATATCTTGAAAAGCTTAAAAAGTATGTTCCATTAACTGGGGGAGTGCTACGGACTGCCCTCGACATGGGATGTGGGGTAAGAATCATGATCTATCTTACCTTTTGCCTCTTCCAGTAGCAACTGGAGTATAAGGTGTTGGCATTTTTATTTTAGGTGGCAAGCTTTGGGGGGGCTTTGTTAGCAGAAGGTATTCTTACCTTGTCATTTGCACCAAGAGATTCGCACAAAGCACAGATACAGTTTGCCCTAGAAAGAGGGATTCCGGCCTTTGTTGCAATGCTTGGCACTCGGAGGCTCGCATTTCCCTCCTTTTCTTTTGATCTAGTTCACTGCTCTCGATGTTTGATCCCATTTACAGCCTACAGTAAGTTCTATGACATTTGAATTACCAAATGGTGCTTCTGGCTCCATTTCTCACTGAAGAAATGTCTTATTCGGCAGATGCTACCTACTTCATTGAGGTAGATCGATTGCTCCGCCCAGGGGGTTATTTGGTTATATCTGGTCCTCCTGTACAGTGGGCTAAGCAGGAAAAGGAGTGGGCAGATCTCCAAGCTGTAGCAAGAGCTTTATGTTATGAAGTCATAGCTGTGGATCAAAACACAGCTGTTTGGAGAAAGCCTACCGGGGATTCCTGTCTTCCTAATCAAAATGAACTTGGGATTAAGCCGTGTGATGAATTTGATGACTCAACTGTTGCATGGTAATTTTTCTAACTGTGCAAACATATGATAAGGCTATCTAGTATATAAATCTGTATATATTGATATAAACTCAAGTCCCTCTCATTAATGAGGTCTGTAGATAACAATAGTCTTCTTAAAAGCTGTTCCTAGAAGAAAGTAATATTCTCTAATGATAACTTATTCTATTAAGTTCTTCATTGTGCTTGTTTCGTTAACAGAAAAATAAGTTGTTATTTTATCTTCCCATCGTAACAGGCATTCCGCAAGTTGAATCATGTTTTAGCTTATTCAAAGCATAAAGTCTTACAAGTTGATTTTAATGAGTTCTTGAATTTGAGAGATGCGAAAAAGTAACTATGATATGAATATAAGCTACTTCAAAGCACATGTATGTAGCTAGTGCTTAATATGGTTGCCTTTACTACTTGTCTCTGGATCACGCTGGTGACCTTGTTAATTCATCAGGCATGCATAAAATTCTCATCAGCTCTGGAAATTTGACAGTGATTTAATTGCAGGTACTTCAAGTTAAAAAACTGCATAAGCAGGACAAGCTCTGTCAAGGGTGACTATGCAGTTGGATCAATTCCTAAATGGCCAGACAGGCTTAACAGGATTCCCGTCAGAGCTGGGTTATTAGAAGGTGGGACTGATATATTTGAGGATGACACTAGGAGGTGGACAAGAAGGGTTGATTATTATAAGAAATCGTTAAACTTGAAACTGGGGACTCCATCTGTACGCAATGTCATGGATATGAATGCATTTTTTGGAGGTTTTGCTGCAGCACTCTTATCTGATCCAGTATGGGTGATGAATGTGGTTCCTGCAGACAAGCCCTCAACTCTAAGTGCGATTTACGATAGAGGGCTAATTGGAGTCTACCATGATTGGTTAGTAATAATAGCTTGTCCTTTTGGTTATACTAAATTTACATCAGCTTTCTTTTTGGCGAGTCACAACTTCAACTTTATTTAATAGAGTGTGAAAACCAGTTCTGACACGGTTGATAATGAAAATGAGGAAATGACTTAAAACAGAAGGGACCAAGTTGTGCATGGCATTCTCTCTCTTTTTCTCTTTGGCCACCACATGGCGTTCTATTAACTCTGTTAATTATCGAGGTCTTGCTTGTTTTCTCAGATGTTTTTCTTTATGGTTTTATGGACTGTGTTTTGTTTAGGCATGAGGCTTGCTGTAACTTTACCATAATCACCTTTTTATTGACTTTCCCTACAACTGATGGCTGTAGGTGCGAACCTTTCTCAACATATCCTCGTACTTACGATTTTATCCATGTTGATGGCATTGCAATGCTTATAGAACATCAAGGCTCAAAAAGGAGAAGGTAATTTGACAGTTGGTCAATAGTTTCAATCCTGCTTTGCTGTCCTTTTTCACGATTTTCCTTTCATTGGCATGTTTCATTTAACTTCATCCCATCAATTAATGACTATGCAAGACAGTGGCAAGGGACAAAGGACACCATGGGAGAGTTTTATATCTATTCGTCTGATTGATCATGTTGATCCTATCTTATTGCTTCTTTTGTCCCATTGATTTTCATATTACAAGCCTTTGAGAAGGAATAATTGGTTAAAGGGAAAGCATGAAACAAATCACTAGAGTTTGCCCTAGTGGCCACCCTTTCCACATGAGAAAGAGGAGGTAGGGGATTTGAATCTCCACCTTTTTAAGGGGGTTAGGATGGAGATGATTTAGTTTCAGATATAGGTTTCAACTCCCATATCCTGTAAGGAGGTATGGCAAAAGTTTGAGTGTGAGAGCTAGAGTAAGAGTAGAACAGAATCGATAAAAAAAAGAAGAAAAAGAACCGATCAGCTGTATCACTATCTACAGAAACATTCCGTTACACTATAGACTATATGTTATCTGGTTATTTTGGTGTGTATGAACCCAGACGAAGTCATATGCTATTCACTGAGTCACTTCAATCACGAGTATGACTTAGAAACTTCAAATCTTGTTAATAGTTGGGGTATTATGTTTTCTCAGAAGCAGCTATTTGTTATTCTTTCTAATGGAGACTTTTGTCTTCACTGTAGATGTAGCCTTGTGGATTTGATGGTCGAGATGGATAGGATACTGCGTCCAGAGGGGACGGTTCTTATTCGAGACTCACCTGAAGTTATCGACAAGGTAAATCATATAGCTCATGCTGTTAGGTGGACTACGGAGATACATGAGAAAGATTCGGGATCTCCCGAAACAGAGAAGATTCTTGTCGCAACCAAAACCATGTGGAAGCTATCTTCGGAATCCCGCTGACAACCCCTTCATCCTTCATTCTTTTTACGCGACCTGTAATTGTTGTTTCATTCTTTCAATTTTGAAGCCGAGAGATCTTCTAACCTACTGTCAAAGTTTCCTTTCTGCTTCCTTCTCTTTCTTTTTCGGGCGGAGAAACGTAGGGTAGACTCTTGGAGAACGTGCAAGTACAGACCTATCTATGTATTCATTTTGTAGAGAATGCACATGCTAACAGATCTGATCTCTCCCTCAATGGCCGCGCTTCTGCCATCACTACTGTCTACTTCTTTTTGAGAACACGAATGGCATCATCGCCGCACCAGGCTGGCTGTTCTCTAGGTATGTGTGACGCGGGAGCGTAGTGTAGTTGGATGAAGCAGTATTTCATGTGTCGTCAACATGAATGATGTGAAATTCATCAGAGATTGGTTGTTGCGGATTATACTGTGCAATTAATATTGCAGGGGCAATTTATAGACCGGGGTTGTTCGTGTTCTAGATAATTGCTCTTCCAGCGGCCGGTCTGTACTCTATTGCATCTGATTTCCCCATTTGATTCTCACCGCGTGAGCAACTGATCTGGGTCTTGGCAAATGCTGTGAAACACGACGTGGTGTTTCGAACCAGCACGGCGCTTCCAATGACCAGAGCAATCTCTGACCAGTTGACGCATTATTAAGAGGTGATGACAAATAAAGTTAGGTCAGTCGTATCCTCGAGTTGCCGTCGCCCCCTACATCGCTTTCTAACATTGAAGCACATCAACGGCATCGAACGTGGAGGAGTTCCGAATAGAGGTGTCCCCGTTGTTCCGAGATCAAATGGCCAGTTGAGTCCATTCCCTCTGAAGCTTCTCTTCACTATCTACAGCGTCTTCCCTAAAGCCCTTGCACCATACACAATTAACCAGACAAGTTTCCAGCCAACCGTACCTGTGCCTGCACCTGCACCTGCTATTCATCCCCATCAAGCGTCTCAGTCTCTGCCTCACTGACGCAGCACGACGGAGGAGAGGAAAGAGAAAATGTGAAAAGCAAAAATTTGACCCCAATAAGAAAGAAAAGGTGCTTTTCACGTCAATCAAACGCGGCCTGGATGGGTCCATCGATGGCCGGGACAGCGGAGAGAGGATTCATAATTGTCACGTGTCGGATCGTGCATGCAGCCAAGCCATCCCCGGCGGTCACATCTCCCTCCGCAGACCGTCCTGGAAAAAAGTCAGCAAAGATATCCCTGCGGAAACCTCCCCCATACCCCAGTAGCCCTGCAGCATTACTGTTATCATTATCAGATTCAGACGAACCGCGAGGGGGGAGATCCCCTCGACCATGCATGCTCTCTCTTCCCCTGCTCTTTCCTGCCGTGCTGGAGTGGGATCTTCGTCCCTGTATCTTAACTCGCGCCGCGTGAAATGAGGAACATCGCGCGCACCGACCGACTAGTCTCCATCGTTGGACTCGACCGAGAGAGAAGAACAGGGGACGCACGCGGCAGAGCATGCCCCACCCCCATGTGAAATTGCTCCTACTCATATTCGTTTCACCACATTTAGGCCCCTCCTTACCTCCACATTATCAAACCATTTACCTACTTTCTTGCCTGGCTCTAGCCAAATCTGACCAAATCTGTCGACTAGGTGGGTCGGGTCAGGTTTACATCGGTCGAAAAAAGTGTTTAAATGCAATATAAATTCAATAATTTATATTCAATATAATCTTGACCCAAATTGGTTAAAATTAAGATGAGAGCATGGAATTAACGAAGAGAGAATCGAGAGAGAGGGTGAAAAAGAGCCAAGAGAGTAAAAAGAAAAATCAAAATTAAGTAAATTATAAATTTATAATTCATTTAATTCATATAATAATTCAATCCATAGTATGGCATGTTAAGGAATGGGTGGGTGACAAAATTTGACAGGCCTAGCTCCAGGTCCTAGTAATGGTGACTTTGATGTCTGACTACTCCTGCGACAGGATTTTTTTTTCCAAGGCATGGGTGGTCACATCAAAAACCAGCGGTGCCACCCAACGTCCGGATAGGCGAAACACCTATCTTGTAGACCGAAAATGCAATTTGGGATTTGGCGGGATACGGAGGAGCAACAGCATTCCATGATCCCGGAATACCCCATGCTTTTGATCAAATTATAATATCAACTCAAAACTTGATGGGATCGAGGGATGTGCAAAAGAACTAAAAACTGTCTGGATCGATCAAAATCAGACTTGAACTAACAGTTTCTAATGAAACTGATTTGGTTTCCGATTCTAATAGATAGGTACCGATCCAATTCTCAATTTTAAGTGTAGAATCATCCATTCAAATTAAATTTGATATATATAGCTTTTAAGAAAAATGAAAATTTTTAAATCCCTAATTTTGAAATTTAACACCCATTGATTAAGTATTCGTCTCATCTTGCTCTCACTTCACCTAAGTCATTTTTTATCTCTCACTCACGGCCTAAAGTCTAAAGTTCAATGCCCATTGACTCATAACCTCAACTTTCAATATAAACCCAATCTTTTTACTGATGTTGCAATTAGGAATAGACAATTTTTTTGTTTTGCTTTACTCTCTTTTTATGTTGGAATTGTTTTACTTTGGCTTGCTTGAAAATGTTACACTAAATATGTGAAGTTTGGTAGGACCAATTCCACGGACTCATATGAGAATTAGACCGAACTAAGGGTTTGATTCTCAAGTAGATCCATACAACTAACAAGTGATTCTCAATTCCAATCTTATAATCGATTTTTAGTGGCCAATTCCCAATTCCAGAGTAGGAACCCCCGCCTGGATCATACTAACTCCTAATTGGAAGGCATCAAAGGATTTCTACCCATCAAATAACCCATTGATGACGTACCAAATCACTCGAGGTCAAGCCATGAGCACAGGCTAGAGGTCTTCACACAAAAATACAAACCCAAAAAGAGAAGGGAATATGCATATTAGAAGTTCTAAACTTGTCAAATTGATGCAATTGAGTCATTTCGTTAATTCTGTCTAATTTGATTAATGAAAAATGATGATGTGATTTTTTTAGTAATTTCTCTCTCACATTTCTACAGATGACGTAATTTTGTCTATATCCAAATTTTAATACATTTTTTACTTAAATTAAAAATAAGCTAAAATTTAAATAAAAAAGGAAGACGAAGAACCAACGTTGAGGGCTTTGTAGCCCTCGCCACCACCACCTTGCCACCACTGAGAAGGGCCTGTGATGGTGGGGGAATGGTTGACAAGAGCCACTAGTGGCAATCTACTATTGCCAAAATTAGCGTCCAACCCCTATCCAATTTAAATGAGAGTTGCAACCTCGGTTGACCATTCCCCACCAACGCCAGCCCTTTCCAGCGATGGTGGGCCAACAACGATGAGGGGTAAGGCCTCACCTAGTTATTTTCGTTTCTTTTTTTTTAAATTTAAATTTAAATTTTAAAATTAATTTTAAATCAAAATTAATCAAAACTAAGTCATTGCCACATAAAAGAGAAAAAATATTAAAAGAAGTCGCATCAGTATTTTTCGAAAATTGAATGAATTTAACGGAATGACTAGATTGCACATTCGTAATAAATGTTAGGATTTCGAGTCAACACGTACCAAAGGGAAAGAAGGAAAAAGCAAACAAAACAAAAGAAAAGAAAAGCTACGTGGTGGGCCTAAGGATTCAAACTACACGGGCCAGGGGGCCCACCAAGTTCTCTCCTCCTTCCCCTTTTCACGAGAGGGAAACGAAGGGGGGGGGGCTCACCTCTCTCCTCCGCCGCACCTGCACGACGGATCCAACGTGAAAAGAGCCGCGACTCTTTAAAGGCAAAAAATTGAATTCTGAAAACGAAGCGTTCCCCATGCATGGACGCGCGCACGCCGCACGAACGGCGGGGGGTTGGTCGGTCGGTCGGTCAGTCCCGTTCTCTTTGATTGTGCCGAGAGCGAAGTGTCATGTGCATCTTGGGTCCTCCTCCGCCCGCCGTTCCTTTCCTTTCCTCTGTTTAGGTGGTGGCGTGCTGGTACCGTGTCATAAATTTCGAAGTTCAATGAGCCCGCGCAGAGGAGATAAATGTGACCGGTCTGTGCCCGAGCCGCTCGCGCTAGGCAGTAGGTTCGGAAACGCGTCTCGGACTCGACGAGTTCGCGGTTTGGAGCGGGAGCTTTAATCTCAGCTGCTGATGCAGTTAGGGGTGCTCAGTCATGTGATGAAAACTCGGGGAACGACCCCATTCGACGACGCGGTCCGAGCGATGTTCTGAGTCGGGTTTCAGGATCCAGATCGAGTCGTCCGCTCATCTCTGATTTGCCGAATAATAGGCCATCTTTGACATTGATAACCTGGAAGTGAGACTTGAGAATGCAAAGTTAGATAATTAGAAGTTCAATGAGCATTGATTCTGCGAGGAAGAGTTTGGGTTTCCCGACAATATCTCAATCTAAACCCGAGTGGTTTCCCACCTACGTAGTTCTCTAATGAGGGCCCAGTTTGACTGTATTCCTTATTTTAATGTGTTGGTGTCTACATGTCTCATATTTATTGTTTTAAAATATATAATTTCTCTTCCCCACAAAGGTGTGAACATCCTCGAAGTGTAATGTCCAAGAATTCGGATGAAAAAGATATCCAGTCCAATGACTCAAGAGAGATCACTCAATGGATATGACCTAAACACGAGAAGGATCGAGGGTTTCCTCATGTCTCCTTTCAACAAGACGCGTCATTTCTCCATCCGACGTTGAATCCGATGCCACGAGAAGGAAAAACAAGAAGAAGAAGAAGAAAAACCTGAGAGTCCCCACGGGACTTCGATGGTGATTCTCGACCGAATCGACTGCACTTCGCTTTCGCGAGCGGTTCCCGTTCATACTTCGAAAGCCAATTTAAGAAGGAGACCGAGTTTGAACGGTGTTCACGCGGCGGACTCCAACTTCACTTCACGACGAGTCATTAATGAATGACCTGGCGCTCCCTGCTGCTCGTCCGTGGTACCCTCCCTCTATCGCCAGGCGTATGCATGAATTCAGGCCTGCCTTCTGAGCGATCGCGGGGCGGAAAAAGACGGTGGTGGTCGAGCTGTCGCGGTTCTTGGCGGCGAGCGCCCTGAAATCGGCCTCGACCCCGTTCGAACCGGGAGTCGAACGGGAGCGATTGTTTGCGCTCGATGGCGCGACGGAAAACGGCGAGGGCGTGCATTTTGTCTCGCCTCGCCGGGCGGCGAGCAACTCGCGTGGGATTGAGATTGCCGCCCTGGCGAGAATCAGAGGCTCGAGAACGGTTGAGTGATGATGATGCGCTCGAACAAGTTACTTACCTATTTTATCACCGTTTTTGATCTATTATTTTGCATGGAAAATGTTTGGTGAAATGTTTGAATGATAATTTTTAATATGCTACGTTAATACTACGAAAAATCATATAAAAAATAATTATAAATTGTTATGGAGTCCATTTATTTAAGAATTTATAATTCAAAACAAATTATTATTCTTACAATAGTCAACAAGTTATACATCAGCAAAGGCCAAATTTTTTGTAGAATAGGGACGTTTTTTTCTTTTTCCAAAGTAGGTTAGAGTGGGGTTTGTTCTAGAGTAGCTCTCATGATTTCGTTTACATCGACCATCCATCTCATTGGTGGCACAAATGCGACCACGGTGTGTGTTACGAGCCGTATGTCGCATGGTGGATAATAGTATTTTTATCCCGAAATGTCATATCGATCCAGATTTTTCCCGACAAGACTAAACCCGAATCCCTAACAAAGAGCCCTCAGGCCACCCTATTCGTCAGCTTTGCCGCTGCCCCCGATCTTTCCTGTCTCGGTCTCTTTGCGCCGCTTTTCTTACTCGTGCCGGAACGTCTCTCCGTTTCCGTCAAGTGTTGACGGTCGGTCTCGCTCTCTCCGGTTTGGCTCGGACTCTTCTTGCTCCATAAGGCATTTCGAATTAGGTATTTTTGAAAATTTCCCCCTATTGCATGTGACATTATCTAACCTGCAGATGACATTATTTAACCTAGCAATCCTCTCCAAATAGGTATTTTCCCCAAGAAAAAATAATAACGAATGGTGTTCAATCGAATAATAACGGTGACGTACGAGAAATTGTGGACTTCTAGGGTATTTATATACACTAGTGAATATTTTCCCGATCATTAATTTTGCCCATCGCACTAAAGTCACGCTCTAACTTAAATTATGTCATCTCAAGAATTGTGTGAAATTGATTGTGAAATTATCGGTGGAAATCATTAAAGGTATGCATAATAATCATTCTATTTTTATCTACGACTATTTTTCTGTTACGGAAACAAATTTAGAATAAAAATCAATTTGATAATGCAATTGTCATTTATCTATTTCCGCAACAAATTTTTAGTTCAAAAATAGATGTTGAACAAAAATGAGAAGTATTTTTTTTTTACTTATCTATTTCTAGAATAGAAATGAGAAATAAAAATTATTTTTGTTGTTTGCCCTTGCTAATACTCACCTGCTTACCATTTACTGGTCGTTGATCAATGCTGCCTCTTGTTGTCTGTTATTAGATACGTATTTTTCTCAAAAACTCATTTGAGAATGAAAATAGAAAATTTTATTTTCACTTCACAAATAAATTTCTGATAAATAGTTATCATTTGTGTCTTAAGATTAGCAAGGTAATTTTAGGATAATCGATAACAAATTTTACCTCGGTGTTTTACGGACGAAGCTTTATAATCATTTCGAGCAAACCAAGGTTCGATTCGGCCCCCATTCACGACTCGAATTGGAGATGTCGGGGCACGTTGATGACGATGATGACTCATCTCATAAATCTCGACTTTAAGACCTAACCAACTTGCTAGCCTTCCCTAGCAAATCTGAATCACTGTCTGCATTGGAGTCGATTCTCCAAAACGCCATTTGAGTTCTTCGTTTTGGTCGCTGGTTATTCCATGCATATGCCCTGTTCGAAATGGATTCGACTAATGTTTAATCTTTAGACGATATGGTATCGAATTTTAATCCTTTCTTGCGCTTTATGCATGGTATAGACAAACATCTTGCCTCACTTCCCCTTTTCCTATTTAGAATCGGGTCCTTTGAATAACCCACAAATTGAGTTTTATTAGAGTTTTCTTATCATCATGCGGTAATGGCTAATATCTGAGTGTAGGTACTAGCAAGATCTAAAAATATATCATCTATGTTTCGATCGTGAAGTAAATTAATCATTCAAGATTTGAATTCGATGATGTCGATTAAAGGAACCCTCTTGCAGTAAAGATTGACATAGAAATTGTCTTCTCCATCAATAATGTTTACAGCATAACTTTCCTATATTTTTCCCTATGAGTTTTTTGTTTTTTACTCACTTCATTCAATTTCTAAAGCTTTTCCTTTCCATTTTTTTTAAACCAACGTTCAATACTATGTGTTTTTTTTTTTTTTTGATCGGACAATACTATGTGTTCGGATAAACCAAAAGAGTAGAGTGTTTTTAGGATTAACATAATTATTTTCCCTTTTCCATTACATTATTAAAAAAAAAGTGTATGTTATTTATTGTCCAATCTTATATTTTGTTTGCAATGACTTTTACCTTTTAATTTTTTCCGACTTTCATGGCATGCACGCTTTGATTTGTTTAATTTTAAATATTTTGAAACTTTTAAAAATTGCGTTATACTGAGACTTTAATTTACATATTTTTCATCCTTATTCCGAATTTTATAAATTATTTCAAATTTTGACACGAGTTGTCAAAAATTTAGGGAAAAAATATTCTTAGAATCGGAAAATTATGACCATCTATTTTTCTATATGTTTTTCATATGTTTTGGTATTAAACAAGGACATGAAAATAAGAGACTAGATTGTTCCCAAATTGTCTCCATTTCCAAAAAGTAAAAAGAGCATGACTTTTGATTAACTGAATATTAATTAATTGTAAAAGAAAATAAAGAAAAATGTCCATATCCAAAATTTAAAGCAGATGCCAAGCGCACATATGGACTTCTCTAACAAGAAGCATGAATCTGAAATCTTCTTAGACGCTCTGTCGTCTCTTCACCAAGCACGTTGCGACTTGCCTTTCACTTCCTTTCGGTTTCTAAATGTACAGTTTCTCAGTAGGAAAATTCATCCCGGACCAGCATCCGTCCGTCGACGAAATGTCCGCTTCGAAGGATGATGATGCATTGATGAAGCCACAGATCCCATCGGTCAATAAGCATAAAGCCTGATTAGTATGGTAATTGTACAGTGCTCAATCTCGTCGTGGTAGTCACATGGTGTTCGTTCGGCATAATTATGACCAGCCGCCTACGTTATGACTTTGCTGCCCGTGATTCATGCTGCGAAATACAGGACTTCAGGTGCCTCGATAGTATGTATATTTCGAAAGAAAAACAGTAGCTTGAAAATTAAGCAGAAGCTATTTCATGGAAGAAAGAGAAAACTAGGTAAAGACACACATCTTGCCTTTCCCTATTTAGAAACGGGTCCTTTGAACAACCCACAAATTGAGTTTTATTAAAGTTTTCTTTTTATCATGCGGTAACGACTGATATTCGAACAAAGGCGTCGGTAGGATCTAAACATATGTTGTTTATGTTTCAATCATGAAGTAAACTGATCATTTGAGATTTGAATTTGGGGACTTCGATGAAAGGAACTTTTCTTATAATAAAGATCAACATAGAAATTGTCTTCTCGATCGATAATGTTTACAGCATAATTTTTCCTATATTTTGGCCTATGGATTTTTTTTTTATTTTTACTGATTTCATTCAATTTCTAAAGCTTTTCCTTTCTATTTTTTTTCGACCAACGTCCAATCCTATGTGTTCAGATAAACCCAAAGAGTAAAGTGTTTTTAGGATTAAAACTTCACATTGAGTTTTACCCAAACACGAGACGAAAAAAAGGATAAAAGACCAAACATTTTGACATCGTGAAGAGGCTAAAGCCTAACACAAATTAGCCCGAAAATTACCTCACTCCGAAATGAAGATATTGTGCATTTAGTCACAATTCAAAAAGGCTTAATTCCCTAAAAAAATACCTTTTAATTTTTGATTTAATGTCAATTATGCTCCAAATTTTTTTTTCGCTCTAGTCCAAAATTTGTCCTGCATAAAAAAAACAAGTATTGATTTCTTCAAGATTATCAATAGCAAGAGGTTTTTATTGTTGTTCTATATGAAGGTGAGAGTATTAGCTGATGCAATGCGTGTTCACATAATGAACCTCTACCTTGTCCTAATGTTGGTATTTTTAAAGAAATTGATGGTGATTTTTGGATCTAGAAATAGATTTAGTACTATAGTAAAAGCCTGTGATTTTTTTTAGAGCAATTAGTACAAAAACTTCCAAATCATATCCATTGTAACATGAATACTTTAAATTTTTTTTATATGACCAAAAACCCTAAACTCGTCCATTATGACGTAAATATTCAAAAATTAATTTGTATTACAAAAAAATCCAAAATTTTACATGTATGATGTATATATACACCATCTATTTCACTTCCATTTAATGTATATTTGTCACATTGGCATAAGTTTTATTTTTTATGACACAAAAAAAGTTTTGGCGTATTTATGTCATAATGGATAAGTTTAGGGTTTTTATGTTACATAAAAAGTCCGCGATATTTATATTGAAGTAAGCATAGTTTGGATTTTTTATGGTATTGACCTTTTGTTTTTGCATAAATTTTAGAGTTTTCTTTTTTTAGGGAATTAAGCCTTGCCAAAAGGGTATGACCATTATTTTTATTCCCTCTTCCATTCCATTAGAAAAATAAGAAGCGTATATTATCGTTTGTCCATTCTTATATTTTGTTTGTAATGACTTTTACCTTTTACTTTTTTCCAAATCTCATGGCATGCACACTCCGATTTTGTAATCTTAAATATTTTGGAACCTTTAAAAGTCGCGTTATACCAAGACGTTAATTTACATTATTTTCATCCTTATTCATAATTTTTGATATTATTTCAAATTTCGACTTGAGTTACTTTTGACTTTTCAAAAATTCGGGAAAATGATACTATTAGAATCAGAAAATTATGATAATCTATTTTACAATTCATCTTTTCATATGTTTTAATATTAAACGAGGATATTGAAATAAGAGACACTACTCATCTACATAGATTTCTCTAATGCCATTGCCAAGCATGACTGCAAAATTACCTTAGACGCTCTCTAGTCTCTTCACCAAGTCCGTTCTTGCAACTCGCCCTTTGCTTCCTTTCGTTTTCCAAATATACAGTTTCTCACGAGTAGGAAGATTCATCCCATATCTGCATTTGTGGATGAAATTTCCGCTTCAAAGGATGAGGGTGATGATGATGATGATCCATCGTCCAAGCCAATCCCATCAATCAAAGCATAAGGCCAGACTAGTATAGTAACTATAAGTGCTCAATCTCGTGGTGATGGTGACATGATATTTGTTCAATAAAATTATGACCAACCGATCATCTTATGTTGCACGTGATTCATGTCGCGAAATGCAATGATTCAGATGTTCTGATGTTACGCGTATCTTAAAAGTAAAAACAGTGACTTGGAAATTAAGTGGGAGAGATTTCTCGATGGAAAGAGAAAACTGGGTATTACAATTGCCGACACGAATTCGCCAAGAAAATGTGACACATGCTTGCGCCCGCCTTCTTTGAAAATGTGCATTTCGACGTCGGCTAATAGCAATTAGCCTCGAGAGCAAGCCGGACCAAATAGCTCCCTAAAATCAACCGCCGATCGAAGCCGTTTGCCAGTAGCATTTCCTTTGATTAATCTTCAATTTTTACGTGGAATTATTAGTTGCGGCTAGAACCCAACTAGAGGAAGGTTTTGTGCCAAACTCCCGCTCCACTTCCAAACTCTCAAAGTTTGGGTTCCACTTTAACGCATGTTGCGTAGCTCGCAAACCCTAGGCTTTTGGGTGCTGAATGAAATTTCACTTTTTCCGTGCTCAAAATGCACAGGGACAATAATGTCTGCTCGGGACTGAAAATTTGCTCCATGTCGTACGGTGTCGTGTTAACCTTTTCACACTGCGGGCTTCCTCTGATACTCTGTCTTCTTCGTTTCCTCGTCGTACTGGCTGTGGACTTAAAAAAGCTTTTCTTCATTTCTTTCCATGACAGCCGTAATATCAATAATAAAGGTAAAAGTCACGAAGAAACTTTCCATGACAGCCGTAATTATATTCGGTGTGATATCTTTATTTAATTTTTTTTATATTAAAAATATCAAAATTATATTTATATGAAATTTTTATTTTTAATATTTTTAATTTTAATAAATTTATCCCAAATAGTTTTTTATACTAAGAACCAAATTTTATTTATTTATTCGACTTATAAGTCGCAATCTGCAAAGTTTGGCGTTGTTTCCTTTCGGGTTTTTCCAACAACAATAATAAAAGTAAGTGGAAAACCAGAAAAAAGAAAAAGAAAAATTGAAAAAAAGAGAGAGAGAGAGAGAGAGAGAGAGAGAGAGAGAGGAAGGCGAAACATTTTTCTGAAGTGACTGTCACAGGCTTTCTGAGGCGTAGGGAGTCAACCGCCTCCCTTTTTGGTTTCCCTTTTGTAATTTCCATTTTTTTTTTTTTTTCGTATGGCTTCGATGGATCCACATCTCGTTCTATCTCCTTCTCCCTCGACGCTCCCCTCCTCTCCTTGTCTCTTTCACCGGCGACCCCGTTGCGTCTTCCTTCCCTTTCCCCGCTTTTCCTTTGGATCCCCCATTTTCTCTTTTCTTTTTTGTCCTGGTGTTTAGCCAGTCCTTTGGAAAACTCGTTCTCTCTCTCTCTCTCCCTCTCTCTGTCTGATCCTCACCTGGAGAGTCAAGCATGCAGCTAGCGAGATATCCCGCCGCAGCGAGGCCCTCGCTCAGATAGAATAATAAGAAAAGAAAAAGCAAAAAGAAATATTTTCTTCTAGGGTTCCCCTCCCCTCTCTCTATCTATATCTCTGTCTATCTGGCTTCTCTTTCCCTTTTATTTTTCTGCAGCTACCCACTGCCTCGCCCTCGCGGAGCGCCTTCTCTCGTGCCGTTTTGCAGACCTATGCCCCCACCTCCTCCTTCTCCTCCTCCTCCTCCTCCTAGATTTGTTTAGGAATTTTATAGGGTTAGAGAGAGTCTGAGGAGGACGAGCGAGCGCAGCCGAGAGGAGGAGGAGAGAGAGAAAGAGAGAAAGTAAAAAAGTTGGGGGGTCCTCCTCTTTTCGTTTCTCTCTTCAGCAGCGGCAGCAACAGCAGCAGCAGCAGCCTCAAGCGGTCTCAAAAGATAGAGAGGAAGCTGGAGACATTTGGGCCGGCGTAAATCTCCCCCCTTTTGTCTCCTCCTCCTCTCTATTATAAACCCCCACCTTTCCTTTTGACTCTCTCGTTTTCCCCCCGTCTTGATTCTCGTGCAAGAAGAGCGAGCTCGCCTTCTTCTTGAATGCGTGCGCGTGTGTAGTGTTTGTATGTGCTTTCTTTGTCCCGCACGAACCTCGTCGTAAAGCTCGGAAGTGGACCGGACCGGTGACGACTGTTGAGCTCGTTCTTTGTTTCTAAGTGGGGATTGAATTCGCCCGGAGGGAAGCAGGAGGGTCGGTGACTCGAAGGAGATCAGGGAAGGACGTCCGATACGGCTGACCGGGGAAGGAAGGGAGCGATAGAGAGAGCAAAAATTGCGGCCTTTTTGATGAGTTTCGGGGGATTCCTCGACACAGGCTCGGGCGGCGGTGGCGGCGGAGGAGGAGGAGGAGGTGGGGGGGCGAGGGTCGTTGCCGCCGATATCCCGTACGCGGGAAAGAACGAGATGGCGCCGTCGGGGGCAATCGCGCAGCCGCGCCTCTTGAGCCCTTCTCTGTCCAAGTCCATGTTCAACAACTCTCCTGGACTCTCTCTCGCTCTCGTACGAAGACACCACATGCTCCCCATAGCCTCTCTCTCTTCATCATCTTCTATGTCCTCTTTTTTCTTTTCTTTTTGGTGATTTTATCTGACTCGGTTCGACGATTTTGCGAACAGCAAACGGGGATAGAGAACCAGCAAATGGGGGAGAGCTACGAGCAAATGAGCGTGAGCAATCACCACCTTCGCAGGAGCAGAGAGGAGGAGCACGAGAGCAGATCCGGCAGTGACAACCTCGACGGCGGCGGAGCCTCCGGTGACGACCAGGACGCTTCCGCCGACAACCCTCCCAGGAAGAAGCGTTACCACCGACACACTCCCCAGCAAATCCAAGAGCTCGAAGCGTACGAATACCATCTCTTCGAGCAATCTCAGTGGCATTCTCCGTAATTATTGAGGGTTTTTTAGTTAATTTTTTTTGGGGTTGGGTTGGCTTCAGGTTGTTCAAGGAGTGTCCACATCCTGATGAGAAGCAAAGGTTGGAGCTGAGCAAGAGGCTTTGCCTGGAGACCAGGCAAGTCAAGTTCTGGTTCCAGAATCGGCGCACCCAGATGAAGGTAGCAATGATTAATCCTATAAAAACACGATCTTTTTTAAAGAACCTGGGAAAAAGTTTTGATCTTTTTTGCGGGGGATTTTCTTGATTATTGCACCGACCAGACACAACTGGAGCGACATGAGAATTCGCTGCTCCGGCAAGAGAACGACAAGCTCCGGGCTGAGAACATGTCCCTCCGAGACGCCATGAGGGACCCGATTTGCACCAACTGCGGTGGCCCGGCCGTCATCGGGGAGATCTCCCTTGAAGAGCAGCACCTCCGGATCGAGAACGCCCGACTCAAGGACGAGCTGGACCGCGTGTGCGCGCTCGCCGGGAAGTTCCTCGGCCGTCCCGTCCCGACGCTCGCCGCGTCCATCGGCCCGCTGATGCCCAACTCGAGCCTCGAGCTAGGGGTCGGGACTAACAACGGGTTCAATAGCTTGGGCACGTTGGCCCCGACGACGCTGCCCCTGGGGCCTGATTTCGGTGGTGGGATCTCGGGCAACTCGGGGATGGTGGTGGTGAACCCATCGAGGCCCCCGGGAGCTGGGGGCATGGTATCGGTCGAGAGGTCGATGTTGCTGGAGCTCGCGCTGGCTGCCATGGACGAGCTGGTCAAGATGGCTCAGACCGACGAGCCGCTTTGGATCAGGAGCTTGGAAGGTGGAAGGGAGATACTAAACCATGACGAGTACATGAGGACCTTCTCTCCTTGCATTGGCATGAAACCCAATGGATTTGTAACTGAAGCCTCTAGAGAGACGGGCATGGTGATCATCAATAGCTTGGCATTCGTGGAGACTCTCATGGACTCCGTGAGTTTCGAGTTCCCTTCTTTCTCATATTGTCATATTCATTACAGTAAGGATTTGATTGATTAGAGCGCCTCATAATTTCCGGAACCGTCATACGATCATTGCTCGGTTCGATAAAAGTTACGGTCTTTTTCGCAGAACCGGTGGGCTGAGATGTTTCCGTGCATGGTAGCTAGAACGTCGATCGCAGATGTGATCTGCAATGGAATGGGAGGAACCAGAAATGGTGCACTTCAGCTGGTGAGTTATATATTTGGTTTTAATCTGCGCCACTCGTTTGTGTTTGTTCGCAGCTCACGCCTGTTGTCTTGCAACAAGAAACTTTATTTTCTCGATTTTAGCGTGTACTAAAATTTCGCTTGTGGGGTTCAGATGCAAGCGGAGCTACAAGTGCTGTCGCCGCTGGTTCCGGTCCGGGAGGTGACCTTCCTCCGGTTCTGCAAGCAGCACGCCGAGGGCGTGTGGGCGGTGGTCGACGTGTCGGTCGACCCCATCCGAGAGGCCGCCTCGTTCCCGAGCTGCTGCCGGAGGCTCCCTTCCGGCTGCGTGGTCCAAGACATGCCCAATGGGTACTCCAAGGTAAGAGAAAAGAAAGCACAAAACTCCCAACCAACCAACCCCCACTTCATTTCCGCATGAAATCCCTCCTTCACGTGCGCCAGTTTTCCTTGGCTCAGCTCGGTCCGTTGGGGTCTCTCTCCATTTATTTCTTTGTGGGGCGGGCCTCGTTCCGTTCCGAAGTGGGGTTCCTTTCTTTCCAGTTGGGGAGGTCTTTTAAATGTCGTTTGTTGAGGCAGAAAAACTAGGGCATTGAATCGTCGTCGCCGAGAGAAACCCACCACCATCACCAGGGTCTCCATCATTGCCACCGGGATCATCGTTCTCTCTCTCCTTATAGCCTCCTCGTGCATTGCAGTCTTTTTAAGTGTGATTACTCAGTATGTAACAACTCCGTTCAGCGTCTAAGCATTGAGCGTGGTCCCCTTCTCCTTTCCCTTCCCTTTAAAAAACAATTCAATGACACTGGGGGAAATATCAAGATGCTTTTAAGTCTTCCCTTCCAAAGAATCTGAACCTTCCTAGAGAGTCCATTCTTTATTTGACCACCGGACCGGATGCTTCTCCATGTGTCAGGTCCTGTGTTTGAATTTTTTTTTTAAGGTTTTCTTCTTGGATTAGACCCCAAATTTCGACAACTGGGGTTTCTTGCTGTTGAATATCAAGGACCATTTTTTATTTTATTCTATATTTAATCCACCACCGTGTATCAAGAATTCGAGATTGCCTCCCCGCGCCCTCCCCCTCAGCCCCTATCGCCCATTATTATATGAATTGGAAGCCTCTATCTTTGCCCCCATCTCTGAACACATTAAATTTCATATATCCCCTTTCGAAAGTAAATGCCTTGTAATCCGCGAGCTTTCTTTGGGCGATAAGTCAAGATCGGATTTAAGAATGCATTTTGATGTTTCTATTCCGATCTTTGATGCTGTCTCGAATATCCCATCCTCTCCTTCCCCTCCTTATTTTAATCTTGTTTGATTCTTGATTTCGCTTATATATATTTTATGAGGTCCTAAGAACCATGTGTGACCTGGTGCAACCCCCCCCCTCGTTGAGTCAAAAACTCCGAGGACTCGGTTTCTTTGTTGTTACATGAGCATCTTAGGCTCGGAGTTTGGAATTTTAAAGACAAATCGGAGCGCGTATCTCGATGTCGCGCTACCTCCTACGAGTCGCGAGCTTCCCTGTTCTCCTTAAAATCTTGCGGGGACTCGATCTGTGTTCCGACATTATTTTATGGCCCCCTGAGTTTTAGCACCGAGAAGGAGGAGTAGGAGAAGAAGCTTCTTTGCTGAATACTTTATTCTGTCATTGAGCCCACCCTCGAGCTATTTCCGAGATTCGCCTCGTATCTTATGCGTGTAGCTTGGTGTTTTGTAGAGGCTAGAAACTCGCGAAGTGTTGAAAAATGCACTAAAATTCATGGACTCACCTAATTTCTTGCGTAAAACCAGTGACGTGGCCGGTTACCTGTGATTACAATATTAGCCCCTCCTGAACTTATTTCTGTCGTGTTTAATGAAAATACGCAACTTTCTTGTGTTGTGACAAACTAACATTCATTATGTTAATTACTCCTGATTCCGGGTCGATGATGACTCTGTCATTCTCGTGTAGAAAAAAAGATTAGAAGAATGTAGGAAGGAAATTGATTTCAGAGATGGAAACATTGCAGGTGACGTGGGTGGAGCATGCGGAGTACGATGAGAACCAGATACACCAGCTGTACAGGCCGTTGATCAGCTCCGGCATGGGCTTCGGCGCACAACGATGGGTGGCCACCCTCCAACGACAGTGCCAGTGCCTCGCCATTCTCATGTCCTCCAGCGTCCCTTCCCGCGATCACACCGGTATGTATACTTCAAACATATATCTATCTATAGGTTTTGAGTATGGTGCAATTTCATGATGCCTGTCGGTAATATTTGGTTGAGACGAGTTTAAAAATCCTTAAGGTGACCTTAATTTTCTGTTAAAGAAACGGTATGTGTTGGTTTAGTCATCAGGCATTGACATTTTGTGCCTAATATAAATCTTGGTTGATGGGTTTAGTCACTGTCATGAAGATTTCACTGATTTCCCCCTTTATTTATTCTTTTGACGCAGCGATAACGGCGAGCGGGAGGCGGAGCATGCTGAAGCTGGCGCAGAGGATGACGGCCAACTTCTGCGCGGGGGTGTGCGCGTCCACGGTGCACAAGTGGAATAAGCTGGGCGGTGGGAACGTGGACGAGGACGTGCGGGTGATGACCCGGAAGAGCGTGGACGACCCGGGGGAGCCGCCGGGCATCGTGCTGAGCGCAGCCACCTCGGTGTGGCTCCCCGTCTCGCCGCAGCGGCTCTTCGACTTCCTCCGCGACGAGCAGCTCCGGAGCGAGTGGGACATCCTCTCCAACGGCGGTCCCATGCAGGAGATGGCCCACATCGCCAAGGGCCAAGACCACGGTAACTGCGTCTCCCTCCTCCGCGCCAGCGTAAGACCCTGACCCCCCCTCTCTCTCTCTCTCTCTCTCTCTCTCATAAACTCGCTCGACCCAAGATTTTTCACGCCCGTTCCGACCGATAATTACTGGTGGGTCTCTCTGTAATCGCGAAAGATCAGGGCTTTTTGAGGTTTTGAAGGAGTAGACGATCACGTGTTTTCCGAACTCGACGCCACGACAGACCCTGCCGCTGCGCGCGACGTCAGGGTCGTATCGGGGTGGCGCTCTCTCTCTCTCTCCTGTCTGGCAATGGGGGGTGAAAAAGGCCGAAAAGATCTTTCCAAAAGAAAGAGGACGGGCTTGTGATTTGGAAGTATTTGAAGGATTTGAGGTCCTCGCTCTTTCTTTCTTGGCTGTTCGGGAAGCTGGTGATCAAAAGGGACAATTCATGTTTTTTCGTCTTCTTTTTCACGAGAACTTAAAAGTCAAAATTAAAAGGACGGTTGTGACCTTTTTCACACGTCGTCCTGAGCGCGACCGTCCTTTCCCCCTCCCCCCTTTTCCCTGGGATTGAGATTGGAAAAGGAACGGAGAAACGCAAAGAGAAAAGAAGGGGGGAAATAGTTTCGACTTTTTTTGTTGTTGCAGGGTTTGACTCTTTCATGGCTCCGTGCATGGATTCTGACACGATTTAACGTGGTCCGCTCTACGTTCTGATGGGCACTCGCGGGTGTCATTTGGACGGGTGCGAGGATGGGGAAAAAGTTTTGGACTTTTTGTCGTAATATGCGCTGTTCTTTCTCCTACGTGCAGGCCATGAACGCGAATCAGAGCAGCATGCTGATACTGCAGGAGACGTGCATCGACGCGGCCGGGTCCCTCGTGGTGTACGCCCCCGTCGACATCCCCGCCATGCACGTTGTGATGAACGGCGGAGACTCCGCTTACGTGGCGCTCCTCCCATCTGGGTTCGCTATCGTGCCCGATGGGCCGGGCTCCCACGGGGGCGTCGCCGGCGCCGCGGGGAACCCGAACGGGCCTGTGGCGGCGAGCAATGGGGGGCCGCCGAGGGTGGGCGGGTCACTGCTGACGGTGGCGTTCCAGATCCTGGTGAACAGCCTGCCCACCGCGAAGCTCACGGTGGAGTCGGTCGAGACGGTCAACAACCTGATCTCGTGCACGATCCAGAAGATCAAGGCTGCCCTCCAGTGCGAGAGCTGATCGGCGGGGACGAATCGCCGGACGATCTACAAGCAGCCGTTTGTTTTCTTTGTTCTAGGTTTGTGCATGAGTGTGTAGTTCGGGTGTGAAACGAGCGGAAGGACTCTGGACAGAAAGAGCAGGGGTTTTTTGGTTAAAGAGGGGAGGGGTGTCGAGTCAAGAACGAACCGCGCGTCGAGACTCCTTGCACGGTGGTAAGAAACGCGGCGCGGCAGGCAGCGTGTGTTTGTCGGAGCGGGGCACTGCTTCGGAAAGTCGGAGCATTTTTAGTGCCGGGCAAGGGTGGTGGTTCGGGTATTGACTCAGGTTCATCCCGAGTTGGCTCAACAAAGAGAATGAAGGAAGAGAAGGGGAAAAAAAGAGAGAGGGACAAGGAATAGTAATGAATTAAAGAGCGTCTGTCAGCTGTTTTTGCTCTTAATCGAAATCATTTCATTTTCGTGCTTTTATGCCAAGCTACTTCCGACTTGGAACATTGTAACTTAGTGGTGGTGTGGGTCTCGTCTCCGGCAACGACTTTGCATTTGAACCGGAAGCTCATCGAACCGCGGGTGCATGTGATTTAGATGCGTATTAGCACAAGTTATGCTAATGGAAAGTCGGACACAAATGATCGAAACTCGACAGCGGACGAAAACCGGGACGAGGTTCTGCGGGCGTGTTGCGATTGCCAGTTATAGCGGCGGTGCGTGGCGATGACGCGCCGCCGGGAATAGTGGGGGGGGTGGCGAGGGCAGTGCATTAAATGAGATGAGATAGGGTGGGCAGAGGGTGTTCGGAGAAGAGCTGGCCTCATTAATTGCGGTAGACTCCTACTAAGTTGTCTCCTTCTGGCTCCCATCCGCCACTAACGTCCTGCCACGTGGCCCTGGCCCGAGTTGGCTGTCCATCTGCAGGATCACGGACAGTGACCAACGGGATTCATGCTCTATAGCGCAAAAAAAAAAAAAAGTATATATATATATATATATATATATAAATAAATAATGAATAAATAAAATGAAACCTAATGATGAAATCGCCTGGGATTATAACTGCCCGCTAACCATACCGAATCGATAAGGTTGTTTGCAGTGAACTTATCCTTTTCGCCGGCGGTGTAAAGAAAAGCCCGGTTCCGATCTTCGTGTCCGATTCATTCCTTATATCGAACTGAAGCTTTTCCATGCCCAGTCAATCCGTTCCTGTGAAACGAAGTCGAGCGAGGAGGACGACCCTTAGCCCGGGGGGCGACGCAGGTGTGAATGCGAAATGTGTAGAACACACGTGGTCGGGAAATTTGTTTAGAGAGAGAGAGAGAGAGAGGGGGGAAATGGGATTGCGAAAGCTCTTGGAGCGACGCGGACCATTGAAAACGGTGCACCTTTGGCCATTGTTGATGATGGGAGTTTTGGAAGATGCGTTGGATGCGATTTGAAATCGTCCCTCGACGTTGATTGGATGTGGGGGCGAAGGGCGGACTTGGAAGAAGACGAAGCTGTCAGCTTGTGGACCCCCCCTCCCCTCCCCTGCGAAAGTCCAGATTTGGACTCTCTCTTAGCCACAAAATCAGAAGTTAGGGTTCGTAATAAATATCTATCTCGTCGGGAGATAATCGCCACCGCCGAAGACCCATTCGTCATCGATATAGCTTCTTCAGTGTCGCCATAAATCGCGACGTGCCATGTCGTTCCATCTCGGTCCCGATAAAACCCGTCTTTAGGGATGACGTCAGGTCGTTCCAATGTGAACTTGCCCGTGAACACCCGGGTGTGCCGACACGGTCATTATGTATGATTCGCGTGGACTTTTCCTCTTTCAGTTTGGGACCCATCTATTCTCAAAGGTTCGCATTGCCGCCCGAGTTCTACTCTCGATAAGTTGCGACTAAATTTCCTTTGTTAACCACTAGGGCAATCGGCCGGCCTACACAAGGGAAGGGAAGGGATAGGGGTGAGACCCCGGATCAAATCCCGAGTAAAAGGCTCTCGAACATGCGAAAGTAACGCTTATCGAGGAAGAAATGATCGTGAAGTCCAGTTACCATGCAAATATAAACTTTGCCTCGGAAAGAATTTCCCTTGACTCGAACTGTGTATCGGATTTCATGAGGTGTTTCCAAAATAAAATATAGTCAGAATATATTTATCTTGTTCCACCCGGAGATCATGGTGATCATCATCATCATCATCATCATCTTGAACTTCGTATTCGTCAATGAGATTGATTATTTATCCACGAAAAGCTGCTAAGAAACCGAACGACGAGATAAAATTGATTAGGGCTCGGGATAGACTCAGGTCTTCCAACTTGCTACTTCCACTAAAACGACACAATAATGACATGATGGTCGGATTTTGTCCCATCTTTCACATGTAGATCTGTCTAGTATCCCTCCTCTTATTCCTAACTTTTCTCCGACAACTTCCAACCTCAATAAATTTTTGTTGGCTCGTCTTTCTCTTCTCTCGTGTCTTTTGAGTCTGTATTAATCTTCATAAGTCGAAGTCGCCTTTTTCCACGATACCTCACGGAATCAATCGTTTTCTCTCCTTTTCAAACATTGTTGACGCCAAGACTCATTTCATTGGCGATAAATCAAGAGAGTAAGCTTATGCTCGTCGAAACCCAAATCCCCATCATAGTTTAGTCCAATTTGGCGGTCCAACGTTGACATCTTACAAGTTTGCCATCATTGTTGATCCATAACCTTATCATGTCCCCTAAACTCTTTTGTTGTTCTCTTGTCAAAAGTCTTACTTTGGAGGCTTTTGGAAGTTGCCTTTGAGCCACTCGGTTTATGAGATCGACTTTTCAACCACGAACATGTCATGGATCCAGTTGTCCCGTACTCTAGTACCCTTGTGAGTGATGCTTATAGGTGAATGAGTGATGCAAAATGGATGAAAAAACTGGCTCATAGTAGTGGCATAAGGGCATTTGTGCGAGAAGCTTTAGGATAGTGGAGCGGTGGTAACTCTAAGGAGTTTTGAAGGAGGGGTTGGCATCTACTGCACAAACTAATTAGGATTGATGAGATCACAGCAAGTTGAAATCAGTTATTATACTGTGAAGTGTTTTTTATGTCTCACTTGAAGAAATGGATGCCTAAGCTAAACGAGTGTTATATGATTTAGTATGAGAATACAATTCGTTATACTATTATTAGGAGCAATTATAGAAGGAAGGCTAACTTGGTATTCTCTCATCGGCTAATTTGTGGCTAAGAATCCATCAAATTATGACAAATGGTGTAAGGACCCGTGGCTCTTTGTAAGGACCCAAGTCTCGTTGAGTAATATTATCCGTTTTGGGCTGAGGCCCATACGGCTTTAAAACATGAGCCCCAAGTCTTTACAAATGGTATCAAAACAAGATCCTTCTAGTTGAGTGATTCAAGGAAAGTTTATGGTCTATCGGGTCCTTAGAGGGCGGGGAGTGATCACCTAGGTTATGAGGCTCAAAGAATGCGCGCTTCTCGTCAAACTTCTAGGATGGCAATTTGGGGGAGGTGGGCCAAGAAAGAGCTGAATTACTCATTGAATGGGAAAATGTTCATAGATCAATGGGCCAATCTCAAGAAAAGGTTTGCCATCATGTTTTCAACAAGTAGAGAAATCTCCATTTGGTTTGCTAGGATCAAGAAAAACCTAATAGGTGAAAGAACGTGCTACTAAGGACAAGAGATGCATGAACTACTTTGATTGGGGGAAGCTACCAATAGAGTGAAGCGGTTTGTTCAATTGAGCAAGCATTACCATTCATGTAATTCTTGAGAGAGTGGCACTAATGGTTGAAGAATGAAGGCAAGCAACAAAACTTCTTGCAACAAGGGTGTTGCCAAATTAGGTAGAAGAGAATTGTCACAAACCGAATTCTCTCGTACCCTTGTGAGTGAAGCTTATGGCATCGGGGTGAAGAGCGAATAATGCACAAGGGATGATACAATCGATTCCTAGGAGTGGCATTAAGGCGTTTATGTTAGGAATTCTAGGATATGATGGTTATAACTCTGAACAGTGAGGTTGGTTTTCTGTGTACAAACTAATAAGGAGCTAATGCTACTTTCCTGAAAAGGTCATGACGATTGAAATTAATTATTTTATTGCGAAGTGTTTAGTATGTCTCACTTAAGGGATTGTATGCCTCAACTAAATTGGGCATAGTAAAATCTAGTGTGGAAATGCAATTCATCATGCTATTCATAAGAACAACAATAAAAAGAAGGTTGACCTAATTTTTTTGGCTCGCCAAGCACCGCATGGGCTATTCTGCAACCAAGAATCTATTGGCCCGTGAAAAATACATACAAGAATTCGTCTAAAAAGGTTGAATGAGATAACACCTCCATCTTTATTGCCAATTTCATGAATGGTGCACGATAGCTTTCGAACTATGGTTGTGAATGAGGCATTAAAGGTTTAGTCGACAGAAGGAAGTTGCAATGCGGTTGACAAGAGACGAATGGTGCGTTTGGTAACATTTCTGTTCTCAAGAACAATTTCTTTTCAGAAATAGTTCTTTTTTATTTTTATTCCAGGAAACAATCTCTAGGCAAAAGAACGCATTTTGTAATTATACAAATTTTTTATTTCTAGAATAATAAAAGAACATAAATGCATTTGGTAACAGCACAAAGTTTATATTTCTATTTTCAATTTTAATATTTTAAAAAATGAAGATATTAGAATAATAGATTAGAGATTATATAAAATTGACAAGATCAAAATCTTATTACACTAATAATAGATTTGCATTAAGGATTAGTTCATATAAATTTTTTTTCCTCTTTTGTATATTTCCACTAACAAGATTTCTATTCCCAATTTTATTGTATTTTATGTTTTTAATAGTCAAGAGACTATTATTGTGTGCTAGAATAAAAAGAAAAATGATTCAATATTTTACATTAACCACAAATCTGAACCTAAGCAACCAAAGTAGATCTTTTCTAGATCCTTTTATTTTATTTATCATACCCTTTAGGAAAGTTTGTTTTAATCAAAAGCATAAATATGTCTAATTAGATGCAATTAATTCTGAAGGCTTGAGCATTTGCTAGTGATTGTTAGCATTTTACCCCTTTGAATGACTAGTAAGCTCAAGCTACACTTGTAAATCAAAGAATGTCAATTTTTTTTTCTAAAATTCAGCAATTTAGCGAATCTCTAGTACTATAGAATAATCAATGAAAACCCCTCTTGACACATCATTTACCAAAATAGATAAGACGTGTTTCTATATTATAATATAGAATTGGATGACCTTAATATAATTAATAAAAATGTATTTGTAATAGTTTACAAACACATTACAAAAGTGAAAACTACAAAGTCAATAAATGTATTCATAATAGTTTATAAACACATTACAAAAATTAGAAATACAAAGTCATGGAATCTTATCCATGTTATGATCTCTTGCCATTTTGTTTATAATATTTTTTCTAATCATGTTTATCTCAGCTACCCTCTCGAGTGATATATCATTTGTAACTTTTTCTTGTGTAGGTCCAAATGGGTAGTTCGGATTTCCATATAGGGCAAAGTTTTTGTTCATTTTATCTTAGTCACGAATGTAATTATGGAAACCACAACATGCGATTATAATAAATGCTTGCGTTTGAATTAAAAATGGAGGCATGTGTCTCAAAATGAAGAAACGATTCTTTAATACCCCAAATGACCTCTCAATGACATTCTTCAATGTATGGTTTAACAGTTTTTTGGCTATTCTAGGTCTTCTCTTGCTACCCCTGTAATCATTCAAATGATATTGTTTGCCTTTAAATAGAGTTAAAAATCCCGGAAGTGCTGCATAACTAGAATATATCATATAGTATTTACCTATAAGAAGATTTAAGAAAATATACAAATTTGTTGTGATATGCAATAGCTATACAATCAAAAAGAAAATTATTTCATATAGACAAAACAAATACCGAGTGGTGTTCGAGGAAATTGTAGTCGAGGAGTTTTAAGTGCTGCCGAAAGAACCCGGCAATCATTAGCAGATCATTTCCAACTAACATATATGAAAGTAAATTTTGTATCAAATGAACAAGTATACATCACATTTTGAGTGGTACTCTCTTTCTTAGCTCTTAATGGGGTTTGCTGTGAACTAGGACGGAATCACTAATATGGGTGCCGTCAATAGCACCAATGCAATCTTGTAATTTTATAAAAACCTAGCGTTACACAAGATTATCGGCTACATGTATCTAATGGTCTAAAATTAATAGAAAAATTATACTTTGAAGTAGCGTTTATGGTTAGGATAAATGAGAATCTCATTTGGAACAACATTAAAGAAAGGTTGCCCGATAATCTCTTTCGACAATTTGAGTAATGATTTTAGCACTTTAGTGAAATACTTACTTATCATTTCTCTCGAACGTTGAAATCCCTTACATAAATCTCTATTGGAGTTTTTGTGACTAACCACAAATAAGAAAATCACAACTTGTTCATCTATTCTTACATATCAACTATCTTTCAACCAACCTCTTGCCCTCATTAAATCACATAAGTTTAGAAAAACATATCTCTCCAACATGAATGTTTCATATATCTTATCGAACGTTCATAAACAATCTCCCTTATTCATTCATGTTCTAACAATTTACTATCCCTAATAAGTTCTTTCATATACACACACATGTCCAACGTAATAAAACACAACCATGCTATCACTATGTCAATAGTAAACTCTTCCAAGTACCATTCAACTGTTGCTATCTCCCCATTAGACACACTATTTGATCCATCTTCCATAGTACCTATACCATTACACAAATACAAGAATATCAATATAGATATATGTTAAAAAAAATATCAACAAAAATCAATAACATAAGTCATGGAGTCAAAGTAAACTAAATACAAAAAATTCCACATAAACCATCATATCCAAGCCACCACACAAATACAAGAGTCTCAACATTAATACCGTATGGCGAAAGCCTCCCTCCATACGGTACTATTGCAGGCTCATTCCACTACTTTTTTGTAACTATCTTGTTCTAACTTAGGCATGCTTACTAAGACATCAATCACAAGATATATTGTAAATGGGTCTATAAGTGGTGATGGGGCTTGTGAGGTGACAAAGCCACTCATAAAAAGACTAGTCCTAGTTTTGATTCTTTCTTATAGGGCTTTGCAAGTATTAGCAACGCCAAATGAGTGACTCCTTTTTCTTCTCTTGCTACTTGGAGTTCTATCCAAGTTATGCTTATCATGAACCAAAGTGGCATCGGATGTAAAAACTTCTTCATTAACATGATGTTTACTTATGTCCTCTCGACCACCGTCTGCATCATTAACACCAGTGCCAAGTTCATCTGACAATACAAAATCTTTATCATTTCCTGCTGCATGCTCTCCATTAGCATATGTATAACCAAATACAATACACAAGTCAACATATTAAGAAAATCCATTATTCTTAAATTTTGCCCACTTAATATTATCTTGTAGTTTTCAAAATGATGACATAGGTCAGCAACATACATAAACATCTTGCCATGCACATCTACAAGAAACTCAAAATGACCAAATTTTAAATCATACCTTAATGTGAGGTTCCTATATACTTGGATCATCGATAACAACAGTTTTATTCACATTATCCCAACCAAATCCGAATTGTGAAAGAAGTTTCTTAAAATTACCATACTATTTTTTAAATTTGTTTGCCTTGTTCTTGAATTGTATTTGAGTATATTGGAGTGTATCCGTTTATTGAATTCAATATGTATATTATTCCACCCCGTTTTGTTATAAGTTAAAGATGTGCGATTTCCCTTTTTGATCTCTTCTACCAACAAACCAACGTATGAGTTGGTTAAAGACTCAGTCCACTTTGCATTAAATGCCTCTTTTTGGGATATCATTTAACATTCACTAGTTGAGCATCATATGAGAGTTCACGATAATCAAATAGATAGAAAACCACTTTTTGAAGAGAACATCACAAATATAGATACAATCTAAAGGAAAACGATATAATATAATATAGCAAGTTCTTTATATTAGAGAATCTTCTTCAGCATAGTCTTACAACGACTAAAGAAGCAAAACAAAGCTTTAGTGAAAGGGATAATTGCCTATGTTTCATTATCAACTATCACATGTTTCATTAATTTGTTCTAAGTCAGCAAATTTTATCTATCTGACACTGGATAAGGTTGAATGAATGTCAAAAATATGCATCCGAAAATAGCACCACAACCTATCAGTGGGCATACAAAGGTGTGAGTGAAGGTTTGGTATTAAAAGGTACGCAATTCTATTGCCAATAATTGGAGGATTCTTCAGAAAATCTTCATAGCAATGACTAACAATAAGCATGCTATTATCTTGCAGAACCATATTTCATGTCCCGTTTACCTACCATTCATCTTCGGTTAGCTAAAGGGGGAGTTCGATTAGTAGCCACTTTAAACCACATTTTCAAGTAAGTGGCTTCAAGTTCTACTTGAAATTATGGGGATGAAAAGGAGGACAAGGTGAAAATTTAAGGCATATTGGCGCGACAGAGAGCTATCATAAACTACAATTGCAGTTCATGCTTGTATAGGTAGTTAAATGTTCATACCCTATTGCTTAGCATCTTCTAAACTTGCCTAACTGTTCAACCTACTGTTGCTAAACAAAGAGATTCTGCTTATTAATATATTTATCAAGAAAGAATACGATTCATTAAAGAGATAAATTAACATATACATAGTGAGGTGGGTAATATAAAGAGAGTGGAACAATATCGTTAAACATAATCGGTGCTAAAGAACCAATCTAAACACAAGCAATACTGGAGAGAGACACCTGTCCTTGGTATCCTGCTTCATGGTTAAAAAAAAAAAAATTTATCACGAGTACAAGTTAAGTGGGCTAAAAAGAATGACACATAGTTAATCTATAGTTAACATGATATATTTACTTGCATCTTAAGGATCCAGGCTGAAAGATAGTTGCTTTGCTTGAATGGTTTAATGGAGGCTCTACCGAAAAAGAATAGTCTAATGGAGGAGAGGAAGGCATGAGACGAAAAGTTGGACCACTTATTTTCATGGTCATAACAAGCTACACTGTAACATTACAACATTCACAAGTTCGGTTGACAATATAGAAACAAAGAAAAGTGCATCTAGAAATTGACTCTCTTGCACAAGAAATGATCCACTATCAAATTTGTGTGTTCCCATTAGAAGTCCAGTAAAGGAGCTAACAACCAATCAATGATCTATTGACAAAGGCCAATGATAGAACAAATCACCTATATTGCAAGAACTGTATCAAATCCTAAAATGATCGCCACTAATACTTGACGGCAGCACCTGGTTAAGGATTCAAAGATTGCAAAAGACGCTTCAATTCTCAGGTTGGGTCCTAAATGACCAAATTCAATCACAGGGAAGACCATCATGTGAAAATCAGACTTCTCGCATTTATTTGTGCAAAATGTCTTACAGACACAAACAACACACAATGTCTTTAGAGATGACCTTGATTAGGTTCCCAGATACCTTCATTATGCTTATTAATATATTTATCAAGAAACAATTCATCGAAGAGATAAATTCACAGTTACAAAGTGAGGTGAGAAATATAAAGGGAGTGGAATAATATCGCTAAACATAATCGGCACTAAAGAACCAATCTAAGCACAAGCAATGCTAGGGTTTTAAATTCCTAAAGAGCAGACCAAATCCATTTGCAAAACGCAACCATTTAACTTCAAAAAGCAAGAATCACAACTAGAAAGTGTACAATGAGAAGAAATCGAAGCCACAAACCTGAATTAAAGGCGAGACAAGCACGAACAGGGGCGATGCAACCTGAGAGAGGCTATTGGACAAAGTTTCAACTTTAAAAAGTGAGAATCACAACCAAAGCATGTACAACGAGAAGGAACCAAAGTGAAATACTTGGATTCAAGGTGAGATGAGCATGAGAGAAGCACGCATGAACAAAGGTGATGGAGAGATGCAACAAAAAGACACAACACGATAGGAGGCGATTGATTGGAGAGAGGCGATCGAAGGCGACACGACTAGAGGTGATGCGACCAAAGGCAATAGGATCACAGGCAACATAACCAAAGAAATGCGATCGAAGAGAGCCGAGCAGAGGCAATGCGAGAGGAGCCAACGCGACCAGAGCTAAGTGACTGGAGGCGACGTGACTAGAGAGAGGTGAGCGCAGGTGACAAGACAAGAGGCGACCAAAGGTGAGGTGAATGGAGGCAATGCGATTGGAGATCATCAAATGTGATGATTCAATTAATAATATAAGTGGAATCTAGATAGACTCTGGAATCAATCCTAAAACCTATAATATGGTAGGTTCCGGGTTCAAATATGTGCACGATAGGTTCTGAGTTCAAAAATGAGAAATCTATTTTAATGGGTAGATTTCAGATTTTAGATGAAACCAAGAATCGCTTACCCCATACATAATTAGCCAGTTTCCGTCGCTCAAGTGAACTTCCGCCGATAACCCGTATGTTCACGTGACATTCTCATCCCCTCGGCGAGCCAATCAACATATTCAGGGCCGTATTGCAATTACGGGGAAATCAGGGGGATCAAATTGTAATAATGTACTGTCGAAATTATGGGTAAGAGAGACCGGTGGCGGATGAGGATGGGAATTATCATCTCTTTGTGGACAGTGTCCTCTTTCGTGTATTATGAGCGAGCCACGATCATCCTCCGGATGAGGACAGGAGAGAGGAGGGAGAGAGGGGACCAGCTCTGATGTTGCCGGCCGAGGGCAACGGTCCAATTCGAGAGAATAATTCATCGACGATGACTGAAAATCTTGTGGTTGGATCAGATCGGATTATTTGCCGAATGCCATGCACGACAAGTGTTACTACTCGGGTAGGGCTAGCTAGGGTTTAGTCGGCAACCCCTTTCATGGCAGACCTCGTGCTCTGTCATCCCGCTGTTGACTTTGCTCCATCGATTCTCCAGTGACCATGGAGTCTGTTTAAATAATTGAAATGGTCGTGTTCGTCAAGGTGGTGGTGGGGAGTGCGATGAGTGATAAAATAGGCCTAGGAAATGTTGCTGGAGATGAAGATTAGCCGTAATTGACAATGTCTCGTAACATCAAGGGGAAATGGCGTTAAGGTTCATGAATCTTGACCGAATATGTAATACTATCATAAACTTTTGATTTGTTTAATGTAATCTTTGAATTTATGGTATCTATTCGATTTAATCCTAAACTATATGAAAATGTTTGATGTTATCATTACATTAATTTAAGTTAACTGAATTTTTTATTTGGTTCCAATCCGATATGTTTGAATGGTACACACAAAAAAAATGTCACGTGTGGAAAAATTATTATCCATGTAATTTGATGAGGTGAATTATTATATTTTGATTTGAATTAAATATATTACATGGTAAATCCACATGTAACTTTTTTTTCGCTACACCGTTCAAATGTATTGGATTGGAAATAAGAGTAAATTTAGTTAACTTGAATTAATGGAAGGATAATATCGAATATTTTCATATAGTGTAAAGATTAAATTGAAAATGTACCAAAGTTTAGAAGATTATATTGAATAAATTAAAAGTTCGATGACAACATTACACATTAGATTTAAAATTTAGGGACTATTTGTATCATTATCCCTAATATTAATGTGAAGAGCTGTATCTGATTTTTGTAAGGAGAAAGACTCAATAGACATATTTATTATAGCAACGATAGTACACTTAGGCATCATCATCGGTCTACAACGCAATGCTCCAGAGTTGTACTATGATAACTATACTATCTAACTTTCATTGGTAAGGCTAGTGTACAAACCCAACAAAGTGGTGCACTCAGCCATGATTATTTTTTTTCACACTTTACGCCAGCTAAACTCTCTTTCCACTAAATGTTGGAATTTACCCTAGCGATCACCCTTCCCACATGATAAACGAGAGGTGGAGAATTCGATTCCCTGCCTTCTCAAGAGCTTAGGGTAGGGAAGTTTAGTTTTAAGTATAGAATTCGACTTCCATACTCTACAAAAGGCTTCTAAAAAAATACTCATTTGAACTTACAGATAAAGAACTATCGACACATGATCCGTCCATACTAAGCACGGAAGTAAGCGATGACGTCATGGCACGGCGAAACAGTTTCATGTTTCTATCTCAATTTCATGTGAACCGAAGCGGATTTATAAAGGGGCTGAGGAGGATCGGTCCTAGGCTATAAGAACACGCCGGGCCGACATCCAGCGAATGGACCGGAACAGCAAGATCGTCGCGGGACGGGCAGGGGGAGAGGAACCTGTCGGTGTTGATGCAATCGGGAAGGCGGAGGGGACATTGATTGAAGTAGGAAAAAGATTGAAAGACGACTGATCGGGGGAGGAAGGGGAGGGGGATCTAGCCCTTTTAGCTTTCAATGCGAAATGGAGAAAAAAAGAGAAGGGGGGCGGGGGGTGGGGGTTCGTCTTGCGAATTCGGTTGGACTTTTAGCCCAAACTCTCCACATTTATTGTCCGGAAGTTTTACAGAAAAGTAGGAGGACACTCCCGGTGCAATTAATGAGCCGCTTTCTTAGAAAGAGATGCTCCCTCTCTCTTTCCATCTAAAAAAAATCAATTTTTTTATTTTTTATTTTTGTATAGGATGAAGATGTTGATGCTTTAATTTGTGAAAAATAAATAATTAATTAATTAATGAAGACGAGGGACGAAGAATTTCTTGATTTAGGATGATGCCCTTTTTCTTTTTTTTCCCTTTTTTAGGGTGTGGGAAACAGGAAGTGACTTGCGATTATCGCCAAGGATGAGCTTTTTGGGTTGTGGTGCCCGCGAAAGTCAAAATTCCATTATCTGCTAAAAAGTTGGTGTACCGGCTCCGGAAGTAGCCAAATGAGATATTCTACGGTTGGATTGTTTATGATGGATATGATTTTGGAGGCATTTCGGATCGCTTGTTGAAATTGTTGCTTGATGGGATTGATCCTTTTATTTATCATGTAGCGAAGATAAAAGAACGCGACAGGATCGAATAATTTCCATTTGGTAATATTTCTCGTGGAGAACGATCATGTTCAGATATCAATTATTGATCGCATTTATTTCTTAAAAAATAAAATATTCACAAAATATTATTTTTTATAAAAATAAATGAATGGAAAATATTTTCATCATTCATTAAAATTTATCGATAATAAAAAAATACTTTTTATTAATTAATTATTTTAAGTAGTATAAGAGATCATTTTTTTAAAGGGGAAATATCTTCAAAAATCCTAAATTATGCTACTTAGAATAATTTTACTCTAAATTTTTTTTCGTGCCATCAAAAACTCTAAAGTATGTTACTTGGGACAATTTTACTCTAAACTTTTTTTTGTGTTACCAAAAATCTCAAATTATACCACTTTGGATAATTTTACATTGAACTTTTTCTTATGTTACAAAAAATCCTAAATTATGCCATTTGGAACATATTTATCCTAAACTCTTTAATTAAATGGCATTTTCGTCTTTTTACTTTTTTTCTTTTCTTTCTCTTCCCTTTGCCATGGTCGACAAAGAGAAGCCAACGAGGGCCACCCTCGCTAGCGATAGCATCTAGCAAGGGCGGCCCTCCCTAGCATAGGGCAAGGGTTGCCCTCACCCGGTCGAGGGTGACCCTCCCCAACAAGGGCCACCCTTGCTTGACTTTGCCGTCGACAAGGGTAGCCCTCACTAGCTTCCCTTTGCTAGCCATGGCAAAGGGAAGAGGGAGAAAGGAAAAAAAAAAGAGAGAGAGAAAGAAAAAAGATGAAAATGCCCTTTAGTTAAAAAAAAATGGATAAATGTGTCATAAATGATATAGTTTGGGGTTTTTTGTAGAACAAAAAAATATTTAGGGCAAAATTGTTTAGAGTAGCATAGTTTGCGGTTTTTTGTGACATAAAAAAATTTAGAATAAAATTATTCCAAGTGACATAGTTAAGGGTTTTTAATGGCACGAAAAAAAAATTCAAAGTAAAATTATCCCAAGTGACATAATTTTGGAGTTTTAGTGATATTTTTTCTTTTTTAAAATATATACTTTTTTCAAATCATTTATTTTCTACGAAATAAGCATATCATAAATGCCTTAAAAAAATTATAGCGTTGACTCGACAACCCATCATTGAATGAGAAAACCATGGGTAAGCAATTAAAGATGGTCGAATATGGTCTTTCGGTTTTGTGCTCCGCCCGCCCCCCCCCCGAGTGATGTTTTTCTTTGGTGATAGATTGCACGATGCCGAGCAGTCCTATCGTTCCCTTTTCATATTGCAGGGATTAAGATGAATTTTATGTCGTTTAAACATAATCTCAAAAGGAAATTTCTCTCCCTTATATCTCGAGACATAAAAAAAAATACAATTCTTCTACTTCTCCAACAAATTTAAGAAATTTCTTCACCAATTTGAATTGGCTAAGCAATCGGTCATCAAGTTCGACCACGCATCGATTCTCCATGCTCGGTATCTTGACCAGGAGGGGACCCGAACTATAAAAGCAATCGAAGCGCAAGATTCGCCTTCTCTCTCTCCTAAACCGAACGGCCCTTCATTCGACGGATCAAAATGTCTTACCTCTTCATTCCTCCTTCGCTCTACTCTCCGGCGACAATTCCGGGCAGCCTAAATTGATTCCTTCCTGTCCTCATGCTCGATTGAATCACCGTCGGATGACCGGAATCGATCTGCCGAGTCAACACCAAATTTAAAAGACGGCTTGTTGAGCAATTAGAAGCGTCAATCTGACCAATGACCATGACCTCATCCCTCTTAATTCTCCTCCTTTTTATTTCCGGGTCAAAACGAACGTGCGATGCACAAAGCCTCACCAGCCCAAACCTCTTCGATGGGCCTGAACCGGTAACCCCCGGGAGTAGCTGGGCTCCGGTCCACCCGTTCACGGACCAACCTTCATCAAAATAAATAAATAAATGATTTCGATATACGATTTTTTTTTTTTTCGAGCAATGAAGAACGTCATTAAGTATCGCTCTCCAGATAACCCTCTGGCGTAGGCAAGGGAGCCGTCCTTTGGCGGTCGTCAAAGCTTATCGTTCACCAAGTTCAGCAAAGGAGAAAGGTAAAATTAGTCAAGAAAATATTTTTTTAAAAACGGGTTTTAGAAGGTCCATCCACGTGAAATTTTTTTAAACAAGATTATCGTACTTTCAACCTTAATCTTAGCCCAAAATTTTTGACCAAGGTACGTTACTTTTTAAAACGCTACGCAAATATAAATTAAAACGATCAATTTTATTATAAATCCCAAACTACAAGTATCCATTTTTGCATTGCAAAAAATCTAAAATCGGCACACTCATACCAAGTTTGCTCGAAATTGATTTCTGTTTCACAAAAATTCATGAACTAGTACATTGGAGACAAATTTATGCTATGTTAACTTTATTCGAAGATTGTTGTTGAATTACTGATGCAGAATGACAAACAAGATGTGTGATATGGTCACAGTGCGGAAATTCAACGAATCTCCTAAATGATATCATTTTAGGGATACCATATTCGTGAAAAATTAGTTGAGATTAGGTAGTATGCTAAAGACCACTAATTTTACCTTAAGAGCTCCCTCATTTTTGAAAAAAATTGCTACCATTTCTAATTTTGCCCAAAGATTTTGGTAGAACCAATTTTTTTTTTTTGGCAGCATGTAAGTTAATTTGAGGATTTTATGGTACAAGCGTCTCAATTTGCAATTTTGTTTTTGAGAAACAAAATTTAATTAAAGATAAATATTTCATGTGTAATACTAGTTCGAGATCTTTAATGATATCAATATGAATTCGAAACAAGTTTTTTCTTTGCCTAGAGTGCCTATGAACATTTACACGACAGCTTGTTGTATTAAAACCAAGTGCTTCAATATATTTCGTTTCGATTGGAAAAAAAAAATTATATTTCGACTAATAAAAAATGTGTGATTTTTTTTTTCTTTTTCCACACTTGCATTCCACTTACATTAAAGCTGTTAGAAGATAAGACCGTTTTAATAAGAAAACCAAAAAGTCGGTCTTGAATCCGACGGGCGTCCGCAAGGGAGAAACGCTGTGCGGCGCAGTTCGCGACACCAAATATTTTTAATTTAATCCTTCGGGCTTTAAATATTTGCTAGCGGAAATTATTATTTATTAAAAAAAGAACGAAACCGTCAACGTCACAGTCAAATCCCGAATATTCCGGGGATCCTATCGGCTTTACCTAATTAATTATACGAGGGTTTATTAATCCGATGTTCGCTCTTCAAGTAGCAACGAAAATATTTTATAAAAAAAATCCAGAAATTCAAACCATGGCAGAATTTGATTTGAAATTCTTCACTATAAAAAAGGGATTTCAACTTTAAATTCACTACATGGCAAACTCTGGAGGGTAATTATAATTATAATAATCTCGAGATTTCAAATTATAACGGGTTGAAATTTGAATTTTTATCTCATGCCTTACTTGTCTTACAAAAAATCGATTATCAGTAAAAAGATTTTTTAAATTCTGATCATTTATATCTCTCGGAAAAAGAGGAAACGGAAAATGTTCTCGTTTCGGAATAAAAATGTTTAAACCTTAATCGTTCGTCGCAAGCGATAATCAGGATTAACTTAGGGAAACGTCTGTCCAAAACGTAAAAGGCGAAAGGGCAAAACGGAAATTTCGGGGGGTTCCGTGCGGTAAAATCCTCATCCCGGGAGGGGCGTTCAGGTAAAACCGCGTGAGCCCCGCGCTCATCCCGGGGGATCCTGGCCGTCGGATTAGGGGCATGATGGGGGATGGACGACCAGGCATCCAAGTTTGACCAACGTACGAGAGGAATTTGAAGCTGGCATGATTGGCTTGCCGGGTGGAGGGAGGCGGTTCGGTCAAACTTTGACCGAAGAGGAAGGGAGGAAAATTTGAAATAAAATAAACAAATAAAAAGAAAAAGTCGAGGGAAGGGAAATAAGAAAACAGCAACCCACCTGGAGAGAGAAAGAAGAGAGGGAGAGAGAAGAGGAGAGAGAAACGGGAGCTTCCATCCTCGATTGAGAGAGAGAGAGAGAGAGGAGAGAGATTTTTGTGGAGTGCCTATATAGATTTTTGATCCGTTTCTGTTGGTCAGCTGAGCCGAGAGGAAGGAGCGGGGAAGAGGAGAAGGAGGAGAGAGAAAGAGGAGAGAGAGAGCGTCGCGCGTCTTCTCCCTTCGCTTTCTCCCTCGCCGGAGTCCGTCCTCCGTTTTTTTTTTTTTTTTTTTTTTGTTTTCCGATCCCCGTTCCTCCCGGAAGCTTTTTTTCCCCGGGGATTTCCTCCCCGTTTTCTTCTTCCACCCCCCGGGCCTTTCCCCCGATCGAGCAGCCGCCGGTTGGATTTGAGGGGGGGTGCCCCGTTTGGGTTCGGCGAAGATGAATATGATGCGCCGGATCAAGAGCATTGCGTCGGGTCGCACCTCGATATCTTCCGAGCCCGTAAGTTTCGAATCTGACTTTCCCCGGTGGTTTTCTCCCTGAAATTTCACGTCCTAGGGTTCCTCTTGGCTGCCCGGGAGCCCGGATTTCCTCAATTTTTTTCTGGGGGGATGTTGTCGGTGTTGTTTGATTTCGTGCGTTAGAGCTGCTTTTGGCTTCTGTGATTAGGTTTTGTATGTCTGGCCGAAATGGTATTCGTCTGGGAAGATTTTTTCTTTTAGTTCGATTGATTGCTTTTCGTTTACCGTTGATCATTTCCTAGCCAACGCTTTGGGCGTGGAGAGTTTATTTGCTGGCAATTAAAAGTTTCTCCTTCTTTAATTCTATGATGGGTCATTATTATTTGTCGAAAAAAATGCGTTTTTTTAGTTCGTCAAGCGGCTATATAGAAAGTACATGGAGAACGTCGCAAATTGGAGGGTATGGGGTGGTATTTTCGCCGAGGACTTCATTGAATCCCGTTGATTGGGAACATTTCTTGCAATTACTTGTGAAACATCTAAAAGGCTCATCAGTGTTGTTGATGTCTTCTTCTTCTTCTTCTTCTTCTTTTTTCCTTTAAATTTGTTTCTCTGACTATTCATGGAGCTCGTCTTCTTCTTCCTTTGTCATTGTGTTTTTTTGGCTTTTAAGCGAATTAGTTATGTAAACCTTCACTTTCAGCAAGAAGGTCAATAAAGACAATGTTAGGTGATTAACAAATGAGTATTGGCGATTAGTCACAAGGGCGACCTGTATGTTGGTGTTTGGCGCCTCTGAAAGGTATTTGCAGTAGTAGGTAGGCGAATGGTCAAAGTCAAATTTGTCTGTTCTTTAGTTGGACGACGGGTAAGCCAGTTAGAATATGTTCTTGTGCAGTTTCGAATTGTTTTAACAAGGATTCCAATGTCATGGAAAAATATGTTGCTGGTAGTACCTAATGCAATATGCGAATGGCTTTTATAAAAGTTTATTAAGTAAGCCTGAGGCAGCAGAATCTTCTGCCCATTTTTGTTTGTATGTGAACTTTATGGTTCGCATTTCGGGTATCATATGAAGTCAACATATGATAATTATATCTTAATCTGCAGATTAGTTCACTTAGATAATATTGAATGAAAGAAATTCCCATTATTTCATTGAGGAGTTCTAGAGCAACAGTTGATGAAGATCATTGTGCAAGGTACTTTGGTTGTTCTGTTGACTCTCATGATCTTCTAAACTTGTTGGTTCCTTCTTAGCTTGGTTGTTGGTGAAATTGTTGCAGTTCTTCTGATACACCCTAAATCTGTTCTTTGTATGAGAAGCTTATTTTCCTTTCAACTTGTGATGTTTTCTGAGATGAATCTTATTCGGTTCAGCTATGCAACTATATATCCAGGACTGTTGTGTTATTTTTCCTTCTATTTGATTTGTGTTTTTGAACCCTTGACCTCATGTCGCCCCTCCTCCCAACAACCACCAGGCCAAGTGCCTTGTGGCCAAGAATCTTGAGGACTTTATTTTTTTCCTTGAATTCTTAGTTCTTAACACATTAATTTTGTTTGCTCCAGGGTGGAGATTCTGGTACAAAAAGGGTGAAGGTTGATCAAGAAGCTCATCACAGGGATAATGTGGACCAGCTTTTGCACTCTGTTGAGAGAGGTGCTACAGGTCTAGAGCAACACATGGCTTCCACATCTCTGGAAGTTGTTGCAAGCACTTCCAGTAAATCATCAGTTTCTAAACCCGGTGATGATCAGATTCATAGAGGAGGGCATGAGACAAGAATTAAAGATGACAAAGCATTTCAGGATGACAAGGTATGATCTGCTTCTAAGGAGTTAGTGATAAAGTATTGCATGTGGCATAATCCTGAGCATTATATGTTCAGTTATTTGAAAAACAGCTTCCTTATGATGGATTCTGAGCCTCATTTATGCTTCAAATATCAGGACTCTGAACCAGCTGTAGTTAATGGACATGGACCTGAAACAGGCCACATTATTACAACCACAGTTGGTGGCCGAGATGGACAACCCAAGCAGGTTAGGTGTCTTGTATTTGTTGTACGGCATAACTCTACGTTTGTCATCTGCTTTCTCTTTGATGGCTACATGAAAGGTTTACATTAACATACATTGGGATCCCTCTTTCCACTATTTTGATGTTAAATATTAGTTGTCTTGGTTGCTGAAGAATTGTATGTTACACCACGATTTTCTCTTCAAAAAGTAACATGCATGAGAAGTTTCTTTACAAATTTTGACGCTTGGGTTGCAGACTATCTCATATATGGCGGAGCGCGTGGTCGGCACTGGCTCATTTGGTGTTGTCTTTCAGGTTTGTTGCCTCCTTCAATATGAATCGACTTTGAATAAGTAATCTTTCGTCTGACCTACGGATATTTGGTATGCAGGCAAAGTGTTTAGAAACGGGGGAGACAGTTGCCATTAAGAAGGTGTTGCAAGATAAGAGATACAAGAATAGAGAACTTCAGATTATGCGCATACTTGATCATCCTAATGTCGTCCAACTGAAGCACTGCTTCTTTTCAACCACTGAAAAAGATGAGGTGTACCTCAACCTTGTTTTAGAGTATATCTCTGAAACAGTCTATCGAGCTTCAAAGCATTATGTTAGAATGAACCAGCATGTGCCGATCATTTTTGTGCAGCTGTACGCATACCAGGTGAACTATTGTTGCATTAACTGATTTCCAGTCTTTGTTTTTCTCTTCAATGTTGCGGTATGTTGTACTGGTTGAGGTTACCCTTTTTGATATTCTGGATTTTCTCCAATGCAGATCTGTCGAGCATTAAACTACTTGCATAACGTGGTTGGTGTGTGTCATCGTGACATCAAGCCTCAGAATCTACTGGTAAGAGTTGTCTTTCAGCCCTCCTGTCACATGTGCACGTGGGAGAGGGGGAGGGAGGGTGGGAGGATTTGATCTTCACATGATTGCACGAAACAGTCGACTAAAATAGTACAATTGAAAATGATTTTGCATGAAATGCATCGAATAGACTGTACGCACAAGATGACACATTATCCACTGGTGTAATGCTGCAATGCTCCTCCTGTTTGTTTTACTTTGTCCATATTTTCTTTTTCCATCGAAATATAGGTACTGATGTTATCTATAATGCCACAGGTCAATCCCCACACTCATCAGTTGAAGATATGCGACTTTGGTAGTGCAAAGAAATTGGTAAGTCCTTTTTCTGTCAGTACTTATTAGTCCATTCATATATCAGGATCTAATTTGATTTAGTTGTCTTTTATAGGTCCCAGGAGAGCCTAATATATCATATATATGCTCGCGGTATTATAGGGCCCCAGAGTTGATATTTGGGGCCTCGGAATATACAACTGCAATTGATATGTGGTCGGTTGGTTGTGTCTTGGCTGAGCTTCTTCTGGGACGTGTGAGTATCTCTTTTTCTAAGTTAATTAAGCAAACGTATTCACAGCAGCCTTGTTCATGGCATTTCAATATTTGAAATTCACTGAATGAGGGTTTGTTCCATTTTTCTTCTGAAACGTGCCTTTAGTTTCTTTGCTTTCTACTTCCTTAGGAAAGAATTTGTTTGACCTTCCTTATAAGCTGAATCTATGAGAATGATGCTCTTCTTTAATCTGAATCTGATGTCTGCTTATGATTTCTTGCTGCAGCCACTGTTTCCTGGAGAGAGTGGTGTTGATCAACTTGTGGAAATAATAAAGGTTTCAACTTAACTACTTTCTTTTCAACAAGATGCTGAATTACCCTTGGTTCAAACTTTTCCTTGTTACTAATTTTCAGCGTCTTCTTTTGCTAATTTTGTTAGATTCTGGGGACGCCTACCAGGGAAGAAATTAAGTGCATGAATCCAAATTATTCGGAATTCAAGTTTCCTCAGATTAAAGCTCATCCTTGGCACAAGGTTTTGTTTTGAGTGTTATTAAAGCGATGACCTGTGGGTTGATAGTTTCCTTTTGGTATCATCAGTTGCTTTTTCTTAAAAAAATTATATAATTGATACAGGTGTTTCACAAGCGGTTGCCTCCTGATGCAGTGGATATCGTATCGAGGCTACTCCAATATTCACCAAAACTACGTTGCACTGCTGTAAGTCTATAATGAAGTCAATTATCAGTCAGATCTGAGTTGCTTAGAATGTGAAATTGCTTTGAACGTCCTGTCCTTGCATTAGATTTCTTGGGGCTTAGTGTCAGCCACTTTTTGACTTCACCTAGTGTGAGTGAAATCCTTCTTTGGAACTGCCTTTTCTTGTTTAATGCCTTTCTTGAGCTGTAGTGGTGGAGTTGCCCAAGAGAATGTTTATGGCGGTCTGAAGACCCGGTCTATGTTTTAGTGATTATTTGTGTCATATGGTCATAGCAAAAGTTGGATTTTGTTCAGTTGAAGTCTTTACTATGGGACCTGGAGAATAAATTTCAGGCTATACGTTTAGCATCAGTTCAAAGCAAGTTTTCTCAGACATGTTTTAAGATTTTGTTCCTGCTGTCTGCATGGGTATGCATGTAGAGAGCAGAGTATTTTCTTAAAAAGCTGACCATCATCTCTTGATAATGTCAGTTGGAGGCCTGTGCACATCCTTTCTTTGATGATTTGAGGGACCCGAATGCGACCTTGCCCAACGGACGAGCCCTACCGCCCCTCTTTGATTTCACAGCTCAAGGTAAAGCAAAAAAATAGTGACATTGCTCTTTCCATTTTTGGGTCCACATTCCAGATAACTTACAACCAAGTCCACTGCAGAATTGGCAGGTGCACCTGCTGAGCTGCGTCGACGCCTCATTCCTGAGCACGCGAGTAACTGAGCTCCAATCGTTTTCTTGCATCATCATCAGGAATATGAGATTCTTGGGTACTTGTTTACTTGACAAAGTTCAAACATTCTTTTAGCCTTCAGCTTCGACTGAGCATATATATGTGTGTATGCTGGGAATGAAGTGAAGTTAGTGGATAGGCTGCCAATTTTAGGAATTTCTCATAAATCGACCTTGAGTAGAGTCTTGGAGAAGGGAGGTGGAGCTGCTGAACGAGAGACCCGGCCATGTTCTACAGGAGGAAACATCAAACAGGAATCGCCGAGGGCTCATTGCCGGCATCGCCACCATGCCAATTCTTTTTTCTTTTATCTTTTTCTTTCTTTTTTATTGCTTTGGGGTGGGGTGGGGTGGGTGGGGTTTGCATTTTCTTTCTTTCCTTCTTTTGGTGATTGATTTTGCTGTACAAGCGCGCCCTGGGGAGCGAGTGTGTAACGTAGACTAACGCGATGCAATCGCCTAGTGCGACCGACACGACGAGGGGGCATGTATTTTGGACACATGTTATCCATTTGATAACACTAAATAGTAGAATGATTATTCAAATCTCCTATCGCGATGAGTGCGGTGTACAGTCGTCGTCGTCCTCCTCGATCGAAATTCCCTTTTCTCTAAGGCTTTTTAATGTTTCATGGCAAATAAATTTGTTGGAGAAAATATTTTTCATTAAAGGGAAAAAAGTCTTTTTAAATAGGGGAAAATATTTTTAACTTCTCAAGATGAGAATAACATTGTTTTTACTCATTTTTTCTTATTTTGCATCCATATGAATCTTTCCAATTTTTCATTTTAAAAAATAAATTGATTTTTTTTTTGTATTTTTTTTATTGTTGTCCAGGTCGGTTGCTGACCCGGCGACGGCTGATAATTGGCCACAGGCGAGCTTTGAGCTCAAGGCTTGCCAGATTGGTTGTGAGTGGCAAGGGCCTCAAGTTGGTTGCTCACCTTGATTGACGATTTAACGAGTAGTGAGCTGAGCCTTTTTCTAGCTTGTTGATTTGGTGAGTAACAAGCTCGCCTTCTGTTGGCTAAAGAGGAAAAAGACAAAAAGAAAATATAAAAATATATTTTAGAAAACGAAAATTATTGTTAAAAAATAAAAAATTATCGAAATTCCTTTTACTTTAAGGTCTATTTTGTTTCATGGAAAATAATTTTCAGATTTTTTAGCGTTCGTATCAAGAAAAATGAAGTTGTTGGAGAAAATATTTTCCATTAAGAGAAAAAGTCTTTAAGTAAGGAAAAATATTTTGCATTTTTCACAATGAGGAAAATGAAAAAGGATCTTCAGCCAAATTGATTTTATAAGTGGTATAATTTGAGATTTTTGGTGACACAAAAAGAGTTTGAGGTAAAATTATCACAAATGGCATAGTTTGAAGTTTTTTGTAGCACACAAATTTTTTAAGGTAAAATTGTCACAAATGATATAGTTTAAGGCTTTTGGTGATATAAAAAAAAATTTAGAGTAAAATTGTTACAAGTGACATAAATTAAAGTTTTTGATAGTATTTGTCCTTCTCTTTTTTAACTTCTATCTTGGTCGATTGCTGACCATGATAACGATTGACAATTGGCTACAAGAGCTCCTTGGATTGGTGGCGAGTGGTAAGGGTCTCAAGTTGGCCGCTACCTTGGTCACTGATTTGGCAAGCAATGAGCTTTAGCCAATCTCTAACTGCCGATTTGGTGAGCAACAAGCTCACCTTCAGTCGTTATCTAGCCAAAGGAGAAGAAGACAAAAAGAAAATTTTAAAAAATAATATAAAAATCAATCTAAAAAAACTAAAATCATTTTTAAAAATAAAAAGAATTATTAAAAAAGAGTGCCTAAAGGAAAATATTTTTCTTATTGAATAGAGGAATATAATTTTTATTTTTATTTTCATCCTTCAACTAAACACTGGAAAATAAATGCATTTTCTAGAAATGCAACATTTTTCATGAAACACAGAGCCTAAGATGATGGGCAATTGCAAAAGCTTTTAGAGTGGGTGATACTAATGACAATGTCAATAAAGGCGGGGAAGTGTGAAAGCTTTTCAAGTGTGGTGAGATTATTAAGAATGTTCATCGAGGCCGAGAAATGTAAATGTCAAATTGATGCAAACAATTTATTTGTTCCATACGAGATCCCACTCGATCTCCTTGTGTAAAGAATTGTAAGGGATATTGGGGAAAAATGGGGCCAATGTAAAAAAAAAAAAAATCCAAAAAAGAGCCCAAAGTGCCCTTAGTTTTTCAAATGAAGGCCTAAAATAGACTCTATTTCAAATAAGAGCCCGAAGTGGTCATGATTATTTCAAATAAGAATCTGAAGTGGTTATGATTATTTCAAATAATGACTTAATTTCACTAGTCACCGGCCGGCTAAATTTTTTGATCGGCTGAGGGTATTTTTATCATTTGCCAGTTTTTCTTTTAGTTCATCTTATTTGTTACTAGTGGTTGGCCCTCGCTGGATGCAGGCAAGATGACCCTCGCCTTGTGGCCACTCACGAGCCCACACTCAACAAGGGTTGTCCCACCCTCATCAACCCCAAGCGAGGCCAACCCTCAATAGATTTGGTAAGGGTCAGCCTTAAGTGGCCGCGAGAGTGGCCCTCGCCTAGCCCTCTATGGGCTTCTCCTGTGGCCACCCGACCACCAACAATGGAGAAGGAGGTTAACCAGAAAAAAAAAAAAAAAAAAAAGGAGAAAATAATAAATTACGAAAATGCCACTGATTATTGGAAAGTCAAGTCTTTATTTGAAACGAATATAACCACTTTAAGCTTTTATTTGATACGAGATTCAATTCAAGTCTTTATTTGAGAAGATTATGGCACTTCGGGTCTTTATTTGAAATAAGATATATTTTGAACTCTTATTTAAGAAAATGTGGATATTTGAGACCGTTTTTGGAATTTTTCCAAAAAAAATCTCAAATTTTAAGTCTAGTCTTGAATTTGCTTCGAGCTTTCTTTGTTATCTATTAAAGAACCTCAAAATTTCAATCTTTTTATCTAAAACAAAACACCCAATTTTAGTTTTAGTCCCACCCAAAACTTTAGATTTAATCCAAAACTTGCTCCAATTTTTTTGTTGAAAAGAAAATTATGAATTTTTACTCTAGTCATAAACTTACCCGTTAGCCCTCTTTCCAAAGCCATGTTAGTAGTTCATAATTTTTTATATTCTAAAATGGTTTTATTTCGAAGATAATTTTTCATGTCACATTAATCAAGATTGGATCACAGGATAAATTTGAAAATAGATTAAAATTTAGTGATACATTTGATATAAATGAATGGTAAAACCTCAAATTGGTATATCTATCAATCATTACATGTCATTTAACCTAATAATTTGACAATAAAGTTATACGGAAACTAATAATAAGTAAATTTATTTTTTAGTCAAAATATAATTTGAGACACATTTTGGACTAAATTTTAAGTTTTAAGTGTTTAAGTTCGGAATAAATTTGAAATTAGATCTAGATTTTGAATAAAATTCGAGGGAAAAAAAAATATTGAAGATAAATTTGAGAGTGAAGTTGACGTTTTGAGATTTTTTTTGGGGAATTGGCCCGGGGGAGAAGGAAAAAGGGCAAATCCAATTTTGAAGTGACCGGGGGCGGCGGGAACGGAAGGCCAAAGGAGGGTTGACGCGTGTCCGTACGAATCGGACAGCTCAGCATTTTCGCGTACCGGCGCGGGGATTTATATTTTGTAAGGTCCGGGCCCCACCCCAAATTTAAAAATCCGCCCACCTGATCCGACCGGTCGTTTCGTCCTTCCTTTGCCCCGTTCAGAAACTCCCCCACGACAGCGTTCGGGAAAAGGAAAAACAAAAAAAAAACAATGCAAGGACTAGGAGTTGTCCATGTCTCTCGGTGGCATTTGAAGTTATTTTAGAGTAAATTTTCATCATTAATTTAGTAGTTTTAGTGGACAAATTTATCGTAAATATATTAATTAAAATTTGTTGGTTAATAAAAATTAATCGAGATAAATTTATTATAATTTTCGTGCTATTAAATAAAAAAGAAGAAGAAAGACTATTCAGGTGGATATTTAGAATAATTACGAAGGGTAGTGATATGAGTTTGCATGAGAATATTTCTATTTTTTATTTTTCTGCTCTATTTTTTTTTATTTTTAAAACAAAATTCTACTCTATAAATATATTTGAAATAGAAATTCAAAAGTTAAATATTTTACTTTCCTATTTTTAAAATAAAAATGAGAAATAAAAATTCTTTATCGCTTGCCTCCGTCATCGCTCATCTCCTATTACCTATTGCTTCGCGTCGTGATTCGGAAATGATAAATTTTACATCGTTATAAAATGAATTTCTATTTAGAAAATAAAACTTATCAATTTTTGATCGAAATTAATTTTTAAAATAGATTTTATGACTCGCTTCCTAAGGGCTGCGTAGTAACATTTCCGGGGAATGATTGTTTATGTTCTTTTGTTTTAGGGAGCAAATTTTTTGTTCAGGAACATAAATGCGTTTGGTAAATTTTTGTTCTCGGGAACAAATTTGTTTCCCTGGAACATGTTTGGAGTAGAAATTAGAAACAATAAAAAGTTATTTCTTGTTTCCTGAACAATTTTAAGAAACACTTTTTTTTTCTTTTCTTTTTTTCTTTCTCTTTCCTTTTTTTTTCTTCTTCCTCTTCCTCTTCCCCCTCCCACCCCTCGGTCGCCCCATCGCCCGGGTGATCGAGCTCGTCGGCGCCTCGCCGGCCGGGGTCGAGGCGAGCGGCGAGGTCCGACGAGCGCCTCGGCAGGCCGGGCGAGGTCGGCAAGCTCACTAGGATCCTTGCCCGCCACCGGGCGAGGCTGGCCTCGCAGATCGGGCGAGGTTGAGCCTCGCCCAGCGGCGCATGGCGGGTGAGCCTCGCCCAAGCGGCGCGAGGCGGGCGAGGCTCGCCCGCCACCGACGAGGCTCGCCCGGCCACCGACGAGGCTCGCCCGGCCACCGACGAGGCTCGGCCTCGCCTCACCCAGATCTAGGGAGGCGAGCCTCGCAGGCTACCTAAGCAAGGCTCGGCCTCACAGCAAAAAAAGAAGGGAGAAAAAAAAGAAAAAGATAAAATTAAAAAAATTTGGAAATTTTTACCAAATGTATTTCTGTTCCCGGAGTAAAAATTTTGAACCGTTATCAAATACCCCAAATGCTTCGTAAAAAGCAGTTAAAGGAGAAATAAAAAAAATATTTCAAGCAAAAACAGTTCCCGGAAACAGAAGCGTTGCCACGCGGACTAAATTTATGTGGCAGATTCCTCATTCGATTTGGAATAATTCCACACGTGTGGAGGTGACCCCACCAGGTCATCCCACAAAGCGCGGCGTGGACCCCACCATCGTCCTTCCTTTCTCTGTCTCGCGAATTATCACATCGAATTCAAATTCGCTCTGTCGATCTCATCCAAGCCCCACTCTCTCTCTCTCTCTCTCCCCTCCTCGGAAACCCTACGAATCAGCTGCCGCCTGTCGATCCTTCCTTCCCCCTTCCCCGGATCCTCTCGCGCCGACCCGGAATCTGATCTCCCCGCCGTCGTCATCCCATCTCCGACGAACCCGAATTCGGCGACCCCGTGTCCCTTGCGAATGCGTGAATGACAATGTCCTTTCTCCGGTCGTGGCCGCCAGCGGGCGCTCAATTCGGCTCGGCGGCTCGCTAATCCGTCGCCTGCCCTTCCCTCCCACCGATTGCCGTCCCCGGTGAGTCGGAATTCCGCCCTTGGCTTCGGCGACGCGCCGCCCGACGGCCATGCACGCGGCAGGCTCGGCGCCCGTGCAGCGGCGGGGGAACGCCCTGATCGACGCCGTCGACGCGACCCCGCTCCTTACGCACTCCGTCGCCGATCACCTCCTCCGCAGCCGGCGGCTCATCCGCCGCCCCGCGCTGCCCCTGCGCGGGGCCGCGGCCCGGCTCCTGCGCCGGGCCAGCGGCCGCCGCATGATGCTCCGGGAGCCCTCGATGCAGGTCCGCGAGAACGCCGCCGAGCAGCTCGAGACGCGCCAGAGCGATTGGGCCTACTCGAAGCCCATCGTGGCCCTCGACATCCTCTGGAACCTGGCGTTCGTCGGCGTCGCGCTCGGCGTCGTGGCGTCGAGCTCGAACGAGAGGCCGGAGGTGCCTCTGCGGCTGTGGATCGTTGTGTATGCTTTGCAGTGCCTGTTCCATGTGGCCTGCGTCGTTGCAGAGTACAAGCGGCGGCGTGGGGAGGTGGAGCACGTGGGATTGGGCGGGGCCGGCGCCTGGGTAGCCGGCGATTTGAATGCTTACCTGAGCCCGGCTTCAGGTTCCGGGAGCGATGGAGGCGAATCAGATGATTATGCGAATGATCGGAGTAGAGATGATGAAGAAACCAGGTATATGTGTCTTAAGTTTTTTTTTTTTTTTTTTTTGGGGGGGGTTGTGGTCCATATGCTATCTTGACATTGCATCTCGTGCCACTTGTTTCTTTCCAATTGGGGGCATTAATTTGGTTACCATCAGATGATGTAGCCCAGTACCCACCTGTTGATTTTGCATTAGTTACGAATGCGCTTCAGATATCAAGACTGAAATGTAATTGAGGGGCAAGCTGCATTGTCTGCATTGTCTGCACATTGCCTATTGTTTGCAGTATCTGTCCAAATGCTTTTATTCTTAGTTCTAGTTACTCTCTTTCTGCTGACAAGTTCATTTGAAGTCTGAAATTTGTTTCATACATGTCGAACTGCCAGAGAAGGTAATCCTTACGAGAGTCTAGTTTTAAGGCATTTCCCACATGGCAGCGATGCTCTGTCTTTCACAAATGAAGGATGGGGAAAAATGTGTCGGTGGCTCTTCGCCCTTTTTCTGTGCATCACAAGTTAAGTGACCCTGTAAAAATGTCTGAATCTCATGGCATCTTCCTCATGATGGTTTCTTAACAGCATGTCAAAGCATTTCGAGTCTGCAAATACGATGTTTTCCTTCATCTGGTGGATAATCGGGTTTTACTGGGTAACTGCTGGTGGCCAAGACCTGATACGTGATTCACCTCAGCTCTACTGGTTTGTATTTGGACTATAAACTAGATTTCTTAATCTTTTTTTATAGCCATTATTTCCATGATGAAATGTTCTCATCTTTGAGTGCTTTTCATTGTCACTGTTTGCAGGCTTTGTATATCATTTCTGGCCTTTGACGTGGTTTTCGTTGTTATCTGTGTTGCTATTGCGTGCCTAATTGGTATTGCAATATGCTGCTGTCTCCCGTGTATAATTGCAATCCTGTATGCTGTGGCAGATCAGGTAAAAGAATATGCAAATATCATCTGTCCTTTAGGGTGATTAATTTATCAAAACTCAAGTGGCATTATCCTCTTCTTGATTCTCCAACCCAGTGTTCCTATTCCACATCTTCTTTTTGGTTGGGTGATACAATTCATACACTACATTGCCTGCACCACTGCCTTTTAAAGAAGAAAAAATAGTTATAAAAGATGAGGATTTTCAGGGCCTAATAAGAGTAAGTGAAAACACTCAAGGAAGTACAGTTATCATGTGATCTCTGGCCTATCATTTGTATATAATTACTATTTGCAGATTCTTTAGTAATAGCTCTCACTAAACTAAAAGTTTGTGCTTTGTTTGTAGAAGTTCCTATAGCATGGCTTAAGATGATTTGCTCTCTCTCTCTCTCTCTCTCTCTATGTGCTTCCTTTCTTTAGAACAAAAGCTTTACTTAGAATGAAGGGTTAGTTTGCAGTAATGGTTTCTCAGTAGTTCGCATACTTACACTTTGCTTTTTGTTTTGTTTCATAATAACAGGAAGGAGCAACACAGGAGGAGATCAATCAGTTGCCTAGGTACAAGTTCCGCAGCTTAGGCGATTGTGACAAAGCTAATGAGGAAACTCAGCCATCGTCTGGAGGGATAATGACTGAATGTGACAGCAGCACATCTATTGAGTGTGCTCTATCGCAGGAGGATGCTGTAAGACTTTGTTATAGTCACATTAATTTGGCTGCTTGTCATCTCTTTGTGATTGCCATTAGGGACCATTCTTCTCATCTAGTGCTTACTTAGTCATCAGATTCAGAGGACTTGCTTCCATGCATTGAAAACCTGAAAACCTGCTAGCTCAAGCATTAGAGGTCATTCATAGCATATTTCTTTTTATAGCTCTCGATTCTACAATGTATTATTGTATATTTACTACACAAGCTCATTGAAAGCTGCAATCAGCAGCTTCTCCTCCCCTCCCCTATACTTAGCCTAGCGTATCCAATATCTCCTTTAAAAAGAGCTGGGATTGTTGCTTTTCCTCTTTTATCATCTTACGTAAGTCGGGGTCTTAGCCTTTTGTTTCCGAATCTCTTATGCCTTTGGAGATTTTTCTTTGGATTGTCAAGTTAAACTGCAATGCGGAGAAAAGAAGTGTCTGATTCTCAATGATCAAACTGCGATTCCTGTTAATGGTTGTTGACGTTGCTTTGTTGAAGGAATGCTGCATCTGCCTCTCTGCTTACGAAGACGGATCAGAGTTAAGAGAACTTCCCTGCCGTCATCACTTCCATTGTGGTTGCATCGACAAGTGGCTGTACATTAACGCCATTTGCCCCCTCTGCAAGTTCAACATTCTGAAGTCTCAGAACCAGAGCGGAACCGAAGTGGTATGAAGAATTTTAGGTTTCTTTAGAGATAAATGGTCGGAGACATCGTCCTTCTTGCTGCTCGTGCTCTAAGCCATGCATTCTTAACGAGCTACTTCCGTTGTGTTACAATCGAGGAGGTCTCCTGTTGGTCATGCTGTTCATATATATATATATATATAAAGCTTGGGCAGTCTATGATGAATCCTGTCCAGTGTAAATTGTAAAGGATCATCTCAATCTTATCTATTTGATAACGCAAGTAATCTAAGTTGGCCGAAAATATCTACCGTTCTTCAGTTCAGACGTGGCTCGGGAGGCGTGGCATGTATCGATCATTTGAGGGTTGGGAGATGAACTTTGTTGGGCTAGCGCTCTGAGTGTAATGGTTAGGTTTTCTTTTGGTCAAAGTGGGCTGGTACGTTTCCCAGGATGCCAACTCTAAAAGCAAAACTCGCCGAAGCTGAGAGAAGGGACAGAACACAAGAAGACGAGTACAACCTATCCGATGTAAATCGTAAAGGATCATCTCAATCTTTATCTATTCGCTAAGTCGAGTAATCGAAGTTGGCCGAAAACATCTGCCGCTCTTGCGTTCTCCTTTCAGACCCCTGAAATTTCTTCTCGGTTCAAAACCCGAAATTTCCGCGGCTGAAGTGGCGCGGAATGTATCGATCATTTGAGGGTTGGGATATGAACTATGTTGGGCAAGCGCGCGAGTGCGATGGTGACGTTTTCCTTTGGTCGAATTGGGCTGGTACGTTTCAGGATGCCGACTTTAAAAGCAAAATTCGCCGAAGCTGAAAAAAGGGGACAGGACACGAGAAGACGAGTGAGAGAGAGTTCAGAAACGCTTAAGGAGGAAAATGAAATGATTACGAAATTTTGAAGGAAAAGAAAAAAGGAGGGAAAAAGGAGGAGCTCAGAATCGTTTGCATGTCATCTGAAAGATCAGACAGTGGGGATGAAGCTACGGTCCGAACAATTGCAATCATCATCATTGCTCAGATGTGCACCAGCCGGGAATCGAACCCGGGTCTGTACCGTGGCAGGGTACTATTCTACCACTAGACCACTGGTGCCTTGTTGAAAATGCCTCTCAAGAAAAAATGATATATAGATATAGAATGGAAAGAAGGCTCGAGCCACCCTTTGCCCATCTCAGTTCCGTGAAGTTATAGCTGAGTTCCCCATTAACATGTTAGCTCGCCTACTTTCCATCTCCATTGCACGGACGAATTCGAGGAGCTGACCAGCCCCCCCAGTCCCGAGCACGACATCGAGTGCGTATCCGACACCAATTTGAGGATGGGAGGGTGAACCGACGATGCAAGTCAGAGGCTTAGTGGCATCCGTCTTGTGTTCGATGACCGCATGTCCCCGTTCAACCTATCCCTTTCTCATGATTAGCCATCTCCAAGCCCTTCTTCCTCTTTTATTTAAACATCTTAGTTATATTAATTTGCATATGTGATTGACATTCGCGTCGTTAACTTAACTTAACGTGTTTATTATTTATTTTGGTCAAGACTAACGTAATGGTTTAATTAGGAATTTGGGAGATGATGGTGACTCCTTTTTCAATTCTAAGCAGCAGGCAGCCAATGTGGAACGAAGTCGTTTTCATCCGGTTGCCGCGTACGCCCAGTCAAAAAGAAACACCCCCGATCGATTTGTTTCCACTTGCCGGTGCCGCCGCATATTCCATTTCTCTATTATTATCATCATCATCATCATCATCATCATTTTGATTTTCATTATTATTATATTTAATATAAAAAACTGGGGGCTTTTGGTTGATAAGCGCATATTCCATTTTCCCTCCTCCATAATCGATGTTCGTCCGGAATAATTCTGGTCCGTAGCCGTTGGTCCGAAATAATTCTTTTCTTTTTTTATTTTAAAAATAATGGGAGTTGCACGTCGAATCATGAAAAAAATCAAAGTGCAATGGCGGCCGCTTTAAATTTTTTTTTTTTTTAAATTGCCAAATCGTGGCGCGGGTATTTCTGGGAGGCCGAAAATGCGGGAGCACCATATTCTCGATCAGCCGGAAAGAGCCTAACCACAGAAGATCGGATGAACGAAGCTCCACCGGACATAGGGAAAAATTCCCAAATAAAGGAAAAAAGGTGGGGGGGAATAATTGGGAAAAGAAAGGACAGGAAAAGGTCTTAAAAAAAATAAAAATCTGAAGGGGGGCATATTATTATTTGCTACGTTGCTTAGGGCGCCCTCGAAATGGAATCGAACCGGTTCATACAATATTCTCAATTATTACTCTCCCCGCGATTTGATTTAGATTTCGATGAGCTTTTGCTTGCCTTTTGTCCCTTAGGCGTGTATCCGTCGCGTAAAGACCTAGGGGTCGAAGAGAAAAGAGGCAACCTAAACAGTGAGCTATCTTCTAGATTCATATCCGCCTCCTTTAAGATTATCTGGGCGGTAAATATCGAAATTGCATTGTTATGGCAAGAATATCGATGTCGCGTCATCTGCATTGGGTCTGGTGGGTATTCATTCGCGAGGGATGGAGGGCTAGAGAAAGGACTCGAGTTCAAAAGTTAGAATCAGATTTGATCAAGCGCTTGATGCCTTGCTACTCGAATTGAAGCTCAAATTGCAAAGGGACCGATCACCGAACCAAACATGCGAAAGTCCAAAATACCAATTTATGAATTTTCTTTTTCACCCAGACAATCGCACATGCTCGATTAATTTTACTCGCGTACCTCCCCGAAACATCTATGCTTAGAAAGTCGACTTTGCGAAACTTCCTAATTCGCTACCAAGTTTGGCAAGGTACTATGTATAGTGGAATTCAATTCACCAATGTATGCCTTTTAAAAATCCATCATCTTTATCATCTATCACGAACCGGGAATCCATGATCTTATCTTCCGGGGTGCATAAGCAAGAACGTCATCGCTCGAATAAAACTTCCGCTTTTGCTTTCTTCGGGATCCACGGCGATTGCAAGCAACTAGCCTTCTTTAAATAAGTTTAGTTGACTTAAAAACGGAACCTAGCCACCCCATAAAAGACCTCCGCGAATCAGCTTGGTCGACACTATGCAAAAACACATGTCGACCTACTACCAACTTTTGTAAGTTCCACCTTATTGCTTTAGGTGTGGTTGACTACTATACGAGTTTACTCGGCGGTAGCCACGTCTCAAGAGGGATGTAAATGGTTCGGTTTTCTTGAAAATTTGAACCGAACTGATTCAATAAGGTGCGATTCCGACCCAAATTGAAAACCTGATTTGGTTTTTCAATTTTTCAATTTTTGCATTGCTTATTGAAACCAAAATGAAGAAGATGCGAGAAAGGAGATGTTTCAAGTTGATTTCAATTTTGGGTTAAGAATTTCGGTTCGAATTAATTAACCGAATTGAATCGGAAAAATTAATAGTTATTTTTTTGTATCCGAATCAAAATCGAACTGAACTAAAAATGTATGGAATTTTGATTTAGTTCGGTTTCAATTTTGGTATAGATTCAATTTTCAGTTCGATCTTTGACACCCCCATCAAAAAGCAACTATGTTCCTAAGGTAAACATTTTCTTACCTACTTAAATTCTCAAATTTTACGTCCGAGAATTTAAACAAAATAGTTTATAGATTTGTCGATATTTGTTTTAAAACAACCTAGCTACCCTAGAAAAGACTTGCTCAAATAATTTTTAATTTTAATTTTATTTTTTCGTGGGGGTTGAAATCTGCTGGAGTTCGGTAGACTTTTTTCCCATCGATTTTCATGACTGGAGACGGGCCACGACAGGTTCAACAACACGTTGTCTCTCCTCGTCAAAAGGCCAATTTAAGTAGCCGACTTTCAATGCATGTGTCCCCCCTACTCGTACTAGGACAGTGCACGGCATGCTGCGGCACGACTTAGAAAAATAATCGATTCGGAACAAGCTTCAAATGTCTCTTTTAACATATTTCGTTTTTCTTCACACGTGCCATACGTCTAATGGAAATTTGATCTGTGTGTAAATTCTGCGCACGAGGCGTAGAGTGTCGGAACCACCAACATGTTTCAGAGTGTCGAAATCACCGACATGTTTTGAATGTCTAATGAACTTAATGCTTGAGTAGGTGGAGTTACTTTTTTTTCTTTTCCTCTTTTTTATTATTTGGGCAGGTGGAATTAGTATCGTGTGATGTACACAACCAGAAACCATTGAGGAATTCCCTTTCGAATATCAATAGAAAGATATTGATTTGTTGATTGAAAAGTACAACCCATTAATCTAGATAGAAATTGACTTCAACCGAGTGATCGATTGTTGTCGGTCTGGATCGTCATAATTACTTTGCTATAATCCACACGGGTGGGTTATAATAATCATGCCTTTAATTTCGGTCAATCCAAATGCCCTGAAAAAATCAATTTCTTTACTTGGGGAAAAAAAAATCATAAAACGCTCCAAATTATTAATTACCAGGACACACTTATTTAGAACTTTCTTTTGATAAAAAAACCCCAAATTATGCCCGACACGAAATATTTATCTTAAAATTTTTTTTATGACATAAAAAACATAAAATTTATATTCATATGACAAATTTATTTTTGATTAAGTATTTATCAGATGATCTTTTAGATGGGCAAATTTTTAACCATTTTCATTGACAAACTTTGATGGAATGGGATAAATATGTCGCATACGTATAAGTTTAGAATTTTCAATGTTGGATAAATTTTTTTTAAAATGGATATGTCATAGTTAACATGGTCGGGAATTTTTGGTGGCTCGTGTTATTTCATTTGACGTATCTATACATCAATGTCGTGTTTCCCCCAAATGCCCCCACGGGTTTTAGCAATTACGGTTTGCCCCGAAATAAATACGGAAAGAAGGAATCGCGCGGAGAAGCCTATTAAAATTATCCACAACTTGCATTACACGTGGCACATCCAACGGCCGAGGACCGAAACCCTATCTTCGGATTGGGCCAAACAGGCCCCCGCCCAACCAATCGCCAACCCGCCCCTTCCCATCAGCCCGACCGGTCCACGTGGCGTCTCGCCGCTCGCCCGCAGCGCACGACTGCCCCCCGCTGCCCGAACCTCTGCCCCCTCCTCAACCTTGGCGAAATTAGTGATAATCGGTTCCCAATTCAATAAAATTGACTACTTAATAAAAAATTAATTTTTTTAAAACTAGAGTTTTTATTATTTTGAAGAGATTAAAAAGTATATTTTTGAAAAATAAAGTCAGTTTGATCTAATCCAATTTTCCCTCAAACTTAGAACCTAATTGAAAATCATTCGTTTCATTTTTATATAATCGAAAATTAGACCAAATCGATCTATTTAAGCTATTGTCAATATCCTCACCGTACGCGGCATTGCTTCCGCGCGTCCCCTCTCTTGCCCGTGGAAATTCGGGCAGCAGCTTTCCAGTCAGTCAACAGCTCAAGATGTTTCATACTTCCGCAATAAGACCACGCACCCAAAAAAAAGAAAAAGAAATAAAAAAAACAAAAAAACACTCCAGGAAGCCGGAGAAAAATATAACTAAAAAAATGCCGGATTTTCACCGGACTATATAAGGAACTCCGAGCGGACGAAGCAGACGAGACTCTTGACCGTCAGTGTATCAGTCCAGTTTCAGGCGCTGATCTCCATCCTCCCGCTCCCGAAGCTCTGCTGCAATCCCTCTGTGCAGACCATGGCGAACTAGCGGAATCGGAGCGGAAGATTCGGAGCTTCCCTCTCCCGTCCGCCGTCGCCGTTTTGGATCTCTGTTCCCGGTTCGTTCTTTCCGGCGATCGGGACTCCGTGCCTTTCTCTCTTTTAGGGCGGAGGGATGTGGAACTTCGCGAGGATCGCGGCCTCGAGCCTGCGCGGATCCAGGCGGCTCTCCACGGCCATACCTGGCCCGTGCATCGTGCACAAGCGCGGCGCCGATATCCTCCACGATCCGTGGTTCAACAAGGTCAATATCTCCGGATTCAGTTCGTGCTTGCTTCCTTGTTTGCTTGTGATCTCGCTGCGTTTTGGCGTGCTTTGAACGAGTGCGCGATTGATGTTGTTGGGAGGAGCCGCCTACAGGGTAGTGCACTGTAGTGTCGGCGGACGAAGTTCTCCGAGCAATTCGTTGCGTTCGTCACTGGTTAGACTGCTCAAAGTTGCTTCATTCTAGTGAACAGGTCGCTATGTGTGCCTTGGCGTATGTAGGGAACTACAGAGTACATTTTGGACCGATCCTTTCTTTCTAGTTGCTGAAATGGATGGATGTTGATTTCGATTAGGATTGTCTTGGGTTCAGTCTTGAAGCATCATGAGCACTTTTGCGAGTCTTCCTGCATTTTGTAGATATGAAAATGAGAGCAATTCGTTGACTACGCCAATTTTTCTTCTATGATGTTTTGCATTTTTCTACGAGCAGGACACTGGCTTCCCTTATACTGAGAGAGATCGACTTGGGCTCCGTGGCCTCCTTCCGCCTCGAGTGATATCCTTTGAACAACAATATGATCGATTCAGTAAGCCTGCTTTTCCACTTTCTGGAGTTAATTACTATGTCATGTGCATCAAGTGTGAGTTACCTATTAGGGAAATGGAATTCGTTTAAAGATCGTCTAAGTAAAAGGGCATGATAGTTGTGAGTTTGATTCAACTGGAGATAAAGATAACCAAAAAAGAAACTTGTGGCTGCTTTAGAATGAGATTGTGAAGCCCGAGCCATCTTATGTAGTTGCCCAATGAAGCATATTTCTAGTTTGTAATTCATCGGTGTTTAAGCTTTTTTAATTTAAAAGGCAGACCATTACGAGATCACAACAATCCTGCTGTTTGTTGCAAATTATTTTCCTATATGATTCTCATGTTCTGATACCATCGCCTCTTTCTGTGATGGTACCAATTTAGAAACAAAACGAGGGTTACTCATGCTGGTGGTATTGGAATATCTGTGTGAATATTATGGGAATAGAATCTTTCTTTGATGTCTAACTACCCCTACAAAAATGATCCTGCACTGCCCTATACCTTTCCTTTGTAACATGAAATTGTTCCACTCTTAATGAAGGGTAACGGTGCATCACTAGGAAAGAGGGCGACTTCTAAATATTTACCTATGTTAACAGTTTTCGACCTTTTGATTTAAGAAATTTTTTATGAATCTGGGGTTCTCTAGAGGATAATAAAAGAATTTGGATGGCTGCATGCATAAGGTTACAGTATATGCAAGGATGAAAGGTGAAAAACAATTAAAGTAGAACCGTTTTCATCAAGAGACTTCCAATTGGTAATCGTGCTGGTGGGCTTGCTGCACTTTTCAGCAGGGTAGAGCCTTGTCCTTTTTCTAACACAAAGTGTGCATTGTTTCAGTTACCATTCTTCCAGTACACTTCATTAGGAATTAAAATCTTGTTCATTGGACTTGATTTCTAATTTAAATTTCTTTTTCAGAGAGTTGCTCTTGAAAAATTTGTTCTGAAGCTCATTTATATAATTATTAGCAAATTTTGATTGACAGATGCTGCTTAATTTTGTAGTGCAATCATATCGGTCATTAGAGAAGAATACTCGTAATGAACCGGAGGGTGTTTCATCATTATCGAAGTGGAGGATACTAAATAGGCTGCATGACAGGAATGAGACACTATACTACCGAGTAAGTACGGCAGCATTCTGTCTTGAGTGGCCAGAAAATGAATCTGTTCTAGTTCTTCTCTGAGAAAGATGTTTTGCTTTTGTCCAGGTTCTAATCGACAACATTAAAGATTTTGCCCCAATAATCTATACCCCCACTGTAGGACTAGTCTGTCAAAATTATTCGGGTTTATTTAGGCGTCCTCGTGGAATGTACTTCAGTGCAAAGGACAAAGGAGAAATGATGTCCATGATCTATAACTGGCCTGCTGAAAAGGTATGATTTCATTCTTTCAGACAAATTGTGTATCTTGTTACCTTTGGCTCTCTTCATGTTCAATCTTACAGTGAATGCTGATCTTTATTTATATTTTCTTGGAATACTTATAAGCCAAAACAGTTATTCTTTGCTGCTCGTAAGTGATACCAAAGGCAGTCCATTTTGCATGGGGTTTTGAAATTGAATCTATATGGAGTTTCTCACTTACTGACGTACTGAATCTATCTCGATTCCAACAGAGTCGCTAAAAATGGATGTGTTCTCCCTTTTGCCAATAATATCACAGAACTATTATCCAAAAGATTTGCATGGTGGAAAACCATTGTAGCATTGTTTTGGAAGGTCATCGTGGAATCTTTTCCAAATCATAGTGGATATTCCTTTTAGTCCCCATAAAGTTTCAGTTTGATAAGCAGGTGAAAATATCTTAGGTACGGGTAATATGTACTGGTCAAAATCATATTTGGCGTGTATGGTGAGTAAATCTGTAAAATTTCAAACCATGCAGATGATTATTAGGGCATTGTGAGTTGGTCCTTTAGGTGCATTTCGTTGATACTTATAAAGTTCAGTTTGTCCATCATGCTGCTTCCTTTCGTCTCATCACTGCAGTTGTGACGTCTTTAATGCCTGCTCTCCTAACAATCACAGGTAGACATGATAGTTCTTACTGATGGTAGTCGGATTCTTGGGCTTGGTGACCTTGGAGTTCAGGGGATTGGAATACCAATTGGAAAGCTAGATATGTATGTTGCAGCTGCCGGTATTAACCCACAGCGAGTATGACTTCTCTATCCTTTTTCACAGTCCTTTGTTGCCAACCCATCCAACATCCCCAGAGTGGAGAAAGGAAAAAACTCTATGCATTCTGGTTCATTGCCGAGCATGCTTAATTTGATCTATTTCCCCCGAAAAAGAATTTGTTTGTAATCTGAGCGTAAATGCATTTCCACTCTGGCCTGGGGTGTTTGGGGAGCATAGTCAGTTCTTTGTCCTCATTCTTTACATGCCGCTGTGCATGCTGGCACATGCATGCAGACACTGACTCCTTTGCAGACTTGCATTGTCATTAACAATATAACATCCATTGAATGACCTGCGCAGGAATTGTTGAATGAGTGATATACATTTTATTCTACGTAGGAATTGATATTATATGAAAACCTTTGGAATATGATACTCTCATGTAATATGGACATGATAGGCCTCTTGGTAAGTAAGTTTGTAATGGAAACTTTATACTGATCAGAATGAAAATTTGTTCATGTCCATCTTTGGCAGATACTCCCTGTCATGCTTGATGTTGGTACCAATAATCAGAAACTACTCGAAGATCGGCTTTGTGAGTAGCAATTGCATTCATTTTCTGCTTTCAAATCAGACTTTTTGTTCTCAAAACTTCATGTTATCTCTCTCTGGCGGAAAAATATTGCTGCTGTCAAAATAAACTCTCAACTCCTATGCAATGGTGAAGTTCTCTCAATCTTGTGAGGATCCTGTTCATAATTAATGGCTGGTTGCAATAACTTATTCGGAACCTTCTTAAGAACCTTCTTAGTTGATACTGTACAGCTGAAATTTTTCTGCTTCCAGTTAGCAAACATTTTAAGCACATAGTCTCGCAAAATTTTTTTCTTTTACTGATAAACATCTCACGAAAGTTTTCATGAACAGATTTAGGGCTTCGACAACCCAGGTTGGAAGGGGAAGAGTATCTTGAAATTGTTGATGAATTTATGGAAGCTGTCTTCACACGTTGGCCAAAGGCAATTGTACAGGTCATATGTTGATAAGTACCTGTTTTCTGTCTCTTTTGATTGGACCATCTCACTAAAACTTTTGTTGAACTTTCATAGTTCGAAGATTTCCAATTTAAGTGGGCTTTTGAGACATTGCAACGATATCGTACAAAGTTCTGCATGTTCAATGATGACATACAGGTGAGCACTTGTTTCTACATATTCGGTTGCTGTATCAATTAAACTGCAGAGCATATGTTCTCAAAGAAAGAAGGCCAACTTGCTTATGAGTGCTATCTGAGAAGAAGAAACCTTAGTAAGGAGAGGTCAAACTCAAGGGCCTAGGCATGATGAGTAATCAATGAAGTAGAGCAAGGCTAATAGCACCTTCCTGTACTGGTCCTGCCTCAGCTACTCCCCAACAACTTCTAAAATGTGCACTTAGTGTTTTAGCTAAAAAAAAAAAAAAAAAAACGTATGCTGCAAATGTAAACTATCCTATGTGTCTTGTGTCTCACCTATGGGCTGTGGAATAATTTGATTACTTCTGCCATTTATTTTGTCGTTCTTGCCTTGTTATGTCACAGGGAACAGCTGGTGTTGCGCTTGCAGGATTGTTGGGAACAGTGAGAGCCCAAGGTCGGCCATTGACTGACTTTGTTAAGCAGAAGATTGTTGTAGTGGGTGCTGGGAGGTCAGACTAGAGCCTACACAAATGGTTATCTATGAGTGAGCTACATGTTCTAATAGTCTACTTGTGTTTTCCTATCTTATCATGTGTGCAATGTGGCTATCAGTGCGGGGCTCGGTGTTCTTAAGCAGGCTGTACAGGCTGTTTCAAGAATGGCAGGGAATAGTGAAGCAGCTGCAAATAGTCAATTTTATTTGCTCGACAAAGATGTATGATTTTGGGCTAACTATTTTTTATTATTGCTCTCTTCTTGTGACTGCACCTGATGTTTAATATCCAAGTGGCCTGCATCAGCTAGTCCTTGACTTTGTTTGATATAGACTGCAGGCTACCAGCAAATTCATTTGATTGGAGTGTCGATATTCTTATTCATACTTTGCTTCCTTTTGGTTCTTTCCCATAAAAGTATGCCCCCACATATCGGTGACATGAGAAGCAAATGAGTTGATTACGAATTATGCTTCTCACTCGGATTGCGGGATAGTATGTATTACCAGCCCCTTATCAGGTTTAATGGGATGCAGGGTCTTGTCACAAAAGCAAGAAAGAATCTCGATCCTGCTGCTGCACCATTTGCTAAAGACCCAGGAGAAATCGATGGTCTTGCAGAGGGAGCCAATCTACTCGAAGTGGTAGGCTCAATAGGACACTATCTTTCGGCTTCATGAGGGCCAAAATTGTCTTCTTGTCAACTCCCGATCAATAAAGGGGGAACCTCATTGCTTGCATGTGGTCTTGAGTTTCTAGGAGATTTTGTGATTGTATACGTCTACCAGGATTTTAGTTGCTGAGAATTTTCTGCGCAGGTTAGAAAGGTCAGGCCCCACGTGCTCCTTGGTTTGTCTGGAGTTGGTGGTATCTTCAATGAGGAGGTATAGAATTGACAATGACTGGCATTCTCTTTGTTTTCTCATCCTTTATGCTAAGATATGAAAGACGTTACTTATATTATTTCAAATGAATGGAAGTTTTGGCATTGCTTATAATTGTTCAAGTTAGGGTCGCTGTATAGGTTCTTTTTTTTCTTTTTAATTTTTTTTTTTTGGTGGATGATGACTGTATATGTTAGTTTGCTGCATTTGATGGCAACAGTTTGAGTTTTAACTTTGGAGGCATCTGGCTCAACCAATTTGTAGTCCTTTTGTGTTTCTCTAGCTTTAAGTTGACTAATAAGATTTCTACTATTTCTTCTCCCTCTCATGCTTCTTGCTCTTTCCTTCCTTCATGGGTCCAAGTCTAACTCATTTGAACTGTGCCCATCCGTATCCTGTATCATCTTGTATGAGTGTAATGTGATATGAAGTCATTTTCAGTGTCTGTTCTCATACCATAACAACTTGTGACAGGCTCTCAATACTTGGCTATTTCTACTTATCTGGGTTCTTGTACTGGATATCAGGCATTTACTAGAGTACACTTTTTTTTTTGGATACTGATCAGGTGCTTAAGGCTACGAGAGAATCCGATTCACCTAAACCTGCTATTTTTGCCATGTCCAATCCCACAAACAATGGTACCTGTTTGATTGACTTCAAATTCCTTCTATATCTGTATGCTGTCTTATTTGAGGTCTATATTCCTTTTCTTTGCTAACACAAAATTGATCAATTTATGAAAAAGCTGAATGCTCTGCTGCTGATGCTTTTGAGCATGCTGGAGAAAATATAGTTTTTGCCAGTGGAAGCCCTTTCGCAAATGTTGACCTAGGTACGTTGTCTTCTTACTGATGCTTTTCATGCATGGAAGGATTTCTGTCTGGTTCCTAAAGCAAAATCATGTTTTTGCACCTTTTATCTTCCATAGTGACAACTGCTGGTGGTGTTACATTAATTACTGCCTTCCGTATATAAATTTTGAACTTTCCACAACTGTATGACTTCTACAACTACTAGCATATGTATGTTGGCAGGGAATGGAAAAGTCGGTCATGTAAATCAAGCGAATAATATGTACCTTTTCCCTGGGTTGGTGCTTTTATGACAATTTTACATTTTCTATCCAAGAATTTCTCTTGAATTTTGAAATGTTCATGGAGGTTCTGTTGTTTTGAAACAGAATTGGTCTGGGAACCCTTCTTTCTGGTGCTCGTTTTATCACTGATGGAATGCTACAGGCAGCTGCTGAGTGGTAGGCACATTACTATTCCATTACTTATTTGTCTTATTTTAACTGATTTTTCTGTGCTTGGCTGGACAAAAATGTCGTTCTACTAATAATAGATGGTGGAAGTCAGACTATCAAAACTTTAGGGGCTGACCGAAAAGTTGAAACATTTACATCCGATCTGAAGACAAAATGACTGAAGACTTGATATTCTCTTGTTCCTTGAGTTGCTAATTTCATCTTGTTGCCAGCCTTGCTTCTTATATGACGGAAGAAGAACTTCAAAAGGGCATCCTGTATCCATCTATTAATAGGTAATATTCTCTCCCCTTTCTTGTATGTTTGTCCACAAATCATATGAACAGTGTTGCAATGCCAAAGATGTTTGTAAGTTATTATTCTTTTGTTGCCTTGTCTCTCAATGGGTGCATAATTACGGTAATGCTCTCTTGTGGTGCTCTGGATATTGTTTCGGTCAACATCTTTATGAATTACATTCCACCTACAAATTTGGGTCAGCCTGAAATGAAGCATAAAATGTTTTGAGTGCTCCAATCTCCTATATATATATGCACATTCTAGGGTCACAATGCTGAGCTAATGCAATTGAATCTGTTGGAAATATCGTTGCTATGCAAGTGCATTATTTTTCCATGAGGATGTAGGTTGGCACGATGCAACATGGTTTGCTCCTTTCCTGCTTCAGCTGTAGCTGATTTGCCTTTTCACTTAAAATGTGCTGATCATATTTTGTATGATACAGCATTAGGCATATAACAGCAGAAGTTGGGGCAGCTGTTTTACGAGCAGCTGTTGCTGAAGAACTGGCTGAAGGACATGGTGATATCGGGCCCCGAGAACTGATGCACATGTCAAAGGTATGAATGACCTTAGCCTTATCTTCAATGACCTCAGATATGCAGCGGTTACTTATGGTTCATTACTGTAAATGCAGGAGGAAACAGTTAAATATGTCAGAAGAAACATGTGGTACCCTATCTACAGCCCCCTTGTTCACGAAAAGTAGTGCCTCTGCCTGCAAATCTATCCACGGAGGTTTAATAAAATTCTGGGCGAGATAAAATGTAGCCATGCCAATGACTCTCTAGTCACAGACGACTTATGAGTCTCACGTAAAAGTACGATGATGAAGAAAGATTCAGGACTAGGAATATGCTACTACTGCTGCTATGGTTGAACACATTCTTAAATCTTGATTATTTGTACGGGCATTAAAGTCAGGTGAATCACCTGTGGTATTTGCATATGGTGGTGTTAGACTTTAGATGATCAATTTTACGGCTGTTCCCATGAATCTTTTGCTGAAAGCTGATGTCCTCTTGTTATGTGAATCTTCATGCCAATGAATATCACCAGCTGAATGCAACAACACATGCTTACTGCTTGTACATGCATTCAAGGTGCATATTTGCATTCGTGTTTTATCTATTAAACGTGCTATGTAATCCGACCTGAAGAGTCCTGATATGACTGCCTTACACATGCTAAATGAATGCCGCAATCGTTTAAGGAAATCCTTGCAGCCACTTGGTATTCCTCTTGACTTATTTTGTGCCCCGACTCTGCGAACCATTCCTTCACTGCTTTCATTAGTGTGCACTTTATTAAGGCACCTGGTCATGACAATAGATCTATCGGTACTCAATGCGTACACAAGTTCTCCATTGAAGGATCTCCAGCGAACCACTACGAATTGGCATGCAAAGTGAGCTCGATTGGAAATTAGGGTGTGACCACCTTTGACCATGAGGGTAGCCATTCCCTTAGAAGCGAAGCGTGGTGGACCGCGATTTCTCTATTCAGTGACATCAAGACTGAGACCCCATAATATATCCCCTTTCATCGCACCTGTAATGACTGCATTCCTTTATACCCAAAAGGGCAAGTAAGCTCTTACATAACAGGAAGAGTAAACAAATTGATGGGATTCATGTATGCGTAAAGCTCAGTAGAGGATTACAATAACCCTCTGTTGATTCTGCCATTTGGTTGCAAACCGTAGCTACTGAGAGAGAGAGAGAGAGAGAGAGAGAGAGAGAGAGAGAGAGAGAGAGAGAGGCCATTTACCGTACGAAAGGAAGTCAAGATGAGAGGATGTGAGCGAAGAGTCGAATATGAAATTTCAATCTGTTGAGGACCATGACCAACAACTAGACCATTATTTAGTTCGTCACACCGTAGAGATAGCTGAGATCGACGTTCCATTCGCAAGGAAGACTAGACTACCATCTTCTATCAAAATTCTGACTCTTCCTTCGTAACGAAAAAGCAATTAGAAGGACCGCCATTTGGAAGAAGTGCCAGCTTCACTGGAGTTTCGGTGCCTTCCTCAACCGACAGGATGCCAGTATTGAAGTTGGCATCCGTTTTGACAAAACCAGGGCACGCGCAATTGACGATGATACTTGGGTACTTTGCGAGAATTCTGGTGTAAGCATTCAAGGCTGCTTTTGAGATGGTGTAAGCAGTCGAGAAGGCGGGCCAGCCTTTCGCTTCGGATGAACCGTCCTTGAAGTCTTCGAGGAAAGCCTTCACGATCCCGTCCACCTTCTCTACCGTGATGTTCTCGGGATCAATCAGAGTTTCCCTGGCCCATTCATTAGACACTCTCTGGAGAAAAAAAATCACCAAAACTAAGAAATGCTCAGCATAGATCACCCAAAACATATGTAAAGGAGCTTCAATCCAGGGATTAGACAGTTCTACAAATGCAAATTGGAGTTGAAGGCTTGAATCTAAATGCATATTATACAAGTCCAGATAATAAGAAAACAAAAACAGAAAGGAGTGGAGGGTTTATGTGTTGCAGTCTGTCAATTATCCAGCAATACATCTCTGGTGTGACCTCGTCCTAGAAGTAAGCTAATTCCACAAAATGGACTCTTCATCAAGGCAAAGGCCACCATACGACGAACACTCTCTCTCACTTAACGTCCTAAGGAAGGTTCATCTTTTGCTTTGGCGAGAACCAGACCTAATGTAATCGCCCAGAATATAGTTACCATTTACAAAATTCATATGGATATATTCTAAGAAATGACAAACTAGAGAGCGTCAGCGAGGAAATGTATATATCTGGTAGGAATTTCCCTGATTACTACAGCAAGCTGATCAAATAGTGAGCACAACTCAATATAGCTGCTTCGTGGGTTTCATCGACCACTGAAAATCTGTCCTCCTACAAACCTAATTAATCTAAGTTTAAATTTTCAACAGCCTAGTCTATGACTCTGTGCTTACCTCAAGCTTCCCCATGATGGATGAAACATTTACTATCCTCAGCGAATCAGATAGCTGGAGGAGGTCGATATGAGCCTCAGCCATTCATTTGGCCCCATGGTAGTTTGTTGGGTCATGATTTCCTTCCAATTGATTTGGGCACCTTCCTGCATCAGGAAGAAGGAAATCCACTGTAAGTCCTAATCAAGTTATCTTGGAAGACTAATTCGCTTGTCAAATTCATTTATCTTAACTTTCAAAATGTAGGTGGGTTTCCTTCTCTTAGTGTGCAATCCATTTATTTAAATGCGATTGTTTTACTCCGCTATGTTGCATAAGGAGATGCTTCATGCTATACTTCCTCGCAGTTTGCCGAGAAGAAAGACAAATTCTCAAGAAACCAAGCATCATCTACCAGCGCCATGGCAGAATAAAGCCTGACTTCGGGAAAAAAATACAACTAGATGATTTATCCTAAAATCAGTTCTGATCTTTGCTTGATCCACCTAATGCATGAGGAGAGTACCACATTTGGAACTTCCAGTTTTAATTTTCATGTGAAGCTTTTTTACTGGGGGAGCTTGCAATCGTCACCTACTCTAACTGTTATAAAGGCCAGAAAATCAAGAATTTGAGAACTTGCCTTACCAAAACCGGAGGCCCTTAAAGCATCACCATCGACAATGGCTCCAAGAACCCCAGCATTGTTCACCTGCATAAAATTTTCCCTTGTTTATTGCCAGTTTTTAGTTTTGGGTAGACAAAAGGCAGGGTCAGATAATAATTGGAAATGCATATATACCAATATATCTAGTTTTCCGAATTGGATCTTGATGAAATTTGCGAGGGCTAAATGCTAGAGGGATCGGAGACATCGAGCTGATGAAAAACTAGATAATCGGACAGACCTGAGTCTTTCAACTTTTGAATTGCTTCAAGCCCTCTTTTTTCATCTCTAGATATTAACACCACCGCAATCCCATTTGAAGCCAACTGCCTACATATTTCAAATCCGATTTCCTTGTTCGCACCTGTAACGACTCATACCTAAATATCGGAAAAGAAGGATAAGAAAGTTCTTTAAGAACAATAAGAACAAACAAATTGATGGAATGATGGACGTATGGTTGCATAAACCCATTAGAGAGTACCTCTCTGTTGATTCTTCCATAGGTTCTATCATACCCCAAAACTACAAGAAAGAGGGATGACATGGCCTTCCACACGAAGGATGCGGCCTAACCAATAACCTATCTCAAATCATATACACATATTAGATAAACCGACAAGTGGGCTACAACATTAGAGTTTCTATAATCCACCAAAAAGAATATATATAGCTAGAACTCAACCAACCCAACCTATAACAATAACTACATACACTACTTTCTTAAACCATACCTAAAAAGAAACTAATTCCCAAAAGTTTCCCACTGATAGTAGTCTCGCCTTACTCATCGCTACCGAGAGACCTGAAAACATAAAAGATGAGTGAAATGAGCAAATATAGTTCAATGAGTAGTACATATATTATAAATAAATTGAGCAACCATTATGCATGTATACAAAACAAAACCAAAATTTCATAACTCAAAACTCAAAGTATAAAATACATATTAAATCATATATGAATTGTTTCATTTCAATAAGGGTTTATATTAATATGAAAAACTCATTTAAACCATAATTAAATTCAAATATCAGTGGTCAAGTCTATTGGATAATTTCCATCAAAACCACATGTCAATGGTTCATCCATTGATCAATTTATTGCCCATCCTACTATGGTCATGACATAATGCCTAGTGACAAGGCGATCAAAAATCCCCCTTAGCAATGTTTACATCTTTAAAGTCGGTGGTTTAGCCAAGAAGGATATTATAAACCTTGTATGCATACTAATATGCCCCTCAATTGGCTCGTAACAATAATGAGTGTAAACAACCATCCTCCAATATAAAAAATCCAATCCAGAAATCAATCTCATAAACCAAGCAAATAATTTTTTGCAACATATCCATTTACCATGTTTCACCAATTTCTCAAATCATTCATAAATTTTCCATAAACTAGTCGCAAGGTAATTACATATACAAAATTGTCACGACACATTTCATATATATGTTTCTCAAACTGTTCTCAAATAACCAAGAGGCAATAAATACTCGATCTTGCTTTTACAAAATCATAGAAGATATAGTATCATTCATTTTGTTGCCAACGATCAAATAATAGATGGTGTCCTTATTGTCGGACTCGCGGCCTTATCAAATAATCGAAAAATAATGTTATAATAAAATAAAATTCTACCTCAATCATAAACAACTAAATTAAGCCTTAATACTAATAAAGCCAAAAAATACTTTGATTGGACGATGAGGGGCGTGAACACTTATCGAGCATTATGTTATGTAGTCGAGTCAACTTAATGAGATCCCAAAGGCATGCATATGTGAAACCCCCTTCCTCCTCTTCTTCTTCTTTCTTTCTTGTCCTTTCTCTTTCTCCATCCTTTTCTCTCTTTCCCAAACTGGTTTGAACTCTTAAAATGAGTCGAGCACCCAGTTTATCTCTCTTCCTCATCGATTTGACTTTTCAACCTTCTTATTCTTTGCTTCTCTTTATTTTAAAACAAGTGGCCCCACCACTTCCTTTTAACTTGATCAAAGATTTGAATAGGAAAATGATTATCTAATCGAAAATTTCGAATTTGAGTCCTAGATCCAAAAAATACTTTGATTGGATGAATGAGGGGCGTGAACATTTATCGGGCGTTGTGTTACGTAGTCAAGTCGACTTAGTGAGATCCCAAAGGCATGCATATGTGAAACCCCCTTCCTCTTCTTCATTCTTTCTTTCTTATCCTTTCTCTCTCTATCCTTTCCTCTCTCTTTCCCAAACTGGTTCGAACTCCTAAAAATGAGTTCAGCACCCAGTTCGTCTCTCTTCCTCTTTTTTACTTTTCAAGCTTCTTATTCTTTTCATCTTTTTATTTTAAAACAAGTGGGCCCCAACCACTTCTTTTTAACTTGATCATAGATTTGAATAGGAAAATGATTATCTAACCGACCCGTTACTTTACATAATTGATGGTGCATTATCGGCCACTAATCTCAAAGTTGGAAACTGGGGCACTGGCGGGTCCAATTTTATGTTTTTTTGACTTTTTTTTTTTATTAGTGCTACTTTACATCTACCTTTACCCTTATTTTCAGGTTTTTCTCTTGTATTCTTGCGGGGTGTGATAATCGAAACCTGTACTAAAGTGAAATTGTTCCACTCAACCCCTTTCAGAAAGTAAGGATTTAAGCCCCTACTTCTCTCTTATCACGTGGGAATGGTAGCCATTGAGATAAAACCCTATTAGTTAACTTGATGTGATTTCAACATTTGGAATATGTGTTTTTTTTTCTTGAAAATATTAATGATAAACAAATATTTTTCGAAAATCGTTTTTCAAGAAATTATTTTCTAGAAAATGCTTTGATTTCCACTTTTCAATTTAGAGCTTTTGTTTTCTTTACTTTTAAGAATGTATATTATTTTTGACCGCAAATATTTTTTCATTGATTAATAATTCTCGACAAGCTAACATGTGAAAGTCCGGGAAACTTGTTCACTTCTTTCATTCAAACAGACACATGCAGAATCACACCCCAATTTTTTCTTTCACACAACCAAGAACAGTTTTCATGGTTTTTCAAATGTAGGGGCAAAGAACAAACTCAACACACGCACACACGCTCACTTTCCCTTTGTATTGTGACTGCTTGGGGAGGAACGGGATTTCGCACAGCATATCCATGTCCTTCATATCCAGCCCCTTAAGAATAGTTCGAGGAATCGCCAATTCGGCAGCAGGGATAACAGCGCCGTTGACTCGAGCATTTCAAGATTGAAATCATCCTGAGCTCTGGTTTTCTCTCCAACCAAGAAATCAAACGATGGCCGAAGCATCAACCTTTCTTGCTAACAAGAGGTACCATTTTATTCTATTTCTCTCGTTCCTTTGTTTTCCTTTTGAATGGAAAAATGAAGTTGACTACATGGGTTTAGACTAATCCATGGATTGAACGGAACTATTTTGCAGGTATGCAGTCGTGACAGGATCGAACAAGGGGATCGGATTCGAAATATGCAGACAATTAGCTTCGACTGGAGTGACTGTCGTCTTGACTGCAAGAGATGAGAAGAGAGGCCTTCAGGCAGCTCGAGAACTCCAAAACAATGCCAGCCTTTCGGGTGGTGCCGTCGTCTTTCATCAGCTCGATGTGGCCGATCCTGCTAGTGTTGCTTCTCTTGTGGGTTTCGTCGCTACCCAGTTTGGCAGGCTTGATATCTTGGTAATGGAGCTCATTCTTTCTTCTTATCCTCTCTTTTCTCTTTTCCATCTTTTACTTTTGAAATCTTGTGGGAGGACTTGTGTTTTTCTCATCCTAAGGTCCAATTGGCTTTGGATAACATTAATCATTTGCAGGTAAATAATGCTGGAATTGGTGGAATCATCATGGACCGTAATGCTATGTCCAAAGCTGTTGAACGTGCTGGAGGTGGCTATGTAAGTAATGCGTTGGTGTACTTCTTCTTCACATAATACCAAAGAACAAGATGAGCTATCGCAATCATCGTATATGATGATTGAAGAATCTCATAGGCCTCTAACGTTTGTGCTAATTAAGAGAGCTGGCTAGTTGGTGCTTTTCTTTGATTCGTGGGTTTTTGGTTCTCTCTTGCTAATGTGTGTATTTTTTTTTAGCTTCTTTATATCATCAAGGCACATAAAGTTTCGTTACTCTGATTTCAGCCATTTGGCGAGGAAGTTTGGAAAGAGATATCGACCGAGGACTATGGAATGGCGGAAGAATGTGTGAAGACGAATTTTTATGGTGCCAAGTCAGTGACCGAAGCGCTTCTTCCGCTCCTCCGTCTGTCTGATTCACCGAGAATCGTAAATGTCAGCTCCACCTTGGGGATCTTAGAGGTAAAACAAGAATCCCTTTTTTTAAATCTTTTCGGCAATTCCCACTTAACTAATGGTTCAAAATGATAGTTACGCGTGACAATTTATGCTGAGAAATTCTCTTCTAATCGTCTTCTCTACTGGTTCAGCTCATACCGGGAGAATGGCCGAAGCAGGTATTAGATGATGTTGAGACCCTCACAGAAGAGAGAGTGGACCAAGTCCTGGAGTCATTCTTGCAGGATTTCAAAGAAGGGGACTTTGGAAAGAGGGGTTGGCCAACCCATATCTCAGCGTACAAGGTCTCGAAAGCAGCCTTGAACGCATTCACAAGGATCATGGCCAAGAAGCTGCCATCTTTCGTGGTGAACAGCGTGTGCCCTGGCTTTGTCAAGACCGACATGACTTGCAATACCGGACTCTTGACTCCTTCGGAGGGGGCCGAGAGCGCCGTTTGGCTGGCTCTACTTCCTCAGGGTGGCCCGAGTGGCCTCTTCTTTGATAGGAAGCAAGTCTCCAGTTTCTTGTCTCTCTCTAACTCGCCTTCCATTGTCAGGGGATGATTTCATTTCCTTTCTCTGTTTTTTTCTTTGGGGGTTCTTGTTTTGTCTTTGTAACAAGCACCTGTTTGAACATTTAGTGGGTAATAATATGGTGGTAGTAAATGGAATGCTTATGAGTGCTTCGATTTTTTTGATCTAGTGGCTTGCTGCGACACTTTCTCATCAAGATTGTGCCTTTCAAGTCAATCATATAAAAGAAAGAACTTTGCCAATTGCTTCAAAGCTCCAAATGGAGTGTTTCATTCTATAAAAGAAGAGAAGCTCAGCACCTCATGTGCGGTTTATTTTATTGAAGTAAATGCAAATTAAGCAAAGGTGACAGGCTACTCACCGATAACAAAGAGGAATAAAGATATCCCCGAGAGAGAGAGAGTTGGATTCCCTCGTTGATGAAATTTATCAGTGAGAGACTTCATATTCTAGTGATAGAAAATAAATAGTTCAACTTGTTCTTACAAAGAAAAATAGAGCTCCACTTCACTTACCTCTTCTCTTTTATTTTCCACTCTTTGAAGTAAAGGTGAATGTTCCACTTAATTCAGTCTTTCAAGCACTTAGAAGGTAAATTAATGGATTGTTTTAAAGATTGAGAGTTGTTAATTTCTATTCTTGATTATTTTACTTTGAAGGTAATTAAAACTTTGAGTTGTTCAAGCCCTCTATAAGGTAAGTGAAACTCTAAAGATTAAGTTTGATTGATCTATTTAGTACTTTTGACTTGATTGATTAATGTTTGTTAATTTAGCTTGTATATTAACCTCGGGTGTGATCAAGCTTCGATGGTAGTATGTTGAGATGTTGCATTTACTTGACTTTTTTTTTTGGTCAGACGTTTTCTTGACTTAAATCATAAGTATTTTTCATGTATTGAAAGCGTTGGTAGACTTCCCAAAAGGCTAGGTTGTATATTGGATGAGAAAAGTGTAAAACTATGGAATTTGGCTGTGAAAATGATATTAAAGTGATTTTGATAAAGTGTTGGCTGACTAATCATTTTATTGATTTTGGTTATTTAATCAATTTATGATCGAATGCCATTTTTGATAATCATCAATTGTTATGAGTCATTGATTCTAACCAACTATTGATTCTCTCTGACTAACTCACCAATTCTAACCGTTCTATAGATTTTGATCATCCAGCGAACTTTTTAAATAAATTGATTTCCTAATCCACTTATTGATTATGTCCATTTCAAAGTCGTTGATTTCTAAGTACCAATTCCCAGTTATTGATTTTTACGTGTCCATTTCAAAGTCATTAATTTCTAAGTACCAATTTGTTAACTCACCAATTATCCTTCTCTTCGCCTTCATCTTCTTCGTCTTCATCTTCTTCGGCTTCATCTTCATCTTTAGCAAATAATTTACATTTTCATGCTCATTTTTATTCCTTTTCTCTTCTAACCATTTTCTTAACTACCTTTATTCCCTAATGGATTAGCAAAATCAAAACAAAATTATATACGGAATAAAAATTAACTCTCTCGGTCTTTCACTGGCACATTCTTCGTGAATGATGGAGTTCTAGCAAGTTCGGTGAATGGTCTTTGTCAATTTTGCTGGTGGATGGTCCTTATTCCGTGAGGGCCGAGACATAATACACGACTATTCGACTACGAAGAACAATTAACCTTTTTGGGCGACTATGTCGCTCCCTCTCTTTTGCTGCTCTTGTTTGGCCTATTCTATAAGAACATTCTTAATTTGGACATGTTCGTCATGCTTTGGCTCTTTGCTAGGAATTTCAACACCTAATTTTGCCCTAATTCTTCAATTGAAGAACAAAACAAATCTTTGAAGAAGAAAACAAATTTCTCCCTAGTTCGTTAATTTTGGGCAAATAAGCCACACATAGAAGACGTCATTGAGCACTAATATGAAAAAATTGCAATGTCGAATTTTCAAGTAATTCAAATTTATGATGACATTAAAGTAATTTTTTTTTTTGCAGAATTGATATTTTAATCTTCACTTGAAAAGCTTTTGAGATTAAAGTAAGTATCGTATAAATGTTATGATATTTTTAATGTTATTTTTTTTTATATTTTCTTTGAAAGATATATCGGTCAAATCCGGCATGTGGTGGCTCTGACATTATCCGCTAGGAAGCAGGATTCAACTAGCCCGCTGCTAAACTTTAAATAAGAAAAAAGAAAGGTTGGAATCATTAAATTGAATATCAATATGGGCGGACCAGCGAGGTTTGTTTAATGTAATAAAAGCGAAGACGTTAAAAAAAGAAAGGTCTAAATGATGGGCCGTACTGATTTGCTCGAGATCTTAAGAGGACACGTGATTCAGGACCGCCGCCGCCTCCTCCGGCACGTCACCTCATTTATGCATCCATCTTCGCCCACTCCTTCTCCGACCTCTAGCGCCGCCACCGCCTCCTCTCCAACTCCTCCCGCGCCCTCTGCATCTGCACGCGCATCGGCCAGGAGGTCGAGGCCCTACGCGGCGTTGACCCCGCCGCCGCCTTGTTCGTTGTTTAAGCTGACCCTGGTCAATCCCGAATCAACTCAGATTCGAGGTCGAGCTAAGCTCTAGATCATAAATCTAGGGCTTGCTCAACCTTAGATCCAGAATCTACGGCCCAAGTTCGTCGGCCGAGCTCGAGCTCGACGACGAAGGACTGAGACGGCGGTGGGGTGGTGTTGGTGGTGGAAGGAGACGTTGTCGTCCCCGTCATAGTGAAAGGGAAGAAGAAGAAAAAACAAAGGAAAAAAGGGCGCCGGTGGCCGACGCCGGTCGAGTTGATGACCGACAGGTGGTCGTATTTCTGCAACGGCGAAGGAAGGCCGCTGGCGGCCGGAGTAGTGGCGCCGAGCGATCCTTGGTTCGGCTGGTTGTATGTGCGGGAGGCGTTCATGTTCGGGGAAGAAGAAAGCTCAAGGTTGAAGATGAAGAGGAAAAAGACAAAAATAGAAAAAAGACAAAAGAGAAAAAGGAAAGAAAAAAATAGAAAAATCAATAAAAAATTCAAAAGAATATAAAAATATAAAAAAAAAATCTTTGAGAGGGACTAGAGAGGTGAGGGTGTCACACGTGTCTTCCGGTGAGTAGACTAGGATTTTCACTATTTTCTGACAACGTGAAGTGCGCGTGAACTGTTGAAAATTACGTAAGAGATCTTAGAGATCTTTTGCAAGAGATTTTTTTTTGTGCAATTTTTTCGACCACAAATATTGGAGCTGGTGGAAAATTATCACTAGTGGTGTCCCCAATGACGCAGTACCTGCCTCCACCGAATACAGGAAGTAGCTAGAGAGAGAGAGAGAGAGAGAGAGAGAGAGAGAGGCCATTCCAGGTGGACGGAAAGCTATTGTCGGAGATGAAATCGACAGCGACACCATCCCTGTATTATTCATCCATGAAATGCATAAAATTTCTGTACCTACATACGCAATTTCACAGTAAAATAACTAACTTTTTCTTCTTTTCCCTATAAATAGTTAGAGAAATTACTAAAAAGAAAATCTTAAATCTACTACATTTATATCAAATTAGTCATAAATCTGTCAATTTAACTAATTTAATTCTAAACCTTTTATTAATTTGCCAATTTAGTTATGTTGTTTCATAAAATCTGTGCATCAAGTCAATTGTTGATATCACTACCTTTATGATGGAAATGAGACTAGACTTTGAAGATGTTTCAAGAATCAATAGAATAGTTATGTGGTGTAGTGATGTTTTGCTTCATCAAGCGAAGGCCTTTAATTCGGTTTTTGCATTGTGCTTGCTTAATCTCTTTAGTTATGGGGAAATTATTCTTACTCTTGCTCTTGGGTCGATGTTTCTATTCTTGACTCCAGAAAACGAATTTAGCTTAGAATGAGTGAAGGTTTTCTAATCTATATCATGTTTTTCATAATGTCTCGATAAATTTGAATGAATAATAAATGTCTCATTTTCACAAATCAATTATCGAGACTTATTAAGGCACCAAAATAATCACTCTATGAAGCAAATGACTTATGTATGACTAGAACTCGACGTGCCATTGGTCGTAATATATAAAATGAAAAAGAATATTAGTTTTTACTGCTTATTAGGTATAAATAGTAGATTCCTTTTGGTAAATTGAGTACTACTAATCTAGACATTAACTGTAAGCTAAGTTAAAACCTCCCAATGACTATTGACGTGTGCCGTGCCCAAAATCTTATGGTCCAATTATGTTATAGCAAACAAGATACCTAGAAATCCGTACTTTTTTTTTTTTGGCGTTCACATGATGAATTGTGTAGTACTAATTTGGGCAGTAACTGTAAGCCAAGATAAAACCTCCCAATCACTATTGACATGTGCTATGCCCAAAATCTTATAGTCCAACTATGTTATAACAAATAAGATACCTAGAAATCTGTAATTTTTTTTTTGCGCCACATGAAAATCCTCACTTTAGCATGCACACTTTCCCTGGATCCTTCCTGTGTAGCTTCATTTTAGATAAGACAAGAACTCCACTTTGATTAATATATGCATGTCATCCTGAGCTCTGGTTTTCTGCTGCCAAAAAGTCAAACGATGGCCGAAGCATCAACCTTTCTTGCTAACAAGAGGTATACATTTTATTCTCTCTCTTCTCTCTCTCTCTCGTTTTGTTCTCCTTTTGAATGGAAAAACGAAGTTGACCATATGGGTTTAGACTAATCCATGGATTGAACGGAACTATTTTGCAGGTATGCAGTCGTGACGGGATCGAACAAGGGGATCGGATTCGAAATTTGCAGACAATTAGCTTCGACCGGAGTGACCGTCGTCTTGACCGCAAGAGATGAGAAAAGAGGCCTTCAGGCAGCTCGAGAACTCCAAAACAACACCAGCCTTTCAGGCGGTGCCGTCGTCTTTCATCAGCTCGATGTGGCTGATCCTGCTAGTGTTTCTTCTCTTGTGGGTTTCGTCGCTACCCAGTTTGGCAGGCTTGATATCCTGGTAATGGAGCTCATTCTTTCTTCTAATCCTCTCTTTTCTCTTTTCCATTTTTTATTTTTGAAATCTTGTGTGAGGACTTGTATTTTTCTCATCCCGAGGACCGATTGGCTTTGGATAACATTGATCATTTGCAGGTAAATAATGCTGGAATTAATGGAGTCATCATGGACGGTAATGCGATGTCCAAAGCTGTTGAACGTGCTGGTGGCGAATTTGTAAGTCATGCATCGGTCTAAGTTCTTGTTTATATAAACCAAAGAACTAGATGAGCTATCGGGAATCCTAATATACGCTCTACTTGGTGCTTTTCTTCGATTCGTGGGTTTTTTTGGTTTTCTCTTGCTAATGCGTGCATTTTTTCTAGCTTCTTTTTATCATCAAGGCACATAAGTTTCATCCCTCTGATTTCAGCCACATGGCGAGGAAGTCTGGAAAGAGATATCGACCGAGAACTATGGAATAGCGGAAGAATGTGTGAAGACGAATTATTATGGTGCCAAATCAGTCACCGAGGCGCTCCTTCCGCTCCTCCGTCTGTCCGATTCACCGAGAATCGTAAATGTCAGCTCCGCCTTGGGGACCCTAGAGGTAAAACGAGAATCCCTTTACCTTTTCTGCAAATCCTGCTAAAACAACTTAAAAAGTCGTTTAATATGGTTTAAAATTATAGTTACACGTGAAAATATATGCTGAGAAATTCTCTTCTAATCGTCTTCTCTACTGATTCAGCTCATACCGGGAGAATGGCCGAAGCAGGTATTAGGCGATATCGAGACCCTCACAGAAGAGAGAGTGGACCAAGTCCTGGAGTCATTCTTGCAGGATTTCAAAGAAGGGGACTTTGGAAAGAGGGGTTGGCCAACCCATATCTCAGCATACAAGGTCTCAAAAGCAGCGTTGAATGCATACACAAGGATCATGGCCAAGAAGCTGCCATCTTTCTTGGTGAACAGCGTGTGCCCTGGCTTTGTCCAGACCGACATCACTTGCAGTACCGGACTCTTTACTCCTCCACAGGGGGCCGAGAGCCCAGTTTGGCTGGCTCTGCTTCCTCAGGGTGGCCCGAGTGGCCTCTTCTTTCATAGGAAGCAAGTCTCCAGTTTCTAGTCTCTTTCTAACTCGCCTTCCATTATCAAGGGCTGATTTCATTTCCTTTCTCTGTTTTTCTTTGGGGGTTCTTGTTTTGTCTTTTTAACAAGCATCTGTTTGAACATTTAGTGAGTAATAACATGGTGGTAGTAAATGGAATGTTATGAGTGCTTCAACTTTTGGAGTAGGAGTATGGGGTAATGATGACAATTGCCCTATCCTTCTTTCTAAGATCAATGCTTTGTAATCTATTTTTTTGGTGCATGTATTAATATATGGAAGAGGAAAGTTAAAGGAAAGATGCTTATGGATTATTTAAAATTGTTAAATTTTTTGTTACCGAATGGTGTGATCATTTTACTATACTCCCTTTTGTTTTGAAAGAATAATAAATAAATTAAGGAATTATCTTGTGTTGGGTGTGACGTTTTGAAGCGTTACAAAGGGATTGGGGAGGAGGGCTTGAAGGAGAATACTACTTGTAATCTTAGAATTCAATGAGTATTTCTTAACAATCATTTCTCCTTCTTAATAGTATCTATGCTCGGATATAAATGTCCAAAATGTATCATTTTTCCCTTGCTGGCAACGCAAGGACCAGGTGGCAAGATAATTGACTCTTTTTGTAGTTTTGATTTATGCATTAGTGGAACACTTAAAAGTATAAAATTCTGAATACACTAGGTTGATGGGAAAATGCACTCTCAAGATTGCTCAAAAGGGCGGGACCAATTGAAGTGCGCAAAAACTAATCAAGATGTCAACATCACTACACAAAAAAATAAAACAGAAAAAGAGAGAGGACCAAACCAAGCAGAAGACAAAAAATGGGTCCATTTGGTAGCAAAGGCATATTACCGACCCTGAAACCCTATGAATTAGTCAAAGGCCATGGCTACTAGGGGTGTCAAACAAACATATCCAACCCGACCCAAACATGACCCGAACACGACCCGAACACAAAATAAGTATGGTACATGTTTCGGGTTTTAATATTGTTTGGGTAACAATTATAAACATAAATAGAATACATGTTTTGGGTCGGAACACGACCCGAACAATGATGTCCGACCCAAACACATTAAAAGTTTTAACCCAAATACACCCACCCAAGCTATTTCTTCTACAACTCCTTCTACTCGCAACTCATCCAACACGTCTCATCTCACGGGTTCGTCGTTGTCGCCCCTCAAGTCGGACCCAATCTCTCTCCCTCTCCCCCCTCTCTCTCCCCATCTTCCATATGATTTGCTTCTTTTCGCGGTCGGCCGACGAGTAACTTTAAAGGAGGGAGTATTATCCGTCTGTGGATATGTTCACGGACAAGTTGGACGAGACATTGTGGCATCATGTAAAAACATTTCGAATTCCCTTTGTCATATTTTTTATTAAAAAATTATTTGTCTCGGAAATGATCACGGACGGGTTGGACAAGATTTCGCAACGTCACGTAAAAGTATTTCGAATTCCCTTCATCATATTTTTTATTAAAAATTATTTGTTTGCGGAGATGTTCATAGACGGATTGGACGAGGTATCACGCGTCACCTAAGAATATTTCGAATTCCCTTTGTTATATTTTTTATTAAAAAATTATCTGTCTCGCGGAGATGTTCATGGACGAGTTGGACGAGATCTCGCGGCGTCACGGTTTATGGACGGTTGGATGAGGTCTTGCGGCGTTACGTAAGAGCATTTCGAATTCCTTTGTAATATTTTTATCTAAAAAATTATAATATTTTTTTAAATAAAAAACTCGAAACCCGACCCGAACCGACCCGTTTTTTTTGCTTCATGTTTTATGCATTTCGGGTCGGGTCGGGTCGGGTCAAATGACATGACCCTTATTGTTCGGGTCGGGTCGGGTAACATCAAGACCCGACCCGACCCGACCCGTTGACACCCCTAATGGCTACATCACCTATTCCAACTTGGAGTCTAAATGAGTCCTACATAGCTTTTTTTTTTTTAATGGAATTTAAAATTCTTGGTGGCTTTGTTGACCTAAATTGGAGTCTAAGGCAGTCAAAAAGCGAGATGATGTAGCAAATAGTCTAATTAACTCACCAATTACCCTTCCCTTTGCCTTCATCTTCTTTGTCTTCATCTTCTTCGGCTTCATCTTCATCTTTAGCGAAGAATTTACATTTTCATGCGTATTTTTATTCCTTTTCTTTTCCAATCATTTTCTTAACTACCTTTATTCCCTAACGGATCAGCAAAACCAAACAAAATTGTATACAGAATAAAAATTGACCCTCTTGCTCTTTCGAAGGCATATTCTTCGTGAACTTGCAATCAAGAATGATGGAATTCCGGCAAGTTTGGTGGATGATCTTTGTCATGGCAGTAATTTTGCTGGTGGATGGTCCTCATTCTGCGAGGGCCGAGACATGGTGCAGAACTATTCTACTCCGAAGAACAATTGATTCTTTTTGACAACTGTGTCACTCCCTCTCTTTTGCTGCTTTTGTTTGGCCTATTCTACAAGAACATTCTTATTTTGGACATGTTCGTCATACTCTGGCTCTCTACTGGGGATTTCAACACTTAATTTTGCCCCAATTCTTCAATTGAAGAACAAAAAAATCTCGATTGAAGAACAAAACAAATCTTTGAAGAAGAAAACAAATTTAGCTCTAATTCATTAATTTTGGGCAAATAACCGACACAGAGACAATGTCATTGACCACTAATATTGGTGATTTCACTTTGCTAGCAAGCCATGTCGAATAATTTATATAAAAAAATTGTCATGTCGGATTTTTAGGTTACTTAAATTGACAATAACATCGAAGTAATCATTTTTTTCCACAAAATTGGTACTTTAATATCTGCTTGAAAAGTTTTGATATTAAAATGAATGCCGTACGGAAGTTATGATAATTTAATATTATTTTTTTTATATTTATTTGAAAGACATATAGGTCAAATTTGTCATGCGGTGGCTCTGACATTATCCGCTAGGAAACCGGATTCAACTTGCCCACACGCCAAACTTTGAATAAGAAAAAAGAAAGGTTGGAATCATTGAATTGAATGTCAATGTGGGTAGACCAGTGAAGTTTGTTTAATGTAATAATAGCGAAGAGATTAATAGAGGTCTAAATGATGGGCCCGTACTGATTTGCTCGAGATCTTAAAAGGACACATGATCTAGGGTGCGGTTCACTGGGGTCACTTGAAAATGATATATAGAGAAATGAGCCCCTCAGAGATGAGAATTTTAAATTGAAACGATAATTAAAAACTCATATGTCCATCAATTTTGCATCACAATTAACAACTCAAATAAAGGAACTATAACATAGGAAATATATAAACATTAAAGACATGGGGAACTACCAAAATATAGAGACATTGCAACTAGCTAAATATTAAAGACATAAGAATTAGAAATCAAAGAAAATGCTAAGAACTAGAACTTTGACTCTTGAACTGACATCACAATTAAGATCCATCAAATTAGGACTTTATATATGTCCAAAACATACCATTTTGGAAGATTAGCGATATCCAAAGAAATTACTTTACATAACCTTTGGTTGTTAGATAGTTGATTACTAGTCTTAGAGTTGATGATAAACTTGTAAATTGACATCTAGATAGCCGATTGACAATTATTCTTGTGAGTTGATAACTAGTATGTAGAATTGACGTCTTTAATGTTGACCCACCGGATTAGATTGTAGCTAATTGACTATACTTGGATTGAGCTTTTGAGTAATGGAGCCCGATGCTCCCACGTAGCTCGGTTTTCTTTTGCAGGCCCACCGTGCTTGTTTTTCTCGACCACAAGTATGGGAGGCGCAGGAAAATATCACAAATGAAGCATGCAGTGACGCAGATTGAGCTTTCGAGTTTATCGATACAGCCCGATGCTCCCACGTAGCTCAGTTATATTTTGCAAGTCCATTGTGCTTGTTTTTCTCTTGACCACAAGTATGGGAGGCGCAAGAAAATATCCCAAATGAGGTATGCAGTGACATAGTTCCTGTTGGAGGTTATAGGTTTGAGAGAGAAGAAAGCGTTTTATGTTATTTGAAGTATTACACCAAAAAACGTTAAGCTTGGAATGCTCAACAGTGTTACCTTCAGCGTAGGGAAACCCTAGAGTTTATATATATGTAAGTTATTGAGCTCCAGCCTATATGAGCCCAAATAACCATGCTTTTACCTATTGAGCTTGTATGTGAACATATTATTTGGATTATATTAACAATATATCTAATAATCTCCTCCTATGTTCACCATATAGCACAATCCAATACGGTGGTCAGTATAATGTTCAAACAAACATGAATCATCAACATTCAATCCAAAACAATCAACTCGAATCGGTCAAAGAGTTTTTTTTTTCCCAGTAGTAAAATTTTAAACTCAATCATCATTTATAATCCAAATAAGTGAATCAAGAATATCATAGGAACTACGCTTTGCCATTATAATCAAAGCAAAGTGTTAGAAATAGTGCACCTTGAAGTTTTCGGAACCACAAAGTCGAATAACTCTCTTAACCTTGATCAAACCGCTCACCAAAACAAACCAAAAAAAAAAAAAAAAAACAGATATGGAGCGCCCAAAAACCTTAAGATGGACTGCCCCTTTTGTCGAAATTCGCTAAAAATTCCAATGAAAACTTCCGGGTGCCGTAACTTCTCCGTCCGACCTCCGATCGACACGAGTGACCACTCAAAACGTTTGTATCAACAAGTAGAACAAAGCCCAAGTGGTTTCACCCTCTAAAATTGGCTATAATATTTGGATTTTTGAATCAAAGATTTTGGTCACCCGAAATTTCAAACTCAGATCCTGCCCAATACCACCGTCGAAATTGAAAGTAAATTATACCTTTGAATTCGTCTTGATGAAATCTTTAAGAAGACACCTTACTCGCTTAAATCCGACATAAGAATCTAATATTTCAAGAATGTTGGGGTTATAGATTTGAGAGAGAAGAAAGTGTTTTATGTCACTTGAAGTATTACACCAAGATACGTCAAATTTGGAACGCTCAACAGTGTTACCTCCAGCTAGGGAAACCCTAGAGTTGATATATATGAAAGTTATTGGGCTCTAGCCCATATGGGCCCAAATAACTATGCTTTTATCTATTGGGTTTGTATATGAACATATTATTTGGATTATATTAACAATATATCCAACAGTTCCTGTGTAGACGAGAGAGAGAGTTAGGCAACCCATACCTCAGTATACAAGGTCTCGAAAGCAGCGTTGAATGCACACACAAGGATCATAGCCAAGGAGCTACCATCTTTCTTGGCGAATAGCGTGTGCCTTGGCTTTGTCCAGACTGGCATCACTTGCAATACCGGACTCTTGACTCCTTTGCAGGGGGCTGAGAGCCCAGTTTGGCTGGCTCTGCTTCCTCAGGGTGGCCCGAGTGGCCTCTTCTTTCATATGAAGCTAGTCTCCGGTTTCTAGTCTCTTTCTAACTCGCCTTCCATTGTCAAGGATGATTTCATTTCCTTTCTCTGTTTTCTTTGGGGGTTCTTGATTTGTCTTTTAAACAAGCACCTGTTTGAATATTTAGTGGGTAATAACATGGTGGTAATACATGGAATGTTTATGAGTGCTTTGAATTTTTTTGATTTGGCAGCTTGCTGTGATACTTTCTTATCAAGATTGTGCCGTTTAGGTCATTCATATAAAAGAAATAAATTTTCCAATTGCTTCGAAGCTACAAATGGAGTGTTTCATTCTATAAAAGACGAGAAGCTCAACACCTCCTGTGGGGTTTATTTTATAGAAGCAAATGCAAATTAAGTAAAGGTGATAGGCTACTGACCGATAACAAACAGGAATAAAGATATCCCCACGAGAGAGAGAGAGAGTTGGATCCCCTCATTGATGAAATTTATCAGCGAGAGACTTCATATTCTAGTGACGACAAAATAAATAATTCAACTTGTTCTTACCTTGGAAGCACCGACACTCTTCGGGAGTCTTTGTATTGTGTCGAACACTCCGATACACGTTTGACACTCTTCGACACTCTTGGATACTCCTTGACATTCGGTCAACACATGTCGGAAAATTCAACACCTAGTCAATTTTCTCAACACTTCTGACACTCGAGTCAAAATTTCGACATGTGAGTTTCCTACATGTGAGGCTAACTTTAAAAATTTTCAGTAACAAGGGTTAAAATGTATATGTGTGAAAAAATTAAAAAAAACAATAATAAAAATAATAAATGGAAAAGCAAGAAAAATATAGTATTATTTCCTCTTTTGACTCTCGTTTTCCGATACACAATGCACCCCCAAGTTTTTTTCTCTTCTCTTTTGACATGTTTGACACTTGAGTCTAGAATGTGAATTGTTTGTTTTTTTTTTTTTTTTTTCCAAATTTTATGAAATATTGGAATGGAATTGAATTTGTCAAATTGAAATAATGAATAATATTAATAAATATTGGATTAATATTTTTAATGTAAATTCAATCTACGCCTTTGTATTATTTATTTATTTTGAATTTGAATCAAATTAATTTCATCAAAATAATCATAAAAATAATAATTTAATATGTATATATAAAAATATACATTTAATATACAACGTGTTCCAATGTGTCAAAATTCTCTTTTTTTGATAACAACATATCGATGTGTCATGTCGTGTTATGTCGTGTGTTGCGTGTCGGTATCGGTGCTACTTAGGTTCTTACAAAGAAAAATAGAGTCCCACTTCACTTTCCTCTTCTCTTTTATTTTCTACTCTTTGAAGTGAAGGTGAAGGTTCCGCAGAATTCAGTCTTTCAAGTGCTCAAAAGGTAAATTAATGGATTGTTTTAAATATTGAGAGTTGTTACTTGATTATATTACTTTGAAGGTAATTAAAACTTTGGGTTGTTCAAGCTTTTTTATTAAGGTAAGTGAAATTTTAAGGATTAAGTTTGATTGATCTATTTAATACTTTTAACTTCATTGATTAATGTTTGTTAACTTAGCTTGAATATAAACTTCGAGTGTGATCAAGCTTCAATGGTTGTATGTTGAGATATTGCGTTTACTTGACTTAAATCAATAAGTAATCTCATGTATCGAAAGTGTTGGTAGACTTCCAAAAGGCTAGGTTGTTTATTGGATGAGAAAAGTGTAAAACCATGGAATTTGGACTTGAAAATGATATTAAAGTGAATTTGATAAAGTGTTGGCTAACTTTCCATTTTATTGATTTTGGTCATTTAATCAATTTATGATCAAATGCCATTTTTTGATAATCACATATTGTTATAAGTCACCGATTTTGACCAACTATCGATTCCCTCTGACTTGTTCACTGATTCTAACCATTTTACCGATATCGATCATCCGACCAACTTTCTAAGCAAACTGATTTCCCAATCCACTTACTGATTGTATCCATTTCAAAGTCGTTGATTTTTAAGTACCAATTCATAGTCACTGATTTTTACATGTGCTACTTCAAAGTTGTCAATTTCAAAGATGTTGATTTTTTTTTTTCTAAAGTTGCCCATTCCAAAGTTGGCATTTCCTAAGTGTCCATTTTAAGTTGTGGCTTTACAAGCATTAATTTCTAAGTTGTTGATTTTCTACTAAGTCCCCGATTAAATGATGATGGCTTTACTGGAAGTGAATGAGAGTATGTGTGTCAAAATGCATGTAATTATTTGTTTATTATTATTTACATAAGAAATGATGAGCTATTACTTATGATAAAAGATAGTTATTGCGAATTATTGAATGGTGTATGTGTAATGCCATGTGATGAGGATATATGCCATGGCCTATTCGTGAGAGAGCGAATTTCCCTGTATGAGTATGTGTGATAGACTTTAGGAAAAGACAAATATTCTATTGTCTAGATATGAGTCTTTATAAGTTTGAAGGGATATGAAACTCATATAATTTATATGTGATATGAAATGGTTGGGTAATGAGATATGACTTGTATGGCTTGAGTTGATCATAATCATGTGGTTGTACAACGACGTATTTATTCTTGCCGATGTAGATGAAGCTTGTGATGAATGGCATTGTAGTTTGGTCAAAAGATATTTATGATTCCGTTCCCCATGAGTTGGTGGGAGGATGCCTCATGAGTTGAGATGGAATGTGATTAGTGATAAGTAAGAATTATGAACTCACCCATGTATATCATTAAGTTACTATGTGGTATTTGCACATGAAATTATATGCCATTTGCTGGCATGTGAGTAATAATCTATATTGATTTGTGGTTTCCATTGGCATATCATGATAGACAATATAGTGCATCTTCATTTGTCACGCATAATTATTTTATACTTGTATTGAACTTACATTATTTTGTGGATACCGAGTTTGAGTCATAAGAAAATCTCCTACCTTAGACTTAAAGATTTCATTTACCGAGTCTTGATTCGCCCCTTTATTGTTCATATTTGTAGGATAAATCACTCACTACTTTTGCTTTGATTATGAATTTCAGATGTGCTTATACTAGAATTGATAGTAATTTATACTAATTGCAGTTCTATCGTATGTATCGACGTGAGTTTGCAAGAGCAAATTCCACATCAATTTGTTGTTTGGTGTTTTAACATTGGTAGGGAGTTGATTGAATCACTACGGAGCTTTGATGGTCCCGACTTTGATGGCAATGGCGATGGCGATGTATTAATGGGCAAGATTGTCAATTTATAATGTTATGACTTGGCTTTTGTATAGGCAAATTTTTGGAGCAAGAGAATGGGGGTAATGATGACAATCGACCTATCCTTCTTTCCGGGATCAATGCTTTGTAATCTACTTCTTTTGGTGCATGTATTAATATTTGGAAGAGGAAAGTTAAAGGAAAGATGCTTATGCATATTTTTTAAACTTGTTAAATTTCTATTATTGAATGATACAATCATTTTACTATACTCTCACTTATTTTGAAAGAGTGATAAATAAATCAAGGAATTATCTTGTGCTATGTGTGATGCTTTGAGGGATTATCTTGGCATTCAATGAGTATTCTTGAATAATCATTTCTCCTTCTCAATAGTATCCCATGCTTGGATATAAATGCTTAAAATGTCTCATTTTTCCCTTGGTGGCATTGCAAGGACCGAGTACCAATAAGGTGTTGTTGGCTTAAATGGCAAGACAATTTACTCTTCTTGTAGTTTTTGATTCATGTATTGTTGGAACACTTAAAAGGATAAAATCTTGAATGCATTAGGCCAATGGGGAAATGCAACCAATTGAGGTGTGCAAAAACTAATCAAGATGTCAACATCACTATAATATTTTTTTTTAATAAAAAAAGCAGACCAAGCAGAAGACAAAAAATGGGTATGTTTGGTGACAAAGGCATATTATCGACCCAAAAATCTTATGACTGCGTTTAGTTGTCTGGAAAATTTTACCTGATAGAATAAGATCATATGATAGAATATGATAGGATTTAAAATATCCTATGTAATGTTTGGTAATGTCCAGATATAAAGGAACAAAATTAGATTAAACATAAAACATAAAAAACATTTTTTTGAGATTTGGAAAAAAATATGATTATTAGAGTGGGGAAAACTAATTATGATGTTGCCCAGGACGACCACCTTTGTCGTCTAGAATGACCACCTCTGCCATCCCACCTCCACTCTAGTCCATACGGTTATCATAAACTTGCCTTGTCCTTCTCGATCATGCTTGTCATCCATCCTCTCTTCCCTGCTGTCCGTGTTTCTCTAAATCACAAAGTCTAAGCATCCAGAAGGAGAATGGAAAGTTTTAGGCCTTTCTCAACTAAACCAGAATGCAGAGCATAGTTGAAGCATCCGGATTTGATATACATATGGATCATCCATTCTCTTACTTGAAGATTATCCATGGACATATGAGATTTTCATTTTCTTTAATGCAACAAAAAAAGAAATATATAAAAAGAAGCAGAAGCATCCCATCGATTGACTGAGGCGACGAGGAGCAAGGCGTTAGATGGGGCAAGGGAGGTTGCACATGCCGTTGTGGAGGCATTGGGGCTAGGATATGACTTGACGTTGACCTCAGGCTCAGGTACTGCAAGAAGTCGAGAGAGGGCGATGACAGTGTGAGACAACGTCTAGATGGCAGCGATGAAGGTGGCTGGCGGTGAGAGGAGTTGTGCGTGTGAGAGAAGGAGAAGGCAAAAGGAGAGCATAGGGTTTCTTGAAAAATAGATCAACAATAGAGATCCTATCTATGTCTATCCTAACCCTCTTCGGATTGTTTTATTCGGGCTATATCCCTTCTATATCCGAACTTATCCTATTCAAGATAGCTACCAAAGATGGGATAGAATAAAACATATCCTATCCTTGCTTTTATCCGATCAACCAAAGGCCTCAATGAATTAGTCAAAGGCCATGGCTACATCTACCTATGCCAGCTTGGAGGTAGTGAGCATTACAAATTCATGGGAAAAAGATAACTTTTATACAAAACCCATTTTAGTGTCCAGTGTTTTTTGAGCTATCACTTGAGTATCATATGAATAGAAAAATGATAACTTAAGTGTCTTTAGCGATAAATTCCAATGATTTCTCCTACATAGCTTTTTTTTTTTTAAATGGAATTTAAAATTCTAGGTGGCTTTGTTGACCTAAATTGAAGTCTAACACGAACCAAAAAAGAGATGATAGTCTAATTAACTCACCAATTTCCCTTCTCTTCTCCTTCACCTTTTTCGTCTTCATCTTCATCTTTAGCAAATAATTTTTCACTTTCATGCACATTTTTGTTCTTTTTCTTTTTCAATTGTTTTCTTAACCACCTTTATGTCCTAACAGATCGGCAAAATCGAAACAAAATTGTATACGGAAGAAAAATTGACCCTCTTACTCTTTCGATGGCACGTTCTTCGTGAATTTGCAATTAGGAATGATGGAGTTCCAGCAAGTTTGGCAGATGATCTCTATCATCGCGGTGATTTTGCTGGTGGATGTTCCTCATTCCACGAGGGCCGAGACATGGTACATGACTATTCGACTCCAAAGAACAACCGATTCTTTTTGGCAACTATGTCACTCCCTCTCTTTTGCTACTCTTGTTTGGCCCATTCTACAAGAACATTCTTAATTTGGACATGTTCGTCATGCTCCGACTCTCTACTGCGAATTTCAACACCTAATTTTGCCCCAATTCTTCGATTGAAGAACAAAACAAATCTAGGGCTTGAAGAAGAAGAAAAATTTAGCCCTAATTCGTTAATTTTGAGGCAAATAACACATACATAGACCGCATCATTGAGCATTAATATTGCTGATTTCACTTTGCTGGCAAGCCACATTGAACTATTTTTGTACAAAGAATTGTCATGTTGGATTTTCAGGTAACTCAAATTGGTGATGGTATTCAACTTATCAATTTTTTTTTTTAGAGTTGGCACTTTAGTTTTCGCTCAAATAGTTTTGGTTTTAAAGTGAGCAATGTGCTAAGTTATGATACTTCTAATGTTATATTTTTATATTTATTTAAAAAAAACAAATCGATCAAATCGGTCACGTGGTGGCTCTGACATCATCCTTTAGTAAACATGATTCAACTAGCCCACATGCCAAAATTTGAATAAGAAGAAAAAAAGGTTGGGGATCATTTAATTGAATATTAATATGGGAGGACCCGTGAAGTTTGTTTAATGTAATAATAGCGAAGAGATTAACAGAGGTCTAAGCGATAGGGCCCTACTGATATGCTCGAGATCTTAGAAGGACACGTGATGAAGGCGCGGTTCACGGGGATATATACATATACATATACATATATATGTAGTTTTTTTTGGGGGGGGGGGGTGTTCATGTGAAAATGATATATAGAGAAAGTAAGCCTGTTAGAGATGAGAGTTTCACAAATTTTAACGACAATTGAAAACTCATATATTCATCATCTCCGCGTTACAATTAACAAATCCTTTATAAAACTAGGACATAGGAAATATATGAACATTGAAGACATGGAGAATTACCCAAACATCAAAGCCATTGGAACTAGCTAAATATTAAAGATATGAGAATTAGAATGCAAATAAACTCCTAAAAACTAGAATTTTGACTCTTGAACCTACATCACTATTAAGATTCATTTAGGACTTTAAATACGTCCACCAGCCTTGACTAGAAAACAACCATTTCAGAAGATCAACAATACCCAAAAAAATTACTTAGCATAACCTCCAGTTGTTAGGTAGTCAATTACAAGTCTTGGAGTTGAAAACAAACTTGTAAATTCACATCTAGGTAGTCAATTGACAACTATTCTTGCGAGTTGATAACTAGTACGCAGAATTAACATCTTCAATGTTGACCCACTGGATCATATTGTAGCTGAAATTGGCCTTTTGCTTCCAAACATAAGGATTGAGTTGTACTAATCGATGATATCTGGATTGAGCTCGCAAGTTGATCAATAGAACACGATACTACCACGTCGCCGGGTTATCTTTTGCAAGTCCATCGGTGCTTGTTTTTCTCTTGACCACAAGTATGGGAGGTGCAGGAAAATATCACAAATGAGGTATGCAGTGACGCAGTTCCTGTGTAGACTCAATAGAGAGAGAGAGAGAGAGAGATATCACAAATGAGGTATGCAGTGACGCAGTTCCTGTGTAGACTCAATAGAGAGAGAGAGAGAGAGAGAGAGAGAGAGAGAGAGAGAGAGAGAGAGAGAGAGAGAGAGAGGCCATTCGCAGTATGAAAGGAAGTCAACATGAGAGGATGTGAGATCGAGCCCACGGAAAACATCTAAAAGAGTCGAATATGAAAGATCAATCTGTTGAGGACCATGTTCTACAGCTAGACCATTATTTAGTTCGTCACCCGGTAGAGATGAGCTGAGATAGGCTTTCAATTCACAAGGAAGACTAGACTACCATCTTCTATCAAAATTCCGACTCTTCCTTCCTAACAAAGAAGCAACCAGAAGGACCGCCATTTGGAAGAAGTGCCAGCTTCACTGGACTTTCGGCACCTTCCTCAACCGACAGGATGCCGGTGTTGAAGTTGATGTCCGTTTTGACAAAGCCAGGGCACACACAATTGATGATGATACTCGGGTACTTTTTTGCGAGGATCCTGGTGTAAGCATTCATGGCCGCTTTTGAGATGGTGTAAGCGGGCATGAAGGCAGGCCAGCCTTTGGCTTCGGACAAACCGTCCTTGAAGTCTGCGAGGAAAACTTTCACGACCCCGTCCACTTTCTCTTCCGTGATGTTCTCAGGATCACTCAGACTTTCCCTGGCCCTTTCGTTAGAGACTCTCTGGAGAAAAAATCACCACAATTAACAAATCCTCTGCATAGATCACCCAAAACATATGTAAAGGAGCTTCAATCCAGGGTGAGACAGCGCTACAAATGAAAAATAGAGTTGAAGGCTTGGATTTCAGTGAATATTACACAAATCCAGAAAAGAAGTAAACAAAAACCAAAACGAGTGAAGGGTTTTTGGGTTACGGTTTGTTAATTTTCCAGCAACAGATTTCTTGTGTAACCTCATCCTCAAAGTAAGTTAATTCCACAAAATGGACTCTTTATCAGAATGAAGGCCACCTTACGGTGCACACACACGCTCTCTCTCTCTCTATTGTTGTCCTAAGAAAGGTTCATTTTCAGCGATTGATGCAGAAACCATATACAAAATTCAAGAGGATGAATCCTAAGAAACCATAAATTAGAGAGCATCAGCATGGAAATGTATTTGTCTAGTAGGGATTTCTCTCATCACAATAGCAAGCTGATGAAATAGGGAGCACAGCTCAATATGTCTGTTTAGTGGGTTTCATCAACCGCTGAAAATCTGTCCTGCATCCTGATTAATCTAAGTTTAAATTCTCAACAGCCTATTCCATGACTCTACGCATACCTCAAGCTTCCCCATGCTGGATGAAACATTTACTAATCTCGGCGAATCAGATAGTTGGAGTAGGTTGATATGAGCCTCCACCATTCGTTTGGGCCCATAATAGTTTGTTTCAATACACGCCTCAGCTGCATCATAAGGTTGGGTCATGATTTCGTTCCAATCGATTTGGGCACCTTCCTGCATCAACAAGAAGAAAGTTCCTGGTAAGTCCTAATCAAGTAATATCGGAAGACTAGCCACTTATCAATTCATTTTGTCTGAACTTATAAAATGTAAGTGGGTTTCCTTCTCTTAGCATGCAATCGGTTTATTGAAATGTTTTCCTCCACTATGTTGCATAAGGATATGCTTCATGCTAAACTTCCTCTCAGTTTGCACAGAAAAAAGGTACCAACATCAATAAGACTTTTTATAATTTGCAGACTAGCCAGGTTCTTAAGAAACCAAGCATCATTTGCCAGCGCCATGGCAGAAAAATTTCTGACTTTGTATAAAAAAAAAAGTAGATGATTTACTCTAAAGTCAGTTCTCATCTTTGCTTGATCCACCAAGTGCACGAGTAGAGTACCACATTTGGAACTTCCAGTTCCAGCTTCTCATACTCAGCTGTTATAGATGCTAGAAAATCAAGAAATTGAGAACTTACCTTACCTTCGACCCCCCCAAAAATAAAAGAACTCACCTTACCAAAACCAGAGGCCCTCAAAGCATCACCATCTATAATGGCTCCAGGAACCCCGGCGTTGTTCACCTGGATAAAATTTTCGCTTGTTTATTGCAAGTTTTCAGTATTGGGTTGACAAAAGTCAGGGTCAAATGATGATTGGAATTGCATATATACCAATATATCTAGCTTTCCGAATTGGGTCTTGATGAAATTTGCGAGGGCCAAAATGCTAGAGGGATCAGAGACATTGAGCTGATGAAAAACCAGGTAATTGGATAGACCCGAGTCTTTCAGCTTTTGAATTGCTTCAAGCCCTCTTTTTTCGTCTCTAGATGTTAACACCACCATAATCCCATTTGAAGCCAATTGCCTGCATATTTCAAATCCAATTCCCTTGTTTGCACCGGTAACTACTGCATACCTAAATTCCAAATGGAAGGATAAGAAAGTTCTTAGAGAACAATAGGAACAAAAAAAATAAAAAAAATTGATGGAATGATGGACTTATGGATGCTAAAAAACCCATTAGAGGATACCTCTTTGTTGATTCTTCCATTGGCTCCTTGAAGTGCCTGAACTGTTGGAAAACGAAAAGCTAACTAGCTCTCGATTTTCTGTTACATAAAAGAGGCAAGGTCATAGGGTATCTTTTACAAGAGATTCTTATGTGCAATTTTTCTCAACCACAAATTTTGGAAACTGCGGGAAAAATATCATAATAGAGTACACGATGACGCAGTACCTATGTCGCTATGAATCCAGAATGAAATGAGAGAGAGAGAGAGAGAGAGAGAGAGAGAGAGAGAGAGAGAGAGAGAGTACGGCCATTCCAGGTACTAAGAAAGCTATTGAAGGCGATGAAAATGACAAGGACACCATCCCTATTTTTTTCGACCATGAAACATATCTAATTCTAGTACGTACAAACGCAATTCACTGTAAAATAACTCGCCTTTTCTTCTTCTGCCAAGCTGTCTGAAATGTTCCCCAGAATTGGGACAAAATCATTGGTTTGTGGATCAAGTCAACTCTAGGTCCCCTTCATGGTGGAAATGATATTGGAGATTCATTTTATTAGACTTGGAGATGTTCAAGGAATCTAGAGAGCAATTACGTGATGTACTTTTCATGAATAATTTCCCATGGATCACGAGGAGCACGCTTCTAAATGGTTGAGACTCTTTGAGACTCTAAATGGAAAAGAAAATTAGTTTTTATTACTAAATATATATGAATAGTAGATTCTATTTAGTAAATTGGGTAGCATTAGACTTGTCAAAATAGATCATAAATCCATTTATTAATTTATATATGATGGGTTGAATTATTATATGGATAAGTTATATTAAGTAAATGGGTTTAATCATAATATAAGTGTTAAGTGGATTGTAAATGGGACCCAATCTATTTTTATGACTCTCTTTTCATTTTCTCTTGCTCTCTCTCGATCTCATACTCACTTACTTTGCACTCTCACTTCTACATTTGATTAACTATGGAAGTGTTTTAGTAATATGGGTTATGTCAAGAATGGTATGGACCGATAGATAAATATGTCATAAACAAGTTAATGGATCAATTTGAGTCAGATCATTTATGACCTAACCCAAATCCGATATGATCCACCCATTTGATGGTTCTAGGTAGTACTAATCTAGCTAGTAGCTATAAGTTAAGCTAAAACCTCCCAATCACAATTAACATGTGTTATGGCAAAAATCTTATACTCCAACTATGTTATAGCAAACAAGATACCTAGGAATTTGTAATTTTTTCTTTGTGATACATAATCTTACTTTAGCATGCGTTTTTCTCTTTACATAAAGCAATACTAGAACTTTATAACTCAAACTCAAGGTATAAAATACACATTGAATCATATATGAGTTGCTTCATTTCAACAAAGTTTTGAACAAGTAAAAAAATACTCATTTCGTCAATAATATTAATGGTCCAATACATTGATCAATTTCAACAAATCACATATTAGTGGTTTATTCAATTGATTAATCTCATAGAATCATGCATCAATGCTCCATTCCATCAACCAATTTATTGCTCAATATCCTATCATGGTCACAGCACAACGCTTGGTAACAAGGCGATCAAGATTCGCCCCTCAATAAGGTCACCAATTACAAAGCTAGGGGCTTGGCTGAGAATGATATCCTAAACCTGCATACCCACCCCCTCATCAGGTTCATAGTCATATTGAATATCAAACAACCACCCTCCAATATTGGAAATCCAATCCAATAATACATTTTACAAACCAAACAAATAACCTTTTTGCAATTTAGCTCATCTGCTAGAAATACCTTTTCATAAAGCATTTCTCATTTCATTCATAAACCCTTTCATAAACCCTTTCATAAATTAGTTTAGAAATTAGTTTTACACACACACACACATTTATTACTTTACCATATCTTGCATAACATGGTTTGTAAACATTTGTAAATAACAATGGAGTAGTAAATGCTTGATTCAGCTTTTTATACAACAACAATGTCATTTCCTGACTCATACTACATATAATTCATATTGCTTTCGAAATATGAATTTCCTAACTTGTATTACATAGCTGATCCTGCTGGTGTTGCTTCTTTTGTGGATTTCGTCTATAATCGGTTTGGCAAACTTGATAGCTTGGTAATCGAGCTCATTCTTCCTTCTTATCCTCTCTTTTGTACTTTAATTTTTTTCGATCTTGTGGAAGACTTGTTTTTCTCACCTTTCCGATTGCCTTTGTTTCCTGGTCGACTTACACATTTTAGCTCAGATGTAAATAATCTAAAAGCTGATTTCGATATTGGTTTGAACGGTCATGTGGTTGCAACTAAATGATGCAGGACTTGGGGGAAACATCACGAGCCATGATGCATGTCCAGAGCTACCGAACGAGCTGGTGGTGGCTTTGTAAGTCATGCATCGGTCAAGTTCTTGTTCATATGATACCAGAGAACTGGATGTTGCATGTGATGATGGATGAAACTCAAAGGTCTCCATTGTTTGTGCTAATTAAAAGAGATTTCTTTCCTCCAATTTCAGCCATTTGGTGAGGAAGTTTGGAAAGAGAGAGAGATCGAGGACTACGGAATGGCGGAAGAATGAGCGAAGAAGACCAATTATTATGGAGCCAAATCAGTCACAGAAGCGCTCCTTCTGCTCCTTTGTCTGTCCCATTCACCAAGAATTGTAAATGTTACCTCCACCTTGGACATCCTAGAGGTAAAATGACAATCGCTTTTTTATACCTTTTTCGCGAATCCTAATGAAAGAACTTAGACGTTGTTTCATATGGTTTGATATGATAGTTACATGTAAAAGACATGTTGAATTATTCAGTTAATACCGGAAGAATGGCCACAGCAGGTGTTGAGCGATGTCGAGACACAGAGAGGGGACCAAGTTCTGGAGTCATTGTTGCAAGATTTCAAAGAAGGGGACTTCGGAAAGAGGGGTTGGCCACACATCTACTTTGCCTCCTTGAGTGCGCGCACAAGGATCCTGGCCAAGAAGCTGCCATCGTCCTCGGAGAACAGCGCGCGCCCTGGCTTCGTCAAGACTGACATCACTTGCAATTCCAGAATCTTGACTCCATCACGGGGGCTGAGAGCTCGGTTTGGCTGGCTCTGCTTCCTCAGGGTGGCCCAAGTGGCCACTTCTTTGATAGGAAGCAAGTCTCCGGTTGCTTGTCTTTTCGTAACTTGCCTTCCCTTGTCAAGGAATGATTTGATTTTCTCTCTGTTCCCTTTTTTTTGTCGTCTTTGTAACAAGCACTTGTTTGAACATCTTGTGAGTAATGACACGATGATAATATACGAAATGTTTATGAGTGCTTTCGATTTTTTGAATCTAGTAGTTTGCTACGATATTGTCTTACCATGATTGTGACGCTTGAATGGCTTTATATGGAGGAATGTTGGAAGAAGATTTGATTATGTAGTCCGATTACAATTACATAAATCACGGATTAGATTGATTTGGTCATAGGATATCTTCAAATAATCAGTTGATATAATAGGAATTGTAATCGTAATGATTTTATTTGATTTTCCTTTGCTCTATAAATGTAGACATGTACATGTACAAAAACATACAATACAATACAATTCTTCATTCGACATTTCTTGTCATGGTATCAGAGCGAAGCGTTCTGATCTAGCTTCCGCAAATTTTTTTCTGAATTGCCTTCGGTAGTCTTTCAATTTTTTTGCAAATCCTACCTGCAAAACAAATTGACACGCTGGTTAGGAATTCATCTTTCAAACAAACACCATACCCAAGAACCAAAACAGACCAACCAGCAGTGACATAAACCAAGAGACGATTCCACCCACCATGGAGGAATCATTCCAGAACTCTACTCAAAATCAGGTCTCAAACCAGATCAACCAAACGAACGATTCTGAGCAGCATTCTTCCGCTCCGTTGCCCACGCCGCCTCAGCCTTCAGGCCCAACCCAATGGCCACCGATGCATTGGATCCCAATCCAGAGCCCATGGGTCGTTGGACCCAACCAACAACAGTGGGCCTCTCATGGCCCACCTGCAGAAGGCACAAATTTCGGCCCTTCGGCTGATGGATCGAGCTGGGCACCTCCGGATCACAGACCCGACTTGGGTCCGACGGGTCAAGGGATGAATCCCTACCCGGGATTACAACCCGGCATCTACCCGTACCCTATTCTTGTCGCCGGTCACCGTCCATAACTTGGTGACGCTCTCTATATGTCGCCGGCCGACGGATCGGAGCTCCGAATCATAAATTTGCAGCTTACAGGTCCCGACAACTACAACGCATGGGCTCAGGATTTTCGACGGTCTCTCGTAACCAAGGACAAAGAAGGATTTCTTGATGGAACCGTGCCTTATCCCGACGACGACTACATGCGACGATGTTGGCGCAAATGCAATCAACTCGTGCGCACTTGGATCGGAAACTGTATAGCCCCTGATATCACCGCCGGGCTCCCACCAACAGAGGATTCAAAGCAAATGTGGGAGAATATTAGAGAAATGTACGGGAAATTGGACAGAGCAAAGCTTTTCTCGCTCACTCAAGCTTTGTCGGACTTGAAGCAAGGGAACCTCTTGGTTATCGCTTGCTTCAATCGACTCTCGGCCATTTGGAATGAGCTCGAGGCAGCTGAGGAAGAATTGAAAGGACCCGAAGCAACGCTCGAGCAATACAGACAGATGAAAGAGAGGGAGAAAGTTACCCGGTTCTTGCTGATTTTGAACGACAGCTTCTCGACGTTCCGATCACAGATACTCGCCATGGATCCCGTCCCTCCTCTCGGCCGGATCTATCAATTGGCTGTCCAAGAAGAAAATCAGATGCTAGCCACGACGGAGTATGCGAAAGGAGGAGAAGGAGTGGCTCTCGCCGCTCCGACGGAGTCGCGCTCGTCGCGACGATCGTCCAACTCTCTTGGGCCGCCGCTGTGTACAGAGAACTCGCTGAAGTCTTACAAAGCGCTCAAGAATTGGGAGGAGGAGGAAGAGAATAAACCTAGAAGCTCACGGATGGATGGCTCAGATCTAAAGAAGAAATCGGATGGCTCATATTTTATGAGCTATGGAGTAGATTCGGGTGGCCCTCCTCATGCCACGTCAGCTCCGATTTTCGGACCATCTAATGGTCCTCAAAGTGCCACGTCATCAAGAGGAAATGGACAAAATTTTAAAAATAAAGGTAAATACTGTGAATATTGCAAGCACCCATATCATACAATTGATACTTGCTGGAAACTGCATGGAAAACCGACTGATAAAGAAAAAAAGGAGAAATATTTTTCTGCTTATCAGGTCATGACCCAAAGGACTACAAATGCAAATCGAACAATCATCCATGATCAGTATGAAAATATCATGAGGAGCTTGAATCAGTTGAGGATTGCAGACAAGAATGCAGGTTTATCAGGTATCTCTATTTCCGAAAATGATAAATTCTCAGTTGATGCATGGATAATTGATTCTGGCGCTAGTGACCACATAATCTGTGATGATCATTTTTTTTCTCACATTTACAAAAAATCTCACCATGATATGTCCGTCCGTTTTCCTAATAGTACCATCACTTATGTTACCAAGGTTGGTACCGTTAATCTTAGTCAACACATTATCCTTAAAAATGTCCTATACATCCCTGAATTCGAGTTCAATCTTATATCAGTATCTAGGATATGTGTCACGCCCCGACTCTCGAGCTCGCGGCAACCCCATTACCTTGGTCGATTGAAAGCGACGTCCCAAGACCCGTTGACGACCATTTATTTTATCTTTCGTTAAGCGCAAGCGGAAAGACGAACCATCCCCGAGACAAACAAACAATCAAACAAAGGGATAGAGGGATGAACAACAATGACAACAACAACTACTCATTTATACATCTTACTGGATTAACCAACGGATGATCGTTTTCCGAATTACAAGCTCGACAAAAAGGGGCCGATCCATCCTCTAAGCGAAACCAAAAGAACTAGGCTAATCCAACAGTACACAAAGAACCCTCGGGTTCAACACCACGGTCACTCGGACCCATCGGACTCAAGCTCCGTCAAGTCGATCACCGGAGAAGCGGGGGCGGGATTCTCCATTGCGGGTACGCCATTCTAAGGACCGAAAATGTTTACCACGACGGGTTGAGATAAAATCTCAGCGAGTTCTTCCCCCTAAGCCCCGGTTAGTACGCCAACTCAACTCGGGGTATCTCTCCAGAACCACCCCTCACTCAACCCAACAAACAACCAAAACCAAACAACAGCCAATAACAAACAGGGCAACCAACAATCATACAGTCGGTTTGCATGCAACCTTATCCGGTATGCCATACCCTGCATGTCGAATCTCATACAATGCAAGCAAGGCACATGGCCGTTAGATGACATAATTCATCAATCACATGCGAGTCGCGCCACAAGCGATCTCACCTGACCATTGCCACACCCTGCACGACTGTCAACTCATGCGTGCGTACCACAAATCATCACGACATTAAGAGCATGCGAATAATCAGAGCATCTCACACAACTTCCTCATGCCTCACACCCACACATGCTCCGATTATTACGACCCCTCCTCCTGGGTCACGGCACAACCTTATGGTTGGCGGTTCCTGGCTAAACCAGCTTCGTCCTCTTTACCTCGAGGCACGGCGACGTCAATGGCTCACTCCCAAGACGGCATTCCCGAAGGAGCACAAGACTCGCCCACTACCGCAGTCCCGCTGCGACAGAGGCCCGGACCCGCCCCCATACCGCGGTCCCACATAGAACCCCCCCCGTCGGGCATCCGACCGAAGTCAGGCGACCCACTGGCCACGGCACAACCCCATAGGGATTGGCGGTCTTCCGGCAACGCCGGGCTCTCCTCTTAATGTGACCATGCAACACATCATCAAGCAATCCATTTATATCTTTGCTCTGTCGTGAATGAAATATCACTCATGCTCATGCGACATGCCATTTCAGATAACTCACGCAATATGTCATGCGATCTCACTCGACAATTTTCCAAAATTTAATTTCCAACCAACACTCGATCACGCATTTCATCATCAATCATGAGTATAATTAACAATCGGCACTTCAATTAATCATAACAATCAATAGCACATCAAATTCAGACAAAAATTAGCTTCTGTATGAACAGTGCCGTGAACAGTAATTATGAACAGTAATCGTGAACAGTGATCGTGAACAGTATTTATGAACAGTGATTTTCCCGAAATTCAATTAATTAAAACATTTAATCCAGAAAATAAAAAAAACATTAATTAAAACAATTAATCAATTCAATTAAAGCAAATCATGCTTAATTAATCACATAAACACAATTAATCCCAAATTAAGCACAAATTAAGCCTAATAAGCAAAATTAAGCTAATCTAATCTTAACCATCTATCTAACCACTTATCTTAGGGCTAATACAACTTAATTAAACCCCTTAAACCAAGATTAACACTAACTAACCAACCTTAAGCAAGTTTAGGCACTAAATAGGGATTAGGAGCTAAACTCACCCGTTAAGCGGGCCGGCGACACGGACGCGGCGGCGGCGACGAACCCGACACCCGGGGACCTCTACCATGACGATCCAAGGCGGTCTCGGGGCTGAGAACAGCAGCAACAAACTCGAAATCCCTCTGCAACTCTGAAAAACTGACTGCACAGGAGGAAAGTTGCTGACCGGAGTTGAACGGGCTGCCCGGAGCTCCGGCGAGCGGCGGGCCAGCGATCGGCGGCACCTGGGGGTCGAGGGGGAACCACTTGTGGCTGGTATGGGCGGAGATTGGGTCGGAAAGGGAGGAAAATGGCCGAAACAGCAAAACAGAACAGCAGCAGGCGGTCAGAAAACGGTCCGGCGACAGCCGGCTTTCGGCCGGAATACGGGATGATCGGAGGCTCCTTCCGGCGATCGGCCAACGCTATTTGAACGGAAATTCTCTTCTGAACGTGATGGTGGGTGGCACGAGACGAGATTCCAACGGGAAGGCAATGAACAACTCGATTTTCGGTGAAAGGTCAGAACTGAAAAACTGAAGGAAGGAAGGAAAACTAGGGAGAGAAGGGTGTGCGGTTTGGGGAAGATGAAGAGGAGAGAGAGAGAGTGAAGTGAAGGCTGAAGGATAAGGCTTATCCAAGCCATCAAGGCTTGCCCCACTTGCCAAACAATGACCTCATCTTCTCTCTCTTCCTTTTTGACTTTTCTTCAAAATATCCAAGGGCATTTTGGTCATTTCCACCTTGCACATTTCCCAATCTGTCCTTGGGCTGAAAATGGAGGACGGGCCTAGGAAATGGGCTTGAAAATGAATAGGAACGGGCTCGGGAATTTATTGGGCTTGAATCGGCTCGGTTTTAAACAATGGGCTCGGAAGGGTAAAGGGTCGGTTTGGCCCAACGGGCTCACTTGCTTGCCTCGGGCCTTCCATGGTGGCTGTCCCACCTTGGGCGTGAGGCCCACACTGTTCTTGCCCGGCCCACGTCCTTGTAGGCTCGTTTCCTCGGTTCGAAAGTCACTTTTCCAATTACTCGGCTCAACCGACAGTGTCGATTGTCTAAGAAGCATCGTCCAAAAGTCCTTCTCGAACATTCCCAAAAATTCAAAGTCCAATATTGGATTCTCATGCCATGTTAATTTCGCCCGAATGCCATTTTGGTACTACTCAGACTGACAGGCGACTTCGAGGATTCACGCGTAACCGACTCGTGCCAATTCACGTTCAAGACTTCTCGACACATGGACGTCCTTGACTACATGAAATTGCGAAGGATCGATTCTTATTTCAAAGTACACGATCACTAAAGATCGACATAGGGCCGTTCGCGAATTCGATAACAGTAGACGGAATCACCCGTCGTCCCATTATTTCTGTCCGCAAATCGACTTCTATTCGTCCTTGGAATCGGCCTGCATATCTACAGGATCGTCCTTACGCAAGTCTCACGGTCGAGTCGTTTTCCCAAGTCAAGTTCTTTAGTCGCACGAGTTCTGTCCTCATTAGCCTTTCCCCTCTAGGTCAGTATCTCAGGAGTGATCAGTTCCGAGTGAGATCAACCAACAATGCATTGACGAAATTAACACTCGTTCCTCCCTAAAAGGACTCGAATTTCAGGATGTTACATATGTGAGGACAATCATTGCCATGTTATATTCAATTCCGAAAATTGTCTCTTTCAGGACCATTCGACTGGCAAAATGATGGGCTTGGGTAGTGTTGCAAAAGGATTATATTTTTGGATTAGGCTTCCAAGGAATTTTGATTCCTTATTACCAAATAAAGGCATTTCATGTAATGCTACCAGTAACAATAAAAGTTTTCTTTTACATCAACGTTTGGGACATAGCGCTCATTTTCCTTATCCAAATTGTCCAATTTGCCCCTTAGCAAAACAGTCTAGATCATCATTTCCTGTTAGCACATCACGAGCTACTAATCCATTTTCCTTAATTCATGTGGATATATGGGGTCCATATCATACTCCTCATCGTGACAGATCTCTTTTCTTCCTAACAATTGTGGATGATTATACTCGTGCTACTTGGATTTTTCTCATGCAATCCAAGAGCCAAACATTTGCAAATTTGTCAAATTTCTTTTCATTGATTAAAAATCAATTCGAAAAATCTGTCCAAAGGATTCGCACAGATAATGGGCGAGAGTTTTTCACAACAGAATGTAAATCTTTCCTAGCTTCTCATAGGATACTTCACGAAACTTCCTGCGTCTATACTCCTCAACAAAATGGGATCGTAGAACGCAAACATCGCCATCTCCTAGAAGTAGATCGTGCTCTTAAGTACCAAGCATCCATTCCAGAAAAATATTGGGGAGATTGTGTAGTCACAACGGCTTACTTGATTAATCGCATGCCGACTAGAATTCTTGAAGGACGGTCCCCTTTTGAAGTGCTTTTTGGAAAAATCCGGAAATTAGACACTTGAGAGTTTTTGGTTGTTTATGCTATGCAACGACTGTGGGACCTCGAGATAAAATGGACCCTCATGTTGTTCAATGTATATTCATGGGATACCCCCATCTACAAAAAGGTTACGGGGTTATGGAGATATCCACAGGTCGATTTTTTGTTAGTCGAGATGTTGTTTTCCATGAAGATGTATTTCCATTCCAAGGATTGAATAATTCCTCTGAGGCACATGAATTTGAATCCAACCGTCGAATATTTTTATCGGAAGAAGATTTATCTACAACTTCACAATATATCTTTGTGCCGCCGAAGCAAATGTTAACAATCTCGGGATTACCTAATTAGGAAGTTGAGTCACCAGCACCACCCAGTGAAAGGGGCGATTCCCTAGCCTTGTCTCCTTATCAACTTACGAATGAATCCTCTCCAGCATCGTCTCAACAGCACATTGTTGAACCACCTCGGCGTTCCAGTTGTCATGTACGCCCACCTACATGGACAAAGGACTACATATGTACTACTTCAAGTTCTCAAGGTACACATTACCCTATATCCTCTTATGTTTCCTTCAATCGACTATCACCAGAACATATGTGTTGTATTAGTCGTATATCTGAGGAACATGAACCTTCCATCTATGAGGAAGCGGCATGTAACCAACGATGGCAACATGCTATGGAGGCATAATTGGGTGCCCTTGTGGATAACCATACTTGGGATATAGTCTCTCTACCTCCAGGTAGAAAACCAATTGGGTGCAAATGTGTATATAAAATTAAACACAGGGCAGATGGTTCTATTGAGCGATACAAGGCTCACTTGGTTGCTAAAGGATTTACATAACGGGAAGGTTTCGATTATCATGAGACCTTTTCTCCTGTTGCCAAGGAAGTAACGGTTCGATCTTTTCTATTTATCGCTACGTTTCGCAATTGGGAGCTCCATCGGATGGATGTTAATAATGCTTTTCTCCATGGAGATTTAGATGAAGAAATCTATATGGAACTACCACAAGGTTTACGCAGACAGGGGGAGACTCGGGTACGTCGTCTACGTAAATCCTTGTATGGACTCAAACAAGCTTCTAGACAGTGGTATGCAAAATTTACCGCTGCCCTCACAAGTGCGGGTTTTCGGCATTCCAAGTATGATTATGCATTATTCACATGGACGGAAGGTACTTCATCAATTTACTTGTTGATTTATGTTGATGACATTCTCATTATGGGAAACGATGATCTTGCCATTAAGAAGTTTAAAGAATTTTTGCATTTTAATTTCCATATTAAGGATTTGGGACCTCCTAAATACTTTCTTGGAATTGAGATAGCTAGATCTGACAAAGGAATATGTCTCAGCCAGTGAAAGTTAATCTTGGAGATTATATCTGAGGCAGGATTATCAGGATGCAAACTGGCAACGATTCCCATTGAACAAAATGTCAAACTCACAACATTTGAATTTGATAAAGGCTCATTATCACCTAATGAAAACCCATTGCTTCGTGATCCATCAGGTTATCAAAGGCTCGTTGGGAAGTTGATCTACCTCACTATGACTAGGCCTGACATATGTTATGTAGTGCAAATACTTAGTCAGTTCATGCATAATCCGAAACAATCCCACATGAATGCAGCATTGAAAGTTGTGAAATATTTGAAGGGCAGTCCAAGTCTTGGAATTTTATTATCTCGGGATTGCAACTTGAAAATGACAGACTATTGTGATACGGATTATGCTACTTGCCCAATGACAAGAAGATCTATCACGGGTTTTTGCATAAAGTTAGGAAGATCCTTGATTTCATGGAAGACTAAGAAGCAATCAACCGTCTCTTTATCATCAGCTGAATCAGATACCGAGCCATGGCAAAAACAGTTTGCGAAATAGTTTGGATACGAGGTCTACTATCGGATCTTGGAATAGAGGTTGATGGGGCAACTATGTTGTTTTGTGATAATGATGCCATGCTTAAACTAGCAGCAAATCCTGTCTTTCATGAAAGAACAAAACATATAGAAGTTGACTGCCACTTCACTCGAGAAAAAATTCAAGGATGAGTCATTACAACTCAAGGTATTGGAACTGCGAAGCAGCCTGCATACATATTTACTAAACCTTTATCCCAGAGACAACACAAGTATCTATTGAGCAAGCTAGGCGTCTTCGACATATATGAGCCGCCAGCTTGAGGGGGAGTGTTGGAAGAAGATTTGATTTTGTACTCCAATTACAATTATATAAATCATGGATTAGATTGATTTGGTCATAAGATATCTTCAAATAATCAGTTGATATAATAGGAATTGTAATCGTAATGATTTTATTTGATTTTCCTTTGCTCTATAAATGTAGACATGTACATGTACAAAAACATACAATACAATACAATTCTTCATTCGACATTTCTTGTCAAGGAAAGAGCTTTGCTAAATGTACAAAAACTCTAGGTGGAGTCATTCATTTGCGAAAGAACAAAAGCTAACTCCTCTGTGCGATCAATTTTATTGTGGCAAATGTGAATGAAGTAAAGGCGATAAACTACTAACCCGTCTAGATTAGATAACAAATAGGAATAAAGATATAACTTTTGGCAAGTCGATTAGAAAAGAAGAGCCGATATTATTAGCTTCTTCGCTAAATCAATTATAATCTTGTTCTAGGGTATGTGAATTTTACTATGTGTTGTGTTCTATAAATGACATTTTCATTTCATCTTAAATTTTAACTCTTATAACAACGAGGGAAAATTCCAAATAAGGGCTTGAAGTGTTCTTATTTTCTCAAATAAGGACGTAAATCTTATTTTAAATAAGAACCTGAAGTATCATCATATTTCTCAATTAAGGATTTAAAGTGAGCTTTATTTCAAATAAGGGTTTAAAATTGCCATATTAGTTTAAAAAAAAGGCCTGAACTCACCAAATGAAATGAACAATTTTGTCTTGTTCAATTTTTTTTTCATAAAAAATAATAAAAAAAAAACTTAAAAGAAAAGGAAAAACAAAGGCGGGAGGGAAGCAGGAGAGGGAAGCAACCCTCTCCCAAATTTAGGCAAGGGTCACCGCCCTCGCCTTGGCCTAGTGGCCCTTGCCTAGTGCACCTAAACTAGATTTGCGAGAGGATTGCCACCATCTCCTACGTTTGGTGAGGGTCCCTAGCCCCCGCCTAGGCTCTTGCAATCTCGTTGGCTAGTGTTGCTACCCCATCGATGATGGGGCGGTGGCCACAAGTGAGAGAGAGTCCCTTTCGCCTCTGTTCCTTTTTTTATTTATAATTTTTTATAATTATGACCTAATCTAATTTAATTTAAAATTAGATTGTGTTTGGACAAAAATATCCTTGATCAACTAGAATATTTTGCCAGTCAGTGAGTTGATGAGACTATGCGTTTATTTGAAACAACCATTTCCATTTCAGACTTTTTCTTGAAATTGATATAGCTATTTCAAATTCTTATTTGAGAAAATGATGGGGTCCTTATTTGGAATATGCACAAAGAATGGAATAGGCAAAGATGGTCATTGGATTTTTTCAATTTAGTTTTGGAATATTTTGTCTAATTAGATCCTTAAATTTTAAAATTTTCCCGTCCGGATTGTGCCGCCCGTTGAAAACGAAAGTAAAATGTAGCTGTCATACCGTCGTAACATACGGACGTGACAGAAAACAAGCAGAGGGAGAATCCGGGAGGCGAGTGAATTCGGCCGTCTGTTAATTAATCTTAAAAAAAATAAAATTGACTACATGTTAATAAGCTTCCTATCAAAATCGCTGGTGAGCGTTCGGACCGCGAAACACTTGGCTCTAATCTCAGCCACACAAGTGGCAACATGATGTTGTCATGCTCACCACAGGAGCTGCGTCGATTCGAGTACATCGGTTTCACCGGGGAGGTTTTGTTTTTCTGCGATTCTCGTGTTGGTGTTCGCTGTTCATTGGCGCGGAAAAAGAGAGATTGCTTAACTCATTCGAACGCCAAAGGACAAAGTGGTTACTATACATTCATGGCTGCCGAAGGTTCTGGAGGTCCTTAAATCTATTAAATAGGGAAAAGGTTCATAGGTTTTTGATTTGTCTTCCGTCCACAAAGCAAACCAATGGCAGAGTCTACCGAGAGGTATTCTTTCAAAGTTCACTGCATACTTTCTTACCCATCACCCTCCTAATAATTCCATTCATTTGCTTGTTCTTTACCGTTCCCTAGAATCTACTCTCTTACGCTGTTAATTGCATCCTTTGGGTTTTCTTCTTGGGTGTGTGTTTTCAGGTATGCAGTGGTTACAGGTGCAAACAAGGGGATTGGGTTGGAGATATGCAGGCAGCTGGCTTCAAATGGAATCGTGGTGATATTAACATCTAGAGATGAAAAAAGAGGGCTTGAAGCAGTCCAGAAGCTCAAGGACTCTTCGAGTGGTCTGTCGTCTGATCACATTGTTTTTCACCAGCTTGACGTCACTGATCCTGCTAGCATTTCGTCCCTTGCGAATTTCATCAAGACCCGATTCGGAAAGCTCGACATTCTGGTACAAAATCGGAGTCTTTTTGGTTATTAATTTTGTGAGATTGTTAGGGGTGATCTGATATGATGAGTTATTGAAAGCGTTGAGAGTTCTGCTGCAGGTAAACAATGCCGGGATTGGCGGAGTCGTTGCAGATGGCGAAACCTTGAAGGCTTCTGGTTTCGGAAAGGTAATAAGGGACTATTTCTAATTGGCGCTAGGAGTTCTGATTGTCTAGTCATCGCAAAACTGATTAGGATCAAAGTATGTGATGATCACAAGTCCTGGCAAGGAACTATTTCAAATGAGCACTCAAGAGTTTCAAGTTGCACTCTGCTCAACGTTGATGAGTTATTAATTGGCATCGGGCTTAATAAGATTCCGGCCAGCCTTAAAACAAGCTTGCATAATTAAATGTCTCAAGTTCAAATTTTTCGCCCTTTCTGAAAGCTCGGTAAATTGTGAAGCACCAGGACCAGTGGGAAGTATTAAGGAGTTTTCTTCTTGTTGATGCAGGAAGGTGCCCAAATCAATTGGAAAGAAGTATTGACCCAACCTTATGAAAGAGCTGAAGCGTGTCTGGAAACAAACTATTTTGGAGCCAAACGAATGGTCGAGGCTCATATTGACCTCCTCCAACTGTCCGATTCGCCTAGGATAGTGAATGTTTCATCCAGCATGGGAAAGCTTCAGGTGAGCCTGGATTCAAGTCAGTTCTTGAAAATTTGAAATTACATTAAGCAGTAAGATAGGACAGATTTGATGGAAACTCAGCAATGATATAATTTTCAGTTGAGCTCCACAATTCATGAGCTTGCTATTTTAATGAGCAAAATTGAGATGAGGTCCAAAAATATTTCCACCGGCCCTGTTTACCTATTGGTTTCTTAGAAATTGGGTAAGCAGCTGACATTGTGGACCATTGCATTAGGTGTTTGTTCTCGCCGAGAAGCTTCTGCCCTTTTTAGCTTGTTTCAATTGCATTGCATCACATGAACTCCTTTTAATAACTATCTTCAGTGAAGTTGTATACCTAGTGCGCCCTTTACGTTAAAAATAAAAAGTTCCATTTTGTGGAATTGGCTAGCTTCTAGGATGGGGTTGCTCTAGAAATGTATTGACTGACTTGTTATAAACCATTCCCCATAAACAACTAATTTGTTTTTTCTTGATTTAATCAAGGAATGCGCATCTAGCTTCAAGTCCCACTTGCATTCTGTAGTGCTGCTTATATGCTGGGCTGAAGTTCCTCTGGGTAACCTATGCCGATGGTTTAGTTAATTTTGGTGTTTTTCCTTTCAGAGAGTGTCTAATGAATGGGCCATGGGGGTTCTGAGCGATGCTGAGAATCTCACGGAGGAGAAGGTGGACGGGGTTGTGAAGGCTTTTCTTGAAGACTTCAAGAACGGTTCTTTTGAAGCCAAAGGTTGGCCTGCAGTCTTACCCGCTTACATGGTCTCAAAAGCAGCCATGAACGCTTACACTAGGATCCTCGCCAAGAAGTACCCAAACATCATAGTGAACAGCGTGTGCCCCGGGTATGTCAAAACGGACATTAACTTCAACACCGGTATCTTGTCGGTCCAGGAAGGCGCTGAAAGTGCCGTGAAGTTGGCACTTCTTCCAAATGGCGGCCCTTCTGGTTGCTTCTTTGTCAGGAAGGAAGTGTCGGACTTTTGATAGGAGATGACTGTCTTCACATGATGGCCCCCCAAGAGATTGAAAGATCTAGTTGTAAATTATGGACCCCGACAGCTTAATATATCTATCATATGGGGCTTCTTAGATGTTGTCTGAGTTGGATTTGCATCCTCTCCCTTGACTTTCTGGTATCAGATTTGTTTAATGCGTGACTAAGACCCAGTCCTCAAATCACCCATTTCCAGGTACTTCCACCATTTACTGTCACACAACTTCAGATATTTTCAGCATATGCATCATTTGACAGTATCCCCAGAATTTGTTGTACGATAGCTTGCGAGCGTCCAGTGAACTTAAAGTTCAATGGGCCGAGAACCTTTTATTGCCTTTAACATGTTAAATTGATCCAATGGCTTTGAGCTAGCACAGAAGGACTTGGTTTAATTTCCTAGAGAGAATCCTGTCAAGGTCATTTCTGAGGAAGAGTGTGCTCCTGATGACCCATGGGAAATCATGTATGGAAAAAGGGAGTTATTTGACTGTGAAATTGCACATGTATGTGCAAGAATCACTTAGGTTCATGCTTGAATAATATGTGGATGGTGTCTTTGTCATTTTCGTCACCTTCAATTGCTTTCTTAGTACCTTGAAAGGCTGCAATCCTTGCTTGCGGCTGGTGAGGGCTTTGTGGTGCTATTGGTTGCTTGCCTTGCCTAGTGATAGGTGATGGTTGGCCGGCCTCTATGAGCTTGGAAGAAAAACAAGAAAATGAAAGAAAGGAAAAAAAAAGAAAAAAATTAAAAATTAAAAAATTGTTCACATGAGTGTCGATTATGCCACGTCAGATAGCTAGCGTCTATGTTAGCGATTTCTGGTTAAAATTGGCTAAATGGGCTCAATTGGTAAAATGTGAAAAAATTTAGGACTCAATTAGCAAAATTGAAATGTTTAGAACTAAATTAGCCAAAGTATAATAGGTTCAAGACTTTTTCCCTATAAAATTTGATTAATAACCTCTTACATGTAAAATAGACCAAGAGTGACATATGCAATTTAATCAATGGGGTGGATGTGCATTTGAAAGGGGTATAACCTTGCCTTTACTTTAACCTAGAAGCTTAAATTGATATGTGGAGACCATGTAACTCTATTGTCATCCGCTGCCGGCCACCTTGCCCACATTGCTCCTCGCGACCCCACAACTCCTCTTTTGAAATATTATCCCCTGGTTGGGGTGATCAATTTTCGGTCAAATTTGATTCCACTTATGAATTGGGAACTGGACCGATTCCCATTTTTTCGGTCTAGGGACCAGACCGGTCCAATGGAATTGGCTATTTAGCAAAAAAAATAAAAAATTAATAAATACTAGAGTTATTACTATTTTAAAATTTATTGTTATTTTTAAGAAATTAAAAAATATATATTAAAAAAAAGAGTTAATTTGGTTTCCTTCAAGAGCCAAAACATGACAAAAAACTACCAGTTCTATTTTTATCGAATTGAAAACCGATTCGATGGTCCCAAAAATTGTACCAAACTGATCCGATCTAGGCGGTTTTCGATATAATTGGTCCGATATGCTCACCCTACAAACTAGTGATGCAACAGACATAGTGTAAACTCGTAATGCATGCATTCACACTTGATCGATCACTCACGGACGAAAACTTAAAGAAAGTTCTCTTTCTGTATTTCTGGATAAAAAATAAAGGAAAATCTATCTGATACTTCGACCAGAAAGATAAAGAAACAAGTACACGAAGGTACACTATAATCTCTCTTGACCTAATTAGAAAACTCATTTAGACAGTAAATAAAATCACCTAAACTTCTATCAAAACTGTGCTAGAATTAAACATAGGATAAATTGAAATCTTGGACATAATATTCTCCCACGTCATTAACCTCCACTCTGATAAACTTGACTCCGGTGAGTTGTACGTGCTGTGAATACTAAAAATCGGGGAAAGTACAGCGGGAGTGCCAAAAGTTGGCACAGAGGGACACTTAAGTGCCAAAACTTACAAACGGTACAATTAAGTGCTACTTTTCAAAAAAAATGGATAACTTAAGTGCCAGGTCGCCGGAACCCTACCGGAAATCCTACGTGGTATTTTTTTATTAATTTTTTTTGCCTACGTGGCTTGCCGGAAATTGAAACAATGAAAAATTAGTGTAAAACGACGTCGTTTTTTGCGGCGACGTGGATTTTTAAAATTATTAATTAAATAATATTAAATATTTTTAAAAATAAAATATTTTAAAATTGATTAATTTATTTTTTGTGGGAGGGGAAATCGGCGAGAGCTGTGCAGCCCTCGCCGCCGCCATCGTCACCCCCCCACCGTCGCCGGCCCTTCCCGGCGACGATGGCGGCGGCGAGGGTTGCATAGCCCTTGCCGATTTCCCCTCCCCCTTTCTTTTTTTCTTTTTTTTAATAATAAAATCGATTTTAATTTTTTAAAAATCTGACATGGACTTTAAAATCGACGTGGACAATTTTTTTTTATTAAAATTGCCACGTGGAATTTTTTATTTTGAAAAAAATGCTCGTCGGCAAGAAATAAAGTCGTCGGAAAATGGACACGTGGCAATTTGGTCGGATTTGGCACTTAAGTGATCCATTTTGCTCCGATTTTGGCACTTAAGTGTACCGTTTGTAACTTTTGGCACTTAAGTATCCCTCCGTGCCAACTATTGACACTCCTGGGGTCCGTGTGTCCTAAAAATCTATCCACGGATCTTGAAGTGTGGAAGAATAAATACTGTCGCGTTCACCTTTCTTTTTTTTTTCTTTTTTCAACTTCGTTGCTCGAAAATGTCAAGATCAGTTGCTTTCCAAAAACATGACTTCCCAGTAAATCTTCTTGGCCACTCAAATGAATTGCTCATCATCGCAAAATCAACCGCCGGGGTTGCTTGGTCAGGGCTACCAGCGCTGTACCCAAAAAACACGACAGGCCCACATGCTTGACTCTTATCTTCTCCGACTCTGGCTGAAAAGAAAGGAGTAAGAAAAGGCCAAGGAAAAACCGTATGGACGAGTCACGTGAAGTGGTCATTCAAGAAGTTGCCGGATTTCTCTGCCTATAGAGTGGGCCATTCAAGAAGTTTTGGAATAACTTGCTATCTCTCCCCAGTAATTTTTCGTATTGAAAAAAATAATACAAACAGTTTATGATTTTCGATTTAATATGTAATTTGACCCCTAACATGTAGTTTATGAATTTTTAGTTATTAAAATTTTGGTATATCTTTAACATTATCCCTAAATTGTATGAAATTTTTTAATATAGTTCATGATCTTGAATTAATTGAAAGACTATATTGACAATTTTCATACAGTTTATGAAATATATTAAGTATGTACAAAAATTCAAGAAACATATTAAATAAAATAAAATTTCAGAGATCATGTCACACGTTGAATTATATTGGGCTAGAGTCGGATGGTTTTTTTGTGTCATTATCCCTACAGCATTCAATAACCCAGGAGCTGCGTCAGTGCATACGTCATTTGGATGCTGCCACATTTGTGGTCCCGACGAAAGGAATCGCCCGTACTCGCAACAGCGACGCAATAGTCTATGGCCTTGCACCTTTTATATATACAAGATAATCGAAAAGTCTAGTCGCTACTCTTGTTTCCAACAGCGGACAACTTCTCAGTAGCCACAGTTTGCAGCCAAATGGCAGAATCGACAAAGAGGTATTCTATTTCTCTAATGGGTTTTGCGGATGCATCAGTTAGATCACCCCCATCAATTTGTTTGCTCTTCCTGTTATCTAAGAACTTTCTTGTCCTTCTTCTCGATATTTAGGTATGCGGTCGTTACAGGTGCGAACAAGGGGATTGGGTTTGAAATATGCCGGCAGCTGGCTTCCAGCGGGATTGTGGTTGTGCTAACATCTAGAGATGAAAAAAGAGGGCTCGAAGCAGCTCAGAAGCTCAAAGACTCTGGCCTATCCGATTACATAATATTCCATCAGCTCGACGTCACTGATCTTGCTAGTGTTTTATCACTCGCAAATTTCATCGAGACCCAATTTGGAAAGCTAGATATATTGGTATATATGCATTCCCAATTAAATTCTGTCCCTGGCTTTTCGTCAACAAATCCAGAAACTTGCAAATAAACAAGTGTAAATTTGTGCAGGTGAACAATGCCGGGGTCCTTGGAGCTACTATAAATGATGAGGCATTGAGGGCCTCTAATTATTTAAAGGTAAGTTTTCGAGTTTATGATTTTTTGGGCTTGTGTAGCGAGTGAGGCACGTAAAAATTGCAAGCCCCTTGCCTTGCCGGAAACAGTAAGTTTCCAAATACCACCTTACTCACGTTAGCTAGTTAAGCAAAGATCAATATTCGCTTGAGTAAAGTTGACATAGTAATTCATCAAAATTCAGGCTTTGTTTTTCCCGCTCACCCTGCTGGTAAAGGGATCCCTGGTTTCCCAAGAACCTAGCTAGTCCGCATATCCTCTAATGTTTTGTCTGCGCGACAAACTGAGCGGTAGCATGGGCCGAGGTTCTTACTGAATAGGCTACATCCTTTTCTTCATGCAATTATAGACAGAGATCATCACCAACTGGCTGTGACCATCAGGCTATAAAGAAGGTGTGATTTCTTGGTTGTGACTTGTGACTGCAGGAACAGGACGCTACTAAAGTCAATTGGAGCGAAATGTTTATGCCGTCTTATGAAGCGGCCAAAGCGTGCATCGACACTAATTACTATGGGGCGAGAAAAATGGTAGAAGCTCATATCGGCCTCCTCCAGCGGTCCGATTCGCCTAGGATCGTGAACGTCTCCTCCGTTATTGGGAAGCTCCAGGTAGATGCAAAGCATACGACACAGGAGGTGTGATTTATGGGCTCAAAAAACGAAATTTAAGGAATCTAATGTTTAAGTCAGCAACTAGAGACCCGAAGCTTATTCCCACATATTACGTTGGAAGGCGTATTCCCCGATCAATCACCGCCATTTCCCTATCTTTTTTCTCTCTTTCTCGTGTTTCTCTGTTCTCCCTCTCCCTTCTTCTATCTCACGAAGGCAACTTTTCGAAGCTTAGGAGGGTTGTTTGGGCCTCTAGTTACTGTTGTCATTATGGTATGGAGTCTCTAACTTAGATGCATCGGGTCAACTATGACGACGTTCTCTCGTGACAATCGCTGATTTTTTCCCTTCAGCATGTGTCAAGCGAATGGGCCAAGGGAGTTTTGAGCGACATCGAGAACCTAACGGAGGGGAAAGTGGACGAGGTCCTGAATGTTTACCTTGAGGATTTCAAGAACGGTTCATCCGCAGCCACACCTGCATACATCATGTCGAAAGCAGCCCTTAATGCCTACACTAGGATCCTCGCCAGGAAGTTCCCAGGTTTCTGCATCAACTGCGTCTGCCCCGGCAGCGTGAGAACAGACATCAACGACCACAGAGGCATCTTATCTGCTGAAGAAGGCGCGGAGAGTCCCGTGAAGTTGGCGCTTTTGCCCAATGGGGGTGTTACAGGTTGTTTCTTCATTAGGAAGGAACAATCGGAGTTCTGAAGGAAGATTATGACTAAATCTCCTCTGCTATTAAAATGCCCATCATGCAATCGACATGAAATGACAAGGCATGTCTGGTTCTTGCATGTCTGCCTCGGGTTTATTTCCTGCATCCTTTTTACCGTGGAGTCTGGAACGGTCAACTTACGCAAAATAGAGTCGATTGTTTTCCATTTGAGCGTGGTTACTAGTGCGTTTGTAGAATCAGTTTGTTGTTGTCCATTGTCTATACTACAGTATGCTTGTTCTTTTGTGTCGGCGTCGTCGTGCATGACATGAAAATCTCTGTAATATTGGACAAAGTGGTTAAAGTCCGTTCAAGCTGTCGTACAAAGCTGTCTTACAAAAATGGCACGGTGGGATATTTAAGTGCTAAAAGTTTGGAAATGTACACTTAAGTGTCAAAATCGGAGTAGGTTAAGTGTCAATGGCGAAAAAATTTGGCCAAACTAACACATGTCATTTTCCGACAATTTTATTTGTTGACGGAGTAATTTTTTCAAAATAAAATATCTACATGGTAATTTTTTTTAAAAAATTGTCCAAGTCATATCAATTTTTTTTTTTTTTGAAAATCGATTTTAGTAAAAAGGGGGGCGGAGGGGAGGGTTTGGGCAAGGGCTTCCTTTTTTAAAAAGATTAATCAATTTTATAATAATATATTTTTAAATTTATTTAATATTATTTATTTAATACATTTTTAAATGCCACGTCAACACTAAAACGACGTTGTTTTGGCTAAGTTTTTGCTGACTCAGCTTCTGGCGAGCCACGTAAGCAAGTTATATTATTAAAATAAGTCACGTCGGATTTCTGGCGGCTTTCGTCGGACTTAACATTTAAGTGATCCAATTTTTAAAAAAAAAAGGCACTCAAGTGTACCTTTTATAGCTTTTTGGCATTTAAGTGTTCATTCGTGTCAAGTTTTGACACTTGAACTGTACTTTTCCTAGAAATATGCTATAGACATGAAAGATTGAACTAATGAGCTTTGATCCCAACCTCCATGTATAACTTATTTTTCAACATAAGTAGTTACTTTCGTTTAGATTAAAACAAGTTTAAGAAGAAATTATAAAAAAAAAGTCAAAAACTTATTGTACATATATCAATTTAGTTAAACTTTTCAAATTGATCAATTTAGTTCTAAATGACAATTTGCCAATGTAATCATTCTAGCTTATTTTCTGCAGAAATTGCTTATGTGGAAGCTAGCTATCTTATGTGATATAATCGGCGCCAACATGGATAATATTTAAAATATTTATTTTTTATTGTGGCCAGTGAAGGTCATCGGGGCCTCAACGATGGCTAGCGGTCCTCTCTAGCCATTAGGTGAGGGCTTGCAAGCCCTCGCCAATTGCGAAGGTCTTGGGTGAGGCAGCCCTTGCCCATGGGTAGGGAGGGCTTGGATGAGGTTTTGTAGGCCATTGTTACTCACCGGCCACAATGTAAAAGAAAAAAAATATAATTCATTAAAATTTTAAAAAATTGTAAAAATTGCCAATATCAGTAACGGCCATGCCATGTAAGATGGTCGGCATTTACTTTAATGATTTTCGGCTAAAATTAGCCATGATGACTACATTGGCAAATTGCCAAATTGTTTATGATCAAATTGATCAAATTGAAATGTTTATGTTGAATTGGCATCTATATAATATGCTTATGAATTATTTAATTATTTATAATTATCCCTTCTTTGAAGTTACTTATGATAAAAAAAATTGAAAGTTATATTTTATTTCTCATAAGCGACTACTGTTTGTGAAACATCTATTGTGTCCCTATACATCTTTTGTGATTAGTCGAAGTTAAAAGATTTAAATTCTCCACACCATACAAAAGATTAATTAGTAACTAAAACCAACGATGAAGGTCGGAATCTTCTATATCAATTATGCGCATCATGATATTAGTACACTCGCTAATGATCTTCCTCTTTTAATTATTGGTCGTCTACAAAATATCACCATTCAATATTAATACACCTGAAAATCCTTTTGTTAATAAGTGGCGCGGGATGAGATGCAACTTAGCCTGTTCTCTTGAAGGCTACATAAAAATCCTTTTTCAACACGTTTAGTTGAAATAATTTCTGTTAGAATATTTAAATATTATACCACACTTTTATCTAACAATTTATACTTAGAGAAATTGGCAATGGCTCTATAAAATTTCATGATATCAAAATAATAGGTTTGAGTTTAAATTTTTTCGGGCCCTATGTTTAAGACAAATTCCAATATATTTGTGAGAATTTTTGGATATTCTAAGTGTTGCTATTACATTATGGGTGTGAATGATAACCATTAGGTTCTCAGAAACAATTTCTGATTAAAAATAATTCCTTTTGATTTTGCTCTCGAAACAATTTATGAGCATTTGAATGTGTTTGATAACTGTTCAAAATTTTTATTCCTGAGATAGAAATGCATTTGGTAACTCCTAAATTTTTTTGTTTATATTTCTCTTTTTTTGTCTTTTTTTCCTTTTCTCTTCTTCTTCCTTCTTTTGTGGCGGTCCTCACTACCAGGCCAGGGTAAGTTTGGCGAGATCGCCGGAGGCTTGCTTGGCTACCAACGAGCCTTGCCAAGCCACTAGGGAGTCTTGCCAAGCCACGGGCGAGGCTGAGCTCGCCCAGGTGACGCGAAGTCGGCCTTGGCTTGGCCTGGCGAGGCCAAGCCTCGCTTAGCTACCGGTGAGGCTTAGCCTTGCCAACCAGTGCAAGGCTGGGCCACACCAGGCCAGGGTGAGGCCAAGCCTCACTAGTGGCTAGGCAAGCCTTCGGCGAGGTCACCGGACCTCGGCCAGCAGCAATAGCGGTGACCGGCGGGCAGCAATGGGTGGCAGTAGCTTGGTGATGGGTTAAGAGGAGGAGGAGGAGGAAGAAGAAGAAAAGGAAATAGAAGAGAGGAAAAGAGAAGAAAATTAGACCCGATTTTTGGAATTGTTCCTAGGAACAAGAAGCAACTTTTTTTTTTTTTTTTTTTATATTCTTGATTATGTTTCAAATCTATTCTCAGGAACAAATTTGTTCCTAGCATAAAAATTTTTACCAAATGGATTTCTATGCCAAATCTATTCCCGGGAACAAAAGAACGGAATCAAACACTATTTGGCCAATTAACAAGTAGGCCCATAGTGTATCATACAATGCTACAATAATTTTCTTGAGTAATTATTATTAGGTCTTAATTTTTTATTGCCAAAGCTTGATAAGTACAACATCATGTAATTTATGCCACCATCTATGTGATAGCCGTTACGCCGTTACGAAATGGTCTCTCTTTTCTCTCAAAGTTACTGACATAATTACTATGTCTATAGAAGTATCTAATAGCCTATTTAGCAATGAGGGTTTTGTGCTATAATGATATGGGAGATTTCATTATTTGTGTTTGTCATTTAAGCATTTTCTCTTGATATACAGTTAATTGATTAAAATCATTATCTTTTTTCAAGCTGATGATTTTGTTTTAGGTTCCACATTATGCTTGAGAAAAGAGAATCCATCACTCTTCAGCTTTTACAATTTCATAAATGAAGCTAATTTACGAATCTAAATTCGGGCGAAGAGAAAGAAAAAGAAAAGCAAGTGTCGTAGTGATTGGCCTTTTTCGTTGGGAAGGGTAGTAGTGAATTCATAAACGATAAATGAAGTTTCATATGGGATGCTCTCCTTTACGGCCAAAAGCTTTTATTCCCTCGAAAGATGTCATCTCTTCGATTCTTAAACAGAATGTGGTGGAGGAGGAGCCTTCTTTGGGAGATCCAACAACAATCTTTGATTGTGATCCTTGAAATAGGTTATTTTATCTCTCATGTTTGTTAGATAAATAGGTCAATAATTTTATGTTAATACCTAAATTTTGCCGATCCAATTAGGCTCTCATTGAATAGAAATATTAGGGATCGATAACAATCCCTGAACAAAAATATTATTAATTTTGACTTACATATTAAAAGCATTTGCATTGACAATATTAAGATCATATAATTGCATTCAAGCTAATGGACTCAGGTAGGAGGGATTCTAAGCATGATTAGATTAATTGGACCAAGCCCGCGTTAATTAAAATCTGACCAAACGCACTGAAGATTATAGTGGCCGAAAATTATATGTGCTATAAATGCCAAATTAGGAAAGCGGATTTGTTTAATCAAAATTGAAAGCAATAGGCTTTATTTTCGGCCAAAAGAAGACTATGAAAAGGAAAGAACATGGAATTCAAATTAGAAAAGGAAAGATAGGAAGGGGCAATTGTTTTCCGGGTGATATGTTTGCTTGGTCAAAGGAAGGTGGAGATAGGGTTCCGTGATGTTTTGGAAAATAAAATCAGCCCGTGTAAATTTGGAAAAAAAGCTTTTTTTTTTTTTGGGGGGGGGCGCTTTCAAAAAAGGCAATAGGCAAACTCACCATCTACACACATCCATACGAACTCTTTCGGGGGACCTTTACATGCAGAACACCTAGAACGTTATCATAATGATCCCATGCTTTGCTCATAGCATTGAGGTTTTTCTCCTTTTTAGCAATTTGTTTATCGTTTTTGATTATTAATTGTTAAATTTTTTCTTATGCACTCGGATCATCAGTTATCAAATGTTAGTAGTTTAGGCTTAAAATTGACCAAAACTGCTCACAAAATTGATTTTTGAAATAATGAGAAAAGATAAAAAAACAGGTGTGTTCATGCTAAGTGTTTGCTTACTGATCCATTAACTTTCCCTTGGTAGTTCACCTCATGGGAATGTTGTGGCATTTTTTAATGAGCCTCCAGAGAACAAGCTGTCACATTTCATCCAGCACCACGTATTTTGTTAATAAAATGATTTTTAGGTGCATTGATGTTGAAAAATGACACTTAGCAGACGACCAACAATTAAAAAAGGAAGATCATTAGCGAGTGTGCTAATATTATCACTCTAAAAGAAAGTAACCACTTGTATTGAAAAATGAGTTTTATATCACTAATTCATCCTTTTGCTTGTGTGTAGATTGGGGTCATAGCTCGTCAGTCCTATCTCTTCATGTCTACAGCATTTTTCTTTGGTTCATCATCTTTGAAATAGGCTTCAATGGACATCGACCACTTTGTCCAAAACTACAGAGGTTTTTATGTCGTGCACGGCGACAATGGACGACAACAAACCGATTCTACAAACGCACTAGTAAACCCGCTCAGAAGGCAGACGATTGACTCTATTTAGCGTAAGTTGACAGTTCCAGATTCTACGGTAAAAAGGATGCAGGAAATAAACCTGGGGCAGACATGCGAGAAACAGACATGGGTTCTCATTCGTGTTGATTGCATAATGGGAATTTTAATACCGTTATTAGGTGCACCTGCTGCTCGTCAGCTACACATTTAATCATCTGGGTCCTCTTTTCTAACAGCCACAGAGCAGATGAGTCGTATACTTCCATCAGAACTCTGATAGTTCCTTCCTAATGAAGAAACAACCTGTAGGACCACCATTTGGCAACAGCACCAACCTCACTGGACTCGCTGCGCCTTCCTCAACAGACAAGATGGCCCTCCTTTGGTTGATGTCTGTTTTCACGGGGCCAGGGCACACACAGTTGATGCAGAAACCTGGGTACTTCTTGGCGAGGATCCTAGTGTAGGCATTCAAGGCTGCTTTCGACATGACATAAGCCGGCATGACTGCAGAACCATTCTTCAAATCCTCAAGGAAAGCGTTCACCACTTCGTCCACCTTTGCCTCTGTAAGGTTCTCGGCGTCGCTTAGAACTCCCTTGGCCCATTCGTTAGACACATACTGAAAGGAAATATAATCAGCAAGTGTAATGGGAGAGCCTCATTGTAGCTCAGCTGATGCATTCAGTCAGATGCTCCATGCTAAAATATGGTGATTTGGATAACATGGAGCCTGATCTCAACCCAGATAACAAAGATTCGAGTTCTATTGAATGTATTGGACAGGGTTTCACGCGGCAGAGATCTACCACAATACACGAATGTATTAATTTAATGGACCCCTTTTGTATTGTATGCATGCATCTACCTGGAGCTTCCCGATAATAGAGGAAACGTTCACGATCCTAGGCGAATCAGACCGTTGGAGAAGGCCAATATGAGCTTCTACCATTCTTTTCACCCCATAGTAATTTGTTTCCATGCATGTTTTGGCTGATTCAAGAGACTGAATAAAAGCTTCACTCCAATTGACTCGAGCATGGGCGTCGGCGTCCTGCTCCTGCAATTGTAAGTCACAACCAGGAAAGCCCTCTTGTCATAGCCTAATAATCACAACAAGATGGTCAAAATCTCTAATCTATAATTGCGTGGAGAATATAAGTTAGCCTATTTACGAAGAACATTGGCCTGTACAACCGCTTAGTTTGTGGCAGACAAAAATACTAGTACCAATAAAGAGGTTATTAGGTTCTTGGGGTGCCAAGCTTCATTTCGCCAAATCACTAGCCTTCTAAACAGCTCAAAGGCTGGTAAATCCTCTGGTTCATATGTATCATATATGTTGTAATTGGTCATCGAATACTTTTTTATTCATCACTTTCTATGTTCATATATGCATAATCATCTGGTCAGAATTGTTCTTTTTGAAAACGTGCCTCTAAAAAGCCGGCATTCCTAAAAGCTTCTTCGTTGATATTGGCTCCAATTACCCCGGCATTGTTCACCTGCACAAAATTTTTCGCCTGTTATTGCAACTTCCCGCATTGGTTGACAAAAGGCAGGGACGAGATGTAATTGTAAACGTTTGTTTACCAATATATCTAGCTTTCCGATTCGAGTCTCTATAAATTTTGCAAGAGATAACACACTGGAGAGATCAGTGACATCCAGCTGATGAAAAAGTACGTAATCAGACAGACCAGAATCTTTGAGCTGTTGAACTGCTTCGAGCCCTCTTTTCTCATCTCTAGATGTTAACACCACCATGATCCCGTTCGAAGCCAACTGCCTACATATTTCAAACCCAATCCCCTTGTTCGCACCCGTAACGACTGCGTACCTGAATACCGGAAAGAAGGATAAGAGAGCAAGCAATCTGATGGACATATGGAACCAAGCATGCACAAAACCCATTAGAGCGTCAGAGTACCTCTTTGTTGATTCTGCCATTTGGTTGCGAACCTTAGCTAGCGTGTGAAGTGCCTACAGTTGAACAAGGGAAAGCAACTACACTCTTCCCATTGTATTGTTTATATAAAAGGTGCAAGGTTATAGACTCCCAGGTTATCGATTGCAGTAAGTTCGCTTTCGTGCGCTTGTCTTCTCTTGTCGGCGCCTACGAATTCATATCAATCTGATGCTAAACTTCTCCATGCTATTGGACGACCACTGTCTAGTACGTCGCTGTTAAATTCTAGGTCCATTTTCTCCCAGAAGAAACCATGTTGTAAGAGTTACGGATGATCTACAAAAGGCTCCTCCAAGGGGTATTTAACCCTTTCGGTGAAAAATACGTGCCCACTGATATTGTGACTAGGTTGAAGTGAATAAACACGAGGTTATTATTTACAGGAAAAAAATATTTTGCTCGAGGAAATAAGATGGCAAAAAGTAATGCTAAAGAACATAAATGAACATCGCATGAAGATGATATATTTCTAAAAATAAATTGATCGTGATATGCGCTTAGCATTATGAACCTAATTAATTCATGGGATAAGTACTTAAATAAATTCTAAACATATTACATTTATGCTAAATAACCCTTTTAATTTAGTCAATTTAGTTCTAAATTTTTTAATTTTTTTTAATGTAGTCAATTCAATCAATTTTGATAGGAAATTACTGACGTGAACGCTTTTTGTTCTACATGATATGGCCGGCGTTGATGTGGATCATTTTTATTTTTATTTTTTGAATATTTATTTATTTTTTATTTCCTCTCTCTCCCTCCCTCCCTCCCTCCCTCTCTCTCTCTCTCTCTCTCTCTCTCTCTCTTCAGTACTAGTGTCAGCGGGCAGTTTTGAAGTCTGTTCATTAGGCCGTAGGGGTGTAGTGTTTGTTGTCTTTTTCAAATCCCGGGAAGGAGGCGGGCAAGAGAAGACTTCAGTACTAGTGTCAGCGGGCAGTTTTGAAGTCTGTTCATTAGGCTGTAGGGGTGTAGTGTTTGTTGTCTTTTTCAAATCCCGGGAAGGAGGCGGGCAAGAGAAGAGATAGAACAGAATCTAGGGCATAGGGAAAGCATTAGCATCCGAATCTTTAGAATCAACTTGAGAATCAACCGACATAGGCACATGACGCAGAAACTGAAGCCGTTTTAGATGCAGATACAGACGCACGCAGCAGAATCAATAGACACATCAGCTCGAACAACTAAGATAAGACTAAGGTTGGTTTTGTGAGATAGGATAGGATCGTCAGAAAGGCTCTCTCTCTCTCTCTCTCTCTCTCTCTCTCTCATCCTTTCAATGTGGTTGGCAAGGGCTAGATTTGGGCATGGCCATCACAACGGGCGAAGACAACCTTGCCCAGACCATTATGATTGCAGGTGAGGCCACCATTGCCTACGGCTGGTGAGGTTGGCCCACCCAAATCTAGGGGGTGGGTGAGGCTAGGCAAGGGCCATGACCTTTGTCAATGGTTTGTGAGAGCTAAGGAGCCCTTGTCTACTACGCTCGCCAACCACAATGAACAAGATAAATAAATAATAAGAAGGATTTTTTTAAAAGTAAGTCCTCATAGAAGAAGGAAAGAATAATGTGTACGTAACATGCAGAGATTTTCTGTCCACCTATGTCTATCAATCGAACTTTTCCGCCGAGCTATGCTTCGATTATTCCGCCGACTCCCCCTATATGTTGATTCAAATGTTATCTGTCGAACGCCCCAGCCTAAAAGTCAAATAGACAGGGAAGATGGTTGAGATGGACTTTGCATTTACAAGTCTAGACTTCTATCTTCTATGAAAAGTCCCCCTCTTCCTTCGTGACAAAGAAACAACCACCACGAGCTCCGCCATCCCGAAGAAGAGCCCTATTTCAACGAACTTTCAAGACCTTCCTTGGCCATGCAGCTAATTTTTAGTGTTAAGTCAGGCAAGACTCTAGACACCGATCTGTACAGGTAGATTCTTACGGTCAATATTGCGAAAACTCTAAATTAATACACCTGGATAAGTTTACCATTCATAAGTTTTGATTAAATTTACTATCAAATAATGAGTTGGATTGCACATGACAGTTGACGAGTTTATCAATTTGGAGTTTTACTATTCGTTTATCACATGTATACTGGTTTGTAAATTTTTATGGTATTAGCTAATTTAACAGAAATTAATGATGGGTAAATTTGTCACAAATGTACAATTTCAGGCTTTTTGGTTGTCAACAAATTAGTTTGAGGTAAATTTATCATATATATACCATTTCGAAATTTGTGGTTGTAAAAAAAATTAGTTTGGGGTAAATGTGTCCCATATGTATTAGTTTGGAATTTGTGGTAGTAAAAAAATTAATTTGAAGTAAATTTATAACAAATTTACCAATTTGATTAAGATTTTTCGTAATATTAATTTAAATCCTTATAAGTGTTGGTACCTTTTCAAGAGTCATCGATGACTAAAGTTCAACCACTAAATTATTTAGCTTGTAACAAGTTAGTGTGCTAAAGAAACGCATTTTAAAAGTACTAACATTAACTTGTATATCCACAATCTACCAACTACTAAAGTAATATGCTAACCTTTATTTGAGTAGCTGTACAATGCATATTACTAACTTTCATATGAAACTACAATTTTGATTTGAGTGATGTACTGACTTTTCTTTGTTAAATTTACCAACTAATGTTAACTTTGAAAATGTTATTTGAGCAAGTGAAAAGTGAGTAATGTAGAAGGGAGGATATTATTAATTTGAGAGAGTGACGTTGGGACAAGTGGTGTTAAGAGTTCTAGGATAAATAGGTTATATCCTTAAGAAGCTCTAAAGGTAGGGTTGATCTTCCGTGCACAAATTAGTCGGTGGTTGATGCCACTCTCTCGGTGATGCCATGGCAGGTTGAAACTAGTAAGTTGTGCCTAAAGTGTCTTGTACATCTCGCTTGATGAATTATATGCTTGAACTAAGTTAAACGTGATATGATGTGATACGAGGATGATATTGCTATACTGCTTTTAGGAACAACTATAGAAGGAAGATAGATCAAGTGTACTTAGCTCACCAGCGTTGCTCGGTGTCACGCCCCGACCCTCGAGCACGCGACAACTCCTGTTCTCTTGCGGTCATTTGATTTGCGACTCCCTAGGATCCATTGCCGACCGTTATTTTTATCTTTTAATTAAACGTATGCGGAAGCGAATCACAATACCCAGTCAATTACAAAAACAGGTATAGCAGGAAAACTCAATAAGAACACATTCCAAAGTACTGCTTTATTTATCTACTGATTAACCCTAGGAAGTTTATAAGTACAAGCCCTTACCCCAGGCATCTTCCTATCGAGCCAAAGAAACCAACAAGCTGAGGTTAATCTACTTCCTTCGAAAACGGCCACGAGCCGTAACATGCGTCGATCCTCCATCTTATGGACCTGAAAGTGTTTATTCAATAACTAGTGAGATAAATCTCAGCAAGTCAAAATCCTAAGCCTCGGTTAGGAGACCTACTCGCCTCGAGTGCGCCCTGACGTGCAATGTCTCTATCGCCAGCAATTCAACAACAGAGTAACACCCAATTGACCATTAACAGATGCACGATTAGACCAAGGCTCATATGCAATTATTAACAGTTAACCGTTGCAATCACAGGCATTCTTACTTCGCTTTTGTTACACGCAACCTGCATGATACAGTTTATCATATGCTCACCTCAATGCAGCAATTATAATAAACAATCAGAACACCTTTCAAATCGTCTCATGTACTATGCACTTTCTCGTTTTCCATTTATTAACACCTTTGGGGGAATTTCCTTCCAACACACAAGTTGGTAGTCAACCGGCATAATCGGGCATCATCCCACTACATTGGGCACGGCTACGTCTGGCCCCTAGACAACATTCCCGAAGGAGCATTGATCCGGCCTCTACCGCGACCCGCATCCGGTCCTCGCCCGGGCATTCCGATAATACAGACTTCGTCAACCACAGATCCCCCATTGGGTGACGGGCTCTTACGTGACCACGCAAGCACACCAATTAATCATGCTCATTTCATTATCTTGTAACGCAGCCAATGCAGACATGATTTGTGCTTGTACACATTAATTCATCGCAAACTCTATATGTAATGCGATAATATTTCACATGTGGTCACACGAATACAAATGCCTTTCACACGTAGTCACACAAATATGCTGAATATATTCAACCCTAATTCAAAATCGCAATCCGTAAATTTACTCCACTGAGTATATATTAAACAATATCATCAAAGACATCATATATACATGTATTCAACATATAATTCACGTGAGGAAAGTACAACTAGTAATCCACGATATATAATCCACGTGAGAAAAGTACAAACAATAATCCATCGAAATTAATCGATACTAGCATAATTAATAAATAATGTACTTTCCAAAATTAATACTTTACTCCAAAAATATCTCATTAATAATTATTCAACACCCAAGAATAATATTATCCAACAATCAATATTCAACATCCAAGAATAATTAATCATCCACCACTAATTAATCATTTCATCTCCAAATATAATTAATTAATTATTACCCAAGTATAATAACAACCAATTTCGAAATTAATAATAAATTAATTAATTCCGAAAATAATAAATAATAATTCCGAATTTAATAAATTATTATTATTTTATTCCAAAAAAATAATAATATTTATTCTAACCATGGTTATTAATCTAACCCAATTACGGTTAATTAACTCGACCACAATTAGTTAACCCAACCAAGATTATTTTAATCTAACCGCGATTACTCTAACCAACTATGATTACTTTAATCTAATCACGATTAATACTAAGCAAGCTTAATCAACAATAATAAAACACTAATCATCCATCATTTAAAAGCACTAATCAAGCTTAATATTAAACTAATCACCCTAAGGGAGTTTATCACCCTAAACAAGGTTTAGAAAATCAGCTCACGCGTTTAGCGAATCCGACGACAGCGAGCGCGACCACGGCGACGAGGGGAACGACTGGCTCGCTCGGGGACAACGACGGGCGACAACCGGCGGCCGTTTTCCGACAAAACAGCTTCCGATGAAGCTGTTTTGTGCTGAACAGCAGCCGAACAGCGGCTGGCGATGTTGGACAGCGGCTGGCTGTGTCCCGGACAGCGGCTAGCAACAACCAAGCAGCAACTTCCAGCGGCGAAACAAAGAAGAAACAGCAGCAGAGACAAAGCAGCAAACAAAGCAAGCGAGAGCAGCGAGCGGACTCGGACAGAGGAGGGGGAAGAACGGTGTAGCTGAGCGGGGCTGGTTCGGCTCAAGGCCGGCGGACGGCAACTCACCGGCGACTAGGCGAAGAGCAGGGGCGGTGGCGGTTGGGGATGGCGGTCGGCAATGGCGACAGCAGTAGCAAGCCGGCGTCGACCAGCAGAGAAGAAGAATAAAGGAAGAAGAAGAAGCTGCTGGGAAGGGGTCGAACGTGCTGCGCAAGTTGCGCGGAAGAGAGAGAGAGACCCACATGGGTGTCAGACACATTGATGGAGAGAGAGAAAACGAAAGTTGACAAAGTCAAAGATGGGATGGGCAAGTTGCTGTCGACCAAGAGAAGAAACGTGAGGGGGAAGAGAAAGAAAAGGGGGAGAGAGAAAGGGAAACGTGCGGAGGAAGGAGGGGGAGGAAAAAGAAGAAAAAGACAAAAGAAAGAGAATAACACAAAAATCTAAACAAGCACCTAGAGAGGGGTATTTTGGTCTTTTTTTACCCCCTGAAGCATAAACTCTCAGATATTTGGCTCCAAAACTCGGCCCGTTGAATCTTTATCCAATAATTTCGGCTCACCGATAAATCCGAGAATCAATGAGACAATGTCCAATATTTTAGTCTCGACGTCCTTAAAAGTTCGATACCCGATACCGGATTGAAATTCGTGGTTAATATCGATCAATCGCGACTTTAGTACGACCTAACTTTCGGGCGGCGTTTAGGGGCTCTCGCGCGTTTGACCCGTGGTTGATAGCTTTTCGATCCACGATCGTGCATTCGAATCAGGGCGATCCTCGGTTGTCATGTAATCATGAGGTTAATTGCTCACACTAAGTACATGGCCAAAAAGGAAATCGGTTTAACGTCGTTCGCAATTAATATCGAAGTCGTGCGGAATCATCCGCAATCTGACCTCGTATTTTTGCCGACTCGATTTATTTCTGTTCGCTAATTGGCCTGCAACAATGTAGTATTATTCCTCTTTGATTCTTATGATCGAGCGGCCTATCCCTGATTAAATTCACTAGTCGTACGCGTACCGATCCTTAATTGCCTTGCCGAACAGTTAGTTAACTCGTGAGTGGCCAACTCAGAGTAAATGTAACTAACAGTGTATTGATAAAATAACAATTTCATCTATTCCGGAATGGGTCGAAATTCAAGATGTTACACTCAATCTCTTCCAAGGTCAAGGATTTGCCAACCCTTTTATTTGATTGTTTTGAAATCACTAATCATTGTAATAATTTACTAATAGTTGTTTCTCAATCTTGCAAAGTAATTGACACTTAAATAAAGTTATTAGTTTTAGTTTAAGTGGCTTACCAATTAATTTGAGGGATACAAACTCTTATTTAAGTTAGTTATTAACCTCCATTTTGTTGATTTCAAAACAATTTCAATAATATACCTATTTTGTGACGTCCTGAAATTTCTATCCATTTTGAGATTAATAAAAAGGGTTATTTCTTGATGTATTGTTTGTCATGACTATTTTGAATTGATCACTCAAGGGCAACTAATCTATTCGGAAGGGTAATTAGGGATTGATATACGTAAGGCTAGGGAATTTGATTTAGGATATACCCCTTGACCATAAGGATCGAAGATGGACAATACCATACCCTTACAAATCAATTAACGAATAGAAATAAATCGATTACAGAGAAGTACGAGGCCGGATTGAGGGTGATTCCACATGACCTTGACACTCGCGATAATTGATGATAAACTAATTTCCTTTTTGACTTTGTACTCAGGATGAGAAATTGATTCCTTGAGATTATATGACAACCAAGGGTTACCCGGGGATTTAAGGAACTAAACGCGGATTGAAAATATTCAACCATGAGTCAATTTTGTGAAAAAATCTTAAAAGCTGCCCGGTAGTTTAGGTCGTGCTAAAGTCGTAATCGACGAATTTTAATCCCGATTTTCAATCCAATTTTGAGTATCAAACTTGCAAGGACCTCATGAACAATTATTTAAATGCCGCCTCATTGATCATCAAGTTTTTATGGTAAGGTCGAAAAAGTTGGAAAAAAGGGATAACGGGCTAGGAAAATTGAGCCACGGGAAATGGGCCCAACTGAAGGCCCATTGGTCTTTTCAGCCACAAGGGCCGGCCCACCTAGGGTCTATGGGATTAGTGAAATTCCCATTTTGCCCTTGGCTTTTAGAAGGCTTTAATGTGTGGTCCAAAGGGCTTGTTGTTAGGGAAATCCCTTATAATGTTTTGAAGATGACAAAATAAATCTAAGGCTACTAATGTATGCTTTTGAGTCTGTTAGTGGCAAAAGGAAAATCATAAGGAATCTCTGAGTCTGTCCGTACCAGACGGAAGACTTGAAGAGACGCAGATTCTGAGTTTGTCCGTACCAGATGGAAAACTTAAACAGACTCAGAACATAAGTCTGTCTGACTCAGAATGGAACTACAGGATCATATCATGAACGCTCATGTATTTCACTTACTTTATTTATATTGATTCTGTTGTATCAAACTGATTGGCAGGATCAATCAATGGACAACTTCCAAAGAATAATGGAACACTTATTGAACCCCGGATTCTGATTGTATGGGTAAACATAATCCAAGGGGATCCAATCTACCTCCAACGGTCAAAAAGACTTGCCTTATAAAGTCTGTCTAGGAAAGGGAAGACGAAATTCTCAAGGAAAGAGCCAACAGTCGAGTGTGGCTTGGAGAGTATATAAGGATAGGATGAGACCTAGGAGACTAGAGAGGATAAATATATTCCAAGGCTGATTCAATTCTTCATTAGTTGTTTGAAAAGTGCATAATTGAGTGATCCTAGTGAATTACCAAGAAGAGTGACCCTGTGAGACTCATCATCACCGAGTGCTAACACTCAAGAGTGTGTAATCACCTTTGATCATATAGTGAAATTCAGCCTATTGGCTGATTGCCTGGAGAGTGGACATAGGCTTGTCTAAAGCCGAACCACTATAAATTGTGTTTGCAATCTTCTCTATTGTCTCTATTTAATTTCAGTTTAATGATTACAAAAGCCTTATTTTAATTGTGCGTAAAATTCCTCTACACCTATTCACCCCCCTCTAGGTGTTAATACTAGTTTACAACAGTTGTTTGCTTGGTTGATATTAAAACTTGGAAGACAAGTCCAAGCAAACTGGTCTATCAAGTCTCAGCTTTCTCTCTCCTCTCTCTCCCCCTCTCTCAGTCAACCAGCCCCTAGCCCCCTCTCCCTATTTTTCTTCCTTTTCCTCTCATTTCCTTTGTGTTCTGCTATTGTTTTCTCCTGTTTCCTCTATTTCTACTGCTAGTTGCTGCTGTCTTTGCTTCTAGTTGCTACTGTTATGGCTCCTACTTGATGCTACTGTTGCTGTGGTTGCTTGTTGTTGCTATTTCTACTTTTTTTCGATGCTATTTCTGTCACTGTTTGCTGCTGTGTGCTGCTATTTGCTGCTGTTTCTGTTGCTGTGAATCACTGTCGTCGCTGCTAGTTGTTGCTGCTGTTGTTCAGGATGCAGCCAGCCACTATCCAGCACTGCCAGCCTTTGTTTTCTCTCTGTTTGGTGTCAAAACAGGTTTGTCGGAAGTTGTTTTGTCAAGTTGTCAAGTTTCGGTCGCCGTCCATCGTCTGTTGTCATCCTTGAGTGAGCCGCTTGTTGTCCCGGCATTGTCGAAATCGACGAACTCGTGAGTTAATTTCCTAATCCTTGATTATAATATTAAACCCAATTAGGGGTGATTAGTTTAGTGTTAATCTTGGTTTGTGCTTTAGATGATGGGTGATTAGTATTATATTAATTATTTAATCTTGCTTAGTGTTAACTATGGTTAGATTAAAGTAATTGTAATTGGTTCAAGTAACCGCGGACGGATTAATTCACCATAGTTGTAATAAAATAACTATGGTTGAATAAAGTAATCTCAGTTGAGTTAATTAACTGTAGTTTGATTAAAGCAACTACGGTTAGTAATAATAATAATAATATATTATTTTCGGAATTAATTAATTAATTAATTATGGATAATTAATTATTTTTGGATGCTAATTATTATTGTTGGGAATTATTAATTGAATATTTGTGAAATAAAGTATTATTTCTGGGAAGTACATAATTAATTATTTGCGTTAGTATTGATTAATTTAAGTGGATTATTGCTTGTACTTGGCTCATGTGGATTTTATATCAAATACATGTATACATGTTGTCTTTGACTATCTTGTTTATTATGTACTTGGTGGAGTAAAATTGTGGGATTACGATTGTGAATTAGGGTTAATGTATTCAGCATATTTGTATGACCATGTGTGAAATGCATTGTATTCGTGTGACTATGTGTCAAATATTATCACATTACATATAGAAATTGCGGTGAATTAACATGTGCAAGAACAAATCATGCTTGCATTGGTCGCTCTGAAAGATAATGAAATGAGCATGAGTGATTGGTGTGGTTGCGTGGTCACATAAGAGCTTGTTACTTGATGGGAGATCTGTGGTTGACGAAGTCTGTTTTATCGGAATGCTTGGTGGGGGTCCCGATGAGGGTTGAGGTAGAGGCCGGGCCTATGCTCTTTCGGGAATACCGTCTAGGCAAAGGTTCTAGACGTAGTCATGCCCAATGGGATGGGACGATGTCCGATTAGGCCGATAGATTGCCAACTTGTGTGTTGGAAGTAAATTCCCCCAAAGGTTGTTAATAATTGGAATATGAGTGAGTGCATGGTGTGTGGGACAACTGGAAATGTGTTTTGATTGTTTGATATGCTTGTTGCATTGAGGTATGTATATAATAAACTATATCATGTAGGTTGCGTGTGTACCAAAAGTGAGGTAAGGATACTTGTGATTGCAATTGTTAATTATTAATAATTGCATATGAGCTTTGGCCTAATCGTGCATTTGATAATGGTTGAATGGATTTTCTTCTGATGTTGAATTGTTGTCGATAGAAAGATTGCACGTTTAAAGCACACTTGAGGTGGGTAGGTCTTTTACTCGAGGTTTAGGTTATTAACTTACTAAGATTTATCTCACTGGTTATTATATAACCATTTGTAGGACTTTAGCATGGCGTACCTCCTAGTGCGATTTGGTGTCCTGATGGATATGAACACCATGGTTATGTCGTGACTTGCTCCACGTCACCACTATTTGGGTGGACGAGGGCTTGATTGGGTGGACTCCCCACCTTTTCAAGGCCTGGTTTATTCGACAGGGTGAAGAGATTTTCAGCCCTCTTAGGGGATTTGATGGGCCCTCTTCTGATGGTCCTGGCAATGGGGTCTAGGATCCCATGGCCGTTGATGTCCCTGACGGTGCCGTAGAGGACTTGATTACGGGGGATGAGGATCCGGAGGAAGACCTAAATGAGTACTTCGCGTAGGCATCTGAGGCCTACTTTTCGAACTGACCTCTTGTTGATAGCGGTAGAAGTAGGTTGCTTGGCCTTGTCCTTTTTTGTGTAGGCCTGTAGGAAAAAGAGCCCAGGGAAGGGCATGTACATATTACTTTCTTCAAGGTAACCTCACTAATTAAATAAAAGAAACGTTTTTTTTTACATGTGTTTTTCTGCTATCCCTGTTGTTATTGTTGATTAGGTGAAGTATAAATTGTTTCTGCATACGCATAATTCGAAAGTTAATAATGAACGGTCAGCGACGAATCTTGGGAAGTCACAAATCAAATGACAGCAAGTGAAATAGGGGTTGTCACGAGCCTGATGGTTAGATTGTGACATCCACGTCGGTTTTGGTATCAGAGCCTAGTCACTTGGAGTGATAAGGTGCGATGGGTTTTGAGATAGTTCATAGAAAAAACATTTTCTTTATTTGCTTGTGATTGTTTGTAGGAAGTGGTCCTTTATGATGAACATGGTTGTCTCAATTCCTAATTTCGCATTAGAATTGGAAAGCATGTGTAGTTGGAAACCCTACTCGATGGGCAATCCGAATCAGAGCACGCTGGAGCTGAGAACTCCTGAGTAGGGGGTCCCTAGGAGAAAGACAATGCAAGTCCTAATTGGTGTTATAGAGAAGGCACCAAAGGATCTAAGGATGGATGGGATCATGCATGCTCTAGAGGCCTTGATAGGATAGTAAGCTTAGACTCAAGCTGTTGTCAATGTTGCTGCAGCCGCCACTCTTGCTAATGCTCCAGTAGTTAGGCCTGAGGATTGGGATAGGCCGATGCACAAGATTGTTAAATAGTTCTTGAAATTGAAACCATCGAAATTTGCAGGGATAGGAGACCTTGAGGCGGCTATCCTCTGGGTTGAGGAATTGGAGAAGGCATTTATAGTATTACGATGCTCGGAAGAAGATATGGCGATACTAGCTGTGTATCAACTTAAAGGTAACGTTAGTTCCTAGTGGGAAGCAACTTGGAGAAAATTTTTCCCTGAAGGTACGATCATGACATGGGCAGTTTTTGTTCAAGCTTTTAATGGCAAATATTTTTTAGACTGTGCTCAAGAACAAAAGATAGCAGAATTTCAACAACTATGTTAGAATAAGATGTCGTTGGACTAGTATGAGGCAAAGTTTGCCGAACTTTCAAAGTACACTCTGAAGTTGATTGATGACTTGGTGGATAAAGCCAGGAGATTCTAGGATGGATTAAAGCCAGAAATCAAGGATCGGCTGGTGTTCCTCAACTTGAAGGATTATGATGAACTGTATGAGATGTCATAGTTGATTTTGAGGAACATGATGGAACGGGCAGCCACATCTAGATCGCGGTTCGCACCAAATAGGGATAATTGCTGGTTCATGCAACGATTGATGACGGGAAGAGGATACCCCGTTCCCTCGAACTGAAGAAATGGTGTAGGCAAGTAGATACACAATTCAAACAATGCATGTCGATGGTGCAGCCGGAAATATGGATCGGCATCATGTCCTATCAGGAGGGGAACATGCTATGGGTGTGGTTAGTTGGGCCACCACGTGAAGAATTGTCTGAGCTAACCATTGAGAACGTAGTTGCCACCACTGCTGATAGGATTGTCGGCTGGATCTACCAAGCAGCGGAACGTGAATAGGTTACTGGTGTAAGGACGAGTGTATGCTATCAGGTAGATGACTCGCTTGCTATAATTACAGGTACGGTGTTCTTACACGATCATATTGCATATGTGTTGTTTAATTCAGGAGCTTCGCACTTCTTTATTTCCAAGCAATTTGTTGATTTAGTAGGGTTAATGCTAGAATTATTGGGAGTAATGCATAATATTTCAACCCCGTTAAAGGATAAAATATTGTCTGCGGTATGTTGTTTTAGATGTAAGTTAGTCATTGGTGGTTGCGAAGGAAAGATAGATCTAATTGTTTTAGAGATGTATAACTTTGATGTGATTAACGGTATGGATTGGCTTACTAAGCAAGAAGCCACCATGGACTGTTGTGGAAAGAAAGTTCAATTTAATCCGATTGGGGTTTATGGTTATGAGTTTATTGAGAATCGAGGAGAACCCTTAATTCCTATGATTATGTCACTAAAGGTGACTGAATTGCTAGATGATGGTTGCCAAGGATACCTAGCGTTAGTGATTAATACCTTGATAGAAGAACTAAAGATGGAAGACATCATGGTAGTATGAGACTATTTCGATATTTTCCCTCAAGAATTGCCTGGATTACCCTAAGAAAGAGATATATAATTTGTAATTGAGCTAGCCCCCAGGATAGAGCCAATTTCTAAGGCACCATACATAATGGCGTTGTCAGAATTGAAAGAGTTAAAGGTACAGATGCAGGAGTTGTTGGACAATGGATTCATTCGTCCTAGTGCATTACCTTGGGGAGCGCCGGTTCTATTTGTTAGGAAAAATGATAGGCTGTTATGCTTATGCGTCAACTACCGGCAATTCAATCAAGTGACGATCAAGAATAAGTATCCGTTACCTAGAATTGATGATTCGTGTGACCAACTTTAAAGAGCTTCAATGTTCTCCAAGGTAGATTTAAGGACAGGCTATCACCAATTGAGGATAAAAAAGGAGGATACATCAAAGATGGCATTTCGCACACGTTATAGGCATTATGAGTTTACTGTAATGCCATTTGGTCTGACAAGTGCCTCTGCAACTTTTATGGATTTAGTGAATCGGGTATTCAAAGAATATCGATTTGTAATCGTGTTCATAGACGATATTCTGGTGTACTCAAAGAGTGTAGAGGAATATGAACAACACTTGAGGACTATGCTGCAAACCTTGCGGGAGCATCAATTATATGCCAAGTTTAGTAAATGTGAATTTTGACTAACTTGTGAGGTAACTTCATTTTGGGTGAATGGATTTTTGTTGACCCAGGTAAGATTGAAATGGTCATGGATTAGCCGAGACCAACCACGGTAACTAAAGTCTATAGTTTTTTGGGATTGGTTGGCTATTACAGGCGATTTGTGGAAAGATTTTTTGCAATAGCCATGCCTTTAATACAGTTATTGAAGAAGGATAAAAACTTTGAGTAGATGGACAAGTATGAACATAGTTTCTTAGAGCTTAAACACAAATTGACTACTGCACCAGTATTAACATTATCGTCTAGTTCAGCAGGGTATGAGATTTACAATGATGCGTTGTACATTGCATTTTAATGCAACATGAGAGAATAGTTGCATACGCATCCTGACAATTAAGACCTCAAGAGTTAAATTACTCGACACATGATTTGGAATTAGTAGGAATCATATTTGCGCTAAAAATTTGGAGGCATTATTTGTGTGGGGAAAAGTTTCCAATTTACACAGACCATCAAAGTCTTAAGTACTTGTTTTCCCAGTAGGAATTGAATATGAGACAGTGTTGATAGATAAAACTTCTCAAGGACTATGATTGTGAGATCCTGTACCACCCTAGTAAAGCAAATAAAGTAGTGAATGCGCTGAGTGGGAAGTCTTCAATGGCGCAAATGATGGTGAGAAAATAGACATTGTTGGAAGGAGTACAAGATTCAAAGTTTAAGTTTGAAGTAAGCCACCTTTCAAGTCTTATGGCTACCTTTAGAATTGAACCCGAAATGCAAACTAGGATTAAGGCAGTACAAGCAATGGATTCTGCGACCCAAAAGATTCTACAATTGGATGCAGCAAAAAGGAAATCGGATTTTCAAGTATTCAAGGAAGGGATCCTAAAATTCCATTAACGATTGTGTGTACTTGTTGATGTTAAACTTAAGGAGGAAATTTTGTCAAAGGCTCATTTTAGCAATTATAGTGTACACCCAAGCAACACAAAGATGTATCAGAATTTATGGTAATATTACTTGTGGAGTGGCATGAAAGTGAACATTGCTAAGCATGTGGCCAAGTGCTTAACATGCTAGCAAGTGAAAGTGCGGTATTGTAAGCTTGGTGGATTGTTGCAACCACTAGAAATTCTTAAGTGGAAATGGGAACATATCACGATGGACTTCGTGATGGGATTGCCGAGAAGTCAGAGAGATAATAACTCAATTTGGATAGTGGTTGACAGACTGAAGAAATCTGTCCATTTCATTGCTGAGCGAAAGGACTCTACCTTAGATAGGTACGCATAATTGTATGTGCGGCATATAGTTCGTCTACATGGAGTGTCGGTGACTATTACTTTTGATTGAGATCCCAAGTTTATAGCAATTTTCTGGAAAAGTTTGTAGACTGCCTTAGGAAGAAAGTTACAATACAGTATAGCAAATCATTTGCAAACAGATGGCCAATTAGAAAGGACAATACAGACATTAGAGGATATGCTACAAGTATGCGTTTTGGATTTTAAAGGAGGTTGAGAGGAACAACTCCATTTCGTTGAGTTTGCCTATAATAGTTATTAGCAGAGTATTCAGATGACACATTTTGAAGCATTGTATGGCAGGCCATGTAGAGCCCTGATTTGTTGGAATGAAGTTGGAGAAATGAATATTACAGATCTAGAATTGGTCAAACAATTGGCGAACATTGGCAAAATTATTAAAGAAAGTCTTAAGATAGTACAAAGCCGTTAGAAAAGCTATGCAGATAAACAATGTAGGCCATTGGAATTTCAAGTTGGCGATCACGTGTTTCTCAAGGCATCGCCCATGTGAGGCACTTCAAGATTTGGCAAAAAGGGAAAGTTGAGATACGTAGGACCCTTTGAGATCTTGGAGAAAATCGGGAAGTTGGCTTATCGTCTTGCATTGCCACCAAGATTTGCTCAAGTGCACGACGTTTTTCACGTGTCTATGTTAAGGAAGTATGAACCAGATCTGACCTATGTGCTGAATTTTGAAGAAATAGATGTGGACGACAGAGTGTCGTACGTGGAAATGCTATTACAAATAGTGGATCGGAAGGAGCAGGTGTTGCGGAACAAGACAATCGCTTTGGTCAAAGTGATTTGGTAGCATCATGGAACCAATGGAGCTACGTGGGAAAGTGAGGAAATATTGAGGCGCCAACACCCCTATCTTTTTGAGGATTAGAGAATTAATTCAAATTTCAAGAACGAAATTTTTGTAAGGGGGAAAGAGTTGTGATGTCCTGAAATTTTTACCCATTTTGAGATTAATAAAAAGGGTTATTTCTTGATGCACTGTGTGACGCCTAGATGTGTGCCAATTGAATTGTGCATTTTAGACACTGCATCAATTTCCTATGGTCAACCAAGAACAGAAGTTGGTGTAAGAAATTAGGTGGGCCAGAAAAACAAAAGAAATTTGGAAAATGGGGCAAAATAATAGAATTAAGTAGACTTACCCATGGCAGAACTTGGGCAGCTAGTTTTCATCTTTTGTGGATAATTAGAAGAAAAAAAGGAAATTAAGGGATGGCTTAGATGTTTCTCCACGTGGATAATAGGTGGAGAGTTAGGGGGAGCTATCGCTTTTAATTTTTTTCCCAAAAACACCAGCAACCCCTTTATCTAGTCTTCTTTAGACTCCCTCGAAGAGAACGCCACTTCCACACTTTTTCATCGTTTTTGACCAGTAGAGAACAAGGTAACCCTTTTGAATAAGAGAACTAGAGACTCGTAGACGACTGGTCTCTCTGAACATCCCAAGCGCGGGAGGAAGTCCTTGAAGCTGGTCGCGCTGTCTAACGTCCGTTCGTCGAATCGCGTGCTCATCTGCCGAATCCGACCAGGCAAGTGAGCTAGCTGTTCTGTTCTTCATGGGTAGTGCTGTTATAGGGTATTTTAAGGGTAGGAGAGGTCAAGATTGGGTTTGCATGTGGCAGATACATCCTCCTTGGTGTGTGAGAGAGAAAGCGAGGGAGAGACTACGAGCGTGATTCTTGGACAGCTTGGTGAGAATGTGAGCTCATGTGTGAAGGAAGTGAACATTGTCTTCCCATCTAGGCTAGATAGCTTTATCGTTGTTGAGCAAGGACTCCTCAGACTTGCTGTGTTTTGGTTGATTTTGTAGTCTTTCTGTGTTAATCAAAAATTTCAGATGACATGCAGGGGTCTTGAGGTTGGACTTATGGTAGATGAAACCCATAACTCTGTTTTTCGGAAACGAAGCTGTTCGTAATCCAATTCATAGATTTTTACGGAATTTTTGGCTAGGATTTTAAACAAGTTTTCTTCACGAAAGTTGTAGGGTACAATCTAGTCTACAACATATAAATATTTCAGAATTTTCTAAGCTCATTGCACCCTTTAAGTATTTTCTTTTTTGTTCCAATATGTTCTAGAATTCGCTACCAGTACCGGTCCGAATTTATATAAAATTTTTAGAAACGTACAAGCTGAATTGGACTTCGAGTTCTTCACAGAAAATGTTCCTCTATGTCTTGAATACGTTAGATTAAAATTTCGTAATTTTTGGAGTTCATTTACTAGGTCAAGATATGCAGTTTCCATAAGCATGGGAACAGGGTATATTGTGTAGGTTTGTGATAAGCTACTTTTGCAACTTGTATTTTGAAGGGTATTGCCGACTAACCATTTTGCATCAATTTTGTGTTTTATGAATGAATAAAGGATGGTAATGAGTTGTTTCTTGGGCATTAGCACAATGAATGACATTCGTAAATTATATTATTGAAGTGTTGCACCATGGATGGGATATACGGTATATGTCGTTGGACCTTGCGACGGCAGTGCCCCGGGTGTCGGGATGCCTGGAGAGGGGTGAATTGGAGTGGTTGCGTACTCTCCAGATGACTGAGGAGAGTCAAATAACTCCTCAGGGACCTCGCGATGTCAGGTTGGGTGCGAGGGGTACGGGGCGGGGTCTCATCTCCCCCTGGGTGATTGTTACGGCCAACCCACATAGACGTGTCGATTTAATATTTTCAATATTATTTGAATTGTTATGAGGAACCGCACTTTTTAGTCTCTTATACTAGTATTGGTCTTATCTTCAAGCGAATGTTGTAGACCCTTGATACATGATAGATTAGTTTAGTCGTTAGTGGCCAACCCCCGAGCTTGGATCACTATTTTGCTTGCTGAGTTTTATTTTAAACTCACTTGTTTACTATGTGTTTTTTTTTTTCAGATTAGAAGATGTCATCCGCTCCACCTACTGCCGCCATGACTATCCATTATGGCATCCCATCCGACTTCGTATGGCGACAAGAGGACATCCACGATCGGCACTTCTCAGGCGTGACCTTTGTCAAGTTTACCTCTTGCTTGACGATGGACACGGAGGCACCAACAGGGTTGGCATACTTGCCTTCGTAGCCCTTTATGCACACTTGAAAGGCTGGCTGTTGGGACCTCTGCCACTGTACGACGAGGGTCTGGGCCATTGCAGTAGCCCATCGGTGTAGGTAGTGATCCGATGAGCGCCTGACTTTTGGGAGAGATTTTTTCTATTTTTTTGTGTGTTGACCGGCTAACTGACGAAGGACTCGTGTATGTAGCCGAAAGGGGGGTGGGATATCTAGTGTTTGTATTTTTAGTGTGTTTTTTGTACAAATCCCCTTTGTAACTCCATCTCCCAACCTATATAAATACAAGACTGATAGTAAATAAAGTCGAAGGCAGCTCATTTTTTGATGTTTAATGGTTATGGTTGCAATGTACTCTCAAGAATTGTTTGTGTATAATTCTCCTAGTTTAGCAACCCCGTAAGATAGGTGATCGAGAATTGGTGTGCTACACACTGTTAGTCATGACTACCTTGAATTGGTTGCTCAAGGGTAACTAACCTATTCGGAAGGATAATTAGGGATTAATACGCGTAAGGCTAAGGAATTTGATCCAGGATATACCCTTTGACCATAAGGATCGAAGAGGGACAATATCATACCCTTACAAATCAATTAGCGAATGGAAATAAATTGATTATAAAGAAGTACGAGACCTGATTGAGGGTGATTACATAAGACCTTGGAATTCGCGATAATTGACGATAAACTAATTTCCTTTTTGACTTTGTACTCGGGATGAGAAATTGATTCCTTGAGATTACATGACAACTGAGGATTATCTAAGGATTTAAGGAACTGAACGCGGATTGAAAATATTCAACCACGAGTCAATTTCACGTAAAAATCCTAAAAGCCGCTTGGTAGTTTGGGTCTTGCTAAAGTCGTAATCAATGGATTTTAATCTTGATTTTCAATTCGATTTTGAGTATCGAATTTGCAAGGCCCTCATGAACAATTATTCAGACACTGCCTCATTGATCCTCAAGTTTTTATGGTAAGGCCGGAAAAGTTGGAAAAATGGATAACGGGCGAAGAAATTGAGCCATGGGAAGTGGGCCCAACCGAAGGCCCATTGGGCTTTTCGGCCACAAGGGCCGGCCCACCTAGGGCCCATGGGATTAGTGAAATTCATATTTTCCCTTGGCTTCTAGAAGGCTTTAATGTGTGGTCCAAATGGCTTATTGTTTGCTTGGTTGATATTGAAACTTGGAAGACAAGCCCAAGCCAACTTGTCTTCTGAGTCTCACCTTTCTCTCTCCCCCTTTCTTAGCCGATTAGCCCCTAGCCCACTCTCTTTGTTTTTCTTCCTTCTCCCCTCATTTCCTATGTTTTTTGCTGTTGATTTCCCCTGTTTCCTCTGTTTCTATTGCTAGTCGTTGCTTTTTTGCCGCTGTTTGTTGTTGTGAGTCATTGTTGTTGCCGCTGGTTGTCGCCGCTGGTTGTCACTACTAGTTGTTGCTGTTGCTATCTGGGATGTAGCCAGCCGCTGTCCAGCATTGCCAACCTCTGTTTTCTCTCTATTCGGCGTCCAAACGGCTTCGTCGGAAGCTATTTTGTCAAGTTTCGGTCGTCGTCCATTATTCATTGTCATCCCCGAGCAAGCCAGTTGTTCTTGCTGTCGTCACTATCTCGGTATCATTGGAACCGACTAACTTGTGAGTTAATTTCATAATCCCTTATTAGGGTATTAAACTCCTTTAGGGTGATTAATTTAGTGTTAATCTTGGTGGTATACTTTAGATGATGGGTGATTAGTATTATATTCATTTTTTAATCTTGCTTAGTGTTAAGTATGTTTAGATTAATTTACCTTGGTTAGATTAAAGTTAAAGCGGTTAGAGTTAAGTAACTACGGTCAGATTAATTAACCGTAGTTGTAATAAAGTAACTGTTTGAATAAAATAATCTAAGTTAGGTTAATTAATTGTAGTTTGATTAAAGTAACTACGATTAGTAATAAATAAATAATAATATTATTTTCGGAATAAATAATAATATTATTTTCGGAATAAATAATAATTTATTATTTTCGAAATTAATCAATTATTATTTTTGGGTAATAATCAATTAATTATTTTTGGAGGATAATTAATTAATTAGTTGTGGATAATTAATTATTTTTGGATGCTGATTATTATTGTCGGGTAATTATTAATTGAATATTTGTGGAATAAAGTATTATTTATGGGAAGTACTTAATTAATGATTTGTGTTAGTATCGATTAATTTCGATGGATTTTTGCTTGTACTTTCTTCATGTGGATTATATATTGAATACATATATACATGCTGTCATTGACGATCTTGTTTATTATGTACTTGGTGGTGTAAAATTGTGGGACTACGGTTGTGAATTATGGTTAATGTATTCAACATATTTGTATGATCATGTGTGAAATGCATTGTATTCGGATGACCACATATGAAATGCATTGTATTCACGCATGTAGAAATTGTGGTGAATTAACATGTGCAATCATGAATCATGTATGCATTGGCCATCCTGAAAGATAATGAAATGAGCATTAGTGATTGGTGTGCTTGCGTGGTCACATAAGAGCCTGTCACCCGATGGGGGGATTTGTGGTTGACGAAGTCCGTTTTATCGGAATGCCTAGCGAGGGTCTAGATGCGGATCGCAATAAAAGCTAGGCCTATGCTCTTTCAGGAATGTCGTCTGGATGGGAGTTCCAAATGTAGTCGTGCCCAATGGGATGGGATGATGTCCGGTTCGGCCGGTAAACTACCAACTTGTGTGTTGGAAGTAAATTCTCCTAAAGGTTGTTAATAATCGGAACACGAATGAGTGCATGGTGCATGGGACAATTGGAAAGGTGTTTTGATTGTTTGATATACTTGTTGCATTGAGGTGGACATATAATAAATTGTATCATGTAGGTTGCGTGTGTGCCAAAAGTGAGGTAAAAATGCTTGTGATTGCAATTATTAACTGTTAATAATTGCATATGAGCTTTGGCCTAATCGTGCATTTGATAATATGGTCGAATGGATGTTCTTTTGTTGTTGAATTGTTGGCGATAGAAAGATTACACGTTTATGGCGCACTCGAGGTGAGTAGCTCTCCTACCCGATGTTTAGGCTATTAATTTATTGAGATTTATCTTACTGGTTATTGTATAATCATTTCTAAGACCTTAGCATGGCGCACCTCCCAGTGCGGTTCGGTGTCCCAATGGATATGGACATTGTGGTCACGTCGCGACTTGCTCCAGGTCACCATTTTATCTACAAGCACCACGTCACCACTATTTAGGTGGATGAGGGCTTGATTGGGTGGACTCTTCACATTTTCAGGGTTTGGTTCATCCGACAAGGTGAAGAGATCTTCAACCACCTTAGGGGATTTGATGGGCCCTCTTTTGATGGTCCTGGCAATGAGGTTTGGGACCCCATGGCCATCGATGTCCCTAACGGTGTTGTAGAGAACCTGACTATGAGGGAGGAGGATCCGGTGGACGACCTGGATGAGTACTTCGCGTAGGCGTTTGAGGCTTACTTTTTGAACTGACCCTTGTTGATATTGATAGAAGTAGGTTGCATGTCTTAGTCCCTTTTTGTGTAGGCTTGCAGGAAAAAGATCCTTAAGAAGGGCGTGTACATAGTGTTTTCCCTAGGGTAACCTCTGTAATTAAATAAAAAAAACGTTTGTTTTTTACATGTGTCTTTCTGCTATCATTGTTGTTGTCGTTGATTGGGTGAAGTATAAATTGTTTCTGCATGTGCATACCTCAGAAGTTAATAATAAATGGTTAGCGACAAATCTTGGGAAGTCGCAAATTAAATGACCGCAAGTGAAATAGGGGTTGTTGCCGGCCTGAGGGTCAAGTTCTGACATATTTCATATGACACTCACTTAAGTATCATCGTGTTTTTTTTTTTTTTTTTTTGCTCACTTAAGACTACTTTAGAATAAAATTGATCATTTAAGAATTATTTTTAGCAAAGCATCCTATGTGGATTTTTTAAATTAATTTTCCATTCCTCCATAGACTTTTTTTAAATTTATTTATTTATTTTCCTATGCCAGGGAGGGTCATCGGCACTCTTCACCAATTGTGAAGGCCTCGCCCTTGACTAGTGTGGCTGCGAAGGCCTTGGGCAAAGCCATCCTCAATTGTAGGCAAGGGCCTTTGTGGCCTTGCTAGTTGTAGGCAAGGCAACCCTTGCCCTTCGCTAGTAGCCGGTGGGGCTGCAAAAGCCTCTCAAAGCCTTTGTGGCCTTGCCTTGCGTCCACACTAGTTGAGAATGAGGTAGCCCTCGCCCAATCTGAGTAGGCCTTTGCAGCTGACAAGGGTTGTTGGCGTTAGAAAAAAATGAAAAAAATAATTTGAAATAAAAAAAATATATGAAAAATTTTCATGTCAGCACCGGTGAAACCACATAGGACAATCGGCATCTTGTTGGATTTTCTAGTAAAGCAAATTGCCGATGACACTTATGTGATTGATTTTTTAAATTTGTTGCACTTAAGTAAGCAAAATAAAAGTTATGGCACTTAAATTAGTTTCGTACAAAACTTATGAGACTCCTGTTGTTCTTATCCTAGAAAGTCTTAAGCTATTGCACTTGTGTCAATTTAGTTATAAACCTTTTAATTTGGTCAATTTAATACTAAACGTTTTGACAATTTGTCAATGTTGTTCAGCCAACTAATTTTGGTAAGGAATTACTGATGTAGACGTTGGCTATTCTATGTGACACAGTTAGTATTGACCTGGATAATTTTATATTAATTTTGACATGCGGATCTCTGGAGTGCTAAAAGTTGGCACAAAGGGACACTTAAGTGCCAAAAGTTACAAAAGGTACACTTAAGTGCCAAAATCGGAGCAAAAGGGATCACTTAAGTGCCAACGGCGAAAAATTCCGGCCAAATTGCCACGTGTCCATTTTCCAGCGACTTCATTTGCGACGTGGCATTTTTTCAAAATAAAAATCCACGTGGCATTTTTTTCAAAATAAAAAAATCCACGTGGCAATTTTTAAAAAAAATTGTCCATGTCAGATTTTTGAAAAATTAAAATCGATTTTATTTTAAAAAAAGAAAAAAAGGGAGAGGGATCGGCAAGGGCTGTACAGCCCTCGCTGCCGCCGCCGTCGCCGCCCCACCTCGCCGGGAAGGGCCGGCGACGGTGGGGGAGGGTCGGCCGGGGTCGTCGCGCCCGGCCGCGGCGGCGACCCCGATCGGCCGGCGGTGAGGGCTGCGCGCCCTCGCCCAAATCTGGGGCGAGGGTCGCGACCCTCCCGGATCCGGCGAGGGTCGCCGGCCCTCGCCCAGCCGGGCCAAGGGCCGTCGGCCGCCCAGACCAGCCGCGCGCCGATTTGGGCGGTCGACCGCCCTTGGCCCGGCTGGGCGAGGGCCGGCGACCCTCGCCCCAGATTTGGGCGAGGGCGCGCAGGCCCTCGCCGTCGGCCGATCGGGGTCGCCGGCCAGTGGCCGGGGCACGACGACCCCGGCCGACCCTCCCCCACTGTCGCCGGCCCTTCCCGGCGAGGTGGGGTGACGACGGCGGCGGCGGCGAGGGCTGTACAGCCCTCGCCGATCCTGCTTTTTTTTTTTTTAAAAATAAAATCGATTTTATAATAATATATTTTTAATTATTTAATATTATTTAATTAATAATTTTTAAATTCACGTCAGCCAAAACGACGTCGTTTTGGCTGATTTTTGGCCGATTCAGTTTTCGGCGAGCCACGTAGGCAAGAAAAGTAATAAAAAATTGCCACGTCGGATTTCCGGCGGGGTTCCGGCGACTTGGCACTTAAGTGATCCAATTTTTTTTAAAAGTGGCACTTAAGTGTACATTTTGTAACTTTTGGCACTTAAGTGTCCCTTTGTGCCAAGTTTTGGCACTTGCGCTGTACTTTCCCCTATTAATTTTTTTTGTTTTTTTATTTTCTTCTCTTTCCTTCCTTTCTTTTTATCCCATTTTTATTTATGGGGCTTACCGTTCAAGTTACAAACTCTTAACGAAATTACCTACTTTTATATGAGTCATTTTACCAATATTTATTTGATTGTTTTGAAATTACTAAAAATAATCTACTGACAATTATTTTCAAAGCTTATTAGGATGTGCTAAATTTACTAAGCTCCTATATAAATTTATCAACTCCAATTAAATCAGTTCCTAACGTCTATTTGATTGTTTTGAAATCACTAACCATTCTTCTAAAATTTGTTCGTGCAATTTACCAATTTGATGAAGTTACAAAGTCTTATATGAAACAAAGTTAATAGCAATATCTTTGTGGCTGATTCAATCTGTGTAGTAGATACCAACACTTGGATGAAAATACCTAAATCTCTTGTATTCTTTGTCATTCCATGTTGATTACTTTGGTAAATTCTTCTTCTTGCATTATATTTAAATTGCAAGATCCATGAGGTTACTCGTTATGGAATATATAAAAAGAGTGACTGGACATCAACTATTGTGCTACCAAAAGAATGGTCGAAAGTATTTATCGACCCCCTTCGACTGTCCCGCTCGCATGGGATTGTTATTGTTTCCACCAAGACTGGATGGCGGTTTGTTCGGTAGGTTCTTCTTGGGGACAAAGGAAATATCCTTTGAATTGAAGATGTCTTATTTTCAAACCAAGGAGTGAATAAGATTGCAAAAATGTCACACCCCAAATCCTAGAGGGATGAGGGAGTGACACAACTATCCTCTCTTCAAAGGATGTGATCTCAAAACTACACCCAAATATTTAGCTCCCAAAAATTCACATGGCGATGCTCTCGCTTTAACAGTCATTGATTGAGGAACCTCAAAACATCATAAGAAGAATGAAATGAATTACCATGGCCCAATGAGTAATACATTTCTTTTAAGTGGATCGAACAATTACTATATACATTAAAAACACAAACATAGCTCACTTACGTCAAATATGAAATCTAACTGTGACGTCCTGAAATTCGAGCCCTTTGAAGGAGGAATGAACGTTAATTTCGCCAATGCATTGTTGGTTGATCTCACTCGGAATTGATCACTCTTGAGATACTGACCTTGAGGGGAAAGGCTAATGAGGACAGAACTCGTGCGACTAAAGAACTTGACTTGGGAAAACGACTCGACCGTGAGACTTGCATAAGGACGATCCTATAGTCATGCAGGCCGATTTCAGGGACGACTAGAAGTCGATTCGCGGATAGAAATAATGGGACGACGGGTGATTCCGTCTACTGTTATCGAACCCGCGAATGGCCCTATGTCGATCCTTGATAATCGTGCACTTAGAAATAAGAATCGATCCTTCGCAATTTCATGTAGTCAAGGACGTCCATGTGTCGAGAAGTCTTGAACGGGGATTGGCACGAGTCGGTTACGCGTGAATCCTCGAAGCCGCCTGTCAGTCTGAGTAGTACCAAAATGGCATTCGGGCGAAATTGACAAGGCATGAGAATCCAAGATTGGATTTCGAATTTTTGGGAATGTTCGAGAAGGACTTTTGGACGATGCTTCTTAGACAGTCGACACTGTCGGTTGAGCCGAGTATTTGGAAAAGGGATTTTCGGACCAAGAAAACGAGCCTACGAGGACGTGGGCCGAGCAAGAACAGTTTGGGCCTCACGCCCAAGGTGGGACAACCGCCATGGAAGGCCCGAGGCAAGCAAGTGAGCCCGTTGGGCCAAACCGACCCTTTACCCTTCCTAGCCTATTGTCTAAACCTGAGCCAATTCGAGCCCAATAAATTCCCGAGCCGTTCCTATTCATTTTCCGACCTTTTTCCTAGGCCCGTCCTCCATTTTCAGCCCAAGGACAGATTGGGAAATGTGCAAGGTGGAAATGACCAAAATGCCCTTGGATATTTTGAAGAAAAGTCAAAAGGAAGAGAGAGAAGATGAGGTCATTGTTTGGCAAGTGGGGGCAAGCCTTGATGACTTGGATAAGGCTTATCCTTTAGCCTTCACTTCACTCTCTCTCTCCTCTTCATCTTCATCTCCAAAATCGACCCTTCTTCCCCTTGCTTCTCCTTGCATTTCTGCGGTTTCGGTTTCGACCTCTTGCCGAAATTGGAGTTGTTCGTTGCCTTCCTGGTAGAATCTCGGGGCGTGCCACCCACCGTTGCGCTCGGGAGAGAGAATCCGTACGGATGGCGTCGGCCGTTCGTCGATCGGAGCTGCCCTCCGATTCGTACGGTGGCCGGAAGTCGGCTGTTTCCGGACCGCCTACTGTAGCGTCGCCCTCTGCACAGCTCCGCCTTTTCTTCCGTTTCTCTCCATTTTCGGCCAAACCATCACCCATCCCAGCCACAAGTGGTTCCCCCTCGACCCCAGGTGCCGTTGGTCACTGGCCCGCCGCTCGCCGGAGCTCCGGGCAGCCCGTTCAACTCCGATCGGCCACTTTCCTCCCGTGCGGTGCGGTTTCGAGTTGCGAGAGGGATTCCGAGGCTGTTGCTGCTGTGTTGAGCCCAGGATCGCCTTGGATCGCTGTGGTAGAGGTCCCCGGGTGTCGGGTTCGTCGCTGCCGCTGCGCCCGTGTCACCGGCCCGCTTAACGGGTGAGTTTAGCCCCTAATCCCTATTTAGTGCCTAAACTTGCTTAGGGTTGGGTTAATTAGTGTTAATGCTGGTTTAGGAGGGTTAATTAAGTTGTATTAGCCCTAAGATGGGTGGTTAGATATGTGGTTAAGATTAGATTAGCTTAATCTTGCTTAATTATGCTTGATTATGCTTATATGTTGATTATGTGTGGTTTATGTGTTAATTAAGCTTGTTTAGCTTAATTGATTGATTAATTTGTGTTTAATCAATGTTTTATTTAATTTTGAATTTAATTTATTATTAATTGAATTTCGGAAATTACATTCACGGAGATCTTGTTCATGACACTTGTTCATGGCACTTTGTTCATCCGGAAGTGAAATTGTGCATAATTTCATGTGTCTTGATCATATGAAGTGAAATTGATGTGTCGTGGCATGAACATTCGCATGAATCGTGTGAATTTCACAAAAAGGGAAAAATGGTTTGTCCGAGGGACACCGAAAATGGACCGCTTTTATGAGAAAGGTGGGAGAAATGGTTTGTCCGAGGGACACCGGATACGAACCGCTTTTGTGAGAAATGATTTGAGGTTTTATATGCAAGCATGTGTGCATTAGCTAATTCTCAAAGATAATAAGTGGGTTGTGATGGTGTGCTTGCGTGATCACTAAGTTGAAACCGCCGTCTCGGGAGAGTATCTCTTGACGTTTGTTGGGCATGCAGTCTCGGGAGAGTATCCCTTGACGTTCTATGAGCATGCGGTCTCGGGAGAGTATCCCTTGACGTTCTGTGGGCATGCGGTCTCGGGAGAGTATCCTTTGACGTCTTTTGGGCATGGAAGGGCACGGTTGCGCCTCTGCGGATGAAGGGCGCCATAGCGTCGTTGCACCTTGGCCAAGTTGTAGTCCTGTGGGGCAATAATAATCGGAACACGTGTGAATGCGAGAGTGCATGAGAAAACATGGCATGATTGGTTCCGATTATGCATGAGGTGATCATATCATTTATGGCACGCACGCATGAATTGATAACGTGCAGGGGTGGCAATGGCCAGGTGAGATCGCTTGTGACGCGACTCGCATGTGATTGATGAATTGCATCATCTAACGGCCATGTGCATTGCATGTATTGTGCTGACTTATAACGTGCAGGGTATGGCATACCGGGTAAGGTTGCATGCGAACCGACTATTTGATTGTTGGTTGAATTGCTTGCACTGAATGAGATTTAACGTGCAGGGTATGGCATACCAGGTAAGGTTGCATGCGAACCGACCTCTGATTGTTGGTTGAACCTGTCTGTGGTTTGATTGCTGATTCCGGGTGTTTGTGGTCGGGTTGAGTGAGGGGTGGTTACGGAGAGATACCCCGGGTTGAGTTGGCATACTAACCGGGGCTTAGGGGAAGAACTCGCTGAGATTTTATCTCAACCCGTCGTGGTTAACATTTTTCAGGTCTTTAGAATGGTGCACTCGCTGTGGAGAATCCTGCCCCCCGTTTCTCCAGTGATCGACCTGACGGAGTCGAGTCCGATGGGTCCGAGTGACCGTGGTGTTGAACCCGAGGGTTCATTCTGTATAGCTGGATTAGCCTAGTTTATTTTTGGTCTGGCTTAGAGGATGGATCGGCCCCTTTTGTCGGGCTTGTAATTCAAAAGACGATCCTCCGTTGGTTAATCCAAGTAAATTGTGTAAATGAGTAGTGATGGTTGTTCTTGTTATTCATCCCTCTATCCCTGATTGATTGATTGATTGATTGATTGTTGGACTGGGGATGGTTCGTCTTCCGCTTGCGCATAACAAAAGATTAAAATGAATGGTCGTCAACGAGTCCTGGGACGTCGCTTTCAATTGACCATGGTAAGGGGTTGTCGCATGCTCGGGGTTCGGGGCGTGACACTAACAAACCTTCAAAGACCAAAATGTGATATTTATTACTTCAATATAATATATTCATAGCAAAAATATTCATTTCAATCGATAATAAGAATGTAAGCACCTAGTGCAGCCTATTGATTAATCTCATTAAAACATATGTCAATGGTCTATTTTATTGACCAAACTTATGCTAAAGTATTTAACCATGGTCATGTATAATGTCATGACAAAGTGACCAAGATTCCCCTTGGTTAGGTTTCCATCTATTATTAATATGTGGCTCAGCCTACAAAGATATCCTAGACTAGTATACATATCCACATACCCCTCAATAAGTTTACAAAGACACTAAGCATAATCCATCAACCTCAAACTCGAGTGATCCACAATCAAAATCAGAAACTTTCTCACAACTTATGTTTCATGACCAAATCATAATTTTTCGCAATTGGATATATATCAAAGCTAAGGGTGTGCAAAACAACTGGGAATCGCTTGGATTGGAATTGCTAGTTCCCAAAGGGGCCGATCCAGTTCTCGATTCCAATTTAATGGAATTAGTGAGTACCGATCTGGTTCCCAGTTCTAGGCGTGGAATCGCCTGTCCACCCACCCTGACCAGACTGGTGTGTGTGTGTATTAAAAAAAATATTTCATCTCAATTACTCAATTAATTTGTAGTTTCCATATATATATATTTGTAGTTATTGGATATTATTGATTAATTTTGTCTCTTGGGTGAATAATAGGATTAACCGCCTACTTTTTTTTTTTCAATCTAATAATCTATTTACTTGCTTTCTCAACCAAAACAAAATAAACAAACAAAGAAGAAGAAGAAGAGAATTGATTGAAGATGTTTATAAATTTTGCAATGCTTTGTCATTATGATACAAAATTAAGAGCCAACGACTTGTTTAAAAGTACAACTAGGCCTCTCCTTAGCCATTCCTATGATTAAATTAAGTTGACATTGAAAAATGATGGATCAAGCGATTAATGTTTTAATTTCTATGAAGGTTAGGACTTTTAACTTGGAATCTAATTCTCCACATGTTTCTGGTGTTGGGAAACCTTAAAGGGGCCACACCATGACCTTTGAAGATATTAAGTTTTTAACTAATGACTATTGTCTATTCATTCTACCCTATAGTTTTCAATCCATAATTAAAATCAACAGCTTGCAATTCAACCCAAATATAAGGCCATACAAGGCTCTATATAGATACTAGGTTCACCGTGATATTAATTAATGATGCAATTTTGTAGGGATTGTGGATTGATTCCGTGGACCCACTTGGGAATTGGACCGGACTGACAATCCCATTCCAAGGTGAATTCATGGAACCAACGAGTGAATGTTGATTCCAATTTTTTGGAACCGGTCCTTAGTGGACAGTTCCCCATTCTAAGGTAGGATTCGCCCACTTGGACCATGCTCACCCCTAATCAAAGCACCTCTCAAAAATCATACTCATAAATCATGAACTTTTTGTGATTCTTTAATAAAAGGTTTCACAAACCACTTATAAGCAATCGGTTCAAATTGAAGATATAAGATGACTTCCCATTTTAAACATAGCAGTAAATGCTCGATTATGTTTTATACAACAAAAGTTACTATTTCTTAACTTATAACATATCTAAAAGCGAGTTTGAAAACACAAAGAAGAAATAGTATCACTTACCTAAGAAAGGCTAAAAACAAACCTATAGAGGTTACTTAAGTCAACCATGTGCATTTCTATCAATTAATCGAAAAAGGATATTAGAAACCGAATAATACACAACTCTAGCAAACGACTTGACTAAACCACCTTTAATCATTGATAAAACAACTTCTATGCGTTAACGAGTAATCTCATTTAAGGCATAGTTGATCATTTTCCTTATGCGTAATTTGCATGCAAAATTTTGGAATTTCGTTTTAAACAAACCATACTTCAAAATCGAGCTTCATCAAACCCTATGGCTCCATGACCTAAGCTTTTGTATCCATATATCTACAGCCCAACGACTCTTCATTCGGACTTTATAGCTCAAAATCGACATAAGTTAGAACTCGTGCCTAAATTAGAAAATTATTCCAATTAGACGAATGATTGGCTTGAATACTCACCAGCCATTGCAATTTGCAATTGATTTGACTAGCTGGGGGTGTTTAGATCGTGTACATGCTGAAATTTCTCTCTTCTTCCCTTCCTCTTTCCCTTCTTCACGACACTTTTTTATTTTCCTTTTGTTTTTGTCACCAAGTCCCCTCTCTCTTCCTTTTACGCTTACTTGATCAAGCCAATAAAAGGAGAAAATCAAATGGTTGGGCTTGGGCTTAAAAGAGAGTGGGCTGGGTTTAATGGGCTCATTCGACCATTTACATAATGCTTATACATTGTTTTTATGAATCTCTTTAGCTTTCTTGTATTGATTTCTATTCGCCAATAAAAACATGCCTCCTAAATTTGCGGTTTCCTCCAATAAATATTAGAACTGGCATGAACAAGCACCGAACTTAAGCAGGATACCATGAAATCATGGATCGATTCTCTAGATCCCAACCAAAAAAAAAAGTTCCTAATTTGGTTTGAAGTTTTGTTTGGTTATACATACGTACGTACATGAAAAATCACCAAGAAATTTCTAAACCTATTATACTTGTGTCAATTCAATTTTAAATTTTTCGATTTGATTTATTTAGTCCTAGACCTTTTGATGATTTATCAATGTATTCAATTTGGACAATTTTGAGCAGCGGACGCTACTGTGGATACTTTTTGAAAATTTTTAAAGAATATCTGAACGTTTTTTTTAACCTTTTCTTTTTTCCAGTGGACGACACAAAAGGAAATTGTTCTTCTATTTTTTTATTTTTTTTTTTGGTAAAGAAAATTGTTCTTCTATTGTCTCTTGCAAAGAGCAATAACGAAAAGCTAACTACATGATGTTTGAAGACACCGAGTTTACAATCTAAGGGGAGATGTCCTTATTATTAAACACCAGGTGGCTCAAGTCGAGGCACGTCTGAACCCTCTCTAAACTTTAAATTAAGAAGCGGACGGCTTAAGATAAACAAAATAATTGGCCTTTTGATTAATATGTACTTAATTTATATCAGGTCTCGTCTTTGCAAGTGCTGGATAAAAAATAACATTGTTTTCCTACGAAAAAAAGACGAGTGCCTCGATGTTAATGATGTCAACTCTGCCCGCCTAACGATGCTGACCTTCTGGATTCTTGTGCTTCGGCATATGCACGTATTTGATTCTCTTCGATGATTGTTAGCTCCAAACCAAAGCTTCAACCTTGGCACCTCCCTGTCACATACAAGATAATTTTCCTCCTACAAAGGCCCCATTTCGTTGATCCCGTTTTCATTTTCAGTTCATCATCCATGGCAGACTCCAAACCTGAGAGGTAATGAACCCATCAATCACCCTCATACATGTTTCTCTTTTTATTCCTTCCAGTTTGGTTTTGCTCTGCAAATTTGTTTATCCCATCTATTTTTTCCCGGTACTTCTTTTCACAGGTATGCAGTCGTTACAGGAGCTAACAAGGGGATTGGGTTTGCAGTGTGCAAGCTCTTGGCTTCCAAAGGGATTGTGGTGGTATTTACTGCTAGAGACGAGAAGAGGGGGCTTGAAGCTCTTGACAAGCTCAAATTAGAATGTGGTCTCTCCGATCATGTCATTTTCCACCAGCTTGATGTCTCTGATCCTGCCAGCGTTTCATCTCTTGCTGACTTTGTTAAGCACAAATTCGGAAAGCTGGATATTCTGGTAAACCTCGATTTTTTATCTTTATTTTGGGAATAACAAAGATAGAGTGTTATATCCCGAACGCCTAAGCAGAGTTGATGGTTTGTGATAGAATATGCTAGTGGAGAACCATGAGCATTTCCTACAAGTAAAGACTAATAACGATTAATTTGAAATGAGAATCTTGATGTACCTTCGATTGTGGTGTTGATGGATATATTGTATGTAAGATTGAGGTGTTTGGAAGTTCTTACATTGTTGCAACTAGAGAGGATTATGCGACCATCCCTTCTAAACTGGGATATGTCTGAACTTCCCTCGTCTATCTGAGGTACGTTATTTTCGTAATAAGGACTTTGATGAATTTGACCGAGAATGGTGCCAATAATGTACTGTAATTTCTGTTTTTCTTGAATGGTTTTCTAGTATATGTAGTTTCGACCCGAGTACAAGACGTACAGTATGCATTGCTGCATTGATCTACCTTCTGTTGTGCAATATACTGTTTGATGCAAGGGTCACATACAGATATGTTCAACCCCATTTCTCGATCATTATCTAGCCAGTTCAAAATTGACTGACGGTCGTATTTGATTACTGACTTTTCATTATGTTACGGGGGAAAAAGATTTCTTGAGTACCTTTATACTTGTTTAGTGATTGGCCTTATGCTTTTATTGCAGAAGAATAATGTGCTGATAAAATCTCTTTCCCAGGTGAACAATGCTGGTGTTGGCGGATCCATTCTTGACGCTGATGCTTTGAGAGTTTCCGGCATTGGAAAGGTATGCTCTCGGTTTCTCTTATCACGGTGTTGGTCAAGGAGAAATTAAATTTAAACATTAATTGGCTTGGAAGTTAGAAGTAGTTACTGCTTGAGGTTCATTGCAAAGAGACCTGTGGTGCAAATTAAATAAATCGAACACAGGAGAGTAGCACAAGATTGCACTTCAGATTAGGTGATACAGAAAAACATAGATTACAATCATTTCCAAGTCACTTAGACAATCTGAGTGTTTCTTGGCTCAAATTACATGCGATAACTCAAGTGGTGATTGACTTTCATAATTCTTCACAAAATAATCTTTCAATATAGCAAAGGAATTTAAAATTCTGATTACAAGATTTCTTGGCTTCAAACACTCCATCCTCTCCGGCTAGAGAAGAACTATTTGGTAATCAAACTTGAATTTATGCTCAGATTCACTTTACTATATGAGCTTAAACTCAATGCATAGTTTAAGGAAGGAAGAAGTGCACCTCAAGTGCTAAAACTTGGCACGGGTGGATATATAAGCGTCACAAAATACACACTTAAATGTCACTTTTTTTGAAAATTGGACAAAGTGCCAACTTTGACGAGGCTTGTCAAAAATCTGACATGGCATTATTTTAAAAATAAAATTAATCTACATGACTCAGTGGAATGTCTACTCAGTAATCATTATCTTAAGATGACGTTGTTTTGCCCTGAAATTTGATTTTAATGTAAATATTAATTAAATTAAATTTCAATTGAAGAGGAGGTAACATTCAATGAAGGCCTCCACAACCCTTGTTGTCGCCGCCCACTATTGCTGGAAAGGGTCGGTGACGGTGGGGCGAGAGTCGACCAGGATTGCCTAGTCGCCGAAAAGGGCTGATGACCCTAGCCAATTGTAGTTGAGGGTTCGTAGGCCTTCGCCCAGATCTTCGATTTAAGCACTTGAGTGTAACTTTTAGATGTTTTGGCACTTATGTGTCCACCTATACCAAATTTTGGTATTTGGGGTGTCCACACCTTCATAGTTCTAGCATTACTATAGTCTTTTCAGTGAAGAGATTGAAAGGGAGTTTCTTTTCTATAAGAATAAGATGCAAATTAGAACTGAAATGGTAACATCAGTCTCTTAAAAGTTACACGTGGTTATTAGAAAGAAACGTCGCCAAGAAGAACCATTTGGGAATCAACCAGTGCAAAGTAGAATTGTGATCCGAACACAATAAACCCTGTTCGAATTTCTTGTGGCTAACTCCTTCTATGAGATGGCACAATGAGCTCTGTAGGATTTAAAATGCATTTTCGTTGTTATGTTTCTGATGCTAGTTCATAAAATTTTCTATTGATGATGCAGAAGCAAGTCGACTGGAGTAAAATTGCGACGGAGACATATGAGTTAACTGAAGAGTGCCTTAACATTAACTATTATGGTGCCAAAAGGATGGTTGACGCATTCATTGGCCTCCTCCAACTATCAGACTTGCCCACAATTGTCAATGTTTCCTCATCGGCAGGGAAGCTAGAGGTAAGAAGTATATGATTCCAAAGTTATTTCTCAGTACCTTAACAATGGAATTTACTCTCAACTCGAGCTATCACATTTGATGCAAAGCCTCATTTTTGCAAGAGAGCACAGGAATGTGACTGATCAAGCTTTAAGCTAGACTTGTTTGCATGATATAGGTCTTATGAGAGTTTAGATTGCCTTAGACAAGCAATAGAGATTTCTGACAGTGCTTTCTTATAGAATGAATGAATCTTCTCAGCTCTCTTTTTACTGTTATGCGTTAGTGAAATATGTTCCTCGAATTCACTGCTGTCATATTGTACTTTCGAGTAGGTAATTGTTTTGGCATGTTCTATCTAGAACATTAGTCTTTTGAAATGCTCTTCCATGGCTATCTCGTTGACGATGAATAACATTTCAATCATCCTGTGACCTTGCGATTAGTATCTATCGGAGGGCTGGGCTAAAGAAGTGTTCAGCAATGCCGGCAGCCTCACAGAAGAAAAAATGGACGAGGCATTAAAGGAGTTTCTAGAAGATTTTAAACAAGGTTCTCTAAAGACCAAAGGCTGGCCTGCTCAACTATCAGCCTATGCAGTCTCCAAAGTGGCCTTGAACGCGTATACTAGGATTATAGCAGCAAACTACCCCACATTTCGAATAAATTGCGTCTGCCCTGGATTTGTCAAGACAGACATAAATTGCTACACCGGCTTCTTGACTCCAGAGGAAGGTGCAGAGGGTCCCGTGAGTCTGGCCCTGTTGCCCAATGGCGGTCCATCTGGTCGATTCTTTCAAGGGACAAAGGAAGCTACATTCTGATTGAAGATGCTCCATTTTCAAATGAGGGAATGTAGAAATTTGAAATCTATTGTCTGGGTGTGAGATTTAAACAGTGGAATAGCTAATGAAAGATTCTGATACGTTGGTTTATATTTGTACAGCTCTTGCTTGGTGGGAGCTCAATGATTTGAGGTCTGCAATAATGAACGTGCCTTCCTCAAAATACCTCATCTGTGATATTTCTCTGCACTTCCCATACTTGTGGTCAAATGAAAACAAAGCCCCGGTGCATTGCAAAAGATTAACTATGAGCCTATGACCTTACAAATGATTAGCGAGAAAATTGAGATGTTTAGTTGCTCTTCCTTTTTCAACAGTGGACAGCTTCACAGTAGCTACAGTTTGCAACCAGATTACTCGATCAACAAAAATGTTGTTGGAAAGTGGGATCCATTTTCCAAATTCTCTGGATCTCTACTCGACTATGTCAAGAATGGTGGCAAGCTTAATCATGAAGTAAACTTGAAAATACAGCTGCAACTAGTTTACCTAACTATAGGAACCATGATTAATACTCCGAAATAAAAACATGCCTCCAAGTTCTGGTTTACTATAAGATTTAGACGCGCAAGTACCAAATCTAAGCAAGTGACATGGAAATTAGTTTTGTGGTTTTGCTTGACCATATTTTCAGACATAGCTGAAATAAAAAAGCTAATAACAAAAGGGATACTTGCTTTACATTATCTGAATGCTAGTCTTTTGATGAGTTGGCTTTCTGCTGCCAATCTATAACGACTATGCCAAAGCTAGGGGGCTTCCTAGCGGACTCAAAAGGCTCCGTTTGTTTCTTGATTTGAAAAGTATTTTCTTAAAAAATTAGCATCTGTATAGTTACAAAATTGGATAAACGAAATATAATTAAGAAATTTACGAAAATATTTAGCTATAAATTGTTATAAATAATGAATATATTTTTCATTCACTAATTATTTCAAGTCATTATTGTTTATTGATAAATGACACAAACAATCTTTAAATTATGACCCAATATGCAGTGTCACCATAAATTTTCAATTTATTCAATGCGATTCATAAAATTTTAGTAAGTGTTGAAACTAGTTGTTGGACTATATAAAAATGTTCAATGTTGTCTTGAAATTTAAACTAATGGAAGAATAACATTGGTTATTTTCATTTAGTGTATGGATTAGTTTGAACATTTATGAAAAATTTAGGAATCACTTTGGGCTAATGTGCATGGATCATATTAAACAAATTAAATGTTTGGAAACTAAATTTCACAATACGTTAAAATTCTTGGAATATTTGTATCATTATTTCTCAATCAAAATGTTAGAAATATGAAGGTATCAGTCAACCGTCCAGTAGAACCTTCCGGGCGGCTCCCTCCATTGGCTTTCAGGCAAGCTATATTTCAGTCACATAATGTTGATGAGGTCTAATCATTTTTTTTTTTTTTTTTTTTTGGTATGATAAGTTCTTGTCCGTATAGGCTGTGTCCCTCTCCTTTCACAATCACATAATGGGCTCTCTCTCTCTCTCTCAATAACTCCAGTGTAGATTGCTAGAGAATGGGCTAATCCTTTTTTCTTTCTTTTCGCATGGTCCTACTCCAACATACTTCTTATATTGTAGATGGTAAATAAGTACGTTGAAGCTTAAAAGTCATTGACTGTCCTCCTCCAACATACTTTTGCTGCCCAAGAGAGCTGCATCTCTGGTTTTGTATAGGATGGTTAATCATCAATCAAACGTATTTAACGAAGATTTTCTATCACCTAACAATTACTTCCTTTTCCCCCTATAAATTCCTATATTATTCAACCCATTTCCGCGTCCATTTTAAGTACATCATCAATGGCAGACTCAAATCTAAGAGCTAATACACCTACTGACCCTCAAACCTTTTCTTTTTCTTTTAATTCCTTCCAATTTTGAGCAAGTCTAATAACTGGAGGTACTTGCACAGGCAGTGGGTTATTAGATTTGCTCGAAGAGCAACCTGCCAAGTGGTGGGTATTGCTCCCACCCCTTTTCACTTCCGGCATGGGAGGTCACTATGCCTTTCCTATCCGGCGGTAGCCAGAACCGAATTCATGACATAGTATTTACTTTCACCATTGAAGGGCCCCCAAATTCCCAATAAATCTTTTTTTTTTTTTTTTTTTGGACTAAGAGGAAATACGGAAGGTGACATTGCAAGATCTCACACCCTAAGGTGGATCTCCCACATCTTTCTTCCTTCTTGAACCTTTTAAAGACCTAATTAAATCCACACGCAAGGTATATTTTACAATCACATGGTGTTGATAAGGTCCGATAAGTATTTTTCCATATAGGCTCTCTCTCCCTCTCTTTCTTTCACAATCACACAATGGGCTCTCGCTCTCTCTCTCGATAACTCTAGTGTAGGTTGCTAGAGAAGGGGCTAATCCTTTTTTCTTCTTTTTCGCATGGTCTATCTCTCAATAACTCTAGTTTAGGTTGCTAGAGAAGGGGCCAATCCTTTTTTCTTCTTTTTCGCATTGTCCTACTCCAACGTACTTCTTATATGTAGATGGTAAATAAGTAGGTGGAAGCTTAAATGCCATTGACTATCCTACTCCAACATGCTTTTGCTGCCCAAGATAGCTGCTTTTGTATATGATGTTGGTTAGGATGCGAATGATAAAATTTCTGATTAGAAATTGATTTTTGGAATAGAAATAAATCTTTCTATTTCTATTTTTAGATAAGTTTATGAACAAAAGTATGCATTTGATAACAACACAAAATTTTTATTTTCGGAATAAAATTTCATTTGATAATGATATAAAATTTATCTCTCTTAAGTGGTGGCGGTGGCCGCCACAAGTGACTGGCAATCAATGGTTGTGGTCGGCATTCGGTGGTGGCGGTGGCAATCAGTGACCGGTAAGGGGAGGGGGCTACCGCGACAGCGATGGTGGCCGACGACCGATAGGGGGAGGGGGCGGAGGCGGTGGCGGCAATTGGATGGGAGGTGGACGGCTTGGGATTAGGGAGAGACTCCTTCGGATAAGAAGTAAAAAAGAGAAATAATTTTTATTTTTATTCTAGAAATAAAAAAGTAAAAAAATTTTACTTCCAATTTCTATTATAAACCTATTTTTGGAATGGAAATCCATTCCAGAAATAGAAAAATAAAATTATTTTACCAAATGGATTTCTGTTTCAGAAACAAGTTTGGAATAAAAAAATAATTCTATAACGGAAATAGAATAGTTATTATATGCGTCCTTAATCATAATTTGAGGAAGATTTTCTGTCACCTAACAATCACTTCCTTTTCTCCCTATAAATTCCCATATTATTCAATCCATTTCCGTGTCCATTTCAAGTATATCATCAATGGCAAACTCCAAACCTAAGAAGTAATACACCTACCGACCCTCAAACCTTTTTTTTTCGTTTAATTCCTTCCAATTTCGTTTTGTTCTACTAAGTATTTTTTTTTTTCCCATTTTCGCTATAGTCCCCTTTCTTCTTCTTCTTTTTTTTTTTTGCAGGTATGCAATTGTTACTATGATGTCCTGAAATTTCTACCCATTTTAAGATTAATAAAAATGGTTATTTCTCGATGTACTGTTAGTTACGACTACTTTGAATTGATCACTCAATAAAAAATCCATTGCTAGTGATGGTCTTGCCTAGGGCCTTTGTGGCCTTGCCGACCGAAGGCAAGGCCTTTACGGCCGATGCACAGGAAAAAATAAAGAAAAAAAGGAAAATAAAAAATAAAAACTACAAAGATAAAAAATAATTAAAAATCAATTTATTTTTAAAAAATGTAAAAAATCCATGTAAGATGATTTGCTAGAAGTGGCATTCGAATGATTGATTTTAATTCGAAGTGGCATTTAAGTGAGAAAAAAATTATGACATTTAAGTGAGTACCGTATGAAAATTATGGAACTCATGCTACTTTTATCCTAATAAACTTCTTATATGTATATGGTAAATAACTAAGTTGAAGCTCAAAATTATTGACTGTGTTAGGATACATATGTAAATTATGTTAGAGAGATCCCATATTAGAGACTTGATGTGATGTAGAATAGATAAAATATCCAAGTTAGCCTACAACTTATTAACTTAACCTTTTGAGTAAAGATAGATCCAACTAGATATGTTGCTGAGTTCAAACTTTAGTTCCCTCTTAGTGGTCTCCCTAGATAAAGGTATTGAGCTTTTGCCTACGCTCCCAATGAGTGGTCCCCCCCCTCTCTCTCTCAATAACTCCACTCTATGGCTAGAGAAGGGGCTAATCCTTTTTTCTCCTTCCCTCGCATGGTCCTTCCACCAGAATTCTTATATGCATATGGTAAATAAGTAGGTTGAAGCTTAAAAGTCATTACTTCCCTACTCCCAACAAACTTGGGATAAGAATAAATAATAGAAGTGGCATAGCTTTCGTATGGTATTTACATGAGGTGTCATAACCTTTTTTTTTTTTCTTCACTTAAGTGGCAAAAATTTGAAAATTCAATCACTTAAGGACCAAAAATTTTAAAAATCAATCACTTAAAGTGTCATTGAGAAGTTGCCTCGTTGGAAAATCTGCCACTAGTGATGGCCTTGCCTAGGGCCTTCGTGGCCTCACCGGCCAAGGGCAAGGCCTTTGCTACCAACACACAACAAAAAAAAAAAAAAAAAAAACAAAGATAAAAGAGGGAAATCAAAAATAAAAAAATAAAATTTTAAAAATCAATTTATTTTTAAAAAATGCAAAAAGAAATCCACATAGGACAATTTACTGGAAGTGGTACTCAAATAATCAATTTTACTTTGATGTGACACTTAAGTGAGCGGAAAAAAGTTATGACACTCGGGAAAGCATCGTACAAAAATCATAGCACTCCTACTATTTTTATCCCTACAAACTTCTTAAATGTATATGGTAAATAACCAAGTTGAAGCTTAAAACTTATTGACTATATAAGCATACATATGTGAGTTATGTTAGAGAAATCTCATATCGGATAATTGATATAATATGGAGCAATTAATATATCTAAGTTTACTTATAATTTATTAGCTTAAACTTTTGAATAAAGGTGGATCCAACTTAATATGTTGATGAGCTCATATTTTAGTTCACTCTTAGCAATCTCCTTAGGTGAAGGTACATATAGTACAAGAAAGAAATCAATCTCTTAACAAACTGTCCCACTCCAACAAACTTCTTATATGTATATCGTAAATAACTAGGCTGAAGCTTAAAAGTTATTGACTGTATTAGGATACATGTATGAATTATATTAGAGAAGTTGGAGAATTGATATTATTAGGAGCAATCAACATGTCCAAGTTGACCTATTTATTATTAGCTTATGCTTTTAAGTGAAAGTAAATTCAACTAGATATATTGATGAGCTTGGACTTTTAACTCTTTTTTTGCGATCTACCTAGGTGAAGATATCGAGCTTCTGCTTGCGCTCTCAACAAATGTTACGAGAAAGAAATTTCATGATCTTAGTCTCCCTACTCCAACAAGCTTCTTATATGTATATGGCAAATTATTATGTTGAAGCTTAAAAGTCATTGACCGTCTTGCTTTTGTTTTGTATAAGATTTTGGTTAATCATCAATCAAACGCATTTGATGACAATTTTCTGCACATAACAATCACTTCCTTTTCCCCCTATAAATTTCCATATTATTCAACCAATTTCCATGTCCATTTCAAGTTCATCATCAATGGCAGACTCCAAATCTGAGAAGTAATACACCCACCGCCCCTCAAACCTTTTCTTTTTCTTTTAATTCCTTCCAATTTCATTCTCTTCTGATAAGTATTTTTTTTCCCATTTTCATTTTACTCCTTTTTTGTTGTTGTTGCAGGTATGCAGTTGTTACAGGATCAAACAAAGGCATTGGATTTGCCATATGCAAGCTTTTGGCTTCCAAAGGGATTGTGGTGGTATTGACCGCAAGAGATGAGAAGAGAGGACTTGAAGCCGTGGCCAAGCTTAAACTTGAGTCTGGCCTCTCTGACCATGTGTTCTTCCACCAGCTCGATGTCTCAAATCCTGCCAGCGTTTCATCTCTTGCAGACTTCGTTAAGAGCCAATTTGGAAAGCTCGATATTCTGGTATGTGTCCCTAGGAATCATAATACTGGCCTTGATGTTTCTTTTGGAACCAACGAAGATGCAGAATGTTGTGTCCCTAACATCTATGCTGAGTTAATGATGTATTGCAGATAATCTTACTGTATTACTATCATACTACTAAGAGTGCATTACTGTAAGTGTGAGAAAAGTGCAATATCGAGAAGAGAATTCTTGATGTACATCGGATAGCGGTATAGATTGATATAAGAGTTTAAGTGCCAGGATGCTGTCACATGGCTGTGAATAGTGGGGACTATAAGACCAGCCTGCAGCTCTAATTTGGACGCCACCACCATACTAGACCAGGAATATGTTCAAATTTCCCTTATCCATCCGAGGCGCATTTGCTTTATTTAAGTAATGTTATGGACTAGGGGAATTTTGGTGTTTAATTAGACATGTAAGAGAATTCCCCATTTTCATAAAATTCGAGGCACAGTACTCAAAATCACCAACAACTTGTGCTTTCTCTACGTATATTATAAAATATATAGTTTCGATCCGTGCATAAGACGGATAAGATACTTGACAACATCATATTATTTTCATCCACGTGTCCTGTAATAAAGATGTGTGCATGGCTTATATCCAGATGACTAATGTTTCACCTCATTCCTTAACCTTCAATCTAGTCAGTTTAAGATTGATTTTGATGGCCAGATTTAAATGCTGACATATGAGAATATTATAATGCAGAGGTTGTCTTCTCTAGCACATTTTGCACTCTGCCTTGCGATTGGCCATGAGCTTTTATCGTGATGATAAAGTTTCCTTTCCAGGTGAACAATGCTGCTGTCTTGGGATGCATTGTGGATGCTGATGGTTTGAGGGCAGCCGGCATGGGAAAGGTATGGTTTCCCTTTCTCTGATCATGATGTTCAGAGAGAAACTTAAATGAACTATTAATCGGCTCGATCACAAAAGGGGCACTAGATATCCACTTGAAGGTCCTGGCAAATAGAGCTCTGTGACGTTATTGTCATCTTTTCAGTCTTGTGGAGTGATTGAAAGGATTCCTTCATAAGAGCATGATTCCAATTATTGTGACTGAAGTTGTGAGTGACACCTTCACTGTCTTAATAAGTTCTACTTGGTTAGGAATAAAATTTACGAAATGAAGAAGCATTCAACAATTAGCAGGTGTGAACTAGCATTGTGATCCAAACACAATGTACCTCGATCTAATTTCTTGTGGCTACCTCCTTCTATAAGATGACATGATGAGCTCCCGGAATTTAAGATGCATATTCTGTGTTGGACCATGCCAATTCTGAGACCTCTGATTGTCCTTCCTAACATTCTGTGTGGAATGATGCAGAAGAAACATAAGTGGAGTGAAATCGAGACAGCGACATATGAGTTAGCTGAAGAGGGCATTAACATAAACTATTACGGAGCCAAAAGGATGGTTGATGCATTCATTGGCCTCCTCCAACTATCAGACTCTCCGAGGATTGTTAATGTTTCCTCTGGCGGCGGGAAGCTAGCGGTAAGAAGTGTCAAAGCACATTATTCCAGAGATAGTTCCCAGTAACTTAAGAATGGAAATTCACCCTTGAGTTATAACATCGAACGCAAACCCCGTTTTTGCAAGAGAATACAAAGATATCACTTTGAGGTCTCCTCTTGAAATCGAATTACATGGAGCTTTAAGAAAAGCTAGACTAGTTTTTCCTCGAGAATAAATGACATTCCAATCATCTTTCTAACCTTGTGATCAGTTTTTCCCGGATGGCTGGGCTAAGAACGTCCTTAGCGATGCTGAACACCTCACAGAAGAAAAGGTGAACGAGGTATTGACGGAGTTTCTGAAAGATTTTAGGCAAGGTTCTCATGGGACCAAAGGCTGGCCTGCTTCTCATTCTGCTTATATAGTTTCTAAAGCGGCGTTAAACGCTTACACGAGGATTTTAGCAGCCAAGTACCCCAGGTTTCGTATAAATTGCGTCTGCCCTGGATTCGTCAAGACAGACATATTGCACAACACCGGTTTCTTGACTCCGGAAGAAGGCGCGGAGGGTCCCGTGAGTCTGTCCTTGCTGCCCGATGACGGCCCATCTGGCCGATTCTTTACAGGGACGAAAGAATGGTCCTTCGTTTCGTATGAAGATGGTTTTCAATTTCCAAATGGCGAAAAATTTACGGTTCCTGATTTTAATTGAAGATGCTTTGTTTGCAAATGAAGGAATGTAGATATTTTACAATAAATTGCCCTTGTGTGAGATGTAGACGAGTGGAATAGCTACTGATACAAAAAAAAGAGAGGAATGAGGGGATAACCAAAAATAAGAAATTCACTTTCCGCTCTAGTAAGGATTTGAAACATGCTGTTCGAGGTCATTCATGTATGGCTTACCCATTAATAATGGTATTAAGCTCCTTGTATTGATTTATACTTTCAAATAAACATCATAACTACAAGATGCGCAAAGTTAATCTAAGCAAGAGACATGCAAATCATGGATTTATTCTCTAGATTATAACAAAAAAGCTCCCTGATTTGATTTTGAGGTCTTGCTTGGTTTTATTTTCGACGTAACTAAAATAATAAAGTCACTAAGAAAAGCAAAAGTTGCTTTACATTGTGTTCTTGCCAGCAGTAATATCGGACACTTATTGATTTCTAAATTTCGCCATCGTAGCTCACTCGAACATCCAAGATGTGTCTCACTGGGCTTACCAAAAAGATATTTTACCGAAGATGTGATGAAATACCATTTAAGAATGTAGATGGATATTGACAAAGATTGTGAACAGTCTTTTTTTCTTTTTTGGATAGGAAAATAAATGATAAAAAATTCAAAAGTACCACACTAGAAACATTTGTTGCCAGTGATTTAAAGTGCAAAAAATAAAGTTAAAATATAAATTTACAGAAGAATGTTGAGTTCCATAATGGATAAACTTGGTTTTATTAAAAACCTCCATCAACTTACAATGGTTACTAGATTTGAATAAAAAAAATAACTTTCGTAATCTTATTGGTAATTATAAGAAGTTACACAATCTATTACTACCTAGTAACGATTATTCACAAGTTGTTATAAAAATCCTATAAGGCAATTAGCCAGCACTTATGTTTTTGTGTGTTTGTCATCATTGCGTTCAAGTTCTAACATTTATGATTCATTTGTTTCGCGGAAAACATGTGTAAGAAAAACATTTTTCTCATTTTCCAGCCTTTGGTTTACTTTAGAAATTGAGTCAATAGAAAAATGGAAAATGCTTTCCTAGTCAACGAAAGAGATTCTCCTACCAAAGCTTAAATTCAAAAAAATAATTCTATCTTCGAAAGAATTGAAAAGTGTTTTCCAAAATATTACTATGTATTAGCGCTTAGACCTAAAACTCTTCGTTTGGACCCAAAATTGAAATTTAGGAAAATGATTTCCTCCTTAATTTTTTCTTTAACTATTCGAAATTTTAATTATTTCTTCTTCTTTTTTTCCTTTCCTTCTTTTCCTTTCTCCTTCCTCTACTGGGCATAGGCCTCGATGACGGCTGGTAGCTTGGCAACTAGACATGATGTGGGCTCAAGGCTTGGCCAAGGAGGGCTAGCTCAAGGCTTGCCAAATCTAGGGGACTTTAGGCTTGTCAAATCTAGACAAGCTCAGGCTCAGCCAACGTTGGTGAGCTCCAGACACTCGACCCTAGTGAGCTCCATCATCGAGGCCCATCGACCAGTAGAGGGAGAAGGAAAATGAAAAATAAATGAAAAAAAGAAAAAAGAAAAAAGAAATTAAAGTTCAAATCTTTTTGGGCATGAGATAAAGTCATGAGATTGAAATCATTTTCTGTATGAAATCCAAACACCAGAAAATGTTTTTGGTCACATTATACCAAACAAAGAAAAACGGATCATTTTCCTAAAAAATGATTTCTCTGAAAGTATATTCTTCTACAATGAAGTTTTCCCTCAAACAAACGTGTCATTAGTAAAATTTGTAATAGCCTTGTCGATTGGAAAAGGCTTTGATCTAGAACTCTCATTCTGGCGGGTTGTCAATTATTCAAGCTGTCCACTGACCAAACTATCATACCCAACTTATCACTAAAAATTGGTCATTTTCTGTTGTCAATGCAATCTTTGAATACGGCTCTTTCGATGAGCTGCTAAGCTGCAATAGATATGCCAATGCTAGTGGCTTCGTCTTCCTTTTTTTTTTTTTTGCGCACTCTTTTTTCTTTTTGCAGTTATGCAGTTGTTACAGGATCAAACAAAGGCACTGAATTTGCAACACGCAAGCTTTTGGCTTCCAAAGGAATTGCGGTGGTATTGACTGCAAGATATACAGAAGAGAGGACTTGAAGCTGTTGACAAGCTCAAACTATAGTCTGGCCTCTCTGAACATGTCTTCTTCCACCAGCTCGACATCTCCAATCCTGCCAGAGTTTCATCTCTTGCAGTCTTCGTTGAGAGCCAATCTGGAAAAGCTCGATATTCTGGTACGGCTCTAGGAATAATAATACTGGCCTCGGTGTTTCTTTTAGAACCAACAAAGATACAGAATGTTGTCTCCCCAACATCTATGCAGGGTTAACGATGTATTGCAGAAAATCCTACTGTAGTACTGTGAACATTTTATCATACTATCGAGAGTGCATTAGTGTAAGTGCGAAAAAAGTGCAAAATCGAGAAGAGAATTCTTGATGTTCCTCGGATCAAGGTATAGATCGATGTATGAGTTTAAGCGTTGGGATGCCGTCACATGACTAAGACTAGTGGGGGCTATGAGACTGCCCCCAGCTCTAATTTGAACACCACCACCATACTAGACCAGTAATATCTTCGAATTTCTCTTTATCTATTCGAGGCGCATTTGTTTTAGAGAGAAATGTGATTGATTGGGGGAACTTTGGTGTTTAATTTGACATGTAAGAGAATTTCCATTTTCATAAAATCCAAGGCACAGTAATCGAAATCACTAACAAATTGTGCTTTCCCTATGTATTTTATGGAACATATAGTTTCGATCCATGCATAAGACGTATAGGATACATATCAACATCATATTATTTTCCATCCACGTGTTCTGTAATATGGAGATGTATGCCTAGCTTATCTACGGGTGACATTTGTTTCATCTCATTTCTTAACCTTCAATCTAGTCAGTTTAAGATTGATTTTGATAGCCAGATTTAAATGCTGACTTATGGGAATAGCAAAAGTTGTCTTCTCGAGCACTTTTTTGCACTCTGCTTTGCGATTGGCCTTGTGCTTTTGTCGTGATGATAAAATTTCTTTTGCAGGTGAACAGTGCTTCTGTCTTGGGATGCATTGCGGACACTGATGCTTTAGGGGCTTGGGAAAGGTATGGTTTCCATTTCTCTGATCATGGTGTTAAGAGAGAAACTTAACTGAACTATTAATTGGCTCAATCACTAACAATGCATATGATAACTATTATATTTCTGGCCACAATTACTTTTCTGTACCAAAAACAAGCTTAAAATAGAAAGCCGCTTGATAACACAATTTCATTTTTTTATTTCTAAAATAAATTTTTATTCCAAAAATAGGTTGGAATAAAAATGAGAAGTACAAATTTTATACTTCTCTATTTCTGGAACAGAAATGAAAAATAAAAGCTTAAAATAGAAAGCAGTTTGATAACACAATTTCATTTTTCTATTTTTGAAATAAAATTTTATTCTAGAAATAGGTTGGAATAAAAATGAGAAGTAAAAATTTTATACTTCTCTATTTCTGGAACAGAAATGAGAAATAAATGATTTTCTCATCATTCGCCCTCACTACAAGGCGGTTGTTCACCCACTACAACCCGCTGTCATCACTTGTCACTAACGACCCTCCCCCCTCAGGCCGTTTGGGCCGTCGTCCTTCACCGCCTAGGTGGGAAAAATTTTATGTTGTTATCAAATGAATTTTTATTTTGGAAGCATAAATTTTGTATCTTTATCAAACACGTATTTTTGTTCGGAAACTCATCTATGAATATAATTAGAAAATTTATTTCTATTTTAGAAATCAATTTCTGGTTAGGATGATTAGCATTTGCGCACTAAATGAATGCTAGTTATCCACTTGAAGGTCATGGCCAATAGAGCTCTATGACGTTATTGTTATCTTTTTATTCTTGTAGAGTGATTGAAGGGGATTGTTTCAGGAGAGCATTAAATTATTGCAACTGAAGTTGTGACACTTTCACTATGTTAACAAGTTTTGTGATCTCAAAGGTCTTATAGGAGAGTTGCAGATTACGAAGGTCGATTTAAATGAGATGAAGGAAAAAGCAACTAAAGCACAAGTCGAATTGGCGTTGTAGAAATCAAAGCTTCACAAAGCCCTATCGACAACCATAGTCGGAGAGCCCGTTGATGCTAGAACAAAAAGTGTTAAACCAGGGCAACTAGCATTGAAAAGCGGGCAAAGTCATGAAGGAGCACCAAAGGTTAAGAAAAGACGATGGGGCGGCTGAGGAATTTCAAAAATCAACTTTGCATGGTGACGAGGCCCACAATGAGAGAAGAGTAGTCGGTGGGGGGGGATTGTTTAACCCTAAATTGAAACCTTAATTCAGTTTCCCCCCAAAATTAACAGCTCAATCTTTCCCCTAGGTATGCACGTTAATTGGACCCAGAAACATCCTCACGAAGCCGCCTACAAAGTTGCAGTCACCATCATCCACCGCAACGAACAAGTAAACGACAAGGACAGCGAAACTAGTGGCAGAGTAAAGGAAAGAGAACGAGCCGAGCCAAGCCAAACACAACTTGAGCTTTAGATGGAAGAAATGACGATGCGTCTCCGTCGGCCATGATGCACCTGGCCCTCTGCAGGCTTCTCCCTGAGCCTGTCGGCGAGCTTTGAATTTCGCGGCCTGCCGTTACTTGAGACCAGTGGAGGCCCAGAGGCAGCGGATGGACGAGTCGAGCATGAGCGTGCGCTACCAGTAACGACTGCTCCTCGCTCGACGTGTTGGCAACATGCATGGCGGCGGTGTCCCGTAGCTGCTTCGCCTACTCCACCGCCAGCTGCACCTCCTCCTCTTTTCGCCTGTCAACCTCCTTTTGCGGCGGCATCCCGTGTCTCCTCTCTCACACAGAGGATTAATGGGTTCAACAACAAAAATAGAAGACAAGCGTGCGACATCGTTTTGGGAAGGGGATGAAAGGCTAGCCTTGTCCACTGGTGCGACATCGTTAAAGATGCCCATGTGGACTGGCTTTTAATAAATAAAAAAATTGCCAACTCATATTAGTTTTTATCATAAAAAATTTAATAAAAAAAACTTCCAACTAATATTTTTTGCCAGAATTCTCGAATTGTTATTTTTTCTTCAATTTGATACTTAAATGAGCCGATGAGTGTCCTTATTTGTGAAAATTTTGTTGAAAGAAAGAAATATCTATAGGAAATTATTAACATCGATATAAACTATGACTCAATGTGCAATGTAGCTCTCAACTTTTAATTTATTTAATGTGGCTCTTGAACTTTGGTACATATTCAAACTAGTCGTTAGACTATATGAAAATATTCAATATAATGTTTGAACTTAAATTAATGGAAGAATGACATGGGTTTTTATTTTATTTTATGTAATATCGAGATTATTTTAAACATTTACTAAAAGTTAATGGATCATATTGAGCTAAAGTGCATGGATCACATAAAATAAATTGAAAGTTCAAAGAGTAAATTGTAGAATAGATCAAAATTTATGGATCATTTGTGACATTATCATTTAATTATTTTCTAGAGTAAAATGTTAGAAATGTGAAGATATTAGCCAATCCTCGAGTAGAACCTTCTAGGCGGCACCTTCTATTGGGTTTTAGGCAAGTTTTTTTCTTTTTCATAATCACATAATGTTAATATAGCCTGAGTTTTTTTTCCGTACAAGCTCTCTCTCAATAACTCCATTGTAGGGCTAGAGAAGGGGCTCATCATTATTCCTCCTTCCCCGCGTGGTCCATGCAACATACTTCTTATATGTATATAGTAAATAAATAGGTTGAAGCTTAAAAGTCATTGACCATCCAACTCCAGCAAACTTGGGATAAGAAGGGCAAAAGCACCATGACTTTTGTAAGACACTCACCATAACTTGTTTGCTTACTTAAGTATCATAAATTTGAAAAAAAATTATTTAAGTGTCATTGGTGATTTGCTATGCCGGAGAATTCGATGTGAACATCAGTCGACCTATGTGGCACCTTTGGCACCAATGTGGATAATTTTTTTCACTCACTTAATTGGCAAAAATTTGAAAATCTGATCAATTAAGTACCACATATTTAAAAATTAATCACTTAAGTGTTGTTGATAATTTACCTTGCCGAAAAATTTGCTACTAGTGATGGCCTTGCCTAGGGCTTTTGTGGCCCCACTAGCCAAGGGCAAGGCCTTTGGGGCCAACGCATAGGAATAAAATAAAGAAAAAAGGGAAAATAAAAAATAAAAGCTAAAAAGATCAAAAAATAATTAAAAATCGATTTATTTTTAAAATGCAAAAAATCCATGTAGGATGATTTGCCAAAAGTGACACTTAAATGGTCAATTTTCTTCGATGTGGTGCTTAAGTGAGCTAAAAAAGTTTATGAGACTCAAGAGAATATCGTACGAAAATTATGGTACTCATATTGTTTTTATCCTAACAAACTTCTTATATGTATATGGTAAGTAACTAGGTTGAAGCTTCAAAGTTATTGATTGTGTTAGGATATACGTGTAAGTTATATTAGAGAAGTCCTATCTTAAAGAATTGATGTTATGTGAAGGATACTATATTCAATTGGCCTATAACTTATTGGTTTAAGTATCCAATTAGATGTGTTGATGAGCTCAGACTTTAGATCCCTCTTGGTGATCTCACTAGGTAAAGATATTGAGCTTCTACCTGCGCTCCCAACAAGCTCTCTCTCTCTCTCTCTTAGACTTTAGATCTCTCTTGATCTCACTAGGTAAAAATATGGAGCTTCTACCTGCGCTCCCCCCCTCTCTCTCTCTCTCTCTCAATAACTCCAATTTAGGGCTAGAGAAGGCTAATCCTTTTTTCTCCTTCCCTCGCATGGTCCTTCCAACAAAATTCTTATATGTATATGGTAAATAAGTAGGTTAAAGCTTAAAAGTCATTACTATCTACTTTAACAAACTTGGGATAAGAATAACAGAAGTGCCACAACTTTCGTGTAGCATTTACTTGAGTGTCACAAGCTTTTATTGCTCACTTAAGTAGCAAATATTTAAAAATTCAATCACTTAACTGTCGTCAACAATTTGCCTCGGCAGAAAGTCTGCCGCCGATGATGCCTTACCTAGACCCTTCGTAGCCTCATCAGCCAAGGACAAGGCCTTTGCTGCCGACACACAGGAAAAAAAAACAAAGATAAAAAAGGAAATAAAAAAATCAAAATATAATTAAAAATCAATTTGTCTTTTTAAATAAAAAAAAATCACGTAGCACAATTTACCGGAAATAACACTCAGATAATCGATTTTATTCCGATGTAACACTTAAGTGAGTAAAAAAAAGTTATGCCATTCAAGTAAGTATTGTACGAAAATTATGTCACTTTTGTTATTCTTATCCCTACAAACTTCTTATATGTAACCACTCACTTGGGTGGCGTTGCTGGCTCGCGCTCTCTTCCTCTCACAAAAGGTTGAGAGTTCGAATCCCAGCTTCGTCATAGAGTGACTTAATTGGTTTCACGTGTGTGGTGGCTAGCACGTATGGCCCTCAGGGTTTACTCCCCCGGCTGTCGGCGGGGTGCGGGGTTCCCTAGGTCATCAAAAAAAAAAAAACTTCTGATATGTATATGGTAAATGACTAAGTTGAATCTTAAGAGTTATTGATTGTGTAAGGATACGTGTGTGATTTATGTTAGAGAATTCCTGCATCAGAGAATTAATGTGATATGGAGCAGTTAATATATATAAGTTAGCCTATAACTTATTAGCTTAAGATTTTGAGTAAATATTGATCCAATAAAATATGTTGACGAGCTCAGACTTTAGCACCCTCTTGACAATTTCCCTAAGTGAAGGTATTGATCTTTTGTCTATGCTCCAAATAAATAGTACAAGAAATAAATCAATCTCCTAACAGACTATCCCACTCCAACAAAACTTTTATATGTATATGGTGAATAACTAAGTTGAAGCTTAAAAGTTATTGACTGCGCTCCCAATAGATGGAGCTTGCTTCCAAGTCGGCCCAGCTGCGAGCAATCAACAGATCTTTTTCAGTGTTGACTTGGATCTCGGGTGACGAAATAAGGCGGCCAAAAGCGATGAGCAGTCACCATCAAAGCTTAGCTCTAGCAGATAGGCTAGTAGTAAGCTTTGCTCCAGCGAACCTAATAGATTATCCCACTCCAACAAACTTCTTATATGTATATGGTGAATAACTAAGTTGAAGCTTAAAAGTTATTGACTACGCTCTCAATAGATGGTACAAGAAAGAAATCAGCCCCCTAAGAAACTGCCCACTCCAACAAACTGTTTATATTTATATGGTAAATAACATACTGGAAGCTTAAAAGTTATTAATTGCGTTAGGATATATATGCAAGTTATGTTAGAGAAGTCCAACATCGGAGAATTGATGTGATTTGAAATAGTTAATATATTATTATCTTATGCTTTTAAATGAATGTAAGTCCAACTGAATATGTTGATAAATTCAGACTTTAGCTCTTTCTTAGCAATCTACCCAAATGAAGGTATCGAGCTTCTGCTTGTACTCTCAACAAATGGTACAAGAAAGAAATTTCATGATCGCAGTTTCCCTACTCCAACAAGCTTCTTATATGTATATGGTAAATTAATAGTTTGAAGGTTAAAAGTCATGGACTGTCTCCGGTTTTGTATAATATGTTGGTTACTCCCTACTCCGACAAGCTCCTTATATGTATATGGTAAATTAATAGGTTGAAGCTTAAAAGTCATGGACTGCCTCCGGTTTTGTATAAGATGTTGGTTAATCATCAATCAAACGTATTTGATGACGACTTTCTGTCACCTAACAATGACTCCTTTTCCCACTATAAATTCCCATATTATTCAACCCATTTCCATGTCCATTTCAAGTTCATCATCAATGGCAGACTCCAAATCTAAGAGGTAATACACCCACCGACCCTCAAACCTTTTCTTTTTCTTGTTGTTCCTTCCAATTTCGTTCTGTTCTGCTAAGTATTTTTTTTCCCATTTTCGTTGTACTCCCCCCCTTTTTTTTTTTTTTTTTTTTGCAGGTATGCAGTTGTTACAGGATCAAACAAAGGCATTGGATTTGCCATATGCAAGCTTTTGGCTTCCAAAGGGATTGTGGTAGTATTGACCGCAAGAGATGAGAAGAGAGGACTTGAAGCCGTGGCCAAGCTTAAACTAGAGTCTGGCCTCTCTGACCATGTCTTCTTCCACCAGCTCGATGTCTCCAATCCTGCCAGCGTTTCATCTCTTGCAGACTACGTTAAGCGCCAATTTGGAAAGCTCGATATTCTGGTAGGTGTCCCTAGGAATCATAATACTGGCCTCGGTGTTTCTTTCGGAACCAACTAAGATGCAGCATGTTGTGTCCCCAACATCTATGCAGAGTTAATGATGTATTGTAGATAATCTTATTGTATTACTATTATACTATTAAGAGTGCATTACTGTGAGTGCGAGAAAAGTGCAACATCGAGATGAGAATTATTGATGCACGTTGGATTGTGGTATAGATTGATGTATCAGTTTAAGCGTCAGGATCCTGTCACATGGCTGTGAGTAGTGGGGACTATAAGACCAGCCAGCAGGTTCTGATTTGGACACCACCGCCGTGCTAGACCAGGAATATGTTTGAATTTCCCTTATCTATCCGAGGTACATTTGCTTTACTAAAGTAATGTTATGGACTAGTGGAATTTTGGTGTTTAATTAGACATGTAAGAGAATTCCCCATTTTCATAAAATCCGAGGCACAGTACCCAAAATCACCAGCAACTTGTGCTTTCTCTACGAATTTTATAACATGTATAGTTCCAATCCGTGCATAAGACGTATAGGATACTTATCAAAATCATATTATATTCATCCACGTGTTCTGTAATATGAATATTTGTCCATGGCTTATGTACGAATTGCAAATGTTTCTCCTCATTTGTTAACCTTCAATCTAGTCAGTTTAAGATTGACTTTGATGGCCAGATATGAATGCTGAAATATGAGAATATTATAGGGCAAAGGTTGTCTTCTCTGGCACTTTTGCCGCTCTGCTTTGTGTTTGGCCTTGTGCTTTTATCGTAATGACAAAATTTCTTTTCCAGGTGAACAATGCTGGTATCTTGGGATGCATTGTGGACTCCGATGCTTTAAGAGCAGCCGGCATTGGAAAGGTATGGTCTTCATTTCTCTACTTGCGGTATTCAGAGAGAAACTTAATTGAACTATTAATTGACCTGATCACTAAGGGGCGCTAGTTATCCACTTGAAGTCGTGGCTAATAGAGCTCTGTGATGTTATTGTCATCTTTTGTGGAGTGATTGAAATGGATTCTTTCATAATGTGAATTATTGTGAGTGAAGTTGTGACACTTTCACAGTCTTAATAAATTTAACCTGGTTAGGAATAAAAGTTGCAAAAAGGAGAAGCATTCAGGAATCGGCCGGTGTGCAGCTAGCATTGTGATCCAAACACAATGTGCCTCGATCTGATTTCTCGCAGTCAACTCCTTCAATAAGATGACATGATTAGCTCTTGGAATTTAAGATGTATATTCTGTGTTGGACCGTGCCAATTCTGAGACCCCTGATTGTCCTTCCTAACATTCTCTGTGGAATGATGCAGAAGCAAATTAAGTGGAGCGAAATCTCAACGATGACATACGAGTTAACTGAAGAGTGCGTCAACATTAACTATTACGGGGCCAAAAGGATGGTTGATGCACTCATTGGCCTGCTCCAACTATCAGACTCGCCAAGAATTGTTAATGTTTCCTCCACCGCAGGGAAACTAGTAGTAAGAAGTGTCAAAGTAGATTACTCCAGAGTTATTTCACAGTAACTTAAGAATGGAAATTCACCCTTGATTTATCACATCGAACGCAAAAACCATTTCTGCAAGAGAGTACAAAGATATCATTTCGCGGTCTTTTCTTGAATATGAAGTACAAAGAATGAATTACATTTCAGTCATCTTTCTGACGTTGTGATCAGTTTTTCCCGGATGGCTGGGCTAAGAACGTCCTTACCGATGCCGAATGCCTCACGGAAGAAAAGGTGGACGAGGTGTTGAAGGAGTTCCTGAAAGATTTTAAGCAGGGTTCTCTTGGGACCAAAGGCTGGCCGGCTTCTCATTCTGCTTATATAGTTTCTAAAGCGGCGTTAAACGCTTACACGAGGATTTTAGCGGCCAAGCACCCCAGGTTTCGTGTAAATTGCGTCTGCCCTGGATTCGTCGAGACGAATATATTGCACGGCACCAATTTCTTGACTCCGGAAGAAGGCGCGGAGGGTCCCGTGAGTCTGTCCTTGCTGCCCGATCACGGCCCATCTGGCCGATTCTTTCAGGGGACAAAAAAATGGTCTTTCGTTTCGTATGAAGACATTTTCCTTCCAAATGGTGAAAAACTTCTAATGCCTAAATTTGATTGAAGATGTTTCGTTTCCAAGTGAGTGGATGTAGACATTTGTAATATGTTGTCTTTGTGTGAGATGTAGACGAGTGGAGGAGCTACTGATGCAAAAATGAGAAAACAAGGGGATAACAGAATAAGAATTTCACTTTCCACACTAATAAGGATTCGAAATATGTTGTTTGATGGACCATTCAGGTAAGGTTTACACATTAATGATATTATTAATCTCTTTGTATCGATTTCTACTTTCAAAACAAAAATCATTGCTGAAAGTTTTGATTACTCAAATGACTATAAGATATGAGATGCGCAAGCGTTGAATCTTAGCAATAGACATGCAAATCATGGATTCATTCTATAGATTGGAACAAAAAAAAACTCCCTGGTTTGGTTTTGAAGTTTTGCTTGGTTTTATTTTCAACATAACTAAAATAATAAATTTAATAAGAAAAGAAATAGTTGCTTTACAATGTGTTGTTGCTAGCAAAATTATTGGAATTCTATTGATTCCTAGATCTTGCCATCGTAATGTTCTCAAATCATCAAGATGTGTTCCATCAAGGGTGCTAAAAAATATTTCACCGAAAACAAGATGAAATACCAATTGAAAATGTTGATGGACCATGAATTGATACAAGTTGTAAATGGTCCTTTTTTTATTACATTAGACAGGAAAGTAACCCTGCACGGTAACACTCCTGGGAACAACTGATTTTATTCTTCTGTTCCCGAGAGCAGATTTGGAATAGAAATACATTTGATAAATTTTTTGTTCCCTGGAACAAATTTGTTTCAGGGAATAGATTTGGAGTAGAATCAAAAAACAAAAAAAAGTTGCTTCTCATTCCTGAGAACAATTTTGAAAATCAGTTTTTTTTTCTCTTTTTTCTTTATCTTTTTTTCCCTTCCCTTTCTTCTTCCTCTTCCTCTACCTCCTCCCACCCCATCACCGCCCTATCGCCACCGTCGGCGAGAGGCTGGGCAAGATCCGACAAGCTCGGCAGAGCCTCACCTGACCACCGGCAAGGCTCTTCCTTGTAGATCTAGGCAAGCTCGAGCCTCGCTGGTGGCGGTCGAGCGAGGCTCCAGCGAGCTTGCTGGACCTCGCCCTGGCCTGGCGAGGCTCCAGTGAGCTAACTAGACCTTGCCTGGCCGCTCGCCGGCAGCAGCCCAAGGGTGACGACCAAGAGGAAGAAAGGGAGAAAAAAGAAAAAAAGAAAAATATAACAAAAGGAATTAAAAATTAAAAGAATCAAAAGATCGGAAAATTTTACCAAATGCATTTATGTTCTCGGAGTAGAAATTTTAAAAAGTTTATCAAACACCTTAAATACTCAAAATTTGTTTCTAGGAACAAAATAAAAATGAATCATTTCTGAGTATAAATTGTTCCCGAGAATATAAACGTTATTACACGCACCCTAAACAACAAGGAACTTAAAAGTATTGATTGGTCTGCCTCTTTGTGGGCCTAGCTAAGAGAATTAATAATAAAAAAGAAAAGAAAGGAAGTCAAAAAGTCAAAGGGAAATAAACGAAAGAACATGAATGCTACGGAGAGAGCAAGGGCCTATATAGTAACGTTTCTGTTTCCGAGAACAATTTCTGCTCAGAAATGATTATTTTTTATTCTATTACATTTGAAGGCGTTTGATAACTGTCTAAAATTTTTACTTCGAGAACAGAAATGTTTTTAGTACAAATTTTTGATCTTTTGATTTTTAGTACTTTTTTGTTATGATTTTATTTTTTTTCTTTTTTCCCCCATTCTTCCTCTTGGCCACCGCCACAATGGTGGCCGATGAGCGGTCAGGCGAGGCCTAGTGAGCTCGCCGATGGCGAGGCGAAGCGAGGCTCACCTGACCACCGGCAAGGCTCAGCCTCGCCAGCCGGCGTGAGGCTCGACCGCGCCAACCGACATGAGGCTCGGCCTCGCTAGGCTAGGCTAGGGCGAGGCCCAACCTCGCGCCGCCTAAGCGAGCTTGAGCCTCATCGATGGCAGCTGGGCGAGGCTCACCCAGCCCGGCGAGGCTCGACCTCGTGCTGCTTGGGCAAGCCCAAGCCTCGCCGATGGTGGCTAGGCGAGGCTCGCCCAGCCAGCTGAGTCTCAGCCTCGTTGGTGGCCGAGTGAGCTTGTCGAACCTCGCCCTGGCCTGGCGAGGCTCTGGCAAGCTCACTGGACCTCGCCTAGCCACTCGCCAACGGTGGCCCAAGGGCGGCGATGGGGTGGGAGGAGGAAGAGGAAGAAGAAGAAGAAAGAAAGGAAAAAAAAAAAAAAAAAAAGAGGAGAGAAAAGAGAGAAAAAAATTTGATTTTTAAAATTGTTCCGGGGAACGAGAATCAACTTTTTTTTGCTTTTTGATTATACTCCAAATCTATTCCCCGGAACAAATTTGTTCCCGAGTACAAAAAATTTACCAAATGTATTTCTATTCCAAATCTTCTCTCAGGAACAAAAGAACAAAATCAATTGTTCCTGGCAACATTATCAAACAGACCCTAAGTGTTCTTGAAAAGGGCAGAGAGCGAGGAGATGGGGGCAGAATTTTCAATCCAATTTCAACCTCCAAACATTATCAAAATTAGCTGAAATTTCAATATATTATTTGTGTGACTAAGGTATACAAGATAATTGGCTTCGTTTGTAAAAAATCCTTCTACAAGTTATCGGTCATAACTTCCAAACATGGCTAGATTTTCTTGCTCCATTTGTGTCAAAACATCTTGATGAAATCTTGTTTTATTTATTGACCTTTTAGTATGTGACTAAAGAATAACTTTTATATATCCTATTATTCTTGGTGACTGGTGGAAGCTTTTTTTAGCAATCCAAGATTCTTCCACATTGAGTTTTCAATTTCTCTTCAACCTTAATTTCGACCTTCCTCATAGCTTGCCTCTATTATCATTACTTTAAAACTTTCTTGATTGCATCTTTGCCCTATTCTATGACAAGAGTCCTCAATTTAGAAGCATGATTTAAGCTTTTTCTCCTTGTTTCTAAATTGAACAATCTTTTTTTAATCGTGCTTATAGAAAGCACCGAAAGGAGCCAACTAATTTAATGCCACAATCAAGGTGTCCCAACTATTAAGAAGAGTACCAAGTAATACACATGATTGCAATTTATCACCAAAGTCAATCTCAAGATTTGTTAATTGATTTACAATATCTTGAAATTCACTCAAGTATTATGATGTGCCGCACCCTTTGTTGTATCTTAAATTCACAATTTTTTTTTAAAAACTAGAACAGCTTTATTCTATGGGGTTCTTCTCTTATAGAGATCTTATAATTTTTTCCACAAAATATCAACTTTCGTTTTCGTTTCTTGATCAACATATTGAAAAATACTATTATCAATCCATTATCGAATAAACCTAATTGCTTTCCGATCCATTCACTTATATTCTTTGTTTTCTTTTCTCCTTTAACCTCATTGCCATCAACGAGATCATACAAGTCTTCACAATATAACATGTCTTACCTCCGAGGCTTCTATAAGATAAAATTTGATACATTTAACTTAAACATGTGATGCTAGTTTCCTGCATTTAACACCAGAATTCAACGCTAGCTTTGATACCATTTTGTCGGGGAGAATGGAGCAACTAACTGAAATCAACTTAACCCCAACAATAACCAATTAATACAACCTCACAATAAATAAATAATATGTGGAAAAGATAAGTAGATAAAGGCAACAACAACAATACCAATATTATGTATAGTTTTTTGGATGGAAATTATACAAACTCACTTTATCAAAAATAAAAATAAAAAATAACATCAATATTTTTCGTGGAAACCTAACGTGGGAAAAATCATGGATAGCCCAACAACTTTTACTAATCATGAAGGACAATAACATACACAAATAGTTCTTCCCTATTCACGGGCAATATACAGAAATATGAGCTTCGAATCGGGACCACAAAATTGCAGCTGAGAGCTCTTTCTCACTTTTCTCTCTCCTCATCGTGTTTTCCCTCAACCGTGAAGCAGCAGCTCTTTCTTTTCTTCTTCGACTTTTTCCTTTTTTTCTTTAATTTATGAGTTAGCTGGGCCCCACATAGGCGGACCCAGCCAACGATTATTGTGGTCCCGTGGACATTTCATGGTGCTGATGGGGGTGCAGTAGATGTAAGTGTAAGAAAAGTGCAACATCAAGAAGAGAATTTGTGTTGTACCTCTGATTGTGGTGTAGATTGATACACGAGGTAGAAGTGTTGGGATGCTTTCACATGGCGGTGAGTAGCAAGGACTAGGAGACCCCAGGTTAGCATATCAAATCGACCAAACTAAGAATCGTCCGAATTGACCAGTTAGTTCTAACTGGTTTTTAAGAATGTTTAGTTCCCTGTTCCATAAAAATGAAACCAGTAATTTCAAGTCCAATTCCCGGCTCTTGAAGAGCGGGGAACAGGACCAATGGACCAGACCGACTATTATTTTTAAATATTTTTTAAATTTCTTAAAATTAGCAACAAATCCTAAAATAGTAACAAATTCAATAATTTTTTTGAGAAAGATTTACCTAGTTCATTATGTGCCATTTGGGGAGGGGGAGAAGATTTACCTTTTTTTTTTTTTTTTCTTGTGTCAATCTTACTCTACTCCTACTTTAACACTCACTTTTAAACTTTTATCCTTCTTTATTATAGGGCATGGAAGTCGAAATCCACACCTGAAGCTATAAGAGGAAGATTTACCTTTAAAATCCTAAAACTTAGAAGTGGAATTGCCAAGTGCCAATTCCATTGACCAGACCAGACTAGTCCCTAATCCCCAAAAACTGGGAATCAGTCGTCCTGGTTCTTAGGTGGGACCGGATGGGAATTGATCACCCCTATAGGAGACCACCCCATAGCTCTAATTTGGACACCACCACCAAACTAGACGGAAAATCATCGAACTTCCCTTATCTATCTAAGGCACGTTTGTTTCCCTAAGGAGCAATGGCTTTGGTTACTACGGTAATTATGGTGTTCAGTTAGACGTGTAAAAGAACTCCACATTCCATAAAATCCGAGAAACGATATCCAAAATCCCCAATAGATTGTTCTTTTTCTGAATTCTTTGTAGTATTTATTGTTTCGATACCGGCATAGGACGTATAGGATGCATATCCACGTCTTTTTATATTCATCCACCTATGCTGTAATATGAAGCTATATGCATGGCTTATCTCCAGATGACATGTTTGACCTCATTTCTCAACCTCGAGTCAGTTCAAGATTGATTTTGATGGCTACATATATATGATAGCGACTTTTACGAATAATATGAGGCAAAAGTTGTCTCCACTAGTACCAGAATACCGAGCTTCCCAAATTGGCACTTGAGCAGCAAGTGATGAAACGCTGGTAGGAAGACAACATGGTCAGACAGGACACCCCTAGTTTGAGCTTGTCCACGGCTTCAAGTCCTCTCTTCTCATCTCCAGGACTGACTAGGTTCAAACTTAATAATGGATATTCGCCGTTGAGCTATCAAATCCAACGCAACCTCCATATTTCGCAAGAGTATACTAGGATATCACTTCGAGGTCTCTGCTTATAATTGGATTAGATGGAGCTTTAAGAAAAGCTAGACTTGTTTTTCTTGAGAGGATGAATAACATTTCAATTGTCTCTCTAACCTTGCGATCGGCATTGGCGTGGGCTGTATGATATGAGACCTGCCATAATGACCATGCCTCCCTCAAATTGCTACTGAGATATGCCCAAATACCAACTTACATGTGTATCATCCATTCATAGCTTATTACAAAAGCAATCTTTCGCTTCATTAGACAAGGTAGTAGAAAATTTCAAAAACCAATCATTGTCTAGTTGCCGTGGGATAATAACATTTTCTAGATTCGAAAACCCCCAGTTGAAAACTTCTATTAAATCTTATAGCTTGAAGTAACTGGCTTGCGGGTTTGTTGATTGCTTTCATATTGTGAGTCGCACGTGATATTTACTGAATCGAGGGTCTTGTCTAGCATTTCCACAGTCTGACTTAGAAATATGTATGCAACCATAAAAGCAGCGCAACTATTAAAAAAAATTAAAGTGATACACAAATCGTTGGAAGTGCGAAACAGAAATCCGATACCTTTAATCCAAGGAGATCACTAAGATGAAGTTTAAGTTCAAGCCTATCAAAATATCTAATTAGACCCACATTCATTCAAAGTTTTAAGCCAATAAATTATGAACTAATTAGAATATATTAACTGTTCAATACTACATCAATAATCCGATATGAAATTTCTCTAACACATGTATCATAACAATCTTCCCCTCACATGTGATGAGCTCAGTGTTAGGCCTGCTCCACCTTAATTTAAGTATCATTCAGGCCCAACTTCATACTTATGGGCTCGCATTACTAGACCATAATGCCCACTTGTTTGGAAATCGCGACCATTAGTTATGATGCCATTTGTTGGGAGAATGCGGTAGAAGTCCAATATCTTAATCTAGAGAGATTGCCAAGAGAGAACTCAAATCTGAGCCCATCAATATATTTAGTTGGACTCACTTTCATTAAAAAACCTAAGCCTTTACCTTGTCCTCGAATTTGATAACCACCGAACACATTGAATTCGTTAATGTGATCTATCACAAAAGCACCCTTGCCCATTTTCAGATTGAAAAGACAATGCATTAAATACATCTTATTTGATGCAAAAGGCTTCTCGTACATGTCTATGACGTCCTGAAATTTTTACCCATTTTGAGATTAATAAAAATGACTATTTCTCAACACATTGTTAGTCACGACTATCTTGAATTGATCATTCGAGGGTAACTAACTTATTCGAAAAGGTAATTAGGGATCGATACGTGTAAGGCTAGGGAATTTGACACGGGATATACCCCTCAACCATAAAGATCGATGATGGACAATACCATGCCCTTACAAATCAATTAGCGAACGGAAATAAATCGATTATAAAAAAAGTACAAGGGCGGATTGAGGGTGATTTCACACGACCTCACTATTAATGATAATTGACGATAAACTAATTTCCTTTTTCACTTTGTACTTAGGATGAGAAATTGATTCCTTGAGATTACATGACAAACAAAGGGTTGCCTAAAGATTAAAGGAACCGAACGTGGATTGAAAACATGCAACTTTTTACGTGAAAATCCTAAAAGCCGCCTGATAGTTTAGGTCGCACTAAAGTCATAATCGATGTATTTTAATCCCGATTTTCAATCCTATTTCAAATATCGAACTTGCAAGGACTTCAAGAACAATTCTACGGATGTCGCTTTATTAATCCTTAAGTTTATCGATAAAGCTGAAATAGTTGGAAAAATAGATAATGGGGCAAGGAAATTGGGCCACGGGAAGTGGACCCAATTGAAAGCCCATTGGACTTTTCAGCCACAAGGGCCGGCTTACCAAGGGCCCATGGGACAAATGAAATTCCCATTTTGCCATTGCTTCTAGAAGACTTCTTTGTGTGAACCAAATTGCTTGTTGAGTGCTTAATTGTTCTTGAAGCTTGGATAACAAGTTCAAAACCAACTTGTCCACTAAGTGTTCCCTTTCTCTCTCCTCTCTCTCTCTCCTCCTTGGCTGCTACCCATCTCTGTCTAGCGCTCTCTCTCTCTCTGCTTTTCTCTTCTTTTCCCTCATTTTTTACATTTCCACTTTGTTGTTTTTGGGCATAAGTACAGCGGGAGTGCCAAAACTTGGCACGAATGGACACTTAAGTGTCAAAAATTACAAAAGGTACACTTAAGTGCCAAAATCAAAGCAAAAAGGATCACTTAAGTGCCAACGGCGAGAAAATCTAACCAAAATGCTGACATGGCATTTTTTCGGCGATCTGGGGTCGAAATGACGCTGTTTTGGCTAAACTTTATCTTTTAATATAAATATTAATTAAATAATATCAAAAGTGAAAATTAAAAAGGGGGGGCAGTAACCCGCCTATGGCCGCCACCCTATCACTAGTGGGGCAGTGGCAACAGACAACGAGGGTCGCCGATGCCTGGGCGCGGGTCAACAACCCTCGCTGACCGGCAGCGAGAGCGGGACGGCCCTCGCCAAACGCCGGGAGAGAGCGGCAACCCTCTCCCAAATTTGGGCAAGGGTTGGCCGCCATTGCCCCTGCTTGGGCAAGGGCCACCGGCGCCGAGACGAGGGTCGCTGGTGTCTGCGCGAGAGCCAACGACCCTCATCCAGGTCGGGGCAAAGGCGGTCAACCCTTGCCCAGATTTGGAAGAGGGTCGCCGCCCTCTCCCAACGTCTGGTGAGGGCCGTCTAACCCTCACTGTCCGTCGCCACCGCCCCACCGTATGGGGCGGTGGCCACAGGCGGGCTGCTGCCCCCCCTTTTAAAAAATAAATTTTGGCCAAAACGGCGTCGTTTTGGGCTTATTTGGCCACGTCAGCAACAAAAACGATGCCGTTTCGACTCCAAATCGCCGGAAAATGTCATGCCAGTATTTTGGCTGGATTTTCTCGCCGTTAGCATTTAAATGATCATTTTTGCTCCAATTTTGGCATTTAAATGTACCTTTTGTAACTTTTGGCATTTAAGTATCCTTTTGTGCCAAGTTTTGACGCTTCAAGGGTTCGTATCTCGTTGTTTTTGCTATTTCTGCTGTTTTTTGCTAGTTATTGTTAGTTTCTACTGCCATTTGCTGCTGTCGTGGCTGCCAGTTATTGCCATTGCTAGCCAGAGCTACTGGCCACTGTCCGAGATGCAGCTAGCCATCTCAAACTGCTATTTTCCTTTGTTCGGCACTTGTTGATTTTGGCTACCGTCCATCACCCGTTGTCATCCCCCAAGCTAACCCCTTGTTGTTCTCGCCGCCACCGTTATCTCGGTGTCGTTAGATTCGATTAACTATGAGTTAATTTCCTAATCCCTAATTAAGGTACTAAACTCAATTTGTGAGTAATTAGTTTAGGACTAATCTTATTTTATGCTATTGATGATTGGTGATTAGCATTAAATTGTTTGTTTAGTCTTGCTTAGTATTAAATTATGTTATTAACATTGATTAAGAATACGGTTAAAGTAACTATGGTTAGATTAATTTATTGCGATTGAATAAAGTAACATCAGTTAAGTTAATTAATTGTAGTTGGATAAAGTAGCTCTGGTTGAATAAAGTAACCATAGTTAAATAAAGTAATCACGGTTAGTATATGGTTAGGTTAATTAACTACGGTTAGCTAATTTACCATGGTTTGCACGTGGTTAGGTTTAGTTTTAGTAATTAATAATAATTATGTATTATTTTCGGCATTAATTAATTATTACAATTATTATTAATTTCGGCATTAATTAATTATTATTTTTGGGTAATAATTAATTATTTAGTTTTGGATGATAATTGATTAATTATTGAGTACTTAATTATTTTCAAATATTAATTTATTGAGCGATGTATGTTTGATTATTCTGAGACATTATGAGTAAGTAATCCTTTGAGAATGAGTATTATACGTGTGTTTCCACATGGATTATATGCTGATTATCTAAACTTTCCTTAATGATTGAGATTTGATTATTATTATTATAAATGGTTTCCTGCAATTGAATGAACTATGCTTATTGTATAAGATATGGTATATGAGTATCTATTCATGTTTAAACTAAGGCAAGAAAAACTTGAGAAATGTATGATCGGAAAGTTGATTTATTTAGCATTTTCATATGACAACGTATGCTTGAAGTGGGGTTAAGACACTAGGAGTGCAAATACTTTCGTATGTCACTCACTTTGGTGCCAAAACTTTTTTTCGCTTACTTGAATACCAAATTGAAGTAAAATCGTTCACTTTAGTGCCATTTCGCCAGAAAAGCTGACGTGGTAGCCGAAATGCTGATGTGGCAGCCGGAAAATAATATTTTAATATTTTAATTGATTTTTTTGATTTTTTGAACTTGTTTTTGTTTTTTTATTTTTTTGCTTTTTTTTAAAGGCCAACGAGGGCCATCGTTGACTCTTACCGGCCGCAGAACCCTTGCCCAAATTGGGCAAGGGCCCCCTCGCCGTCGGCCACGAAGGCCTTAGGGTAGGCCGTTGCGGCCTCCACACACCTACCGAGGGCCATTGTGGCCTTGCCCAGGGCTAGATCTGGGCAAGGGCCACCTGGCCTTCGCCTTCGTCGCCGCAGGTGAGGCCATCAACGGCTTTGCCGGCCTCACCTAGGGCCTTCGACGGCCTCATTAGCCTCACCCAAGGCTTTCACGGCCGATGGCGAGGGGGCCCTCGCCCAATCTAGGCAAGAGTTTAGCGGCCACCGAGGGTCCACGATGGCCCTCGCCGGCCCTTAAAAAAAATAAATCAATCAATCAATCAATCAAAAAAATTAATTAAAATATTAAAATATTATTTTCCGACTGCCATGTTAGCTTTTTTGGTGAAGTGGCACTCAAGTGAACGATTTCACTTTAATTTGGCACTCAAGTTAGCGAAAAAAAAGTTTTGGCACCAAAGTGAGCACCGTACGAAAATATTGGCACTCCTAAGGCTTGCATGATAACTTGCCAAATAGTGATAATTTCTGTTCTTTTGTTCCCGGGAGTAGATTTGGAACAGAAATCCATTTGTTAAATTTTTGTTCCCGGAAAAAAATTTGGAACGGAATCAAGAATAAAAAAAAAGTAGCTTCTTGTTTCCGAGAACAACTTCAAGAATCAGCTTTTTTTTTTTTTTTTTCCCTTTCTTTTTTTTCTCCTCTTTCTCTTTCCTTTTCTTCTTCCTCCCTTAGCCCACTACTACCCATCACCACCCACCGCCACCATCGCTAGCACCAGCCACCACCAATGAGTGGTTGGCGAGGTCCGGCGAGCTCGCCGGAGGTTTGCCTAGCCACTGACGAGGCTCGGCCTCGCCGGTCTACCGCCATTGCAACATCGGCTTGGCTGGGCGACGCGCCCTAGCAGTGGGCCGGCAAGGCCAAGCCTCGCCATGGTTAGGCGAGCTCGGCCTCGCCAGATCTGGCCAAGGTCGCCTCGCCCAGCTCACAACGATGCTGAGTGTCGCCGGACCCTAGCGAGGGCATTTGGCGGGTCGCCGGCCCCCTGCGAGGGCATCGGCCCTCATTTGGCCGTCGTCGGCCGCCGGCAATCTATTGAGAAAAAAAAAAAAAGATGAAAATGGAAAGGAAAAAAAAAAGAAAATTGTATTTAAATTATTAAAAAATTAAAATAAATTATTTTGGATTAGAAATTTTCAGGTTTTACCAAACGCATTTTGTTCAAAAAATAAAAATTTTGGACAGTTACCAAACACCTTCAAATGCTTAAAAATTGTTCCCGGGAGCAGAATAAAAAAGAATCACTTTTGAGTAGAAACTGTTCCTGGGAATAGAATCGTTACCATGCGCACCCCTAGTGTACTTATTCCGCTTGAAGTATGCGAAGAATTGTTGCATGTGAAGTGCAAGCATAAATCACATTTGCATTGGCTATAAGAGAAAGAAAATGAAATGATCATAACAATCGATGTGCTTGCGTGATCATATAAGAGCTCAATACCCAGTGGAGGAACTATAGTTGACGAAGTTCGTTTTAATGGAATTCCCAACTAGAGGGTTGAAAGCCGTGATGCGGTAAAGGCCGAACCGATGCTCCTTTTTGGAATGTCGTTCAGTGGATGAGGTCCAAAATGACACCATGCGCAATGGGGTGAGATGATGCCAGGCTATGTCAATAGACACCTATCGCGGGTTGGAGTTTTTACCCCCTATGGTGTTAATAATTGGATCACGAATGAATGCACAATGCATGGGAAAGTGTGAAGTGTATTCTGAATATGTTAAGGGCAATTGCATTGAATTGAACATATGATAATTGTATCATGCAGGTTATGCGTGTCGCAAAAAGTAAGAATGCTTGTGAGTGCATAAATATTGACTGCATATGAGTTGTAACATATTTGTGATGTTATTAAATGGCTTAACAGGTAGTCTACTGATGTTATCTGTTGGCGATAGAAAAATTGTACGTCTAGGGCACACTCAAGATGAGTAGGTCTTCTAATCGAGACTTACGCTATTAACTTACTGAAATTTTATCTTATTGTTTATTGTATAACCACTTTTCAAGACCTTAGCATGGCGTACCTTCTAGTGTGATTCGGCGTCCCAAAGGACATGGACACCATAGTCACAACATGGCTTGTTTTAGGCTGCCCGCATGTTTTTGAGCTCAACATCACCACTGTCTAAGTATATGAGGGTCTTGCCTTGTGGGTACCCTATAGAATGAAAGTGCAACTGCTCAATTCATAGCCACCGAAAATTAGAATTTTACAGAAAATTTTCTGTTTGCTGTTATTTTTGTTACAGAATACTCAAAATGAACGGGCCAATGGCGTGTTAACCGATGCCGAAAGCCTAACAGAGGAGCGAATAGATGAGGTCCGGAACCAATTCTTGAGAGACTTCAAGCAAGGTCATTACAAACGAAAGGTTGGCCAACTTTTCTCTCAGCCAACGCCATGTCAAAAGCAGCCATGAACGCCTTCATAAGGATCCATGCAAGGAAATATCCAAGGTTCTCCCTGGCTTCGTGCAAACCGATATAAACTATAACAGCGGCATTTTAACTGTGGAAGAAGGTGCCAAAAGCGCAGTGAGGTTGGCACTCCTGCCCAATGGCGGTCCTTCAGGTCTCTTCTACATAAGGAGTGAATTGTCAACGTTCTGACAAATAAATTCTCCAATTCCTTGCAGATTTGACAATCCAGAAACTTTCGATGTCTTATTTTTTGTCTTTCGACTGTCTGCAAGTCTAATTTTCTCAACTAAGGAGACAGGACGATCAAGTTATGGTTCTCAGATGACAATGTTGATCTTCTGTTGTGCAACTGTGGGTCATGTTCATTGGATGCTTAGTTAAAAAGCGCAGAGTTTCCATTTGTGCTTAACAATTGTCCCGGTTTCAAGAAAGCCAATTGTTGATAGTTGTCTTGTCTTCCTTGTGAACGGAATGTCCATGTCGGCTATCTCTAATGCGCAACGAACTGAACAAAGGTCCCCAACAGATTTGACGGGTCTAGTTTGTAAATCGTGGTCCCAACAGATCGATATTTCTTATGGTACTGTCATTAGATATTTTCCCCGAGTTCGATCTTTCATTGTCTCGTCTTTAACTTGACTTTCTTTCGTAACGTAATAGGCCGCCCCCCCTCCCACCTCCTCTCCGTGTATTGAGTCTACACAAGAATTGCGTCATTGCATACCTCATCCGTGATATTTTCCTGCACCTCTTGCTCGCGGTAAAGAGAAAAACAAGCACCAGTGACTTGCAAAAGATAATTTCAGTGTATGACCTTCCACCCTGTACGTAAACAAGCAAATTGAACAGTTTAGCGGCTTTTCCTTTTTAAATAGTGGACACTTCTAATCGCTACAGTTTGCAATCAAATAGCAGAATCAACAAGGAGGAATTTTAATTCCCTAATGGGTTTTATGCATGCATGAATTCCATAGTTCCATCAATCTTTCGCTCTTCCTCTTATGCAAGGACTTCTTTATCGTTCTTTTTCGTCATTGCAGAGAATTCCCCAATAATCAAAAGAAAGAGAGGAAAAACAGAACAGAAGAAGAAAAGGCCTTACCTTCGCAAGTGCGAGATTAAGAATTTGAGATTAACATCGTTTTCCTATGAAAAAAGGCGACTCACTCGACCATTTAGCTTTTGAAAATGTTTTCAGCTTTTGTTTTCACTGGAAATGAAAATGGAAGATAGTTTGCCCCTTTCATTATTTTGTTTTCTTGGGCATGTGTAATGCAGAGTTCTCTTTGAAACTGAACTTAGGGGAACCTGTGGTTTGTTGCCATTTTAGAAAATCCTATCGAAATAAACAGTCCCTGAAGAGTAAAGATGCCCATGGAAAGAGACATTATAAGTCGTCTCTCTAATCCGAGGTCACGTGGCAACTCTATTTTTGATGCCGATATAGCTGCATCTCTGCTTTTGTATAAAGATGTTGGTCCATTGTCAATCAAACGTATTCGATGACGATTTTCTATCACCTAAGTCATTTCCATTTCACCTATAAAAACCCATATTATTCAAGCCATTTCCATATCTATTTTAATTAAATCATCAATGGCAGACTCCAAATCTAAGAGGTATACACTCTTCAACCCTCAAACCTTTTCCTTTTCTTTTGATTCCTTCAAATTTCGTTTTGTTCTGCTAAGTATTTTTTTTCCCATTTTCACTTTACTCCTCTTTTTTTCCTTTGCAGGTATGCGGTTGTTACCGGATCAAACAAAGGCATTGGGTTTGCCATATGCAAGCTTCTGGCCTCCAAAGGGATTGTGGTGGTATTGACTGCAATAGATGAGAAGACAGGACTCGAAGCCGTGGACAAGCTTAAACTAGAGTCTGGCCTCTCTGACCATGTCTTCTTCCACCAGCTCGATGTCTCCAATCCTGCCAGCGTTTCATCACTTGCAGACTTCGTTAAGTGCCAATTTGGAAAGCTCGATATTCTGGTACGTCCCTAGGAATCATATTACTGCCCTCGGTGTTTCTTTTACAACCAATTACTGGTACATAATGTTGTTTCCCCAACATCTATGCGGAGATGATGATGTATTGCAGATAATCTTACTGGAGTACTATGAACCTTTATCATGCTGTTAAGAGTGCATTAGAGTAGGTGCGAGATAAGTGCAATATCGAGAGGAGAATTCTTGATGTACCTCGGATTGTGGTATAGATTGCTATGTGAGGTTAAGCGTTGGGATGCTGTCATATGGTTGTGACTAGTGGGGACTTTAAGACCAGCCAAAAGCTCTAATTTGGACACCACCACCAGAAATATCTTTGAATTTCCCTTATCTATCCGAGGCGCATTTGTTTGACTAAACATTAGTGTGATTGACTAGAGGAACTTTTGGGTTTAATTTGACACATAAGGGAATTCCCCATTTTCATATTATCCGAGGCACAGTACTCAAAATCACCTACAAATTGTGCTTTCTCTATGTATTTTATATGACGTATAGTTTGAATCCATGCATAGCAACATTATATTATATTCATCCATATGTTCTCTAATTTATCGATGCATGCGAGGCTTATATCCGGATGACGAATGTTTCACCTCATTGCTTACTCATTGCTTAACCTTCAATCTAGTCAGTCTAAGATTGATTTTGATGGCCAGATTCGCGCTGACTTATGAGAATATTATAAGGGAAAAGTTGTCTTCTCTAGGACTTTTTGCACGCTGCTTGGCGATTGGACTCGTGCTTTTATCATTATAATAAAATTTCTTTTCCAGGTGAACAATGCTGGTGTCTTGGGATGCATTGTGGATGCCGATGGTTTGAGAGCAGCCGGCATGGGAAAGGTATGGTTTCCTTTCTCTGATCATGGTGTCAGAGAGAAACTTAATTGAACTGTTAATTGGCTCGATCACTGAAGGGGCGCCAGTTATCCACTTGAAGGTCATGGCAAAGAGAGCCCTGTGACGTTACTGTTATATTTTCAGTCTTGCGGAGTGATTGAAAGAGGTTCTTTTCATGAGAGCATGATGCGAATTATCGGGACTGAAGTTGTGACACTTTCGCTGTCTTAATAAGTTTTGCCTGGTTAGAAATAAAAGTTGTGAAAAGAAGCAGAATTCCAGAATCAGCCGGTCTGCAACTAGCCTTGCAATCCGAACGCTGTACCTGATCTAATTTCTTGCGGGGAACTCCTCCTATATGATGACATGGTCAGCTCCTGCAAATGAAGATGTCTATTCCGTGTTGGACCATGCCAATTTTGAGAACTCTGATTGTCCTTCCTAACATTTTCTGTGGACACATGCAGGAGCAACTTAATTGGAGTGAAATCTCGACGACGACATGCGAGTTAACTGAAGAGTGCATTAACATCAACTATTACGGTGCCAAAAGGATGGTTGATGCACTCATTGGCCTCCTCCAACTATCAGACTCGCCGAGGATTGTTAATGTTTCCTCCACCGCCGGGAAACTAGAGGTAAGAAGTGTCAAAGTACATTACTCCAGAGTTATTTCCCGATAACTTAAGAATGGAAATTCACCCTTGAGTTAGCACAACGAACACAAACCCCATTTTTGCAAGAGAGTACAAAGATATTACTTCAAGGTATTTTCTTGAAATCGAATTACATGGAGCTTTAAGAAATGCTAGACTACTTTTTCTAGATAATGAATAATATTTCGATCATCTTTCTACCCTTGTGATCAGTTTTTCCCGGATGGCTGGGCTAAGAATGTCCTTAGCGATGCCGAGCACCTCACAGAAGAAAAGGTGGACGAGGTATTGAAGGAGTTTCTCAAAGATTTTAGGCAAGGTTCTCATGGGACCAAAGGCTGGCCTGCTTCTCATTCTGCTTATATAGTTTCTAAAGCGGCGTTAAACGCTTACACGAGGATCTTAGCAGCCAAGCACCCCAGGTTTCGTACAAATTGCGTCTGCCCTGGATTAGTCAAGACAGATATATTGCACAACATCGGTTTCTTGACTCCGGAAGAAGGCGCAGAGGGTCCCGTGAGTCTGTCCTTGCTGCCCGATGATGGCCCATCTGGCCGATTCTTTCAAGGGACGAAAGAATCGTCCTTCCTTTTGAATGAAGACATTTTCCTTCCAAATGGCGAAAAAATGATGATTCCTAATTTTAATTGAAGGTGTTTCGTTTTCAAATGAGGGAACGTAGACATTTGCAATATATTGTCTTTGTGTTAGATGTAGACGAGTGGAATAGCTATTGATAACAAAAAAGAGAATAATTAGGGGATAACAGAAAATAAAAATTTCACTTTGGGCTCTAATAAGGATTTGAAATATGTTTTGATGGACCATTCATGTAAGGTTTACACATTTGATAATTGTATGAATCTCTTTGTATTGATTCCTACTTTCAAATAAAAATCATGCCTAAAAGTTGTGATTATTTAAATAGCTACAAGGTTCAAGAGGCGCAAACGTTAAATCTAAGCAAGAGACATGCAAATCATGGATTCATTCTCTAGATTGTAACAAAAAAACTCCCTGATTTTGTTTTGAGGTTTTGCTTGATTTCGTTTTCAACGTGACTAAAATAATAAAGTTACTGAGAAAAGCAAAAGTTGATTTACAGTGTGTTGTTGCCGGTGGGGACTTCAAACTCCTATTGATTCCTAAATCTCGCCATCATAATATATGTGAATCATCGAGATGTGTCATGTTTCACCAAAAATGTGATGAAACACCTTTTTAAGAATGTAGATGAATATCAACAAATATTGTGAATGATTTTTTTTTCTTTTGGATAGGAAAGTAAATGATAAGGAATTCAAAAATACAACATAGGAAACAATTGGTCCCAATGATTAGGTGTTTATAATGCATACACTTGTTTTAATTGTAAACCTCCACCAATGGTAACATACGATGGTTACTAAATGTGAATAAAGAAATAATTTTCATAATTTTATTGATAGTTTTAAGAAGTTGCACAATCTCTTACTACCTGGCAACAATTATTCACAAGTAATAAATATCCTATAAGGTAACTACTCAGCAGATATGTTTTGATGTGCTCATCATTGCGTTCGAGTTCCAATGCTTAGGGTTCATTTGTTTCGAGGAAAACATTTTCTCCATTTTCCAGTATTTGGTTTGCTTAGAAAAATAAGTCAATGGAAAAAAAAATTTCATACCAAAGCTTAAATTAAAAAATAAACTGATTTTCTCTTTGAAAAAATCGAAAAATATTTTCTAAAATATAACTAGTTATTAGTAGTTGGACATAAAACTCTACACTTAGGCACGGACCCATAATATAGGAAAATGATTTCCTCCTTAATTTTTCTTAAAAATTCAAAATGTTAATTATTTATTACATATTTTTATTATTTTTAATTTTTTATGTTCCTTCCCTTTTTTTTTTTTTTCTTCTTTTCACTTTTCTTTCTTTTCATATCTCCTTCTTCCTCTGTTGGCCATGAGCCTTGATGATTGCCAATAGCCTAGTGATCGGCGGTGACACAAGCCGACAAGCTTGAGACTCACCTGATCTAGGCCAATTTAGGCTCAGCTGAGGTTGGCAAGCTAAAGGGTCGCTCGATCCCAATGAGCTCAAGCTAGCATGTGGCCATCAGTGAGGCTCAACGACCACGAAGGGACAAGGAAAAAGAAAAGGAAAGGAAAATTGAAAAGAATAATTCAAAATTTAAAAAAAAAATTGGCATGACATTAATGATAAGATCCAAACACCATAAAATGTTTTGAGTATATCACCAAACAAGGGAAAGCTAATATTTTCCTGAAAAATCATTTCCCAAAAAATATTTCATTTATCATGAAGTTTTCCCCTAAACATATGCATCTTTAGTAGAATCCGCAATAGCCTCATCGATCGAAAAAGGCTTTCATTGATAACTTTCACTTCTGGCAAGTTGTCCACTCACCAAAACTATCATCATTGACTTAGTTTGTCTTTTTTTTTTTTTTTTTTTTTTTTTTGTCAATCTTACTCTATTCCTATATAAACTCTCACCCTCGAACAATTATCTTGCCTCTCCGTTGGGCATAAGAGTTGAAATATGTATCTAAAACTAAATCATTATCATCCCAACCTGTCTGAGAAGCTAGGAATTCAAACTCCTCACCTCCAAAGAAAGGTGGCCACTTGTCAATAGTCACTAATAGTTGGTCATTTTTGGGTGTCAATGCAACCTTTGACTATGGCTCTTTCGATGAGTTGTTTGATGGACCATTCATATGATGTTTATACATTGTTTAACTACGTAAATCTCTATTACCTTGTTGTACAGATTTGTACTCTTAAGTAAAGAAAATGCCTAAAAATTGAAGTTTACTCAATTTACTAAAAGATTTGAGAAGAGCAAGCACTAAATCTAAGCAAGAAACATGAAAAACATGGATTCCTTCTAAAAACTCCCTCGTTTGGATTTTGTGGTTTTGCTTGGTTATACTTTAGACTTCGCTAAAACAAAAAAGTTCCTAAGAAAAGCGAGCCTTGGTTTACAATATTCGAATGCGAGCCTCTCGGTGATTTGTATGATTTCTGCTAAACGGTAACAACCATGCCGTAGCCTGTGGCTTCCACAAACAATTTTTGAAATCTATGGTCCATGTGTGATTATGAGATTTAGAACAATGGAATGGCTAATGCATGATACCGAGACATTGGTGTCTTATTATGGATGATTCTCATTTGGTTTGAGCCGTATCAATGAGGCCTACCATAATGACGATGCCTTCCTCAAATTGCTACTGAGGTATGCCCAAATACCAACCTACACGTGCATCATCCATTCATAGCTCATTACACAAGCAATCTTTCACTTCATTAGACAAGGTAGTAGAAAATTTCAGGAATCAATCATTGCCTAATTGCTATGGGATAATACCCTCTTCTAGAATCCTCTTGAAAAATTCTATTACAGCTTACGGCTCAAAGTAAGTCGCTTGCGGGTTTGTTGATCGTTTTCATATTGGGAGTCGCCCATGATATTTACCTAATCAAGGGTCTTGTCTTGCATTTCCAGCCTGACTAAGAAATATGGATGCAACCATGGGTAACTATAAAACTTCTGTAAGTAATTCACAAAACTTTTTTCTCCCTTTACAAGGAGGAGGACGGAAAAAGAGAGAGGTCCAACGTGGGACCAACATAGGCGAAACAGGCAGTGAACTGCTTTGCTGGCGCTGAGCTGACTAACCTGGCTTATCACGGGCGCAGAGCGATGGGCCTATTCAATCTGTGGTAGGTCTTTAGACACGTTCGGTTTCTCTCTCCAACAAAAGATCCTGGATCCTGGAGAAAATGAGCCATGTAAATGATGGGCCCACGGCCTTTTTCTTCACCTTAGGCGCCTGAAAAACAAAATTGAAATCCTGGAGCTGATACTGGGGATCTGCAGATGGGCGCATCGGGGTTCTTGCACCTCTTGGTTCTGGATTGTACGGTTCTCTTTCAGCAAAATCTTCATTTTTCTTGGTTCCCTCTTCCTCATTTGGCAGAAAAGAAGGGTCGTCATAAAGGCTGCAGAATTTCAGATTCACTCATCCAAATGGGCACGTGAAAGAAGAGAAAGGGCAGGTGAATTCGAAGCTTTTAATAATGGGGGAAAAGAAGGGTGCATGGAAGAGGAGTATTCTTAAATGACACAAAGATAAATCAATATGAAAAGGAAAAGAACTGGGGCATACCAAAAAAATAAGAATTTCACTTTTTCAATGCAACAACTTCTTCAAGAATAGTGAAAATATTATTAGGTAAGCTCATTTGAAGAGAAATGCATTCTTTTTTCTTATCTCTTTGCTCGAATTTGATCGAAAGACTACCTATTGAGCTTGATGCTACAATAGTAGATTCTTGTCAACTTTAGTTGGAATCCTAATGAATTGATATAGAATTCTACAGATGCTGTTGTCAATCTACCATTGTAAAATAGTTATCTTCTACTATATCGGTAGGTAATTCTAGAAATGTCCTTTGTTTCTTGGGAAAGGAAAATTATTTTCCCAGATGACAAAACTTGGATTAAGGGCAAGACCAGAACCATCCGCATGACAGAGAGGGCTGCTGACACGACTTTACACCCGTCACATCCAAAACCTACGTACTTGGAATATTGGGTCAATGCTCTGCCAGAGCGGGATAATCCAAGGACTCGTGGCACAGCCTCACACCTTCCCTATTTCATCAGATAATCTATAATTTTTGACCGATATGTCCATGTGATTGTCCAGCAATGTATGCCTCATCTCTTTCACATGACACCAGATCTACACTGATATTAAAAGAAAAAAAGAAAAGGAAAATATATACTTGACTCATCTTTTGACAAAATGGAGCTATAGAAGCATTTTAACATGTGATTGCTCGCACATCTAGTCCCTCTAAAAATCCCTTATACATATTTATCTTCCTAGAGAGAATACCCTCTAGGTGCTTTATATCATGGATATCTCGAGATCCAAATTGAACCAGGATGAACCTCTTAAGAACATGCTTAGGTCCATGCATGAGACATTGTCGTTGATTACTTAAAAGGGTTTCGATCTTCTTTTTTACTTTTTCTTTCTTTTTTTCTTTTGCTTTCTGAACTATTTCGGGTGAGGAAACAGAAGGGGAGGCACATTTTTGTGATGGCTTGCAACCGACAGTTTATTATAAGTACTTAGGACGCAGAGTCATATAACGCAGCTTAGGCAAGTTCCAGTTTGGGATAAGACTGAAAACTCCATTTTCTTTGCCCATTTTTACAACACGACCTCTCACCATCAATGGAAGAAACAGCAAGAAGGTACTTGGAGTCACTCACGTAGTCCTTCCACTGGCTTAGTTAGTCACTGAACATGAGTCACGACTTTGCTTCGAACTCAACCCCACATGTCCATCACTTTAGCAGTTGTGACAGGAGCCAACTGTTGGAAATTGGTGATCCATTTTGGAAAACTCTAGAATCAACTAGACAGCTTAGGAATGAAGTACACACAGAAAAGCCTTGGCAGCAACTTGTCCAAGTCGGCAAGCAGGCAACAGCAAAAGAAAACTTTGAAAAAGTAAAAAATAGTGGGCTGAAGAATGAAGAAAAATCTGGACGTGGGATGCAAGACAAAAAGCAAGTCCAAGTCAAAGTTGAAAAGTAAAGAAATGTCTAGAGTCATCTAGGTGTCTAAGTCGGTCAAGAAGAAGCGGTATCCCACGCATATAAATAGGACTTGGTGGATGTCTTTGTAGTGTGTGAGGCTTAGACCTCCACCGTGTAGATTATGTGTGAGGTTTAGACATCCACGTGCTTGTGGGATGTCTCCTCCACCAACACCTCCATCAAATTATTTTATTAAACTAATGAAACTATTTTCCCTTTATCTCATGACCTATATCTTTGAACTATCTTACCTTGTCCATTGTCCATCCTCTACCAAATACATGCACATACACTTGCGCATATCAAAACACAAACTATCAATCATATTAAAACCACGCTTCCGCACGCATCCAATTTTTTAACATGGTATCAGAGCCAGATGCGCCCAGGTTCGTAACTGAGCCAGGCGTAAGGAAACACGGAGCCAGAGCCAAAATCCAAGCTGGAGCTAGAGCCAGAGCCTCCAAGAACCAGAGCTAGAGCCCGAGCTAACAACCACAACTAAGAGCATTTTGATGGCCCGAGACATACGGGACATCGTTGAAGAAAAGACATGCACATTCAAGGTTGGTGCAAGTGTTCTAAAAAAATAAAAATGCAGGGGATCATGGAATGAAGATGGAATAAAAGGCATGGGACAAACTACACAAAAATTTCAAGGTAAGTCCAAGACTTTATGATACAATGTCCGGAGTACCCCGAAAATGGATCAAGGGGGAATGTTGGAAATTGGTGATCCATTTTGGAAAACTCTAGAATCAACTAGACAGCTTAGGAATGAAGTACACAAAGAAAAGCCTTGGCGGCAACTTGTCCAAGTCGGCAAGCAGCAAAAGAAAACTTTGAAAAAGTAAAAAATAGTGGGCTGAAGAATGAAGAAGAATCTGGACGTGGGATGCAAGACAAAAAGCAAGTCCAAGTCGAAGTTGAAAAGTAAAGAAATATCTAGAGTCATCTAGGTGTCTAAGTCGGTCAAGAAGAGGCGGTGTCCCACACCTATAAATAGGACTTGGTGGACGTCTTTGTAGTGTGTGAGGCTTAGACCTCTACCGTGTAGATTATGCGTGAGGTTTAGACCTCCACGTGCATGTGGGGTGTCTCCTCCACCAACACCTCCATCGAACTATTTTATTAAACTAATGAAACTATTTTCCCTTTATCCTATGACCTATATCCTTGAACTATCTTACCTTGTCCCTTGTCCATCCTCTACCAAATACATGCACATACACTTGCGCACATCAAAACACAAACTATCAATCATATCAAAAGACACTTCCACACACATCCAATTTTTTAACACCAACAAAGGGATTGGATTGGAGACGGTGAAGGAGCTAGCTTCTAATGGGATCACAGAGTGATTCTAACAGCCAGAGATGAGTAAAGGGGTCTTAAGGCTTTGGATAAGTTCAAGGAATCCGATGGCTTGTTCTCTGAGCTGGTGGTTTCTCATCAGCTTGATGTCACAGACCCGGCTAGTATAACTTCTTTGGCAGATTTCATCAGGACGAATTCAGTAAACTCGACATCCCAGTACACCCCAAAGTCAGCCTTAACACTAATCTGTCTGAGTTTACTTTCGTGGGTCTTGATTGAGTGGCGGAGAATCTTCAGAATTTAGACAGTTGGATGTATTTTTTTGTGCTGTTTTTATGTGTTTGCTTTATTTGTGATTTGGAAACCGAGTGAATAATAAAGAAAGCTGAATTGTCAGTGCAGGTGAATAATGCTGGGATTGTTGGAGTCAGGGTAGACATAGATGCTTTATATGCAGTAAGTAATCTTAATGAACCTGAGTGAAGCATCTTCTAAGATGAGCAAAGACAATTACTAAATGCATAGAAGTAAAAAGTACACACCAGTAGCAAAATTGAGTTCACTTTTGTCTCCTTAGGACTATTTTGTACCAGAAACTGTTCATATTTTGGTTTTGGCATTCAGATAGAAAACTAGTCCGCTTCAATTGTTCTCGGAATTGGCTGATGTATGAGAGATCTTTTCTTCCTGATGCAAAATGGAGTGAGAACCCACTGGACAAAACTAAGGAGTGGAACGTATGACCTAGCTGTAAATTGTATAACGACGAATTACCATGATGCTAAAAGAACTGCTGAAGCATTCATGCCTCTCCTGCAGTTATCCAACGACATGCCGAAAATTGTCGATGTTTCCTCATTCAAGGGAAAGTTAGAGGTATGAACAGTTTTTTTTTTTTTTTTTTTTATAGAGTTTTCTACGTCATGTACTGTACAAGAGAATTGTCTACAGTCTTAAGCTTCCACAATTAACATTCCCAGGACATTAATTTTGTCCTAGAAAACATGTCTAATCTGCTAAGCAATGAATTTGTCAGCGATGTCACATCTACAAGGATAAACCGTCAGTAATTCGCCTTATGCTAGCAGGTTTCGATAAGAATGAAAGCGCAACTGCTCAATTCATAGCCATTGAAAATTAGAATTTTACAGAAAAGATTCTGTTGGGTGTTATTTTTGTTAAAGAATATTCAAAATGAATGGGCCAATGGCATGTTAACCGATGCCGAAAGTCTAACAGAGGAGCGAATAGATGAGGTCCTGAACCAATCTTGAGAGACTTCAAGCAAGGTCATTACAAACAAAAGGTTGGCCAACTTTCCTCTCCGCCAACACCATGTCAAAAGCAGCCATGAGCGCCTTCGTAAGGATCCTTGCAAGGAAATATCCAAGGTTCTGCGTCAATTCCGTGTGCCCTGGCTTCGTGCAAACCGATATAAACTACAGCAGCAGCATTTTAACTGTGGAAGAAGGTGCCAAAAGCGCAGTGAGGTTGGCACTCCTGCCCAATGGCGGTCCTTCAGGTCTCTTCTACATAAGGAGTGAACTGTCAACATTCTCATAAAGAGATTCTCCAGTTCCTTGCAGTATCAACAATCCAAGAGACTTCCGATGTCTTGTTTTTGTGTCTTTCCGCCATCTGCAAGTCTAATTTTCTCAACTAAGGAGACAGGACGATCAAGTTATGGTTCTCAGATGACAATGTTGATCTTCTGTTGTGCAACTATGGGTCATGTTCAGTGGATGCTTAGTTAAAAAGCGCAGAGTTTCTATTTGTGCTTAACAATTGTCCCGGTTTCAAGAAAGCCAATTGTTAATAGTTGTCTTGTCTTCCTAGTGAATGGCGTGTCGGCTATCTCTAATGCGCAACGAACTGAACAAAGGTCCCCAACAGATTTGACGGGTCTAGTTTGTAAATCGTGGTCCCAACAGATCGATATTTCTTATGGTACTGTCATTAGATATTTTCCCCGAGTTCGATCTTACATTGTCTCATCTTTGACTTGACTTTCTTTCGTACCGTAATAGCGCCCCCCCCACCTCGTCTCCGTGTATTGAGTCTACACAAGAATTGCGTCATTGCATACCTCATCCGTGATATTTTCCTGCAACTCTCTTGCTCGCGGTAAAGAGAAAAAACAAGCACCAGTTACTTGCAAAAGATAATCTAAGTCTATGACCTTCCACCCTGTACGTAAACAAGCAAATTGAACAGTTTAGTGGCTTTTCCTTTTTAAATAGTGGACACTTCCAGTAGCTACAGTTTGCAATCAAATGGCAGAATCAACAGAGAGGTATTTTAATTCCCTAATGGGTTTTATGCATGCATGAATTCCATAGTTCCATCAATCTTTCGCTCTTCCTCTTATGCAAGGACTTTTTAATCGTTCTTTTTCGGTATTTATCTACGTAGTCGTTGCAGAGAAATCCCCAATAATCAAAAGAAAGAGGAAAAACAGAACAGAAGAAGAAAAGGCCTTGCCTTCGCAAGTGCGAGATTAAGAATTTGAGATTAACGTCGTTTTCCTATGAAAAAAGGCGACTCACTCGACCATTTAGCTTTAGAAAATGTTTTCACTGGAAATGAAAATGGAAGACGGTTTCCACCTTTCATTATTTTGTTTTCTTGGGCATGTGTAATGCAGAGTTCTCTTTGAAACTGAAATCAGGGGAACCCGCGGTTTGTTGCCATTTTAGAAAATCTTATCGAAATAAACAGTCCCTGAAGAGTAAAGATGCCCACGGAAAGAGACATTATCAGTCGTCGCTCTAATCCGAGGTCACGTGGCAACTCTATTTTCGTTGCCGATATAGCTGTATCTCTGCTTTTGTATAAAGATGTTGATCCATTGTCAATCAAACGTATTCGATGACGATTTTCTATCGCCTAACAGTCATTTCCTTTTCACCTATAAAAACCCATATTATTCAAGCCATTTCCATATCTATTTTAACTACATCAATGGCAGACTCCAAATCTAAGAGGTAATACACTCATCAACCCTCAAACCTTTTCCTTTTCTTTTGATTCCTTCAAATTTCGTTTTGTTTAGTTAAGTATCCTTTTTCCCATTTTCGCTGTACTCCTCTTTTTTCCCTTTGCAGGTATGCGGTTGTTACCGGATCAAACAAAGGCATTGGGTTGGCCATATGCAAGCTTCTGGCCTCCAAAGGGATTGTGGTGGTATTGACTGCAAGAGATGAGAAGACAGGACTTGAAGCCGTGGACAAGCTTAAACTAGAGTCTGGCCTCTCTGACCATGTCTTCTTCCACCAGCTCGATGTCTCCAATCCTGCCAGCGTTTCATCACTTGCAGACTTCGTTAAGTGCCAATTTGGAAAGCTCGATATTCTGGTACGTCCCTAGGAATCATATTACTGCCCTCGGTGTTTCTTTTACAACCAATTACTGGTACATAATGTTGTTTCCCCAACATCTATGCGGAGATGATGATGTATTGCAGATAATCTTACTGGAGTACTATGAACCTTTATCATGCTGTTAAGAGTGCATTAGAGTAGGTGCGAGATAAGTGCAATATCGAGAGGAGAATTCTTGATGTACCTCGGATTGTGGTATAGATTGCTATGTGAGGTTAAGCGTTGGGATGCTGTCATATGGTTGTGACTAGTGGGGACTTTAAGACCAGCCAAAAGCTCTAATTTGGACACCACCACCAGAAATATCTTTGAATTTCCCTTATCTATCCGAGGCGCATTTGTTTGACTAAAACAGTAGTGTGATTGACTAGAGGAACTTTTGGGTTTAATTTGACAGGTAAGGGAATTCCCCATTTTCATATTATCCGAGGCACAGTACTCAAAATCACCTACAAATTGTGCTTTCTCTATGTATTTTATATGACGTATAGTTTGAATCCATGCATAGCAACATCATATTATATTCATCCATATGTTCTCTAATATATCGATGCAAGCGAGGCTTATATCCGGATGACGAATGTTTCACCTCATTGCTTACTCATTGCTTAACCTTCAATCTAGTCAGTCTAAGATTGATTTTGATGGCCAGATTCGCGCTGACTTATGAGAATATTATAAGGGAAAAGTTGTCTTCTCTAGGACTTTTTGCACGCTGCTTGGCGATTGGACTCGTGCTTTTATCATTATAATAAAATTTCTTTTCCAGGTGAACAATGCTGGTGTCTTGGGATGCATTGTGGATGCCGATGGTTTGAGAGCAGCCGGCATGGGAAAGGTATGGTTTCCTTTCTCTGATCATGGTGTCAGAGAGAAACTTAATTGAACTGTTAATTGGCTCGATCACTGAAGGGGCGCCAGTTATCCACTTGAAGGTCATGGCAAAGAGAGCCCTGTGACGTTACTGTTATATTTTCAGTCTTGCGGAGTGATTGAAAAAGGTTCTTTTCATGAGAGCATGATGCGAATTATCAGGACTGAAGTTGTGACACTTTCGCTGTCTTAATAAGTTTTGCCTGGTTAGAAGCAGAATTCCAGAATCAGCCGGTCTGCAACTAGCCTTGCGATCCAAACGCTGTACCTGATCTGATTTCTTGCGGGGAACTCCTCCTATATGATGACATGATCGGCTCCTGCAAATGAAGATGTATATTCCGTGTTGGACCATGCCAATTTTGAGAACTCTGATTGTCCTTCCTAACATTTTCTGTGGACACATGCAGGAGCAACTTAATTGGAGTGAAATCTCGACGACGACATGCGAGTTAACTGAAGAGTGCATTAACATCAACTATTACGGTGCCAAAAGGATGGTTGATGCCCTCATTGGCCTCCTCCAACTATCAGACTCGCCGAGGATTGTTAATGTTTCCTCCACCGCCGGGAAACTAGCGGTAAGAAGTGTCAAAGTACATTACTCCAGAGTTATTTCCCGATAACTTAAGAATGGAAATTCACCCTTGAGTTATCACAACGAACACAAACCCCATTTTTGCAAGAGAGTACAAAGATATTACTTCAAGGTCTTTTCTTGAAATAGAATTACATGGAGCTTTAAGAAATGCTAGACTACTTTTTCTAGATAATGAATAATATTTCGATCATCTTTCTACCCTTGTGATCAGTTTTTCCCGGATGGCTGGGCTAAGAATGTCCTTAGCGATGCCGAACGCCTCACAGAAGAAAAGGTGGACGAGGTATTGAAGGAGTTTCTCAAAGATTTTAGGCAAGGTTCTCATGGGACCAAAGGCTGGCCTGCTTCTCATTCTGCTTATCTAGTTTCTAAAGCGGCGTTAAACGCTTACACGAGGATTTTAGCATCCAAGCACCGCAGGTTTCGTATAAATTGCGTCTGCCCTGGATTCGTCATGACGGATATATTGCACAACACCGGTTTCATGACTCCGGAAGAAGGCGCAGAGGGTCCCGTGAGTCTGTCCTTGCTGCCCGATGACGGCCCATCTGGCCGATTCTTTCAAGGGACGAAAGAATCGTCCTTCCTTTTGAATGAAGACATTTTCCTTCCAAATGGCGAAAAATGATGATTCCTAATTTTAATTGAAGGTGTTTCGTTTTCAAATGAGGGAACGTAGACATTTGCAATATATTGTCTTTGTGTTAGATGTAGACGAGTGGAATAGCTATTGATACAAAAAAGAGAATAATTAGGGGATAACAGAAAATAAAAATTTCACTTTGGACTCTAATAAGGATTTGAAATATGTTTTGATGGACCATTCATGTAAGGTTTACACATTTGATAATTGTATGAATCTCTTTGTATTGATTCCTACTTTCAAATAAAAATCATGCCTAAAAGTTGTGATTATTTAAATAGCTATAAGGTTCAAGATGCGCAAACGTTAAATCTAAGCAAGAGACATGCAAATCATGGATTCATTCTCTAGATTGTAACAAAAAAACTCCCTGATTTTGTTTTGAGGTTTTGCTTGATTTTGTATTCAACGTGACTAAAATAATAAAGTTACTAGGAAAAGCAAAAGTTGATTTACAGTGTGTTGTTGCCGGTGGGGACTTCAAACTCCTATTGATTCCTAAATCTCGCCATCATAATATACGTAAATCATCTATCATCGAGATGTGTCATGTTTCACCAAAAATGTGATGAAACATCTTTTTGAGAATGTAGATGAATATCAACAAATATTGTGAATGATTTTTTTTTCTTTTGGATAGGAAAGTAAATGATAAGGAATTCAAAAATACAACATAGGAAACAATTGGTCCCAATGATTAGGTGTTTATAATGCATACACTTGTTTTAATTGTAAACCTCCACCAATGGTAACATACGATGGTTACTAAATGTGAATAAAGAAATCATTTTCATAATTTTATTGGTAGTTTTAAGAAGTTGCACGATCTCTTACTACCTAGCAACAATTATTCACAAGAAGTAATAAATATCCTATAAGGTAACTACCCAGCAGATATGTTTTGGTGTGCTCATCATCATTGCGTTCGAGTTCCAACACTTAGGGTTCATTTGTTTTGAGGAAATCATTTTCTCCATTTTCCAGTATTTGATTTTCTTAAGAAAATAAGTCAATGGAAAAAAAATTTCGTACTAAAGCTTAAATTAAAAATAAAAGATTTTCTCTTTGAAAAAATCAAAAAAAAATTTCTAAAATATAACTAGCTATTAATACTTGGACCCAAAACTTTGTGCTTAGGCACAAACCTGTAATATCAGAAAATGATTTCATCCTCAATTTTTTTTTTTTTTTTTAAATTCAAAATTTTAATTATTTATTATCATATTTTTATTATTTTTAATTTTTTCTATTCTTTCCCTTTTCTCTTCTTCTTTTCACTTTTCTTTCTTTCCCTTTCTCCTTCTTCCTTTGTCAACCACGGGCCTTGATGACTACCAGCAGCCCAATGATTGGCCATGATGTAGGCCAACAAGCTCGAGGCTCACTAGATCTAGGTCAGTTTGGGCTCGGCCGAGGCTAGCAAGCTAAAGGGTCGCTTGATCCCAATGAGCTCAAGCTTGCATGTGGCCATCGCTAAGGCCCAACAACTGCAAAGGGACATGGAAAATAGAAAGAAATAATTGAAAAAGAATATTTTAAAATTTTAAAATTTTTTTGTCATTAGGTTGAAATCATTTTCCAAATAAAATCCAAACCCCAAAAAATGTTTTCAGTCATATATCACCAAAGAAGGGAAAACTAATTATTTTCTTGAAAAATCATTTCCCAGAAAGTATTTCATTTATCATGAAGTTTTCCCCAAAACAAATGCATCTTTAGTAGAATCCGTAATAGCCTCATCGACCGGAAAAGGCTTTTGTTGATAACTTTCACTTCTGGCAAGTTGTCAATTCTTCAAGTTGTCCACTAACCAAAACTATCATCATTGACTCAATTTGTCTTCTTCTTTTTTTATCAATCTTACTTATTCCTATTTAAACTCTCACTCTCAAACTATTGCATTACCTCTTTGTAGGGCATAAGATTCGAAACCCACATTTAAAACTAAATTGTCCTCACCTCAACTCGTCTGAGAAGTTCAAAATTCGAACTCCTCACCTGCAGGGAAAGGTGGCCACTTGTCAATAGTCACTAATAGTTGGTCATTTTTGGGTGTCAATGCAATCTTTGAATATGGCTCTTTCAATGAGTTGTTTGATGGACCATTCATATGATGTCTATAAATTGTTTAACTGTGTAAATCTCTGTTTATTTGTTGTATGGATTTGTACTCTTAAGTAAAGAAAATGCCTAAAAATTGGGGTTTACTCAATTTACTAAAAGATTTGAGAAGAGTAAGCACTAAATCTAAGCAAGAAACATGAAAAACATGGATTCCTTCTCAAAACTCCCCAGTTTGGATTTTGAGGTTTTGCTTGGTTATACTTTAGACTTCGCTAAAACAAGAAGGTTCCTAAGAAAAGCGAGCCTTCGTTTACAATATTCGAATGAAAGTCTCTCGACGATTTTTATGATTTCTGCTAAACGGTAACAACCATGCCGTAGCTTGTGGCTTCCCCAAACATTTTTGAAATCTATGGTCCATGTGTGATTATGAGATTTAGAACAATGGAATGGCTAACGCATGATACTGAGACATTGGTGTCTTATAAGGATTACTCTCATTTGGTTTGAGCCGTATCAATGAGGTCTGCCATAATGACGATGCCTTCCTCAAATTGCTACTGAGATATGCCCAAATACCAACCTACATGTGCATCATCCATTCATAGCTCATTACACAAGCAATCTTTCACTTCATTAGACAAGGTAGTAGAAAATTTCAGGAATCAATCATTGCCTAATTGCTATGGGATAATACCCTCTTCTAGAATCCTCTTGAAAAATTCTATTAAAGCTTACGGCTCAAAGTAACTCACTTGCGGGTTTGTTGATCGTTTTCATATTGGGAGTCGCCCATGATATTTACCTAATCGAGGGTCTTGTCTTGCATTTCCAGCCTGACTAAGAAATATAGAGGTACGGACTCCAAGAGTGCTAAAATTTAGCACGAAGGGACAAGTGCCAAAAGTTACAAACAGTACATTTAAATGCCAAATATGGAGCAAAATGGATCACTTAAGTGCCAACGGTGAAAAAAATCCGGCCAAATTGTCATGTGTCTATTTTCCGACAACTTCATTTGTTGACGGAGTATTTTTTTCAAAATAAAAAATCCACGTGGGAATTTTAATAAAAAAAAAAAATTATCCATGTCAGATTTTAAAAAAATTAAAATCGATTTTATTAAAAAAAAAATAGAGAGAGAATAAGGGGATTGGCGAGGGTTGTGCAGCCCTTACCGCCGCCCTTCTCGGCATGCAGCCCTCGCCAATACCCTTCTTCTTCTCCTTCTAAATAAAATTGATTTTATAATAATATTTATTTAATTATTTAATATTATTTAATTAATAATTTTTAAAATCCACGTTGGTCAAAACGACGTCGTTTTGACTGATTTAGTGTTTACGATAAGCCACGTAGAAAAAAAAAAAAAAATTAATAAAAAATTAACACATAGGATTTTCGGTAGGGTTCTGACGACTTGACATCGAAGTGATTCATTTTTTTCGAAAAATGGCACTTAACTGTACCGTTTGTAACTTTTGGCACTTAAGTGTCCCTCCATACCAAGTTTTGGCGCACTCGCTATAAATATGGATGCAACCATGGGTAAATATAAAACTTCTATAAGTAATTCACAGAACTTTTTTCTCCCTTTACAAGGAGGAGGACGGAGAGGTCCAACGTGGGACCAACATAGGCGAAGCAGTTAGTGAACTGCTTTGCTGGCGCTTAGCTGCCCAACCTGGTTCATCACAGGCACAGAGCGATGGGCCTATTCAATCTGTGGTAGGTCTTTAGACACGTTCGGTTTCTCTCTCCAACAAAAGATCCTGGATCCTGGAGAAAATGAGCCATGTAAACGATGGGCCCACGGCCTTTTTCTTCACCTTAGAGGCCTGAAAAAACAAAAATGAAATCCTGGAGCTGATACTGGGGATCTGCAGATGGGCGCATCGGGGTTCCTGCACCTCTTGGTTCTGGATTGTACGGTTCTTTTACAGCAAAATCTTCATTTTCCTTGGTTCCCTCTTCCTCATTTGGCAGAAAAGTAGGGTCATCATAAAGGCTGCAGAATTTCAGAATCACTCATCCAAATGGGCACGTGAAAGAAGAGAAAGGGCATGTGAATTCGGAGCTTTTAATAATGGGAGAAAAGAAGGGTGCATGGAAGAAGAGTATTCTTAAATGACACAAAGATAAAATCACTATGAAAAGGAAAACAACCGGGGCATACCACAAAAATTAAGAATCGCTGTTTCAATGCAACGATTTCTTCAAGAATAGTGAAAATATTATTAGGTAAGCTCGTTTGAAGAGAAATGCATTCTTTTTCTTATCTCTTTGCTCAAATTTGATCGAAAGACTACTTATTGAGCTTGATGCTACGACAGTAGATTCTCGCCAATTTTGGTTGGAATCCTAATGAATTGATACAGAATTCTACATATGCTATTGTCAATCTACCGTTATAAAATACTATATCGGTAGGTAATTCTAGAAATGTACTTTGTTTCTTGGGAAAGGAAAATTATTTTCCCAATGACAAAACTTGGATAAAGGGCAAGGCCAAAACCATCCGCATGACAGAGAGGGCTGATGATAGGACTCTACACCTGTCACATCCAAAACCTACATGCTTGGAATATTGGGTCCATGCTCTGCCATAGCGGGATAATCCAAGGACTCGTGGCACAGCCTCACACCTTCCCTATTTCATCAAATAATCTACAATTTTTGACCGACAGGTCCATGTGATTGTCCAACAATGTATGCCTCATCTCTTTCACATGACAATTAGAGCACCAGACCTACTCTGATATTAAAGGAAAAAAGGAAAGGAAAATATATACTCCACTTATATTTTGGCAAAATGAAGCAACAAAATCATTTTAATATGTGGTTGCCTGCACATCCAGTCCTTCCAAAAATCCCTTATGCGTATTTATCTTCCCGGAGGGAATACCCTCTAGATGTTTTATGTCCCGGATCTCTCGAGATCCAAATTGAATTAGGATGAGCCTCTTAAGGACATGTGTAGGCTCTATTGCATAAGACATTGTCATTGATTACTTAAAAGGGTTTCGGTCTTTTTCTTTTTTTTTTCTTTTTTGCTTTTCGAACTATTTCGGGTGAGGAAACATAAGGGGATGCACATTTTTGTGATAGCTTGCGACTGACAGTTTATTAAAAGTACTTGGGACGCAGAGTCATATAACGCAGCTTAGGCGAGTTCCAGTTTGGGATAAGACTGAAAAGTCCATTTTCTTTGCCCATTTCTGCAACACCACCTCTCACCATCAATGGAAGAAACAGCAAGAAGGTATTTGGAGTCACTCACGTAGTCCTTCCACTGGCTTAGTTAGTCACTGAACATGAGTCACGACTTTGCTTCGAACTCAACCCCACATGTCCATCACTTGTTTTTCTCCTGCTGTTACAGGTTAGCAGTTGTGACAGGAGCAAACAAAGGGATTGGATTGGAGACGGTGAAGCAGTTAGCTTCTAATGGGATCAGAGTGATTCTAACAGCCAGAGATGAGAAAAGGGGTCTTGAGGCTTTGGATAAGCTCAAGGAATCCAATGGCTTGTTCTCTGAGCTGGTGGTTTTTCATCAACTTGATGTCACAGACCCGGGTAGTATAACTTCGTTGGCAGATTTCATCAGGACGAATTTCAGTAAACTCGACATCCTGGTACGCCCCAAAGTTGGCCTTAACACTAATCTGTCTGAGTTTACTTTCGTGGGTCTTGATTGAATGGCGGAGAATCTTCAGAATGTAGACAGTTGAATGTATTTTTTTGTGCTGTTTTTATGTGTTTGCTTTATTTGTGATTTGGAAACCGAGTGAATAATAAAGAAAGCTGAATTGTTAGTGCAGGTGAATAATGCTGGGATTGTTGGAGTCACGGTAGACACCGATGCTTTATTTGCAGTAAGTAATGTTAATGAACCTGAGTGAAGCATCTTCTAGGATGAACAAAGAAAAGGCACTAAGCAACATGCATAGAAGTAAAAAGTACACACCCGTAGCAAAATTGAGTTCACTTTTGTCTCCTTAGGACTATTTTGTCCTAGAAACTGTTCATATTTTGGTTTTGGCATTCAGACAGAAAACTAGTCTGCTTCATTTGTTGTCTTGGAAAATTGACTTATTTATGAGAGATCTTTTCTTCCTGATGCAGAATGGAGTGAGAACCCATTGGACAAAACTGAGGAATGAAACGTATGACTTAGCTGTAGATTGTATAACGACGAATTACTATGGTGCTAAAAGAACTGTTGAAGTTCTTATGCCTCTCCTGCAGTTATCCAACGCACCGAAGATTATCAATGTTTCCTCATTCATGGGAAAGCTAGAGGTATGAAATGTTGTTTCTTTTTTAGAGCATTTTCTACATCACGTACTGTTCAAGAGAATTGTCTACACTGTTAAGTTTCCACAATTAACATTCCCAGGACATCATGTATTGTCCTAGAAAATATGTCTAATTTGCTAAGCAATGAATTTGTCAGTGATGTCACATATACAAGGATAAACAGTCAGTAATTTGCCTTATACTAGCAGGTTTTGACAAGAATGAAAGCGCAATTGCTCGATTCATAGCCTTAGATAATTAAAATTTACAGAAAGGATTCTATTTGGTGTTGTTTTTTTTTTTCTTGGTTACAGAATATTCAAAATGAATGGGCTAATGCCATGTTAACCGATGCCAAAAGCCTAACAGAAGAGCGAATAGATGAGGTCCTGAACCAATTCTTGAGAGACTTCAAGGAAGGGTCATTACAAACGAAAGGTTGGCCAACTTTTCTCTCGGCCAACACCATGTCAAAAGCAGCCATGAACGCCTTCACAAGGATCCTTGCAAGGAAATATCCAAGGTTCTGCATCAATTCTGTGTGCCCCGGCTTCGTGCAAACCGATATAAACTACAACAGCGGCATTTTAACCGTGGAAGAAGGGGCCAAAAGCGCAGTGAGGTTGGCACTCCTGCCCAGTGGCGGTCCTTCAGGTCTCTTCTACATAAGGAGTGAATTGTCAACGTTCTGACAAATAAATTCTCCAATTCCTTGCAGATTTGACAATCCAGAAACTTTCGATGTCTTATTTTTTGTCTTTCGACTGTCTGCAAGTCTAATTTTCTCAACTAAGGAGACAGGACGATCAAATTATGGTTTTCAGATCACAATGTGATCCTCTGTTGTGCAACTGTGGGTCATGTTCAATGGATGCTTAGTTAAAAAGCGCAAAGTTTCCATTTGTGCTTAACAATTGTTCGGTTTCAAGAAAGCTTTGATATCAGTACGATCAAGCCAGAGAAGGGTTACGGAGCATTAAACAAACAAAAAATGCCGGGGCCAAGCATCCTCATAACATGTCCTTCAAGTGATTAGGCTGCTGATGACCTCGTCGAGAAAAATCCTAAGAACCCATAGAAATGGCTAACAAAGACTAAGGAGACGAATCTACTCAGCCCCACAGAATACTCAAGCCACTCGAAACTGGAAAGCTTCTTGCCATATGGAGACAAAGTGCAGTGGTTGGGTGTACTCTTTCCGCAGTGTACTGTTGTCCGGATGTTCGACACGCGTCTTCCACTGCAGAAACATCAATTACGTTGGCCCACAAGGAATACATCCATCTTGGATACCTGTTTCACTGGTTTTGTTCCGTGATGAAATATGAACGATGTATTTCGATTTTATTAGAAGATGACATAGATATTATGCTGAATCTGGAAAGAGGATCAAAATGCTCGAACCTTGTCTTTGTAGCAATATCTCAACATTCAGACACGTGGCAGCTCCTTATCTTGCCATCAAACCATGTATTTTCATTTATAAGTTTATCGATATTTGATTGAATGTCTCATAATTCTTGACTATTCCTCGCCCTTGTAATCGGCACGTGATGAATTCTTACTATTTCCATCCACATGTTCCGCACATGAAGGTACGGGTAACTTTGGATATCAACATTACCCTAACCAAAAACATCCGGATCTCTGTCTATTTCTGCCATTTGTACCTTTCGCATGCCCTGTGAGTGATGCCTTCTGCAGGCTATATTTAAGATCACCTTGTTGATCCTAGCTCCTAAAATGCATACGCAGAGAGGCACATCCATTTCAAAGCGTCACTCGTTCAAAGCCCTGCGTTAAGAATGTAACAAACTATAGAAGGATGAGTTAAAAGTAATGGCACTGCACGATCCATCGAGATTCAAGAACGGGTACAAAAGAGCAACAATAACATCACAAAATCTGATCTAATCTACTATGAATGCCGTCCCCTCCGTCCACGAGAATCAGTATAATGATCAAGGCGTCCCCAGAAATAGTCTGGTCATTTTCCCATATTCGATGACTGGGTTCTTCTGGTGCATCGCCTGCTCATCCACAGAACCCACGCTCAGGTTTTGAGCTTCTCTGGACATTTTTCTTAGCAAAAGCGTCGGCCTTACTGAGTCGATGCTGTTGCGGATAATAATGGTCCGATCCTTGCGTTCATCTTGCAGAGCAACTGCTTCAACTTCTAAAACCACAAAGAATGCGAGAAAAGAAAAGTAACAATTAGAAACCTGCTTGTGAACGTACGACGGTAACATCAAAATTGGGCCAAACATGCAAACTCTCACATCAGATTTTGTTGGAGAAAATTGTTAGGAGGAATTAACTAACCTCTTAATGCACAACAAACAAATTACCTAACAATATACATTGAATCACCAGCGAGTAATGCACAAATCTATGACTTTACAATGGTCTACAATCACAAGGAACGTATTCTTGTTCCATGATATTAATGTCAACCATTTTCTCAAAATAGTAATGGAACTATATTCTGTGTTATTTTGATAAAGACGAGGATGTTAATAAAGTACGTTCTATTTCTTTATGTTAATTGCATCATGAGGAACTTATTTTAACTTCTTTCAAAGACAGTCGCCCACATCTCTTCCAAGAGCATCACTCTAACCACCCCATTATGGATGAACCAGTGCCTCTTGAATAAACCCATTATGCGCAAACCACCGGAATATAATCATTCTGGGAATAGGAAAACGGAAAGAAAGGATTACCCAGAATACTAGCAGCAATCCGCATGGGTTTGGACCTGCTCTTCTTGGTGTCACCAGGCTGGTTTTAGAGGGAAAATATGGACCACCTTCTGCTGCAATTAATCTAGAACGAACATATGTAGCGAGTCATTCACTTTACTTGTAGATGACATGATCAAGAAAATGTGCAGTAGACACGAGGCAGATGAAAGTCGGATACCTTCGTTTCCGATTGTCGTCCCTTTCTAGAGTCAAGATGAACGTTTGATCAACGTTCCTAGATCGAACACATGGGCTGTTTTCCCCGATAGGAGAACCAAAATAGTATCATCATTTATTATAGCATGATAAGGGACTCGTGGCTTTGATCAAAAGGGTGTTCTTGGAATAATTGCACAGATGCTGCCTGAATTTTAATTTAGTATGTAATGTATTTCCTACACTTTTAATTTTTAATGTGGTCCCTTAACTGTAGTCCAATGTGTAAAGCCGTGAACTTTTAATTTGTTAAATGCGGTCTCTAAACTTTTAAGTCATGTTCTATCTAGTCTTTATACTATATAAAAATGTCCAATATTATCCTTTTTTATTAATTCAGTTCAAAAATAATATTTACATAATTTAAACACTAAATTAAATTATGTACCCAAATTTCAAAGATCAAAATTGAACAAATTCAAAAATCAAAAATCACATTACATATTAAACCGAAATTCAGATAGTATTTGCGTCATTTTCCCTCTTGTTTTCTACCCCGAGAGAACGAATGACTGTCGTCCCGAGCTCAAAGCACGTAAGTCATGGGCTGTTCTATGGGCCCACATGTGGTTGGGCTTTCGCATTGCAGGAGTTTCTTAACTTGTCCCGGCCTTCTTTAAGAACAGAGTCTGTGACTGCAGGGGCAGCATAAGCGGCGCTAGCAGTTCGTCCATGGCGACCGACGGTGACGGCGACGCGGCGGCTGAAAGGTGTAGGTTCTTCGTCGCCGTCCACGTCGGCGCCGGCTATCACTCGCCTTCCAACGAGAAGTCCCTCCGGCTCGCCATGAAACGCGCCTGCCTGGCTGCCGCTTCTCTTCTCCGTAAGGTCCGTCTTCTCTATTGATTAAGCTATCCAAACTCCCTTGGTCGGCAGTTTTCCTGAACGCTGCTTCGTTTGGCGCTTGGAGATGAGGCGATGGTTTGTTGACGGTTTCGTTTCTTGTGGTGGCGCCACGGGTGTAGGGTTCCGGTGGATGTCTGGACGCTGTTTCAGCTGCCATTCAAGTGCTTGAGGTAGGGCGCATCTTTAGTCCTCCTGTGAAAATGAATATTTTTCCGCAAGGTTTCATCTTTTTGTATTTTTCCCTGTAAAATCATTGAATTCGGTGGCGTGGGGAATTACTTTGGATGCAATAGATGAATGCCGAGTTGATATAAGAATTTACTTGTTTCCAAGCCAAAGATGATGAAGAACAGATAGAGTGTAATTCTGAAGCAGAAAGTAGCTACTTTGAGGAGATGAGCATCTCTTTCGAACATAATAGCCATGGCAAGAAAGAATCGGATGCTTTGTTACTCATCATCCTGTGAAATTTATGATGAGCTGCACTGTAATGGAGTCAACATTCCAATCTGCACTCACAATATTGGCTTTAAGCCAATGATGTACTATGTTTTCAACAGATAGTCGTTGGAACAGTCCCATCTTTGGCGATGTAGGAATGATAAGATGGGTTACAGAAGACTGTCTGCTACAATGCAATTCTTGTCATGGACATACTCATCCATTACTCATATGAATGCAACTCTTGTCATGGACATACTCATCCGTTACTCATATGAATGCAAAATGAGCTTATGATTCTTTTCACCTGAAGGATGATCCTATCACAAATGCGGGACGTGGGTCCAACTTGACAGAGGATGGTCATGTTGAATGTGATGCCAGCATAATGGATGGTGCTTCTGGGGCATTTGGAGCTGTAGGAGCAGTGCCTGGTACTCACTGTCTTATTGCCGTTACTTATCGGATTTCTCATTGAGTTGATCCTTTACAATGTATGACGGTTTCATATGATCTATTTAAAATACTCATAATGTTTCTGAGAATTTACTCTTTGCTATAGACCAGGTGTCAGAAGTGCTATTCAGATTGCTACTTTACTAGCCAAGGAGCAGATGCTGGAGTCCTCTTTATTGGGTCGGCTGCATCCCATGTAAGATTAAGTTCCCTTAATTTGATTTTAGCTTCCAATGGTTGTGGATGACACCCCACCACTCAAGCCAACTAATCACCGATGGAAAGAGGAAAGCAAATATCTTGAGGCATTTCTGGATGCAGACACTCTAATATTACCCTTGGACACTAGTAGCAACTCTTCTCTCTTCTGTTGCCCGCTTCCTTATCATAATATCTAGTCTTTCTAGTTGTTAAATATGGAACTTGGTATAAACTGGAGAAACTGCCAGACGTCTATTGCACTTTAAATCTATCGTTATTGTGATAAGCAATGTAGTGATGAACATATTTATGAGTCAGCCAAACTTGTGCCGTCTTTGTAGATTAGCCAAATGACTATGAGACCATTCAAATAACATCCCAGATCATGTGGCTTCTATGTTGTTCCAGTCCCTTTCTATTTAAAATGCTTGTGTTGATTTATGTTTTTTTTAATGAATAAATTGCTGTATAAATTCAAAATCTATCTTGTAGATTGAGCTTACCCTAGCAAATGTCATCGATGACAAGAAAAGTTGCTGAAATTTCCATGTTTCAGTAGGGCTTTCTGGTACTTGTATGTTGGCCTGCTGTGATTATGTTGTTGCATCACTCAACGTCCTTTGAGGTCCCTTTTTCATAACACTGTTGAGTTATGTTTCCTTGTCACAGGTTTTTGGTTGGTGAAGGTGCTCGCAAATGGGCAAAGGCCAAGGGTATTGCTCTGCCTGTGACTATAGCTGAAGCTGAAGAGGTCCCAGTGCTTGATTTCTTCCTTTTTATGTCAGTTATTGCATATTTGACTGTAATTATACTTTTCAAGTGTGCCAACTAAAACTGTGCACGTTGCACATTTTGAACCAACAGTGGCTGGTGACGGAAAGGATGAAAACACAATGGCAGAAATACAAAGAAATGGTTAATGATGCTCTAGCTGAGAAAAAGACCATTACCGAGCAACCTATGCTCCGAGGGCCAGTTGAAGTTTTAGGTATGTGTCCCTAAGAAGCTGAAAAGTTTGCATGTCTAGAGGGACTAGACTAACTGTTGCCCTATATCTTCTTATTGACAAAGACGATAGCATCATGGACACCGTTGGAGTTATCTGCATTGACGATGAAGGACATATAGCATCCGGCGCTTCAAGTGGTGGTATTGCATTGAAGGTAATTGGTCTGTTTTGAAACACTTTTAAATTAGCATGATTGTCGTCATGATACTAATTCCTGTAAGAATGACAGATTAGTGGCCGTGTTGGATTAGCTGCAATGTACGGTGCGGGTTGTTGGGCATCTTCAAGGGGTCCATTTGGGGCTCCTTTTATTACAGGCAGTTGCGTCTCTGGTGCAGGGGAGTACCTAATGAAGGGTTTTGCAGCTCGCGAGTGCTGCATCTCATCATCGATGTATGATCATCCTATCTAAATAGCTATCAATGAGGCTGTTTCTTTAAGAGACGTGAAAAAATTTATGTAGCTGCAGTTATGGTTTTCTTTTTTCTGGCAAGTACGTTATACTGATTTTTTTAATCTGAGCAACTTTTTGAAGCAATGGTTTGGGCTGTATTATTTGACTTAGTAAAATATGTGGCCATCTTGAAATAATGATGCACATGCTGATAGGTGGAAATTGAGTTGAAGAAAGCATGCCATTTGAGAATTATGATAACTTCCTAGTGATGATTTCTTTGATTATTATCACATTCTTTGGTAGGTTTAGCTTTTGCTTATGCTTGCTAGTGGAAGCTTAATATTAATATAGACCAGCTAATGTATATAACTATGTTTATGACATAGTTCACAGGCAGGTCCGGCCTCTGCTTGCATGAAAGTTTTACGTTCCGTACTCCAGGAGAGCAGTCAACATGGTATTGATGGAACTGCCGGCATTTTATCAGTACAAGCTGATGCTCCTGTGCCAGTATGGATGAGTTAAACTTTGTGCTAGTTCCATTGTAGAGATTATCTTGGCATCAATTTTTAATTTTTTGTCATTGTAATTATGTTAGGTGCCAGGATCTTCACCGAAGCTGAAGGCCGTAGAGATTGCTGCTGCTTACTCTTCATCATCATTTGGTATTGGATACTTTGGAAGTTCAATGGCACGGCCGAAGGTATCACAAGAGTAAATTTGATCTTCGACTTTTGTTTTTAATAATCCTTTAGAGATATCTTGTTATTCTTCCATTGCCACCCAGCAAATGAAGACAACGCTCAACTTGTTTCTATTGAATGAAGCCTGTGAAATTCCATTCAAGTGAACTTGCCCTGTCTGAGATCACAATGTCGATATGCAGTTTAGACTCTGGGCAATGTTAAAAGGTCATCGTATAATATAAGGCACTCCTTTTTCTGTTAGAGGATAAGCTGTGGCTGATTTTAATGGTATAGTCTTACGTGTTTGAGATAATGCATCATGAAGGCTAGAGTGACTTGGTTGTTGGTGCTCCATAATTCATGTGCTAGTCTCTGCTTTAATTTCCTGAGTCAGAGAGGCCTGTTCTGATATGGTTTGTCTAGCATCATTGTTATGGGATTTGGCCAATGCATGTTTTCCTGACAGCCTGATACAGTGGCTATTAGTAAAGTTCATAGTGATTTCTTCTACCCTTGGATGATATTTTTGTTATCGATTATCATTGTTCTAACATTTGCTCTCTGATTCTTTCAGGTTTCAATCCTTAGGAGTACAAAACAGCAGAAGCCATCTAAAATTGATCATTTTGAAGCTCGGATTGATCTTTCTACACACGAAGTGCTGTGATTGCTCATGCTTACGTAACAAGCACTTGCCATCCAAAATAACTTAAAAGCGCTCGAGAGATGAAAGATATGTATACTATGGTCTTGACTTATCTACCTGGCCAAGTATGAATATCTAGCGTGTCGTGGAGTCTGTTCCTAGCTACAATGGAGTTTCTGGAATAAACAAAAAAAATAGAGGATTACTGGAGTTTTGATGTGGCGAGAAAGGATTAGGAGGATCGATTCAGTTAATTTTCAAGGAGGATTAACTCCACTGTATCAAAGCAATGAAAAATTGCAATACGAAGAATGATTGCTGTTAAGTTTTTTTTTTGGCTGTTGGAAGCGTGAAGCTTTTGAATTGCTTGTTATTTAACTACCCTTAGGCAAGTAATTTCTTCTCTCGGCTGGATGAATCTGACAATAATTTTTCTTCCCTCCACCTCTGTGGAAAAAATGTTGCGCTATAAATGCCCTCTCCACAAGGTTAATAGAGGTGTCGATGTGACGTCTATCATCTGCTTGGTGAATTCACCACAAATCTTCAAGCTTACCTTCTCTCGACTGGGTGAATCTTACGAGAATTTTTCTTTTATTTACTTCTATGGAAAAAATGTTGCGCTATAAATGCACTCTCCACAAGATTAATACGGGTGTCGATGCGACCTCTATCATCTGCTTGGTGAATTTACCACTAATGTTCAAGATCACCTATCCTATGATACATGAAATTACGGGAAGGATGCTTTAATTGATTCAGAGAGTCTCATGTAGTCGCCAATGGAAAATTACTAATAAGGTTCGGGTCATACTTTGCTTTGCATTCTGAGCATGGTGTACTAATACCGATTCAGGAACAACATGAGGAGCTGCTGTTCAGTCATTAATCATTTATGCTAGTCCTCGAGGGAAAGAAACAGAAAATAGAAGAGGACAGTAATAGTAAATAATCGGCTTAAGGATGAGAAATCGGCTTATGAGATTATAATTTGAGCATAATACAATCAAGCAAACACAGGAAGAATCAAATTTGGAACAATCAAACAAGAATTTCAATTATTCACCCCCAAAGAAACCGAAAATAGATGACCAGCTAACCAAGTTGCAGAAAACTATCAAGGAGCGCTAAGCAGACGGCGAGACTTCTTGCATCTCGTTGTTAGCTTCTGTCACCAGCTCAGCAGGCTCGGGTGGTGGGGTACCAGAGGAGGCATTTCTCCTGTGCGTGGCTGAGTCGAGCACGTGCTTGTAGTCGCCCTTCTCCATGAACAGCCGCGCGAAATGGTGTCTGCAGTAGAGAACTCCATCGAGGGCTGCATAAGAGGAGTGCGTCAGAGGACATCCTCCATGCGCGCATCTGAAGCATGTCTTGTGGTAACACTCTCCCTCCATTGTCACCTATTTGCAGGAATAAACCATCAGGATGTAACCAAAAGCTCTAACCTGGTGTCCTCACCTATAAATGCATCGAACCCTATGGTCCACGGCAACACTTCTCGTCTCAACCCGGACACAAGTTAATAAATCAGATACGATCACTCCAGGAAACACGTGAAACCTCTACGACTGATGATTTTAATTGCCGAAAGGAGGAAAACTTTACGAACCTTTTCCAAGGGGTAAACGGTTTTGTGGCAAGTGGAACACTTGTCTAGGGTTCCACTGAACAAGGAAGAGAGTTTACTGGGGGTTCTTGTCTGTAAAAGGTCGTCAGGATTGTTAGCCCCTATCAATCAGGTAAAAGACAATAACATAGAAAGGGCACCATGGATGATGCTTTTGATTGCCTGAATTAGACATAACCTCAACAATCCCAAGGATTCAAAACACTGGACTTCGTCCAGGATCAAATCTAGAAGGATGATGCGTTCGAGGATATAGATATTTCATTGAAACGAAAATGAAAATTCTCAAAAGAGCATCCTAACATTGGTGACGAAGTTTACCAGGTCATGCAGCTTGTCGGACTTGGCTGCCGGGGCATATCATAGGCAAGACATCGTCAAGAGAAGAATAGTTAGTGCAAGATCTGGTGAAACCACTTAAGAAAAAAATATGGCATGGAAAATGTACCTGAGTGGAAATTCTTCCTGAAGTCACCGGATTCCTTAAAGAGTTGCTCGAAATGCGTCTTGCAGTAGAGAACACCATCCATTGAGGAATAGTTGCTCATCTGCCAGGCAATGTATATCAATAAAGGTTTTGATATGGGAATGATAGGAAAATAATTGCCGGATCACGTAAGACCAATTCCGAATCTCTCCCTCACGTTGAGAACCCAATATGGATGGTGATGTGCACAACATTAACATCCAAGAAAAATGCAGAAACATAACATACCACAAGTGTCCCATTGCAATGGCTGCATCTGAAGCAGGTTTTGTGATAGGGAGTGCCTTCAAGAGTCATCATATCGACAACATGCACGGTCTTGTCACAAACCTTACATTTATCCACGGTTCCAGTGAAGGCCATCTTTTGCGTTTCCTTGGGCAGATTGAATCTATGCTTTGTGTCTGATTATCTGGGGGTCAAAGAAGATTCAGCAAGAAAAACTTATCAAACCCTTTTCTTGCTTCCCCACCTCTGACAAGCCAGATCGAACAGAAAGTCTTGGATTTGTATGGAAAGACTTCAACGGATCACACGTTATAATGGGTCTTCGCCTTTCCTTGGGATGGTGGGAAATGGCATTCCAATTTTCTTGGACGCTTGAATGGATGTCCATGTTGGGAGCTAAAAATGGACAATCCTCCCCCTAATGCATATACATTGCCAGGGTAGGGGAATGAGAAGAGGGCATGTGTGTTTGACCTTTTCAAAAGCAGATAATGGGCCGAGGCCAGCCAATTTCACTTGGCAATTTATCTTTTTTGTCTTTGTCGAATGCGTGATTCACAAGTCAATGGCCACGGATGTGAATCAATCCAGAGTGTCAGGGTAAACGAATTGATTTTTGTAGGCTTCATTTCTTGAAATAAATAAGGCTACTCATATAACAGTTGAGATTACTACATGAATCGATCGTGTAGTAAATATGCCAGCTCCTCCTCCACTGCCTCATCCTCTCTCCCCGTCATGAACAGGCCAGTTGCCGCCTCCGGCGACGGTGACAACACCAAAGACGTCCCTCGGCCCTCTCTCCACCAATGATTGGGATACGTCCAGCATGCAAACTTAAAAATGAAGCTATAGAGAGTTCATCAGTGTATTCCGACCTTCTAATCCTATCAAAAATATATGCATACCAATCAAATCTGTTTCGAATCTATCACAAACCATTTAGCACCATTTTTGAGAGAAAATATTTCATGGGGTGTTCGACTTTTAATTTTTGTACTTCATGTGATTTTTTCGCACCCCTTTTCTTTCATCTTTAGCTTTTAAATTGAAGATATTTTTATGACTTTACGTCAGCAATTTTATTTAATGTCATATTTTGTATTATTTTTTAAAATTAAAAATTAAAAGATTAGGCTCTTTTACAGAAATTATGACCTTCATAGGAAGAAAAAGGGTAATTAAACAATAGTTTTTGGAGGGAATATAATCTTGGGATAGGCTTGATAAGACTTTAAAACGTGGAGGACTTATTTTGATAACCTAATAGGGTGGGGATAACATTGAAAAATGGAGAAAAGGTGAGGCTTTTTATTGCAATTTTGCCTTAAAAAATTGTCAGGAAAAGTCATATGCATGCATTTGAGATAAACACTATACATAATTATAAATTGATAAATTCGTATCTTATGATAATAAATACAATCATCGAGAGCTATCCATGAACTTCCAACATTTTGAATTTAAACTCAAGATAATTATGAAGTATTTGAAGAATTCTAACTTCTAACACGTACTTGTCCCCAACCTTCCAACTGTTGTACAATCCCCTAAACTTTCATTTTGTTACAAATGTTACCCCTCCACTACTTTTTCGGTCAGCGTGCGGAATTCACGCGATCTTGAGAGTATGATAGTTTATCTTCATTTCACTTTCTGAAAGAAAACCTCTTTTACCCCATGTAAAATGGTAAAAAATATATATGGCTTTCATATAAAAAAATGGGAGAAAACTAGATTAAATAGAAAATTAACAATCAATAGAAACGAAAATAAATAAATAAGTACAATAACTAACAAAATTCTGTTATTTGATTAATGTAGCCACTTGAACTAAATAAGATCCATTAAGAAAAAGAAAGAAAAAGTTAAGTAAGAATTCCTTAAATGAAAAGGTCAAACAGAAAAGAATTATGGGCTTTATCTAATTCTTTTCAGGTCATGTAAGCGTCACGCACACCAGCATTTTCATTAAGATTTTGAACGGAAGAGCTTAAATGAACGAATGAATATATAGTTAAAGTACCTGATTATATCTCAAAAAGAAAAGAGAAAGTTTAGAGACGGCAACAACGTACCGTGGATAGAGAAAAAGTTCACATATTTGTGATGGCTTTTGTCCCCTATATGCACACTGCCTTACAGATGATCATGTGCTGTCGATCCGGGGAAACGAGGATGAGGTTTAGATTTTTGGATCGAAAAATGGATAAAACGTGAAACTTGATCACATCGACGTGGAGCAAGACCGTACTAGGCACGTGCGTGCGGGGCCTAAGTTTCGTTGGAAGTTTATCTGTTGTCGTCGTTGTTGTTGGGGGGGCGTTATCCGTTTCCCTCGGTGACTTGGCCGTCTTCCCTGAAAAATATCAGCAAGCAGCGGTTCTCCGCCGTCACGCTCGTCCCAAGCGCGTGCGCTAGACACTTCCCCCGCTTCGTTCTCGAGACTGGTATTATGGTCTGTCTGAACACTGTCCGCTGGAGGGTGTCTCCAAGTTAACAGGATCAGCATGCATTGCAATGCGTAGCCAAAAGAACCTGCAAAGAGCAAGAGGCAGGATCCTGAGAGCTAGTACTGGCTGAGTCTCTGTCTCTCTCTCTCTCTCTCTCTCTCTCTCTCTCTCTCTCTCTCTCTCTCTCTCTCTCTCTCTCTCTCTCTGTGAGACAATGGCTTGTTGCTCCTCCTGCATGGTGGGTTGACCACAGCTCTTTGCGCGGTCCTGGAGCTCCCAGGGTAAGCAATCTGTCAAATTCGAGTTTCTCTTGTCGTTCCCTCTCGTTAACAGCAGCAAAGAAAGTGGGGGAGGGGACAAAAGTGGTAAAAGGTTAAAGGTGTGGGGATACATCATTTCAATCATTAGTGCTTTGAAGTATGAAGGAAGGAGATTTATCCGTCGAGAATCCCAGGTTACCCACTATTTCGGATCGCTGGTTCAGAGTCTTATCCATCGTAGCATTCTTTTAAGATTCCCTGAAAAGTGTGTTACCTTATCTTTATGAGTGCCCATTCACATCATTTCACCTGTACCTGGAAAGTTAAGAGGAGACTGGTATCGATGCTTTTTCCATGAGTTCTCTGTTTCTGGATTCTTTTGATGTCGTCAGGACATTTTTTCGTGGTCTGCTTGTTCTGTTTTTCCATTTGAGAAGTTTGCGATTGAGCATGGGATCAAGCCCATCTATTTCTGATCATGATCGATGGGTCACAAGAATTAAACAGCACCAATTCGATGTAAGGCAGCTCTATCCTTCTGGGAAGCTATATTCGAGTGTGTTGGGCTAAGAGCCACATTAAGGACATTCCTGTATTTATTCTTTTCCTTTTTTCACTAGTTTGCTACAACTTGGAATTTGATTTGTCGAAAGCCCATTTTTCACTTTTTCAAATTTTTTTGATTAGCATTTGATTCATGTTCCTGCATGGCGAGCTAATGAAAGCTTCTCTTTTTTCCTTTCCTTTTTCTTTTTCAATATCAGTCTTGCGTTTCCACTAAGATGCTTCCATACTGTGAAGCCTAATTGACAAGAGCAGAGAATAATGTTCATCTGGAATAGGCTTCAATTCAAACTATTTTGGGTCTAGTTTTCAATGTTAACTGGAGCTGGTTACTGCATTAAAACTAAGGAGCTCTTCCTTATATGCCAAGTCACTTATGACAATGTAAATGCAGGGACGTACTCTAGGTGAACCGGCATCCATTGTTCTTAAATAGGTCAGGCAGGCCACGGGTACCAACTCTTGAGATGAACTCCTTGTCTTTACTTGGAAGAAATGGCAGAGGACAATATCGAGGCAACTTTCAGGGCTTTGAATTTGGTTCATGTTCAAATGCTACGAAGGAGCTCTCTGCTAGTGATTTGCTTAGAAGTTCATCAAGAGGTTTTTATAGATATTGGTCTAAAGTTTCTATAGGTTCTAGGAAGCAATACCAGTTCTGCATTTTTGCTAAAGTAAACAAGGGTAGGAAGCATGAGTATCCCTGGCCCGACAACCTTGATCCGAATATCTCCAGCGAACAACAGTTGACTTATCTCTCTCACTTCAAGCCTCTGGCTGAGAAACCGAAGCCAGTGACACTTCCTTTCGAAAAGCCCCTTATGGACCTAGAGCAAAAGATAGTCGAGGTGAGTTTCCTATCAAATGTGTTTAATGTCATACATTGGGAAATTCTGAGCTATGCAGTTATGTTTTCATTGCTTTTTAGGCAAATCAGATCAACCCAATGAAAAAGTTAAGCCTGCATGTTTCACTCTCATGATCATTGTGTTAAGAGTTAAAATAGCTTAGTGGAGCTGTTTAATCAATCTTTATAACTTAGAAAAAGTGTGAAGGCATTTAGCTCTTCACCATTGTAATCTGTACAAATAATGAACTTCAACCTTGAGATTCTTTGTGCTTTCTGCAGGTTCAAACCATGGCAGACGAAACTGGCTTAGACTTCAGTGATCAAATTGGAGCACTAGAAAACAAGTATCAACAGGTAAAATTCCAGAATTATCCTGTCAAAGGTCCTCAACGAGGTAAGCATATGTATTGCTGCAGTGTCACATTTTATCAGCGTCAAGTTCTTAAGTTGTCTGGTTGAGCTTATTCTCCTGTCGCCTTGAGTTCTGCATGGATTGTCCATGAGATATCTAAAGGTGAAGGTGACGAAAATCTGCAACTAAAGCATGTGCTTTTCTTATGGCATCTGGACTTGATGTGAGATTGAACCTCTTAAAAAGTCCATTTTATCGGCAATCTCTCATATTGGTTTGTGTGTGGTCTATGAAGCGTGGAAGAAACATATATTGGAGTATACCGTATCATGAAGAGTAGCATGATTATTGCTGTTCCTATGGTTTTAAAGATTGAGATTGGTTTTTTCCCTCCTGCTTGCTTACTTACAATTTTTTTAATAAGAACACATCTTTTCACTTCAACTGCAGGCCCTGAAGGATCTATACACGCACTTGACTCCAATCCAACGCCTGGCCATCGCTCGACATCCCAATAGACCAACGGTCCTTGATCACATCTTGAACATAACAGATAAGGTACCTTCCTTTTTCTACCTAACACAAGTTCTGCTACATGATCGACACCCTATGCTCCATTTTTTAACTCCGTTTATCTTGAAGTGGGTGGAACTGCATGGCGATCGTGCAGGATATGATGATCCAGCCATTGTGACTGGGCTTGGGACCATTGATGGTAAAGGCTATATGTTTATAGGCCATCAGAAAGGGAGGAATACGAAGGAAAACATAGCTCGCAACTTTGCAATGCCAACTCCTCATGGGTAAGTACCAGTATCATAGTCCTTAAACCCAATTTAAAAAACAAAACAAAACAAAATAAAATAAAATACAAAGCTGCAGAATATGTACTATTCTTCAATAACGTCTTGTGAAGATTGATGGAAAGTTTTGCTGAATGGAAAGCTACCGAAAGGCCTTGCGCTTGATGAAGTATGCAGATCACCATGGATTCCCAATTATTACTTTCGTTGATACTCCTGGGGCCTTCGCTGATTTAAAGTCGGAGGAACTTGGTCAGGTGAATTTTCACTTCTCTTATTCCTGAACTTTTTCTGTACTGCAGAAAATCCATTTCCTTTTGCAAGCGAATTTTCTTATTGTACTTTGGTTCAGGGAGAAGCAATAGCCCAGAACCTTAGGACAATGTTTGGATTTAAAGTGCCCATTGTCACGGTTGTGACTGGTGAAGGTGGTTCAGGTGGAGCTCTTGCCATCGCCTGTGCCAATAAGCTGTTTATGCTGGAGAATTCGGCATTCTATGTGGCAAGGTAAGTACGGTTCTTTCTTGATCTTTCTGGTGGTGAGAACCAAATTCTGAGCTGAAACAATCAACAATAAATCAAGCCTTATCCCACTAAGTGGAATCGGTTCCGTGAAACAATCATGATTTTGGATTTTCAACTTTGGAGATAATAGCATGAGACCAATGTAAGGGCTTCTTAATTGACATATAACGGGTTCATCTCTATGCATAGAACTATTGCCCACTAATTGATTGCCGCCTTCATTGAAGATCCATGTGATACCGGTTTGCTATCAGTGTTTTCTGCCATTAACAAACTCTCCTTCGTTGTTCCGGTGGTTAGCCCTGAAGCTTGTGCTGCAATACTGTGGAAAACTTCCCAAGCAGCTCCTAAAGTACACAATCAATGTCAATCCAGACTATTTTATCATCACGCATGCAAGGAGGCCGCTAAATGATCATGCAAGTATTTTGTAAACTTGTACAGGCAGCTGAAAAGCTAAGGATCACAGCTCAGGAACACTACAGGCTCAAGATTGCCGATGGCATAATACCGGTAAGGACTAACAACTCTCTATATCCACTGCTTTCTTCATCTGTTGGACCGGAATTTGCAGTTGCAGTTTCTATTATTACTTTCGTTGCTATAACTCGTAGGAACCTCTCGGTGGTGCGCATGCAGACCCCACATGGACTTCTCAGCAAATAAAGTTTACAATCATTCAAGCCATGCAGGTAATAGATGCTTCCTCTACATATTGCCGATAGGAATGATATTTTCCAAGGAACTCATACTCCTTTCAATACCCTAGACAAATTCCACAGTTCTCTCTGGGGGACTGAAAACTTTCTAGTCATCGATATATTACAGAAAATGTTCAACAATGCAGGAGCTCACAGCAATGGATACTGAAGAGTTGCTTCGCCACCGTAGGAACAAGTTCCGGCTAATTGGAGGCTTCCAAGAAGGCATTCCGGTGGAACCCGAGAGGAAAAGAAGCATGAAACAAGCTGATGTCAACACTTTGGCCACCGACTTGGAGTCAGAGATCGAGAACCTCAAGAAGAAAATCCTGGAAAAGACAGGGCCACCCGATTTGCTCACTAGCCAAGCCATCGAAAAGCTCAGGCAAGAGGTCGACAAGGATATGACCGAAGCATTCATAGCGATGGGACTGCAAGGGAAACTTGAATCGGTAAAGCTGGAATTATCCAAATTGCCGGATGCGCCTAACCAACCTCTCAACCGTGGTCTGCAAGAGAGAGTCGACGACATGGTGCAAGAGTTCAATAGTAAATTATCAAGGCCAGGGGCCTATCTTGGACTAAAGACCAAGCTCGAGAAGCTGAAAATGGTGAACAGGTTGGTGGAGCTGAAAGAGAAACGCGAACGTTTGAAAGCAGAAATAAACGAGAAGATCCCGGCCGAAGTGAAGGCGAAGATGCAGCTTCTGAAAGAAGCTCAGGAGAAGCTACGTGAGGGCGGGGAACTGGATGAGCATTTGGTGGATGAAGCAAAGAGAGTTAAGGAAGAGTTGGAATCGGTTCTTAAGGCGGCCAACCTGGAGATTGTCGGCACGACGAACCGCAAGTCCATGGACGTCGCAGCCGAGCTACAACACGGGATGGGCAAGATGAAGGAAGAGATCGACCGGGACATCGAAAGAGCGGTAAACGCAGCGGGAGTTGGTCCCGAGATCGAGCAGCTGAAGGCAGAGGTGGCGAAGGGCTCGAGCCCAGAACATGTGAGGAAGACGGCGGCAGAGATCAAGGAGAAGATTCTTGCTGCATTGGACGCAGAAGCACTGAAGGAGAAGGCGGAGAATGGAAGATGCTGAATTACTGAAGAGGTTGGTAATGAAATAGTAATGAGTAAATATTTGGATCTATTTTGGGATAAATAATGTTATTATTATTAAATAAGAGTAATTAGGATTTGTGAAATACTTGACAAATCATCTTGGATTTAAATTGAGAAGATGAGAAATTCGTGTGATTTGATAATTAAATTGATTACTGCAAATTGCGATTTTGTCCGTCTAAAGTTTTGTATCAAGTTCATATCAAATATAGAAATATGGAGATTTTTTATAGGGCTTAGCCTTAAGGTTAAGTGCAATTAGATTTGTTGAATTTAGTCATCTAATTTTATTTTATTTTTTGTGAAATCCAACTTAACTAATACCACGTCAACATGATAATGATATTAATTAATGGAATGGCTTGATTATATATAAACCACATGAGTTAAATGACTTGAGTATACAAAATAAAATTTAGAGGACCAAATTAAACAAACTTTAATACTTTCAGGACTCAGAGTGTGCTTTATGGCCATTAAAATCATATCTTATCAATCGGAAGTAAGTTCTCTAATTCAAAATAAATCGATTAAATATTTCTTATATTTAAAATTTGAATATTATGTTATATTAAAATTGCTCAAGAAAGTAGACTGGTTGAGGTGTGCGGAAAAGCGCTCGATGCCGCCTAACTGCCAAGCAAAAGCCAAAAAAAAAATCAATTATTTCGTTAATTAAGTCTGAGTAGAATAGATCAAGTACCATCAATCTCAAGTTCGCCTATCTCTAAGAATTGAAGTAGACTAAAACCCCGATTTGCATTTTATAAAAATATTTAGAAGTTGAATTTTGAATACTCCTATTGTTTTTTTTTTTTTTTTTTTTTTTTTGCCAAAAGCATTTGAATACTTGAAAAGCAAGCTTTAGCCCATAAGTTGCTCCCTTCCTTTTGTCTAACTAGAGGTTGGGGCAAGCACTTGGATTGGTTCAACTCAGACATTGAACCAAATTAGCCAATATCGGTCCGATTCCTAAATTGAACTGGTCTTTTAGGGAAAAAAAATACTTTTACACACATGGAGAATCGAATGATGGCCTTCAATGTGAGCAAACAATATACCCATTTAATCAATACATGTTTTTGTAATAAAATGATGCGACGTTTATACCAACCGGATAGAACAAGGAAGGAGTCATAGTAGGTAGGGGTGACAAAATATGACTCATGTTTTTTAATCAGCTCATGTAAGAGTTATTTAAACTTTAATGGGCCATTTGAAAATGGATTCAGAAATTTAAAACTCAATCAGACTGGATCTTAAATGGGTTTCTAGAGAATCCATTTTCAACTCATTTGAGTCCAAAAGGTCTTCTTCTTCTTCATCCTCCCCCAAGGCCACCACCGAGCAAGGCCGCCGTCGCATCTCGCCCGCCATCATGTCTCGCCCGGCGTCGAGTCCGGCCCTCCGCCGTGCCCTCTGTCTTCTTGACAGTGGGCTCCAAGCTGTCGTGAGGCCACGAACCCAGCAATGGGTGAAGTCCGATCAAGGCTCGAGACCTCTGATCCGACGTCACGAGAGGGAGATGGAGAGTAGGGGCATGGCGCGACTAGGATCGGGGACTCGACGGCGGCATCATGGGGGGCTCGAACGGAGGCGAGACTGAGGCGGCCGAGTTGGACATGCGACGAAGTGGGTCCAAGGACTCAGTTTCCATTGTGGAGCACGGAGGCTGATGGATGGTGGGCATTCCAATCGATTTCACTTACCCGTGCTTCTCAACCCGTTTCACTTCACTTCTCTGGAGATGGACAGAGAGGCTTTGCACTCTCTCTGCCGCAATACAAAGGGAGAGAGAGGAGAGAGAGCGCCTTGAAGTTTGAACTATTCAGCCTAAAAGAAGGATCATGTCACCTGAAGACCCATTTGTCCCAAGCGCGCTTCTAAGCCCAAAAGGAGAAAGAAAACCCATCTGGCCAAACTAGGTTGAATGGGGATATGGGTCGTGCTGAATATGACCCATACGTCTCCATGTGGCTCATGTGCCACGTGAAATCCTAACCATCCATGACCTAACTCAAGCGTATGAGATCTCTCACCGACTCAGCACACTAATCCATAGAGTCATCCATTCTTTAGATGCAACAATTTAAGATGAATATTTGTTAATAATTGAAATTTGGATTGGGTCGAGAATGAATTGGGTCTAGGTCGGGTTGGGATTGGGGTCGCTAAAGAGTATTGTGTGGAAATGGTTCAATACAAGTTAAATGAGTTAATTTGAGTTTTTTTAATCAAATCCATCCATTTGACAGGTTTTAATTTTTCCAAATTTGGTTAAATATAAAAGAGTTTTAGTGATGTGGATCATGCCACGTTTGGGTTTGGTTGGATAACTGTCACTAAATTTGTATTTTATAAAAATAAATCAAAACAGGTTAAATGAGTTAGTTTGAGTCGACTCATTTTCGACTTAATCCACTAGTTTAACAAGTCTAGTCACAGGGTTGATTCTTAGGTGCGAATTGATCCACTCAAGAATTGATCACCTATAATTATTGATACAAAGAATGTGTTTGATTCGGTATTTGCAAAGCCATTTGGACTCTAAAGTCTCTTTGGCAATTGCAAATAACCTTTGGCAAATTTTTAGGAGAACTTTGGGAAATGTAATTATGATTTCAAAGGCCTCTAACCCAAGGTAAATCCAAAGGTACTTTAGAATGCTGCAATTTCAAAATGCAAATAGATTATTTTTCTCTCAACTTTGCCCTCGGTCAACTTTCAATAATTCCGAAAATGTCCATGAAAACCCTAATTATGCCTTAGCCACAAGTAAGCGGCCTCATAATTTCGAAAACATGCTTGGAAACCCTAACTTTGCTATGACCAACAAGCCACCGCCAGTGGTTGAGTTCTGCTAGTAAGTAATTTGAGATTTTAAAGGAAAAAAATCATCAAAAATCCTTTTCAAAGTATAGTTTTTACTAAATGGCATTTAAGTCAAAATTACTTCTCAATTTTTTTTAAAATATAATTTACCAAATACTACTTGCATTTTGGAAAATCTCTTTAGCCCGCATCCATCTTACTTAATTTTATATTGGAGAATCGATTGTGCCATTATAGTTCTGCATTTTAGACTTCTTCTTTTCTCTTTTTTTTGGTCAAAATAACATTTCATTCATTCTCATAGAAATATAAGAGAGAAACATTACAGACCAACTACAAACCAAGACAAATATTAGACAACTTCAAAACAAACCAAGCTCTAGATAACATGAGGAATTAACATAACAAAGTTAGGAGTTACCCATTCAAAGAGTTGATTTTGATCGCCAAATCCATCTTAAAGAGTAGATTTCGATCATTGAATCTATCTTTAATTTGAGTTCACATTGAGATCTCCATTTATTGCTACGAGTCTACCTTTCGGCCATGTGCACCTAAGTTCCGTATCCCCAACACCATCGCCATTTAGAGAAACGATGATTTTTTAGAGCAAAACCTTCACAAAACTCCTCCAAATCTTATTTGAAATTGGACTTTTACACCAACGAAACCAGAAGGAAGTGAAAATCTGAACTCATACATGCAAAATTCCCAAATCTAAACTAGACCAAGATAGAAATCTCCTCGAAATGAGAGAAAGAGAAGCTTCTAAATCTAGACTAAAATCAAATGAGAAAAATCCCACAAAACAGGAGGAAGGTAAGAAAAATAAAACAAAGAACCAAATCAGCCAAAGAAAAGGAAAAAAAAAGGAGAGGGATAGATTTAGTTCAAACCCTCGTCTCCGAAAAAGAAAGCTGTGTGAAAATTAGAAAAAGGGAGAAAACCCTAGGGGAAGGAGATTAGTGAAGAAGTTTTAGCAGTGATTTGCGTAGACTCCTCAAAGTTAGATTGTCATATCGAATTGTTGCTTCCTATCAAGGTGAAGATTGTTGCTTTTTTGGATGCAAAAGCACCGAAAGAAAAGGCAATCTAGAAGGGATTCGTAGTCCTTGAGACCGAGAATTGGCAGATGTGAGGTGGACATTGTTTGGCTCTAAAGCTTGAATCATGGATTGAATTTGACTTTACTCGTTCTTAACCGAGACTTCCAAGGTAAAAACATATCGTCAAAAGCCTGCAAGACTTCTCAGTACTGCCGCATCTAGCCTTTGTCCTTCACGTTTGACACTTCAAGATGTTCCGATAGAAAGTCGTTCTTGAACCAAAACCGACGTCATCTCGACCGTCTCTCCTGAATATTACAACGGAGCGAAATACCATACTGTCGGATTATGTCGGGCACAGAATCGCGGATGATGGGGACCCGAGTCGACGCATTAACAAGAACTTGCACCAAGGGGTTACTTCTTTACGAAGCATCGGATCAGGGGGGGAAGGCGTGCAATTCCTTGAGGATTGAACTATGAAGATGGAAAAGTGGCTTTTCTTTCTTGTACATAATTACATTGCTTTATTCTGTGTTTTGGCTGTCTTCTTCCCATTCTTCTTGGTAAAGACTTTGCAATGTGTTGTTGTCTGTTGCCCACTGAAAGAGATTGATGTAGCCCTTGCCTTTTCCTTTTCGCTTTTTGTCCACGGCCTTCCATTGGAAGCTTTTCCCAACTGGTGCACTATTATTGATCCTGATTATCATGTATTAAAATAAAATTAATCGAATTAAATACTTTTTCTATTTTGTCTATTGCCCAACTTAAAAGTATCGAAACGTCATATGCCCCTACTAAACTTTTTCGAAATTCTCTAGAACATGTATCCATCACCAAAATTAGAATTGGTATTACCTCGCTAAAACGAGAAAGAAATAAAAATGCACTACTATAGCATCTCTTATTCAATAGGAAGTTGAAAATTTAATTTTCCGTTTCAGATTATAATCAGTCTTTTTGAGTTATGTTCGTTTCATGGAAAATAAACAATCTAAAAACATTTTTTTTCTAAATCTTGTATCGCTTGTAAATATGAACAGACCACAAAATTTTTTATCATTCACGAAAATATCAAACATAAATTATTATCAATAATGACAATATTTTTTATTGACCAATTATTTAATACTTTCCAAATTATTCGTTTTCTGCAATAAATGGAGCCTCAGTGTTTCAAGCGGTTCCAAGAGGATAAGGTTGGCAACTTTCTAACATGTATCCAGAGTGTTCGAGCAAGGGTTTAATCCATCCATTTTATATACAACCGATATAAACATTGCATGCAGATGAACTCTATTAATCTTTTTTGGGCATGCTTTAGATGTGTGTAATTAAAACGTATCAACACATTATTCCTATTGACACACGACGCTTTTTAAATGTACTTAAACATGTATGTGCATGAGAGCTTGTAATTTTCTAAAATCCGTCAAGTATGTTCTTATCTTGACCTACTTAATAATCACATCCCAGTCGAATTTCAAGTTCACAACTAGAGTGACGATTGTGATACAACATGATTATGGAATGAAACTAGAAATTGCCCGTCCAATTCTACTCGATATGGCAATGAACACTTGTTGACACCCAAAATATGGCTTGTCCAACACAAACATATGTACATACAACGTCGGTATTAATACAAGCGACAAGTGTGGAATATATATATCAGTTGACAGTGATACCCACTGGCACCACGTGTTTAGTTATTGAAATACAATAACAAATCGCAAATAGCCACTAATATAAATACTATCAATATTTATTAAAAGAATGTGAATAAGTAGTTTTGAAATTTAATATCAATGAGACCAAAGGCACAGTTTTGGAGATAACAATTATCGTTTGAAGATCAAGTTCTCCAATGGGTCGATTGAAGTTGGAGACACCTTTTAGAAAAAGGCTAGTTACTGCCTAGAAGAAAGATCGTGGAGTGTACACTAATCGCAGCAGACTAAGTCATGGAGCACTTTGTAGACATGACATTTACAAACATGAAGATAATTGGCGAGAGTTACTCAGGAGATTATAATCGCTCGGAACTATCGAAAAGCAGTTACCATTAACCATTATAAATATTGCCAATCGCCCACTCGGAGCCCCACACGAATCAACAAAAGTGTTATCTTTAAGTTATCTTTCCTATATTATATTTTAAGTTTCCTTGGCTATAACTTCCCGATTCACGTCGTCGATTAAATTTTGGCATGTATCTTTATATTAATATTACATCGTTGATAAATTTATGATGTTGTGCCTTTATACTCTCAAGCCATGTTGTGGATTAAGTTCCACCATAATTTGTTTGCTTCTCATTACATCATCGAGTCTATAATTTCTGAATTTTGCCATCGATCAAACTCCGATTGGTTTTTGGAATAACACAGTGCTGTTTGAATCAAGGAAATTGATCTTCTTTATCATGAGATATCATCTGTCCTGAGTTAGAGCCGAACCATAATTTCCCTAGATAAAAACCGAAAAATTACTTCCTGTAAAAGATATTTTGTCATGGGAACAATTCTGGCGAAACACCGCTACTTCTAACAATACCTCTACATGTCGTAATGCTTGATACTATTGATTTAGTTTTCATTCTTTTCTTTTTTGATATATTTTTACAAGCAATTATACGAAAATGCTCGATAATATAACATTAGTGAAAAGTGTTTTATCCTCCTGTACCGTCGCCCCGGCCGGTGAAATCAACACGCTCCGTCCCTGCAGACCAGTCTACCGAAGTAAATCCAAGGAGAAGATGAGCATCAAAGAGACTAGCTTCATAGAAGAAAATGTATTGCGAGAGAGAAGCTTCTAATACTCTAAAATTTTATAGCAATTTGACTTTGTTTATTTAAAGAAAAATGAATGACTTAAATTTTTCTAAAACGATCATTTAAAATAATTAATCAATGAAAAATATTTTCTTTATCAATAACGATTTATGTCTATAAATTTTAGTGAACATTAAAAATCAATTTCGATCAATCATGTATGTAAATTATACAAGCGATCGTTTTTAAGAAAATATTTTTTATGATTATTCATTTTCTGCAAAATGAACTGGAGCATTTATTTCATACAAATTTCATGTAAGATTTTATTTGCATGGTAAAGGGGCCTCATCGAAATATCTTAGATTGCCTTTTTAACAAGGCTTTCGATATTAATAGAAAACTCATTTAGAGCGTGTTTAATTCGACCTTCCTGAAAGAATTCAAGGTCTCCAAATCTCATTTATGTCAAGGTTGAAGTGTTTGGTTTAGGATTCTCAAGGGCTTTCGAGACAAAGTTAGCATTTCTAAAATCCCTTAATCCAATGTCATCCACGCCTGGTATTTTCATTTCAGCATTTTTGAGACGCTACGTAGTTGTTTTATGAATTTCCTTTTCCTTCTAATTTAGTCCTCCTTAATACTTCCATATTCCACTTTTGCCCCTACAGTCATTGTTCATCATCTCCCTCTTTGAAACCGGCGTATCATATCCAAATCTAGATCCCCAATCTAATGCTACTTAAAGGGTCATGCAAGGCTTTGCCAACAATAGGGCCGGGTTTGTGTGAGTCCAGGCCTTCTGAGGTCACGCGACCCCATGGCGTCACTTGGTTCAGCCTCTCAACAGTTCGATCCTTGTCACCTCCGATTGCTTTCGCCAGGTTTGCTTCCCTCGATGGTTCGATGCTAGCCACGACCTTTATTTTTTAGCTTTTCCCTTTTCCTTTTTCGCATAAAAGCTACTTCACAGAAAATACACTAAAAGCCATTTAATCAAACGGTATTTATTTCGAGCAAATGCATCAGGAGTCAATCCGCATTTCCACAAAACTCTCTCAGATGATGAGAACCGACTACCCTACCATGCTAAAGTCATATCATGAGAAAATCCGAGCTGGAGCTCAATTCAAACTAAAATAATAATAATAATAATAATAATAATAATAATAATAAAAGTTTTAAAAAATAATAACAATAATAAAAAAGAAAGCTGAGTCTTTTTTAAACCGACGTCCTCCAAAGTCATGGTGTGCCCCACGCCCTCGTCCTCAAAACGTCTATAAATACCTCCATTTCAGGGGTCGATTCACAAATATACAAGAATAGAGGGACTTCTCTGCAAACTTACTCCCAAATCCTCCCCACGCCTCGACGCACGCCCTAGGACGGAGAAGGAAAGGGAACCGAAACAAAAACCACTCCCCCACCCCCACCCCATTCTAATCCATCGTCATCTTCAGCGTCAGCGTCATCATCATTTCGAGCTCTGAAAACTGCCCCAAGAAGATCATGAGCAATCGCTCTTGATTCGCTCTCTTTCCTCCTCGTCGCCGCCGCACCGCCGTAGCGCCGCCGTGCCGTCGTCCGTTCCCCGCTTCGATTCCCGAGCATTTGCCCTAGATCTGTACAAATAGCATCCCGGGAGCGCGATTCTCCCCCTGCTCCTGCTCCGCCGCCGTCGTCAACGAATCGTCCCTAGGGTTTCCCCAATCGCCGACGTGGTCATTGGAAGTGGCAGCCCTCTTTTTGTACCCACGGTTTGTCGCCTCCAATCGATCCCCCCCAAACCCTAGAAGCTTTTTAGCGGGGGCTCTCTCTTGTTTGCTTTCGGCTTGGTTCCGTTTCGAGTGTGTATAGGGCGCGCGGTCGTTCGGTTTTGGCAGGTTTTCTTCGTTTTTCTTTATTTTTTGGGTTCTGTTTTGCTTTCTTTCTCACAGGCAGGGAGGAGCGTTAGGTTTAGTCTTGGTTCGTTCGCAGTTTGTGTATACAAGAAAAAGGGGTAGTTGTTAGGTTTCTTTGTTAGTGGATTTTGTGGTTTAGCGATGATGAACAATAGAGCTAGGTATCCGCCGGGGATCGGCGCCGGCAGGGGCGTGAACGCCGGCCCTGCGTTCCAGTCGAGGACGCCTCAGCCGCAGTATGTGCAGCGAGGCCAGTTAGGACAGCCGCCGCAGTATCAGCAGAATCACCACCAACAGCAGCATCAGCAGCATCAGCATCAGCAGCATCAGCAGCATCAGCAGTGGCTTAGGAGAACTCAATTAGGAAGTGCGGACTCGACAGTCGACGAGGTCGAGAAGACGGTGCAGTCAGAGGCCGTTGATTCAAGGTGCCATTATACTTGCTGCAATGCACATGTGCTCGTGTGTACTATTTCTGGGTGTTTGGTGTGTTTGTAGAGATTAGATTATGAGTGGAATATGTCAATTAGTTGTGTTAGTGCTGGATTTGCTGTTGAAAGTGAATGTCTCGCGACTTGTGTTTGACTTTATTTACCTTGCCATGACATTGTTAGAGGCATTGACTCTTATGTGCAGCACCATTTGCTTATCCTAGGTTTAATGAAAAGATATTTTAGTGATATGAAGTTGCTACCTTACGCTTTTTGAGTTCCCAGATGTGGAAACTTCAAGAACTTCGATTCGGCTATTGGAGTGTTGTATACGTCATTAGTCCGATATTTGTAGGAACTTACCTTAATAGTGAACTTGCAAAATGGAGAAAGGCATAGAAAAAATTTGGAGACTTAATTAATTAAACATTGTGTCTAGGCACATATATTGATATTTTGACTTCCTTTCTTTTCCCAGCTGATATTGATAGAACAACCTGGAGTAATTCACTTACGATACTTATTTTTCTGCCTTTGTGTTAAGCTTCTCAATTTTTCTTAATATTCCTGATAAAAAATTCACTTCTTAAAAGGATTTAATTCTTTATCTCTCAATGAAGGATTCCATTTGCATCTATTGAGAAAAGTCATGCACGTGATGTATTGGTATGAGAGAGTGAAGTGGAGTTTTGGGAAGTTCACAAATTATTTATTTTGTTAGAGAGATCATTTTCTCATTGCTTACCTAACTTATGTTACAAAAGGCCAGTCTCAACTTTGCATCTAAAAAAAATCTGCTTTTCTAACAAATTTGGTGGAAGATATCTCTTCTTCATATGTCATTTCTGGAACAGCAAAGTATGACTATGTAGCTTCTTCCGCATCTGTGGCCCGTGAAACTTCTTTTTTTCAAATTTGAGCTGAAAACATTGTTTTCATTGAGATTTTAAGGTGGGAATGTCTTTTGTAACACTTTCTAGAGTGAGGGACAGTGTGAATCTTTTTACAGGAAATTTATGATAATTTAACCTTATTTCCCGGAAGTTTCTTTTTAATCAACTAGTTCAAGTTTATTTAGCCGATTTATGGAATTCTGCAGATATACTTATATTTATGCCATTTTTGAAACTTTTCCCCGCCAATAGCGGGAATGCTTTTTGTGCATGCTTGCTTGTTCTTCTTTCATTGTTGATATTTTCATCTCACGAGCTCATTGTTTTATGCTGACAATTAATGCTTTTCCTCTAGTTCACAAGATTGGAAGGCAAGGCTAAAGATACCACCAGCAGATACGCGCTACAGGACAGAGGTATGAGGAACATATATATATATGTTTGATTCTTCTTAGAAGTTGAAAATGAGTAGTAATGAGAACTTTGAATGTTCATGTGCTCAAAGCATGGTCAGAGAGAGCTCATTATCGTACTTGTGCTCGACAGATACTAGTGTTTGGCTCAGACTATCAGCTAATATTTTTTTTTGTTCTAAAATTTGGTCATCTCACCTCTCTCTCTCTCTCTCTCTCTCTCTCTCTCTCTCTCTCTCTCACGTGCATGGTGCCCACACGCACACCTACCCATTTTGCCCTAGCAGCAGCTTGAATTTTTCAGGATGCAGTTTACATTAAAGATTTATATTGACGACAAATAGACTTTTGGCATTTGTGGGGATTGGAGGGAGCATAGTTACTCTATCGGGGCGAACAATATGATACTCTCATTTGGTAATTTTTGGTAGCTGTTATCGTCAAACGATTTAAGGAGCTGCCATGTATTGCCTAAAGCTGATAGCAAAACACCCTTCTGGGTTATTCTTTTCAGTTAATGCAGTGTCTATTCATTTTTCTAACTTCAACAAAGTTGGTACTAGTAATGGACCCTGGATACTTAGTTTTGATGTTCCTTTGACTTACTCATGTGATATGAAATGGACGGATGGTTAGGCAATCTGGGACAGAAATGTTTTCATTATTGATTTGGATATTTTAGATCCCATGTTGAAAGGCTCCATCTGTTAACTTCTGAATTTTACTCCAGGATGTGACAGCAACTAAAGGAAACGAATTCGAGGACTACTTTCTGAAGCGCGAGCTCCTTATGGGTATTTATGAGAAAGGATTTGAAAGACCTTCTCCTATCCAGGAAGAAAGCATTCCAATTGCTCTAACTGGTAGTGACATTCTTGCTCGAGCTAAAAATGGAACTGGAAAAACTGCTGCATTCTGCGTTCCTGCCTTGGAAAAGATTGATCAAGATAACAATGTTATTCAAGGTTTGTGTTGTATCTTGTTTTATATTATTCTGGATAAACTTGTAATGCCACTTTCAGTTGATATATTTGAATTAGCCTATGCCTTAAACAGAGAATAGTCAGCCAGCAGGGTTGCTTAGATTATATCAGAATTGGTCTCTGCCTTCTCTTAACTCCAAGTTCACCATGGAGGCTGAATCTGATTTCATGCCCTTAATGTTAGGGTCCAAGGATTTTAGGCAGTGTCTTGGGCACTTTTGAGTTTATGAGCTTTGCTTCTTCCAATACCTGAAAGGCTATCTTTCATGTTGCATGATTGAAAAATTTAGGTGGACTCCAATTTCATTAGAGCTCAAGTTAAATTGTTGATTCTTTTTGCAATTGTCTCAAGCATATGCTATAGCACCTAAAACTTTGAAAAGTTATGTAGCTTAGCTTTATTTTTGGCAGTCAGGCTGCACAATGCCCTTGAACCGAAACAAGACACTATTGATTAAGAGATCTTGCTTCACTCAAGCTTCCGTTTCTTCATATTCACAACTATACTCATTAGGTGACTTAGGTATGAAAGCAAAGAAAGTTTGCGATGCTGAAATAATAAGTTTGGCATATGGTTGTCTGTAATTCGTCTGGTGACTCTTGTTTATTGATGCAATTGCTTGTGACACATGTAATAACTCTTTACTTTGATGTAGTTGTCATACTCGTTCCAACTCGAGAATTGGCTCTTCAGACATCACAAGTATGTAAGGAGCTTGGGAAGCACTTGAAAATTCAAGTGATGGTGACCACTGGTGGAACCAGCTTAAAGGATGATATTATGCGTTTGTATCAACCTGTTCATTTACTTGTTGGAACACCCGGGAGAATCTTGGATCTTGCAAAGAAGGGAGTTTGCATATTGAAAGATTGTTCGATGCTTGTCATGGATGAGGTACTAATCTGCTGATCTATCTAACTTGGTGATTTGTGTTGCCATTACAATTCAGATTTCAGCTCTATTTTATGAAAGTTCCATTCGGGGGATACTATATTCTTTTCCATAATTCTTTTTCTAATGCCAATTGTGCTGCTTAAGCTGCTAAGCTATGTGTTTTCTTGTTCTCAACTAACTTATTTCTATGTGTCGGGGAGGATATAAACCTCGAGGTTCTCCTTGTTCATTTTCTTTCATTTTATTCCTTTTCAAATTAAATTGGAATCCTAGGTTGTTGCTAAGATAGACAAATTTCCACCCATAGAAATTGAATTCCAAAGATCTAATGTATATTCACCTATGTATTTCAGGCTGATAAGCTCTTGTCACCAGAATTTCAACCATCAGTGGAGCAGCTGATTCGGTTTTTGCCAAACAATCGCCAAATCTTGATGTATTCAGCCACATTTCCTGTTACTGTGAAGGATTTCAAGGATAGATATCTGCAGAAACCTTATGTTATTAACCTTATGGACGAGCTCACACTGAAAGGTATTACTCAATATTATGCTTTTGTTGAAGAACGCCAGAAGGTGCATTGTCTCAACACACTGTTCTCAAAGGTTTGTTTTAATAGCTGATGATTTGTGAAATTATCCTTCTTATGATTTGGACCATTTTCTGACAAAGTCATTTTTCTTTCTCTAGCTTCAAATCAACCAATCAATCATTTTTTGCAACTCAGTCAATCGAGTGGAGCTTTTGGCCAAGAAAATAACTGAACTTGGCTACTCTTGTTTCTACATTCATGCCAAGATGCTGCAAGACCATCGGAACAGAGTTTTTCACGATTTCCGTAATGGTGCCTGCAGGAATCTTGTTTGTACTGGTATGTAGCGGTGTGTCCTGTTGGTTACTTTGTGCTATTTTTTACCATGGATGAGCTAGGTGGTGTGTTTGCACTTGACATGCAAATTGTTACAAAGTGAATCTCTCTGTACATTTTTTCTCCAATTTTAGTGTGATTAATACAGCATAAGTATCTTCTGCTTCATCTGGGTTTGTGTTTTTTCCCTCTTCCTTGTTTTGAGCAAGGCATTGGTTTTAGAATTTAGTTAGCTCTTTGTGATTTGATGTTAAAACTGGAGTTGTGGTAGGCTGCTAGGAATTTGATAACAGCATAGTTTCTGTATGTCCAAGGTATTATGCACTCTTAGAGGCGACAAATCAAAGTTATTTGAGAGATGTGGCTTTTGATGGTTAATTTGCGCTGCTCTTCTTTGGTAGTTCTGGGAGAGTTGTGATTGTATGGTGGCATCAATTTATTTTATTCATTGAAATAATTGCGTGCATTTTCTTGGTAACATTGCAGATCTTTTCACTAGGGGTATTGACATTCAAGCTGTGAACGTCGTTATTAACTTTGATTTCCCCAAGAACTCTGAAACTTACTTGCACAGGGTAATGTTGGGAGACTCTCTCTCTCTCTCTCTCTCTCTCTCCCCCTCCCCCTCGTCTTTCCCTCCCTATCTGCTAATGTCAACTGTCACAAGTTCTCTTGGTTTCACGTGCAGGTTGGTCGCTCAGGAAGATTTGGCCACCTAGGTTTAGCTGTCAATCTTATCACATATGAGGATCGCTTCAACTTGTATGCATTTCATCCCCTCATCTCTCTGGAATTGATAGCCAAACAGTTACTGATAATTTGCCTAAATTGTTCCTGCAGGTATAGGATTGAGCAAGAACTTGGAACTGAGATAAAACAGATTCCTCCACATATTGATCAGGCAATTTATTGTCGGTGATATATGGGAGAGATCTTGGTGCAGTACCGACGTTGAAATGGTGAGTGATGGAATGTAGGTTTTTTTTTTTTTTTTTTGGGAGAGGGGGTGTTTAATGGTGTGTAGTTGGATTTTTTCTTGCTATAGTAAAATTAACCGTCAAGATTTATGCCTTTTTTTCCTGATGTTTTATTCAAGAAGAGCATTTATTGATAGAAGAATTGTTGAGATTCATGCTTTTGATCTGTTAACGAGGCCATGGTACCTGTGCTCCTCTTGGCAGCGGGTATTATCATGTGAATTATTCTGGCAGTGATGTCAATGTAAAATTGAGACATTGATTGAAATGTTCTCGTGTAGGTAATTTTTATTTTGCTCTAACTTTGGTCTGAAGTTGCCTTCGTTCATCACTTGTACGAGTAAGGTTCTGTGTCTTTGTAGAAAGAGAGTTTTCATTGATCATTGGTTGGTAGTCAGTTGAATGAGCACGACGGACAGCATTTTCTTCTTTCAGCACATTGTTTGGTTTTCTGTCCATTATATTTTTCTTTTTTAACATTCTTTACTAGATTCGTAAAGTATCAATTTGTAATCTCAGTTTGTACAAATTGTAGCCGAATGAGTTGAAGGTTGGAATAAATGAGAAATCAAAGATTTATACGTTCTGGGATGTAAATTTCCATTCCTTTTTGTGGTTAATGAAGGATCATGATATCTTCTGAGCTGAGGACTCCTTGCCGGGGAGTGGACATCTGAAATTAAGTTTTGATAATGTGATATACAGTGCACAATTATAGTAGTATAGTGACAGAGATGTACATGTGCTTACGTATGTATGGCATTAATCGGACTAATCCAAGTAAGATATTGTGGTATGCTTGATTCAATTACTATTAACATGTTGCTAATATCTCCTCTCCTGATTTCAGGGTCGACAAAGCTGCCTGAGTCAATAAGTGGGCGCGGGGCTGCTTGCGGAGGGTAAATTGTGAGGGATTAATATGAGAAGACATTTTGGTGGACGCCCAAATGAGTGTTAAGAATGGTTTTAATGGTGTCTGGATTGTGTAACCCGGATTATATCAGGAGATTTCCTGAGAGTTGGTAGATCATCTACACCAAGTCTCCGGAAGACGTATGGGTTCAATTTACCTTTGAATTTCCTCAAGAGATATTTCCCCTCTTGTTTTCACCTGTACCGTGTCGAATGCTCTTGTTCCCTTTGTTTTAGAAAAGATTACTGTGGACAGATGTACTTTGGGTCTAATCTCTTGCTTCTTCTCCTTATCTTTTTTTTGGTTTTCCTTTTTTGTTTTCGTTTTGACTTCTTTTACTTCCAGCCTCTCCCTCTGTTCTTTTTATTTTAGATTGACCGAGGTAGGTTTACTTCTATGCTTCATCTGTCTTCTATTCTCTTCCCAAAATGTCCTATTTCAGGAATGGTTGCGCGTAACTTACCATATCGATTAGCCTTTGTGATGTCTAATGGGACTAATGTCATCGGCTGTATTTGTAAAATTGTGAATCACAATTCTCTCTCGAGTATTAGGATCAAGATTTGTTCCAAAAGAGAATGAGGATGTTGTATGCTGGTGTGCATACGTATCATTCTTCTTTCTGGCTTTGTCTTAGCGAATGAGCATAACCTTTTGTTTCTTGCTGTCCGGCCGATGAATTGAGGGTCTGCCATGTCACGGAAAATGGTTCAAATCTGTCTGCGACACTGTCTAAGCTGGACTAGGATTTAACGGAGTTTCACTTGTACGGAACACGTTGTATATGAAGCGATTGATTGACATGGTTCACGTATGTACTGGCCGTTTTGCCAGTGGGAGTTCATCTCGTGCGTATGGCTGGGGAAAATGATTATCTAAATGGCTTAGTGATTGAATTCATACATAGGTGGATTAGAATGTATGAAATCCGGAGGATAGATTGCGCTGGCGGTATGACCGTCAGCGAGTCTATAGTCTCTCGTGTGTGCTGAGCCTTATCCGATTCCGGCAATGGATTTAAAAGCAAGTATCACCACCGTCCATGCCGACATCCGTAGTCGAGCTCGTATTTAGACTGACCCGTACAGTACACGAGCCATTGCTTGTTTGTGAACCCTTTTTTTTTTTTTTTTAGTCTATCTCTTCCAGTAAGAAAGATCAGGATGTTACCTGTAACAGGAAGTGCCAGAGACTCCGAGGCGATTCAACCGAGCACGCAAATTCAGCTGGGTCAACAGACGTGATGCGGGGTAGGGCTTTCCTTGTCTGAGCTTCGTGGGTTTTGACCGCATTTATTACCTCCTTTTTCCCTGTTTCTTGACATCTATTTTCGCCATTCATTCGTTTGTCGCTCTCTCGCAAACAATTTTTTATTCATTTACTTGTTATTGATTCAAACTATTCCTATCTTATCGAACGGTTTCTGCATTCGCGGGAAAATATTCGATTTGAATAATGGCCATAATGTCTATACTAGCGGATCGGATCCGTCTCCTCCCCTTACTGCGATACTAGTGAATTGCACATATGATTTCCACCTTGTGAGTTCATTTCCAACCTTTTCAATGACAAAGTCGAACTCTCCTGAGTAAACGCTTAGTCTGCTAAGGCCGGCCGAGACGTTCCCCAACATCATTCGACAACGGACATGTCATTAGTATACCAGCATACAGATTGTTACGATCGTCGTCCGGCCTCAGAAGAAGCTCCCCCCCGCACAAAATAATAAGTCATCCTTTTCGGACAAACATATTTCACGTGAAGTAATTCGATCATACAAAGTACAAGATAATGAAAAACTCAAAAAGCTGTAGAATTTGCGTTGCGTTTATTGCTAAAACACATCGAATGAATATGTCGATATATCACGCCTGAAGCTAGTAGTAGCCATTAATGAAACGAATGGATTGCAGAAGCGAGAGAGAGAGAGATTGTCACCTCACTGTGTCCGTACCCCCTCATTCATAGCCATAGCCCAATAAATGAGAGGACGCACTTTACCTCTCCTCCTGAGATCTCATTCCTCTCTCTCTCTCTCTCTCTCTTCAAGACTACCCGCCATTAATGCAACCCCCTTGATTGTCACTTCACGGGGGTTTCTCTCTCTTGACCTCTCCTCCCTGCCCAGTTGAGAACCTCCAAAAAAGGGAAAGTCCGCTTTAAATGGTGTTCCATCTTTCTGCACAAGAGCTACAGAGAACTTACTTACGACCCGTCTCTGCCCGTTTGAGTAGTGTGAGTAGCGATGATGGTTCCAAGATTCAATCTTCTCCCTCCCGAATCCCCTCGTTTGGCTCTGGTGGGGTACGAGCACTTCTCGGTAGGATCAATGCGATACATTCACTTGCATACGTGATACGTTCACCTATTTATGTCTCTCCCAGCAAGAATACGTCCCATTTAATGCACGCCACAGCTTAAAGCGCGCCGACCCTCCTACCCCTCCCGCAAGTTGTAGTCAGTTCGATCTCGATCTCTCCCCGGGATGTAGTAAATCGGAATGGGCATTTAGGCAACCCCTCTCGTGTTACATTTACCTCCCCTCTCTCTCTCTCCCTCTCTCTCTCTCCAAGATACTCTTTTTACCACTACCCAGTACAGCTTCAAAGGCGTTTGTTGATTCTCTCAGGGTCTTCTTTCTTCGGGTAATGTTGTGATAAACTTTGTGAGCGAGAGAGAGAGAGAGAGAGAATGGGAAGGACGCCATGCTGTGACAAGAAGGATTTGAAGAAAGGGCCATGGACGCCCGAGGAAGATGAGATTCTTGTTGAGTATATCAGACAGAATGGCCATGGAAGCTGGCGTTCTCTCCCCAAGCTTGCAGGTTGGGTCAACACTTCTCCTCCTCTTCTTCTCTTTCTTCTCTTTCTCCTTCTTCTTCTTCTTCTCACTTTGTCCCTTTCTGTTCTTTTCTCGGTTTACTGTATGTTAGATCACCATAAGGGCCTCTTTGAAACTTGTCTTATGAGGGGGATTAGTGTGGTTCTAAAGGCGAAGTTGCCATCTTTTTCCTTCAGAGAGTTTAAGAATGGGCAAAATTAGTGTTCCTTTAGGTGGTGCATCTTTACGAGAACATAGTTAGTACTCAAACATGGTTTTGTACTTGATGGCTTTTTACATTATGCTGATACCGTGAGTTCTTACACTGGTAATGGTTGCGCCATTGCTGCTTGATAGGTCTTCTTCGCTGCGGCAAGAGTTGCCGGCTAAGGTGGACGAACTATCTCAGACCAGACATAAAACGTGGCCCTTTTACTCCGGAGGAGGAGAAGCTTGTCATTCAGCTTCATGGAATACTTGGTAACAGGTGCCTATCTTACTCTCTCCAAGACTCATGCCTCGTGCTCAGGCTGAATAACCAGCTCATTGGACATGGTTGGCTTAGTTTAGTAGAGATATAAAACTTCTGCTTGCCTTTGGATCGGGAATAGCTGGAACGTACCCTTTTGGAGTTGTATCAGTTGCTGTTGTCCCCATGGCACTTGACCTCTTAAGTCTTGGAAGATCGATAGTGATTGACTCTCGAACATTTTGTTCTTTTTAAGCAAGTTGATGATCGGTACGGTACATATCATCTTATTACATGCAAATTTTGGTCAAGAAATGGCCCAGAATAATGACACTGTCCATGATTAGCTAATAATTTAACTTCTGCCATGAATTCTTAAGCTCGGGAAGGATGTGTTTGAATTCCAGATAGCATCAGAAAGATGCATTTTTCAACTTATTACGTTAGGCCGTTTATTTTGTAGCTATACAATGTCCCGTACTTGCTTTAAGCGTTGGCAACTTGATTTTCACCATTCGGTTTTGATCTATTAATATAAATTTAACACGTGATTGAAAGTACGTTTAGAACTGCTCTTTGTATCCTAGATGATTAGGACTACACATGCGATTGAAAACATGACATGTTCCATTCGTGATGCTAGGTGGGCTGCCATTGCTGCTCAGCTTCCTGGAAGAACAGACAATGAGATCAAGAACCTGTGGAACACACATCTAAAGAAGCGTCTTCTTGGTATGGGCCTCGACCCCCTGACTCATGAACCCTTTGTAACCCGAGGCCCTGTGACAAATTTGCCCGCATCTACAGTCATGCGTCACATGGCACAGTGGGAAAGTGCTCGGCTCGAAGCTGAAGCTCGCCTTTCCAGGGAGTCCACCCTGTTTAATCCACTTCCTCCGCAAAAAGCTGATGCCGACCATTTCCTCCGGCTATGGAACTCAGAAGTTGGAGAATCATTCAGAAAGATAAACATGGAAATGGAAAGAAGCCCTGTTTCTCCGGCATCTTCATCTGTGAAGTGTGAATCTAATTCAGCCATCAGCGCTGAAATGGGTCCCACCTTGGGTGGTTCTGCTACTGTCACAAATGACGGAGATGAAGATAAGGAATCCAAGAGGTGCAAATCCTACTTCCAACTAATGGCTGCAGGGACAGAGTCATCTGGCTCGAGTGCATTAGAAGATTCATCAGACACTGCGTTGCAGCTACTGCTGGATTTTCCTATCAACAATGACATTAGCTTCCTAGATATCGATCAATATGCTTCATCTTCTGGTTTGGTTTAGAAAGTTCCGAAATATTTGCAGTTGTGAAACCCGGCTAAGCATTTGCCTTTTAGAAGGCCTCTCCTGCTAGAGTTTTGAGCTTTTCCATTGGCAAGAGGGGATGTGAGCATAACATTTGACTCTATCGAAATGTCTAACTTGCTTAGTCTCTATTGCTCTGCTGTATCTAGAAATTTTCTTGCCGGACCCTATTAATGCATACAGATAGGTCTCATGTTCCTGGCAACTTCTGCAATTGGAAGTGTACTGATATTATTGCTTTTCTGTGACTTATCCTCCTGTTAGGCAGCGATTGTTCTTGAAAGCTTTTTTTTTTTTCACCATGGGGTGTTTGTTCAGGTAGAAATCTGCAGATAGGCCATGAACCTTATCTGTATAGAGCTATTGAATGGGGGCATATGCGAAATAGCTATATATGAAAAAAACCATGAAGTCCATAGGCTCGTTCTTGCTTAGCAAAATTACTGACCTAGGGAGGGGTTTAAATTTGTTCGCCAGTTGCTTTTAAGTATTTGGAGTTGGAATATGGTTCAAAAAGCCACAAGCCACCCTCTGTTTCGGAAGAGAGGCGCTACATCTGAACCAGTAACCCAAGACTAGACATATCATTCCCTTCATAGAAATAACAGGTAAAGATCAGTCACAACCATTTAAGGACTTCAGATACCACATGGCAAACAAGTGGATCGTCGTGGAAGCACAAACAGACAGTTATCTTCCTTTATCAGCAAGGTTTACACACCAACGGCATAAAACAACAAACAATTTTGATGGTTGATTGGGAGAGTGATATTAATTGCCTTATCGTCAGTCTGAGATCAACAATTTCAGAAACACCCGAGGAACTTCTTTGGCATGTAACCGGTAGCACGGTATTTAGCAGCCACTTCCTCTGCTTTGAGAATTTCTTCACCACGTTGTGCTTGGATTATTGCCTTCTTTTCTTCTGCTTGCTTGTGAATCAACGCTACCTTGTTTTTCATCTTTTCCCCATATTCTGCTTTCTTCTTCTCCAGTTGTTCCTGCATACCATGAATACGGAACTGAGAATAACCAAGAAAGAAGCATATGATACAAGATAAAACTTAGAAACAAATGCTCAAAGCTGGAGAAAGAACAAAATGATAAGGAAAAAAAAAACAGAGGAAGTTTGCAAACGTTACCTCTGTTTTCCGCAAATCTGCTTCTTTAGTAGCCTTCTTGCTGTTTTCCCAAGAAGTAACAATAGACATCTTTTTGTGTGCCCTGTTCATGCAAAAACTTTACTTTGCTTGGACACGCTCTATTAAGAGCTAGCACTATAAACTTATTTGCAAGTAGCTCAATGGTGTTTTGGACTCAGGAGGGCAAACAGAACAGGCCTAGATCACATCATGGTTTAGCACAATCAGGTATGCCAACATGTAAGAGGGACTTGCTAGTGACAATGTGCATCAGATCGTGAACATGACCCCTTTGGTCAAGCAAGTGATAAAGCAGAGTATCCACCCCTCGGGGTTGAGCACTCTTTCGTGAAGGATATATTCACGAACTATTTTCCTCATGGTCGGAACAAAAATGAAGAGTTTGGCACTTCAGTGGGGAAGATAGGATAAGTACAATCATTTGGTGAGCGTGATTACAGGAATGCCGAGAGATTGATTTAGAACGCCTACTGGCAACCCAATTGCATATAAGCAGGAGGTCAGAAAAAACTCCTCGCAGAAAACAAAGAACTCTTTCCCTCATGATCATACTTTCAGACTTCTGCTCGTTCAAGGAAATTCATGCATTAAGCTAAGGCAACCCAATTCAAAACTCCAAGGAGATGTGTTATGTGGATGGCTTACTTGTTGTCTGCCTTTGTCTTCTCACTTTCTTCCCATGCCTTTATGAATGTCAATTTCTTTTCCTTCTCAACTTTTGCTAGCGCAAGGTCTGCAAAAGGAATAGCATGGAAAACCCGGGTCAATCTACTTGGGAGGAAACTCCATCATGCATCTAGGATCTTCAAAGAGAGAAACTCGACAGTAAAACACAAAGAAGATCTCGAATCATATTAGAAGTAAGATGATTATGATGGAAATTGAGAAACTCATTTTGTCGCTGTACAACCAATATGGCATCATTATTAGGAACCACATAAAAGAAGTTTGGGCAAGATCAAATCTTTCTGGATGTGCAAGCACTTGGTACTCACCCCTGTCGGCTGATCCACCTGAACCTTTACTCCGCGCTGTACCCGATGCCTCTGTCAATTTGTATAATTACATTGGAGTTAAGACAGAATAATTACTGAATATATATCCTGGAGTAATTGTTCTTGGGCAAGTATTGACGACTGAAGTGCATTACAATTGAGTGAAAAGCCACAACATTTCTCCGACTGCTGATACATTCTCGACATGTTCATACTTCTAAGTCCATCTCTCAACGCTAGTTGTAACTTCTGGAGGATGAGAGGAGATCGAGTGATTGGTGTCTTATGTTAGTTGCAGCTAACATCTTCACTTCAGTAAGTGAGAAGTGCTTTACTTAAAATTTCATTCGTTTTGTGTTGTGGTCTCCATGTTTTGTGCAAAGCCAATTAAGAGAAGACGGCGTCAATAATTAGCATGACAAGTGTGGTTCAGTTCCTTCCTAGGACAGACAATAGTTACGGCAAAAAACTAATTATTCTTGAGGTCTCAGGTCAAGCAACAGAATTTGCGTGAAATGATGAGCATAAAGGATTAATCATGACAGACCATCTGGTTGAAGTCTGCGAAATTCACGTGAAGGCAATAAGCCAACTTTGTTGAGATTTATACTTGCTATATGTCGAAAAATGTCTAGAGCTCAAAATGTCAAAGGTGATTCAACATGACTGGGTTTAACTTGATTCTAAACTAGAGTGTTCTCTTAGATCGTGTTGCTTCTGACCTCATCAGAAGGCAATCTGAAGCAATAGAAGATAAGAACTGGTCATTTACACTTCCTTTCGCTTCCTTTCACCTCAGGAAAGTGCCTTATTTTCCTTAGTTATTTAATACTTCCTAAGGGAAAGGGAAAGGCAAAAAAAGAAAAAGAGAGTGGCTATTATTCCATTCGATTAAACAAAGAAGAATTGGCAGAAATCTATTGTTTTTTTTTTAAATCTTAAAGAGTAAAGAAAGCAAAGTGGAGAACTCAATTTTGGAATTGATAAAACAGAGGTCAAGCATAGTGTAACGAAAGCAACCATTTTTTAATACACCAATCACCGAATTCAGCTTTGGGAAAGACTTAACTTGGGATCCAATTCCATCTCTTTACAGATGCGATGCCACAATGAAATATACTTTAATCAACTTCATTTGTACTGTACACTAATGGGAGTTCTTGTTTCAAAGTAGGTCCTTCATTAAGAATATGCCCCTGCTTTAAAGGGGTTTCATGCAAAATAATTCTCTGGCAAGTATGGCAGTTTTGAGAGCAAGCAAGATTCACAATACAGCCCCCAAAAAGAAACGTATAAACAAGACCGTGAATATGAATAGTAGTTAGATCAGGACAAATAAATTAAAATATGTGGAGGTGACCCTTGAGCGTGAGACAGCTTCCAAAGACAAGAAAAGGTATAATTCACTTGGAGTGGGATGATCAGATGATTCACAACCTTTCTCTGTGGTCAGAACTAGAACTAAAAAAGAATAACCAAGAAATGACCGCGAGATAATTTTGTCATTCCATTTACTTCGAGCATAGACATGCTCCGCCATCTACTTACTCATAAACGACAAATAGGACTAACAACTATTGGTGACAGTGGGATAATTACTCTCTCCAGCCAAAAAGACAGAAAGGAAGGAAAGGACTGAAACACTAAGAAGGCTGAAGAAGAGGGCAATTTACTTTGAGCAGCAACGAGAGCTGTGGACTCATTGCTCTTCGCTTCTGGTGGTGTGAATGCGATCTCTCCCTTCATGCCTTAGCTATTAACTTCTCAGAGGTTCGACTCCAAACGCTTTTTATGATTTGCAAGTGAATTGGGCCTTACCCTCTTTTTATAAGCGTAGTGGCTTTGTATAGATGGGGTCCATATCTCAGCTAGTCTTTTTGCCAAACGAAAGACCAAGAGAGGTCGACGTTTTGCTTGACCATATTTCCTGCCCCATCTCACTTGGAACGAAATGGGTTGGGAATAAAGTTGATGAACAGAAAGGTAAGGTCGTCGTTTTGGCATAAAGAATAAATGCAATGCAAGGCTGTCATAAATAAAGAGTCAAGCCCCAAGAAAAGGGAACCCAGCAGTGCACTCCTATCTTTAATAGAATCACTGACTTCAGTTTGGACACATATTTGCTGTATTACCACTGGAAGTACCTCCGAATCACTAAAAGGATGAGAATATATAGAGGAGACATCTTTAATGGACTATATTGTATGCAGGTTCAGCCGGACCTACTCAAATTTCCAAGGCCTTGTGGCGTGTCGTGGCGAGCGACTGAGTCAAACTTAGGGAGACCATGCTCAGACTTTTCTCAATCAAGCATATATACTTTCTCTGATCCACTTAAGCACTAAAATCTCGGGGGCTCTTCAATTAACAGAGATGCTGTTACATGTAGAATGTTGGACTCTGCCCTAAATCAAACCTAAAGCACTATCCTTGAGACTTGACTTGCGTGATTCAAGTCCGATCATTACATTCACCTGTACCAATTATCAGAAAGAGCTGTGATGCTATCTTGGTTCATCACATTCCCCTTGAATTTGATAGTACTTGTCCATGCATGCGTGTTTTATACACCTCAACGCTCTAGAAACACCTATATCATGTGTAGAACTTGACGACCTGCTTGTTTTTTCCCCACTTATTTTCCCTGGAATCGATGCGTTAAATGAGCTAACTTTACTGCTCTCCATCTAGATTCGAAGTCGTCCTTTCCGTTTCATATACGACGGACGATAGAATTTGCATATATAGGCATTTAAACGTGAAGACAACAAATGGTTTTCATGAAGAAAACGATACTGCCCTATGTTACTCTCTGCCGTGCTCGTCCGTTAAGACTTGGAAGCCCGCGAGGAAAGGAGCGCTCGATTCCTGCATGCATTGTGGCATGTGTAATGCCTCGTAAACATGAGACTTTCAACTAAAGAACGAGACTCACGCCGCGTTCTCTACTCCGCTCCGTCCCCTTCGATTATAACGTGCACGTAGGGAGTCTTTTTAGGTTATATGTTACATCTGTGTTGCTCTGTGCTTATAATGTTTGGCTGCTAGAGAGACAATCAAAGACTAGATGAAGACGATTATCAATGAGAAGTACTCGGGCATGTCTGGTCAGGGAACTCATAAGCAAGCCCCGACCGGAGCACGGTGGAGGCAGATGAAGAAAGAAAGCGCAACCACAACTCTGCTTATCGTCTTTTTCTTCTTCCTTTTGGTCGGCGCTCTGCTCTTCGCCGTTTGGATCAAAGCAGTAAGTAGACATGACAGACCCACGTTTGATGTACCCCGTTGTTACATACCGAATTCGGTTGCAATTAAGAGATGATTATTACTCTTTAGGTCGATTTTCCTAGAACTGACGGAGGCCACATTAATTACGTTTCATTTTGCATTTCCAGTTTCAATCACTCTTTTCAGGTGCTTATCCAATGCCAATCTTCTCAACTTCAAAAGTACCAAAGAAACCAGAATTCCCACTCCAATGCACAAACCATAACCTCACTCAAACATGTCCAAGAAATTACCCCATCACTCAAAACCTAAGCAAGCAACATCCACACCATGCATTAAAAAGTCAATGCCCATCATACTTCAAATGGATTCACGAAGATCTGCGGCCGTGGAAGGAGACCGGGATCACGAGGGACATGGTCGAGCGAGCACGCAAGACAGCGCATTTCCGGCTCGTGGTCCTCGACGGGAGGGCCTACATTGAGAAGTACAGGCCGGCGGTACAAACAAGGGACGTTTTCACCTTGTGGGGCATATTGCAACTCCTTAGGCAGTACCCCGGAAAATTGCCTGATTTGGAGCTGATGTTCGACTGCGACGATCGGCCGCTCATCCAAATGAAGGACTATCGACGCCCCAAATCTGGACCACCGCCGTTATTCCGATATTGTGGGGACGGAAAGACATTGGACATAGCGTTTCCAGATTGGTCCTTTTGGGGATGGTAATTAAATTCAAATTTCGTTCGCTATATAAGAAGATAGGAACTAAATCTTATTTTCAAATGAAATCCTTATGATGAGAATGATGTGCTTGCTACATATATGTAGGGTGGAGACAAATATCAATCCATGGACACATGTGTTGAAGGACATAGAAGAAGGCAATAAAAGAATCAAGTGGGAAGATAGGGTGCCCTATGCTTATTGGAAAGGGAACCCTAACGTGGCCTCCACTCGAAAAGACCTTCTCAAGTGCAATGTCACAAATGAATATGATTGGAATGCCCGCTTATTTATTCAGGTAATACTTTTTGATTTATAAGTAAAAGCACCAAAGGAAAGGAAATCGTGTATGTCACATTGACTTAGTTGAACATCACATATGAAATCCACGAATTATATATGAACTTACACGAACTTGGTGCACATGTATGGTCAGTTAGACTTCTCTAACAAATGTTATGAGGATCAATCTCTTATGGCAGGATTGGGAGAAGCAATCCAAACAAGGGTACAAGCAATCCAACCTTGAGGACCAGTGCACCCATCGGTATACATTACAGAGTTGATTAGTTATTTCAACTTGTTTTCCTTAGTAAACAGCTTTCGCGAGTAACTGTTCTTGTTGAATTTCAACAGCTATAAGATATACATTGACGGGTGGGCGTGGTCTGTAAGCGAGAAGTACATCCTGGCATGTAATTCCATGACCCTGTTCGTACGTCCAAATTACTATGATTTCTTCACCAGGGGAATGGTCCCCTTGCAACACTACTGGCCAATTAGGGACAACTCCAAATGCATCTCCCTCAAGTTTGCAGTGGAATGGGGCAACAATCACACCAACGAGGTTTCTCTCACTTAACTGTCAACTCCTATTCGCATGCCAAATATAGATTATTGACTCATGTCTATTTTTGTCACTTGCAAAATAATCGATAATCAAAATTTGTAAGATGTACCAACTGTTTGATCTAATTCAAATCCATGTTGAACCAACTCATCTTCAAAACTTCTTATCAACAAACGCATTCGACTGTGCCAGGCAAAGACCATTGCAAATGGTGGGAGCCACTTCATATTCAATGAGCTGAAGATGGAGTATGTCTATGACTACATGTACCATTTGCTGAGTGAGTATGCAAGGCTATTGACATACAAGCCAAGCATACCACCAAAGGCAGTAGAGGTATGCTCAGAGACAACGGCATGCCCGTCAAATGGGACATACAGGAGGTTTATGGAGGAGTCCATGGTGATGTCCCCAAGAGAAGGAGCCCCGTGCACTCTCCCTCCTCCATTTGACCCTGCTTCACTCCAAGCCTTCAATGAGAAGAAGGCTCGCTCCACTTGGCAAGTTGAGATGATGGAGAATGACTATTGGCAAAAAGTTACACAAGGACAAGGACAAGAACAAGAACATGAACAAGCCCCTCCAGGGGAAGAACCCCTTTTAATAGTTTAACTTTGTTTTAACATTTTCTAGTAGTTGTATGGGTAGGGCAAAAATAAAAATAAGGGAAACTTGTCTGAGATTTTATAATTTGCCTTTGAGGGTCATTCACGGTTGGGCTTCTAGTGAAAACTTACAAATGTTTAGATTGTTGAAACATGTATGGGTTTGGGCCTGATCTCTCCCTCTCTCTCTCTCTCTCTCTCTCTCTCTCTCTCTCTCTCTCGCCTAGTGCCGTGCTGCGTACACTCTCCTTGAGACTGAGAAAGAATGACGCAATTATTCTTTAAATCCAAATAGCCCACAGAGAACATGCGAAAGAAGCAAAATTTGTTGCTCGTTGGGATACATAGAAAGATATAAATTCATAAATTAAGGGACTTGTTCATTTAGAGAGCTCGCCCTTCAATGGTGTTGATGCTCATCTTGCTGGGATCCATAGCTTGCAACTCCACTCGAATGCCATCTAATTATCTCTTGAATCTGTCTTTAGAGCTTGCATATAGCATCTTACTCCTCACTCTTGATGTATCTGGCAACCTATACCCCCGTGCCAAAAGAGCACAAGACAATGGTTAGAAGTCACATTTCATGGAAATTCATGCATCAAGCTAAGGTAACCCAATTCAAAACTTCAAGAAGATTTGTCATGCGTATGGCTTACTTGTTGTCTGCCTTTGTTTTTTCGCTTCCTTCCCATGCCTTCATGAATGTCAATTTCTTTTCCTTCTCAACTTTTGCTAGCGCAAGGTCTACAAAAAGCATAGCACGGAAAATCCGGGTCAATATACTTGGGAGGAAACACCAATGCAACATGCATCTAGGATCTTTAAAGAGAGAAACTTGATGATAAAACACAAGATCTTGAATCATGTTGGAAGTAAGATGATTAAGTTGGAAATTGAGAAACTCATTGTGTCACTATTCAACCAATATGGCATTATTATAAGGAACTATAGAAAATAAGTTTGGGTAAGATAAAATCTTTCTGGATGTGCAAGCATCTGGTACTCACCCATGTTGGCTGATCCACCTGAACCTTTATTCCGCGTTGTACCCAGGGCCTCTGTCAATACGTACAATTACAATGGAGTTAAAACAGAATAATTACTGAATGTATATCCTGAAGTAATTGTTCTTGGGCAAGTATTGATGACTGAAGGGCATTACAATTGAGTGCAAAGCCACAACGTTACTCCAAATGCTATTACATTCTCGACGTATTTATACTTCTAAGTGCATCCCTCAACGCTAGTTGTAACTTCTGGAGGATGAGAGGAGATCGAGAGATTGGTGTCTTATGCTGGTTGCAGCTAGCATCTTCACTTCAGTAAGTGTTTAAAACTTCATTCGTTTTGTGTTGTGGTCTCTGTGTTTTGTGCATAGCCAATTAAGAGAAAAAGGTGTCAGTAATTAACATAACAAGTGTGGTCTGGTGCCTTGCAACTAGGACAAACAATAGTCACTGCTAAAAAACTAATTATTCTTAAGGTCTCAGGTCAAGCAATAGAATTTGAGTGAAATGATGAGCATAAAGGACTAATCATTTTGGACCCTGTCTGTTAGAAGTCTTTGCCAAATTCATGTGAAGGCAATAAGTGAACTCCATTGAGATCTATACTCGTTATATGTCAAACAATGTCTAGAGCTCAAATGTCAACAGCGACTCTACATGACTGGATTTAACTTGGTTCTAAATTAGAGTGTTCTTTTAGATCGTGTTGCTTTAGACCTCATCAAAAGGCAATCTGAAGCAATAGAAGATAATAACGGGTCAATTACACTTCCTATCACCTCAGGAAAGAGCCTTGTTTATCTTAGTTATTCAAGACTTTCTAAGGGAAAGGGAAAAAAGAAAAAGAGAGTGGCTATTTTTCCATTCAATTAAACAAAGAAGAATTGGCAGAGATCTTTTGTTCTTTTTGAAAACCTTAAGAATAAAGAAAGCAAAGTGGAGAACCCAAATTTTGGAATTGAAAAAACAGAGATCAAGTATAGTGTCAAAAAACGACTGTTTTTAATACGCCAATCACCAAATTCAGCTTTGGAAAAGACTGAACTTGGGATTGTTGATATCCAAAATTTTGTCAGCACATTTTAAATGCCCATTTATTTTGTAGATATGTATAAAATATATAAAAATTAAAAAGTAAAAATATATATAAATGAAAATGAATGAAATGATAAAAAAAAAAGAAGAAGAAGAAGATAAAATGAAGTCGAGCGCGCCAGTGCGTCCGGCCCACTTAATGACTTTCGGCCCTCTAAGTCCATCCGCCCCACCTAGCTTTGTTTCTTTCTCTATCGGCCCATCCCTTTAACAAATTTTCGTCCAGCCCATCTTTTTTATATCCTTTAGCCCATTTCTTCATTTCTTGCTCAGCCCATCTCTTTTGTAATTTCTTGGCCCATCTTAGAGCTTAGCAAGAAGAGAAGCCTGGCCCCAACTCATCTCCTCCCCCCTTCGCACGCGCTGCCCCTTCCGGAGAGCGTGCTGACCGTGACGTAAGCAGGGGGAATACTCCAGCTGTCGTCAGAGGAGAGGTGGGCGAATTGAGCAAGGAGATACCAGAAAGATTCTATCCGGCCGGCTGAGGCGCATGGATCGTGCTCGGGGAAGGGGGGTTGCATCGACCTTCGGCCATTAAAGAAAGGGAGAGCGTGAGGTGTCCAGCAAGGATGTGGCCGGCCATAGGAGGGGACCATTCTCGCTTTTCAGAGAGGAGACCGAGAGAGAGGAGGGAGGGGGGGGAGCTGGTTTTCTTCTTCTGAAGCGGAGGCCGAAGGAGGCCTCTTCTTCGGCCAGTTTCTTCTTCTTCCGGCGCCCCCGCTTGGGGGGGTTGTTCTTCTGGGCAGAGACTGAGCAACCGAGAGAGAAGACAGAGAGAGCAAGGGGTTTTTCATTCGGGGGATTTTTCCTTCTTCTGGGTTTTGGCTGGCCGAGAGAGCGGAGGTGGTTTTCAGGGTTTACTCTGTGGTTGAGGCGCTTCTTCTTCAGTTCTTGCTGCCCGAGAGACATAGGATCGGAGAGAAAGGGGGAGAGAGCGAGGGAGCAACCGAGAGAGAGACCGAACCAGGGAGAGAGAGGAAGCTCGAAAGCGTGGTCGACCGTCGCCGGCCTTCCCCAAACCAGGTAGGTCTCCCCCGACCGTGTGTGCGCTCTGTTTATTTTTCCTTTTTTAAGGATATTGGGCCAGAGCTCACGTTCGACCAGTTGGCGCGAGCTCCGATCCTGTCGATCCTTCATTGATGTTTCCTGTGTGTTCTGGTATGCCTTTAGAAGTCTAAGCCTGTTTTGGAGTCCTGGTCGAGTCGAATATACCTTCTGCTTCACTAATGCATGTTGCTGGTTCGCTGAAATGCTTGAATGAACTTCGGGTTCCTTTGGTGGGTCATGGCCGTGGTCAGATGTTGACGTTCCCATTCATGATAAATCCGAGTTATTTGTCCATGAGTTGGTCTGGAATGCTGTCTGTATGCCGAACGTTAACCTTGGTCCGAATCCGAGCCTCGAACAAGCCTGTATTCCTTTTTTCAGCTGATCCATATTAACTGTTCGACAAAGAAAACCGAGGCCAGCTCATGTTTAAACTCGAGACCAACGCTCTTTTCTTCTACATCCATTGAATCCTGGTTGTCTTGCTCATGTTGGTATGGTTATGGTGTGATTTTCGTTAAAAATAAAAAATCCATGTATCGTCAAGTCGTGGAAAGTTTTCCTGGTTCCGATTAGTGTATTAATAGGCGTCGGAGTTTGTGGCCGGTGATCGACGCCGGCTGAAGTGAGTGGCTGATGAACGGTAGTGGTTCGGAGAGGAGAGGGACGGTGGTGGTTCCGGCTGGAGTTGGTGTCTCGGTGAAGCTTCGGTGAGGAAGCATGGAGACGGGTTGCAGGCGTTCGGTCTCGATGAAGGAGAAGGCACGGCAGGTTGAAGATGAAGACAGAAGGGGCCGGGCTGAGAAATTGTTGAATGCGCTGATCAGCGGGCTGGGCTGTGTTTTTTTAAAAAGGGGAAATGGGCTGATTTACTATTCTTTCCTTTATGGGCTATTAATAGGAAATTTGTGTGGGCCTTAGGGCTGGCCTCGTCGACAGTCCAACCCGAACCGGGTCTCTTGACCCTGTCAGAGCCCTTAATAAAAAAATTCTTTAAAAAATTCCTTAAAATGTTTTTAAAAAATGCGGAAAAGTCTTTAAAAATCTAGAAAATTTTTTTTTCAGAAAATTTGAAAAAATATAGAAAATTTGGAAAGCTCTTAAAAATGCAAAAACCCAAAACTGGACAAACCTTTAGGGCTTTACAACAAGATTCTTTGTTTTATGTTGAATTTTTCTTTTTAGAAACAATATCAAATGATGGTTTGCTTTCCTTTATGATTATAATCAATTGTGCATCTCAATACTTTAGGTGTTATTTTCCTACTCTAAAATGGTTATGACAAACTTTAGATTCCTTTTGATAGGCCGTCTTGTCGTTAGTTAACACTCAATTAAGATAACTAAAAAAATGATGTTAGTCTTAGGATTAATGTAATCAATTCCTCAGGTTTAGAATTTTTGTTTGCATAAATAGTAAGATATTCTCTCGTATCTTACTGGGTTTCTATCCAACCTCAAAAGGGTTAATGGCAACTCCTTTGTTAAAATCTGCATAGGCTTAATCAATTAAAATCGTGAACGTCCAGTATTGCGTAGGGTATGAGCTTAGGAGAATCCGAGTCGATAAAAGGCCATTGGCCTGAAATTAATTATACCCCTAAACCTAACAAAACTCCCTAGTTGATGAGAAAAAGTCAAGTCACAGTAGGGATCCAATTCCATCTCTTTACAAATGTGATGACACAATGAAATAGACTTTAACCAGCCTCATTGTACTGTACACTAATAGGAGTTCTTGTTTCAATGTAGGTCCTTTAAGACATGCTTTAAAGGGGTTTCATGCAAAATAATTCTTGGGCAAGTCAATGGCAGTTTTGAGAGCAAGCAAGATTCACAATGCAGCCTCCAAAACGGAAAGTACAAACAAGACAGTGAATATGAATAGTGGTTAGATCAGTACAAATAAATTAAAATATGTAGAGGTGACCCTCGAGCTTGAGACAGCTTCCCAAGAAAAGAAAAGGTATAATTCAATTGGAGGGGGAAAGATCAGATGATTCATACGCTTTCTCTGTGGTCAGAGCTAGAACTAAAAAAGAATAACCAAGAAATGACCGCAAGATAATTTTGTCATTCCATTTACTTCGAGCATAGACGTGCTGCGCTGTCTACTTATAAATGACAATTAGGACTAATAAGTTTTGGTGATAGTGGGATCATTACTCTCTCCAGCCAAAAAGACAGAAAAGAAAAGACTGAAACACAAAGAAGGCTGAAGAAGAGAGGGCGATTTACTTTGAGCAGCAACGAGAGCTGTGGACTCATCGCTCTTGTCTTCTGGTGGTGTGACTGCGATCTCCCCCCTTATGCCTTAACTATCAACTTCTCAGACGTTAGAACTCCAAACGTTTTTGATGATTTGCAAAGTGAATTGGGCCTAACCCTCTTTTTATAAGTGCAGTGGCTTTGTATGGATGGGGTCCATATCTCAGCTATAGTCTTTTTGCCAAGGAAAGACTAAGGGCATGTTTGATAACATGGCAAACATTATCTAGTTCTAATCTTTTGTTCCCTGTAACAAAGAAAAATAGAATTTCGTTTAGTAATTTTATTTTTTACAAGAATGAATTTGGAATAGAATCAAAAAGTTACTTTTTTGTTCTAAGGAGCAACTCTAAAATCAAGCCAAATCATGTTCTTTTTTTCCTCTCTTTTTTTTCTTCTTTTCCTTTTCTCTTCTTCTTCCTCTAGCCAGTCACAAAAATATAATAAAATTATTAAAAAAATATGATACAAGTATATAATAAAAATAAAATAAATTTTAAAAAAAATATAATGAAATTATAACATAAAATTATATTAGAAATATAATAAAATTACATAATATCATATTAAGAGTATGATAAAATTTATGTAATAAGACTAAATACCCATGTGAAAATTCTTTCAATTTTGCGTGCGCACAAGATCTTCCGTAATTAGGGGAAGGGGAGGATGTGATGGAGACTTAAGTAGTACCGACACTAACACACAATACGCGACACAACACACCGACACATTGTTTCTCAAAAATTAGAGAATTTCTACACATTAGGACACAATGTTTATTAAATATATATTTTTATATATAAATGATAAATTATCATTTTTATGATTTTTAATCAAATTAATTTGATTCAAATTCACAAATAAAATAAATGATAAAAAGAGTCTAAAATAAATTCACCCTAAAAATGTTAATTCATCATTTGTTAATATCATTTATTATTTTAATTTGACAAATTCAACTCCATTCCAATAATTCATAAAACCTGGAAAAAAAACAAGCAATCCATATTCTAAACTTGCATGTTAGAGCATAACGTAAGAGAAGAGAAAAAACAAACTTGAGAGATGAATTATATGTTACTAGAAGTGAGTCAAAAAAGAAGAAGATGATACTAGGTTTTTTATTTTCCCATTTATTATTTTTATTATTTTTAATTTTTTTTCACATATTTACATTTTAAATCCTCATTTATTGAAAGTTTTTAAAATTGATCTTGTATATGTTGGAATCACGTGTCGGAATTCTAAACTCTCGTGTCAGAATTTCCGACTCAAGTGTCGATGAATGTTGAGAGAATTAATCAAGTATCGGATTTTTAGACATGTTGATCGAGTGTCGAAGAGTATCAAAAAGTGTCGAATACATATCATAGTGTCCAGACGACATGAAAGCTCTCAGAGAATGTTGATACTTCCTAAGTGGAGGAAATAAAGCCTCATATTATTATCTTTCGGCAAAGAACAGGTAAGAAAAGGATTATTACCAAAAAAAAAAAACAGGTAAGAAAAGGATATGGGCAAGAAAGTTCAAAGAGTTGATATTTTGGCGGATCACTATGATCTTCTGAAGTGGTTTTTAATAGACGAATATTAAACGTGAAGAAAACGACACTGCCCTATGTCATTCTCTGCCGTGCTTGTCCGTTTAGACTTGCAAAGCCTGCGAGGAGCGAACGATTCCTGCATTCATTGTGGCCTGTGTAATGCGTCGTAAACATGAGACTTAAACTAAAGAACGAGACACACTGTTCTCTACTTGCTGTCCCCTACAATTATAACGTGCACGTAGGGAGTCTTCTTATGTTATGTTTGACATCAGTGTTGCTGAGTGCTTGTAATGTTTGGCTGCTAGAGAGACAATCAAAGACTAGATGAAGACGATTATCAATGAGAAGTACTTGGGCGTGTCTGGTCATGGAACTCATAAGCAAACCAAGACCGGAGCACGATGGAGGCAGCCAAAGAAGGAAAGTGTGACCACGACTCCAGTTATCGTCTTCTTCTTCCTTTTGGTCGGCGGTTTGGTCTTCGCCATTTGGATCAACGCAGTAAGTAGACATGACTATTGTTAAGAGATGATTATTACTCTTTAGGCTGATTTTCCTAGAACTGATGGAGGCCACATTAATTACATTTCATTTTGCGTTTCCAGTTTCAACCTCTCTTTTCAGGTGCTTATCCATTACCATTCTTCTCCACTTCAAGACTACCAAAATTCCCATTCCAATGCACGAACAATAACCTCACTCAAACATGTCCGAGAAACTACCCCACCACTCAAAACCTGACCAAACAACATCAACACCATGCATCAACAAGGCAATGCCCATCATACTTCAAATGGATCCACGAAGATCTGCGGCCGTGGAAGGAGACCGGGATCACGAGGGACATGGTCGAGCGAGCACGCAAGACAGCGCATTTCCGGCTCGTGGTCCTCGACGGGAGGGCCTACGTTGAGAAGTACAGGCCGGCGATACAAACAAGGGACGTGTTTACCTTGTGGGGCATATTGCAACTCCTTAGGCAGTACCCCGGAAGATTGCCTGATTTGGAGCTGATGTTCAACTGCGACGATCGGCCGCTCATCCAAATGAAGGACTATCGACGCCCCAAATCAGGACCGCCGCCGTTATTCCGATATTGTGGAGATGGAGAGACGTTGGACATAGTGTTTCCAGATTGGTCCTTTTGGGGATGGTATTTCAAATTCAAATTTCGCTCGCTATATAAGAACATATCAACCAACTCTTATTTTCAAATGAAATCCTTATTATGAGAATGATGTGCTTGATACATGTATGCAGGGTGGAGACAAATATCAAGCCATGGACACATGTGTTGAAGGACATAGAAGAAGGCAATAAGAGGATTAAGTGGGAAGATAGGGTGCCCTGTGCTTATTGGAAAGGAAATCCTAATGTGGCCCCCATCCGACAAGATCTTATGAAGTGCAATGTCACAGATAAAGATGATTGGAACACCCGTTTATTTATTCAGGTAATACCTTTTGATTTATATGTAAAAACACCAAAGGAAAGGAAATCGTGTATGACGTATTGACTTAGATAAACATCACATATGAAATCCACGGACTATATATGAACTTACACGAACTTGGTGCACGTGTATGGTTAGTTGGACTTCTCTTAACACATTTTACGAGGATCAATCTCTTATGGCAGGATTGGGAGAAGCAATCCAAACAAGAATACAGGCAATCCAACCTTGAGGACCAGTGCACCCATCGGTATACATTGCAGAGTTTCAACTTGTTTTCCTTGGTAAACAGCTTTCACGAGTAACTGTTCTTGTTGGATTTTGACAGCTATAAGATATACATTGACGGGTGGGCATGGTCTGTAAGCGAGAAGTACATCCTGGCATGTGATTCTATGACCCTGTTCGTACGTCCAAATTACTATGATTTCTTCACCAGAGGAATGGTCCCCTTGCAACACTACTGGCCAATTAGGGACAACTCCAAATGCACCTCCCTCAAGTTTGCCGTGGAATGGGGCAACAATCACACCGACGAGGTTTCTCTCTCTTAACCGTCAACTCCTATTCGCATGCCAAATTTAGATTATGACTCATGTCTATTCTTGTCACTTGCAAAACAATCAATAATCAAAATTTGTTAGATGTACCGATTGTTTGATCTAATTCAAATTAATGTCAAATCGACTCATTTTCAAAACTTCCTGTTGACAAATGCATTCACTGTATCTTTTTGTGCCAGGCAAAGACTATCGCAAATGCTGGCAGTCACTTCATATTCAATGAGCTGAAGATGGAATATGTGTATGACTACATGTACCATTTGCTGAGTGAGTATGCAAGGCTATTGACATACAAGCCAAGCATACCACCAAGGGCAGTAGAGGTATGCTCAGAGACAATGGCAAGCCTGTCAAATGGGACATGCAGGAGGTTCATGGAGGAGTCCATGGTGATGTGCCCGAGAGAAGGAGCCCCGTGCACTCTCCCTCCTCCATTTGACCCTCCTTCACTCCAAGCCTTCAATGAGCAGAAGGCTCATTCCACTTGGCAAGTTGAGATGATGGAGAATGACTATTGGCAAGAAGTTAACAGCAAGGACAGGAACATGAACAAGCCCCTCTAGGAGAAGAATCCCTTTTAATAGTTTAACTTTGTTTTGACATTTTCTCGTAGTTGTTTGGGTAGGGGGAAAGGTAAAAATGAGGGGCACTTGTTTGAGATTCTATAATTTGCCTTTGAGGGTCAGTCACGGTCGGGCTTCTACTGAAAACTTACAATGTTTAGATTGTTGAAACATGGATATGGGTTTGGGCTCTCTCTCTCTCTCTCTCTCGGCAAGTGCTGTGATGGATACACTCCCTGAGACTGAGAAAGAATGACGCAATTATTCTTTAAATCCAAATAAGAACGTACAGAAGAAGCAAAATTTGCTGCTCGCTGGGATACATAGAAAGTTATAAATTCATAAATTAAGGGATTCATTCATTTAGAGAGCTCGCCCTTTGATGATGTCGATGCTCATCTCGCTAGGGTCAGTAGCTTGCAACTCCACTTGAATGCCATCTAATTCTCTCTTGAATCTGTCTTTAGAGCTCGCATATAGCATCTTACTCCTCACTCTTGATGTATCTGGCGACCTATCCCCCCGGCAAAAGAGCACAAAACAATTGTTAGAAGTCACATTTCACAGAAATAAACGAGTCGATGAATAACGTACAAAATAATGGACAAAGGAGACATGCTGTGATCATATTCAGCATGTAGAATATGCCTATGTCAGTCCGTGGTTGTCATGACCCTTCATATTATGTTCTATACCAATTGTCATGATCAGAAAAGTCATGTCTTTATAGTCAAGATTGTGCTAAATTTGTACATAATTGGTCATGACAATATCTTAAAGGTATAGCAAACATGCAATACGACACGACATTTTCCTGTTACCAGGCGATGAAGAAGATCTTGCTCTTTTGACAGTTCTCGTCGGTGATGAAGTCGAAGTCAAAGACAGCGTATCGGCACTCATCAGGGGGAATACATGCTGTGAAATCGTCGTAGGTTTCTTCAGGACTCCCGACCTTCTCCACGGTGACTTGTTGGATCTTCTCATCAATCTTGAACACGATGAACCGGTGGTTCCTCTTTGCTTTTAGCTCCAAGAACTTCAGCTTGCACTCGTCGTTCACCGCCATTCCCGATGCCGAATTCGCCTGCGAATTTGCGTCACTTAAGTGCGAATATCCAAGGTCTATATAAATCTTTTCTTTGTTTGTAGAGTGATGACATAGATGGGCCAAATGAATCGCATTCTCTGCATGCATGGGAACCAATTGTTCTTCACCAATCAACATTTTGACAGGCTCTATATGCGCAATAACTTTCACATGACTGGAAATTGTTTAACGATCAATGACGGCAACTAGATAGTGCATTTCTTTATATATTCATGCGCATGCACACTCGGGTACACTAATGAATCAAATGTAACAAACCATGTTTCTCGCAAAGCACAGCGAAAAATCTCAGCCATACAATGTCCCAGTTTTTCCACCTATTGATATTCGCCGGAACCATGCTCTCAGGAGAAACAATGAGCATCTACATCAGCCAAATTTCAAATCCGATCCACCATTGTCTCCCCAGATATGGAATGGCAAACACATTGATACCAATCATGGGATTTCCAGCCTCTAAGCAAATCCTTGAAACAAAAACACACACACACACACACACACACACACAAAAGGCGGGCATTGTGAGGGACATACCATTTTGTGCACCAAACAAGAGAGAGAAGTCCTTAGCTAGGAAGATGAAAGCAATAGAGGGTAAACTATATCAAGAATGAGATCAATCCAACCCTAGGAGGGGGAGGGAAAGGGGGAGGGGAGGAGAAGGAAGAGAAACAGACACCCTGGTTTTGGAGGTGGACATGAAGAAGGCTTTGAGTTTTGAGGAAGGAAGAAAGAGACTATAGAGGAGAGATTTTCTTGGGACAAAACAAGGGTTGCTATTCATCTCCGCCTCCCTAACCAACCATTGCCCTCTCATCACATTCCCTTGTTTGTTTGATGTTGCCACGTTGTTATTTATTTGTTTGTTTTTGTAAATGGGGTAATTTATTTTTGGCCAATCAAGTTATTTTTGGAGATTTTTGGCTTTTCTTAAATTTAGAGCATGATTAGTCACGCCTCTCCACCTCTTAATAGGCTGCGCCCATGCTTAGCAAGATCTCTCAGTTCTAATTCTTTCTCCACAAACTTCGCTAGTTCGTTAAATTTAAGCATCATGCTGATCCGATCCCCATCTCTGCATTAATGAACATGCATGGGTTAAGTAAAGAAAGGTTTTTGTCTGCCTAAATTCAAGAGTAGAATTTCTAATTTGTAACATAACCTCAATCGTTGTAGTAACACGAAAAGCTCAACGAATTTTCTTTTTCCATATGTACGAAGTCATGCATAATCCGAGTTCCAACAAAATGATGTTCGTGTTAGTGTGACACATCGAAATTACTAATCCATCCGCCAAAATTAATACTGTACACCATCTTATCCAAACCATGTTGCTCAATCGTGGCAAACTAAATCAAATAATCTCTAATACTAAGAATTCAATGTCTAGCTACAAGCTTCTTTAAGCTCTATAGGATATTCATACATGGTGACTTTTTGGATTAGTTAGCAAACCATGCAAAATTTCACGTACTATCACAGCAAAAAGTGAGGAAAATTTTCTTAAGTGGTTCTGGCCAAATCTCAGCCTATGAAAGAGTTAAGACATGATTGCAGGGTTCGCCGAATTGCTTAACCCGTCTAGGCTTTGCTTGATTCAACAAGGCCCAAGCTTGCTCGAGCCAACAAGACCCGAAGCACAAACTTACATAGATCCATACAATCAAGTTTTCTTCTTGAGCCCGGCCCTACTTAGCCCACTACCTTCATTAGAAAACATCTTTTTTAAGTCACGGAAAGGCCCGAAACAAGGACTCTGGAGCTCGGAATTTAGAATATCAAATGATCTGGTGGACTTAGTGGATCCCCATTAGTGATAAGCTGGAGTTTATATCTGTGTCTAGTCTTCGACGACCAAACCTTAAGACCAGACAAAACAATGTTAGGTTGCATAGCTTTGCATTAGTTAATCAATTCCCACCACAACCTGCTCGCTGTGGTCCTAACCATCTGTTGTCTTTTATTAACAAGAATCTGTCCCGAGAAAAAGACTCCCCCGTGAGGAATAACATTTACCCACTTTGCATTTGACTCCTCAGCATCACTCGACAGCTTTCTTGATCGATGACATTCGACCGTAATTAAGTAACTGGTCGTAGTTGCCATTACAAAATCGGAGGAGGAGACGATATGCTCAGCCCAAACCTAACCAGAATACTAAACCCAAAGTTCAGCAGGCAATCGGTTGCTTGATTGCAACCTCTCATCTTAATAAAACAAACCTAATAATAATAATAATAATAATAATGGTATACCCATTTATTGTTTTACTGTGTTTATAATAATTAATTAATTAATTAAAATCTGGCAGCATGACCAGGGTAGAGAATGGAAGTAACACCAGCATGGAGTTTTTTAAGAGAATATCCTATGCCATAAAATTGTATATTCTCGAGCAACTGAGCTTTCAACCAGTCATGTCGCTAAAGGAAGGGTGGGCGTGGGATCTCATAGCTCATTTTTTTAATCTCTCTAGATAATATAAACAAATCGATTCCCATGGCTGACAGTTTAAGCTGATGATGTGAACCGCAACGATATTTTCTAAAAGCTGACGGGACGATTCTACTGTTTGTGGGCAGATTTCTAGAAGAGCAGGTAAGTGTCAAAAGAGCGTTCATTCAAAAAATAAAAAATTCAAAAAAATCCTAAGTGTCCTCATTTTATCAAATAAAGCTTGAAATTGATTTTATTTTAAATAAGGAACTAAAGTGTTATTATTTTCTCAAATAAGGGTTTGAACTGAATTTCGTTTTAAATAAAGATCTAAAGTAATTATATTTGTTTTAAATAATAACATGACTTTCTAGCAATTAAGAGTATTTTCGTCATTTACTATTTTTTCTTAACTTTTTTCTGGTCATCTTCTTTACCATCACCGGTGGCCGGCCGACCATCGGTGAAGCACACGCAAGGCTAGGCAAGGGTTGTCCTCGACCGATCTAGCGAGGCAACCCTTGCCCTAGGGGAGGTTGCCCCTTGCGACCGTTTGTGAGGTCGGCTTGGCCCATGGTCAATGAGGACCGACCTTGCAAATGGCCACGAGGGCGGCCTCTCTCAAGGCAAGAGACAACCTTGCCTGGCCCTTGCTTAGGGCCGACAAGGGTGGTTGACCCTTGCTAGATCTTGCAAGGTCAGCCTCTCTCGCGGCTAGCGAGGGCTAACCTCACGAATGGCTATGAGGGCAGCCTCCCTCAAGGCAAGGGACAACCGCAAGGGTGGTCGATCCTTGCCAAATCTGGCAAAGTCAGTCTTTTGAGGCTGAGAGCCGCCCACGCCGGTATCGAGGCGGAGTTATTCAAATCTCTCGGCGCCTCACAAATGGCCAGGGGAGGAACCTCCTTAGGGCAAGTCCCACATGAGCGCGGCCTTGCTGGCGAGGGCCACCCTCACCTCACCTATGGTTGACCTCACAAATGGGAGTGACCTCCTTGTTGAATTGCTCATCCCTCACCTAAGAGCGACCCTCACCCAACCCTCTATGAGCATCACTAGTGACCAATCGACCATCAGCGATGATAAAGAAAATGAATCAAAAGAAAAAAGAAAAAGTGACAAATGACAAAAATACCTTTGATCGGTCAGAAAATTTAGCTAACCGATGACTAGCAAGATTAGATTTCATTTAAAATAATCATGGTCACTTCAAGCTCTTATTTAAAATAATATCAACTTCAAAATCTTATTAGAGAAAATGATAACAATTGGGGCCATTTTTTAAAATTTTCCCTTCAAAAAATTGTCAATATTTTGATTTTCGATAATTTGTTGGTATCGGTACTTTCATGAAATTATCAACTCTTCGTTGCTGTTTGCAAATAACTGAGTTTTCCTTTTCTTTTTTTAATGACATTTATTTATTTTTCTTTACAAACGGTTTAAATTTACTAACTCTTTTGTGAAGTTACTAATTTTTACTTAAGTGATTTACAAATTTTTTTTTATTAAATTACCCACTTGTCTTGATTTATCAGCCTCCGTTTGAGTTACTTATTAAAAAAAAAAATTGACTTTTTCCTCTTTGTTGAATTTACTTAACAACTCTCAATTGAGTTACTTATTGATTTTTTCCTTGGATTACAAAGTTTTCTTTGTCTAACTTGCTAATTCATTGCATTTATGAATTATTTTTTGAAAATTACCAACGTTAATCTGAGTGATTATCAATTTCAATTTTTTAACACTTACCAGAATATCCGTATTTTCAATCGCAAAACAATAAATTTTGCATTTAGGATTATTTCTCTCTTTCGGACAAACCCTGACCACTCAAAGGAGGTCGCTTTAACATGGTATCTCATCGTTTGGCGGGGATAACGGATAGACTCTAGACATTGGGGTCCACGCCAAAGCATCTTTGGAATATAAATATTTTCGTAAGTTTATTTTGACCATGTCAAAATAAGACAAAAGGTATCCCACGACAATTCAACCGTCAAGGGTGACGGCTTTCTGGTCTTTGATTATAATATTCTCTTTGAATCGTTTAGATGGTACCTTCAAGAAAAGAACATGATCGCGACCTTAGTTCGAGATATTCATTTGTACTATAAGTTAAATGATTGGGATAATTATAAAAAAAAATTATTAATTTATTGTACGGATATCAATTTAATTATAATTTTTTTAATTTGATCGATTTAATCATAAATCTTTTAACTTTGCCAATGCAGCCTTTCTGATCGATTTATATTTTTTTTATTCTTTCTTTCTTTTCTTTTCTTTTCATTTTTCAACTATGGATCAACAAGAACCTTTACCTATGGCTAGCGAGAATTTCAAGAAATCTCTTGTAAAGATTATTTACCGGTAAATAACTCTTTTTTTTAAAAGACGATAAACCTCTCTAAAATCTCTTGTAAAACAATCAAATAAAATTTTAATATGAAGTCAATGTAAGATTCATGTTTGCCAATAGAGGCATGTTTGTTAGTGCTCTTATTTTTCTATTATTTTGTTCTTTTGTTCCCCGAAAAAGAACATAAATCTATTTGATGGGATTAGTCAGTATTTCTATTCCCCAAAATATAAAATCGTTCCAAGGAATAAATTTAAAAAAAGAAACAAAAAGTTAAAAAGTAACTTCTTGTTCTCGAAAATAATTTTTGAAATAATTTTTTTTCTTTTCTTCTTCTTCCTCTTTTAATCGGTCACTGCTCACTGCCCACCGCCATCACTAGTCACCAATCACCTGCCGGCTGCCACTCCGAAGAAAAGAAAAAAAAAGAAAGAAAAAAAAAGGAAAAATCTCAAAAATTTTAAAATAAATTAAAATAAATTTTATGTCACAAAAAAATTTATGGGTCATAACAAATAAATTTCTATTCTTTTTGTATTCTGATAATAGAAATTTTATGAAATTACTAAATGCATTTTTTTACTAAAAAAATTGTTTCGGGGAATAAAAAAAATATTTATGAAAAGAAATTATTCTTTTAAAATTAATATAAGATGAGCTATGCCTACAGTGTTAGTGATCCTCACTGCACCAATAAAGATATTTATATTATCTAACGAAGAAATCTTATTACCGTCAAAACTTGTGCAAATAGAGAACATAATATGTTCTTCTCATGTTTGGGTCAATTCCAAAAAAAATTCTAAATGTTAGATCCAGTCCCAAATCCGCCCCGAACTTTTTCTAATTTCTTAAAAAATCCCAAATTTTAGATCTAGTCTAAAATCTATCTCGAACTTTTCTTCGTCCAGAAAACCCCAAATTTTAGATTTAATCTCAAATCTATCCCAACCTTTCTTTTGTCTCGAGAAAAACCCCAAGCTTTAAGTTCAATCCTAAATCTAATCCAATTTTTTTGTCAAAAAGAAAATTATCAAATTTTACTTTAGTCCTAAATTTGTCCCTATAAGCTTATGTCCAAAAGCCGTATTAGAAATCCTTAATTTTTTATATCCTAAAATGATCTTATTTTAAAAATAATTTTCTATGGCATTTTGCCATGTTAAGTTGGGACTAGACCATTGGGTATATTTAAGAACATATCAAAAATTAGTATTTTTTTAGTACAAATAGAGGGTAAAACCCAAAATTGGTATATCCGTCAATTGCCACGTGTTATCTAAATTTAACAGTAAAATTTAACGGAAAATAATGAATGGTAAATTAAAAATTAATTTTCGGTGAATTTGTCATATGTGTAACAATTTGAGATTTTTCATGATATTGACTTTTTTTTAGACAAAACAAAATTCGGGGTAGATTTGGGATTGCAATTAAAGTTTAGGGTTTTTTCTAAAATAAAATAAAAAGTTCGATGACAGATTTGGGATTGAACCTAAAATTTTGGATTTTTCTTGAGATAAAAAAAAATGCATGGTAAAATTGAAACTAAACCTAAAGTTTAGCATTTTTTTAAAATAAAAATATTATCAAATGCACCTTAAATTATTATTTTAAAATTAACATAAGATGAGCCGTGCCCACAGTATTAGTGATCCTCCCTGCACCAATAAAGATATTTATATTATTTAACGAAGAAATGTCGAAACTTGTGCAAATAGAGAATAGAATCTATGTTCTTCTCGGGTTTCGAGGACCGTCAAACTTGCAATAAGCTTCCATTTGGAAAAACACGTCTTGTCTTTCGTGAATATATATATACACACACACATATGTATGCGAAAGAGGACGATGATGACCTATGTTTTTTTTGTTCGTTTTTCATCAGATCCACAGGAACATGCTTAGAAACCCTAATGGCTTTATTAAGGGATAAGCATTCTTTGATTAGAAATATGCCATGAGGTTCACGCCAGAGACGACCCTCCTCTTTCGAGAGTCAAAGGCGGCACGTTTGCTTAGGAATGTACTTGTTCTCAAGTTATCATTCTCCCAATTAGGGTTTCGACCAAAAAAAAAAATTAGGGTTTCGTTTTGAAAAAGAAGTTATTGCATTTTCTCATTAGAAATCTCGCTTCTTGAAATATCAACAGTAACGAGACTAGACAATTCATATTTCGTGAGCATTGGTCTAGGAATACGGAGAATCCTAGACACCCCATTATCAATGAAAGTAAAGGGGATCATAATGTTAATAAATCTTGTTGTATCTTTCATCACGTGCCTCCTTATCACTCACAAAGATGATATTAGCTGCTTTTTCTAACACATAGTTTGCGATCTCATGCAGGTCACATAATATCTGCATTCTTTATAGAGATACATTTATTATAAATCCTAAAACTTATTAAATTTGTGTAATTGAGTCATTCATAAACTTTGTCCAATTTAGATAACAAAAAATACTAACTTGGCTTATTTTATTTTCTCTATTCTATATAGTGATGACGTGACGATGTCTGGTCTAAATAACTATTTTTTCTAACACACAGTTTGCAATTTCATGTGGGACATATGATATCTAGATTCTTTATAGGAATGAATTTATTATAAGTCCTAAAACTTATCAGGAAATTGAATTAAGTCATAAAACTAACAAAAAATGTAATTAAATCTTAAAACTTATTAAATTTGTGCAATTGAGCCATTCATTAACTCCATCTAATTTGGCTAACAAAAAATACTGACTTGGCTTTTTTTATTTTATTTTTTCTATTCTATGTGATGATGACGTGACAACGTATGGTCCAAATCTAACTTTTAATCAAATTTTATCTAAAACTAAATTGAGAACTAAGCTAAATTATGAGAGAGAAGGCAAGGAGGGCTTGCAAAACCCTCGCTACGAAGGTTAGCAATGGTGTGGGATGGCTAGCAGGAGTTAAGCAAGGGTTGCCGGCCCCTCCCGACAAACCCGCACTGCTTGATTTCTCACTTTTCTCTTTCTACTTTTTCTTTTTTTAAATTTAGCTCATTTTTTGTTTAATTTGAATAAAAATTAAACCAAAACGACATAAATTTTGGCAACGTCATCACCATAAAGAATAGAAAAAAAAAGTCATGTCAAGTCCAACAAAATTAATAAAATGACTCAATTACACCAATTTGATAAGTTTTAGGATTTAATTATACTTTTTTATAAAATCTCAAATGTACTTTTCCACCATCGTTAGGAAGGATTGATGATGGTGGAGGAGGATGGTAAGCAAGGGTCATGCAAGGGTTGTCACCCATGGTCAAGGCCTGCAACCCCCATTGACCATTACCCACCATTGTCGACTCTTCCCTACTAGCTCTCATCGCTTGGTTTCTCAACTCTCTCTTTTTTAGCCTATTATTTTAATTTAACTTAAATAAATTTGGATTAAAAATTAGATTTAGACCAAAACGACGTCGTATTAATTACGCTAGTATTTTTTGTTAGCTAAGTTGGACAAAATTATTAAAATGACTCGATTGCTTCAATTTGATAAGTTTTAAGGCTTGATTGTATTTTTTTATAAATTATAGTTTTTAATGTACTTTTACGAAGAGCTTTAAAATTTTTAGTAATTATTTTTTCTCTCTACACAAAGGCAATGGAGACATTCTTTACAGGTGGCGAACATGTCTTAAGGTGTCAAAGCTATGCTAGTAAGGATTTAATCATGGTAAAGTTGTTTTTGTCTTCTTCGACCTTTATGTAAGTGGGGGTGGATGGACGAATACAGAACGATAGGCACGCGACAAAAGAGTGAGTGTGAATAATACAATTAGATAATTAGTGAATGTTTTCTGACCACAGAACGATCCGTGGAATGGGCTCCACACGTGTGTTCACTTGATGCCTCGCTTGGGATCAACGCCCAGATGCAGTTCATCTGAGGGAGAAAGTTATGAAGTCGCACGTGTCGTTATGATTTCAACGCGATGCCTTCCTTGCTAAGCATATGAAAGGTTATGTTAACGATATGATTTTTAGCATTTTTATTCAAGAAAAGTTGAACCCTAATGAGACCCACCACCAAACTCATCCACCCCGATCTTTAATTTATCTTTTGTATGGTAATATATGTTTTGCATTCTCAATTTTTGTGACTTAAATTCCAGTGGAGGAAGTTCTTTTATTTGAATTGTTATATAAATGAGTTGAGAAAAATTTGAACAGAACAGATATTACTTTAGTCAAATTTGTGATGTCGTCCACAAATTTATAATTTATTGATGTGATTCCTAAATTATTCTTAAACATTTAATATGATGTTTAAATTATATAAAGATGTCATTCAATGTCGTCCATGCATTCATTGATTGACCCTCAATTACAGTCAATGCCAACCACAATTTAAAGCTGAAATCAAATTAAAATTCGGTCCAATTTTTCAACACCCAACATTTTAAAAGATTAGTGCGTTTCAACAACGAATGAGTTGTACATATAATTTACTAGTAAACTATATAATATTTTTTTAAAATGAAGATAAATAGAGCTGTGCCTACAGCATCGGTATTCTATTCACCCTGCCTAAATAAAGTGATCGATGCTAATCAAAATATAAAGAAATCCCATTAGCTGCCGTCGATTATATAAATAGGGCGTAATCTATCATCTTCTACGGGTTTGAAGACCGTCGCAATGGCTTCTGTTTGATATGCACGTCTCATCTTTCGTGAATTATAGAGAATACATATGACGAGAGGAACGTGCGTAGCAATCTACTGGCAAGATGTTTTATGTATACGACCGAAAGATGATGCTGACCTATGTTTTTGGTTCTTTGGGGTCAATCCCAGAGGAACATGCTTGGAAACCCTAATGGCTTTATTAAGATCTAAGCATCCTTTGATTAAATATATGCAATGGGGTTCACGCCGAAGACAACCCTCCACTTCAACGTTCAAATTGGGCACGTTTGCTTCGGAATAAGTCACTATTTTATGGGGCAGTAGCAGTATCTGCTTTCGAAATCCTAGTGGGGATGAATAATAACCATTCTATTTCAAAAATCATTTTCTTATCAAACATTGATTTTTTTTTTCGAATGAGTTTCTAAACGAAAATACGTGTTTAATAACAACACAAAATTTCTATTTTCGAAATAAAAATTCATTCACAAAATTTCTCCCTCCCCACTGACGGTTGGAGGCGGGAGGCCAGCGTCAAGTGAGCATCAGGAGCATGTGGACAACAGGCAATAACGAGAGCAAGTAATGAGAGTAATTTTTTTTCTTACTTTTGTTCAAGAAATAGAAAAGTATCTGATTTTTATTTCAAATCTGTTTCTGGAGTAAAATTTTATTTCAAATTTTGAAAAATGAAATTGCGTTACCAAACAGATTTTTGTTTCAAACCTGTATCAGAGAACAAAAACATAAAATAACATAAAAAATTGAGAAACAAAATGATTCTCATGTGCGTCTTAAATATGTGATGTTCCATAAACGAGCTTATCCATACTTAGCACATACTGTCCAAACTTTGTAAGGATTAGTCGGTGTGCTCGAAAAGTCCAGGGCATCTCATCACGTGGGAAAACGAAGGGGAACGGGATTATATTAATCTTATACGATCTTTCGAACTATGCTGCACGCGGCTCGCACTCCCACGCGGATGACCATGATATTCTACATTCTCTATGCACATTAAGCAAAAAGCAATGGGGACGTTCTTTACAGGTAGTGACAATTGTCTTCTGGTGTTGAAGCTTTGCTCATTAGGATTTTGATTAATGGAATTTTCCTCTGGTGTTTCTTGGACTTTTGTGCAGGGTGGTGGCCGAGGTTGGGTGAGTATACAGAACGATGGACACGTGAAACGTGACAAACGAGTGAGCAATGGGACAATTTCATGAACGTTTTCCGACCTGAGCGCGATCGAATCATCCGTGGAAATGGGCTCCAGCTCCACACGTGAATTGACTTTGATGCCCCTCGGGTCGGGTAGAAGCCCAAGACGCAATTCGTCTGAAAAGTATGTCATAAAGTCAACAGTGTCATTATGATTTCGACGTGATGCTTTCTTGCTAAGCAAATAAAAGTTACGTTATCAAATAACATCTAATTAGACGTTCGAGCAGACGGAAAAAATTATATTAGATATTTATTAATTATTTACGGGTCATTTATTATTATTTTTTTAAAGTAATATTACGAATGATTGAAAGTTTATCAACTCTACGGTGTGCTAACTATTTGTGGAATTGGGTCCACGCATTTGTTGATTGTGCCTCTCTTATTATAAACGCCGAACGTAATTTATTTGAGAAAAGTTAGAAAGTGGGCCAACATGGCATGTTCGATATGGCTTTTAGCGTACAACTGTTTTCTCAAAACTTTTAGAGCTGAAATCAAATTAAAATTTAGTCCAATTTTCTACACCCAAATTTTGAAATATATACAAAACTTTTTTTCGATGAAAAAGAAGAAGAAGAAGTAGTGTTAGTAAATTCGACATTATATTATTCATTATGGAAATAAATAAATAAACAAACAAACAAACTCTCGATATTTACGGAATGGACCTTTGGATGGGGGCATCTGCCTAATAAATTATAGAAAAAAGCCATTAAGCAATTTACCATAGTGTTGGTACTTTACTATAATGTTCTTTTATAGAAATTATCAAGATGAGAAAATAATTATAAAAAAAAAAACAGGGTAAGAAAAATCCTCCAAATAATTTGGTGCCTTTGGCGCGTTTCGCGTGCTACGGTCGAACACGTAAAATACCTTATTCGTCGCATAAGAAAAACAACAAGCAGAAGCGGCCAACACGACGACTTACATTCTTCTTCTTCTTCCTCCGAACCTCCTCCATTCAAAACTCGTTTTCGACGACTCTGCTTCGTCTCTCTCTCTCTCTCTCTCTTCCCCCCTCCTTCTGCGAACCACCGCGGAAGCGCTTCCGAGTTACCACGCGTGTATAAGACCCCGCTTTGCGTCGAAGGAGTCGGTCGCGCTCACCAACAACGTCACGCAGCGCTCGCCAACGTCACGAGCTTTGCTTTGTTTTGGCTCTCGAGAGCTCGAGTTTTCACGGTCATCAAGCTCCTTAGTCTTGAGAAAGGTCAGTTTCCGTTTGTTTAGTGGAGATTTTCATCTGGGTCTTCTTTGATTACTCGATATGTGGCGATACTTGGGGCTTATATCCATCTGGGTCTTCTTGTGATGATGGTTTTATGATGTCCGAGATCAAAAGCTTTCGAAAAGTTGAAAGCTTTGCGGTTTGTTCTTGCTTTTCTTGGAGTAATTCGTGGGATTTGCGATCGTTTACGCCGACAAAAATCTCTTCTTTTATCGGGCTTTTGGTGCTTTTTTCATGCTGTCTGGACCTGGAAAAGGAGGAGACTTTGCAGATCTTAAGCATCGTTGTCCTCATCTTTCGTGAGGCAATTTGTTCTGGAAGCAATTTTTTTGTCGGATACGAGGAAGCAGTTTCTTTGCTCTGTTTAAGTTAGCTGAAATTATGGTGAATATACGGTGATAAAGTTTATGCTCTGTTTTTTTCCTTTTCTTTCTTTTTTTTCATCAGCTGAAACTGAGGGCAAAATTTGTAAAACTGATTCGTGGCTAATTGAAGATACCAAATATTCTTATTGCCTTTTCTTTTTGGTTTCCCAGAAAGATTATGGGAGGAACTTGGATGCTTGATGAGCATCTGAATTGAATATGCTCTTCTTTCCCTCATTCAAATAATTAGCAAAACATGTGCCTTTTCAATCTTTGACTGTATCTTTCCCCTTTTTTGATTTTTCATGGTAGTCTTTTCGTTCACGGCGGTTTAGACTCTAGATGTTTTAGTTTGAATTGGATAAGTAAAAAGCAAGTTTAAAAGGAGAATCAAGCCACAACCATTGAAGCAAATTCATATCGCCTTTGCTTGGATATTTATGACTTTTCGTTTACTTTGCTTTGTGTTCGATTGAAAAGTTTGGCTTTCTGTGCATCTCATGCCTGCCTATCAAGTTACTGTACTCTTCTTTCTGTCACATTTTTTATTCTCTAATAGAGGAGATAATTTGTTTATCTCACCAATTGACGGAAGCCTTTTGTTTTAAGTTGCTTTGATGAGAGGAGTAAGCCAAGGTCTGTGAGGCAAGTGAAGTGAACGTCATGATTTTTGTTGGCTGATTGATTTACCGCTTGTTTAGGAACAACGCTTCTTTCAAGCGAAAGTTGCTCCTCCTTCTCTTTCATTTGATGTCCTTTTTTCCCCCTTTTACCTTTTCCACAATTTTATTCTCATTATAATGGCCATCATTTTTGACTGGTTTTTTAATCCCTCACAGGTATAAGTTGTATTCAGAAATTTCTGCTAGCTGCATTAAGTGGTTCTTGCTTCAATCAAGTGGTCACTTTGCTAGGTCCCATGAGTAATCTCAAGCTTGGCGTGGAGGTCGTGAGTGCACATGATCTTATTCCCAAAGATGGGCAAGATTCTTCCGGTGTTTATGTGGAGCTCCAATTTGAGGGTCAAAAATTCCGCACCACTCTGAAACAGAAAGATCTCAGTCCGGTCTGGAATGAAAACTTCTACTTCAACATCACCAACCCTGGCAACCTCCGCGACCTTACTCTTGATGCCTGTGTCTACAGCCACAATAAAACCACGGACAAGAAGTCCTTCCTCGGAAAAGTTTCCATTACTGGGACATCATTCGTGCCATTTTCAGATGCTGTCGTCCTCCATTACCCCCTCGAAAAACAAAGAATTTGGTCAAGGGTGAAGGGAGAGCTCGGTTTGAAAGTTTTCATAACAGATGATCTTTACATGAACTCCTCTAATCCACTGCCTACAATGCAATCCACCATGAATGTCGACCCACGATCAGCCGAACCAATTCGAAATGCCTTCTCTGATGAAAGAGCTGAGTCAAGGCGGACTTTCCGTCACCTTCCAAATTCGGACCGCCGAAAACAAAATGACGATGTATTTGCAGCAGGTCCCGCACCAAAACCAAACTCAGGGTCTTACGAGATGAGATCCGGACCTAGGCCTCCAAATATAGTCAACACTTATGCAGGCTCATTCCCTATGCAACCAGGGGAGTATTCTGTGAAAGAAACAAGCCCCTATCTTGGCGGTGGCCGAATTGTTGGAGGGCGAGTAATACCTGCAGACAGGCCAAACAGTACCTATGATCTTGTTGAAAAGATGCAATACCTGTTTGTTCGAGTCGTAAAAGCCCGTGATCTTCCTGCTAAGGATGTAACAGGAAGCCTCGATCCATATGTGGAAGTTAAAGTGGGGAACTATAAAGGGACTACAAAGTATTTTGAAAAGAAGCAAAACCCAGAGTGGAATGAGGTGTTTGCATTTGCAAAGGACCAGGTACAGACATCTGTGCTCGAGGTTGTAGTCATGGACAAAGATCTTGTAATGGATGACTTTGTGGGTACGGTCCGCTTGGATCTCTACGATATTCCCACTAGAGTTCCACCTGACAGCCCATTGGCTCCTGAATGGTATAGGCTTGAAGAGCAGAATGGGGAGAAGAGGAAGAGAGGGGAACTGATGCTCGCTGTTTGGTACGGCACACAGGCAGATGAAGCCTTTCCTGATGCTTGGCACTCAGACGCTAGTGCTGCAACTGATCCATCTCCAGCTATCTATGGGCATACTCGTGGCAAGGTCTACCACTCACCTAAATTGTGGTATGTGCGCGTTGTTGTAATTGAGGCACAAGATCTGCTTGTGTCGGACAAGGGCCGGTTCCCTGATGCATATGTTAAGGTACAGATAGGTAATCAGGTGTTCAAGACAAAACCAGTTCAGGCTCGGAATATGAATCCTGTATGGAGAGAGGAAATGCTGTTTGTTGCAGCCGAGCCCTTTGAAGAGCCTTTGAGTCTTACAGTTGAAGACCGTTTAGCTTCCAATAAGGAGGAAACTATCGGGAGAGTTATTGTACCACTGAGCCAAGTTCACAGGCGTGCCGATGACAAATTTGTGCGCCCCCACTGGTTCAACCTGGAAAAGTCAACATCAGCTGCCATGGATCCCGATGCAGGAAAGAAGGACAGGTTCTACAGCAGATTGCATCTGCAAGTCTGCCTTGAAGGAGGTTATCATGTGCTTGATGAGTCCACAAATTACAGCACTGACCTCAGACCAACCGCAAAGCCGCTGTGGAAGAATTCCATAGGAGTCTTGGAACTTGGGATTCTCAATGCCGATGGGCTCCACCCAATGAAGACGAAAGATGGCAAGGGTACATCAGACACTTATTGTGTAGCAAAGTATGGCCAAAAGTGGGTACGAACTAGGACCATAATCAACAGCCTGAGTCCCAAATACAATGAGCAGTACACATGGGAAGTTTATGATCCAGCAACCGTTCTAGTTGTGGGAGTTTTCGACAATAGTCAGATAAATGGAGGCTCAAGCAGCAAAGATGTTAAGATTGGGAAGATTCGGATTCGGCTTTCTACTCTCGAGACTGGTCGTGTGTATACACACTCCTATCCACTTCTAGCACTTCACTCGTCTGGGGTAAAAAAGATGGGTGAGTTACATTTGGCGATAAGATTTTCATGCACTTCACTTGTGAATATGATGTATATCTACTCTCGGCCACTTCTACCAAAGATGCACTACATAAGGCCATTGACCCCGATGCAGCAGGACTTATTGCGTCACCAAGCGGTCAACTTGGTGGCAGCTCGTCTCAGTCGGGCTGAGCCTCCCCTCAAGAGGGAAGTAGTTGAATACATGTCTGATGCACACTCTCATTTGTGGAGCATGAGGCGGAGCAAGGCGAACTTTTTTAGGCTGATGTCAGTTTTCTCTGGATTATTTGCTTTTGGGAAATGGTTTGGAGAGGTGTGCAAATGGAAAAACCCTGTGACAACCGTCCTTGTGCACATTCTCTTCGGGATGCTCGTGCTGTTTCCAGAGTTGATCTTGCCGACTGCTTTCTTGTACATGTTCGTAATAGGTCTTTGGAATTACCGGTATCGGCCTAGACATCCCCCTCATATGAACACAAGAATATCTTATGCGGAAGCTGTTCATCCAGATGAGCTCGATGAAGAATTTGACACGTTTCCGACCACTCGAAGCCCGGATGTAGTTCGATACCGCTATGATCGTTTGAGGAGTGTCGCAGGAAAGGTTCAGTCTGTGGTAGGTGACCTTGCAAGCCAAGGCGAGAGAATCCAAGCACTGTTGAGCTGGCGAGACCCTCGCGCTACAGTCATCTTCTTGCTACTTTGTCTCGTGGTAGCAATCGTGTTGTATGCAACACCTTTCCAGGTTGTGGCTCTTAGTTCCGGGGCTTATGTCATGAGGCACCCTAGGTTACGACATAGGGTGCCCTCTGCGCCTATCAATTTCTTCAAGCGACTGCCTGCTCAAACAGACAGTATGTTGTAGATAGATGTTTGGTTTTGGACTCTGAGATCTTTTCCTTCATTGGAACAACTGTTCTGCTCAGTTTTTCCTCCCAAACTATGCAGTGATGTGTAAGTGCTTCTTGTGTTTCTGTGAATTCTTGTTTGATTGTTCCAGCTCTGTAATTATACTGGCACTGTTGCAAACAAGTCAATTATAACGTGTTTATACGACATCCCTTGGAAAAAAAAAGGTCTTGTGCTCCCTCTGATCCCCTGTAGTTTGTTCCCTTGATTTTGTTTTTAGTCGATAATGGCAGAACTTATATTTCTTTTCTGCATTTAAGGGCTCGCCCCTGGCAGAAAGATCGTTTTCATCTACTTGACCAAGGAAACAGAAGAGTTGGATTGGTGAATGAAGTGGGATAATTTGGTTCCTAATGATTTATCTGGCATTATACTTATTTAACGGAATGCCAAAACGTCATGAAAGTGGAAATAGCATCGTTCTTTCTTTTATATAGAGAGATGAAGCAGTGTATAGCTGCTTGAATCCTTTGAGAAGCCGAGAAATAGAAGATCGGTGATACTAAAACAAGCTCGTCGTTTCGTGCTTGATGATTCCTACTCTTCATGTTCTGATACTGATGGTTTGGTGTGAATTAGTTACTTTGGTGGCAAGCTTTCATATAGAAACGAAGCAGTGAATAGCTGTACTTTACAGTGAATTTGCAGAGCCATTGCTTGGTCTTTCGCTAACTTCGGTTTATTAAGAACATAATCATTTCGGAGCGAGGTGAATGCATTGAGTTGATCATCAGAGCAAGCTACAGGCAAATCGGAGTTCCGGGAATTCTCAATGATCCTGCCGTGCTCTTGCTTCGCCCTTCCCTTGGATTAATTCGATGAACTCGATGGTCGATTCCCCTGTTAGATCCTCCGTAAGTTGAATGTAGAGAAACTTCCTTCCGTATGAAACTGCTGTTGCAGCTAGTGAGAATTCAAATATGTGCAGGTAGGTGTTCTTCTGTGGGACCATGCCGTGCATCTCCTACCTATCTAAACCCTGCTTCCTGGCTAATCTGGCTTAATTCCTCCCCGACCACAGTAGGGTCTTGAGCCCCCTCTACCTTCGGCTGTTTCTTGAACTTTCTTCCTGGCTAATTTATCCCATTCAGATGGCCCGTCACCATTGCTGCCTTTTTCAAAGCTGTCAAGAGACAGTGCAGGTTTGATCAAACAAAATACGAGAGGCGAGCACTAGTAGGTTGGTTTGACACCTTAAATTTCAACGATCTGGTTTGTCAATTATTACATAGAAAATTAGATATTGATTTTGGCCATAAACGAAAAAATATCAATTAAAAATATATATAAATATTAAGAGCATTTGCATTCAAGTTGGACCGAGGGGAGATGAACTCGCAAGGAAAGGATCAGAGCTCGATTAGACTAAACACCTGGCCGAATCCTTAAGGTGAGAAAATTATCGATTTGAGCAAACTTAGAGAGCAATTCAACCCGGTATAAAGGGCAATATATTTATTAAATTAAAATTGAATATCTTCATGGGTCCGTGAGCCGCAAGGAAACGTGGACAGGTATATAGATATTTAATTTTTTAAATAAATATATTGTCTATATATATAAAAGGACCTAATGACTGACGATTTACGCGCGCGTTCTCCTTCCTCGCGCTGCAAAACGCCGGCCTCGACCTCCGCAGATTCGAGGGAAGACCGGTCACCCTCTCCGGCGATATCCGGCGGAAGCCCGATCCTCCAGATCGCCGCCCCGACGTGCCAGCCGGCGACTCCGAACCGACGCCCCGATCACGGCGGCATACCACCCCCCCCCAACCCAAAAAAAAAGCTCGGCCCATCGCCGCCTCGCCAGACGACCACTGGAGGACCCTCGCCTTGTATCCTGCGAAGCCTCGTCTCTCGCTTTCCGGTGATCCGGCGACTTTGGAGGAACTTCCGGCCCTCGTACCACCGCAAGCCGGTTGTCTACTGCACTCGGTTTCCCCTGCTTTTGGAAACCCCGTCGTTGCTCTTCCCGCCGGACGCCGCGTCCGCGGGCCTCTCGCCGTCATCGACTAACCTGCAAGCGGCGATGGGGTTGCCTTCGCGTAGAAGCGAGAAAGAGACAACCTTTTCTTCGGAGGGGAACCGAATCCGAAATCCAAGCAGTAGAAGAAGGGAAAGATATTCAGAATCGGAGTCCGAAAGCAGACGGGTTATTACAGAGGAAGATATCGAGGCGTACATAGTGAACAGGGCTCAGAAGATGGCCACGCGCGTTGCCAAGAAGTTGAAGTCACGGTCTGGTTATTCCAATGCATCGAATCCTTTCGGCGATCCAAACCTCGATGAGATGTTTGTGTGGAAGAAGAAGATTGAGCGGGATGTCGCCCGGGGTGCAGGTCTCGACACGTTCTCCATCCAAGCAGAGAAGAAGAGGCAGAGAGAAAGAATGGCAGAGATTGAGAAGGCGAAGAAGAGTAGGGAAGAAGCAGCGCTCAAAAAGGCTTGGCACGAGGAGAAAATGGCAATGGAAGCCAGAGAGCGTGCTCTAGCAGAGTTTCGAGACCGGGAGAAGAAAGATGAGGAGTTTCATTTCCATCAGAGCAAAGTCGGGTCGGAGATCAGATTGTGCGAAGGCCGTCCGAAAGCAATCGATATTCTATCTAAGCACCTCAACGATTCAGATGATCCGGATATCGAATTGAACGAGCCTTTCGTCGTCTTTGATGGGTTGACAGTGAAAGAAATGGAAGAGCTTCGCGGTGACATCAAAATGCATCTTGAATTCGACACGGAGACGTCAGCCCATGTGGAGTACTGGAAGGCACTCCTAGTGGTTTGTGAATGGGAGCTGGCGGAAGCCAAGAAGAAGGAGGCACTCAACCGAGCTAGAGCGTGCGGGGAGGAGCCTCCTGCCGAGTTGCTTGCAGAAGAAAGGGGCGTGCATCCCAGTACCGAAGCAGATGTGAGGGTGTATCTGCATGAGAAGACCTGGCGGGAATTGGAGGATATTCATGCTGGTGTCGAGACTCGGCTGCGTTCTGGCACGGCTAAGGTCGTGGAGTTCTGGGAGGTTATGCTCAGACGCATCCCCATATACAAGGCGAAGGCTTTCTTGAAAGAATTTCGTGAGAACACGTTGTGTAAGCATCTTCGACGTCTGGAGCAGCTCGTTAAAAAACCAGAAACTGCTGATGTCCTTGGTCCTACGCGAGAAGAAGGCAAGCCTGATGATGAAGGATCAATGTCCCCAGAACCCTTTCCCAGAGGAGAGATGATGGGGTCAGAAGAGGAGGGGGGATCATTTTCTCCGCAGCTGCTGCATGGTGATGAAACTGAAGGTGCTGTAGACCCCGAAGAGGACAGGGCTGCATTGGAACGGAAAAGAATGGAGGTACAAGTGGGAGCCATGAAGGAAGGTGATGCAGTTCTTGGCCCTAGTGCGGAGATGAATCTGGACTCACAGGTTTATCGGTGGCAAGATAAGTATCGACCGAGGAAACCTAAGTATTTCAACCGCATCCACACTGGATATGAGTGGAATAAGTACAATCGAATGCATTACGATCACGACAATCCACCTCCAAAGATCGTGCAAGGGTATAAGTTTGATATCTTTTACCCTGACCTTGTCGACAAAACCAAGGCCCCAACGATCGAGATCAAAATGGATGGAAATAGCACTGAGACGTGTATCATCCGGTTCCACGCTGGGCCCCCATACGAGGACATTGCTTTTAGGATTGTGTCGAAAGAATGGGAATGTTCACGCAAGAAGGGATTCAGATGCACTTTTGAAGGAGGGATTTTGCGTGTTCATTTCAACTTCAAACGGTATTACTACCGTCGATGAACAGATTTTTCTTTTCCTGTGGGAACTGGAAGCGAGGACACTTACTACTGGTTTTGAATCATCTCTGACAACACTGGGCATCGCCGGTGGGATGCAGATTCTAGTTCCTGCCGGCATTCTTATGGAACTTTTGTTGCAGACTGTTTGAATTCAAATATGTGCAGATAGGTGATATGAACTAAATACTTAAATGATGAACGATATTAGTGTTTTGCTCTGGGACTGTATGCCATGTATCTTCTACCTTTTCAAACCCTGCTTCCTGGCCAATTTGGCTTTAATTCCAGCCGGTATTCTTGTTTCTCGTCTTGTTATATTTTGGTAAAGGTTTATACGCAATCTTGAATCTATTTACTGTAAAAGACTGGTTTCCTGGTTTTAAGTCTAACCATCAAATGAGTCGGTCACATGAACATATCGTGAGGTTGGTTTTTGCCGAGCAAGGATTGGAATATCATACATACTCCTTTTCTTTTGACTTGATTTGAACGATGTACCCAGAAAAGGGCCAATTTAGATACAACTACAAAGCTAGAACTGAAGGTGAACTCTCATTGTTTCGAAGTGATATGGTGATGGAGAAGAGTGAATACTGCTTGATTCTTCCTTCTGTTAGGAGACTCGTTTCTTCCCCTCCACCTTTCAGTTCCTTTAGATTTTTAAGTTGCTATAAATTCAATGTGACGAGCTTTTGATTTTTAATCCTTTAATTAATAACTTTGTAAATCATTTCAATTCATCAACCAGTGTGCCATTTTATTTTATTTTTTGGTCCATGAGACTCCGTCAACAGTATGATCATAACTTTGACATTTTAATAAATAAAAAAAAAACATCAACCACAGTAACTGAGTTGGAGTAAAACCAAGACAGGAAAACAAGATTGAAATGGATACATACGCACGGCATCATCTTCTGGCATACCGTGGACGCGAAGAACCCCAAAAGGGACTGGTTCTTGTAATGGCACTCATTCGTCAGACCAGTAAATATCAAGCTCACCCCTGTCATGGCTTGGCACTCCTAATGCCTTCCACACAGCTTTGGAGGCATCGACAATGTTGTTGCGGCATGGAGGTTGGTAATCGTGAGCAGGATCGCATCCCTTGGAAGAGTCGCACTCATCCACAACCATGGCCTTGACACTTATTCCGTTGGCATAGATAGTAATATTTTCAAAGCACCTGTGCCTGCGGTTGAACCACCCCGTCGACAGCGCCACCACTGGAGTATTATCCAAATGGTACTTCTTATCACACTCGGATGGCCCACCGCCATCACCACCCTTTTCAAAGCTGTTGAGAGTTAGTGTAGCTTTCGTTCGATGGGAAACGGGAGGCGAGCGCTCGTAGGTTGTGTAGAGACGGCCTTCTTTGCAGCATTCGGAATCATTTTCGGGGTTGCATTTTTGGGAGGAGGCTTTCTTCCCCTTGACCTCCCGCTTGGTTTGCAAGTTTGAGCGTCAACACCCAAGTGATTTGAACCGAGAAACAAAACGGTGAGAATGAAAATATTTGAGCAAACTTGTTTCTTCATCTTCAGTTTTTGTATCTTTACTCTGTGGAAATGTACCAGGCAATGGTCTGGTGAAGGTGGTGTTTGATTCTGGTTGGCCTTCTATATATAGATTGGATCTGTAAGTTGGCTGTCATTTTCTGCGGATTCATCGAATATGTGTTCGTCTTTTGTTATTTTTAACCTTGTTAACAATGAATCGGGCGGTGAAACAAAGGAAAGAAATCAAAAAAATCACAAGAGAAACCTAAATACAAGATAAGAGTCCAAAATACTCGATTATTTCACCTTGTGCTGGCCATGCCGTAGTTTTTGTTCATGGCTGAACTTTTCCATTTTCTTCTTTGTCGGATAGGTCATCTCCATCTGACGAACTTGATCCTTATGAAATTTTACAGCAGAAAATTCAGGTTTCAAAATATGCTTCTTCATATTTTCATAAGTAAGGCTAACTTTAAAATGTTACTGGACACATGCTTAATTATTTGGACCTGAACCTTTATCTGATGTTACTCATTGATACTTGGGCTTTCTGTTTATGTATCAAGTCTTCCAAGATGCAACTATATAGGATTGGTATGATGCACGCAATGACGACCAAAGCTGAGGCTTCAATTTTCAGAAAAGATAAAAGAAAGCTGGGCTCCTTTTCAAGATTCAGCCTTTAGCATTCGACTTATCCACGGTTGTATACAAGTTAATGAGAAAAAAGACCTAATGAACCAGTCCTTACATCTGTTGGCAGAATCGTTGAGAAACATCAGTATGGCAAAGTCATGGGAAGGTGACTGTCATTTCTCAAAAAGATGACAGGAAGACTGCACTCATCTAATATGGACTTCGATCCCTCCGAGGATCGTTTGCAAGAGCACCTGAGCTTAAAGCCAGAACTGAAGCTGCAATTTTTGTTGGATATAATTCATCAATTCCATATATAAGAGAACAACAAGGACTTAAACCATGAGATGCTTTTCACCAGGCGACTCGATGCAATGTTCCATCCTCTTGAACTCTGCTTTTGTGCCTGGCTAGAAATAAGAGCTTCTCAAGGTCCTTTTTCCTCAGCAGGGTTCATCGGCACATGCTTTATTAGTATTTTGTACATTGAATACGTTTGGATCATCGGAAGCAAGTTTTTTCGGGTATATGAAAGCTCAAGGACCAATATCCTGTTTTACAGCAGAAGAGTCGTTTCCTCCAAACTGAATTGTAATTGGCAATTGATTCAAACGAAGGTGATGTTACGTCTATGGACTTTGCATAGAGATTGAATCGCTTACATAGCTGTCCTTACCTACCTCATGACAAAAGAATGAGACATTGTCATTTAATAAAGCATACATAACAACATAATGTACATACCACCCCATGTGGTGGCTCCGCTGGCTTTGGGCCTTCCCCCCCTACCGAAGGGGAGGGGTTCAAATCCCAGCGGAGTCATTTGTGGACTTATCCTGGTGGCACGTGCTTGGTGGTCGCACGTGTCGCCCCCAGGGTTTACTTCCCGGCTGCCGGCCGTGCGGGGGTTCCCTGGGTTATCAAAAAAAAAAAAAAAAAAAAAAAAAACATAATGTACAGAAACAAGGAAGACGGGTTTAAATCAATATTGTGAACAAAGGAGACGAGACCATGTGAACAGAAGATTCTTGGTGATTTCACCATGCTCCTTTATCAGTTCTCACTTTATAATCAGTTGGCCTGATTAATCTTTGCTGGATGCCCTTGGTTAACTCGGTTAAAAGATTCTTGATTCTTAATTGGATTTATGACAGCATTTTCAGAATGCAAGATAAGTATTGACGTGCATATAAGAGAAGCGAGCTCAATATAACAGTGGACAACATATGTTTGTCTCAATTCACTTTGTATGGGATTGGCTTCAATAGGGTAAATTTTCTGTTGAGACAATGTGTCTTGGCTCTTCATCAAATGGTTTTGTGAATTTTTTGAAATGAAGTGAAAGACCTTTTTTCTTTGATTCTGAAGGTTACAGCATGAAGATTCTGCCTTATTTCCTTGCTCATCTTATTCGAGAGCATCTTCGAAACAATGAGAAACAACAAAGGCATCAAGCCACAAATCTGCCACAGCATCAATGACGAAGATACAATGCCAGAGCAAGACAGGTCCTGATACTGTGGCATTGTTATTTCTTGGAAAAACGGCAACAACAAATGAATTGTTTGGTTCTATGTCCCTCCAAAGATCATGTAGACGAAGAATATAGCCGAAAACAAAAGCCAAAGATGAATCTTCGTCGGACGTGATTGATGAAGTTGACTTGACTTTTTTGTAGGTGTAGTTTAGGATCCTGGGACGGCAAACTCTTTCCTGTCTTGCGAAATTTGTGAAACTGTACTGTGGCCTTGCTACTGCATCCATCAATTGCAGACACACCATCAAGGAAGCGCATTGAAGGATATGGAAGCATGTGTCCAGATTTTCTACGCTCGGTTTCTCCTCTCTGAAGTTACACATTAATGTTTCTTCCCTGCACTGACAGGGAAACTTTGAAATCCTGAAGTATTGCTAAAATCGATGAAGTTGCGTCAATTCAAAGTACAGAACAGTGACTGATCATTAGATCCGTAGATCTAGAGAAGTCTGCGACCTTCACCTATACTTAAGCAAATGAAAGGTCGCAGGGAAATTTTTTGAGGTGCATCGTTCAGTGAAACTTTAATAACATTACTCTAACATTTAGTAAGAAAGAGAATGGAAAGTGATTTGAGGGGGAAAAGTGTGATGGCAGACAATCACCTAAAGGGGTGTGAATGGGTAACCTCAATAAATTTGACAAAATATTATGGAATTATAAGCGTCGAGTTTGAAATAAGTAAAGCGTTAACATTATTACTCTAAATTGCAGTGAGAAAGACTGCAAATTGATTTGGAAGGGAAAAGTGTGGTGACTAACAATATTACCCTCAAATTGGCACATATATGATAATATTAACTGAAATCAACCAAAAGTAAATTTATCATAGGTATATCAATTTGGGATTTTCGAAAGTTAAAAAATTAATTTGAGATATATTTATAATAAATATACTAATTTGGATTTTTTGGTGTTATCAATCCAATTGTCAAAACACATCCTCACCTCGTAAAAGCACATTTACTCAAAAGTTTTTTTTTTTTTTTTTTCACGAACTCATGGACCCATGGCTTCTCTGAGAAAAGCCCACATTTTCGGGCAGACTGGATATGTTCCCGCATCAACCTCAAAGGAAAAAAAAAAACAAAGATAAAGTAAAACTTTAACATATAAATACAATTGTTCAAAAATTTTCCCAAGTAACTGAACTAAAAAAAATCAAGTCGGGATTTCTCGTGGGTGCAAAAATTAAGTCAATAGGACATCAACCCGAAAACTTTTGATCGTTCAAAGTTTTGGCCAAATTTGTATAATTACACATGAATATGATTTTTCAAAAATTCTCCCAATTTGATGAATTAAAATACCAAGTCATAGTTTTCCATAGGTGCAAAAATCTAGCCAATGAGATGTTTGATGAAAAAGTCATGGCTAGTCAAAGTTTGCTTAGATTCGTGGCAAAACTTTTCAATTTTTTTTTAATTCAATGAATTGAAAACATTGAGTTATAGCCTTCCCTAAATGCAAACATCAAGTTAAAGAACATGTGATGGAAAAGTTATGCCTAATTAAAAATTTTCAAAAATTTGATGAATTGAAAATATCGTGAAAAAATTGAGTCATTGGAGCATTAGATAGAAAACTTATGTCCAATCAAAATTGGGTCGAATATGTCCAAAAAACAAGTGAAATGAGATTTTTCAAAATTTGATGAATTCATAACATTGAGTCACGAGAAAAATGTAGTCAATGATACGTGGCAAAATGTTATAGTTGTCAGCCACTATTGTTGCCAGGAATCAAACCTGACACAATGTACCACATTATTTTAACACGCTCTAGCATAAACCACTATTGTCCTTTCTAGGACATATTGAAGATGCACATAAATACATCTAAGCCAATGGGATGTTCGGACTAAAAAATAAATAAATAATGACTTTTACGTCATTCTTCCAATTGACTTCATTTCTTATCTCTCCAGAGTTGTGACTTGACACTTAAAATGGCATCATGATATATTCAAAAGTTAATCCTTCTTTCCATTGACTCAATTTTTGAACCTATGGACTTTTCATAGATGTTTTTTTGGTAATGTTAGGGACTTTTCATAGATTGTAGGTGCAAAAATCGAGTTTTTCATGCCTAGAACAATACGGCCGCCAAGAGTCCAATGGACGATCAATCATGCACGTACTAAAGAAAACCGAATTTCCATAAGGAAGTGCCCGCAAGATCTGTGGGAATTGTTGCCTTGCGTTATCTTTAGTAAAATGTTCATATGCAATCGCAAGTAAGATAAGATTTCAATGTATGTCTTATTAAAAATGTATACCCAATTAAAGTTGGGCAAATTTGTCTAAAACACACATGAATATGATTCTTCAAAAAAAATTTCCTATTTGATAAATTCAAATATTCGAGTCACGGGCTCCCTAAGTGCGAAAGTTGAGTTAATGAGACGTCAGACAAAAGAATTCTTTAAAAAAAATTACTTGTGATTGCTATAAAATTCTGCGCTGCAACTTTAAGCTGTAAAGATGCTAAAACCAAGTTTATAACTTCCACCATTAAGGATGTTTTCCTTGAAACAGTGAAGAGAGATAATTACTAATAGGAAGAGAGAGATGCCGATAGCTCACTACTTTTGCCTATATCATTTGAACTGTGTCATTTCAAGCAACAGAATACAGAACACATGGTGTAGATCTACAACAGCAACAGAATACAGAACACGTCTAGTAGATCTACAACCAATCTCCAGGCCACAAAAAGGGGCCAACCTTGAATCAATTGGGCAGGCTCAAGCCGAGCCTCAGAATGCCTCTGTTCAGTCTTTTTTCCCTGGCAGACAGCTCAAGAGCAGAAACCAAAATGTTCCAAGCTCCATGCTCTTAGGAGGTTAACATCATATGTTAGGCAACATTGGTCGGTCCATTTATAGGATCCAGCTATATAGAACACAGAACCACAAACTTTTTAGGAGCCAATCATAGATTGTACACAAAACAGCAGCCAGAAAAAGAAAACCGGGAAGAACACGGAAAAGTTTTCAAGTTGAGGCTACAAAAAGTATCGGTATCTCACCGGTTCACAAAATCAATGTATCACGACACGTACATGAGGACTAGGTCAGCTGCTATACCATCATACTCGAAGAGGTCAAATCTTTGCGACACCAGAAGAGCGAGATATATACATGATCAATGTGCCTATGCCACTTAAACTGTCATCCCCGCATCAGATCAATGTCCACATGATCATGAATGTCCAGTGACTGGGAATCAGGCCAAACACCCATAGAAACTGGAGTTAGGTTTTGAGTTGGTGGTGCAGTTGATGCCGTTTGCATGGCGCGAGCTTTTGAACCTTCCCCTTTCCGGTGCTTGGTTCTCGAACTTCCCCATGAAAAGCTCCCCACTATTACCTGCAGCTAACAGCTATTAGTCAAGTAGAGAATATTCTTTCTGAGTCGGGCACAACCAGACGGACAAAATTTAGTACATTCAAAGTTCCGACGACTCCTTTAGGAGATCTCACATGATTGGATTGCTAAGATGGTCGCCATAGTTTCCATTCTAAAAGTATTGCTTTGAGAAAACATTGCCAATTCTGTTGAGAGAAGCACTAGGCCTCCATATCAATATCGTATTATCAACCTCAGTCTAGATCAAAGTCTAAGAACTGCAGCATATGAAAAGATCAACAAAACACGTGCAATTCATGAAGCAAGCAGAAGTTTTACCTGAACTGGACTTGCAGCTATGAGCATTCCCCCAACTCCTCCACCAATGACACGACCATCTGGGCTGGCAAGAGAGATGCTAAGACCACCCATCCTATTTCGAGAACCACCATCCTCTGTAAGCAAGAAAGAACCAGAAAGACACAAAATTTCTAAACGTCCCTGCAGATGTCAAAGAGAGCGTATATTAGCTGCCATTTTGTTAATGATTGAACTGAAACTTCATGTGGATCCTTCCATCAGAAAGAAAGAAAGAAGGAATGAATATGAATAGCTGCTCGAACCTCATATGTGATGGTGCCACCAGAACTAGAAGGCTGACGTAGAGTGACAGTATTTACAGCACCATTGGCAGACAAGACACATACAGCTTTTGACCCTTGCTGTGAAAAAGATGTTATTTTCGCAGCTACATCCTACAACAGAATGAAAGGAACTTGCTAAAAGAACTTCTCACTAAAAGAAATCACAATCTTCAGTGGCCAATACGAATGGCAAAAATTATATACTGATAGAATTCAATGCTATGGATGCAAAGAGGATGACCACAATGTAAAGTTTCAAGCACAACGTGGATGCTCATTGTCCTTGACTTTGTATTCAATTTGAGAAAGACTTCTTTATCAAGCAAAGGTAAACTGAAAATACGAATTCAAATTTTCATGCTCTTTAAGGAAAAGCCGTTCTGGAATGGAGTACACATTTAACATATGGCAAATAAAGTTTCTTTAATATTTGGAAAGATTTGATATTTTATTTTAACATTGAATATTTAAATTCCCTGTTCATGATTTTTCCAATTCTAGAAGAACTTGCATAGAAGAACATTTTGCATAAAGCACAGTGGGATAAAAAGCAAAGCAGGAAGCTCAGGACACAACATTGTATTATTTTCCAGTAATTCTATCCAAAATTTTAAAAAGCATTGGCATAGTAGTTACAAGCTGCAGTCCTTTAGAGATTCTTTTTTATGCAAATTGCAGTGAGCTGATACAAAAAATGCCCCAATTCCAAATAACTAATACCAGATCTTGCCAGCAACAAATTACAAAAAAATAATTGTATCTAAATATTCAACCTGAGATATATCGTTTGGCTTCAAATTACATGTTAATGAGAGAGAATAGAGAGAATAGAGATTGGTTAAAGCAGATCACATACTTCTCCAACTGCGACATTGATTATATGGGGAGTAAAACCCATTCCAGCTGAACCAGACAGTAGTTCACCTGGCAAAAATATCATTATAAAGTAAATCATTGAAAAATTTTAAATTGACTTGACGCAAAATTAACATGAAACAGTGAGCCTAACTTTGCTTCTCCTTTAAACAGAAGGCAAGATATCCTTATGTTGGAAGGAAAAATTGATCAAAATAAAATGGCTTAGCAATTGAACTAAAGATGAACACTAAAGCTCTAAACTAAGGCTCAAAAGATATTCGCTTCTCTCATCCTCTCCTCTCACTTAATAGATCAACAAATTGGCTTCTCTCATCCTCTCCCTCTCACTTAACAGATCAGACATCTCAAATACCAACATTAGTCCAAAATATAACGATGACAAAGTAAGGTTGGCATTAGACCTTAATCGGGTTTGAAAACGAATATAGTGTGATGAAATGACTGCTCAGAAGACAAGTAGAGTACATTAGAGAAACGCCATTGCCAAGATAGACTAGATATGGCCTAATTGTCTCAAAATAAATATGAAAACTAAACCGATTACATATGTTCAGACATCAACCAGTGTCCCAGTTCATTGTCAAAGAACATTATTAAGTTAACCTTTTCCCCTCCAATACAGATTACTCCTATTCCATGTTAGCTTTATAAATCTTGTCAAAGCTTTCTTTTCAAGCTCTTATCTTTAGAAAGAAACGTTGATATTGAAATTGAACCAATCAAAGTTGGATTCAGAAAAACGGTTCACCAACGCTTAAATCGTCCAAAGTCAATTCAAGGCAGAATAAGAACACATACTTTGGCTTGAGGCAGCACAAAATCATCTAACAAAATTGACCTATTTACTTCCCAAAAGCAATTAGACCCAGAAAACTCACCTGCGGAAGCTAACTGTTGCTTCCTGCCAGAACCCGGAGGCCGGCCCCTGCCACGCCTCGGCGTGGATGATTGTCCTGGAGGAGAGACCGCCGTGGACGATAATGCCAGAGACACGGTCCCTTCAGGACCGTACTTCCTTGGTCGGCCACGCTTCCTTTTCACCGGCTCACCTGGTGGAGGTGCCACAACCGCCGGCGCCCCAGCACTAACTTCATGAGTCGGCATTGTCGAAGTCTCCGCTGCCAATGGAGATCCCAAAGAACCACCTCCAAAATTGCTTGGAAAAGGCATACTTGCATTTGTTAACGGGTGAATTCCATGTGAACCATGGAATAATGATTGTGCTCCAGATGCACCTCTTTGAGTGAAATAAGAGGCTGACATTGCATCTCTCCGATCCATGCATCTACTTTGGTAATGTACAATAAAGGGCACTCAGGAAGGCAATCACTCTTTTTCTTCCTCCGATAAAACACTGAAAACTTTCTTTTTAGCTCCAATAACACTTGAAGGCACAGTAGGCCAAAAACATGAAGAATTCTTGAAACCAAGCTTCAAATCTTAAAAGTTACTGGCAATGCAAAAAGGGAAGCAGCATCAGGTATGAGAGTATGAACTTCGTATATCTTCAAAACACGCACAAGCTCTTGAGTGGAGCATTGACAGAGTGAACAGACGAATAGCAGATCAAGATCACAGAAATAAACAAACAAGCAACCGAAAGTACGAAAGAAGGAAAGAAGGCGAGTACAATTGGACGAGAGGGGAAAAAGCCTTGAAGCTCTAAAAGGCTTAGAACAGAAAGACAAAAAGGTGTGGATGTGTTAACAGCTTACCAAACAAAAAGAAACAACAAAAAGTCTTCACGAGCAAGATAAAAAAGAGAGAGAGGAGAGACTCAAACAAGGTCCACACTTTCACCAACCCATTCTACAATCTTCAACACCAAGCATCCTCACGGCCATACCAAGAAAACCCAGAAATCTTCAAGACAAAAGGAATGCAAATTCAACGACAAACCCAGGGCAAGGCCACTGACAATCTTGAAACCCCCTCTAATAAAAGACAGAACTTTGAAGATGAGAGAGAGAGAGAGAGAGAGAGAGAGAGAGGCAAATGCAGCCCGTGAGTGGAGCTTAAAGACCTGCTGAGAGGAGCTAAGAAGAAACCGCTGTTGAAACGACAAGCCCCCTCTCCTACTGTTAAAGCAGGTCCTTATCACAATGCAAATTTCTAGGACACCAGAGCTCGATCTCTCGCTATCCCTATCTCTACCTCTGCTCTCGGCAAAGCAGATTTTATCACGTTCTTCTCTCTCATCCGGGGTGAGTGATGATGCTTTGCTCAAACCAAGACCGGCCTCTGAGAGAGAGGAGAGAGAGAGAGGAGAAACAAACAAAAGAACTTGAACAGAAAAGAGCCTGCTGCTCATGGCGTACTAATAGATATGCATCGTCTTTTCTAAGCTTGACAGCACGTATGAATGTGTGACTCTGTTTTCGAGCTGATCCAATGACATGCCAAGGCCCCCATTCGCACGCGCGTCGCGAGGCGCGTGGAGGGACATCGGTCAACGCTGCGATCGAGGACATTACCGAAACGGCATTTCGGGTCAATCGAGGATTAACAAATTATTTTTGTCTGGGTCAACGGGGTCTCCAAATTCACCTCAACGTCCTCTATGGAAATCTGAATGGCTTTTACGGGTCAACAGGGCCTTAAAGGCAGAATTTGGAATTGGAAAATCGGACCGAACCGATGGAAATTTGTTTGGTTTCAGATTTCAAACTACGTAGGATAGGTTAAAATATATTTCGACAGATAAATTTTAAGTTCTAAATAAATGAAACTCAGAACTTGAAATATGTAACTAAAATAAGTTTTTATATTTTTCTTAATTTATATTTTCATAAAATCTTGTGGTGTTATGTAACATCTTATGATGAATGTATTAAATTAAATCACTAATTTGAGATTCTATTTTATGATCGAGATTTTGTGTGTCTAAATGTAAATTGTAGTTAGCCGATTAATAGTAAGTGACTATCATTAAAGGTAATAATTTGTTATAATTGTTTGATTAATAATAAAAGTGGAATTTGACTAGATCGTGAAATCAATCTTGAAATTATGACATAGTAGGTTTCATGTTCCAAAAATTGAGGAATATGTTCTAACCAATATGTTCTTAGTTTCACATGGAACCTGTACAAATTCTGAATCCACTCACCTTTAATAGCTTTGGGGATAAAGTAACATTTAATTTATTACTTGGATATACAAGAGAGACATGTCGCAATCCAACTATAAATCAAGACAAATCCCATACAACGTGATTCGTCTAACAAGAGAAATCATCTAAACAAGATTAGGAATCACTCGCTCAAAGAGCATATCCGAGATTCCTTCAAACTAAGATTGGTAGATGACCAAATCCGTCATTGAGCTATTTATTGCTATGATTTTGTCTTTTGGAACTGTGCACCTAAGTTCAGGGTCCTCAACACCTTCATCATTTGGAAAAGTAAGATTGAACAAGCATAGATCTGACATTTGTAAGAGTAAGACCTTCATGAAAATCTCCTTCAAAACTAGACTTGTATAAAACTTGAGGGAAGCAAAAATCCAAAATCATATACACAAAATCCTTAAACTGGATTAGGAGAGAAATCTCCCCAAAACGGAGAGATAAACATCTAGATTTAAATTAGATCAGAAGAGATTCAAAATGGAAGGAAAGTAAGAAAAAGATACCAAATCATCCAAAGGAAAAAGAAAAAGAGGGGAGGATTTGAACCACGGAGGTCCCAAAAAAAAAAAACTGTGCAAAATTGAAGAGAGAGAACGTGAAGGGTCTGGCTTTGAGGATTAATTTCCAATAGAAATGCATCATTTACACAGTAAATACTCTAATTTTATTATTAGATTTCGTTAAGTTGTTCACTTCGATAAAATCTATGTCGCTCACCAATGGCAATAGGAAAAGGAAAAAAAACAAACTCTCGATTTTGTAATTATTTCACACCTCTAATTACTGTCCAATTTCATGACTTTACACTTAATCTTTTTAATACAATAGTGGCAAAGCAAGGAATTCTTCAAGCGCGGAGCACAAGATCAGGTAAGGTGCTTCCTCTTTATCATGGGTCAACTCTCTATATCATTAGTTAACTTGTCGTTGGCGACAGCAATTCCATGAATGAAGCGAATAGAACGGATTCTTACGATGGAGTTCAGATACCAATAGTACAGCTTTGCACGACTAACAAATTAAAAAGAAAAAAGAAAAAGAAAAAGGCTAATGCGTAATACGGTCCGATACTTTAAAAAGTACAAACTTTGAGTCGCTTTTCAATTTTGCTCTTTTTTTTATTTACCTCATAAAAAGTACCGATCTTAAGTTGGGTTCCAAATATAACCAAATTTTTTTTTGTCTCATATAAAAACATGCTTTTTATTTATTTATTAATAACCAATTCTAATCCCGTCGAGTTTATGTCTAATGATGTCGTTAAAGATGCAACATAACATCTCTCTCTCTCCACCCTACACGTAAAATGGTACATAGGAGCTTATACTGTGTTATTGGACAGAAACTTCACTAGAGCAAGATTTCAGATGCCTACAAAAAACGAAAAAAGAACAAGTTAGAATTGAAATCCGACCTAAAATAAGTGTTTTGAGATTTAAAAAAAAAATTCTCCAGCCCAAAATCAAGACCAACCTAAAGTAGGTGCCCTTTTTATGAGAAAAAATGTTAATGTCGGAATTAATACTTGAACTAAAGTTTATGTTGTTTTAAAGTTACTATCACGAAAAATCTCAAATTGATATATTTGTGATAAATTTTCCTTCAATTAGTTTCTATTAAATTAAATTATATCACAAAAAATCACAAATCAATACTTGTATGATAAATGTAAAATAAAATGTTTATGTGAATTAATCAAATGTATATCAATTTAAATTTTTTTATGATATTAACCGTCGTTAATGGGAGGGTTTAAGGAGGAGTTAGTATGTTTTACCGCTTCGAATGATCTGCAGAGACGAGGGGACTCACGCAGCCTTGGTAACGCGTGGGGAAGAGCTAAAGCCGTCAGGAACGTGATCCCGCTCAGGAACCCCAAGTCCGGAATGGATCGAGAGAAAGTTCAAATTTTTTCTCTTTCCCTTTTCTCGATTTTTGCATGTGACTGTGTTAATGTCAAGTTTCCCCTCTTCTTTACCATGTAAAAAATCTTTGGTAAAGGCCCATATTACACTCGAAAGCCTTCCGCTTCGTGTGCGGAAAAGATATCTCGGAGGAGACCGTCCCCATTTGCACGTGGGGGGAGAAACCTTCTGATCCAGAGAATATGTTCTCGTCAACTTGCTAAAGCACGCTCCACATTCCTCCATCCCCACATCACTAGTGGAAGAGATGGCCACGCCACACATTAGCATGAAAGGACAGCTTCCGGCTTCTTTCTCTTCTCCCTTTTTTTCTCTTCATTTTTTGTGGGGGGCCGGAAAGGAACCATAGCTATCAGTTTGAACAATGAATTCCGACTTGATGACACGGAGATAGACAGGACGATCTTCTTCTCTTGATAGATAACAGGGTCGAAGATGCTTTTGCGTGCTTTGTCCGTGCCCGGTGTTTCGAGGAGAAATGACTTCACTAAAATCAACTTTCATGGCCTTTGATCACAAGGCCTTCTTTGATTATGCAGGGCTTCAATGATCCATCACCCAATATGGGGTATCCGTCTCTCCGGCTCAGTAACCCTGCTCGATATATTCGACAATCCGTTTGGTAAGCAACTCTGCTCGATATAGATAATGGTGTCGAAGATGGTTTTGTGTGCTTTGTTGGTGCCCAGTATTTCGAGGAGAAATGGCTTGTGGGTCGGTTCTATGATCTATCGAACCATAGGGGGTTTCCGTCTCTTCCACTCAGAAAAACCGCTTGATATATTTGACAATCAGTTTGGGAAGCATCTTCAGGACCAGCAAGACATTATATACCAGGAGGTGATGTAGCCCCTACAAATGATTTTAGGATAAACTACAAAACAAGCTCTATGATTATAACAAAGGGTATAAGATGATAAGTTTTACATCATCCTTCGGACTATGATTTGGAAAGTACAGAAGAATGCAAATCTCAGGCAGCTCTCCTTTCATCCCCGAGCATGCTCGGGTAGTTCCTCCTTTTGGTACTTTGCCATATTCAATGCCCATTCGTCCCTGAACATTGTTCATCAATGTAAAGGCCTAACGCATAAATCCAACTCCAAGAATCTTTTATCGCAAATTGTCCATGACCATTCTTTGTAATTTGAAAGTTGCACATCTTGCATCAAGGAATCACTGAGAACCCACTGGTCTATTAATTGAAATCATCAGCTCTACCCAAGCCAAGGAACTCAGAGCAGCAAGATTCCTTCGATCACATGAGCTTCGGAGTTCAAACTAATGGGTACCTAATTCACTAGATTTTTGGGCATAAGGTGAAGTCCTGACAAGCATGCCCACAATGGTACTTTACTGTAATAAACCCGATGGTGTGTAAGTATGAGCTCATCTGAAGGTCGGATTTAATCTTCCAACCAAAGAGAATAGCTCGTCAATTAATGTACAAAGACACCGAGACCTCAATTCAGATAGCAGATGCAAGGAGTGTTTTTAGCCATGAAGCCAACTAAGGGACAAACTGAACCTCAATTCAGATAGCAGAAGCAAGGAGTGTTTTTAGCCATGAAGCCAACTAAGGGACAACACTGAACCTCAATTCTAATAATCATATCCAGAGTGTGCCGCACCTTAAACTATCCAAACTGGGTTCTCAGTCCAATCTTGACATAAACATTCTGTTGAAGCACATGGCAGAATCTCAATCTAAAATGGCTTCTCTCAAGTGTTCAGGCTCCCTTAGTTAATATCTCCTTGTTAACCACTACGAACCATTATCACGATGATCATGAACATGGACCAAAAGAAGCTACCTTTCACTATAAATTAAACAGTGAAGTTAAGAATTACATTTAGCCACCAAAGTGTTGATTTCCCCAGTAAAATAAAAACTCACACTACAATGGAATTTATCGTCCTCAACACACAAGCACACCTCATTTGTCCAGCTCCATCGCCTGCACCGCCTTAGCTTTTGCCAAAGCAGTTAACTTCGTCTTCACCTTTCTCTTCCCTACTTGGAATCCACCCGCACCCTTCTTCTTCTTGCTGCTACCATCGACCTGCAGGCATGAGTACTTTAGCCCAAGTCTACTTATATTTCCAGCTAAATTCTTCATATACAAGTGTGATTGATCTCCTTTTTCCCACCCCCCCCCCCCAAGATAAATAGTACAACAAATTACTGGCGATCGACCCATTTGAGTTAGGATCAATGACCCACTACCAATACAGAAACAGCGACCAGGCAGCAGAATGATGATCAATCCTACCGCGAATGTCAATTCAATTGGTATTCCATCAAACATTCGAATCCAAGATAACCAGTAAGCACCCAAAAAGCTTCACAAATACAGGAACCCATTACCCTTTTGCTCTCAAAAACCACTTACAACCACAGCAAACAGAGAGGCAATGCGAGACACGAGTCCAACTATCAAAGCCGCAATCCGGAAGATCATGATCAAAGAGGTCGAGACAAGTGGGTAGGAAGCAACTCACCTTCATCTTGCTTTTCTTTGCTTGAAGCTTCTTCGCCTGCTTCTCTTTCTCCGCTTTCTCTCCTGCTCAGAAGCCATAAAAATCAACACTTTTCGACATACGATACAGGGGTGGACCGAAAACGGAGGTACAGAACAGAAGATTGCGCGGCAGAAACTGAAAAGATCATAGAAACAGACAGAAAGACACGAATTTGGGCGGAGAGAGAGAGGGAGAATATACTTCGCAGATCAAACTCGTACTGCTTCTTCCTGCGAGACAAGCTGTTCTTCTTCGACATCGTTCCGATGCTCCCTCTTCTCAAAGTCGCAGTGGCGATTCAAGAGCAGAGCTAGGGTTTTCTTCTCTCTCTCTCTCTCTCAGCTGCAAACAGTACTCCGGTCCGTCTTATTTTCTTATTTTATTTTTCTTCTACTTTTCGGAATTTGTTTTATCTGTATCTAATTGAATATTCATCCTCGGCCGCCTTTATTTTCTTTTTCAGTGTTCAAGTGTCTTTTTAATTTGATCAAAAAAACAATATGTCGTTTTAAATTTTTCTACTTAAGTATTTACTAATGGAGTTAAGAAAATAAATCCACAAAGCTGAATATCTTGATCTCGACCGTTTAAATTAAACTCAACCGAACCAATATAATCCGGCTCAAAACGAATATTTCGGGACGGATCTAAATATTTTTCGTTGTTAAAAATGCATATCAAATAAAAAACTGATTTATTTCGCTCTAAGCTCATTGGTCTGGTTTTAATTGAATTTTTAGTAAGGTCATTGTTGCATTTGATTGTTTTTCTAGAAGTGTGATAATTAGTTTTATGTACAAATTTTCTAGAAGAGCTATAAACTTAGGGCCTATTTGTTTATGTTTTCCAAAAGGGAAAAAAGGTGACATTTTGCTTTGTAAAAATTTCAAAAAATAGCCCCAAGTACTATCAATTTTTTTTAAATAGGGACTTAAAGTTAACATTGTTTCAAATAAAGGTCTAAAGTGGTTATGATTATTTCAAATAAAGACTTGATCTTACATATCACTAGCTAGTTAAATTTTTCAATCGGTCAAGGGTACTTTTGTCATTTACCACTTTTCTTTTCTTTTTTTTCTTTCTCTTTTTCTTCTGGTTCATCTTCTTTATCATCATTGGTGGTTGGAGGGTTGGGTGAAGGTCGCCTTCACTCGATCTGGCAAGGGCCATCCTCGTCGCCCATGAGTGAGGTACGGGTGAGGTTGTCTTTTGCCTTGAGAGAGGCTGCCCCTTGCAGCCAACTGCAAGGTCAACCCTCGCTAGCCCTTGACGAGGCCAACTTCGCCAAATCTGGTGAGGATCAGCCACCCTCACCGACCATAGGCGAGGGATGAGCGAGGATCAACCACCCTTGCCGACCACAGGCAAGGGATGGGCGAGGCCATCTCTCACCTTAAGGGAGGCCGCCTCTCATGGTCATCCATGAGGTCGACCTTCATCGGTTGCAAGCGAGGCCGACCTCATGGCCATTCGCAAGGGGCGACCTCCCCCAAGGCAAGGGTCACCTCGCCCAAGCAAGGTCGTCCCTCATTAGATCAAGCAAGCATGACCCTCACCTATCCCTTTATGGGCTTTATCAGTGGCTGGTCGGCCACAATGATGATGAAGAAGAAGAATTAGAAAAAAGGAAAGAAAAAATAGTAAATGACAAAAATACTCTTGATCGCCAAAAAATGGATCCTTTATTTAAAACAGACGTAACCACTTTAAACCCTTATTTGAGAAGATTATGGTACTTCAAACTCTTATTTGAAATAAAGTTGATTTTGAGTCCCCATTTGAGAAACTGAGAACATTTTGGGCATTTTTTTTGAAATTTTTCCTTTTATTTTTTCATGCAAAATTCAAAATGTTGTCCAAATTTTAAAAATTAATTAGAAAATTTTCATGTGAATACATGTATTGACATTTATAAATTGTGGAAGTTACGAAAGTTTCGGGTGTATCAAGTTAGAAAAAATTTGTAGTGCATCCTCGACGACTGTTGCCTAGACTGTACCAACAGTCGAAGGGGTCGAATTAAGGTCGCCTTGCGGTTCTACAACTTGGGTATCACCTCGTCTGAGACCGCACGACCTCGACAACGGGTTGTCACCCCTCTTTTTTAATTCGTCTAAGCTGCTAATTCATCTCATGTAAAACATCTTTTGCATGAATAGGATTAATCCTCCCCCAGAAAATTTTAAATCCTAAGGAACCTCAATTTCCACCTCAAGCATTAAGCAGGAAGAACCCGTCAACTTGTCCCAGAAGACAAAATGGAAGAACCAGCTCATACATCACATTGGGTCAAAAACACAAGGTCAGATTCTGAATGATCCTTATGAAGATAAATCAGCTACATAATATACAGAATGATCCGCCAGATAAAACTCCTCGGCAATGATACGTCGAGGCGTCAAGCGACTGCTTTTGATCTCCCCACACAGGAAAGAGAGAGCCCCAGCTATGATGCTTGCACATTCGCTTGAGCGGCTCGGAATGTTTCCTTAGTCACGCCATTGTAAACAGGTTCATTGCCGGGGAGGGTGACGAAATTCCAGCCAAAAGCAGATGCCCCAACAATGAATTTACCGTCTTCATCAGGTCGCTGCTTCTCAGATGAGAACCCTGATTGAAAAGGCTTGCTGTCAGATGGCTTCGAGGATCTCTGCTCTGGGTGCTCCTTCGACTTGGAATCTGGCACCTTTTGACCATTCCGGTTTTCTGCTGCAGAAGGCTGGACTTCCGGAACACTATTTCCAGTTATCTGAGTATATAGATCCATCAGAAGCTTAACCTCTGCAAGAAAGAATGCCAAAAATTTATATATGCAAACAAAATGCAAACCTATTAGAAAGGCCAGATAAACTTGGCAGTTTGGCAAAGTTAAAAGTATTGCTTGGTAGCGTCTGAGATAATGCTCTTTTGCGTGCCACTCTTGCTTACAATAATAGCATCAGACTGATGTGCTTGTTATTTCTCATTTGAGGTATACATTCTCAAAAAGTTTGGGAATTACCGTCCAGAACGTGCAGCTACTATAGCATGCAAATAGTAAACTAGAAATGATTCAACCAAAGCTATTCTACATAGCAAAAATAGTTATGACATGACAATTCACTGAGCGTTCTTTTGCTTTAAAATAAATGAATATAGTTTTTCTTTTTTTCTTTTTTTTTTTGTAACAAAAGTAAAGTTTTGAGTACAGAGTACAGGTTTCAGAGTACACTTCCAAAAGACTCAACCAAGTATTCACTTCCAGTGTGTTAACTCAAGACAGAAGTGAGCAAAGACATCCATTACATGTGAACTGGGCATAGCTTTAGGTGAAACAAAAGCAAGAGTTGAAACAAGACGTTCTCTCTTTCTTTGACAAGTAAAGAGAGATCCCTTCTCGAAAGCACCAAACAACAGTAGTAATAAACCTCTGTTTACTAAGTCAAAGTGTATAATTTGATAAAACAACTAGATCACAAACCCATCATAAGAGGCTTTCCTAGCTAAACTGATCTGGCAAATTGATCATCTCGTAAGGTGGTGAACACTGAAAACTACTCTTGCAACACATCTACCTTAAGAAACCAGGACAAGGAAACGCAGTGATCAGACGCTTACGTTTTCTGATTTCTTCAGCTGCCTTGCTGTTCCGAAAATCTGGGGTCCGAAGCACCTTCAAAGGGTATCAAAAAGGGAAAGTGTTAGGTCCAAGGTTACTCGAGGTTTTCTCCCCCCTCCTCTGATTAGCCGGCATTCAACATATATCCAAAGGCATGCCCAAATGATCCTTCGCAAGTTGGAGGGAGGAAAAACAACATGCTCGATACTTGTTTCAGATGCTAAACAAGTACAGTACGCTGGCAATAAGTTTCATTTCGTAAGATTCCTGAAATTGGCCATAAATTGACCGAGAGTCGGAACTACTGCAGCCCAATCCCAATGTGCGAACATGTGCATGGGCAAGTGCAATAGCATGAATTAATGAAAGCTAAAGATTAACCAATTAACACCAGAACCATCAACATATAGACAAAAAGAACAATGAATTAGCTAGACAGGACAGCCTCGGTTAGATACAGGCATCTGACTCCCCTTCCCATCAACAGTAGACATAACCAGCTCACGACGCGCAATCACTCTGACTTCACATAAAAAGAGAAACTTTCGACCTGGGTATGTCCAGGAACACATCAAGCAAGAAGATCCGGAACAGAGATTAAGGAAAAAAAAAAGTTAAAGCTCCCAAAAATTCAAAACAAAGTTGTCTATTGATGAAGCTGCGATCTTTTCTTCAAGGGCAACTCGCAATTCCATCTAAACGAATCTGTACCTCGATGAAATGGGGACGGAGGTCGCCCAGCACGGCGCGCATCTTGAAGTACTTGGAGTTCTGAACGGAGGAGGCATTGGCGTCCAGCGGTCGCTTCTTGCTCTGCGGCGGTAGAGGCGGTGGACCGGGAGGAGGAGTTTGGGCTGTCGGGTCCGGAGCCGGAGCCGGAGCCGGAGCCGGAGCCGGCTTTGGGTCTTCCATGGATCGCTCGTGGGTGGCTGAGCTCTGAAATGGGCCGCTAGCGGTTTTTCCCGATTGGAGATGGGTGGAGGAAGGAGAAGCGGTGGCGTTTGGCTACGCGTTTAATGGTGGAAGGAAGGGCGGATTGCTTCGCCTTTGCTTTTATGGAAGGAAGGGAAAGCCAAGATGGAAAGTGGGGAAAATGGTGGAGGAGACATTCGTGCTGCAATTCCTATTTTGGTTTAGCAAGCACAGATGCTTATCAAAAGGTAAAATTCCATTTGGGTTTTTACTCAAATTTAGTCGATTTTCAGATCAATCCATGAAATTCGATATCATTGCATGATTCGCTTAATTTTCAATTCTGTGCAATCAATACATTTTAAGAAGAAATTATGTAATTTTTCGATAAATTAAAGAGTTAAAGACATGACAAACCTATGTTTAATTTTTGAAAATTACACCATTACTATGTGAGTGAAATGAATCTTTTTGCAAGACCTAACCTAAAGTCTTTGATCTTTTTCTTAACAATAAACTTAAATTCATAGTTGAAATTGGTCATCTTACTCTAATCGAATTAGGGAAGAGAAATCGAATTGAATGTGTATAAAACTACTCAAACTACTTGTTAAAAACAAAAGTCATAAGGATAAATTTTACCATAAAATGTACATTTTACACTTTTGGCTAAATTAATCGATCGTCACAAAATCAGAGGGTGATATTTATTTATTTAGGTCAAATCAGAGGTTGATATAAAAAGTGTAGTAGCAATTTGGAGTCAGTGTATATTTATTTGCAATATGAATCACTAAAAGAAAATCACTCTGCTCATCTTCCAACAGCTTCTTCCTTCTTCTCGTCCCCTCTCCTCGAATAGCTGTTACTTCTCTTCTTGACAACAGTCCACGGAGCAGCCGGTTTTTCAACGCGAAGATGATGAACCCCAGGACGGACAAGCTCGTGAGGAGGACAACCATGGTGGCGACCATCACCGCCGCCTACTTTCTCTTGACCGCCGACTATGGCCCCGAACCTAACGTTCTCGATCCCGTCAGTCCCTTCTTCCTCTCGTCTTCTTAACCTCTCTGTTTTTTTTGTTTTTTGAGGTCTCGTTACTTTTTTTTTCCATGAATTTCTTTTCTTGTTGGGTGCCCAAGGAGAGTGGGATGCGAAAGTTGCCGACTTTGCAAAGAGCTCTGCGAAATTTCTGGATTGTGATGGGACATGAATGGTTTTGGGGGGAATTTCGGGTGCAGGAGGTTGAATTTATGGCTGGGATCGGAGAGTATGGCTATTTGAACCTTTACCATGGTTGATTGATTTTTGCCCGCGTAATGTTATCGTGGGCTGCCGTTTCTTGTTCGAGGTGATGGGTATGGATGCCTCTAGAGCTCAGATGTTTTCTCTCGGGTGAATATGTGGCACGGTCCGTTTGTATTTCTCACGACATAGATTCTGATTTGCGTTTGGTCCGAAGCAGAAGCTAATTGCTGGGAACTTGTGATGCATATCAAGGTTCTGAGTTTATAGTTTGTCTATCTCAAGCAAATCTTTCTTGTTGCTTTTGCTGCTGCACTGCAATCGGATAAAAATGCTTAGTATTTATCCTCCAGTGAAAGCTTTTGATGGGTATGAGGCAGTATTGTGATATCTTCTTTCAGCTTGTTATGCTTTGACATAGAAGTTGTTGATTTGATCTGTCCTTATACCTTTCTCTGGATTGATTACGTGGTGATCATTGATCCAAGATGTCTTCATTCCCAGATTAAGAAGGCGATACTATCAGCTGAGAATCGTGTGAAAGGTTTTGTTTTTGGATCGAGCGAGAAACCTTAAGAGAGCCATTTGGGGAACTTGGGGGGCTCCAGGGATTCACCGAAAGAACAACCCTGATCCTGACGCCGCGTTCACTTCGTACGGAAGAACGTCATCTTGACTCTTAGATTTTTGTATGTTCTGTGGTAAATCTGATGTATATACCATGGGAGACCAGTTCAGTTATGCGAATGTAAGAAACCTTAAGTATGGAATTTGACATAGAAGTTTCTTTATTGAGTTTGTTCGACTTGCACCATCCCATTTTCCGCTCTGGATGAATAAACATGGTTTTTTGTTGTTGTGTGCGCTATAAGCTTTTGTGCTATCCAAGCATTTACTCAAGTAGTCGTATCCCACGAATGAGCATTCTGATTTTACATTCACTGGATCTTCAAGCAGGAAAAGTGAGTAGCATGACAGTGGTTTGAGCTTGAAATGGAACTTGCTGCTGTCTGTTGTGGAACTTTCCTGTGTTATTCTTCTTTTCTGATCCAGAGTTTGTTGTTAGAGAAGTTTATGACCGAATAAGTGTAATCTTGTTAATGTATGATTGAAGATTGGGAAAAATTCCAAGCATTTCCAGATCTTGGAGGAGCTCCCTGTTATTTATACAAGTCAGATACATGTCTCCTCATCCATCTTATCACAAAAACAAAAAAAAAAGAAAAAAGAAATTGTCATAAATATCCCTTATGAATTTTATATTTCAGTTACAAAGAGCCAAATACATAATAATTCTCAGGAGTGAAGCAAATGTGACTGCTTATTTGATTGCACGGCATCTCGCACAAAGTTACATAGTAAATTGCCTTGATCAAGTTTCTTCTAAAGATGACCCTCCAATATGATGCTCTTACCGTAGATCTTGGGTTGCAAGTTCTTCAATTTGCGTACTTCCACCATGTTCAATGGGAAATGTGCATTTCCGTCATTTCTTTCACACCATAAAGGGGATACTTCGACCAAAATCTTCTGCAGCATATTCTGCTCAACACTCTCCTTGACAAGCTCTTCCAAGTCATATGAATTCCCCACTAAGTCTAACAAAACACTATTCATACCTTGACGTTTACAATAGTCCACGATGGCATTCATATTTATCTTATCTAAAATAACTGTCTCAACTCCTTCGAGTGACCCTTTTGATTCCACAACACTCTCCTTTGTCTGTAAAGATTATAAGCTTGGAATTAATGCCTGCAGCGACACCGGGACTTCGAGCATGGCATTGGAACTTCTTGCTATTACTATCCGAAGAGGTTGATTAGCGCCGGGCTCTTGGGAAGTGAGAAGTGACGATTTATCAGATAATGAGGTTGACGAGAGTATGACTGCATCGTATTCCTGCAGAAACTTGGAGTAGTACCCACCACAGTCAGTGGCTCCTTCACCAAGATGATCCAAGACTTGACCGTTAAGGGATATAGAGTACCTAAAAGTTATACAAAGGGTATTTAGTCAAATCAACCTGTGCACTCTAAACTATTTCAGCTGCTTGATTCAAACAGTTCGATTCCAGTATAGATTATAGATGCATTCCCCCTTGTGCATGTGAATTGGTGCATCATCAACTCTTGTGACATACATGAACAAAGATAATATATATTTACTGAAGCAACCACCTGAGAGCAAAAAGAGGCTTCCCAGTGAGCATCAGATGTATAAAGGCCTCATTGAGATTCTTGCATAAGCTTCCTCCACCCCAACAGTCACCTCAATCCCTGCAGCTCTTAATCTATCTACACCTTTTGAAGCCACAAGTGGATTAGGATCAACCATCCCAATCACCACCCTTCTCACTTTGGCTTTGATCAGTGCTTCTGTACACGGTGGAGTCCTTCCAAAATGGTTGCATGGTTCCAAGCTCACGTAAGCAGTTGCATTCTCTGCCAAATCACCAGCATCTCTCAAAGCAAACACCTGCACGTGGGTATTGTGATGCAACTAGTTTCTAAGACAAGAAGATAGACTTCAAAATTTCATAAACTAAATCATGGATTCACAATTTTCATTATTCCATAGAATACTAGGAAAAGATACAAGAATACTTAGATTATTCTGCAGAGGATTTATTTAAGTTTCTTCTCAATACTAGCTGGTAACCTGGAACCTTGTGACTGTTCAACTTTAAACAGCAACAGAGAATGACCATTATCAATTAAAATGGGAACAAGCAGCATCAATATCTCAATTTCCTCAGCTGTGACCTAGGTGAAGTCGTGGGAGAGCTAAACTCCAGCCCGTGGGGAACTTCCCTGTATTAAGGTCATCTACTCAGAAGGTCCGGAGTTGAAGCTCCGAGCCTAGTGGTCACAGTGGCACTGCCCCCACACCATCTTCTCCAGCCAGCTAAAGAAATCAACCAAAACACAATGCAATGTCCTCCAGAAGGAGGAAAAGTGAAGTTTTATTCCACCTAGTTATTAAGCAACTAAAGATGGAGGGTGAAACATTTACATGAGCTAATGTAACTGACCTCAGCATGAGGCTGACCAGCTTTAGGATGGAATCCTTCACCAACGATCTTCCCATGCCTGACAATTACACATCCCACCAAAGGATTGGGACTTGTACAGCCAATCGCTGTCCTTGCAAGCTCCACACACCTCCTCATGTAAAAATTGTCATCATGTTCTGCCATTCCACAATGAACTCTAACTGAACGGCTGCTTTTTCCCGAACTAATGAGTGGCCTAGAGAACTTTCTAAAAGATGTGTACAATCTGGGAACTGAACCTGAGTTGCATCCAAGTTTGATAGGTTGATGCCAAGGTAAAATATAAGTCGAGAAATGAGCAGAAGGTGGCAAATTGGATGGAGTGAGAGGATTAGGAAAAGAAAGATTTAAGAACTGCATTTATTTTCTTCCTCTGAATATGACAAGATGAGAAAGAGAAAATTTAGAGGCAGTCTAGGGGAATAAAGTTAACTTAGTGTCATAAAGGATAGGAATAAAATTAACACAGGGTCATAAAGGAGTGTCTTCTTTGTTGGACTATTCTAAAGAAGCTGTATGCAAGTATAGAAAATTCTTGATTGGAAGCAGATACAGTCGGGTAAATTAGGCTCAGATGTGAACCAACTCAGATAAACCACCACCTATGATATAACCTGATTTGAGCCCAAACAGACCTGCATAAGATAGCCTAACACTGCTGAAGTGCTAGATTATGTTGTTATAATATTAGTGAAGTATTAAGGAGAGTTACCGATCCAAACTATTGAAAGAGTAGTTGCTAACATCTTGATTCCAAAAATTTGACAATAATAAAAACAAATAGAACTAAAAGAGCTAATCCACAAGGATGCTTCGCTAGATGTGGGATTATTGAAAAAACCAACATATTTTGCTAGCTTTTACTAAGCAAAATCTTCTTATATGATCAGAGCCCTTACCAAAAAAAAATCATGGGAGAATGCAAGCAAAAGCTATACATTGTAATGTGCAATACCCAAGTTTCTTTTTCCATTTTTCCGATTTGCATGATAGGCAAATTTGCAAATGTGTGCATCCATCTACTGGGCACTGCCCAAGGCAATTTATTTCAGATATCATACAAAAGCATGGTGCTCCTTCCTGGAGACATTATTTTGGTTTTCAAAATGCAAAAAAGCAGCCCCACATAGTTGAGCAATTCAACTACCAATCCTTCTAAAAGATGGAGGCTGTGTTAGCGACATTAACTTGGCATTTAAACTCATTATCACAAGTTACCATTTGTCAAATATGCAAGCTTAGTTCACAAACTATACATGGATCTTTGTCAGAATCTGTCCAGACATCAAATCCCAAAGTAATGAAAGATGGTAGTCCTCAAGCTCAGTCGCAGCTCCTCTTTAACCTTACGCAACTTTCGAGCTCAGGCGCTATTAACTTTGAAAAATGTCCGACCAAGCAACATTGGCAAAACATCAAATGGTTAACATAATTGTTCATGATTGTTTACCAGGCATTCTATCAAACAGCATACGTGCGTGAGTACCACCGAAGTGGCAAATCATCACATGTTTAACATAATTGTTCAAGATTCCTTGCCGGGCATTCCATCAAACAGCACGCGTCCGTAAGTACACTAACCTCTCTACCGCAGAAGAAGAACATCAAGAGCGACCCATCCTCCGTCTACTGTGCATCTCCGCGTCGGCCAAGAGAGAAGAAATGCACGCCGAGAAAAGCACAAGGTCCACGGATAAGAAAAGGGTTCAAAAGGGTAAAAGGCAAGCACTTTGTGAAACGAACGAACCGACCTTCTACCACTGCGTCTTCGCGTCTTCAGAGACGAGTCCAAGAATCTGGGTCTTCAAATTTCTTTACCAAGATGAAGAACGAAGAGGGCAGAGAGAGAGAGACAGAACCCGCAGAAGTAGGAGTGAATGGAAAAATCCAAAGTTATTTAAAGCCTAGCAGGAATGAGATCTCAATTCCAATGGAAAAAATTTTCCATTTGTAAATTTTTCTCATTTCAATGGAAAAATTCATAAGCAATATAAAAAGAAAACTCCAGATATTTGATATCTTTATCTTTGAATGAGATCTCAATTCCAGCGACAGTTTCATTAGATATCTTACAACTCAAATCCAAAGTTATTTAAAGCCTAGTAAGAAATATTTTTTCAAGTATTTCAATTTGTAAATTTTTCTCATTTCAAAGGAAAAATTCATAAGCAATATAAAAAAAAAAAACTCCAGATATTTGATATCTTTCTCTTTAAATGAGATCTCAATTCCAACAACGGTTTTATTAGATATCTTACAACTCGAATCCAAAGTTATTTAAAGTCTAGTAGGAAATTTTTTTCAAGTATTTCAATTTGTAAATTTTTCTCATTTCAATGGAAAAATCCATAAGCAATATAAAACAAGAAACTCCAGATATTTGATATCTTTCTCTTTGAATGAGATCTTAATTTCAGCGACGGTTTCATTAGATATCTTACAACTCGAATCCCTTTTTTTTCCGATCCAATTCCTTGAATCCCCTTTTTTTTCCAATCCAGTTCCTCCACCACTGTGAACCCTAATTAGATTCAGGCATGATACACTTTTTCGTTATTGAGAGAACCCAAGTACTCTCTTTCGAATCCAAGAAATAGCTCTCAGAGATTTTTTTTTTTTTTCTCCTTTTGGAAGATAGAGGAGCAAAACAATCAACCTATTGATATTGGAAGACCCAAAAGATTCTTCCAATGTATCATTTCTGGGTCCAATGGAATTCATAGGTATAGGAAGAAGCCCTGTCAAATAGAGATTTTTTCTTTCGACCATATTTCGATTGTTAATACGATATATAAGGACCGCTACTACAAATAGTACTACACCCTTGATCGTGAAATATCGATTGCTTGTTGAACCCTGTGAATTGCGTGAAAGTAGGATACTCCAAATTCGGGGGTCCAAGAGTTTTATAAAACGTTCTTGGTGGAAAAAAATGTGAATGAAAGATCCCACGGAATTGAATTGGGTCCATGAATCTAAGAAATAGTGAGAATTCTTGATCTCTCTCAATATCTCTCTCAATTCGAAAATCCAGGATTTGAATTGATGTCCTTTCATTGATTTCTCCTAAATTGCATTGATTTCTCCTAAAGATTTCATTTCAATTGGAATTTGGTTATTCACCATGTACGAGGATCCCCGCTAAGCATCCATGGCTGAATGGTTAAAGCGCCCAACTCATAATTGGCGAATTCGTAGGTTCAATTCCTACTGGATGCACGCCAATGGGACCCTACAATAAGTCTATTGGAATTGGCTCTGTATCAATGGAATGGTTAAAGCCACCAATTTTGCAATTTTTGGATTTTTTTTTATAATCCTCTTGTTGTGCTTTGTTATAATCCTCTTGCTTTGTTATCTAGCCAAAAAAAAAAAAAAAATCATTATCCAACCTCACAAATTATTGAGCAATGAAAAAAGATCAACAATATGCTTATATGCAAATTCCACTTATAAACTAGTAAATATTTCTAGAGACTTAAAATAATTGACCAATGGAACCTATGGCCTTTTAGGGTCTATTTAATACTCTTGGGAACAATTTTTTGTTCTCCTAAAAACAATTTTAAGAATGGTAAATTTTTTTTTCTCTCTTTTTTTTTTTCTCTTTTTTTTTTTTTTTTCCCTCTCTTTTTTTTTTTCTTTCTTTTTCTTCTTCCTCTTCCTCCTCCCACCCTATCCGCCGCCCCTAGGGCCATTGGCTACTAGCGGTCAAGTGGCTAGGTCCAACGAGGCTCAAGCTTGCCTAAGCAGCTTGTGCCAATTGGCGAGGCTCAGCCTCACCAAGCCAAGGCGAGCTCGAGCATCATCGGACCTTGCCCAGTCGCTTGCCAGCCACCACCGGCCAAGAGGAAGAATGGGAGAAAAGAGAAAAGGAAAAAGAAAAAAGAAAATTATAACAAAAGGTATTAAAAATTAAAAGAATCAAAAGATCAAAAATTTCTACAAAACGCATTTTTATTCCCGAAATAAAAAATTTAAACAGTTTATCAAACACCTTAAATACTCAGAATATTGTTATGGGGAGCAGAATAAAAAAAAATCACTTATGATCAGAAATTATTCTTAAGAGTAGAATCATTGCAAAACATATCCTTACTAGCCAACTAAATTCTAGACCAACGTTCAACCAAAAAAAAAAAAAAAAGAATTGCAGCCCGCTGCATCAGCTACCACGGTGCTAAGTAAGGTTCAACGTGGCAAATGTATAATAGGAAGTTGGTAGGGTATTTAGACTTCATATATTTCAATTTTGAAGCTGTAAAAAGCAATGAACATGGATCGAATCAAATCATTTATTGAGGTTGTATTAAGGTATTTGCGATTAATTCGATTTTGTCGGGCCGTTTCTTTAACTTTTTTTCGACCAATTTCAAGCTGAGCTTGAGCTATTTAAATATCTTGTTAAGCCATGTTGGATTTTGTTAATAATCAGCTCAAAAGGTTCACTTCACAAGCCTAAATGAGTTTTTTTATTTTGTATATGATGTGTACAAATGTATAAAGGAAAATATTCAAATTTATTAAGCACGAGCTGAAGCTTGAGTATATATAGTCTAAAATCAAATTGGAGCACAGAATTTGAATATTCAATTGTTAGGGTACATTTGTTTGAGTTAAAGTTTCTTGTCACTGGAAAATGTTTTTGAGGAAATTTTGTTTTAAAAAAAAGTAAACATTTTTTTATTTTATCTTTATGTTTGCTTCTGTTGAAAAAATTGAATTTATGACATTTGATTATGAGTAAATCCACTAAAGACAGGTTGTATCTTGGAAAATGATATATAATGATGAACATACTAGAATCAATTTCTTCATAAGTTCTATAATTCATAAGTTAACACAAATTAAAAAGAAATTTAGAAAATAATGATGAAATCATATTTGTAAAACATTCTATGCGAGCGTGTTTTTCAGCGAACGTAGAAGAATGAGCATTATTAAAATATATTCCGAGATGGTAGAAAAGATTTATGAAAAAAGCGTATGAAAACTATGGAGAGAAAAGGATAAGAAAAAAATTGATGAGAGAGGAGAAGTAGACGTGTAGGGATATATTTTTCTCATCTGGATGCGAAACAAGAAATAGGGATGTTGATTTCCTTCTCGAAAGCCATTTTCTTCGATTTAAACTTATTTTCAATCCATGGGATCGAGTAGTTTTTCATCATTTAAATGCTAAGGGCGTGAACGATAATCATTTTGTTTCAAAAGTCAATTTATAGTTAGAAATTAATTTTTTTATTTCTTAGGCATTTGATAATGATATGAAATTTCTCCCTCCTTTTAAGTAATGGTTAGAGGCGATTGGTGGTGGGCAAGGCGACAACCAGCAACTAATGCCAGGAGGGCTGATGGCCGGCGACCAATGGTGGGCGAGGTGATAGCTAGTGGGAGTTGGGCAGCAACGGCGTCGATAGACAACGGGAGGTGGTTGGGACCGATAGTGGTAGGAGGCGAGCAATCGATGGCCAACGATAATCGATAACGAGAGTAAGTGATGAAAATAATTTTTATTTTTCTCTTTTATTTTAAAAATAAAGAAATAAAAAGTTTTAAGTTTTGATTTCTATTCAAAACCTATTATTTCAAAGTAAAAATTTATTCCAAAAATAAATAAATAAATGAAATTCTATTACCAAATAGATTTTTGTTCTAGATCTTTTCTTGGTAACATAAAAAAAAAAAAAATAGAGAATATAATGATTATTATGTGTGCCTTAAGAGGTTTGAAAATAATTTTTCAAAAATAATTTTATATCCAGGCCCAAAAGGGTTCGACTTGATGACAGTCGGAATTTTTGGGATATTTTTTTCATCCTCTTTAATTTGTTTTCAATCCTTCGGACCGAGTCGTTTTCCATGTTCACACAACGGAACGGAGTACGGAATAATTTCTCGAAAACAGTTTTGTTGGATTCAATTTACACCCTTGTTTAGCTCAAAAACTCTAGAGAGTTGAAAAACGTACGAGAGAGAGATAAAAACTTCTTTTCTTTTGTTTATTTTAACTTTACCGGGAACCGGGAAAAAGTTCGACCCGACCCGACTCGACCCGATCCGATCCAGCCACTCTGTACTGCTCCTTCTACTGGTCCTTCCCCTGCATTCCTTTCTCGGCACTGACCAGCGAGAGAGTGCCGCCATATCCGTTCTCTCAAAGTTTGAAAATTTTCAACCTTCGATCCGAGATTCAGGAGCTCAACATCAACCCGCAAAAGCCCTCTCCAATCCAGCCCTCTTCCCCACGCCAATTCCTTCGATCCCATGGCGATGAACAGCGTTCGAGCCCTGGAAGCTCCGGCGTCCCCCGAAATCGCCGGAGGCGCCGATGCCGGGGACGAGTCGGGGGACGAAATCGAGAGGCTGGAGTCCGACGTGTCGCGGATGGCCGAGAAGATCCTCCACCACCGCGCGACTCTCCCCGACCAGCTCAAGCAGGCCCTCGATCTGCTCAAATCCGCCGAGCGGTTCGACTTCGCCGGTTCCCGGCCCGGAACTTCGGGGGATTCCGACCGAGGTACGCGACCGCACTTCGATTCCGGATATCTATGTCTTTTCTCGAGACACTGCGACTTTGATTGTGGGAGTCCAAAAGAAATGCGTGAGAAGCAGAAGGTGTACGCGGTGGGGGACACCCAGTGCCTGTCAAGATTCTTCTTTTGTGTTTTTTCTTCTTCTTTTTTTGCCTCCTATACTGCTTGATTCTGTTGTGTTAAAACTTGAAAATTGCTGTTCAAACAAAGATGCTTTCCGGTTTATGTGATGCTGGGCAATGTTGTTCTTTTGTGGAGTTTGAGTAGGCTTTGCTGATTGTTGTTGTTGTTGTTAAGTTTTGCTCATTGTTATCTTGTTAATTCACCAGGTCTAGAGCATATAGAGGAGACCGAACGTCACATGCGATGTGGAATGTCTTATGTCGTATGCTAGTTGTAGCTGTAGAATATGTAGGAAGAAGATGATCTTCTGGTGTTGGATATTCGGATGTGAGTTATTTATGGTTTTGGAGGGGCATGAACACCTTTTTTCTCACTCGTTGTGATGCTGAAGCATTGGGGGAGATGTGATTCGTCCTCAGTAGAATCATGGGCTTAGCCCTGGTGTTTGTTTATCTGCCTCGATCAGTCAACTTTGCTCGGGGTAGCAATGGCAGCAATTGAGTCTAGTAAGAGCTATTTGGTGGTGTGAAGGGGAAAAGGGTGGAATGGTGACCTGAATGTCCTTCGTTGGTCAGTGTAGATTCAGTGTTATTGTCATCTCGTTTTGTAATCTAGAGAATAGGGGATGTGATGGAGTGAGTCACAAAAGAGAACCTGCGAACATGTTCAAAAGATCAAGTTACTTGCTATAAGGCTGATGTCATCCATGGAGACCTTAGGCTTGGAAGTAACACTTCTTAACCTGTTCAAAACCGGAAATTTACAGTGAACTGACTAAATTCTACAGCTGACTTGGTGCTTGTCTCACAAAGTAACAGTGTATAATTGTGGAGCAAACTGTTAACACAATTTTGTTACTGTCAGTGCAATGCTTGAGCTCTCTTATTGGGCAAACTGTTCTTAAATGCTCGGTTCAATTTTCTGGCATGCTCCATGCTGCATCACCTCATGTTGTATGAGTATCTTCCTTGCATTACTATAACCTAATTTAGCATTGATTCTGAGGATTTTACAGGTGCAGGAGAAATGTCAGCAGCAGTTGAAAGAGATGCAGAGATGTTGAAGAAGGTCCAGTTGCTTAGAGAGAAAACAGCGGCAAATGCCTCCATGGTGCCCATTCTCTTGAAGAGAATGAAAGACTGTATTTCGTTGATCGACAATTTGAGCACACAGGAGCACAGCGCCATTTGCATCCCCTCCTCATTCAACAGAAAAGGATCGACCAGCTGAAGTAGTAGCTAGCTCATCGATTTTGCAGCAGCACTGTTTTGTACAGCTAGAGTCGATGTGTCAATTCCTCTCTGGGTTGTGGTTGTATCCTAACGGTCTGCTTTTCTGCAAACCGCTAACCAGTAAGTAGAAGCTTTTCTTTTCAGTTTCAAAAAGTTTATGCCTTGTCACCCTTTGCTTGGCTCCAAGTCGGGGCAAACTTGTACCGCAGATAGAATTCGATGTGTCGAGTGGTTCAAATCGGAAGATATCTTTCAGGCAAGTGCATTACATGTTTCCTCTCTGCGTGCAGTTCTTCGGATCTCATAACATCTCTCTGTTGGAACTCTTGTCGGCTCCTCTCTTTAGCAGTAACACATCATCGACCTCCTCATCCTTCAGCCTGAAGAGAACTATACCACATCTGTCCAACTTACGCCACAACGCTCGAAGCGAAAGAATTCACGCAAAGGATGATCAAAACATGTTGGAATTCATCTGATTCATGGCGGGAGGGTACATGAGATGGAAGGGGATGGAGAATTGTCTTTCTGGGTCGGACGTTTATTTGGTTTGCTGCTGGGCCTTTGGTGTTGGATCTTCAAGGCCAGTTTCCAACACGCATTGGGCCCTCAATCCGAGCTCCATCTAGATCTTATTATACGTGTAATATGCGAATATACTCATCTAGTATTCTCCAGCAGACCCACGTATGCCAGACTGTTTTTATCGTATTCTTCGACAGTAACCTCATTTTTCTTGTCCTAATTGAACGTTGCCCACGTAGACGAAACAAGCCACGTCCACCAACCCCATTTGAAGATAACCCATAAATGGCAAATGCACAACGTTGTAAGATCCGCTTTAAGACACTGCATTAAGGGTTTCGTCAATTACGCTTTTTCAAAAGTGAATTCTCTGTCGACTTCTTGTAATATTCTCGCCGTTTCTCTTCACGTGAGAATCGCATGGCATTGGCAGTACTTTTAAAAGAAAATTGGGTTATGGTCCCGAGTCGAGCTCGAGCCATCCGACCGGCTCACGTGCGTACCGGTAGGCAAATCGTCCAGAGGTCAATGAATGAGGGACTCCGGCCGAAAACCACGTCGTACTGATCCCCGGCTGCGTGATCGGGACCTCTCACGTTCACCAATTACTTATTTCAGAGCACTTTTATGGGGTTTGTCTTCATCCCCATAAATACAGCACTTATCACAAACCTCCACGGGCGATTAATATACGAATTTCGTCTGCGTGCATGCAGAGAACAAACGATGAAAATTGGGGGGGCCCCCGTACTCGAATGTCTCGGAAGATGTATTACGTTCACGTTGTTTTCATTATCATTCCCGGCAGCTTCCTTGGTAATGACAAAAATCAAATACTTTCCTTTTCTCTCGCATCTCCTTGATTTAAGAGATAATTTAAATAATTATGGACCTACCCAAAGTGTAGCATCTTGTAAAAGTTGGAGCATTTTTTATTGTGAGAAAAAAAAATGGGGTACTAGGGTTACAGGGAATAGGACAGCATGAGCACCGTAGTTTTAGTACGGCGCTAATTTTAGTTTCATAATTTTTTTTATCACTTGACTGTCATAATTTTTCTTTTCTTTTTTCCAACCACTTTTAGTGCCATATAATTTTTTAATTGACATTTGAGTATCATAACATTCTAAAATTGTTTACCACGAGTGCTATGCTATGTTGGATTTTTTCGGCATTTTCTTAGAAGTTATGCTACTCAATTGATCAAACAAAAAGTTTTGAAATTCAAGTGAACGCTATTTACAAGTTATGATATTTGTGGTGTCCTTGTCCAAGGATCATCAATCCAAACATTCATTAAGCATATTACTAATTCGATCTCCAAAAGTATTACTTATATGCATACCATGAGAGAAAGTTGGTAGGTGAGAGTTACATTAGTTTTCCTTCATCAACTGCTTAGTAAGTACTCCGGAATGCTAGTTCACTTTATTGCGAGGTGACGAAGCGCATAAATGGAGTTTCGTTTCGAATCGTTCGTCCCGGTAAACCGACGAAACGTGCTAACCGTGGCTGCACTCTGGACAAAACCCTATGTTCCCTTGCTCTGTAAATCGCCGACTTATGCATGTACGCCTCGACGAGGGAATGCCATTCAAATACATATTTAATGAGAGCATTCAGCAACCCGACAGCACATAATACAAAAAATTCCGTGTAACTCATGCTGTTTCCACGTTTCTATAAGAGAGGAAAGGGGAAACGTGAACCAATCATTCTCGACCTTGCGCCAGTGGTCACGGACCTCATCGGGAGAGAACATGTGTTTTTGGGAGGGGGAGACAAACGGATGGATTCCGGACTCGACCAATTGATTCTTGACCACGCCATGTGATCTTGCTGGCCGATCTCCTGCTGCCCTTTTGTAGCTTTTCCCTCGTCCGATTCTGTCTGGCCGGGAGGAAACTACAACGAGCAAAACAACTCTCTAGAGGCCACCAAACAAAAAGCTTCGCGAGTGCCCGCTCCATTTCTTATCAGCAAGAGAAAAATTCACTGTCCGTATGGATGGATGACAGTATACTTTTTGTGCATGTTCGATATTCCCTGATGGACATAGTTCAGAAATTCACCACGGACTGTTTTAGTCACCAGAGCGATCCGGTCGTGTTGGTCGAGATACTAGGATGCTTTGTCGTGTCGGTATTTAGTTTCAGAGGGAGAATTGGTAGTAAGATGGTGATGGCACTCGCCGTTTCTTCCTAGTATCTGCAAAAGCAAGCCGTGCCATACTTTAATGGCTTTGAGAACTATGATATATCAAGATGTTCATACATGTGGAACATCTAGAAGAAATGATATCGAGCGAGCGCCCGTGGCAAGAATGGTTCAACACGGGTCATGGAGCTCTCCAAACCCGAGAAATTCTTATTAAAAGTGAGGAAAACTACAGCACACGGCATAATTATTCTCGGCTACATTAGTTTATGCATATATCAGCAAGAGTCTCTTTCAACCTTGGTCCCCCACGCTTTGTCAGTATATAGATCCAATTCAACCAGTAGGAACAACTCGCAATACCACAGGCTGAGCAGGTCGACTTCAGCATCTGGAATAAATACTCCCATCTTGATACAACATACATCTGAAAATCTAAAGTACAATATGTATGAATATGTAGGTTAGAGATATATAACAAAATTATGTGATTTTCTGTTTCTTTCAAGATTACGTGAATATCTTTTATGATTATGCTTATCTTGATTGATATTATTACTTTATATACTCATCTTGTAAAGCCTATAAATAAATTATTTACTTACTTTTTTCTATTTATTAAAATATATTGATGATTTCCATTTTCTCTCTTTCATATATTAAAATGTATATGAAATTTGGGTTCAACGCATTTTCCTAACAGCGTGGACGCTTCACTTTCCACTCTCCATATGACCAGTTTTCCCGCCCGACATGCTATGATCACTGTCGAAGGCAGCATTCGAGGCCTGTCTAATTCCTAATATTGCACAGGAAACGAGACAAGACCACTCGGGACTTCTTCACATGATTCCCCCCACGGTGACCATAACGATGTGGCCGTGCTCTGTGCCGCCTCATAATTGGAGCAACCCATCGAGAACTTAACCCAAATTATTATTGATTTCCATGCACGTTTTCGGTCACGTGACATGTGACTAAATTGATGGAGGAGGGGACAATTTAGCAACAGTTACCATCAGTGTCAATGATGCATCGAGGAGATGGAAATCGCCCGCGTCCAAACAAGGTAAGACAAGACAAGCCCAAGTTTCGTGCTGACACAAAGCTGCGCGTACCACGAACAACTCATCACGTTCGTCATCTTGCCCCGGGCTTTTCACTCCCCCCTCATGATGTTTATTCGCAGCATATGTGGAAGCGTAGATGGAGCTGAGAATCCTGGAAGGAGAAGCCACACTCAAGAACTCGATAAAACCTAGTTCAAGATGCCAGGCGTAAAGACTTCTGCATGAAATTTCATAATCTACGGTATATATTCAACATAAAAAGATCACTTCGAATGCCGAGCGGTTAGAGGGACATGGCCCGGGTAGGTTCTTGCTCAGTCCATCGTCATTTATGTCGCCTACATCTCTATGCTAGGGATGGGATCTTCAAGGATTTATAAGCACTTGAGTCTTTTGTGCTGGTCGTTAGTTCCTGTTCGTTTGTTCGATGATTATCGAAATTGAAATGACAAGTGCTGAGTGTCCAAATATGACCCTCTACTCGATTCAGATTGTTCAATACACCCTGAACAAGTTTGAGAGCTTCAGCATTTTTACTTCTTTATTCTTCCTTGCCTTTTGGGTGCTGTGAATGGGACTGGGAGATGGGCGGAGACCACATGCCTCCTTGTTCGTGCAGAAACACCAGCTTTTAAGAAGACCCAAACAAGAAAAGTTATTACAATAATGTTTGTCAATGTTGGTACCTTTCGAAAATGGGCCCTCCTCTTTTTATTTTTTATTTTTGTTCTTCTTTTTTATCCTTTAGCCAGGCATAATTCCCTCTCTCTTAATTGAAAAACCACCTTCTTGTCTTGGTTTCCCCAACGGGATCTACTGGCAAGATTGGTGCTTTGATGAAGATGCATGCAGCAAGAAAAAGCAAAAAATGAAAAAGTAGAAGGAGGAGAAAAGGCAGAACATACCCCACATGTTATACGTCACCTCTACGTTATACGTATGTATGTGTCACGTAGATTTTGTCTACTGAATTTGATTTTCTCTTTTTTAATTTTTGGTTGCCGGAAAAAGTGACCCCCACCGCTTCAAATGATTAAAGTCTCTTTGATCGGTACATACAAAAATCCGGATAATAAAAAGGGCAGCACAAACAGTAAATTTGACTACTGTAGAAGTTTGTTAATCTTTAGTTTGACTACAATAACTCACTATTGAAAAAGTCCTACCAGTTCCTTAATGATGCAATAAAATACAGAAAAAGAAAAGAGAGAGAGATCATCACTGTTAACTATCAGGAAATTATGGAAAGCAACAGGTTCTGTCCTTTTATATTCTTGTCAAATCCTCAGTTCAGTTGGGGTCTCTTCAGCATTCATTGTTTACAGTTCCTCACCTTTTCTCTTGTCCGTGGAATCCAATTTAATAGAGTCCAACCGAATCTGGCTCAAAAGAATTGCAAGCGACGGAAAACAGTGGCTACCTCATCTGGGTCCTGTCCGGACACCAGCTGAGCTGAGAGAGTTAAAAGGGCTGTAAAAGATTCAAGGTTTCTACCCAAAGGAAAGAACCCACTTCTTTTATCACCCATGGGTTCTTAAGTCTCGGGACAGTGCAATTTAAACTTTCGAGCAAAACATAAAAAAGAGAAAAGCTGTTCAAATGGCTACTGGCGTAGAAGGCAATGAAGGTGTCCCAGCAAACCTGAGAAAGCAGCTTGCTGTGGCTGTGAGGAGTATCCAATGGAGCTACGCAATTTTCTGGTCACTATCAGCTACTAAACAAGGGTGTGTGATGTCTTTCTCGTAGTCAATCAGTGTTACTTACTAGATCTTACAAGTTTTCCTCTTTCAGAGTTGCTTTTAATTTTGTGGTTCTTCTTGAAGGGGGTTACTTTTCTTAAATTAGGAAAATGGCCTGGTCAAAGTCAGGTTTCCTAATGCAGTTGATCGATCCATACACAGAATGGTGCTTTAAATGTCTAGTGTTGATATTTTAAGCTGCCATTTTCACGGATGATCGATTGTTTTTCTGGTTTAATTTGGCTTTTTTCTGCACACTGCAAAAGCAGCTTTATACTTGCTCAAAAGCTCAGTTTCTCCGTCATTAATGCTGGTTAGCATTTGGCTTTAAGGTCATGAGTGTTAGGATTCTTGATTCTGCTTGGTTTGTTTAGTAATGGAGGGAGTTGGATCTGGTTTGGTCATATGGAGTAGAGTGAACACTACTAAACAGTGTCCTCATTCCTCAGATGCGCTTGAATTTAGCTCTCATTGAAACCAAAGTTGCCCTCCCAGAGGAATCCACGTCTTCGAAGAAAAATAGAGCTGCAGTTGATATTTGTGTGTGTGAAAGTAATCAAAGTAGCTTTTAGAGCTAAGAAAGGAAGTGCGCTCTTTTCTGAGTATGCCTAAAATGTATTCTACTTTTGAAAACAGTTTCCTCTGGAATGTCGAATATCTCCTTTCTGTTAAATATGAGAGGACCACGGTTGCTTCAAGTCCATGTTCTACCTTCTGTTTCCAAATTAGATAGATGTCCTGTGGTGAAAAAAAATGATACCTTTATACTGAAACTCTTGCAACATATATATTTTTCAAAGTTGCGAGAGTATATTTTGCTTTGTCATCTTGGAATGATATTTGTTTTGCTTTGTCATTCTTAGACGAAACATTGCTTATCCAGGACTCCTGAGAGTTTCATACATGTTATGCCTTCTTTTTTACTTGTACATCACAGTAGAATTGCTTTTGAACTTAGGTAATAGTTCATTCCTCTCAGTTGTTGTTGTGTCTTTAATGAAGTGTACTGCAATGGGGTGATGGCTACTACAATGGTGACATAAAGACCAGGAAGACAGTCCAAGCCGTGGAGCTTAAACCTGATAAGATTGGCTTACAGAGGAGTGAGCAATTGAGAGATCTTTATGAGTCCCTACTTGAAGGGGAAACTGATGCACAAAACAAGCGGCCCTCTGCTGCATTATCTCCAGAGGATCTCACAGATGAAGAGTGGTATTACTTGGTTTGCATGTCCTTTGTATTCAATCCCGGTGAAGGGTAATTTTTCTCTCCTGTATACCTTTTTAAAGTGATTTTTTGCTTATTTTGTGCCATGTCGACATGATGGTTTTAACGTATGTAGCCTTCCGGGAAGAGCACTGGTGGAGGGTCAAACAATCTGGCTATGTAATGCTTCATATGCAGATAGCAAAGTGTTCTCTCGCTCACTACTTGCAAAGGTTGGGATTTAGGGGCTGAAAAGCCTTTAACTTGTTTTGCAACTGCCTTTATTTCAGCTGATGCACTAGTAACATTACACGGTTTGCCTAGCAAGAACTAATATTGTGTTTTCTCTGTGAATTTTCTTTGGACCGGGTTCAATCAATGCACAGAGTGCATCTATTCAGGTACCTCTCTCTCTCTCCCCCCTCCCCTTCTCCAATGCACAATGGTATGCCTTGCTTTCATGGGCTTCATGGGCTTTGTCTATGGTGTGCGCACCTTGTGTGCATGTGCATTGCGTATAAAAGATTCTAGACTGTGAAAAGCATGCACTTGAATTACTTCCATTTACTTGAAGAAACAAACTAGTATGATGTTCTTGTCGAATGCTTGCACTTCAACTTGTTTCTTCTGCCTTGCGGCAAAAAATAGAGGTTCTTTGCTGGATAGAGTAGGTTTTAAATCCCTGGGAAAAAAAAAGAGAAAGATTCACTTGGTCAAGTCCTTGCCCTCGTCGTATTATTCAAAAGCTTAGGAAAGAAAACGTGTACCCGCATATTACATTATTCTATGTAACACTTTCTCATGGTTCTACTAAACAGCGAAAATATAATTCTGCCTACAGTTAAAGTGACAAACAAAAAGAAAGAAAGGTCCTGAATTTTCTTTAACGAAAAATTTGTAGTATGTTCAAGTACAAGACCTGCAGCAGAAAGGACGTCACAGGCTTAAATTGTCTGGTCAATCTAGTTAATTTCACGATCTCTGTAGACATCATCAGTGAAAATGATTCCACTGCTTCTGACATCATAACATAGTTCTATTGCTGTGATTTCCAGACTGTGGTATGTTTTCCCTATCTTGGAGGCGTGATTGAGCTTGGTGTGACAGAGCTGGTAAGTTGTGCTGCTGGAGTGGAGTACCTTATTCTAGACCTATATGTGCACCACTGACATTAATTCGTTCTATGGAATGTCTTAAGGTCCCAGAGGACCCCAGTCTCCTGCAACATATCAAAGTTTCTTTACTGGATTTCTCCAAACCAATTTGTTCTGAGAAATCTTCCTCTATACCACGTAATGGAGATGCTGATAAAGAGCCTATGTGTGCCAAGGTCGATTGTGACATAGTGGATGAGTTGGTTTTAGAGAACCTATATTCACCCATTCAAGAAATCAAATTTGACCCGGAGAACATTAGTGAAATACGCGAAAGTTTCCCAAAGGAACTGGATATGGACTCTCCTGATGAGTGTTCAAATGGGTGTGAACACAATTACCAAACAGAAGATTCATTTATGGTTGATGGTATGAACGGAGGGGCATCACAAGTTCAAAGTTGGCATTTTGTTGATGATGACTTCAGTAATGGTGTTCAAGGTTCAATAAATTCTAGTGATTGTATATCCGAAGCTATTGTGAACCAGGACAAGTATATTTCATCTCCAGGGCGAGAAAATGCCAAGAAAGCCCACTTAGATGAACTTCAAGAATGCAACCATTCAAAATTAAGCTCCCTGGATCTTGGAGCTGACGACATCTTGCATTACAGAAGAACAATTTCTGCTGTTCTAAGGAACCCTGATCAATACACTGAGACACGGTGTATCTGTAGCTGTGGTTTGAAATCCAGCTTTGTGAGGTGGAGGATGGTTGAGGCTCATAAACGGCGAGCCCACCAGGAAACTCTAAAGAAGATTTTGTTCAAAGTTCCACTGATGCACCGTGGTCGAGCTCTTAAATCTGAGCAAGAGAATGGTGTGAAATTATTACTGGGAGATGTTGATTTTTGCGCTGGCCACATATTGTCTACCAAGAATAAAGAAAATGAAAAGTTTCTGGTCCTCAGGTCCATGATTCCTTCCATCGAAGAGGTATTTTTCTCATAATTCTTTTTCAGTTTGTCCCTATTAGCATATATTTCCCATTAATGATTATCATATTGATGGCATCTTCATTTGAAAATATCGGCAAGATGTCTTTCCCCATTCCAGGACATTGCTTTAAAATTTTTCACTGCTTGATTATGCTTATGCAGATAGATAAGGCATCCATCCTTGATGACACAATTCTGTACCTAAGAGAGCTTGAAGCAAGAGTGGAAGAACTAGAATCTTGCATGGACTCAACAGAATTTGAGGGGAAAGTTACCCGGAGAAAGTTTCCAGACATGATAGAGCAGACATCGGATAACTGCAAAAAACGTTGGATAAACAAGAGGAAGGCCTCCGACATTGATGAATCTGACCCTGAACTTGATAGAAATGCTCAAGGAGATGGACTCCAGACAGATGTCAAAGTCAATGTAAAGGAGCAGGAAGTATTGATCGAGATGAAATGTCCCTATCAGGAGTACTTATTGCTTGATATACTGGAGGCAGTAAACAACCTGCACTTGGACGCTCATTCAATCCAGTCTTCTACACTAGATGGTGTTCTCACATTAACCCTCAAGTCTAAGGTTAGTGCCCCAGGCTTGACAAAATTAGCACATCGAATATGAGTTTGATTTCGACATTTCATCCTAACAATGACCCTTCCTTGAATTTAATCTCAGTTTCGTGGCGCAGCAGTATCTCCAGCTGGGATGATCAGACAAGTCCTTTGGAAGATTACTGGGAAGTATTGAGAACTGTAGTTATAAATGATTGTGTGCTCGGTTATTCAAGTGGGTAGGCGATCTCTTTATGTTTCTGTAAGCATATGGTTCGGTTACTTTCAAAACCAGTTCTTGCTAAATGTTCAGCTTTTAGGATTTATAAGAATTTTCTTGTCCTAGTAATGAAGAACCTTGCTATTGTTTTGAAGTAATTCTGCCAGTGTCTCCTGATTCAAATTTCATTGCCAATGACACATGACCTACAGAAACTAAAACCACTGTTCATCTACCTCTTTCCTTGTAGTTTCGGAAATGAAAATTGAGAAAACTATCGATTTGCTGTTTGGAGAATCAATCTGTATAAAAGGGTGATGGAGAATTTCTTCCTTTAGAGTGATTCCCAGATGCAGTCCAGTTGGGGAGCCTCATAACTGCATAGTGCTATCCTTTTAATACTGGAAGTACCCGTAATCTGATCTCGATTTTGCCACTTTAAAATAAAGGCAATCTTATGTGGTCCAAGCAATCTGTGCTTTTCTTCTACTTGTTTTGCTGGACACAAACAAAAGGAGATTTCCATCCTAAAGAAATAAATAAAGAAACAAGTAAATCACAATAGTTGAGAAAGGAGAGGTGTGACCTTAAAGATAGAATGGATAGTTTCGAAGTTGGAACATATGCGATCATGGGATATATGCTGCGACCTGCATGTCCATTTAGGGGTGTTTCTATTAGTTAGCTCAAAAGCTCTTAATAAACTATTGCATCTCTCTCTCTCTCTCTCTCTCTCTCTCTCTCTCTCACGCATACGTACGCAGTATACATTAATTGTACATAGTTTTGCGCAAACTTGGGCACTGTCCCCCAAAGGAGCAAAATTTCTAGCTGGGTCATAATGTCGAGAACAACCATTTGGGAATTCACTGATGCTGCTTAAAAGTTCTTGCAAAAATTAGGGATCTTCCAGAATGTGTGTTTTGACTTTATGCATATCTCACATGGGGGGAACCACTATTTTATAGAAAGCCGCCTCTTGTATTCTTGCATATGAAGTGAGAGGACCATTTGCAGTTCCCCTGTTTCCATTGCCCCTGTGTCTTTAGATCAAATAATTAGTCAACAGCATGGCAAACTGGTGAGATTATTCAATTGCAAAATGCAGCAACAGAACGCACAAGTTGCGCTGTGCCAATTTCATGCATTAATTGTTAAAGGAAGTCCCCGGTGACCAAAAACTTTCATCAGAGGAGGGAAACATGAACATGGACTCAGACAAAAGCTAAGCGTACCTTTCAATTCATTATTAGACCTCCATCTCTTTATGCGCAAAATTCGGTAGAACCCTGAGCTAAGAAAACCACATGTGCCTGCGTGTTATTGGATCCGCCTATGAATCAAACATATATTAATGCTTCCACTAAATATGATAATGTTCCAGTATTGTATAATGGTGGGAGAGGGAAAAGGCAGAAATGCAGCATTATTACTTAAGGACTTCAATTCCAGAAGGATTTCCAACTCCTTCAACAAATACATGTGGAAATGTAGACATCGAAAGATACTAACAAACCTGAAATGTACACGACGAAATTGTAACTCATTTTATTGAACAGATTTTAACAGAGGTGTCCTGACATGAGTTCACATTTGATAGCTTCACTGGAACAGGGAAAAGAAAAAACCGTAGGCTACAAGGTAATTCGTTTTTCAGCATAAGCTAGGACTAGGACTCAGATTCTTTTCAGCCACCCCCTTCAATTCCTCCCTGCGAATCCCTTTACTGTGAAGCCAACCTTCTCAAACTTCCCACGCTCCGTGCTTTCCCTGAACTTGACATAATCCGAGCTCACAAAAGGCTTGTACATCCTCACATTTCCTTCTCCTACCACATCGTCAGGTGCCAAGATCTCTTTCTCATCCTCAAAGGACCAAAAGAAAGCTAGAGAAAAGCGCTGTGCCGGCTGCTTCAGGACTACTCTGTGCTCCGATGAAATTAGCTTGTCATTACTCCAAGCTTGCATCATATCTCCTATGTTCACCACGAGAATACCCTCTCGAGGGCTTATGTCCAGCCATTTTCCGTCTTTCGATCTCACTTGAAGGCCCCCTATGTCATCTTGATACACGATGGTTATACAGCTCATATCAGCGTGCATCCCAAGACCTTCGACCTCATTTTCAAGACTCTGAGGAGGAGAGTAATTATTTATTCTCAAGTACCCGTGACAATTCTTGAAATCGGATTCATAATATTTCTTGTTGAAACCTTCTCCCAAGATCATCAACATGACTTCTATGATTTTGTTCGACAGGTCTGACATCTTCCTTCCATATTTTTCCAATACCTCGCTGCAGAGAAGGAAAAACAGAATCTCAGGAAATACAGGGGATAACAAATAAGTGCTTAGACAAAGAAACGACTGTGACGTGAGAATCACGGCGTTACCAGAATTCTTGTTTTTGTTGATCAAGGATAATATCTGCAGAGCTCCGCGCTGAGGCGAGAAAATCCGGTCCGGACACTCGGAGGCTTTCAAAGAAAGGGGAGGCTATGAAATGAGGAGTGTAAGTCTTGGTGGAAGAGAATGGACCAACCTTGAGTTTCTCATCAGGAGGGAGGCTAAAGAATTGCTTGCAGAGAGCATGGAGTTTGTCGTAGAATTCTTTAGCGATCCCGTGGTTGGCGATGAGGAAAAAACCCCACTCTTTACAGGCATCGGCTATTGGAGACAGAAAGGATGGCTGAATCGGCTGAGAAATGTCTAGAACTGGAAGCTCCAAGGTAGTCTGTGAATCAGACATCTTTTCCAGTATATAAAACATTAAGGTCTGGTATTACCTTTCCATTAGACCCAAACAAACATAAAGTATGAAAGGGATCACCAATCTGACAGGAACAACTGAAGCAACAGGATGGAGTTCAGAGAAGCAGCATGAAAACACCGCCTGACAAACATCAACACCTTAGATTTTGGTGGAGGACAAAGCCCATATTTTTGCACCTGTCGTTACATTCTGTTATGTAAGTTTATATACATGGGAAATGGCAACTGAACTGAGATATGAACAATTAAAAAAAGAGCTCTCCATTGGGCCAGAAGGGGTTGAGTAAAGAAATGCCGCCTTCTTAGTTTGACCTACGACATTGGCAGTTCATGTAAAGCAAGTCACTCGTGAAGGTTTCTTTTCTTTTATTCAACCCAAAATAAGGGAAAAAAAAGATAAAAGAAAACTGGCGGTTATATAAATCAAAGGACAGGCTGGTTAGAAGTTATTTAAGTCCTCGTGGGAACTTTGTTAATTTCGGTTGAGTGGATCCTTGAGCCTTGGATTCTTCTGGAGAAAGTTTTCACCAAAAGGCAAAAATGCTTATTTGCCAAGCATGCATTCAATGTCTCTCGGTGAATTGCATCCTTCCGCTTTCTTTCTGGATTAGTAAGATGTCAGTTACTGCATGTTTTTATATTTCAAAGTAGTAGCAACCACAAGTTCAGAGTCTCATAATTCTTTCTTTACAATGATGCTTGAACAGATCAGGTCGTACTATCTGCGGATTGGTGGAGCTTCATCAACATGCGTGCTCATTATTTCCAAGAACTTGAGTTCTGCATTAATTTAAACTTACAACCTGTTGATTCCCATCTGGAGCTGATTATTTCCAAGGACTTCAATCGTTGAGTTCCTAAACATATGAAAAACCACCTAATCCTTTAGACTTTTAAGTTCATAATTAGCTGGACACTTTGACTAGTTGCAACCTAGAAGAATTTGCATTCTAACTTCCAGTTGCGCTATAACCTAACTGACTTCTTTAATAGCGGTTTAGAGTTAAATTAGCATACTGTAACTTCAACGCATATTGAGAGGATATTGTCATCAATATCTGGAAAGTATGTTGGAAATGATGTATTTACCTGAATTAACAAAGGTATATTTTAGTCACTAAAGTAATTTGTTAAAAGGGGTAAATCTGTTATTACCTTTTGTGGCGACCCAGAGAAAGTGAATTACAAAAAGATGAGCGACATTTCACCTCCAAAATTTGACAATTAGTGTATAAAAAACACTTCTTTCTATTTATCGAATAAATTGATTCTTAGTGGGGGCATTGTGCTGGAGATTGGACTTTCAGTATATCAATAGTGATGGGCTTTGGCTGAGGGCCCAATTACATAGAAGTACTGTTGGGCCGTCAGGGTACAAGAAATTAGTTTCAGCAAATATGATCAATGTCCAAGAGCTTTCTTCCATAGAGTACCACTTTGATATGATGACAATGGGGAAATGTATAATCAGAGGAAAAAGAAGGAAACAGAATTAGCTTCTGCTTAGTTATGCACCAGCTATCTTCCTTTTAGCCACTCAACAATTTTTTCCCCTTTCATTCACTAGCACAAGCTGTAACATTTGGGGACTAAACTAGCAAAATCCATGGGCTGTTGATGAAAAGCCAAAGGCATGTGATACATGTGTCACGGAGGAGAGGTTTCCCTCGTCAATGAGGCCTTCGTGATCGAGGTGGAACGACCCAAAGACCCCTCGGAGAATCCCAACGCTTTCGCAACATTCTCAGGGACGGACGATCCGATAATTGCGCCATGGTCTAGAGTCTTCTCGTCTTAAATGTAGTTGCCATGATGTCATAAATGTCGATGGTTGTCATCGTAATAAGTATTGGTAGGTGACGTCATAAGTACGGGTAGATGGTAGGTGAGGCGGTACGATCTCGTCCGCCAGATCGAATGTCAATTTACGGTTGTAATCAAAGGGCCTCAAGTATAAGAAGGGGTGCCCTCCCTCACTTGTAATCATCCAACTATTAGCAATCCAAGTTCTCTTTCTTTCTTCAGAGCTTCTCTCTCTAGTTTCTCTAGTTTCTCTCTCTCTACGATCCGGGTGAAGTGAAGTGATCCATCGATCCGAAGAAGGCTTGGCTTAGGAGCGACGATCCCATGCGATCCGAAATAGCCTAAGTCGCCGCACGGTCGAGATCCTGAACGATCGGCCCGTGACACACGTCTCTTATTATTTCAAGTACTGAAAAATATTGATCATGAGTCATACGACCAGGTAGATAACTCGGACTAAAAAGAGGGTTAAAGAAAAACCATTTCCTAATCACTAATTAAGCCATCACTTGACGCGGGTGGCCAACATCAAAATGGGTAGAAATATGATTCAACCCCTGAGAAAATAGTCATTTATTATCTTCATCGTGAAACTTTAAACTGATGTCTGTTAGCAAAAGAGAGATTAATATATAATAATGCAGTGTATGTGTAACTTACACTCGGTATTCATTTATAGAGAAAGGGGATCGTGATTGAGTTGTTACTGATTTAAAATAATCTCTTTCAGAATAATTGGATCCTCTCTTCTCTCCCACACTCATGACAGGAGGAATTCTTGAAGTGCTTCTTGTAAATGCTGAAGGCATTGAGCATCCACATCTCACTTGTCTCTCTCTCTGTTCCAATACAATTTGCATCACAAGTTTATGTCTGCTTTTGCCATAGCCTCACTAGTACTGGAAAATTCACATCTACATGAATTTGCAAATATTATTGTAGGGAAGCCGACTTATTACCTAATCGTGGAATGTGGTACTCAAGTGCATAGAACCAAAATTTCATCAGGTTTAATTCCAGCTGAATTTTTTTCCCTTACTAAATGAAATCCTAATGCCACTTTGTTAACCGAATTCTTCTTTCTTGTTCTGCCTATAAGGTAAAGATGATAAGGCTTGGTGGAATGAAAAATTTGCATTCGAACTTCAACCGTCTGATTTAAAAAATTCCACCCATGTGAAGATCAGAATCAAGAAGTCAGGATTCTTCAGTCAGGGCACATTTGCTGGAGAAACCACGTATATAATCTAAATTGTGTTTTAGTCTTTCCCAGCATGCACTGACCGACACATTAGTAACTGTAATTGATGTTGGTTATGATTAAGCTTAAATTTCTTTAGCTTCATCCAGTTTTTCCCCCTTTTGCAACTCAGAATTTACCTAGGAGGAATCATTAGTGAGGGACTTGACAGAGGATTAGTAGAAGTGGAACCAGCTCCATACAATGTAGTTCTTGAAGATGACACCTACAGAGGGCAAATAACACTTGGTCTCAAATTCATTGCCAATGTATGCATGAATCTGATATAATTTAAATTCAAATATGTCTTTAACTATACTCTAGTCGATGTATATAATTTGTCTAAAACAAATCTTGTCTTATTTATACAGAAAGAACTGCAGAGAGAGACAAGAGAATGCTTCCTCCAGGATCAGGAGAGAGAGCCAAAGACTTCAATTTCCAGGTCTATTATGAGTTTCTGGAAGTTTTCCTGGTGGAAGTTCTTTATTAAGTGCAGCCACAGAAGTCCCAAAATCAAAAGTAATTAGGATTGAGAAATAATCGCTTGCAGCCACGTACATGAATTTTTAATCGGGTTCCATTGCGAAAACAGATTCTTCCTATTTTTTCATCAAATTATTCCTCTGCTTCACAGATTTCTCTGCATTATGCTGATATACTTACCCTTTCAGAGGACGACTTCAGAGAAAAACCAAACCAAGGTTTCGAATCCCGACTAGTTCACCATAAAATCAGTGAAGCTGACAATAAAGTTGTAGATCCTATGAAATTTATTAGTCTGTAACAGAATCTGCTGAGAAAATCCTGGTAGCCATAGTGCCATCTTAATACAAGTACATCTAGACTGAGTGAATGAATGCCAGTGCAATTGCGAGATGGGCCAAGCCCTAGCATTAAGCATTGGATCTGCACACAAAGATGAAAAATCCCAAGATGGGTAGGCCGTTAATGTAACTGTTTGATCTCGATGGGAAATTTTATGGGCAACAAAGCACTCGCAATTCTTCCCATTCTTTTCTTGCTCTCTCTGTCCTGGACTCCTAATCATTCTGTGGTGCTAGAGAACTGCAGTCAGACTTAACGTCCTTTCTAAACATACCTGTGAAAATCATGCATGGCCTGCAAAGAAACATTTAAAATCCGGGCCACCTCGTAGTCAGGTTCACGCATGTGGTGGGAGACGAAACGTTTAATAAGCTTTTGACTTTAATTAAATATATTTTTCGTTTGAACTATGACACGTCTATTGCACATAGTCATGAAGAGGAGTCGTAAAAGCTGAGAAATGGGAAGCACGTCTTTGAGGCCTATCTCGAAACAACAGCACGGTCTCATACTTCGAACAATGACTTGTCTTTCCTTTTTTTAGGCCTAATCGGTCAATAATTTCGAGGATCACATGCACTATAAGCCAACCCCCGACCAGGCTGACTGCTAAACTCATATTTAAGTCCCATTATGCAACTCGAACTCTCCAACTTTCTCTTAGCTCTTTGAAGTTTAAACTATCATATTCACCCAATGAAAATTTGAGTCTCAATTTCTCTTAGCCATCTAAAATTGTTCTTCTGTATCTGTCAATATTCTAAAAATTGAAATGATCTTCGTCCTCGAGTTTTCTTTAAAGTCATAGATGTTCGATATGCTTCATTTGATATGTCATTTTTCTTTAGTAGGAGTCCCAGCACCAATTACATCAAGATCGACTATATTTGCTATATCAATCTGTATGAACTTGATATCTTCAATTTCGCTCTCTTCTTTGAGGCTCGAACAATAAGATATAACTTAATGCGACCCTTTTCATAATGATTAATTAATATAATCATGACGGATGGATTTTATAATTTAGGTTTAAAAAATTAATGTGAATTGATAGGAATGAGAAATTAAGAGCTATAATGTGAACTTTAGGCACAAAGACAAGTTCCTGATGACAAGACCGCCAAAATACCCTTGAAATCCGGTGCTGATAACTCTATATTCAATGTCAGCAACCAAGACAAGACTTAATCTGCATATGCGAACTTTAGGCACAAAGACAAGTTGCTGATGACAAGACCGCCAAAATACCCTTGAAATCCGGTGCCAATAACCCTATATGCAATGTCAGCAACTAAGACAAGACTTAACCTGCATGACGTTTTATATGGAATGTTAGAAGTTTCTAAAGTCCGACGCCTATCTCATCAAATTATGCCAAAAAGCAAGGTGAGCAATATGAGACACTTTACTGTGCTGAAACACGCACTCACAGGTCAGCTTCCCATGCAAAAACCAGATAACAGGACGGTAGAAAACCTTAAAGAAAAAAAGAAGAAGTTGGGGCGACTAATCAGGGTTTCTGAACATAGTCAGTTTTGTAGTCTTATACTAATTGGAAATGGACAATTAATTTTGCCCACAATTATCAGGTACAGTGTGTTAAAGCCGATGGTGGCCAGCTCTAGATGAGGGATGGCCACGGAAGATACGAGATTATTCTTCGCCAGCTACAGGAGTACTAGTAATCTGTGCCTCGCTTATTGATTGGTCAACTCATTGCACGTCTGAGAGGTGCTTGAGTCCAAGAATTCGTCTGTAAATAACCCTCTCGAGCCGTTCCGTACACCATCATATGATGAGGTGCTCCTATTTAACTCAGACCCATCTCCCACCTTCTCTCATACCTCGTTCAACACGTACCAAAGATCGCTACTTTTCGAGTTCCGGCGGTTGCTTTCCGCAAATCTTCTCCGAGAAGTGCAATATTTGATCACGGGTATCTGTCTTTCGATCATATAAAGAGACGGGTTGGATCATGCATTTCAAAACCATGTGATTGCGTTTCAAAAGATTCCAGAGAGAGAGAGACGGAGAGACAGAGAGAGCTTAGGAGGGAACTGTTTCAAAAACGGTTCTGAATTAGCTAGTTGCGAGTTGTGACACCCAGCAGGTTCAAATTCGAATGCGGAAGCTACTAAAGGTAACGTAAAGAATAAGTGAGACCGTTGCTTTTTTAGAGGTTGGGTTAGGCCTTTGCTTTAGTTTTTCAAACTTCATGTTTCTTCAGCCTTATAATATCGGTTCAAACATTGCTTTTCTTGCAATGCTCTTTGCTGCTGCATGTTTTTTCAGTGAATAATTCAGATTCCTGCTAACAAAAACGACCCGTGAAAGAACCCTTTTGCTTTTTGTAGCTCAAAAGAAAAGCATTGATGTTTCTTTTCTTTTTCTTTTTCAATATTTCTTGATCTTTCTTGCCTCAAGGAATTGCATGAATTTCTCTGTTTATATAAGACAAATTAATGTGCCTCCATTACGATCCCGAAGTTCTGAGTTGAGTTCAAGACCCTATCAAACTCCCACTAAATGAGGCTTCTCACGATGATGTGCAGCGCTGAGGAGCACTCCACAAGCTCGACTATTTCAGCAATGAATAAACTGTCGATTGTTGATGAGAATTCTGAACCAGGTTACCGAGCTTCACCTTCTTCAGCCGATCGACATGACCAATCCACAACTGATACTGAGACCCCAATGAGCGCGGACTCCTTCATGTTTTGCCGCACTAACTCAGAGGCCTCGACATATTCGGAGCAGACAGACGATAACTGCTCCTCTACCGAGCCTTCCCCTTTGTGCTGGCCGAGTATCAAGTCCAAACGCCATAACCAGATCACATTTGACGTGCTCGATGTGAAGCAGCAAAAGCAGTATCTAGATGAGAAGCTATATAATCTTGAATCATTGGATTCAGGTAAGCAATTTTCATGGCTTTGTCTTTTGCCACTTCAACTTCCATTGGATATCTTTCAGTACTCGGCCGAAAAAATAAAAAAATTTAATCAATCTGAGTGCGTATTGATGTTTGTTGCTGTTGTAGAGCTTGAGATGATGAAGGAGAGATTCGCAAAGCTTTTGTTAGGAGAGGACATGTCTGGGAGTGGGAAAGGAGTCTGCACAGCTGTGACGATCTCTAATGCCATAACCAATCTTTATGGTAATCTTCAGTGATTTTGACATTGAGCAGAACCAAATATATCAGTGAATTATGAATATTATATGGTTTGACTTACGTCTATCCGTGTTGCAGCTACTGTATTTGGGCAAAATTTAAAGTTGGAGCCTCTGAACCCCGAGAAGAAGGCGATGTGGAAGAGAGAAATGAGCTGCCTTTTATCAGTCTGCAACTACATTGTGGAATTTGCCCCCACCTTGCAGACTTTACCGGATGGCGCGACTGTTGAGGTGAAGTCTTGAGTTTGTGCCATCCTCTAGAAAAGCCTTTTTAATGGCGCATGCTGTTTTTTTGTCTACCTTTAACATGACGTTGTATGGCCTTCCAGGTGATGACGAGCAGACCGAGATCGGACATATTCATGAACCTCCCCGCATTGAGAAAGCTCGACGCGATGCTCCTGGTGAGCACCCGCATGTTCCGTTCATAGATGTAATTGGCTTGTCTGATCCCTCTTCTTCGCATTATGAGAAGTTGGATTTTCGTTTGGTCAGGAAATATTGGACAGCTTTCAGGAGACGGAATTCTGGTACGCCGAGCACGGGAGCGCGTCGCTGAACTCGACTTGTAGTAGATCGTTCAGGAGAGTTATCGCACAGCGCAAAGAAGAGAAATGGTGGTTGCCCGTTCCATGCGTAAGTCCCAGAGGCCTATCGGAGAAGGCAAGGAAGCATTTGCAGCAGAAACGCGACTGCGCGACTCAAATCCACAAAGCAGCAATGGCAATCAACAGCAGTCTCCTAGACGAGATGGATATCCCAGATTCTTATATGACATCTCTTCCTAAGGTTGGGCTCAATCCTTATATATATTTTTTCTTTGTCTAGGGTTACGCTCCTCTAGTACTACACATCTTTGTTCAATTGTTCTAGAAAAATGAATAACTGAGTTATAGTGACAGCAATATCTTCACTACACAAGTATGCACAGAAATAAATTGTCTGTTCTCTTTTTTTTTAGAGTGGAAGAGCGAGTGTTGGAGACACAATATATAGATATATACACGCAGCAGACAAGTTCTCTCCAGATCGTCTACTGGACTGCCTTAACGTATCGTCGGAGCATGAAGCGCTCGATCTTGCAGACAGAGTTGAAGCTTCTATGTATACATGGAGAAGGAAGGCGTGTATTAGTCATTCGAAACCATCATGGACCATGGTAAAGGATTTCATGCTGGAGACCGGCCGGAGCGACAAGAACTACATGTTAGCAGAGAGAGCAGAGAGCTTGCTGCTTTCCTTGAAGCAGAGGTACCCCGAACTCTCTCAGACAAGCTTGGACGTATGCAAGATCCAATACAACAGGGTGAGCGAAACTTCCCGCCAACATCTTTTCGTAGCTTAACATTTAAATTCGCTGAAATCACGCTCGAAAGCACATCAGAACAATAATCCAAAAGAAAGAACCTCATATCTTTTGGGATCCATGTCCTTGCTTTTCTACGATGGCAGTTCATGGATGTGCTGAACTAGAAACTCATCTTGCAGGATGTGGGACAAGCAATACTAGAGAGCTACTCAAGAGTCCTGGAAGGTCTGGCGTTCAATGTCGTTGCGTGGATCGAAGACGTGCTCTTTGTAGATACATCCATGAGAAACCAAGATCAGTAGGAAACAGATGGCGTGGTCTGCATGACAGCTCATGTATTCTTAAGTTTCGAGCAAACTGAGCGTAAATCTGTAAACAAGGTTTCTTGGTAGTGTATAGCCCAATTAGTTAAAGCAGTTCGCTTTTCTTCGGCTGAAATATCAGACAGTTCATCATGGCGGCATACTATTTCGCTGCGACTATAACTACTTTGCATTAAGTTACTTCCTATTCCTCATGTAGTCCCTTTTTCTATCGTCCACTGTCTGAGTATAAGATGATATACAATTGCTTCACCAAAATAGGATGGGAAGAAGAAAAGGAGAAAGGAAAAAAACAAAGTCACACCACCCCATTTTTTGCCCTCCTGAGCAGAAATTTCCCTATCGAGAACATGAGTTAAATGTCATTGCCTTGAGGAGAAATGAAGTAGCAAAGTACTTAACTGTAGGCAATTTTTACGATAAAACCTGCTTAATTTCAAGATTAGTCGTGCATACGCTCCCACAGCAGGCTTTCTTGAAACTGCACCCTTATGAAATGTTGGTGAATGGTTGCATCACCCAAATGAACAAAACGAGAATGAAGAAGAATAACTTTGGTAATCTGAAGCACGTTAATCCCAACTTGTACAGTACTTACAGCATTCTTTTTGTGTAATCCTAGTTTCCCTTCTATACAAACACATCTAAGAAAGAAAAGTCACAACCATTATCACCACTCCAAACTTGGCAATTGCAATAGCAACGCCAGGTACATGAAGAACAAGTGAGCAAAGGAAAAGAAGAAAAAACTGATCAAACCTGAAACGGTGCAGGAGAAAGTCTGGAAAGGGAGAATAAGGAAAAATGACACACACACACCACACACACACAAACAAGAGGCTCTAAGAACCCTAAACTTTACAGTATGGCAAGAAAAATGCATAGGCCGCAGGGAATGGATGGACCAGCATTAAGAGTTGAGAACCATCATCAGCATTGGAACAACATGGAGAGATGTTCCTTGCAAAAACCACTCATCGTCTGTACAACACAGACACCATGGAAGACCAGCCTCAGACACTTCTTGCGTTGGTTGAACTAGCTCAAGTTAAAACATGAGACAAGGAAAAAGTTAGAAGAGTCGTGTCATTTGTGCTCAAGAAGACTGATCCAAACCCCTCCATCAAGCAAAGCTAATAATGGCTTGATCAGAGTTTTCTTGGAACTCACCGCGTCAATCACTTGTCATGCTGTAAAATGATATAGGTCAATGATGCCGATGCTGCAGTTTTTCAAAATCACATCCAATCAGAAACAATATTCAATTCCTCAATCTTCCTCCATGCAGCAGTCGAGTATCTCATCAATTAACTCATCAAAAATAGCGTCACCCATCTCAACCCCAATGCTTTCAGAATCAAAACGTAGGTCCATCCACTTCCCAGATTTCACCATGTCTTTTCTAACAATATGTTCCAAGATACAAGGTGGAGAGAGTGGGAGGAGGTGCCAGTGAACTCCTTCCCACACCTCGTGGATTGTACTTCTTATGTCACGGACTGGCTTGATGCTTGGCTTCACAAATGAAACCCAAGGAGAACAACCGAAGTAATGCTGACAGACCTCCAGAAGGACCTCATTTATGCAATCAAACACAAGTTTTTGGTCAAAATGAAGTTGGTCATATAAGAAATCCACTTCATCAAACACAGATGGCTCAATAAGCTGGTCTGAAAGTTCTGATCTCAAATAAAATTCCCGCCCGCCCAGGCCAGAGGCATGCAGAACAGCTTCTACATACGCCAACAATGATTCATTGCCCTCCATAGACGTTTTTATATGAATACCATGTTTGGGAGCATGGGGTATTTCATCTTCAAACTTGATCTTCAGTGGTTGTATTGATGGTTCTACAGAACAATTATCAAACAACAGAAGTAAGAGCATAATCAGGAGCATTCCATTAATAGATACATACATACATATATTTTATTTTCATAAAATGCGCAGGCCTACCAGATCGAGATGTGGTTCTTGCAGGACTTATGTCATCCTCCATGAACAGTGGCTCAAGAACAGATACAGGACTTTGTCTCTCAGGTTTGTCGACAGCAATTTCTAAATCCACAATCTTCTGAATTGTTGAAGAGCTTGATGGGGATGCAAATGGACATGCATGTAGTTCGTCATGGGAGTGAGGCTCCTGCTCATGGAGAAATGCGATTTTAAACTGGAACAAACACCATTAAATGAAGCAGATAGCAACAGATAGGAGAGATGATGAATACAACGCAAATTTTTCTGCTGTTGCTAATGCACTTATCAGTTATCACAAGATCTATACTCTGCTCTCATTATTACATTTGACATCAGATGGCTCTATTAACTATACATACATACATACACACATACATATATGTATATTTCTACAGTAGAAATTGCTGCAGACAAAGCCAAGATACTACCCTCACAAGACAGGTAAGTTTGACCATAAATTTATTGTATCCTGTTGTTTCATTCATTAACCAAATCAATTTTCAACCTTTTCTCTCTAATTACGTCTGCTTTTCTTCTCTATTCCTTTACAGTCCAAAGAGATTCGCTTTGAAAAGAATTCTCTATACCACTCATATGTCTGAATGACATCTCTCCTTTTAAGATCACACTTAATTAATTCGATATACCAACCATACAAACTCATTGCCCGAGTTTCATATCCTCACCAATTACTCCAATTGGCTTTATGTGTATTAGCCACTGAAAAAGGGGACAGCAATTGAAATGAGTGTTGAGTGACATAATCTTTTGATTTAAAAGTTATTATTTTGTAAATGAGAGACTTATTTGCTTCAACAGGCCAGGGGTGTCTGTAAACACAGTTTTTCTTTTCCTGAGAAAAAGAAAAAGAAAAAGGAAAAGCAGATGGTCATTGCAACTTCTGTTTCTGCCTTCAACCTCGACAGATTGGGGCTGAACCTTGAAGCCTCTAATGAGCCTCTTTGGCTAAACAGAGCTTGATTGGAATTATTGAAAATAATCTACAAGGGAAGAGCGCACAACACCAACCAAGAAGTGTCAACTTGTGCACTATCATATGTTCCAGTAGTAATGATCCGTGCTATGCATGGGATTTATATTATCTTATTTCTAATTGACAAAATAAATTCGACTTAGAGATACAATTTTTCTTTGTATAGATGATATATGCATCTTTTGGGGAGTTATTTCTTCTTTTCCTTTATTATTGATTATTAACATCTAGAATTAATCTTTCTGTTAAAAGACTATACAAAGACTAGAAGTAAATTACATAAGCAGAACTTATTTACCAACAGGACTCAAACTACAATATTACATACGGATTTGGATACACTTTCCTCAAGAACTTCAATTTTAAATCATGATATTTCTTTTTACTTTATCAATTCATCATTTAGCATCTAGAAGGTATGACTTGGTCTCTAAATGAGGGAACATGCATCATTGAAATTCTTTTACCTCTTTCTTATGATCAGGATCAGTATAATCTGCATCAATATCTTCAGACAAATGATCCTCTGCACCACATTGGAGGCTGGCTGGACTACCACTGCCAGTGAAGTATCCTTGGAGACATGCTCTTCATTGATTGTTCCATCAACTGCTACAAGAATTTCAGTGTCACCTGCAAAATATTGCTTGTGAGCTGTGATTTGATTTGCATAAAAGCAATTGACTTCCACTTCCTGCAACAATCGCAGGGGAGGAATTACCTTTAGGACTCAAGTGTGGCCCACAGGTCTCTTCCACCTCACTACTGGAAAGAGGCTCACCAGATAGAGTTAGATTTTTGTTGGATGTTTGAATTTTATCATCAACACTTGCCAGAATGCACAACTCACTTTCTGTACTTGGAGCTGAAGGAACTTGATAGCTATCATTTGCTTCTTCTATTTGCCTCTCCTTATTTTCATCAACCCTTGGAGACCTGAGATGGGAAGAAAATCTCATCTGTGCAGTTACCAAGCTGCTTTCCGGTATCTTTCCTGGACTAGCAAGAGGGGAGTTGTATTCAGGAAGAGAGAGAATTCTCCCGAGAGATTTTGGGAACTGCCCACTTGAAAAGTCTGTCACTTCATCTGCAGTGCTCAGCATTTCCGAAAGGTGCTTCTTGGCCTCAATGTAGATGTTAGACACTCTTCTCTTGGACTCATTAACATTTTCATATTCTCTGTTTGCTTCAGAGTCTCTTGGCTTAACAGTCTTTTCTCCTCTCCTTTTCGCAACAGGTCTAGCAATTTTCTCCATGTAAAAGTGCTCTTTGCCTGGAGAATTCATCCCATTATTTTCTCCCATGTTTGCTTTACCACCATCAGGAAGTCTTTTGGTAACAACACCAGGAGATCTGCCATGGTGCTCCTTTCCCATCACATTTTTCCATCTTTTCCTAATCTCCGAAATAAGAAAGTGCCTACTTGCTTTCTCGGCCTGCTCTTTATAGACAATGTTCGGCGAATGTCCTAGAAGTGTATCAGCGCTGTCCAGAGCTGAAGAGTTTTTCGATTCTGCTGGTCCAGGCTTCAAAATAACAATTCTATTAGAAGTTTGAGGATTCTCAATCTCCCCGAGTGTCTTTGTTTCGTGAGGCTTGACACTTCTTCTAAAGAACTTGTAAGACTTATGATTAACTACCTCTTGCGATTCGCGGATTTGTCATGCTTCTCTTTTGATAAATTAGATTCTGCAAATGACTCTGACAAATTGTCTCTCCTCAGATGAGCATCCTGCAAGCTTTGCATGTATTTAACCAAGACTGAGTCTGGATCTTCCAGGAGTTTTGAAAATGATTCCTCATTTAAGTTTGGAATCTGAAGCGCATTAACCAGTTCTTTAGAGAAGGGAGTCCCTCCATGCTCTATGAGATGCTTCCCACTTTTGAGTTGTTGATTTATCAACTCCTTGATTGCTTCACACAATTTTTCTTTGAGATCAGCATGTTTCGAGTTTACCTGAATTTGTACTTCAGCATCATTGTGGTTCTTTCCAGTAACCATTGTTTCCTGACAGATCTCACCACAAATGTTCTCCGCTTTAGAAAGTTCATTATGGCTATTAGTGTGGTCCTGGTTCGCGTTGAGATTAGCATGTCTGGATGTCAAGCTTTCAGTGGCACTCAAAATATCAGCATCCATGTCATAGCTTCCCCTAGAAGACTTCTTACTTCTTCTCCGATTTTTCCTTCTGCAATCTTCATCTCCCAAATCAGATTGTTTGGACACTAGTTTGGAATCTTTCACTTTAATATCTGTATGCTCGCCTACCATTTCTTCTTCCATGAGTATCTTCACACTGGGTTTTCCCCCATCAGCTGCAACTGTTGAGCTCTCTCCACCATCCTGAAAAAATCTTTTACGGTCAATCGCAGCTAAAAAAAATGGATATCCTTCTCAATCAATGCCTTGCAATCACTGAATGGGGAAACTTAAACAACCCAACTGTTTACACTTTACAATAATCCAATGGGGAAACTTGAGAACCCTACTGTCTATGCTATCGAATCTTACCAGGGTGACTTCAAGTTTCTCATCCAGATTGGTCAACGCTTCAAACTTATTCCCTGAATGTTGCACATCTGCAGGATAGAAGAGAACTTGAACAATAAAATGACCACCAACTTTACCAATCCACAAATTTCAATGACCAAAAAAATCACGTTGATCTAGAATATACAACACCAACACAAAATCATAAGAAGACAGACTTACAAAGTAAAACACAAGTGTGCTACTTCATATACAAAAAGTTGTGGTAATAGGTAGCAGAAAAACCACCATTAGTTAAAAGCAGTAATTCTTCAATCTGAAAAAGATTTGAGCGCATGCTAATCTCACTAATCAATTAGGGGGCCTTACCACCAGCATGGCTGCTTCCTCGCCTTCTATCAGATAATAGCCTCCGGGTAGATCTACCATGGCGAAAATCCAAAATACTGATGAAACTCCACATGCAGCCTAACTGATCCCTTTCATGCCTCACCATACGCCTTTTTGACCTCTTTGTCATGTTGAAGGTATATCCAATCCTATATCCACAAGTTGATTCAAAATTTTGACACCTGCTGCAAAAGGTTTAGGAAACAATGTCAAAGAGGCCTAGTAAAGAATAATCAAATATGCTGGCTAAACCAGACAAGAAGATTCTGAAATCACATAATAGTCTCACGTTTTTTGTCTTAATTAAAGCAACCTCAACAGTTAAAGCACCATAGTTCTGCTATTACATCCTCCAAAGTTCCAAAAATCAGTCCACTGCCGAATCAATTAACAGGAAACTCGTCATCTTTTTCCAAGCACCATGAGAACAACTCATTATGTGGTTTTGCAGAGAGCTGTTCACACACACACACACACACATCCCAATTGAACCAAAAAATCGATCTTCAGGATATGAGACATAATAGATGAAATCAAAATCATCATCCGATAATCAAGGACTATTCTCGATCCGATAACTTTGGAAGATGGACGAAAACATGGCATGCATCAGAAAATACCTCAAAGTTCAAAATTGAGGAGTTCGATTCTGTTTGGAGGAAACTGAAATATAGCTTCCTCAGAATCTCTGCGACTTCCTATTTAAGCTCCACAGATTTCTATTCTGCAGAAGTAAAGCCCAAGACGATATCCTAGGCAGGAGGATATCGAAGGATTCTTCTTTCCATTTTCATCTCAATATAAAGCCTTGATGTCTGCTCACATGCATTCTTCCACAAACTCTTGAGCTATGATGGCGACACACCATCCTTTGACAGAAATCACAGAGTGAGGCAAACATGCTAAGATTGACTCTCTAAACATGAATGGGCCACAACCCAAACTCAACTTTATTGAACTAAGCAACAAAATTCACATTTGATGATCCAAAAACTTTGCCATCGAACTCAACCTTCCACTGAAGCAATCCAATGTCCCACTTGAAAATCAAAGCAAATGCAATCCAAAGCCACCCTTCAAATTCCAGCTCGCAAAGAACAGAACCCAATGCTTCCAACTCTCTCCCAAATGCCGAAGGACTCGACGTCAAAACTGAGAACTTTTTCGACAGCCTCACTCTTCAATACCAAAACCCACGATACACCGAAGGGAATCTGCTCTTTCTCACCAATCACGAAACATTAAAAAAAAAAAAAAAAAAAAACTCTCAAGACTTCCCCAAGAAAAAACACAAATCAGATTCTTCAGGCTAACTCTGACAAACACCACGAGAGCATCAAAGGAGGTTCGCCTCCCTTTTCATTTAATCTTCTATGGTGGCATCTTTTGACAGCCAAAAAGAAGGGCCCCAATGCTCATCCAGCACCGACCCTTTACTTTTTGGGGAGGGATTACATACGGGCAGCCATTAAAGACTGAGGAAAGTGGAAGAAGGAGGAGGTAGAGGTAGAGAGAGAGAAGGGAGGAGAGAGAAAGCGAAAGGCGAGAGCTTTTTACGATGCAGTTGCTGTTGGACCTAGGCGGAGAAAAAACAAGTGACAGTTGTGGGAGTGGAGATGGGACCCATTACGAAGAGACAGACAGAGAGAGATACGTATAGAAATGGGGTGCCTCCGTTTTCTCAACTTCCGCGTTCCGCCATCATCTCTCCCTGTCTCTCTCTCGCCGTCCCTCTCCGTCTCGCGTCAATAGGGTATGAGTATGACGAAGAAAGATGGCACGGGCGGTGGTGCTGGTGCCTTGTATCGTACCTTTCCAGCTTCGGACACAGGAATCAAAAGAAAAAAACGATGCTTGACATCGACGACAGCGGAATGTCCTCCGTTCGTTCGTTTTCCTCCCCTACAAATTAGTCAGAATGGAGAAAAGTGAATGACAACGAGTGAGTGGAGCTCCTAATCAAAACTAGCCTCTCCATAGTGGTAAGACTAAAATGATAACATCACCAAAAATTTCAAAATTAGTATGTTTATGATAAATTTATACTAAAACATCAAATTTGTATATTTACAATGAATTTACCGTCGTTGATTTCCGTTAAATTAGATTAATACACTGAAAGATTATAAACCGATATGTTCGTGACAAACAAAAAGTAAAAAACCCAAATTAATACACATGACAATTGTTATGTGTTATCCATCCAATTCAACAATTTGATTATAAAATTTAAATAAACTAATGGACTGTAAATTTATTATAAATGTGTTAGTTTAAGATTTTTGAAGGTTAAAAAATTAATTTAGAATAAATTTATCATAATTATATCAATTTGAGATTTTTTATGATATTAACATTAATGCAAATCCATCATTTTGTATTATTAGATTTCTGCCTAAAAACTCCAGTCAAGTCAATGCCTACAATAGGATGATTGATTGAGGCACATAACTTAATCATCGCAAAACAACAATATTTAAAAGGCAAATACAAGTCCATTCCGTCTTCAGTTCCAAATTAAATTAAACCTATTATATCCTACATTAACTAAAATTGATTCTAAAAAAAATTCGTCAATTTTTCTTACAAATATAATGTGTTTTCTGCTAATCAAAATTTAACTTTTAGGGGCATTCTATAAAGATAGCCAAGTTTATAAGACTTCTTAAATGGATGGAAATAAAAATAAAGAGAATTCGAAGCTAGAAATATATAAAGAAGATCAATTTTTATTATGGTTTTATTAAATAGAATAAGAATTTAATTTTTTATTTCTGTTGAAAAAGAATTAAACTTATAAATAATTCAAATATAAAAAAGTACAAAATTATAAGAAGTCGTACATCCTCTTGAATTTGTAACAAAACCCAACACACCCTGGATTTTAATAAGGGTCGCTTATTATTAAATCATATCTTTGATTCGATTCATTGTGCGCGTGAAAAAATATCACTATAACAATATACAAAATAGTATTTATTTCATAAGGGAAATATGGATTTGGCACATAGACAAATATAGAATTTTGTTTCACTCGCTTGAAGAAAATGATAATTTAAAGAACTTGGCCCATAGATATTTCCCCCTGAACTTTTGTTTTTTCTCCTTTTCTTTCCTCGTGCAGCTGATTAAATATACATGGAACTCTGTCAATTCACGTAGACAAGAATGCCATTTTTTTTCAATATTATTTTTTCAATTTTTTGCCCAGCAAAGATTTCTCAATCAGCACAAAATTTACGGTCGCTAGCGTACTCGATAAGAAAACGTTAATGCATTTCAAGGTTGTCGACGGAAGAACCTAGCATGCTTGTGAAGAAGAGATTTTGACCACCTGGCCAATGTACTATAAAAAAAAAGGCCTTCAGAATTAGTCATAATGTATATTGTATATGGGTTAATGTATGATGCCTTAAGAAAAGGCCAATGGGTTTTACAGATGGTATGATCTCATGATTTTTTAAAGAAAAAGTCTCATTAACATTTTAAAATGATATTTTTTCTTATGCTGAATTCAAATGGACTGACTTGGTAACATTTCACCAATGGAAAAATCAAGTACAATTTCTACAATTGCCTAACACGACATTTCGATTAGTAATTAGTAAACATAATTAGATTTAGAAGAGGCCATTTTTTTTTTTTCACTCCTACTTTCACTCATTGAATGAAACAACCTTTAGGAAAAGCCACGATGATGGTAATGATGATTGTCGAGCTTTGAATTTAAATGTACCCTCTTCCTTGAAAGAGGCTCTGAAGCAAGAATCATTGACGAGATTTAAAGGCCGGCCAAAATTGAAAATTAGCTTCCCGCTTTCGAATTGGTGTTTTGGGATATTGCATTATCATCAATGCACCGGCGAAGTTCAAAGGGTACTGCTCATCATTGACCCTAATGATGAAAATGATTAAAGGTCACATCGAACAAGCCAAGAAAGACATTTTATTTATAATATGGGTACGTGGATATTCCACTCGACCGGTTCTCACCTGGTGCATACGAACCATACCAGTCGAGTGCATAATGTAATGCTCCATTAATAGAGCGATAGTATGATCCCTTGCATTTAAACTCTAATTAAGTTTGAGCGAATGATTCATATATAGTATTTGCCATCAATCAAGAGAAACATTCATAAAGCATCCTTTATATTATGACAAATTTTTGATCTTGAGGAGGTCTTTAAAATGCTCAAAGAAAAATAAATAAGTAGAAGATCTATTATGAGGATGAGAGATCCGTAATGTCACCTCATGTATTCCCTAATGGTGGAAAAGAAAAATATGCATTTACCAATAAGGGGTACGAAACGTACATGTACTAGTACTTTAAAATGATGAACGTAACTTAGTAAAGTGCTCTATTTGGCAAACTACCATAGACAACCCTGGTAGGTGTGCAACCACTTGGGCTAGTGGAAGGCTTAGAAGGGAGACATGAACTTGTCCCTTATAAGCTAATGATCTCTAGGCATGCTCTGCTCACAAAACATCCTTTATATTATGACAAATTCTAGAACTGATTAAGAATGAAGATAAACCCGTGCCATATATCAAACCTAACCTTTTGGGTTGTTGGGTCTTTTAAGATTCAATATCAAATACCACTTCAGAAGGTTTGGATTTGAGTTCGAGGCCCTAAAAGAAAGATAGCTCCTTCACGGCAGCTTCATTGTTCAATGATTACTCGGTTGCTATCAGAAGAAAAAAATTGTCATAATAGTGGTGGAGTTGTTTAGAAATTATAAGAGGTCCGTATGGCCTCGATCTTAAGAAATGTATGTACCACCCACCAAAGTACGTATGTTGGAAGAAATTCTTCTTTAGACTTAACTTGCTGATCATTAACTCTGGCCTCTAAATAATTAAAGGATGAAACTAGAGCTAATCCTCTGGCTTCGAGCCTAAGTGTAGTTCGGTGGTTATGTATAAAAAGACGGTAGGACGTTGCTTCGAGGAAATGAGTGAGTGGCCAATGGCTACAAGAGAGTATGGTCTTGCAAGACTTGTTTTCATGAAATTAACTATGCGCTAACAAAAATAAAATAAAATAATCCGGTAAGATGTATTAAATCACCATTTTAAATTTTTTCATTGTAGAAGCCATGAAAATCGTAAGGCATTGTTTGGTTAGTCGGAATGAAACAATCGAAATTCATTAAAGAGGGAGGAGAACAAATGTTTGGTAAAGTAAAATTTGAATTACCATGTATGGTGACACCTTAAAATCGGAATGTTATATTTTTATAATTTGTAACGGTATCAAAACTAAGCCATAGCAATCGACATATTGATATAAAAAAATCCATTTCGAAAGTTGTCAACGAAAGGAAAAGAAAAAAGAAAAAAAAAAAAAAAAAAAAAAGGACGAGAGTTTTTAGGTTGAGACAAAACCATTCTTCTCATTCCTTCCCAACTCCTGCCTATTTTCGTTTGTTTCTTTCTCAGATCTCCAAACCCCGTGACGAGTAGAGACGAGTTCACGTGCTCCTTCCCCTCCTCTCGTTCTCAATAAACAAGCATGACCCTTAAGGGTATTTTGAGGGCCGATGCCAAATGTATAAATCCTCTTTACAGTAGTACATTCGACTTTTCATCACAAGAAAATTGCACCGGCATTCATCAAGTTTCCTGGTGTGATTATTGATTAAACGGTTACGGCACTCTTCAACTGAATCTACATTAAAAGGAAAAGGTACTTCCAAATTTAAATCGGGTAAATCTTTTTTGTGAAGTTCCGTACGCAAGTCCTTGAATTTGTCCGGTTTAGGCAACAAGTGCCTTTCGTCTACTTCCGTTAAATTCGTTCCCATCCGCACAAAATTCCACAGCACGGATGCAGACCGAGAGAGCATCCGAGGTGAAGACGGTTTCGCAGGGCACGGGATCGTCTTGGGAAGAAGAAAGAAGGCACGGCGCAACTCACGACTGCCCACGATCGGACATCGACATCGTGCAAACTACGAGGACGGAGCCAACTCCCTTTATAAAAAAACACTCGAGTTATAAGTCCGACTTCAATACTTTCCTGAATTTCATTTCTCGTTAAAAAAAAAAATCTCCAACTTTTACTTGAATCCCAAATTTACTCATCCATCCTGAAATTTGCTATTGGTTTATTCAAAATTATCGGCATCGGAAGGCTGCCATTATTTTGTATAAAGATAAGGGTGTGAATGAGCACGTGGGGTTCTAATGACCGACCCTAATATTAATAATTTTGAAGAAACTAAGATAAGTATATCAGATCGATTGGAGAACCAGCCGAACCAAACTGAATTGACTAGTTTGTTCTAGTTCCAAGAACGTCGTTTTGGTTCTAGGTAATTAACTCTTTTCTAAAAAATATTTTTTATTTCTTAAAAATAGCAATAAAATTTCAAATAGGAACAGCTCTAGTTTTTTTTTTATAAAAAATTGGCTAAATAACCGATTCCATTGGACCGGATTAGTCCGATTTGGTTCCTAATCCCAAAAATTGGAAACCAGATCTATTCCTCTTAGTCTAGTTCAAGGTTTGTAAATGGGATCAAATTAGATCGGAAATCAATCAGCCTTTTAAGAAACCGTTGATGATTTCTGGACGCGCATGCGGATTTAAGATTAAAGTGAGTTGGAAACCTTTGCTTAGATGAAAAAAAGTTGCAAATGTGAGAACCACGTGTGCTTTATTCTTTTTGGCTTACGGTTGTCCGCCACTGATGTGACGTGGGGCTGAGTTGGGCCTGAACGGGGGTGCCCCCTCTCGGGCCCATCAGAGGACCCCCCAGGTGCGGGCCCGCCGCAATGATTACCGGACTCCAACGGCGATTAATTGCCTAATGATGAGGCCCATGTGGGACAACGTAGCTAACTCTGCTTTCCTTCGTGAAGGCATGAGATCCGGACGAAGCTGGTGGGAGGAACACCACGCCCCGACCGATTTGGATTGTTCTAGACTTATGTAGGATGTGGCGACGGAGCCGATTGAAGCGGGAGGTGATGGAAAGAGACGGCGGAGGCGGGGAGAGAGAGAGAGAGAGAGAGAGAGAGATGTAACGTGCTCTTTCGTTTTGTCCTTGAGCTGTTTCGCTGCTTTAGATAAATGGAGAAAAGAAAGAGGGGAAAGGAGGGGGAGCGGAGGTTGGGAGGAGCTTTTGCATGACCCGAATGGGTTAGTAGGCCTTTGCATAATTTGCTTGACCTTGAAGATAATATAAGTTATAACCCAACGATCAATGATTGCGAAAGAACCGCGGCCTTCCTTTGAATTTTTTTATTGTAAATGATCGTTGATTTTTATGGAAGCAAGATCTTAGTAAATTATTATCCCCCCTTCTTAAGTATCGAAATGAACAATATGATATTTGATAATCTCGTTTGTGGTACATCAAGATCTAGGTTGTAGTTATTCCCACTAAGTGATGTCACACCGGGTGAATATCCGATTTTGACAAATGATTGACATGAACACCGTTACGGGGTCCCCAGGAAGTTTCGCAGGTTTGCTTATGCTTCTCACGTGACATGAATAATTCTTTATATACATCGTTTCAGACGTGCGTAGGAGGATTTTCATCATCACGGTGGATCCATTGATTATTTTTTTTAGATATGTAAAAAATTGAGAGATTCAGCTCCCCCAACCGCCAACCTGAACATCTCCTGCCTAACCTGAAGCTGAAACTTCCCCCGTTTCCTGAGATTAGTTGGCGATCGAATCGCCGAATCAGCTCGCGAGCAAGACCAATTGCAAGCGCTGGCTTCTGCAACGTTAGGGTCCGTGTTTGCCGGCCCATTATCACGTAAAGATCGTACCAAACTTTCCTTCCTCTCTCCCTCCTCCCCTCACAACGTGACAATCACGACCAAAGTCTCGACCAAAGACAATCACGTTTTGCCTTCGCTAGTTAGGTGGAATGCTGACTACGAAGCTTGCGATGGACTCAAGCCTCCCCCGTTACAGCTTTATTATCCAGCGAAGCTCCTGGGACAGTGTGGACCTTCCCGTTCCAAATTGTTTTTTTCACGGTGGGATTATCCTTTTGTTGGTGTCGAATCCAGCCCTTGATAGCAGTAATGATAGTGTGGGCGTGCATGATTTCACTTTCGTTTCACCTCTAAGGAAGATGTGTGGCGTTTTCTACTTTTGTCCCCCACAACTAACAGTCAGATACGCCGGGGGTGGTGAAATCTCGCTTTTTTGTCGTGCCCATGCAGTGGGGAATCATGATGTCCTGTGGGGGGGAATGGGATCGTGAATCGGTCCATGGAAGACGTACCCTTAGGACCACCCGTTAAAGCCTGATGCTTTCCCTCTCTTTTCTGAGCAACAGCAAGAAGCTGTAATTGACTCCCAGGGAGAGTCTGACGCAATATTGAAGACTAGTATATGAGAATTTTCATTTCATCGTTGCTAGTGTTAAAAAGACTTTAGACTTGCGGTATATTCTATAAGTAGACTTCATATAAATCTTTTAAGCGAGGTTCTTCAACAGAAAACAAAATTTCACCAATGTGCTCGCACGAGATAAGTTTGCACTTGAATGAAAATGCTGATTGCATGGATAGATGCGTGTCTGAAGGCTATTAGCAACCCGCAATGAGGACATCACTGAGCTGTGGAATTCTGTGATGTCATTGAAGCGATGCCAATGACTAATGGATTCTATGACCAATTGGGGAAAAGGTATGGTCCGATAAGCAACATTCCACGGATGGATTATTGGTCAAAAGAATGGACATCACAAGCAGAATAGATTTGGCTCAGTCAGATGTCGAGTGCCCCTTTGCTCTATCGAATAGGTTAAGAGCCATTCCCTCCCTACTTCCCTTCACACTACCAAAGACATCATTATCTTCTTCCTTGATTAGAATGATAAAACAAGCTCTATTCCACCTGAATCTAACATTGATGTTCCTAACAAAAATTTGAGATGGAACGGTGTGATGTCTGAAGAGGTCATTAGGGAAAAATACAAACTAATGGCCAAAAATAATTACATGATTATTTTTTCAGTAAATAATGCAGAACCAAACTCATAGAAGTGATTAATCAGTTGTTGAATAGAAGGAAAACAGATCCAAAACCTTTTAAATCGATTCATGTAATATATAAAGAGGTCATTAGGGAAAAGTACAAAATAATGGAGACAATGCTTACGTGATTTATAATTAGATACTAAACAAATTAGTGGGTCATCTAATTAAATAAACGGACACGAAATTAATTTAAAATGGATTCATGTAATATGTGAAGTGGTCAGTTTACGAAAGCTATAAAAATAATGGCAAAAGATAAAACTGTTTTAAAGGTTGGAGCAAAGGGATTGGCCCAAAATGGAGAAAATCGAAAGCAGAGGGATCATGGTTCTTATTTTGGGCTAGATAAGTAGACATGGTGCTAGACTGCTAGCGGCATGCGTCCTTCTAGAGATCGTATTCCACTATCAATTGCCAGATATTCATCTCATAATTCAGCTGATCACTCCACTGCTTTGTTATCTTCAGCGACAGTCTAATAGACAACTTCATTCTCCAGAATATCAATCATGAAATGCTACAGAAATATCCAGCGTGTACGCCTATAGTGGATTTTTCCTTCTTTCTTTTTATTTTTATTTTTATGAGAGGTAAATGAAAGAAAGAGTAAACAACTAGGTACATGTCCGTGACATAGTTACACCAGATATACATGTATACGGCTACAGCAGTATATGACGGTCAGTCAGGTAAAAAGATACCTTATATTGGTTATCAGCTTTTCCAGAGGCTTATCTCCTCTCCGCCAGGAATTGAGCCTTATTTCCAACACCAAGCTATAAAAGAAGCATTGGCCTATCCAGCAGTTCCCCAGTGAGAATGAATTAGGCATTGTCAACAAATACCAGTTTGTCTACTGCAGTATCATTGGCCTATAACAACAAACAAATACTGGATATGCTTTGATTAGATTCGATGATAGGGGCACTACAAGATGAAATAGCATCTGCCATAACTTTTAATTCTTCCCGACTTGAAGCAAAAGGCTAGAGAGAATATTATCTGCAGACAGCTAGTCTACAGGCAGGAAATACTAGATGTGCAACAACTCATATAGAAAAGGAGTTACAGACCTCAATTAATGACTATAGTTTTGGAAGACCTCCACTTTCGTTTCCTCGCTTTCCTTAGGATACGTGCCGTCTCTACCTTGACTTCATCTGTTATGGAGCTTCCCCTATCTGCCCAAGAAATTTGATGAGGGATAGTGCTTCTTTATAAACATCTATATAGCTGCACAAAACTGGAGATATCTTTAAAATTAATCCATTTAGCATTTACTAGCTTTCATGAATGGTATCAGGTTTGTGGACAATAATAACATTCTAAATGTCAATCTTGAGCGGAGCTAATGGACTAAATCTTGCTTCCGAATGGCTTTGTAAATCTAGTGATACTTCCATTTATTTCCCAGCTAGTAGCAGCTGACAGGTAGTTATCATCCCACAAGGAAAAGAAATTAGTTTTACCCGTCTCCCTGTAATCAAGCAAGCAAGGAAATCCACTATCAATCTCCTCATCAGACTCAATGGTAAGTCGGCATTCTCTTTCATCCACCCTGACCTGCTGTGAGTGCCACAAGTAAGATGAAATACTTGCCCTTTAACCAGGTGATAAGACAATATGTGCAACAAAATCACTTAAAAGATGATTTCAAGTAACTCAGTGCAACTTGTACCAATCCTTCATTTGAAGAATTGACAAGCATGTCTTATTAACGATTGCCACATGTTGAGCAAAATGAAACTTGAAACACCTTTCTTTTTGATAACACATCCTTTTGCTTGTGCTTAGTAGCAGGCAAATTAGAAGCAAAAGTTGCTTTTTCTGACTTCACTGACATCCACCTTCCTAGTTCTGTCTTCAGTGACATATTGGTTTGCAAATGCGCTGCTGAATTTGCAGCTGAACTGAAACCAACACTTCAATATTTCAAAATGCTTGGGGACAAGGGACAGAAGAAAATTCGGACAAGTAAAACATAAGTAGGCAAGCAAGCTGGAAGCACATTTTCTAACGAAAACATGCATGCAATCCCAGATCAGACACAGACGACAAGTGAAAGGTCCATCCTAGGCCCAGCTAATTACAATTCATGTTGAGTTAGATTGTATTCTTTTGTTATATGTGTTTATTAAAAAGATGCGCGTGCATGCGCACTCACATAGAGACAATTAGAGTAATTTGACCAGCGAATAAATTCCATCCTACATTCAATAATTATACGAACACCCATCTGAAAGGGTAATTAGATTATCCACATGAAATGTCTTGCTTTAACAAGAGATAATGTCAGTATGTCTCAGCTTTGACTGCAGAGAAGAAAAAAACCTGCATGTGGTTGTTAAAAGTGTCAGCACACTGGCTACCCAAATAGGCTTTTAAAACTCACGAGGGCATATTATGATGCATATGATTTGTCAGTTGTATCGATCTGTCATGAAACTTTCACTTCTGATATTCTAAGCAGCCAAAACGATGAGTCCGGGCTTGATACCTCTGAGCTACAAACTACTTAACCTTGCTAATGGTGCTTTGATGATCTATTTCTCTTATTCAGAAAAGCAATCACCAAAAACAAGATTGTATACCTTTGTAATTGTTGTGCTTTCCTCTGTGGTAGAGCACAAATGACGTTACGCTGCAAGCTTGCAAGCTCAATTGCTTAATTTCCTATAGAGCAATTGATAAGTCCATGTGACCTTTACGAGAGTATTAAATTACCTTTACTGGAAGAACAGCAGGTGCTGCTGATTCTTGGTCCCGCAGGATATGTCGTGCTGCCTGGAATAAGTCAAGGCATGGAGGGAAATTTATCTCATAAAAGTACTAAAAGGATGGAAAAGGAAAAACTCAAAAGTAAATGATCAATCTAAAACTCAAGGAAATTCTCTTGGCTATAATTACAACCATGCCCTGAGTACCATTTGCCTTTACCTTTAAGAAGGTTATCAGAAACAAAGGAAAACATCAAATAAGCTTTTAAATCGCATAACTGTATACCTGCATTTCTTTGGTGAAGGTATTTTGAAGCTGATCTTGGAGTTTCAGCATTAGTTCTTCTACCTTTCCCGGTAAGGCTGAAAGTGCTGAGAAAACTTCCTGCATTCTGTCCTCATTTTTGTGCTTATTGAGTTGTTCAGATATTGATTTGAAACAACCATCCAGGCTAGCTTTAATATCTTCCTGTCCTTTGCTCTAGTTCACCAAGTCATGAGAGTGATAAATGGTCATGCATGACAATCGTGAGTATGAATTCTTGAACAGGACCACAAAATTAAAGATTAGATATGACAGTTACCATCTGCTGCATTGAGTTATCCTGGGTTATCAACTTCTGATGTATGCTTTCCACTGCATCAACAATCAGAAGAACACGGATGGTGAATAGTCAATTTGGAGCACTCTCCTACTCTCTCAAAGACGTATCATACACAGCATCATGACAGAAGACTACAATCAATTCCACACAAAGTGAAAATGATGTAATTATACATGGTATATGTGACGAAATTGTCATAATTTGAGGCAATTGACATTTTAATTGCATCTCATTGGCAATTATTGCCAAATACACTAAGAAGAATACATTGATAGACTTAATTCTTCAATTTTAAATTGGTGACAGACATTTGCCCGAGGGTACTTGGTGGTTATAATATGTATTGCAATAACACTGTTAATAAAAAATCTCATATTGTGTATTTGTTAGGCATACATAGGATAGACAATTTACCTTCTAGGGATATTTCTTTTGTTCTTTTGTTTACTTGCATGACATCACTCTGGACAGAATCCACTACTATCCCAAACCTGCTCAATGAAGCTTCCATCAATCCAATTTTGCGCTCAAGTTCTTCTGTTATCTGACCTGCCAAAAGTAACAATAATGCTCCTCAAAGCTTTGGAAATTTATTATAGTGCAAATATGGATAGAATAGTCATAAATCTACCCTTAAGAAAGGTGAACAGATGAAATTCAGGAAACATCATCATATTTAACATCATAAACAAGGATTAGTGAAATAAATTAACATAATATTCAATAACTGCTGTGTCAAGGACCATTATGAATAGCTACTACTCAAATAATTTTCATCTGGCCATTGATAGTTTCCGTAGCTTACTTCCACCATCTAGTGAGGAACTGGCGCTCCACTTCCGGATGAGTTTGTTGGAATTTCTTGAGATTGGCATTTGACTCTCTTCTCGTGTATGATTGACCCGAGCTAAGGAAGTTATATTCTTTTTAGAGTTCTCTCGTTCTCCAGAACTATATCTCTGCAAGTAAATTGTGTGAAACTGATGTTAAAATCAATGTATCAAAGTGCTCGTTATATATAAGTACAGATCAAAATCACCTAAACATTAAAGAAGAAAGATTGGATAAATATGAATTTATTCACCATTAATCATCCAAACATCAAATGAAAATATGATACTTGAACGGCATAATAAAATGTAACTAGAATTTGCAGGATTCCCCTCTTGTCACTGCAAATAATTTCACCCATCAAGAAGTATGTTCCCATCTATACAAAGAAAACTTGAGTCTAAGTTTGAACTGAAAGAGTTATACATGGAAAATCAAAGAAAGGAAAATTCAGAAGTGGCAAGCAATTGTCAATTATTATTGTACTCTCTCTTGGATCATATTGCAACAAATTTGTCAAAGATACATCGAAATTTTCCACAGGTTTGACATAGATTTCATGTTAAAACTTGTCCAGAGAGACCACTGTTCGTCTCGGCTGAACTTCTGACAAGTTTTGTTATACTTATGACAAAAGAATCTCCTGAAACATCAAAGAAGGAGAATAGCTAAGGTATTATGTTGGCATCTCATTAAGTATTTATACCATGTCACTGTCGCAAACCAATTACAGTTGAGATGCTTCAGATTTATGACACAAACGTTGGTTTTTTCTAGTCAATATACAACTCCATTTTTAAAAATCACTTAACTTGTTTCAACACGTGAGTGTATTTAATCTAAATACTCCATATGATACTTTCTCGTCTAACCAGATAATAGGTGAAATTTCTGACCTATGAGCCATAATTCCTCACTTGCACACCAGAGATGACGTGTGGAATCCAACTTAAACCATCTAAACCTCATTTCCTAGTGAAAGCATACTGTGTGAATAAACAATCCTGAGTGCCGACTGCAAATTTTTCTGTTCATATGTTAATAGTCAAAGTAAACAAGGCTAGACCAGATCGTTTGTTAAAACATCGTCCAGAGAGGTCTGAGAGAACTGAGAAAATAGCCCATGCTGTGATGAAAGCCCCTGAGAAAATGATTGTTGCGACTGTTGCTGAGTTTGAAGATGTGATGCTTGTCCTCCAGCTTGTAGAGCAGTTGGTCTCCTGTACTTCATTACCAAATAGCATTTAGCTTTGATCTTCATTTTACAGCACATGTTAGCAGCTAATCTCCAGTTTCATAAGAAGGTGAAACAATTATGGTCTTCATTCCTTCTATAAGAAGAGCAGATGACTGCGCAGACACTAGCATGAAATGTCCTAACATGGAGGACAGAAAACTGTCATAGGTAATCAAATGCATACTGCTCTTCACTCGGTGTATTAGTACAATCTCTAGGTGGTGCGATTGTGAGATTTCTCCAGAACTGATAGATAAACGAGGACACATATACAGGCAGCCAAATTCCTATTTTCGCATCATCTCGGAGGCACAAACTCTTCCAAGTCACTTCTGGAAAAAAGGAAACCAATAGCGAGAACCACACGATGATGCCACATCTAATTGCAGATTTTCCTAAAATTCAAAGCCTCCTCATCTTCCTCGATGTACTTCACGTCAGAGTCGAAATCGATCTTAGATTCAATCATTCGATAGAACTAGCAAGGAGCGATTACAAGCTCCAAATTGAGCCGCTGAAGAAGTCATTCATAATCTCTAATCACGATCATCCTGCGCAGTTTTCACCAAAATCGACAGTTCTGGAGCGGCAAATTCCCCGAAACCGGAAGAGATTCACATCGTCGTCGTCCGCTCGTAAATCGGATGAATACAGAACAGTAGTTCGTTGAAGCTACGGGGTCAAGGATTTCTCGAAACGAAGCAAGCGGACGATCACACGACAGGAAAGAGAGAGAGAGCAGGACCTGGCGTGAGGAGGGAGGACGGAGATGGAGCTGAGGTCGCAGGCTCGGTTGATCTTCATCTTCATCGCTCGAGATCCGCTTCGTTCTACAGATAAAGTTCGCTCTAGCAGAGAAAAAATTCGGAGATAGAAGCTAACGGATTACTGTGTGCTTAGAGAGAGAGAGAGAGAGAGAGAGAGATTTGGCCGTTGGGCGGGATTCGGGAGAACTATTTATAGGAGGGAAATGGCAACAGCTTCGATCCGAGACGGAGGGTCGGGTCGGGTCGAGTCGTATAATGAGTCGGGGGCCCAGCCCATCGGGTCGGGCGGGGACGTGGAAGAAGTAAGCTGGCTTAAGTGAAAGGTCATCTGTGTGATTAGATAATTTATTTTGTTTACATATTACTTAATTTAAATAAATAAATAAATAATTCGTTTCCTTCCGTATTACCAGCAAACTTGCATTTCAAAAATTAGCAAAACCGCTTTAACTAAATACTCAAAACATTATGTGATATTAACGAAAAAACGCATAATTTAAAAATTATGATATATTTAAATTGGAAATTTCTTTAGGTAGGTTGTTATAGGGTCAAAGAGATTCATCCGTGTCAATGTACTTAAGCCAAATATATTGGGTACTTTCGTCGCTTATTTATGCAATTAATGATCCTGAAATTAACTTTATAATAAATACTCATTAATAAATAAATAAAGAGATATCAATTATTACCTAATACTATTGTGTAAATCAAAGAGTTTGTACTACTTTTTAAAAATGTACAAATTCATAATTTATCATTCATGTTCTTTAATATACATATATATATTAAAGATTCGAATATTTCTCTTTTCATGATATTTCTACAATTTTTGTATATCTTTTTATCTATAATTTCTTTTCGTCAGTTAATGATTCATACGTTTCACAACAAAATGATTTTGCTTTTCGGAAAGTCTTCTTATCTTTCAATAACCTTATTAGATAGATTTCAAGTATCGAGACTTTCCATGATATCTCTACATGAATTTTCTTTTCGTTATTTAATGGTTCGAATGTTTGGCCACGAAGTGATTGTGCTTAATCTTTCGCATGTGAATTTTTTGCACGGATTCACGCGTGCAAGAACTCCGACGTGGACTGGAATGGTATTTCCTTGGTAGATACATCGTCCCGAAAAGCAAAGATTCATGCGTGCAAGAACTCCGAATTGTTTCGTGCATGAAAGATATGGCAATGAATGCTGTGGATACCCACACTTCTGGAGCACGACGATCGCCGTTTCCGCTCCGTTTCCTCGAAAGTTCCCGCTTTCATGGTGGCTTCTCTTGGCCATTGACTTCGCAAAGACTCTGGAAAAAAAAGAAAAGACGGAACAAAAGGAGACAAACAAAGGCCTTCCTTTGGAAGTTAAAACCCATCTCAATTCTCAACAGTGTCCACGAGAGAGAGAGAGAGAGAGAGAGAGAGAGAGAGAGAGAGCTATAATTGCCCTCTTGAAGCTGATGGGACATTTCCCTCCTGTCCATTTATAAGCAAAGCAATCCTTGAAAAGGCTCATCTGGGTCGTAGCTGATCAGTGTCTCTCGCAAAGTAAAGTTGCTTTGTTCTTCTTCCCCAGTTTCGAGTCGGGCGGCCGATATGATGGAGGTCAGCGACGGTCATTCGCCGGCGAGGGCGGTCAACGATAGAATCTACGTGGCGGTGGGGAGGGACGTGCAGGAAAGCAAGTCGACCCTTCGGTGGGCACTGGATAATTTCGGAGGCGACTTTCGCATCGTCCATGTTCATCAGCCTCATCAGCTGAATCCGTCTCGTAAGTGACCCTGCTCAAAAGTGACGGCTTTGCGAATTTAATCCATCTCATGCGTTGTTCGTTTTGCAATCCTTGATCGTCGAACCTGAGGAGTTGAAACGGTGTCATGGCATGACTTTCCAATAGATTATAACCCACAATGTTTCCTTTTTTTACCTTCTCAGTTTGCCCTGTATTGCAAGCAGACATGGGACCATGTTGGACTTGGAATGTTATGAATTTTCATATGGTTCATTTCATGGCGGCTTGAGTTTGCTTTTATGAGTTTTAGGGTCTCCTTGTAGGCTCAAGTATGTTGCAGCGATGTTTGATACTCTGCTCAGTAGAAGCTTTCAAGCACAGATGAAAATCTGCTTTTAGGGATGACTGTGTTTAGTGATCATTATGCTAATGATTAAATGTGATTGCTTTGTCATTTGTCAATTCCCCCGAAGGCGAGAATACATTTATGTCAATATGAATACTCTGTTGAGTGAACTAAGAAGTGGAGACTTGGTAGTTTTCGGTTAGCTTCATGGCCTTTTTTTTTTTCCCACAAATGTGTTACGATGGCGGGTTTGACTCTTGATTTATTTTATTAGTTAGTATGATTGTCCGAAGGATAATGCGTCTGCAAAATGGTTTGGGAGATGAGTTTTCTCTGGCTCCTGAGAATGACCCACTCTAGAGAAATGTATTTGAATGCAAGTTAATTGCTAGGATTTCTTTCAAGTTCTAGTTAAGGTAATTTTCCTCTGCCATGGTTCTGTAACAATTGTTTCCATTATGTGGTTGAACTCCGCTCCACAGCACACCTGTTTTATGGTAGTGGATCCAGGAATCCTCAAGAACTCGCAATGCAAGAGATGGACTGCATTCTGGATGCATACATTCACATGTGTGACCTAGCGGAGGTTAATACCTTCTTTCTATAATGCACATTTGTTGCTTCTGAAAATTGACTATTGATTTCTTTGTAAAAAATTTGACCTACATGGCGAGTGAATCTCTCATATCACGGTTATATATTTTTACCTGAAGCAAAATTGATAGAAGACTAGAACTACTGCAGCCAGATCAAAGTTCCAGAATGTATTTATGTGGGCAAACTACTCTCTCTGTCTTCAGGTTCACGCTGAGAAAAGATTTGTTGAGATGCAAGATATAGGAAAAGGGATTGTGGAACTCATCGAGCAGCATGCCATTACGAAGCTTGTCATGGGAGCAGCTGCAGACAGACGTTATTTTGAGTACGATCAATCCTGATTCATAATTGAATCTTATTTAATTTACAGTACTTGGGCAGTAAAAGCTTAGCTGATATTTACAGTACAAGCTAATCTGATATTTACCCTATCCCGGTCTCCTGGTCCTAGATTGAGGACCCGCCAGTACTTTGGCTTTCCTTAATGAGCTAGCATTGTTACGTATCTGAGTGAGCTACTAGGATTATCTCGATAGACAAAAACCTAGAATCCTGTATGTAATGAAGTTGCCAATTGTAATGATCACAGTTCGGTTGAGCTGGTTGCTTTTTATTGTGTCCAACGTTGACAAGTACGTGTTTAAAAATCTGCTTTTTTTGTTTCTTAATTCATTCCTATTCTTGAAATTGCTAGACCATCTGCCTTTACATTGCAGGGGGATGACACAACTCACATCCGTGAAAGCGAAATTTGTAAACCAGCATGCGCCTCCATCTTGTCGCATTTGGTTTGTCTGCAATGGGCGCCTAATATACTTAAGGTACGCATAATCATTTTGTTGAGGTGTAATTATGGCAACCAGGAAGATGACAACGATCATCAAAGAGTTTGGGTGGTCATTGTTAAATAAAAGTCTAATCCAAATGCTGAAAACTAAGTTTAAGAAAAAGAAAGTCACTCCAAAAAGGCCCTAAGTTTCCAAGGACCCCATCTCCATTTGCTGATGGAAGCCATGGCACATTCACTTCTTGAGGTTTTGGTTGAGGCTCTTTATGTACAGGAGTGTATTGGAGATTGCTGCTTAATCTTTTTACTAAAATTCATCTCAAGCTTTACTCGAACACAACCTCATCTCAGTTGATGTGACCGACCCGAATCTTTACAGGGAAGGTAATTTAGATACTTTCGATATGGACATTGCATCATCAGGATCGCAAAGTAGTTCTGTTGTTGAATCTGGACTACAAAATGTAAGGAGTCCTCTTCATTCAGTTCATTCAAGATCCAACGATAGTGACAACGCCATATACGATCTAACCTTTGTCCGGAATGGAAGGGGTGAGGGGAGTAGTTCTATTTCTGAATCAAATTCAGTGCGTGCATATGAAGGCGGCAGTCAGAACCAAAGTTATACTGGAATGGTGAGAGCCCTCCTTTCTTTTTAGATTATATCCATTCATAATTTCAAGTTCTGGTGTATATACTATAGCTGGTGTTTAGATAAATTACTGGGAAAGCTGAGAAAACTGCAACTGGGGCTACCCAAAAGTAAAGTCCTTTTCATTATGACGTCCTATTTCAAAGTCGGTACTAAATTTACTGTTTTGATGTAGCATGAACTGTTTTGATAAAATTATTCCTAGAGAATCTTCAAACACTTTTATGCAATCTGCTGATATTTTTGCCTTTTTGCAGCTTAGAGCACTTGAAAATATGTTCAATGAGCAGCTAAGAGTGAGGAAAGATCTTGAGGAATCGCTAGCAATAGAACAAGAAGCATTCAAAGCACTGAAGAATCGACATGATGAACTGCAGTTGCTGTTCAATGATGCTCTGGAAGCTAACTATGAACTCTTGGCTAACCAAACAAGCGAACCCCCTAGCGCACATGGACAGGACTTCATTTCCGAGTATTCTTGGCATGAATTACATGAAGCTACCGACAGCTTTAATCAATCGTTAAGGATCGAGGAAGGCCTGCATGGGAGCACTTATAAAGGTTCGCTTCATCACATGCCAGTGGTCATAAAGAAGATGCCCCCCTGCGATTACCGTCAGCAGGTAAGGTGATCGTTTATTGTTGGAATTTTCTAGAAGGCAGACAAAACAATTTGAATGAAAGATTATTAGGGCAATGGCGTTATGAAGTTGTCTATGGAACCAGGAAACGCTTCTGATAATGTTGTCTAAATCTTAAAACTTACTGGAGATCTATTTATTGTTTTATCTAGGGACAAGTCTTACAATCAGGATATCATGTCTTTGTTATGGTAATCTAGTAATCCTCGTGTGGTTCGCCGGGGTCTTGTCGGGATCTCTCTCCCACACTCTGTCGGTTCTGTTTCAGGTTCAACTCGCAGCTAAGTCGAGGCATCCTAATTTGGTAACACTCATTGGAGTGTCCACCGACACTCCGGCTCTCATTTATGAGTACCTCCCGAATGGCAGCCTTGAAGACCAACTCTGCGCCAGGGACACCGGCAACCATCTACCTTGGCAAACTCGAATACGTATTTGTGCAGATATATGTGCTGCTCTCATGTTTCTTCATTCCTGCCACGAGATAGTGCATGGCGATCTGAAACCGGGAAATATTCTTCTAGACTCCAACTTTGCGGCCAAAATAACCAACTTCGGATTGCATTCTGCACCGTATGGTTCCTCCTCGACAGGGGAACTGTCTTTTGCATCTGATGTTTATGCATTTGGTAATGTGTTGCTGCGGTTACTCACCGGGAGATCGGCCCTGAATCTTGATGAAATGGTGCAAAGTACGTTGGATGTAGGAAACCTGAGGGCCGTGTTGGATCCTACAGCAGGAGACTGGCCATTGGAGCAAGCCACGGAGCTGGCTCGCCTGGCATTAAGTTGCCGTGACATTGACAGCGATAATCGACCGGATCTTGTGTCGCAGGTGTGGCCGGTACTCGAAGCCTTTCTATCCAGTCTGTCCCGTCCAGAAGACCCTGGCGAGCCGCCAGATCATTTCCTTTGTCCAATCTCTTACGTGAGTCGGCTTATCATTTCATCTCAGCATATATCATTTCACTGTCGCCTGAATACGTCGATCATCGATTAATGTACTCGGTTCGACCATGCGTGCAGGAACTCATGCAAGATCCTCATGTGGCGGCAGATGGTTATACCTATGAAGCATCGGAAATAAGGCGCTGGCTTAGCGACGGCCACAGTACCTCGCCCATGACGAATGATCCGCTCTCGACCCTCGATCTTTTCCCGAACCAGGCTCTCCGTTCGATGATTCAAGAGTGGCGACGAGGTCACTGAACCTTGAATTTTGGCATTGGAGTGTACGTATGCTAAGAAAATGTCTGTTGAAAGCTGCATCTCCATGTCCTGTAAATGAGATGACACTGTGGAAACTTACAAGGACACCGGAGAGGTTGGAAATAGATAGAGAATACTTTACTAGGCTAACTTGGAATGTGGTGTTAAGATTTATTTTTTTGTCCATCCTATTTTAATTCTCAATTTACTCTCAAAACTTTTAGGAGTTCGAATTTCCATCTTTTCTTGTTCTAAAAGTTCTAATTTGTACGATTTCAGTTTTAAACTTTAGCTCAATATATAATGTTATTTTTGGATTTTTAATTTGCTTAATTTAGTCCTTGAATTATCGTAAATGTTCAATTTAGTCTCCAAAATGTGTGAAAATAATATAAATGGAAGGACTACGTCAACGCATGCATGAGAACTGGTCATTATATAAAACAAAGAAAACCTCTTATTTTTCAAAGATCACATCAGAGATCACAGTAATTTTGTTCTTCCCTAAATGTCATCTATTATTTATTCTATAAATATTGAATCCATCGACAAACGCGTAAATTGATAATTCCAATATCCCTCTTATTTTCCAATATTAATAAAATGTTTTTATTTCTTGCCCCAAATGACATTCCTGAAACTTTCAGGTATCAAATTTAATTTATTATCTCTTTGCACGCATATTTATACAATTTCCTCATATTTTATATTTTTATCAATTATTTCTATCCATAATTTAATGATTCAGATATTTCATATAATAATGTGATTTTGTTAAAAATCTCGAATGTTAATTTCTTGCACACACAATTGCATGTTCTTCATTTACTTTAATATATAAAACTTGTGAAAAAAACAATATGTAATTATTAACTCACATATTTTCCTTAGATTGATATTCATACAATAAATAATTGAGGACATTTGGAAAGAAATTTTTGTGATTGAGATCTCTTAAAAGTGGGATGTTAGCATTTCTTTATTGAATATTACCGATGATATAAATATCTAATAATATTTTGGATTGGTATTTGATGGAGTTTTTAAAAATAAACTCCATCCTCATAGAGCCTGTTTGTTCAGACTTTGTTTTTGGCATTCCCACTGAATTTTAGAATATTATTCAAATTTTCAAAATGCGTGGAATATTATATGAGATTTTGTGGGGCAAAAATTTGTACACTGTAAAAGTTTTGAGCACCCTCAAAATCTTGAGGAATTCCTTTCAATAAAGTAGAAATACTGCCTCACATCCATAGTTTTTTTTTTTTTTTCAATAATGGAGCATTTCATTCATTAAATATCGAAAGGATAACATAAATTGTGGGTTTCTGAACATAACAGGTCCGGCAGAGATGGTCTTAATAACTAGTTTTGGGAAAGGTCTTCATTGTTTGGGCTTTAGCAATCCAGCCCAATAGATTTGGACAAGCCGAGCTTTTCTTTGCACTCTCCCAATATGGGCCGCATCTCCATGGGCCTGGGTCCATGGATCCAAACTTTTTGCATTTTCTAGTGGAATTTTCATTACTTGGTGGTGACACTGCTGGGCACAAGAACGGGTCCATGCCGTGCGCAGAAAAATTCTAAATGAGGGCCTAATGAAGCTTCGTACTATTATCTCAGGTCTTCATTTTATTTGAGAAAATAAATATATTTTGAATTATTATTTGAAGAAAATTTCCAAATAATGGAAAATTCAAATAAAATAATGACATAAAAGTGCCATCATAAAAGAATCTTATTTCAAAAAACAAAGGTGGAAGGGACTTACAATTTCCTTTTTCCCTTTTCATAAAAAAAAAAAAAGGAAAACAAAGGTGGAAGGGCCGCCACCCCATTATTAGTGGGGCAATAGTGCTAGTTGGTGGGGTTGTTGACGTCTGGATGAGGGCCAACAACCCTTATTGACTAAAGGGTAGGGCCAACAAGCCCTCACTAGAAGCAGGAGAGGATTGGGGCAGCGGCTTTGCCCAGTGGGGTCGTCGGCTTCCAGGCAAGGGTTAACAATCCTCACCGACTAAAGGGAAGGGCCAGTAGGCCCTCACCAAAAGCGGGAGAGGGCGGCAATCCTCTCCCAAATCTAGGCGGCGAGAGTTATCGGCTCTCGTGCAAGTGCCGACGGCTCTCACCCGTCGATGACCTCGCCCAATGTCCTTGAATTTGGGGTGATGTTCGGTTTGGGGTTTTTGGTAACTTAAAAATGTCATATTAAAATTTGACAAAATCTAATGAAGAATAAATTTTTGATAAGTATATTAATTTGGGAATTCTGGTAACTCAAAAATTAGTATGGGTACGGGTGTGCCAATTTTCGCCTTTTGCTGTATAAAATGTGGGAGCAAAAGTTTTTTTTTTAACTTTGTTTGAGCAAAGGGGAACAAACGTTTAAAAAGCAAAGATAACACCGTGAAGGATAATGGAAGTGAACTTTGATTCCCCGCTCTTCTCGAGCACGACGACGATGGCCGTTTCCCCTCCGTTTCCGGAAAGCTTCCAACCCTTTCCACGCTGCCTTTGGCCATTGACTCCGCAAAGACCTTGGAAACGGTAAAAGAGAAAGCCAAAGGAGACAAGCGCCTTCCTTCGGAATCTAAGTTGTGTCTGTGGACGTACGGAGAGAGAGAGAGAGATGAAGAGACAGCAACCCTTTTGACGGCTTTGGCTAGCTTTGGCCTCGCCATGATTGCCCTCTCGAAGAACCTGATTGGTCGTTTCCCTTCCTGTGCGCGAACATAAACACAGTCGCTGATGAAAAGAATGGAAAATCTCATCCGGGTCATTGTTGAAACACCAGTTGCTGGAGCGAAGGATTGGAAAAAGCTCATCTGGGTCGTCGCCGATCGGAGTCTCTCGCCTGGTGAAGTTGCTCTCTCCGCTTGGTTCTGCCCCCCCGTTTCGAGTCGAGCGGCGGCGATGATGGAGGTCAGCGACGGTCAATCGACGGCGAGGGTGGTCAACGACAGGGTCTACGTCGCGGTGGGGAGGGACGTGCAAGAGAGCAAGTCGACCCTCGATTGGGCATTGGTGAATTTCGGAGACCACTTCCGGATCATTCACGTCCACCAACCGCATCAGCTGAATCCATCTCGTGAGTATTCGGGTTCAAAGATGGTGGCTTTGCCAAGTTAATCCCATCTTATACGTTGTTCATTCTACAATCATTGATTGTCAGGACTCGGAGTTGAACATTGTCATGGTTTGACTTTTCGATTGATTTTGACCCACGGAGTTTTCTTTTCCCCCTGCTCTTCTTTTGGGTTTGCTGTGTACTGGCAAGGAGACACAGGACCCTGTACTTGGAATGTTGTGAATTTTCAATTGTTCATTTTGTGTCTGCTTGAATTTTGCTTTTATGAGTTTTTAGGGTCTCCTCGTAGGCTCGATCATGTTCCCGCAATGTTTAATCCTTTGCTCAGTAGAAGCTTTCAAGCACAGATGATAATTTGCTCGAGATTTTACTGCTCTTTTATTGTCGAAGGGATGAGTATGTGTGGTAATCATTATGGTAATGACTTACTGAGATTGCTTTGTCAATTTCATTATTATCATCGCTCGATCAGCTGAATCCATTTGGTATATCTTGAAAGAGATTGCTTCGTTGCTTGTCAATTCCCTTAAAGGCAAAAGTACGTTTATGTTGATGTGAAATCTGTTGAGTGAACTAAGAAGTGGAGACTTGGTAGTTTTTGGTTAGCTTCATGGCCATTTTTTTTTCTTTTAATTTGGGTGCACCTGCACTCTATCAGGAAGAAGATCTCCATTGATTTCATATGATAGTTTTGTGGGACTGCATTGAAAGAAGTTCATCTCTACCCAAGCACATTAATGGACTTTAATGATAGATGGGTCGTTCTTCACTTTTGGGTGTAAAAATAGCTCACCGCAAATATTATATTTCCACTAATATGTGTCATGGCTGCACGATTGAATCTTGATCAGTTTACTATGTAGTATCACTGTCTGAAGGATGATGCATCTGCAAATGGTTCGGGATATAAGTTTTCTCTGGCTCCTGAGAATGACCCATTTCGAAATATAATATTTGAATGTGAATCAATTGCTAGTATTCTTTTCAAGTTCTAGTTACTGTATTTTTCCTCTGCTATAGTTCTGTAACAATAGTTTCCATTATGTGATGGAACTCCGCACTGCAGCACGGCAAGGGATGGAAAGCATTCTGGATGAGTACATTCACATATGTAGCCAAGCAGAGGTTAGTACCTTCCTTCTATGGTACACATTTGTTGCTCCTAAAAATTACTATTGATCACACAAAACTCTCTATCCTTTGTAAATAATGCAACATACATGGCGGGTGAATCTCTCATATCGTGGTTATTTATCTTTACCTGAAGCAGAATTACTAGAAGACTAGGACTACTGCCACCAAATAAAAAGTTTCAGAGTGTATTCATGGGTGCAACCTGCTGTTTCTTTCTTCAGGTTCCTGCTAAGAAAAGATATGTTGAGATGCAAGATATAGGAAAAGGCATTGTGGAACTCATCGAGCAGCATGCCATTACAAAACTTGTCATGGGAGCAGCTGCAGACAGACGCTATTTTGAGTATAACCTAATCATGATTCATGATTGTATATTTACAATACTTGGCAGTACAAGCTAATCTGATGTTTACCCCGTCCTGGTCCTAGATTAAGGGTCCAACAGTACTCAGGCTTTGCTTAATGAGCTAGCATAGTGACTTATCTGAGCAAATCTTAGGATTAACTTGACAGACTATAGAATCCTGCATGTAATGAGGTGGCCAATCGTAATGATCACAGTTAGGTTGAGCCTTTTGCTTGGTATTGTATTTTAAGTTGACCAGTACGTGTCTAAAAATCTGTGTCCTTTTCCCTTTTCACTTGTATTTTCGAAATTGCTTGGTCATCTGCTTCTCACATTGCAGGGGGATGGGACTCACATCCATGAAAGCCAAGTTTGTAAACCAGCATGCGCATCCATCTTGTCGTGTTTGGTTTGTCTGCAATGGGCACCTAATCTACAAGAGGTACGCTTGACCATTTTTACTGAGGTGTAATTATGGAAAGCGTGAAGATGATAAATCTCAGGGAACAATTTTTAACGATTGTAAATGAATTTAGAAGTTTATATGGATTGATTTTCAAGGAATTTGGGTTTTCATTGTTAAATGAAAGTCAAAGTCACTCCAAATAAATCCTAAGCTTATCATCTCCATTTGCTGATGGAAGCCATGGACATCCACTTCTCGAGGTTTCGATTAAGGCTCTTTATTTACAGGAGTATATTGGAGATTGCTGCTTAAGCTTTTTCTAAAAGTTCATGTCAAGCTTTAGTTGAACACAACCTTATCTCAGTAGATGATACCTACCAAATCTTTACAGGGAAGGTGATTTAAACACTTTCGATATGGACATCACACCATCAATATTACCAGGTAGTTCTGCTGTGGACTCTGGCCTACAAACTAGGAGTCCTTCTCCTGGTTCGGTTCATTCAAGATCCAACTCAAGTGAAGTCGAAGATGATCTCTCTTTGATTCAGTATGAAAGGGGTGAGGGGAGCAACCACATTGCTGGATCAAATTCAGTGCGTGCATATGAAGGCTACAGTCAAAATCAAAGTTATACTGGAATGGTGAGAATTTTCTTTTCCTTTTTAGACTGTACATGTTCATAATTTATATACTACAGCTGGTGTTAGATTAATTACTGGCAGGCAAAATCTTTCTTGTGAATGTGACAATGCTTATCCCCTCCCAGGAAGGAAGTTATAGCGAGGATCTTTACGAGCAACTTGACCAAGCAATGAAAGAAGCTGCACATGCAAAACAGGAGGCACTAGATGAGTTGATCCGGCGTCAGAAAGCTGAGAAAACAGCAAATGAGGCTACCCGCAAAGTAAACTCCTTGTTATGAGGCCTTGCTCAGTCGTCAGTTATATTGTTTTGATGCAGCATGAATTATTTGGATAAATTCCCAAAGAAGTTTCAAGCATTATTATGCAATCTGCTGATTTCCTTGCCTATTTGCAGCTTATAGCACTTGAAAATGTATACAATGATGAACTAAGATGGAGGATAGATCTTGAGGGATTGCTAGCACAAGAAAAGGAAGCATTCGAAGTGCTGAAGAAACAGCATGAGGAACTACAGATGCTGAACGAGGAGCTCTTGGCTAACCAAACAAGCGAAGCCTCCAGTGCACATGGACAGGAGCTCATTTCTGAGTTTTCATTCTCCGAACTACAGGAAGCTACTGAGAGTTTTGATCCATCGTTGATGATTGAGGAAGGGGAGTATGGGAGCACTTACAAAGGTTCGCTTCATCACACGCAAGTGGCCATAAAGATGCTGCACCTCTCCAACTACCATCATGAGGTAAGGTGGTTGTGCATTTGGAATTTCCTGGAAGGCACATACAACAATTTAGAGAAAGGATTATTAGGGCAATGGCATTATGAAGTTGTCTAGGGGAACCAGGAAAAAGTCAAGTGGCTGCAAAAACTTTAGAAGCATGCTGGTGTCTCTAATTTGCTTAAAGATCAATAATGCAATTTAAATGTTTAAACTTACTGGAAATCTGTTTATTGTTTTATTAAGGGACAAGTCTGATAAATGAATGATCAAGATATTACTTTACCATGGTAATCTAGTAATCTTTGTCTTGTTAGCTGGGGGTCACTCTCCCATACTTGTTGGTTCTGTTTCAGGTTCAAGTTGCAACTAAGTCGAGGCATCCTAATTTGGTAAGCCTCATTGGAGTCTGCCCCCATGCTTCGGCTGCCATTTATGAGTACCTCCCAAATGGTAGCCTTGAAGACCAACTCAGTGCCAGGGACAGCAGCAACCATCTATCTTGGCAAACTCGAATACATATTTGTGCAGATACATGTGCTGCACTTATTTTTCTTCATTCTTGCTACGGTATATTACATGGCAATCTGAAACCGGGAAATATTCTTCTTGACTCCAATTTCGTGGCCAAACTAACGAACTTCGGATTGCATTCTGCCCTGTCTTATTCAACCATGACAGGCGAAGTTTCTTTTGCCTCTGATGTTTATTCATTTGGTAATGTGTTATTGCGTTTACTGACTGGGAGATCAGCCCTGAATTTGGATGAAATGATGCAAAATGCCTTAGATTTAGGGAATTTAAATGCCGTGTTGGACCCTGCAGCAGGGCACTGGCCATTTGAGCTAGCCAAGGAGCTAGCTCACCTGGCATTGAGGTGTTGTGACATCAATAGCAATAATCGACCATGTCTGAGGTCACATGTGCGGCCAGTACTTGAAAGTATGCGGACCCATTGTGAAGCTTCATTATCCAGTCGGTCTGGTCCAGAAGAGCCTGTTCAGCCTCCTCAACATTTCATTTGTCCAATTTCCCATGTGAGTTGGCTTATCAGTTCATCTCAGCATATACTATTCACTGTTTAAATTGAATTTTTATACGTTGGCCTGAATATGTTGATCATGATTAATGTACTTCATTTGACTCTGCTTTTAGGAAATTATGCAAGATCCTCATGTGGCAGCAGATGGTTTTACTTATGAAGGAGAGGCAATAAGGATCTGGCTTAGTGGCCATGATTCTTCGCCGATGACGAATCTTCAACTTTCAAACTGCGAGCTTTTCCCGAATCAGACTTTGCGTTCAATGATTCAAGAGTGGCAGCAGCAAAACCAATGAACCTTAATTTTGCCATCTAATTGTATCATAGGCGTTTTGTTTCTAGGTCTTATTGGGTTGACTGTCTCACATTACCGCCTGTACATATCTTGAGTGGATTTCTAATTGTGCATATGCTATGAAATGTGTTTAGAATTGCATGAAACTTATTTGAACTGCGTCTCTGTATCATGTAATCCAACCACAGTCCAGTTAACCTTCTTTGCACTATTGATTAGCAACTATGCGGTTAAGAGTTCCATACAGTTTTAGACAGCTTGATTATCTTCGTGATGGTTCAATGGTAGCGCTCCTTGCTGCTGATAGACATTTTGTGCATTGTGACTATTCGTTCATTTATACCTGCAAATGTTGACTCATGATCTCTTGTTTCTTTCTTCTTGTGTACTATTCATTCACTTAAAGAAACTGTCAATGATTTATTCCTATAAGCAGTAAATTATCTTCTATCGAACTCTTTGGACTGGTTTTGGCCCCCGAGCAGCGGAGGCTGCTCGAATCACTTGATTAGTTTGAGTAACTCAACTTGCGCCATTCCTTGAACAGGTTTCTAAACTTTTCGAAGCGTATTGAAGTTGTTGTATGTTGACGTGAGAGGACTTTTCTTGTGAAATAATTCATTTGCGGTGCAAAATGCGTGTATCCGCTATACCCTCTTACTAGGGGTGTGCATGGTCCGGGTGGGCGGTTCCCACCCTAGAACCGGGAACCGCCCGCTAAGGACCGGTTCCAAAAAATTGGATCCGAGAACCGCCCGTTGGTTCCATGGATCCACCCGAGAACCGGACCGCCGGTCCGGTCCGGTTCCCGGGTGGATCTATGGAACCGGTCTCACAAGCGGGCGAAGAAAATAAACTCCATTGGACACGTATCGAAAATATAGTCTATTTAGAGATTTCGCAAATGTTCTCGCGCTTTTTTCTTTATCTCTCTTGGTAGGTTGCCTCAAATAGAACAATAAAAATTATAAACATGGGGCTTCAAAATTTTAATTTTTTTCAACTAAAAAAATTGATTTTTTACAATAAAAATTATTATATATTATTATTATAATACCGGTCCGGTCCGGATGGATGGGCGGGCGGATCCACCCATGGAACCGGGAACCGGACCGGTACTCACCGGTTCCAATAAATTGGAACCGGGAACCGGACCGGTCCCTTTAGGAACCACCGGTTCCGGACCGGTCCGGTCCGGTCCCGGGCGGTCCGGGCGGTTCCCGGTTCTTTTGCACACCCCTACCTCTTACTGACTAAATCCAGTTCTGGGTTGAACTCGGTTGATTTTGTTAGTGGCCATGTCACTTCAAGACTTCCATTGTCCTCACATTCCAGAACGCATGTAGCCTCCTCCTTTCCACATGATGTTTTAAGACTCTTCTCATTCCTCTTTTTCTCTCTAAGGGATCCTTCATAAAGTTCATCGCCGACGGGAAAATTATCTCCGAGGTCTTTGCGTTTGGCAACACTTTGCCAAGGGAGTTTGAGGTCGTAAAGGCCTTTGAGAAAATGCAGTAGTTCTTTGTGAAGAATTTTGCAGGGCCGTTTGGAAAGTGCAATGCATCTCCAAAGGGGTGTAGCTCAAGGAGAAGCGTTGAGCTTCCTCAGCATGCTCAGCTCTGAATTAATGGATTTTTTGAATTTCCAATCACATCCTTACTCCCTAGGTAGAATTTCAAATTTACTCTTTTTTAAAGTAAAAAGCGCTTTAATTTCTATTTATTTTACGAAAAATGAATGATTTAATTTTTTTTAAAAATGATCGTCACTATCCTTGTACCTGTAAAAATATCTAGACATAAGTTATTATTAATAATGGAACCATCATTTTTTAGAAAGATATTTTTTTAAATTTTTTTTTTTTTTTGCAAAACAAATGGAACTTCTCTTGTTTTGGGGAGTTCTTGATTTATTTGGACGAAGTAGGGAAGAAAAAAAAGGAATTTGGTGGGCTTTAGGTGAGAAGTTTGCTTCTGGGCTCAATTTTCTCTTCCTTGACTTGGGTGTGGCTTTCTGATCCTAAAAGAAATGAGCTGTTTTGGACATTAAAGTTTTTGGTCTTCTGGGTGGTAAAGACTTATTGTATTATAGTTGTGGTTTGTGCTCAGGCTCACTTGCAGGGAAAATCAAAGCTTTATGTTTCTCGAACTTTTTACTTTGGTAAATATTATTGCTTGATGTTGGGAGTAAACTCCTGCTGCATCATAGAGCATTCTGGATGTATTCTCTCTTTGATCTATGTCCATAAAAACTTTAGAACTTCCGTCAGATAGGTCGAAACTGTTTTGTTTTGGATAGATAGATTCATTCACTAATTCTTTCGCCTACTGTTTTATTAACTCATACGCTTCATTTTCTGCATTTGTGCCGGCTGCTGTAGGAACATTTCCTCGTTATGAATTCGAGCATAGCCTTGACGATAATGCTTCGTTCCTAAATCTTTTTGTATTTGCTTTGATTTCGCTAGTGGTACGAAGGAGTCTAAAGTTACAAGCACAAATCGGTTTGGGAATCTCCAGTGTTATCAAATCCTCAGGATTTTTCCTTTTGGTTGACGCGGTCAAAGCTTTGTGTTTCTTTTAACGGTTTGTCGTTCCCGCTTGTCTTAGTGGTTTGTTGTTCTCTCTTGCTACAATTATTTTTTTGTTTATTCATGTTGCGGAATTGGGTCGTAGTTAATTTTAATTTTTTTGTCTCTCTTATTTGTTCATGTTCGTTTTATTAGAAAATGACAAATTCATAAAAAGAAAAAGACACATTTGAGCCTCGAAGATGTAACGGCTTTTTGTAAGTTGTGTAATAAACAAATTGAAATAGACAATCGTCTTGCAATCAACAAGAGGGATGGATGCATAATTATAATTCGACAAGTCTAAGGAACTAAGGAGTAAAAAGTAAAATAGAATTCAAATGAAGGGTAAGTGGAATAATCTTGATGATAATGAAAAAAAATTGGAAGCAATTGCTTAATAAAGAAACAAGTCTAAGACGGGATCCGAGGAAGAAAATTATTAATGCGAGTGATGAATTGGTGAAAGCAATTTACATTTTATTTGTATAGGTAATTGTTATTTAACATATGCTAGATATTTAAATATCACAATTCGTTTGGGGTCACACAAAGACGTTGAATATTATCTGTTGGCGTTTTGATGAGGTCCTACATCAAGTGGTTATTAAAAAATGTTTAACTATGCCCTTTCCTCATTTCAATTAGAAAATGAGCAAGACTTTGGTGCAATGAAAAGGAAGGGGAAGTAATGAAGAAGCCAAATTGTTCGTATGAAAAGCAAGAGAAAATAGTAATAGAGACAATAGCTATGCAAGAAAAACAACACCCATTTTGTAAGAGCAATATTGTATCTCCATTTTGGATATATAATTGACCTTGATAATATAAATAGAGACCGTTTTAAATGATTATGAATCTTCTGACATGAAATATCTAATTGATCAAATAACCATAATTTTTAGGAATATTTAAGAATGTTTGTAATTTATAAGGTTAATATATCTATTCATTCAGGACATATGCATAATTATGCAATCATATTTATTATAATGGATTTACTTTCCTTTTTAATTGAAAAAAGGAGTCCGCTTTAATATGATTTTTTTTCCATTTGATTTTTCGCAGTAAAAAAAACATGAAACTTTTATTTATAAATTTGTTACTACATTTTCGCTACATCATTCTCACCATTCAAACACTAAAAGTTCTGGGTCATTGCTTTGCCAATTCTAAACAAATGGAAAATTCAAAAAGCTTAAATTGGCCGCACCAAATGACACTTCAAAGTGTATTTCTCAATTTACTTTTCAATTATGATTTATCCAAGAACTTTTACTTTCCATAAAGACCTTTAGGATAAAATCCTTCGTATTTATTCAAAGTTCTTTTTCCTCGTACTCTCTTTCAAATGCAGCCAAAGAAAAGGCAACGATCGCAAAAATAACGCAAGGGAATAAAAAAAAGGGGGACCCATTTTCCACTCCGGTGGGATCCATTAAAAGGGGGGAAAGGCCAATCAAATTAATCTATCTTTATGCTTCCACCCACACCTTTGTACGATATATACTCAAGGAGTGGTCTATCATGCAATTGTCCATATTATCATAATATTATTATGTAACTGTTTCATGACATCTCTAAAGCTACAAAAATCGCATCTTTTTCTTTATTTTCAATTTTACTTAACAATTAATCCAGAAAAATATAATTTTCCAGAAAGGCTACCAACCAGAAAAGCGCTTCTTCCATGTGATGTGGAGAATCAATGTCCCGACACGTTCAAACTTGAGAAAAAAAAAAGTAATTGCAAGAAGTGTCCATATGACTTTTCAAATTCGCAAAAATCACAACTTTTTATTAATTTTCAATTTCACTTGATGTTCAATCCAGAAAAATATGATTTTGTAGAAATACTACCAATCAAAAACGCGCTCGTCCCATGTGGGGTGGAGAATCAACTTTTCTACACGTTTAAACTTGAGAAAAGAAAAAGAAAAATCATTGCAAAAATTATCCTTATGACTTTTCAAAGTCACAAAAAATCACATCTTTTTCTTAATCTTCCATTTTACTCAATATTCAACGTATAAAAATGTAATTTTGCGGGAACATTACCAATAAAAATACGAGCTTTAGCCCGGGTGTGGCGTAGAACCCACCTTCGGACACGTTCAAACGTTGGGAGAAGAACACAGAAATTCCGGGAGTGTCCGCCCATTGGCTACGCCAAGACCCTTTTGCCGTAAAGGAACTCCTTTTGTCCCGACTTCCTCTCTTTTTTGTTGGACCTTCCTTCGCAAGTTACCACTGCTGATTTAGAGAGAGAGAGAGAGAGAGAGAGAGATCATAAGAAGCCGAGGAGTATCCTCGTCACTGGGCTCTTCCCATTCCACTCGGTACACGCACCGACGCACCCGCCGTGCCTCTGCTCGAGGTCCGCCGGCGCGTTGGATCATCGGCGGCGCGCGATCACCCGTCCGAGGTCGAAGCGCGCTCTTGCGTTTGCTCGCTCGCGGCGATGATGACGAGCAGGGACGAGGGGTCGTCGTCTCGAGCGGTGTCGGGGAACGTGTACGTCGCGGTGGGGAGCGATGTCGCGGAGGGCGGGATGACTCTCCTGTGGGCGCTTCAGAACTTCGGAAAAGAGTTCAATTATTGCATCCTACACGTCCGTCAGCCCGGCGGTGAGCTCAACCTGTCTGGTAATTTCTGTGTCCCGGAGGCTGGAAAGATGCTTCTTTTGTAAATTTTTACTTCGTCTCTTTCTGTTGTTGGGTCTCTTCTGGGTCGGTCGAAATTTGCAGGGTGAGTTCAGGTGTGATGGACGAAGTAAATTTACAATGCAAGCATTAGCTGTCGACCTTGACCCCCGAGCTCTTGTTCCTTTCTATATACATTATTGACGAGACGAAACCGTCAAGCCAATTTCATTTTCCAAATGTTGGATTGTTTGAAGTGGTGCTCGCTGCACATAACAGCATTTGGAGATGTGTAGGAGTTGGAGACTGCTGTAAAATGGACTCTGTTGTGGCATACTTGGGCTGCATTTGATCATTTTTGGGAATAAAACTTTTTTGCTTCCTTAGCAAAGAAAAAAATAAGTAAAAGTAATGGGATGGTACATGTGGATATGGCAGTTTGGGGGCTGATCTCTCCGCCGTTTCTTGGGGCAGATGTCTGCTCGTAGCAGGGATAATCTTGAATTGGTGAAAAACTCTGTTCAACTGTCTTCCATGTAAAAGTGATCATGGTTTTTTTTTTTTTATGTGCACAAAATATTAGGCGTCATTTAAAGATGGGTGGCCATACAATTTTGAATGTGATGATAAAAAATGGCATCATGTTAATCTTCATTTCAAATGCGGTATTTTTGGTGTGCTTCCAAAATGATTCATGAGATAATGCTTTGCTGCATATCTAGACTGACCCCCTATTGCTCTCTTTAAGAAAATGAGAACAGCATTTTCATTTGTAATTTGCATTGCTAGTAGTCTTTCTAGTTAGTACTTTTTTCCTTCTGCAGTAATTATTCAACAGAATTTTTTCTTTGTTTGCAATTGGTGAAATCTCCTCCAGAACTTGTTGAAGCGCAGAATACGAACAAGATTTTGGATGCATACATTCGAATGTGTGACCAAGCAGAGGTTTGTTTTGAAACTGGTTTATTCTTTTTGTCAACAGATTTATAGGAATAGATTGCTTTAGCTACATTTTAAAAAAGATTAGGGTTTATGTGTTGGGATTTCTTTTCGTTTGCAATAAAGTATAAGGGGAGGGATAAGTGCCCAAGAAATCTAAAAAAAAACTTGCCATAAAACTGCAATTGAGTTGTAAAACTCTCAAGTAGTTCAGTCAAGTCCTAAAATTTGTCAAATTGGTGCGTTTAAGTCCCTACGTTATATCCATTCAATCAAATTTATTTAATGGAAAATGTTGACATTCTGTGGCACTGATATGGCACCCATCAAGCATGACATCAGAAAATTCTTGAAATTTGAAAAGATAACAGATAGAAAAGGTAAGAAAAAATTTTAAAAGAAAGAAAAGGAGGCAAAAGATAAAAGAAACAGACTGCAAAGATCTTTCATCTCTTGTATACTACAGCAGATGAAAGCTAAGGTTTCAACCATAGCAGCTATAGAAACCCTTGTTGTCATCGTGAACTCATCACGAGAATGTCGTTATTATCTCTACAAACAACTCCAATGGCACCTAGGAAGATTACCTCAAAACAAACCCCATTTATATTCACCTTTGAAGTGTTAATCGAAGGAGCCATCTATATGCGGTGTTCCTTCGATTCCCTCACCGAGTGCTAGACAGAGACTTCATTGTCGTAGCTAGTTGAAGGAGTTGTAGATCAAGAGAGCTCTAACTGTAATCCATGGATCTGTTTTGTCATGCCGAAAAACCAGATCAACCGACATTGAGTCATCTTTGTTTTCTGATTGCCACCACCCTATGACATGGAGAGTGCCTGCAAGCCATTGCCCTGCCGATTGATGGGCAACCCTTACTGGTGAAGCTGGGGATGGCGGAACTGCGGGCTAAAACTTTAGGGCATAGAAATGTGATAGGTTTTTCCCACTTTCTTGAAGATTGTTTCTCTTCTGTGTTATCAGATTGTTGTATGGTTTCTGTTTCTCAGGGAAAGAGTTTTAAATAGTTTTTGATTGAACTTGGGTTGCATTTAGCATTCTTTACTTTTAATTTTCACTTAATTAAGGTTCGATTAAGGTTTGAGGCAAAACAAGTAAATTTTGGAGACAACTAACGGCCATGTAGGAAAGAAAAAATAATAAAATAAGCCACATCAGTTTTTTCGGTTAGCCAAATCAGATAGGGTTAATAGAGGGGCTTCATTGCGTCAATTTGACAAGGTTTAGGATTTTATCGCATTATTGAAAGTTTTAGGACTTGATTGTACTCTCGTGACAAGTTTTTGGACTTCTAATGCACTTACCCTTAGGAAAGAAAATTGTAAACTCTTGTTTGATTGAAGCTTATGTGAAAGATGAGGCCTTTTTTTTTTTTTAATTAATAATCTCTAAATGATTGTCTTGACTTCTTGGCAGATTCCATTACCATTGGTTCCTTTTGGATTGAATGGTTTAGAAAATTGAAACTAGTGAGGTTGAATGGTTTCTGTCAGCACTCTTTTTAGATGAGAACATTTTGATATTGAGAAGGTTTGCAATCATATGTAAGTGGAAATTGTGGGCAATGATACATTGACAAATCCTGATGAGAGTCCGTCATTGGGAAGTTTCTCAAAGCAATTCTTTGCTAGAATATTTTCCTTCCAGATTGTCGTTACTTATCATGCCACCATGAAAGAAATCTTGAGAATTAATACAATCAAACCAGCGGAAACATTATTATTGTTACTTAGTCCTGATTCTAGTTACTTGTGCTTCCTAATCCTTTTCCAGGTTTCTTCGATGAAATTATATGCTGAGATGCAGGATATTGGACAAAAGATTGTGGAACTTGTTGAGCGGCATTGCATCAGGAAGCTCGTTATGGGAGCAGCAGCAAATAGTCACTACATTGAGTAATAACGGTTTATCTTTATTCACAACAGTGGATTTAATGCTTATTGAATAATGAACTTAATTGAGGGTTTTGTTTTGGGATGCGATGTTTTCTTCACTTGACTGGCGTCACTGATGCTTTAACGCATGCAAAATCGTGGACAAATGCTGCATAAGTACTCATATTCTGCTAAATGAGTCAGTGAATCTGCAGAAGCCATTGCATTGAAAATTTTTGCTGCCCCTAGATTCTAAATAACTAATCTGTCTTACTAAGTGGCCAGAAAGAGATCAATTTATGAGTTCTTTATCCATTGAGTGGATGGTTTGGCTAGTTGTTTGTTTTTTGATCCTTTTCCTTATTACTGCTTATTGTAAAAGTCCACCCATTTTAGATGATGGCTACTTAGCTCAAGCTTTTGGGTTACATGATGTAATTATGGAGTTTACTACAAAATGTTTTACAGAGATGAATGCTATATTTTCATTCCTTTGTTGAAATAAATATTGAACCTGTAGGGGCATGGCACAGCTTAAATCTACAAAAGCAATGTTTGTGAACCAGCATGCTCATCCATCCTGTGAAATTTGGTTTATCTGCAGAGACAACCTAGTTTACTGGAGGTATGCATAACCATGCTGAACTTTCACTGCCAGACATGTAGATATCTTGTAGAGTTGAGCAGTCAAGTTGTTCACATTTTCTTTCAACCCATTTGATTGTTGTGCTTTGTTATTAATTTTTTGGCATAATGTCCAACATGGTATCGGAAATTGGGTTTTTAAGCCCCATTTCTGGTCCAATTGGCTTATGGGGATGAATGGAAGGCTTAGAATCCATCTGTGTTTCTTGGAAATACTAAGATTGATTTCATATTATTGACCAAACTTCATGAGTTTTAAATTTTTTCCAGAAGAAACTTATGAGTCTGACTTGGTATATGAATTTAGCACCTGACTCTAAGTAAGGCCTTCCCATGTTGGATTATATCAGAGATAGCTCTTAAGTTTATTCTACAATTTCTGACCGACTTAAAGTGAATATGCCATGAAGCTAATGCAAATTGCTAAACCTGAATGTCAGGGAAAGTAGGTCAAGTACCTCCTATCGGTATATTGTGACATCATCACAAACAGTGAGCTCCCATGTTCAATCTGGACAGAGTACTCCACGTTCAGATAACTCTGGATCTGACTCTAGCGAAGTTGCAGGTAATCTAGCCTTGGTTCAGTTTGAAGGTCCTGAAAGGAGCAACGGAAGCTCAGAAACAAATCTGGTGCCTGCTGTTCATCAACCTCCATCTAGTGCTGCAGTAAGGACAAAAACCTCTTTACTCTTTTATTCGGCTATTCTTCTATACAAGTTAATTAGCTAGTTTCGTAGGTATCATAACCCAAGTATATTTATTTCCCAACAGGAAGGAATTAACAGTGAGGAACTCTGCGAACAACTTGACAGAGCAATGTCAGAGGTCACAAAGGCAAAAAGGGAGGCACTCGAAGAGTTGATTCGCCGTCAAAATGCTGAAAAGGCTGCAATTGAGGCTAAGCGCATGTTAACACAAGTAGGCAGAGTGAGTTATTTATTTATCTATTTATCTATTTATTTTTAATTTCTAGTCTGGTGCTTGCCATGGCTATGTCTTAAATAGGAAGCAGTATATATGCATGAAAATCTGGGAGTTTTGCCTAGTGCAGTGGATGGTGAAGGTACTGCATATTCATTTTAGTTTCTAAATTGTTACCGTCAGTCTAAGTGTGGATTGGGAAACCTAGAATATAGATAACAGACAATGAATTAAATTTGTTAGGAAGATTAATTAAACTTTCGATTCCTTTTGGATTGGAACTTAAAAAGTAGCATCAACATTATTTTTACCATTTGAGCAGAGTTTTGTCTTTTATGCTGAGGTAATCCTTTTTTGTCATGGGTTAATTTGGATGATTTGAAGCTATTGAAACATCCTTCACTCTCAACAATCTTATGACTAAAACAAACATCTTGGATACAGTAACGGAAGTGTTACTAATTTTCTTGGATTTTTCTAATGTCACTGCCTATTTACAGGTTGGTGCACTTGAGATCTCACATGCCGAGGAATTAAGTCGGAGGATTAAACTTGAGGAGATGCTAAAGAAAGAAAGGGAGAGATGCAAAATGATCGAGAATGAGAGAAATGACCTCCTAATGCTTTTTGAAAATACACTTAAAGCTAATGAGGAGCTCAGCGCAAACCAAGCAAGTGAACCCCCAAGTTTGAACTCGCTGGATCAGGAAGTCATTACCAAGTTTTCTTTCTTGGAAATTCAGGAAGCTACGGCCCATTTCAATCCCTCCTCAAAAATAGATGAAGGGGATTATGGAAGCACTTATAAAGGTGTTCTTCGTCATACCCAGGTGGTCATAAAGATGTGTTCTGATACCTCACAGTACTATCAAGAGGTGAGGTACTCGTAGTTTAATTGTATTTCCTCAAGAATTGCATACCCGCCAATTTGAATGAGATTATCTTTGGATAATGTTGCTGCAAAAGTTGTGTAAGAAATTGTGGAAGGCCACCTTGCAGTAAGGACTTGGCGCATAAAACATGTAACCTAAATTGTGAATTTGCTACAACATTTGCCTCCTGTTGTTTTATTCAAGCAGAAGTAGAAGAGATTAAGGATCAGGTGAATATGACTGTATATCTTAAAGAAATGTGATTACACAGGCTGTACTCAATTTTCTGTTTTATGTACTGATATACTGAAGTAGGCACTCATGTCATACCAAGCTGCTGTTTCAGGTTCACATTGCGAGCATGTTGAGGCATCCAAATTTGGTCACCCTCATTGGTGTTTGCCAGGAAGCTTGGGGTCTCATCTACGAGTATCTCCCAAATGGTAACCTCGAAGACCGGCTAATCTGTAAAGATAACACTGCCCCCCTATCATGGCAAACAAGGATACAGATATGTAAAGATACATGTGCTGCACTTATTTTTTTGCACTCCTTTGAACCTCATGGTATAGCTCATGGTGATCTGACACCCCAAAATATTCTTCTTGATGCCAACTTCGTGGCTAAACTGAGCAACTTTCGATTACGTGATGCACCTTTGAGTTCCCATACAACTGGAGACTTTTCGGCTGAGTCAGATGTTTATTCATTTGGGGGCGTACTATTGCGGTTACTCATTGGTCAAGTGACATTAAATTTAGACGAGATTTTGCAAAATGCATTGGATGAAGATGAGTTAGATGACGCATTGGATCGAACGGCAGGGCAATGGCCACTTGAGCAGGTCACAGAGCTGGCATGCCTAGCTTTGAGTTGCTGTGAGATAGACATTAGCAACCGACTGGATCTTCAGTCAGAGGTGTGGCCAGTGCTTGAACGAATCCAAACACAATGTGAGCCAGCGTCGTCATCTGATCGTTCTTCAGGAGATACTCAGCAATCCTCGTCATTGGACCGTTCTCCTGGTGAAGAGCATCCCCGGCCTCCTTCGTATTTCCTTTGTCCAATAAAACATGTAAGTCGCTGCTTCTTCCGTTCTGTGGTAGCCATTGTCTATGCTCGTTTTCAAAAACAGAGCACAGCTGGGAAGTACTTGCTCGCCTTAAATTATCTTACAGGAGGAAATGCGATGGAACTTGTCAGTTCGGTTTGATACACCAGTAATAGAACTCGTCCAGTCATACAGGCTCAAGGTGACCCCACTGCTTTGAATTCTTAGAACGACTCTTGAGTCGACGATGCTTTTTGCAGGACATAATGGAAGACCCTGTTGTGGCGGCGGATGGCTATACATATGAGGCGGAGGCGATAAGGGTGTGGCTGATCGACCACAACACCTCGCCCATGACGAATCTTCGGCTCGGAAACTTAAATCTCGTGCCGAATAGGATTGTTCGGTCGGCTATTCAAGAATGGCTTCAGAGCAATGAGAGCTAATGGGGTCTGTCAAACACCAAAATCTATCTACAGTTAGTGCTGCTCCGGTGGGGTTTTCTTGTACATATGCATATTATATACACATTGCAGGAGCAGGAGTGACACAAGTAAGAGCATACGACCGTGAGTCAAAGGCGAGGTTATGATGGTAATTTCGTGTGAGCAAGCCTGTTTTTGTTTGTGCTTAGACAAAAGCATATAGTAATTTTTCACTCCTTCGTCGAAATTTAAAACGTTATCTAAATTTCAAAAAATCATGGGACGAATTATCTGTCGTTTGGCGGGTCGATATTTGCATATTATCGATTCGGGTGTTTCGAGAAATTGGATATGTTCGATGCGATCGCCTGAGACTTGACAAATCGACTTGGTGATGAGTCATCACGTGGCAAAGCAGCACGAGGCTTGACAAAGTCGATAGCACTGGAGCTCGTGTCGACGTTATTTTTTATTTTTATTTTTAGGATCGGTACATTATAAATCCTAAAATTTGTTAAGGAATTGCAATTGAGTTATTAAGTGTAATTCAATCCTAAAATCTTTCATGAAAATATAATCGAGTCTTGAAAATTTTAAAAAGTGCAATCAAGTTTTAAAATTTGTAATGAGTATGATGAAGTCATAAAACGTTTAAAAAAGATAATCAATGGAAGAACTAGATTGAATTAATTTGATAAGTTTTAGGATTCGATTGTATTTTTTGAAAGTTCTAGGACTCGATTGTATTTTCGTAATAAGATTTAGGATTAAATTGTACTTTCTTAATAAGTTTTAAGACATTCGGTGCATTCATGCATTTATTTTTTATTCCCCGTTTCATTAACCTTATGGGACTAAACAATTTAGACCTATTTAAAGAAAAAATGGGTTAATACCATAAGAAACCCAAAATTGGTATATTTTTTCGATAAATTCATCCTTTGCTAATTTTTGATTACCCAAAACCTTAAATTGATATATTTATGATAAATTTATGTTAGTTTCCATTATAATTTACTATCAAACTGTTGAATTATATGACATGTGATAGTTGACCGGTGTACTGATTTATGATTTTATACTCTCTTTTTTTTATCATAATTGTATCAATTTTTGGGTTTTTTTTTATTGTATTAATCCAATTTAATAGGTAATATGATAAATATCAATTTAGGGTTTTTGACTATTGAAAATGTTAATTTATAATAAATTTGTCATAAATATATTAATTTAATACTTTTCTAATTATTCACAGTAAATTTATCATAAATATATTAATTTAATTTTTTCGTACTATTAATTTTAAAAAAAATATTCAGCTCTTTCAGACGCACTCGAGGCCAGACTGGATAAGAGCCCCCGTGTACCAACAAAAAAAAAAAGGTTAATGCCACGAAAAACCCTAAACTTTACCCCATGTGACAGATTTACCCTAAACTTTTTTTTGTGACACAAAAAACCCCAAACTTTGCCATGTGTGACACATTTACCCCAAACTTTGCCCCGTGTGACACATTTACCCTAAACTTTTTTTTCTGCCACCAAAAACCTAAACTATGCCACTTGTGACAATTTTACCCGAACTATGTTACTTATGACAAATTTACCATAAAGTTTTTTTGAGTGAAGGGCATTTTCGACATTTTCTATTTTTTTTTTTTTTTTTTTTTTTTTGATTGAAGAGGAAGCGGCGAGGCCATCCTCGCCGGCGCCGGGAGTCCGGCGAGGGTTGCGGCCCCTCGCCCGAGGGTTGCCCTCGCCCGTCCGCCGGGCGGCCCTCGCCCGACGCGCGCGAGGGCGGTAGATCCGGCGAAGGGCCGCCCTCGCCGGATTTGGCTTGGGTGGCCCTCGCCCTCGCCCGGGTCGCCCTTGCCCGGCGAGGCTCGGGCGGCCCTCGCCGTCGTCGGGCGAGGGCCGCCGGGCCGGATCGAGCGGAGCGACCCTCGCCAGTGTCGGGCGAGGGCGCCGGAGCCGGATCGGCTTGGGCGGCCCTCGCCCGACGCGGCGAGGGCTGCCCGGGCGACCGTCGTCGGACTCGGCGCCGGCGAGGATGGCCTCGCCGGCTTCCACTTCAATAAAAAAAATAGAAAATGACGAAAATACCCTTTAGTCCAAAAAACTTTGGAGTAAATTTGTCATAAGTAATATAGTTCAGAGTAAAATTGTCACAAGTGGCATAGTTTAGGGTTTTTTGTGGTAGAAAAAAAAGTTTAGGGTTTTTTGTATCACAAAAAAAAGCTTAGGGTAAATCTGTCACAGGGGGACAAGTTTAGGGTTTTTCGTGGCATTATCCCAAAAAAAAAAAAGGCAGAGGCAAGAAACCATCTCATCGACGATGTAGGCCCACACGTACGAGCCCCTCCCTCCCACGCGCGCCACCTTTCATGTGTGAACAGCTGACCCGAGCCTCGGCGTGGGGCCCACCCCCCGCGGCCCGAGCCCAGCTTTCCAATTCCGTATGCCCCTGGACGACCGTCCGGATTTTCACCTGCTGTCGAGTCCACGGCGCGCGGTGACGTGTCGCGCCACGAAAAGCCGGATGGCGGAGGAAGTCAAACCGGAAGAGCGCAAGCCCGTGGGGGGAGGGGGATCGGTCGACTTTGACCCGGGTGGCGGGGTTCCCCCGCGCGGGTGCACGCTGCGCGAGCGGACGTGAGGAGCACTGGATCGCAACCGGCACGAGCGACATCATTTATCCCCCTGCCCGCCGAGAAAATATTGGGTGCAGCCCGTGTGCCACCGTGACAAACCGGAAGGGCCTCCAGATCGCGCCACGTGTCCCGCGGGCCCACCTATTTTTCTCTCCCCTCCCTCTGCACGCTCTCTCTCCTCTCTCCCTCCCTCTGCACGCCGTCCTCTCTCCTCTCTTTTCCCCGGCGCGCGCTCTCTCTCTGTCGCCCAACTCTCTCCCTCTTTGCCATCCCCTCGTCCAACCGACGAATCACCGGACCGGCGAACTGACGGCAGAGTTGAAGTGGAGGCGGAGGCCGCGCAGTGGTTCGTCGGACAAGCCACCGCGTCCTCGCCCGACTGACGAACCACCGCGCTTGACCGACGAGCGACGGCGGGGGAACCTTTCGAGGCCGCGTAGTGGTTCGGCGGACGAGCCACCGCGTCCTCATCCAACTAATGAACCACCGCGCTTGATCGACGAGCAACGGTGGGGGAACCTTTCAAGACGGAGGCGGAGGCCGCGCGCCGTTCGTCGGACGAGCCACCGCTGCTTCCTCCGGTTGTGACTCGGAGGGAGAGAGTCGGGCGACGGAGGAGAGAGGACATCGTGCAGAGGGGGGAGAGAGGAGGCTTGCAGAGGAGAGAGAGCGTGCAGAGGGAGGAGAGAGGAGAGAGAGGGGAGAGAAAAATAGGTGGGCCCATGGGACACGTGGCGTGCTTTGGAGGCCCTTCCGATTTGCCATGGTGGCACGTGGACCGCACCCAATATTTTCTCGGAGATATCGTGCTGAGTTTGTTTGATGCTGCTCTCGGTGAATTTTATTTAGGATCTTCTCCGGTAGTGCTCAGAACCTTTGCCTGGTGCTGAGAACGAAGCGACCTTAGTTATTTTAATTCCTTACGGTTAGATTACTAGAGTTGACTTCAAAGAGGTTTCTTGGGATGCCATCTCCCCCCTAATTGCATTTGTTGGTGATGACAGTCGTCTTGGTAAAATAATTTGGCTGTTAAATTATTGGTAAATGTTCGGTTTGGTCTGTGAACTTTGTGAAAATAATGTAGATGAAAGGATTGCGTTTAAGTTGTATCTGCTCGTAACGCATCCATGAGAACTGGGGGTGATCGGTTTCCGGTTCAGTCCAGTCCCATCCAATAACCGAGAACTGGATCGGGACGATCGGTTTCCAATTTTTGGGACCGTGGATCATACCAACTAGTCCTGAAACTGGGGATCGACTAGACCGACCGGTCCAGTCCAGTTTCAATGAACCAAATCATTTATTATTTACATTGAAAAAAATATATACATCATTGTGAGCTTCCAACGATAAATATCCCTTAATTCAAATACATATTATTAGAGAAGCAAAAAAAGAAGAGCCCCAAATCAACAAAATTTCAATTCACATCGTTGCCTTGGTTTCACTTCGGTTAGGGTTAGCAAGAGGAAGAGAAAGAGGGTTAGGAAAGTAAAGTAATGACAAAATTTAGAAAGTCGTTCTATTTTTTATTTTATTTTTCTGGTCTAGTAAATTTAGAAAGTTGTTCAAAAATTTTAAAAAAATAAAAAATAAAAATGATCGGTCCGGTTCCCACCTTGGAATCGGGAATCGGACCGACCGGCCACCGGTTCCAAAAATGGGAATCGGGACCGGACAGACACCCCCTAGGATTGTCTAGAAACGACCGGTCCGATCCTGATTCAGGCGATTCCCATTGCACACCCCTAATGAGAACTGGTCATTATATAAAACAAAGTAGACCTCTCATTTTTCAGAGATCGCATTAATTTTATTCTTTCCCAAGCGTCATCTATTATTTATTTTATAAATGTTGAATCCATGGATAAATGCATAAATTGATAATTCCAATATCCCTCTTATTTTTCAATATTAATAAAAAAAAAATTTACTCCAAAATGACACTCTCGAAAGTATCGAGTCTTAATATATTATCACTTTCCACGCACATTTTTACAATTTCCTCGTGATTTATATGTTTCAATTATTTCTTTCCATAATTTAATGATTCAGATATTTCACATAATAAGATGACTTTGTTAAAAATCTCGAGTGTAAATTTCTTGCATACATGTAATTGAGTGTTCTCAATTGCTTTAATATATAAAACTCGTGAAAAAAATTATACGTAATTATTAACTTACATATTTTTCCCTAGATTGATATTTGCACAATAAATAACCAAGGACATTTGGAAAGAGATATTTTTATTGAAGTCTCTTAAAAGTGGGATGTCGGCATTTCTTTATTGAATATCGCGGATTGGATATATCTATTAATATTCCGAATTGGTATTTGATAGAGCTTTCAAAAATAAAGTCTATCCTCTCGGAGCCTGTTTGTTTATAATTTTTTTTTTTTTTGCATTTCCACCGAATTTTAGAATATTATTCAGATTTTCAAAATGCATGGAATATTATATGAGAATCTATGTGGCAAAAATTTGTACACTGTAAAAGTTTTTAGTACTGTCACAGTGCGGCCGCCACAATCTTGAGGAATTCCTTCCGAAAATGTAGAAATGGCGTCTCTCATCCATCGTTTTTTTTGGTCGATAATGGAGCATTTCATTCATTAAATATCAAAAGGATAACATAAATTATAGGTTTTTGAACATAATAGATCCTGGTAGAGGTGACGTTGATAACCAGTTTTGGGGGAGGGCCTTTGTTCTTTGGGCTTTAGCAATCTGGTCTGCGATCTTGTTGGACTCTCGTGGGAAGTGGGCCTGCCCAATAGATTTGGACAAGCAGAGCTTTTATTTGCACTCTTCCAAGATGGGCCCAGTTTCCATGGGCGCCGGTCCATGGATCCAAAATTTGCATTTTTCTAGTGGAATTTTATTTGTGTGCAAGAAAAAGAGAGAGTGAAAAGAGGAAGGAGAAGGGTGGGAAGGTCCCAAGGCCCACTCTCACACATAGGACGTTCATAATGGAATTTGGTATATTCATTCCACCAATAAATTTAGGAACAATTCTGAATAAGGGCTTTCCCCCTCGAAGCTGATTGGTCATTTCCTTCCCGTGCGCGAGACGCGGTTGCTGATCGAAGGGGTGGGAAAATCTCATCTGGGTCGTCGCTGGTCAGCGTGTCTGGCCGGGTAAAGTTGCTCTCTCCGCTGGGTTCTGCCTCCCTTGTTCCGAGCTGAGCGGCGGCGACGATGGGGGTCAGCGACGGTCAGGCGCCGACGCCGATGGAGGTCAGCGACGGTCAGGCGCCGGCGCCGATGGAGGTCAGCGACGGTCAAGCGCCGGCGACGGTGGTCAACAACACGGTCTACGTCGCGGTGGGGAGGGACGTGCAAGAGAGCAAGTCGATCCTCTCGTGGGCACGGGAGAATTTCGAAGGCCACGTCCGGATCCTTCACGTCCCCCAGCCGCATCAGCTGAATCCACCTCGTAAGTGATCGGGTTCAAAGGTGGTGGCTTTGCCAGGTTAATCCAATCTTACACATTGTTCTTTCTGCTCTGCAATCATTGATTGTCAGGACTTGGAGTTGAGCGGTGCCATGGTATGACTTGCCAATAGATTTTGACCCACCAAGTTTTTTCCCAGCTTCTTTTTTCGGTTTGCTGCGTATTGGCAAGGAGACACAGGACCATGTACTTGGAGTGTTGTGAATTTTCAGTGGCTCATTTCGTGGCGGCTTGAATTTGCTTTTTTGAGTTTTTAGAGTCTCCTCGTAGGCTCAATCATGTTCCCGCAATGTTTGATACTTTGCTCAGGAGAAGCTTTCAAGCGCACATGATAATTTGCTCGAGACTTTACTGCTTCTTTTATTGTCAAAGGGATGACTATGTGTGGTAATCATTATGGTAATGACTTAATGAGATTGCTTTGTCAATCTCATTAATATCATCGCTTGATCAGCTGAATCCATACTGTTTGTCTTGAAAGAGATTGCTTTGTTGTTTGTCAATTCCCTCAAAAGCAAAAGCACGCTTATGTTGATGTGAAATCTGTTGAGTGGAACTAAAAAGTGGAGACTAGGTAATTTTTGGTTAGCTTCATGGCCTTTTCTTTTTTAAATTGGGTGCATCTGCACTTTATCAGGAAGAAGATCTACAATGATTTCATACGATAGTTTTGTGGGACTGCATTGAAAGAAGTTCATCTCTACCCAAGCACATTATTGAACTTTAATGATAGATGGGTCTTTTGTTAATTTTGGGTGTAAAAATAGCTCACTGCAAATATTATATTTCCACTAATATGTGTAATGGCTGCATGGTTGAATCTTGATCAGTTTACTACTTCATATCACTGTCTGAAAGATGATGCATCTGCGAAATGGTTTGGGAGATAAGTTTTCTCGGGCTCCCGAGAATGACCCATCCAGAAATATAATATTCGAACGCGAATGAATTGCTAGTATTCTTTTCAAGTTCTAGTTAACGTAGTTTTCCTCTGCTATAGTGCCGTGACAATAGTTTCAATCTGTGGTGGAACTCCGCTTCGCAGCACACCCGTTTTATTGTAGTGGATCCAGTAGTCCTCAAGAACTCGCATGGAAAGAGTGGGAAAGCATTCTGGATGAGTCCAGTCACATGTGTAGCCAAGCAGAGGTTAGTACTTTCCTTCTATACTACACATTTGTTGCTCCTCAAAATTACTATTGATCGCACAAAACTCTCTATCCTTTGTAAATAATTCGACCTTCATGGCGGGTGAATCTCTCATATCATGGTTATTTATCTTTACCTGAAGCAAAATTGCTAGAAGACTAGGACTACTGCCACCAAATATAAAGTTTCAGTGTATTCATGGGTGCAACCTGCTGTTTCTTTCTTCAGGTTCCTGCTAAGAAAAGAAAAGTTGAGATGCAAGATATAGGCAAAGGCATTGTGGAACTCATCGAGCAGCATGCCATTACAAAGCTTGTCATGGGAGCGGCTGCGGACAGACGCTATTTTGAGTATAACCTAATCATGATTCATGATCGTATATTTAATTAAATTACAATACTTGGCAGTACGAGCTAATCTGATATTTATTCCGTCCTGGTCCTAGATTAAGGGTCCAAGAGTACTCAGGCTTTGCTTAATGAGCTAGCGTAGTGACTTATCCGAGCGGCTCTTAGGATTAACTTGACAGATTAAACCTAGAATCCTGCATGTAATGAAGCGGCCAATTGTAATGATCACAGTTAGGTTGAGCCTTTTGCTTGGTATTGTATTTTAAGTTGACAAGTACGTGTCTAAAGATCGGTGTCCTTTTTCCTTTTCACTTGTATTCTCGAAATTGCTTGGTCATCTGCTTCTCACGTTGCAGGGGGATGGGACTCACATCCACGAAAGCCGAGTTTGTAAACCAGCATGCCCATCCATCTTGTCGTATTTGGTTTGTCTGCAATGGGCACCTCATCTGCAAGAGGTATGCTTGACCATTTTTATTGAGGTGTAATTATGGAAAGCTTGAAGATGATAAATCTCAGGGAACAAACTTTTAATGACCGTAAATGAATTTAGAAGTTTATATGGATTGATTTTAAAGGACTTTGGGTTTTCATTATTAAATGAAAGCCAAAGTCACTCCAAAGAAGCCCTAAGTTTATCATCTCCATTAGCTGATGGCAACCATGGACATCCACTTCTTGAGTTTTCGATTAAGGCTCTTTATTTACAGGAGTGTATTGGAGATTGCTGCTTAAGCTTTTTCTAAAAGTTCATGTCAAGCTTCAGTTGAACACAACCTTATCTCAGTAGATGTTACTGACCAAATCTTTACAGGGAAGGTGATTTAGACAGTTTTGATATGGACATCACACCATCAGAGATAGCTGCTTAAGTTTATCCTACAACTTCTGACCAACTTAAAGTGAATGTCATGAAGTTAATGGAAATTGCTAAACTTGAATGTCAGGGAAAGTAGGTCAAGCACCTCTTATCCGTATATTGTGACATCGTCACAACCAGTGAGCCCCCGTGTTCAATCTGGACAGAGTACTCCAGGTTCAGATGACTCTGGATCTGACTCTAGTGAAGTTGGAGATAATCTAGCCTTGGTTCAGTTTGAAGGTCCTGAAAGGAGCAACGGATGCTCAGAAACAAATCTGGTGCCTGCTGTTCATCAACCTCCATCTAGTGCTGCAGTAAGGACAAAAACCTCTTTACCCTTTTATTCAGCTATTCTTCTGTACAAGTTAATTAGCTGGTTTCATAGGTATCCTAACACAAATATATATATATATAAATATATGTTTCCCAACAGGAAGGAATTAACAGTGAGGAATTCTCTGAACTACTTAAGAGAGCAATGTCAGAGGTCACAAAGGCAAAGGAGGAGGCACTCAAAGAATTGATTTGCCGTTATGAAGCTGAAAAGGCTGCAATTGAGGCTAAGTGCCAAGTAAACTTCTCGATATGAAATCTTAGGATGATTCCTATGTTTGAACATGTTAACACAGCTAGGCTCAATGAGTTATTTAATTTTATTTATTTATTTTTTCGATTTCTAGTCTGGGGCTTGCCATGGCTATGTTTTAAATAGGGAGCAGTATATATGCATGAAAATCTGGGAGTTTTGCCTAGTGCAGTGGATGGTGAAGATACTGCATTTTCATTTTAGTTTCTAAACTGTTACCTTCAGTCCAAGTGTCGATTTGGAAGTGTTACTAATTTTCTTGGATTTTTCTAATGTGACTGCTTATTTACAGGTTGGTGCACTTGGGATCTCGCATGCCGAGGAATTAAGTCGGAGAAATAAACTTGAGGAGATGCTAAAGAAAGAAAGGGAGAGATGCAAAAAGATCGAGAATGAGAGAAATGAGTTCCAAATGCGGTTTGAAAAAGCACTTAAAGCTAATGAGGAGCCCTCAGCAAACCAAGCGAGTGAACCCCCAAGTTTGATCTTGCAGGATCAGGAAGTCATTACCAAGTTTTCTCTCTCGGAAATTGAGGAAGCTACGGACAATTTCAGTACTTCCTCAAGAATAGATAAAGGGGGTTATGGAAGCACCTATAAAGGTCTTCTTCGTCATACCCGAGTGGTCATAAAGAGGTGTTCCGATACTTCACAGTACCATCAAGAGGTGAGGTACTCGTAGTTTAATTGTATTTCCTCAAAAATTGCATACCCGCCAATTTGAATGAGATTATCTTTGGATAATGTTGCTGAAAAAGTTGTGTAAGAAATTGTGGAAGGCCACCTTGCAGTAAGGACTTGGCGCATAAAACCTGTAACCTAAATTGTGAATTTGCTACAACATTTGCCTGTCGTTGTTTTATTCAAGCAGAAGTAGAAGAGATTAAAGATCAGGTGAATATGACTGTATATCTTAAAGAAATGTGATTACACAGGCTTTACTCAATTTTCTGTTTTGTGTACTGATATGCTGAAGTAGGCGCTCATGTCATTCCAAGCTGCTGTTTCAGGTTCACATTGCGAGCATGTTGAGGCATCCAAATTTGGTCACCCTCATTGGGGTTTGCCCGGAAGCTTGGGCTCTCATCTACGAGTATCTCCCAAATGGTAACCTCGAAGACCGGCTAATCTGTAAAGATAACACTGCCCCACTATCATGGCAAACAAGGATACAGATATGTAAAGATACATGTGCTGCACTCATTTTTTTGCACTCCTTTGAACCTCGTGGAATAGCTCATGGTGATCTGACACCCCAAAATATTCTTCTTGATGCCAACTTCGTGGCTAAACTGAGCAACTTTGGATTACGTGATGCACCTTTGAGTTCCCGTACAGCTGGAGACTTTTCTGCTGAGTCAGATGTTTATTCATTTGGGGGCGTACTAATGCGGTTGCTCATTGGTCAAGCAGCATTAAATTTGGACGAGATTTGGCAAAGTGCATTGGATGAAGATGAGTTAGATGCCGCATTGGATCGAAGGGCAGGGCAATGGCCACTTGTGCAGGTCAGAGAGCTGGCACGCCTAGCTTTGAGCTGCCGTGAGATAGATATTGGCAACCGACCGGATCTTCGGTCAAAGGTGTGGCCAATGCTTGAACAAATCCAAACACAATGTGAGCCAGCGTCATCATCTGATCGTTCTCCTGGTGAAGGGCATCCCCGGCCTCCTTTCTATTTCCTTTGTCCAATAAAACTTGTAAGTCGCTGCTTCTTCCGTCCTGCGGTAGCCACTGTCTATGCTCGTTTTCACAAGCAGAGCACAGCTGGGAAGTACTTGCTTGCCTTAAATTATCTTACAGGAGAAAATGCGACGGAATTTGTCATACCGGTTCGGTTTGATACACCAGTAATAGAACTCGTCCAGTCATACAGGTTCAAGGTGACCCCACTGTTTTGAATTCTTAGAAAGACTCTTGAGTCGACAATGCTTTTTGCAGGAAATAATGGAAGACCCTGTTGTGGCGGCGGATGGCTATACATATGAGGCGGAGGCGATAAGGATGTGGCTGATCTACCACAACACCTCGCCCATGACGAATCTTCGGCTCGAAAATTTAAATCTCGTGCCGAATAGGTTTGTTCGGTCGGCTATTCAAGAATGGCGTCAGAGCAATGAGAGCTAATGGGGCCTGTCAAACACCAAAATCTATCTACAGTTAGTGCTGCTCCGGTGGGGTTTTCTTGTACATATGCATATTATATACACATTGCAGGAGCAGAAGTGACGCAAGTAAGAGCATACGACCGTGAGTCAAAGGCGAGGTTATGATGGTAATTTCGTGTGAGCAAGCCTGTTTTTGTTTATGCTTAGACAAAACCATATAGTAATTTTTCACTCCTCCGTGGAAATTAAAAATGTTATTTGAATTTCAAAAAATCATGAGACTAGTGTTCGGATTTTGAGAAATTGGATATGTGCGATGCAGTCGCCCGAGGCTTGACAAATCGACTTGGTGATGAATCATCACGTGGCAAAGCAGCACGAGGCGGCATTGGAGCTCGTGTCGACGACATTATTTATTTATTTTATTTTTAGGATAAGCGTATTATAAATCCTAAAATTTGTTAAGGAATTGCAATCGAGTTGTGAAGCTTTTAAAAAGTGCAATTCAATCTTAAAAATTTTCATGAAAATATGATCGAGTCTTAAAAATTTTAAAAAGTACAATTAAGTCTTAAAATCTGTAATGAGTATAATGAAGTCATATTTTTTTTTTTAAAAGATAATCAATGGAAGAACTAGATTGAATTAATTTGTTAAGTTTTATGATTTGATTGTATTTTTTGAAAATTTTAGGACTCGATTGTACTCTTGTAATAAGATTTAGAGATAATGTTACAAAAAACCCTAAATTTTTTTTTATAACACAAAAAATCCTAAATTTTGCCATGTATGACACATTTACTCCAATTTACCCCATGTGACACATTTATCATAAAAAAAATTTTATACCGTCAAAAACCCTAAATTATGCCACTTGTGACAATTTTATCCTAAACTATATTATTTATGACAAATTTACTCCAAATTTTTTTGGGTTAAAGGGTATTTTCATCATTTTTTATTTTTTTATTTTTTTTATTGAAGAGAAAGCCGATGAGGCCATTCTCGCTAGCGCTAGAGACCGGTGAGGGTCACCTGGGCAGCCCTCACCGGCATCGGGCGAGGGTGGCCCAGGCCTAGGCAACCCTCGTTGGCGTCGGGCAAGGGTCGCCCCGGCCAAATTCGGCTCAGGCGGCCCTCGCCTAACATTGGCAAGGGTTGCCCTCACCCAAGCCTCGCTAGGCAAGGGCAACCCAAGCGAGGGCGGCCCTTCGCCTGATTTGGTGGCCCTCGCCCGACGCCGGCGAGGGTTGCCCAGGCCTGCATGGCCCTTGCTCAACGCTGGTGAGGGCTGCCCAGGTGACCCTCATCAAACTTCGACACCAGCGCAGCTTCCTCTTCAACAAAAATAGAAAATGACGAAAATGTCCTTCAGCTTAAAAATCTTTGGGGTAAATTTGTCATAAGTAATATAGTTCAAGGTAAAATTGTCACAAATGACATAGTTTAGGGTTTTTGGTGGCACAAAAAAAAGTTTAAGGTAAATGTGTCATACGAGGTAAAGTTTGGGGTAAATGTGTCACATATAGCAAAATTTGGAGTTTTTTGTCACAAAAAAAGTTTAGGGTAAATTTGTCACAGAAGGTAAAGTTTAGGGTTTTTCGTGGCATTATCCCTAAGATTTATGACTAAATTGCATTTTAATAAGTTTTAGGATTTTCAGTACATTTATCCATTTATTTTTATCCCCCATTTCATTAACCTTGTGGGACTAAATAATTTAGACCTATTTAAAGAAAAAAAGGGGTTAATACCATAAAAAAACTCAAAACTAGTATATTTTTGATAAATATATCTTATACTAATTTTTTGATTACACAAAACTATAAATTGACACATTTATGATAAATTTACATTAGTTTCCATTAAATTTTACTAATAAATTGTCGAGTTATATAATACGTGATAATTGATCGGTGTATAGATTTAGGATTTTATACTTTTTATCATAGTTGTATCAATTTTTGGGTTTTTTTATTGTATCAATCCAATTTAACAGATGATATGATAAATATTAATTTGGGGTTTTTTTCTATTGAAAATGTTAATTTATGGTAAATTTATCGTAAATATATTAATTTAATATTTTAAATATTATTTAGAATAAATTTATCATAAATATATTAATTTAAAGTTTGTCGTAATATTAATCTTTAAAAAAAAATATTCTGCTCTTTCGGATAATCGGACGCACTCGAGGCCAAACAGGATAAGAGCCCCATGTACTGACGGAAAAGAAAAAAGAGGAAGTGGCGAGGAACCGTCTCATCAACGATGTAGGCCCACACGTACAAGCCCCTCCCCTCCCACGCGCCCCACCTTGCACGTGTGAACAGCTGACCCTAGCCTCCGCGTGGGGCCCAACCCCACCCCCGCGGCCCGAGCCCGCTTTCCAATTCCGTATGCCGCTCGACGACCGTCCGTATTTTCACCTGCTGTCGAGTCCACGGCGCCCGGTGACGTGTCGCCCCACGAGAAGCCGGACGGCGGAGGAAGTCAAACCGAAAGAGCGCGAGCCAGTGGGGGGAGGGGGATCGGTTGACTTTGAGCCAGGTGGCGGGGTTCCCCCGCGCGGGTGCACGCTGCGCGGGCGGACGTGAGGAGCACTGGATCGCAGCCGGCACGAGCGCCATCATTTATTCCCCCCGCCCCCGGCGGTCCGCCGGCTTATCTGTACGGCCTAATACGGGCACCCCTTGACCTGCTGAGTGAGTAGCCGGTCACCCTCTGGGGGAACGAAGATTCGGTCCGCCTCACGCGCTGTCGTTGGACGGGGTCGGTACGGACGGCGACTCGTATTCTACTTTTGGCAAGTGGAGTCTAAGTGAGACATTACGTGTTAATAAGTTTCGAGCTTTTGAATTTTCTTTTTTTAGATGTATACTTACATACCAACCGAAATTTCATATGTTTTCGGTTCAGTTAACAAAAAAATAATCATTAATATTTTTGGTTTGATTCGGCTATCCGACGGTTGGTTATCTAAGGAGAAGACGGACTCAACGTCAGAATCATCAAGTTGAATGCCAGTACTTTTATCGATTTTTATTAACAAAAAATTGAATAATCTCTCTTTTATATCATCTCTTATTTATTTAAATTCCAATAAGCAAAGTAAAAATAGAAAAACCGAAAAATCGTCCCGAACCGAACCGTATTTTCGGTTCAGTTCATATTTGGTTTGAGACAATTTCGGTTTGATTCGATATCATCTCTTATCGGTTTGGTTTGATTCGATTTTTTCAAAATATTGAATCTAATTGAATCGTTTACACCCCTATCGGTCGTCGACCATGGCCAACAACTAGTGATAAGCAAGTGAAGCTTGTTGATCTAGCATTGCCAAACGGCCTTGCCAAATCAACGATGCCCAACCATCACCAAATGATGGTGAGGCAACAAAGTGAGCTTAAGGCTTGCCAGTGGGCAGCCACCGATTGTTGTCGTGGCCAGTGACCAACCAAAAAAATAGAGAAGAAAAAAATTAATAATCTATTTTAAAAACAAAATTATCGAAAAATAATGTATAAAGAAAAATATTTTCTACTTCATTTTTAAGTTTCACCCAAATATCAAGAAGTTAATTACGTTTCCTATAAAATATTTTCAAAAAAAGTTATTTTTTCGATAAAATGAATGAACCTTAATATTTTGTTTGCACATGAATACATTACATCCTACAAGCTACTTCGATTGATGGTGGTGGTCAAATAATTTTAGTTTTCAGAGATTGGTTTTCCATCGACTCATAAGACGAATTGAAAAACTCTACCACTCGACTATCATCTAATCATGCGAGTAAATCGAGACTGATGCAATAGAAAAAAGACAAAGAAGAGGGTACATATGATTCTCTCTAGTGATATTTTCTTTTGGTCAAGTAGCAATGATGAGGATGCCAAGAATGATATGCAAGACCATTGTAATACGAGCTTTTTATGTTCGTTTTATTCTCGCATCATCATTAATTACAACATTTTTAATTCATCTATCTATTGATGTGACCCACATAATAAACTTAATTAGGAAAGATTCTTAATCTCGCCACGTCGAAGACAAAGAATATGTCCTATCTGTTTGTCTCTATTCTTAGTCTTTGCTCAGTCCACTTCTTAATTTGCAAATTTGTTTCTATCCTATTTTAAATCGCTAAACAATAAATATTTATCGAAATTTAATTAAAGGTTCCTCTCCTATAAAAGAAAAAAAAAAGGAAAAGAAAAAACACACACGATTCCCGCTTTCTATCTACCCCCTCCCTTTCGCCGTGGGACGGGGAGACGTGCGAACCACGTCGGGCCGTGCGGCGCACGCGCGGGTGGGAAAGCTCGGTGTGAAAAAGCGAGGGAAACCGGTTGGACGAAAGCGTCCAACGGTTACCCCCGGCGCCCCACACCTCGTGTGTCCTCGCTAAAACGACACTTCGTCCAAAAAAAAGCCAACGAAAAATTAAAAAAATAATTTTTTAAAGAAAAAAAGTACGGAGTTTCAAGTACACGATATTTCTCTCTCTCTCTCTCTCTAGAAACTCAGTGTCTATCTCTCTCTTTCTCTCTCTCCACGGCCCGGTCGAGCTCTTCTGATCTCTCTCTCTCTCTCTCTCTCGCGAGCGACTTTAGCTTTCGTTTCCTTCCGCCTGCTTTTTGGATGCTCTGCGATTTCCGGCGATGAAGATGAGGAGGGAGGAGCAGCTGGCAATCCGCCGCGCGGCGTGGCTTCTGGTGGCGTGCCTGAGCCTCCGGTTGGCCATCGCCGGCGACATCGTACACCACGACGACATAGCGCCGAAGAGGCCCGGCTGCGAGAACAACTTCGTCCTGGTAAAATTCTCTCGACCCTAGCTTCCTCGCTTGAGGTTGAAGATTCCGTCTCCCCGTGGGGTTTTTCTTCTTTCGTTTTCGGCCATTTCGTTGCGGTCCGTATTCTGTCGTTCTTTTTTTTTTTTTTTTTTTTAACTCGATTGGCGGCCTCGGGGTCGGTTGGGGTTTTGGGAAATGGAGGAGAGGAGGGAAGGAGCGGGCCCGCGAGTTCGCGGCTGAGGCGGTCGGGTTCGGTTGGAGCTGAATTGAGCGTGATCGTGGCGGTAGTGTCGTGGTGATGATTCGGTCGAGGTTTTCTGCCGCCGTTATTAGGCTCGTGATTTTGTAATTGCTGAGGAAACGAGGGGATGGAGAAGCAGGAGAGGAAGGGAGAGGGACTTTTCGGTTCAGGTAGATGTCTTAAAAGTATTTGCACGGGCTGGTCTGATTTGACGTGGTGGATTAGCTTTGAGAGGCGATATCTCGTGGAGGCAATTTGTGCTTTTCAGTGGAGATATCGTGCTGAGTTTGTTTGATGCTGCTCTCGGTGAATTGATTTAGGATCTTCTCTAGTAGTGCTCAGAGCTTTTGCCTGGTGCTAAGAACGAAGCGACCTTAGTTATTTTAATTCCTTATGGTTAAATTACTAGAGTTGACTTCAAAGAGGTTTCTTGGGATGCTTTCTCCCCCTAATTGCATTTGTTGGTGATGACAGTCGTCTTGGTAAAATTGAGTGGGGGTTAGATAGATTTCCTCGGTTCTCTGTGATTGAGGATGATATCCCCTGAAATAATGAGCACTTTTGGACATCAGAAGCTCTACTAAATATATTCTGATCTCTTCAATTCTTAGTTGGGCTCACTGAGGTTGTTCAGCGTTAGATATATCCTTAATTCAAACCAAAAGTAATTTGTTGCACTTACATGACAAGTCTCTAGATGACTAGAATAGGATGAATTACATAGGATCTTTTTTTTTCATCTACGTTCTTCTAGGATGCTTTTCCCTGCACCCGTAGTTATTGTTGGGACTGATAAATCAAACAATTTATTTTGTTGGATTCACATGAACTCACAAGCTTTATGAGTCTTTTTTTTCTTTTAATGTTTCTCCTACATTTGTGGGCTTCTAGACTTTCCATTTCGGCACAAGGACTAGGTTAATGATCTTTTGACTATCTATTTGTAAAAGAATTGCTTTCTTTATTCTTTCTATGTTGTTTTGCTTGCTAACTGGAATTGATTAAAATTGATTGTGACAGGAAGCTGAACATTTAGATGCCTTATCATGTTTTATTCCTTACACTTGGGGTTTATGGTCAATTCACTGCGGCACCGGTGATCATCACATAGCATTGTTTATATAGTCATTGAGGATAAATAATCGAGAAGAATTTGTTCGATTGCTTTTTTATTCTATCTAGAGTTTGTTAGGCTGGATAATGGCACCATGCTCTTCATATTGGCAATTGATACGGTTATATAAACTGACATTTGCCTCCATGTTGCGATGATAGGTGAAAGTTCCTACTTGGGTGAATGGTGTTGAAGACATTGAGTATGTTGGTGTTGGTGCTCGATTCGGCCTTACGCTAGAATCAAAAGAGAAACATGCCACCCATACTAGAGTTGTAATTGCAGATCCTCCTGATTTTTGTACCATGCCCAAGGAAAAGGTTCATTTCTTGGCTGTGAACTACGAGTCATTTACATATCTATGGTTAAGTTCTTATCTATTTGAAGCATCTGAATCTGAATAGAAAACCCCAGATATAATGTGAATGCTTTCACTGATTTTCATTTATGTAAATTCTTTCATAGCTTAAAGGGGAGGTCGTTGTGGTGCAAAGAGGTAATTGCAGTTTCACAACTAAGTCCAATATTGCCGAAGATGCTGGTGCAACTGCAATCCTCATTATAAATAACCGCACAGGTATTTGTATGAACTTTCAGTTGTTGTGTTATAAATGTTTACACATCGTTAGTTGCTTATATATTCTGAGCTTGCCATGTCATTAATGATTAACAATGGATAAAGGATGCGCTCAACCAAGCTCTCTGGCAGTCTAGAAACCACCTCTTGGGTGGCATTGTAGCTGATCCTACGTGCAATATGCATGGAAAGCTGAAGAAGGATACTGTCCCTTAATTATTGTCATAAATTCCTTTTCTGATAAACAACAGTCCTAAAATTAGGTTGTCCTACTTTATGTGATGAGGTTGCAATTTAGAAAGATGCTAAATCATAGACATCAATCGAAGTAATGTTTCACTTAAAAATTCAGAAGAGACTCACAAGTCACCATAATCTCGTAATTCAAGCATCTCCTCCTTCCTTACAGAAATAAATAAGTTTAATGAGCAAAGTTCATCAAGAATTCCCTTCTCTCCCTCCTTTAACTCCTCATCATACTTAAAGTTAGACTTGTCATTAGATGATGTGACTCGTGAACTCATTCCGTACGAGTGCTCAATATCCTGGTGATTGTCAATATATACTTGTCTGCTTTATCAAAATTGAGTGCTGTTATTATGTTTCCAATCACATGAACTTGCTTCTGCGAAAAGGAAAAAAGAGAATGGAATCTTATGTTCTATTGATGTTGGCCATGATGTGCAGAACTCTTCAAGATGGTTTGCGAAGTGAACCAAACAGATGTTAAGATTGGCATTCCGGCTGTCATGCTCCCACAAGATGCTGGTGCAAACTTGGAGAAGCTTATAAGCACGAATACGAATGGTGTGTAACATGTGTATCTTCGTCTAGTGAAATTGAAATGCATGTGTAGAGGAGCTTATACGCTAAGTTATATTCTGCGAGAGCATCTACTTATGCAGAAAAGTTTGGACTAGCCGGAATCTTCTATTTAACAAATAAATTGGTGTAACAAAGCTCCATTTTCTATTGTTGTGTCTTCAGCATTCTGTCTTTCTTGCAACTGCAAAAATGATATGGGTTATTTTTTCAGTCTCCGTGCAGTTATACTCCCCACAGCGTCCATTAGTGGATGTTGCAGAAGTGTTCTTATGGCTTATGGCTGTTGGGACCATCTTATGTGCTTCTTATTGGTCGGCAAGAAGTGCTAGAGAAGCAGCTATTGAGTATGAGAAATTGCTGAAGGTTACATTACCGTTTTTTTTAGCTCTATTTTAATTGTTCTGGCCTTGGATTTCAAGAACAAAAGGATCTATATCTCCGTAATTGCTATTTCAAATTGATATAGAGTTTAACAATGGCAGGATGCCTCCTACGAGTTGGTAGAAACTGAAGGCATCGGTTCCAGTGGTGTTGTGGACATAAACACGACGTCTGCTGTTCTCTTTGTTGTAGTTGCTTCATGTTTCTTGGTCATGCTGTACAAACTGATGTCTTACTGGTTTATTGAGGTTCTGGTGGTTCTGTTTTGCATTGGTGGAGTAGAGGTGCGCTTTCTTTTCTCATGTATGCTCTGTATGAGTATATATTTGGCAATTTTTTTCTGATTGAGTTTTTACAGCATTTCCCAGGAAAGAAACATAATAGCTGGTTTGGGAATTTTCACAAACTTGGCTGTTTTTTGGTAGGCAATAGTAATAAAAGAACAAGTCTTCTGATACTGTCGCTTGCATGCGGTACTTGTCGCCTGTCAAGCACTGTGTCCTGTGGCAATGACCATGGATATAAAAGCATGAATTCTCTGAAGTTGGGATGCTGGCATTCCTTGGGGAATTTCCATCGTCTTGGTGCATAGACTGACTTAGAGATGTGCATTTTGATGCCTATTTGCTGAACATATATGATTCTAGAGACATTGAGTATAGACGTATGGACAATAATACATGTATTAACATTCTCCGTGTGTTGCTTAGATCTATAATGGTTTACATCAGTTGAGGATCGGGGTTTTTGCATTCTAGCTGTAAAGGACTGATTGACAAGTTGCTTGCCTGTCAGGAAGTCCTTCAAAAAATAGTCATAGATAGAACCTTTAACTTTTTAAGCTTGCCTTTGCCTCTTACTCATTTTATACGACAAGAGTTAACCTTGCAATGTGTCTATGGTTGCAGGGTCTGCAAACTTGTTTGGTGGCTTTTCTTTCGTGGTATATCACTTTTCAGATTTTGAAGTTAATATGTGCTTATGTTGTCATCAATCAGTTTCGAGTGACAAAAATATCTTCATACATAACGCATCCTTTCTATTACTCCTCTTCAAAGACAAGTTTTCCTTGTTGATGCTTGCACAATGTTTGCTAAGTTATGCATAGCTGCAATAAGCAGCCAAAATGAAAACGATATATACATGGTACCTATTTTGCTCCTCTTTCATGTAAGTTTTGCTTTCTATATACTAATGAAAGCACATGCATCATTTATGAGCTTGAGAAATTAAATTTGCATGGTTATGTGATGAGAAGATAGAGATTAAAATTTGGGAGTAAGGTATGCACAGGATTATTTAACATGTTTACCAATCAATTATGGGTATATTATTATGCTCCATCTAATTAGAAGGCATGGATTTTAACGGAATTAATGGGTAAAAGTTTGGGATTGAAAGGAGTCGTTGAGTTTGCTTCCTATAAAATGAATTTATTTCTCACAAGAAATAAGTCCCTGATATTCTGAATTCATAAACTATCTCACTACCTCAAGGCTGTTGATTTGCTTAGGCTAATGAGTGAGGAGTAATGAGTGATCATCAAAACAAGCATTACTTTTGAGCCACATCTCTTTTCCACTATGAATGTAAAAGCTGAAATAAAGTATGATGAATGTCAACTTTTCAGGATATTGATATCACTTCTATTGAAGTGTCTTTTTCTGCCTTCTGTTTCTTTATATCATGTTGAAAAGTACGTAGACCAATTTTTCTAATATTGCAAGACTGACCTCAAAAAATTTTAGTTTCAGATGGTTTGAGAATTCTGCGCAATCGTTCGTGAAGTTGCCCATCTTTGGAGCCGTTTCGCACCTAACTTTGGCTGTTTCTCCATTCTGCATAGCCTTTGCTGTCCTTTGGGCAGTTTTCCGCCGTGTTTCCTTTGCGTGGATAGGTCAAGATATACTTGTAAGAAAATTGTGGTCGTCTTGCTGTTTTCTTCTGTTTCCTTTCATTGCCTTGATAGCTTCTGTTAGTATAGCATTTTTTGACCTATACATGTACTTTGGGTGTTTAACCTATGGGTAAAAATTTCTTACTGTTGATTTTTCTGTGGTGCTTGTGCTGGTCATATTTATCTTTCCTTATCATCTGAAGTCTTTTGTCATGACGAAGTATGGATAATGTCCATACCTGAGGACATGACCTAGTAAAATAAGACATTTGGTTGCCGAGAGGTCCAAAAGAATAGGATCTGTTTTTAAGGAAATCATGGCACTTTATCGAATCAACAGAACTAATAAGATGTTGCAGACAGCTGTCAAAATCCGTTCATATATGAGATCGTACTTGTTAAGCAGGAGTATTCAAAAGCTTGTGAATGTATAAGCTGAAAATTATTCAGAGTGTCTCCCAGAAAGGTTATAGAATGATAACTTGTTGAGTTATAGTTGGTGAATGATAGGGGAAGAAATATCTAAGGTTTCTTTTACCACTAAAGGCTGAATGTATTCTTCTCAAGGTAACTTGTTACGTGGTTGACATGGACCCAGGTCATTTGCTAGACAATTAATATATGTTCTTGTCCCTGTCTTTCTGAGGAGACCTGCGGCAGCTTTTGTTTATGTGGGTGAATCCTTCAGTCATTTGAATCCTGAAGAATTAAGATTGTTACAATTGCTACAATTGCTGCTTGTTAATATATTTTTTTTGTTGAGATGTAATCTAATTGCCGTTATGCTTCTCTTTTTCTGCCTAGTATATTTTTATTACTTCTGATCCAGTAAGATATAATGCTTTGCCTTTTCTTTTATCTTTGTTTTCTTTTTAATTTAAAGAGACATTATATGTATCCAGATTAAAGCGACCACCTAATGTTGCCTTCTCCTTGTCTGAATTAGGGAATTGCTTTGATAATCACAGTTCTTCAGATTATTCGCATACCAAATCTCAAGGTGATGATCACTGGAAGCTATTGTTGATTAGTATATAACAGTTTGAACTTTGTATAATTTGAGAGGTTTAATGATAATTGACTTTATTTTTGTTGAGAATTTCCTTTTCTTCTAAATTTATTTGGAATATCCTTGCCTTTTATTTCATATCCTCTGCTAGGAAAGGCCTTTCCTTTAATCACAGGATGCACGAAGTATCACATTGAAGTTGGTAGACAAGCATCAGAAAGCTCTGCCGTCAATATAGAAGGATGTCTATGAAGATTCATAAAAAATTATTGCTTTTATGCATCAAAGATAAAGGCAGATGATTGTGCTTTTAAGTGATCTCTTTCTCTTTTATCAAACAGGTTGGAACAGTGCTTCTTAGCTGTGCTTTCTTGTATGACATCTTCTGGGTATTTGTTTCCAAATGGTGGTTCCATGAAAGCGTGATGATAGTGGTAAGCAACTCTTTCTGAAGCTCGTATGCTTGTTTGAGATCCAATTTCCCATAGCCGTCATGAGAATGCTAAGATTTCTGTAAACCAAGTGAAGTACATGAACCTATTTTTCAAGAAAACTGCTAATCAGGTCACATCTGTAGCTGGATGGAGTTTTCTTTACATGCTTGGCTCAGGCTAATGGGATTGTTAACTTCAGAGCTAGCCAGCAATCTCGAACTGGAGATGGAATGGGCAATTTTCCGAAATACAAGTTGGCAAAAAAAAAAAATTTCTCATGATTCTCATTAAACGTAAATCCACTAAAAGACATGCTTATCAAGTATGGTTTGAGTGACCTCAAAAAAAACAAAAAAAGAAAGGAATGGTCTGGGCTAGCTGTTCATTACAAAATTTAGCTTCACTTCATGTGAAGCAAGCTTGACTATGACAAGTAAATTGCCCCTCCTCCTTGGGCTGATGGAAATTAATTTTCGAAAATTCCTGTAAACAGTAGTAGACAAGATACATATATCCCAGGGTGGAGTGACTCAGAAATTTGTTATCTGAAGCCAAATTATGAGCTTTTATATTGTTCTGTCCTCCTGTCCAGCACACAGATTGCTACTCCTTCACCACTGTGGACCAACCATTGGCACAAACCAATTTTCCTTAGTGCTTGAATAGCTTGAAGAGAAACCTCTTTAATTCTTACATGTTTCCATTTCTCTTTTGACGCAATCTAATTCCAATCTGGCTGCCATCGCTTCCATTACTTCAACTGAGTCAACTTCTTCAATTGGAGTTTTTCCCATCACAAGATGACTCAATTCAGTTAACTGGATCGACTTTTCTTTTTCCTCCTGTTCAGGTTGCACGTGGCGATAGGAGTGGAGAAGATGGAATCCCCATGCTACTGAAAATTCCACGACTCTTTGATCCTTGGGGTGGTTATAGTATCATTGGATTTGGAGATATCATCTTACCTGGTCTGCTAGTGGTGTTCTCATTAAGGTTTGATCATCAACTTCATAAGCTGAAGCTTGTGTCTTATTGCATCTAGTTTCTGTATGTTTGAAGTAATCCCTGTTTCTTTATAATAATTGCTCACTTGTGTCTCTCCAATCTCTCTGACAGTCATGCTTTAAAGTGAACCAACTAGCTTGTACCGATTCTGACTCTAATAGGAATCTGGTGTTGCCTTTTCCTTTACTGCAGGTATGATATGTTGGCAAAAAAGAAGATTCGAGAAGGATACTTCTTGTGGGCAATGATTGCTTATGGCCTAGGTACGAGAAGCTCTGGACATCGATTCCCATTTTCATCTTAATTCAACAGCAATGTTCCATTTCTCCAAGATCTGCACTTTTTTTCAAAGGGATGTGTCGGTTGGCACTTGCTGCCTCTTTCTGGCTCTCCTGTAAATGCCATTTATGCACAATTTCTGGACTTTATGCAGGACTGCTCATCACTTATGTGGCTTTGAATTTGATGGATGGACATGGGCAACCTGCTTTGCTTTATATTGTTCCCTTCACACTCGGTGAGCATGATCATCTAATAAACTCTGTACTCTGTCGGCTGGGTAGTTGCGCCTGCATCCCGAGAATACTTTTACAGGAGTGTTCGAGGCTTGTAATTGGGCTTTGCGTGAAAGATCCTTCGAAGTAGATTTTGATTTCCATTGGCAATCCATACGTGAACTATCACCACTCATTCCTGGGGCTGTGGCTGCAGGCACCTTTTTGACATTGGGAAAACAGAGAGGCGATCTCAAAACTTTGTGGACAAGAGGCGAGCTGGAGAGACCGTGCCCGCACATCCACCTTCAGCCCTCTCAATGAGGAACTAATCAACCCTAATGTAATTGCATACTGGTCTTTTACCCCTATGTTTAGTACCGAGTCACTTCGGCAGTGATGGCCTTGTATTTTGGACATTGGACCCGTCTTAGAACTGTAGGAAATTTAGTTTTTCAATAGCCTATAAGAAAAACTATACTGTAAAACTAAGGGAGGACATCTGAATCGAAGGGAGATCTTCATGCTATTACTTTCATAAGAGATAAGAAAGTAATGGCACGTCCATCTATTAGAAATAAGTTTTTATTCTCACCTTTTTAGTTCCTCCAAGTAGACCCAACGAACGAAGTGAGCCATCCTCATCCATGGCTATAAAATGCAGTCCTCTCGAAAACCGTAACTGTAGTTAAAGAAAGCAGATAGTGCAAGACCATCCCAGTATTTTGTCGAGCGGTTGGACGGTGATTTCGATGCTCGTTCATTGGATCTTTTGCCTGTCGATTTGAACTGCACATTGGGGGACGCAATGATAAGAACCTGAAGCGAATGAAATCCGGTGGTTGCCTGCGTTTGTTTCTTCAATAAAATCGACCCAAATGAAATCCATTGCCTGTCCGACTGAACTCAACATGAAACATTATCAAACATTCTGTTACGTGGTCTCCTCAACCGGTTGCCCAGAGGAGACGCTAGATGGAATCATCGGTCGAGGATCACAAACTGCGTGCGGAAGGTGGTAGGGGATGCTCTAGGGTCTAGACGGACAAGCTTGACCAGGAAGGATGAGCACATGTTGAGAGGGAACGATGTACTGATCGAGTCTATGTACGGCGCTAAGGATAGTCTGATTCTCTTTAGTGGTTTCTCTGGGGAGCATGTTCAGAGCGGTCCAAAAAGAAGATCGCTAAATGTCGCGCCAAATGTTCTCGTGGCATCATCTGTTGGATAGATATCGTCAATTAGTGTTGACCGTAGAACTCTTTACTTCTCCTTTACCCTCTTACTATTTCGCTAATTCAGACACTTTGACCAAAAAAAATAAAAATAAAATAAGTATGCAGTACGGAGTATAAATAATTCATGATCGGGTAGTTCTCATTGATACAAAAGAAATATCATTATCAAACTCACGTTAGTTTCAAACAAGTGTGCATTTTTTGGCTTGTCAGCGACATTGAAGCACATCTATCAAAATAAGTTATAGACTCATTCATATTTGTATGGATTGAATTGTTATATGGTTTAATTATTTACAATAAATGAGTTTAAAATGATAAAGCCCACAATAATATAGACTTAACTCATCTTTATGATTTTCACCCTCAATTAATATCGCGTCCTCTTATCTTAATTTAGGTATAGGTTTTGATATCCCACGTTGAAAAAATGTCACATTGTGATAAATGTCATGAACACGAGTCAAGTTGTAATATATGTTTAAGGATGAGTCATCATGTTTTAATAAATGCTTTATGATGAGTCATGATATTGTATTAATGGTAAGTCATAGGTGTGAACCATATTTTGTCATTAGCCATTAGTAGTCACGTGTCACTAGTGATGTAGTCATGCTTTTCTTTTCTTTTCTTTCCCTTACGTCTATGAAAGGCATGGCTTGTAATACGTGGAAATGGACTAGCCCTCAACAACAAATTCTTGTGTTTGTGTGCTTAAATCATGCAAAGTTAATTTTCCCTTTTCCTCTTCAAATTTCTATCCCGTGCTAAAGATCTTAAAATGGCAAGACAACATCTTATCCTAGTGGTATTCTTTGCACTCGCCTTCATAAGAATCTTGAACGTAAAAAATTAAGACCAGAAAATCCTATGTTCGGAATGAAAATTAAGCCAAATGATAAAAATCTGTCCTTGACAAAATAAGACTTAAAAGAGACGCCACAAAATGATCAATATTTACATTTACTGAGTTCTTATTTTAAACACATCCCCTTTATGAATAAGAACATACCAACATTACAGGTCACATCTACATCAGATCACTAGATTTCATATAATTAAAACGGATTAAATAAATTAATTTAAATAAGATTATTTTCAGTTCAACTCGATACTGCCACCTCGGACGGTTTTAGTCGGCGGATCATTGAACGGCGGCCCTTTTTGTAGCCTATTAAAAATGGTTGCTGCGAAAGCGGGGCAGGCTGTGCTTTGCCTCGGATTGATTTCGACAGAAAAAAAATATCATTAAAAAAAAAAGAGATTAATTTTGGAAAAATGCGTCGCATAAAAGTCTCTTTACGCTTTACGCAGGAGCCGTACAGTTTTATTGTTTTTTTTTTTTTTTTTTTTTTTTTTTTTTTGAGGAGGAGGATTTTCGGGCTGGGGCTTTGGGGAAGAACCTACCGCCCCAGGTGCTCCTTAGATTCTTTCGACTGGCATTCCGAAAGTACCCCCGGCTCACGAGCGCCACGTGTCCATCCCTCGACCCGACCCCCGGTCTCCTCCGTGGATCGACGAAGGCCACTCCCTCCTCGGGCGCCTCCCGCTTTTTTCTCAACGATTCATCGGCAAACCCAAAAAAATCGGCACACCAAAAAAAAAAAAAAAAAAAGGAAGAAAGAGAAAATTCGTCTCCCCTGCTCTTCAGTTTATCCTCTCCGAGTCTCGACCTCACATGCGGAGTCGCGCGCTTCTGTCTACCTTCCACCTCCGTCGCCCGTCCGTTCCCGGAGCTCGCCGGCCGCCGATTTCCGAGGAGGTACGGAAATGGAGTGATCCGTTTCGGTGACGTCAGTCGGAGAGACGAGAGAGAGATGGCCATCGGAGCTCTGATTTCCAACCGTAACTTCGGCGCTTTCGTCGGCTCAGGTAAGCTCAGTTCTTTCGCCGCATTCTTCCCTTCCGCCGCGACTTTCGGAAGGTTGTGGCCGATGGCGGTTGCTCGGGCTCTTCCTTTTCGCTAGCTGTGTTTGTTTGAGTAGGAGTGGAAGCTCGAGTCTTGAGCTGACCGGCTAGTTGCGGGAGACGTTCTCGCGTGCGGTTCTCTCGCGCTTTTATTCTTTTAGTTGCATGCAGCTCTTGTGTTGAAGTGGATTGGCTTACTAGAAATGCGGATGTGATTGAATGTCCGAAGCTTTCGCATTCAGCGGTGGACCGTACTGTGGATGATAACTTTATCGCAGGTTTATCTTGCAGTATGAGATGTAGTAATGCAAAGTTTTAATAGAAGCGCGTCCATGGAATTTGCGCATTGACTGCTTGTCCGCCATGAATGTTTTCGCATGGCAGCGATTCCAAGTTAACATTTTGTAAGAGTCTGAATATATATTTTGAAATGTTGCTAGCGAAAAGGTTTAGCTTCTTCTGGTTCTAGGGCTTCTTATTTGAGGCAATGGCGACTATTTTATTGTTTGTGGGAATCATAACCTGTTCAGTTAATGTCGCTTCAATGTACTTATCCTGTTGTCTTCTTTAGGATGATGAAAATGGGTTTTCTTGTTTCAGTGTTGTACGTATGGGGAAAGTTTTCGAGCTTTTACATTCTGAAGCTAACTGCTGTCGGCATTGGCAGGCAAGTTATGTCAAGCAGAGAGAGGAACTTCACCCCGTGGAGGATGTCGAGTGGCTATGTCCATGGCTTTGTTTCCTGGGAGCATTTTGCATTCAAATTTGTGCAGACCCAGGACCTACTTGCACACATCCGATTACTCGAGTCGTGCTTTCTGTGTTGCTGTTCCCTTTGATAGAGGAATCGCCAGAAGTGCAGGTACTTTGATTGACGAAAGTCATTGCAGCACTCTTACTCAGTATAGAAGTAGAGGAAGATGTTACTGCTGTACTTCCTCAAGTTCTTGTCATGTCAGCCGGTCTAGACTCCATGCACCACAGGTTCTTGGTGCAAAAAATGGACCAGTCAGGCAATCTGAGCTTGTAAAGGTCAATAGAACCCGTGCTCATTATAAGTCAGAGGAGTATGAAATTTCAGAAGCAAGGTTGGAAGCGCTGACTGTCCCGGAAGGGTCAAGTGATGCTCCTTTAGTTGAAGGAAGTGCGCAAGAAACATCTCCATGGTGGGAGCAGTTCCCAAAGCGCTGGGTGATTGTTCTGCTCTGTTTCGCAGCATTTCTACTTTGCAACATGGACAGGGTATGTAATTTTCTTGTTCCACTTTCCAAATATAAACGAAAAACCTGAGCTGGAGTTTTAGCAGAGTAAGAGTTCCCTCACTATGTATAGTCCTGGGATATTATCCATTATTTTGCATGGCCAAGTACAAAAAAGATTCCTTCCATCAGTTTTCTGGTATGTTGGTTTCTTATGGCAAGCAAGAATACTATCAAAGGGTAACTAAGGATTCAGAGAGCTCTCATGTTCAGTCCCTATTGATATGCTATAGCATATTCTAACCTGTTTCACTGTGCCTTTAGGTCAACATGAGCATTGCAATACTTCCAATGTCGCAAGAGTTTGGTTGGAATAGTGCAACCGTGGGGTTAATTCAATCCTCTTTCTTCTGGGGTTATCTACTTACTCAGGTGTTTTTCTGTATTAACATCAAGTAATCCAAATAAATGTCCAATTATTTGTTTATGCCTGGTATGAATTCCTAGATAAAGTCATGTTAATTTTCATGCTGTTTCCTAGATGAAGTCATCTAACTGGCTTTTTATCTTATATTTCCTGTGCCATAGATTGTTGGAGGCATATGGGCTGATAAAATTGGAGGGAAGTTGGTGTTAGGTTTTGGAGTTGTTTGGTGGTCAGTAGCAACGGTTTTAACACCTATTGCAGCAAAACTCGGACTTCCCTTTTTGCTAGTTATGCGTGCTTTTATGGGGATTGGTGAGGTCAGCCCTCTCTCTTTCTTTGTTTCATTTGATTGTTTGATGATAATATTCCCTACCATGGTCTATGGGTGATTGGGTCTAGGGTGGGTAAGATCTGGACCTGGACCCAGTACCCAACCTTGTTATAACCGGTGCCCCTTTTTTGGGACCCTTTACCCTACTTTGTTTGCACTGGATCCTATTTTGGACTTGACCCTGTTTTTCCGATCTGGGGAAACAGAGTAGACTCTATTTCCATTGGAACCTATTTTGCAACTGTCCAATATCCTGTACGGCTTCAAATTTTACATTAATTCGCCAAAAAACAACAACGTAATCCTCCTAATTTGTATTGAAACATAAAGCACATGTAAATAAGTACACGAAGTTCTTGACCAAACGAAAAACTAAGGATCCACAAAGCTAATTATCATAAACAAACATCATAAGACAAAGCAAAAATCCTAACATTGCATAAACATTAGCGACAAAATGGTTTTTCTAACGGGGTAAAAACCGGTTCCAAAACCAGTCCAGCTCATATGGTATCAATTATCAAAGCATCAGACATTAAACTTATTTTGCTTTTCTATACAGGGTGTAGCTATGCCTGCTATGAACAACTTACTTTCAAAGTGGATTCCAGTTTCAGAGAGAAGCAGGTCACTGGCTCTAGTATATAGTGGCATGTATCTTGGTTCTGTGGCAGGGTTGGCCTTCTCACCCATTCTGATCCACAAGTGCGGCTGGCCATCTGTTTTCTACTTGTTTGGCTCCCTCGGAAGCATATGGTTTGCACTGTGGCTGAGAAAAGTATGAGTCAGTTTCCATCCATTAACTGTAGTACAGACATAAACCTTCAATCAATGAAGAAGTTTCGAATTTTTGGTTCTTGGAAGCAGAAAATATAATCTCAGGATTTGATTTCTGTCAGAAAATTTGTGCCAATGAATTGAAGTTTAAACAGTTGCTTGTTTGATGAGATCATTTTTAGTTTGATTAAACAAGTTAATTCCACCTATTTGCCTGCCACTTTAGTAAGCGTTCACCCAAAATAGGTGAAAGGAAAAAAGAAAAGAAAAAAAGATTAATTGGTGACTTTTAAGCAAGATTCTTGCATGGGGATTCCAGTTGGGATTAGAGAATAGATTCCATGCATATATAACTTGGATGTCCTGCATGGAAAACTGAAAGTTGTTTTTTCCACCATTGGTTGGTTTGTTTACAGGCATATAGTTCACCCAAGGAGGACCCAGGGCTCACTGCAAATGAAAAACGGCTAATCTTGAGTGGTGGCATGTCAAAGGAACCTCTATCTGTGATTCCATGGAAATTAATTTTATCAAAACCACCTGTTTGGGCTCTAATAATCTCACACTTCTGCCATAATTGGGGAACCTTCATTCTTCTAACATGGATGCCCACATACTACAACCAGGTATTTGAGTTCAACTCCTGTAGTTGTAATATACACACTCTTTATTAGCTTTGATCATTATCTAACTGTAGAATTTTGTGGCTGATCTGCATACTCTTTACTCTTGCAACATCAAAGCTTGGATAGGTGTGGCTTTGAACAGTAACATATTACCCAGGCTCCCTGTTGCCTCTACTACATCTTCCAAATTTATAATTTACAAATTTTACAAGCAAATGCCCTGAGCTTTTCCTTTACTAACTGCATATTTTAATGACTCTAACAGTATTTTAATCACTATATTAAGAATAGATCATGAAAGTGGGTGGAACTTTTACCACGTTTACGATATTATGATTACCTGGTATGCTTTTCCAGGTTCTGAAGTTCAACCTCACCGAATCTGGCCTCTTCTGTGTCTTGCCATGGTTAACCATGGCCATATTTGCAAACATAGGAGGATGGATTGCAGATACACTTGTCAGCAAAGGCGTCTCAATCACCAATGTCCGGAAGGCAAGTACTAATATCTGCACTGTCTTCAAAATGTATATCCTGTTTGGTGAAACATATGGACAGTATTGCTGCAATCTATATTTTGTAAAAGAAGGAGGTTTGCCTTTAAGTTTCTATGATCTATAGGAAAGATTATTTATAGAACGTATTGCATCAAGTATCACCTGTTCCATTAGAGAGCCAAATCCTAGCAAGGTCAAGAAATCAGCATGTCGTTGGTCACTTACGTGCACTCCCTGCAAAAGAGTAACTAATCCTTTCACCGAACCTCTATTATTGCAGATCATGCAATCGATTGGGTTTCTGGGCCCAGCCTTCTTTCTGACACAGCTGAGCCACGTGAAGACACCTGCTCTAGCAGTGCTGTGTATGGCATGCAGTCAGGTATGAGTTTACATTATTTCAGATTATGCACGCCGTGTGGAAAACGACAGTCCAATAAAGAGATACTGACATCATCATTGAACTGCTGAAGAAGCGCCTATTTATCCTGGAAAAAGACCTACAGTGCATAGAATCAACTACGTGATCTGAGAGTACTTCCATTTTGATATATTAGCTGTAATGAGGAAGCTGCTGAAAACTATCTAGGAAAAGAAAGCCAAGGAAGCATCCTCATGCGCCTTTTACTGAGTTGTTAGTGAGGAAAGTCAAAAGAGTGAAGAAACCATGAGCTTATCTTCCAGTTGACTGATGTATATGAGATAGTGGTCTAAAAGGATTGATATGGCCAACCACATGATATGTTTACTTGACGTTGTATTCTTGCCATTGCACTTTATTGTGCCAAAAAAGAGCCTTTTAGTATTGCAAATACTGAAACTGAGCGAAGTGTTTCATCTTGTTTGCTGGAGTGGCTATTGGAATATGGAGCTCAATGACCAGAGTGGACACTGTATCTCTTAATCTATGTAACAACAGTATTGTACAAAGAACAACCTTTTCAGAGTAGGCTTCAATTTGTAAGTTCAGAACAACCCAACATCTAGCATTAACATTGGTATATATTGTCTATATGACAGGGATCTGATGCATTCTCGCAGTCCGGTCTCTATTCCAATCACCAAGACATTGGGCCGCGCTATGCTGTGAGTTATCACTCCTTATGTTGCAATTTTGAAGAGGAAAAAAGAAAAAAAAAACTACTACTTCAAATGCAAAATGAATGTGAACAATCGACTTTAGTTTGCCTTTAGGTTATAGAATCTCCTTTCGCCTCTTTGTTATTACCCTTTTAATCTTTAGTTTCCATGCACCTATTCTCCCTGCATACTTTTCTTCCAAAACTTTACAAAGTTTATGTGTGTCTATCACAGGGAATTCTGCTAGGACTCTCAAATACTGCAGGAGTGCTTGCTGGGGTTTTTGGTACAGCTGCAACAGGATACATACTTCAACGAGGTATAGCAGGGCCTCATACATAATCAGTTCTGTTTAATGACAGTACCATTGTTTCCTTTCAGTTCAGGCTCTTGATCCACTTCACTGTTTTGCAGGTTCTTGGGATGATGTGTTTAAGGTGGCTGTTGTACTATACCTCATTGGCACATTAGTATGGAACTTATTTTCAACTGGAGAGAAAATTCTTGACTGAGAAATGACCATCAGGGGGAAAAACAATATGCTGCCGAATAACTTGAAAGGCATCGAGTTAGCGAGCTACACGAGTATAAAGAAAATAGTGAAACGAGCTAGTCAAAAATCAGGCAGGGGGAAGACCTTATAACGCATGGTTGCATTTGGATAATGATTCACAGTTCGTCTCACCGATTTGAGGCCCTCAGATGCTACAGTATCCCGACGACTTTGTCAGCTCTGAGCAAATTTTTTTCACAGGTTCTTTGATTTTATATGGCAAACTTGAGGCTTATACAGTGTCAGGGCGGAACCACCCACAAACACTTCGGTTGACCCGTATAGTGCCACCTCATTTATCAAGGACTCAAAATCATTTTCCAGAGAACCCTGATAAATTTACCCCCATATATGCATGATTTTGTATTACTCAAGTCCAGTTATCAATGTATATATGTAATGTAGACACTTGCATGGATTAATAGGTATTCTTAGGGCTAGTACCCTGCTTGAGAATTAGTTCAAATGGTCAATGTGTCATGGCTTCTCTAGGCGCTAATCACCTGAGTTGGATCATCTCAGGAAGGTCAGGTGAAAAACGTGATGGAGGCTTCAAGTCGTAGTTGAGTTTGAATAGATAGGACTTTGAGGTAGTTCCAAGTTCCGTGTCTTCAATCTGGACAAATGCATCATAAATTCCACACACGAAACCGAAACTCTTGAAGGCAGAAAAGAGTTGCTTACTTTTTACTGAGAACATGAAGGCTCTTTCAGCATACACAATCATTTTATACGAAAAGGCCGAACCAGAAGCCAATAAACAAATAAATTTGAACGGAAAACTCAAACGTCGTACGTACACGAGGCGGAAAATAGAAAGAATGAATTCAAGGGTGCAACCAAGCAAGCGAAGGGACTGCCGAGGATTGAATGCCTCCCTCCCTCTCTCTCTCTCTCTCTCTGCATCAAGGACCAACCCCTTTCCTAGACCAAAACCAAACCAATCGCATCTTTTTTAGCACGAAAACACCATTCTTATCCCGGCGGCGAGATCAATCAGATCAAGATCAAGTAACCCCAGACGAAAGGGGGAAGATCTTCCCTTGGGATCAAATTGCAAAAGCAAATTCAAAGCAACTCAATATAACCCTTCCCCCTCCCCTTCTTAAGCAAGCCCAACTACCATGTCGCCACCGCCATTACACTCACCATTCAATTTAATGCCCGCTTCCTCGCTTCTCTCTCTCCTGATGCTCTCCAAGATCGGCTCCAGGTCCCTCCTTAGCACGTCCACCTTGAGCCCGTCCTGCATGAACAGCGTCAACGACATCTTCTGCACCACCCTATGCCCAGAAGCCACCCTCAGCTTGTGCCTCAGCAGAACCGCCGCCGCAATCGACTTCATCTGCAGATAGGCCAAGTCCTTCCCCAGGCAAATCCTGGGCCCTGCATTGAACGCCACGAACTTGAACGCGTCCCGCATGATGAACTTCCCGCCGTCCGGCGACAGCCACCTCTCGGGCCGGAACTCCAAGCAATCCTCCCCCCACGTCGCCCTCATCCTCCCTGCTGAGTATATCGAATACGTGATCGATGATCCGGCCGGCACGAACGTCCCGTCGGGCAACACGTCGTCTGCCACCACGTGCTTCGAGTCCTCGGGCACCGAGGGGTAGAGCCGTAGCGTCTCCGAGAGGGCTGCCTTTAGGTACACCAGCTTGTCCACCTCCTCGAACCCCAGGGGCTCGTCGACCCACCTCGCCACGTCGTCGCCGCGCGACTCGGCCAGGACCGTGCATATTTCGCGGACGATTTTGTCCTCGACGGATGGGTTCTGGATGACCAGCCAGAAGAACCAGCTCAGCGCCACCGATGACGTGTCGCGGCCGGCCAGGATGAAGTTCAGCGCTACGTGCTGGAGGAACTTATCCGAATAGGACTCCTTCTTCTTCATGAACCTCGAGAGCAGGTCGTCATGGGGGTGCTCGTCCTTCTGCTGCTGATTCTGCAGCTCGAGCTTACGCGCGGCGATCACCCTGGACAAGTAGTCGTCAATGTTGACCAGGCTGCGGCTCAAGCTGACCTCCATCCCGAGCCGGAGCCACTTCTTGAACCTCCACATCACCTCGGGCAATATGAACCGCTGGAGCGAGGCTTCCGTGGCCCGGTCGAAGGCCGAGGCGAAGCCGTTCTCGGGGAGCCCTGGCGCGCAGGTCTCAGGGTCCTTCCCGAAAGCCAAGCCGCATATGTTGTCGAACGTGAGCCGGAGCAGCAAGTCCTGCAGATCGACCGGCCGAGCGCTCAGCTCGGCCGACTTCAGGATGGGGCAGAACCGCAGCTTGATGGCTCGGTTGAGCCACCGAGCCATGGCTTGGCGGAGCGTCCGGGTGGTGAACTCCAGGGCGGCGGTCTTCCGCTGGAAAAGCCACGTGTCCCCGTCGGAGTTGAAGATCCCCTCGCCGAGGAGGTCGTGGAACACCGCTTGCCAGGTCGGGCCCTTGGGGTAGTTGTCGAAGCGGGCCTTGAGGATGTGCTCGAGGTTCTTCGGGTCGCAGGTGACGGTCACGAGGCCCTGCTTCCGGGCCAGGAAGGGCACCGCGCAGATGCAGGTCTGGTACGTGCCGCCGCAGGCGAGGAGGTTGTCGGCGATCCAGTCGTGCATGCGGTCGCAGTTCTCGATCAGGCCCGGCAGGCTGCCCAATAGGGGCCAGACACGTGGGCCCTTCAGCGACCGGGAGATGAACGTGAACCAGATGAGGTAGGCCGTTATTGCCGTTAATACCAGTAGTGCTGTCGCCGCGTCCATTTCCCCGTCCTTTCTCCTCCCCTCCTCCGCTTTTCCTTCTCCTGTAGCAGAAGCACTCTCTCACTTTTCTTCCCGGGAAAAAGCTCGCCACTTTCCGGGAGAACCGAACCCGAGTTTTCTAGGGAAAATCTTCAGACCCTAGTTGCATGTATGATGCAATTGACTGCGTATGTGTCTGAAAAGCAAGAAAAGCAAAGCGAAAGAAAATGGGAGACGGAGAAGAAGAAGATGCGGAGGTGGATGTAATGAGAGAGGCTGAGTGAGGGAGAGAGTGTGATACGTCCAGCTAGTAAAGAGCAAAGAGAGAGCAAGACAATTTATAGGTGAGGAGATAAAGAAGAGCAGTAATGGCGGACAGACTGTTGCTTGAAATGTGTCATGCCTCTGTCTCCCTCCCCTCTCTCTCTCTCTCTCTCTCTCTCTCTCTCTCTCTCTCTCTCACACACACACACACACACACACACACAAACACTATGAATCACTCTGGTCTGACTGACATAATGAGGGGACACGCTATAATCGTAATGGCATGTCTTAAATGCACTGGCAGGTCGTTGAGAAGCTCTTAAAAACCCTAGCTGCGATCCTCTTCTCTTCTCTTCTCTTCTCCAGCTCCAGCTCAATCATCGGTAGTATAATATGAGCCGCTCTCGCAAGAACCCCATGTCATGGCATCGCTCTCTCTCTCTCTCTCTCTCGAGTAAGAGACATCACACACACGCATGCACTTGACACCTAATTCTGCAGAAAAAAGGCAAAGGGTCATAAATTGCGGAGTATTGAATGAAGGAGGGACTTTAATGAGATTAGTTGAGGAAGTAGCGACAGATCAGACGAAAAGAAACACCGAGGAGACCGTTTGTATGATGAGATGAAGAGGGAGGGGGAAAAAAAGAACGGGGGTCACACAGTTTAGGCTCGTCTTGAGGAAGTGTTTGTTCTTTGAAATCTTCAAGAACTCTCTCTCTCTCTCTCTCTCTCTCTCTCTCTTCAAGAAAAGAAACCAGAGATATTTTCGGGGAATATCATATTGAAGATTCTTATGTGTAGAGCCATGTAAAGTGTCTTAAATGAAAATGGGTTGTTCATGTGGGCTTTGGTTAGGGGTCGGTGAGCGAACTACCAACAATTTATAGCGTTTACTTGTGGTGAAGCGATATTCTTTTCTACTTATTTTCTGCCCGCTCCTTCTCATCTTTATCCACCTCTGCGTCTCTTCTTTCTTTCCACCCACCTTGACCTTGCAATCTATTGAAAAAGGAAAAAGAAGGAAAAAAGAAAAAAAAAACAGTTGAAAAGAAGAAGCAGAGCTCTGCGCCTCAGGATTGTGTTCCTTTGATCCTCATCATCACGCACTTTCGTTTGACCTCCGCATGAAAATTTAATGCCTTTCATCTGTTTAACACGAACGCCAGACGCAGAGGCCGAGCATGGGAGATCTTTAGGTCAAACTTGCAGGCGGTGCCACCTGAAAGTAACAGTTTTTGCTTCATTGGCGCTGTCAAAAACTATCCTTTTTTCACTCCTGATCATCTACTCCACGCCAGGCCCTTACTTTTCATTTTCTTTTTCCTTTGCTTTCCGTGTGATGTCAACGTCTGGAAAGAAATTTGGACATGCTAAGCGAGCTCTAATCATCAAATCTACCCAAGAAGATCATCGCTATCGTTACGTCATCAAACTCACAAGGAGTCTTCCCGAGACCTATCCCCTTTTATGCATCGGACCTTAGAGTTCGGATAGAACCCGAACTTCATCCGGAAAGTGTCGGGTGTCGGGTCGAGTTTCGGGTGAGCTGCTAATTAGTGTCTTGGATGATGCAAACGTTGTGGGGATGTGTACTTGAGGCACTAGAATAGAGGGGAGATTGAATCAGCAGAGAGGCTGGGTGGTGCAGCTAGCTTGTGACTTGTGAGGAGGTGCATAGCGGTGTGTTAGGGCAGCTAAACCTATCTAATTCTACTACATGCAAAAGCGTGAATAATTGTTTGCTTCAACCGTGCCACCGTCCTTGACGACCAACGGACAGTGCAATTAGTTCCTTTTAGTTGGCAGCTCCGGCATTACATGTTTGAACAAGAAAGAGAAGAAAAAAGAAAGAAAATATGTACAACTGTCGTGCGGATATATATATGTACACACACATATGTACGGTGGATAAAGTCAATCGTAGTACAGAATCACATAAGAATTTGCCTTCTTTTAAGGAACTTATGTGGGTCTTGGTACTTTTTTTTTTTATACACAACCGACATCGCGATAACTTCTAGAAGGAAAGCTAGGTTTACGCGAGTTTTTATGATTTATTCTAATTACAGAAATGATGCCGTTAACGAGAGCCTCTAGTTATGTAATTGATCAAGAAAATTTCCTAAGATTTCGTATCATGTAAAATCAACATTTTGAAATATCTTTAGTATTCTCATGAGCATTTTAGAGTATTCATTAACATGACATGTAAAATAAATCACATGCGGCCATTACCATGAATGCATGATCTCTCTCCCTCTCCTTTCTTTATTTTTATTTTCATTTTTATTTTCAAGTTTATGTTTCAATTTTTAAAAATTTGGTATTTATGACTAAGGGAGAATAGGCGTTGACTTGTGTGGGGACATAAGATTTATGAGGGCCGCCTTGGGGCTCAAAATCACACGGCTCGCTTTCAATGCCATTGACCTCTCTTTCTCTCAACATTCAAATCGCACAATTCGGTGCTAATTTCCATGATATCAGAACGGTGTTGATAGTCAAACTCCAAGAAAGTGCCAAGATCCATGCAATGCAACGCAATGAAAAATTGCAAATTTACATCCCCAAGTACCAACCCTCCACGAAATTCTTCTTCCGCCCACAAATGGCAAGCTTTGAGGTTGTCACTCATTCTCGATCCCGACCCATTTCTCTTCGAGGCCAAACGAAAAGTGTCCGTGGAAGAAAGAATTTTACCAGTGGAGAGACTTCTTGTTGCTCATCGTTTCTTCCCCATCAAAATGTGTCACTCAATGAGTGACGGTCTTTTTTCTTTTGCAACTTTCAGATACCAAGGCGATCTTCTCGTGAGCATGTGATGTGAATAGAGTAATCCTTCTATGGAATGTGTCACCTGAAAGTTGCCAGGACTGACCTGGATTTCATCAGGTTACTTGTTTATATGCTTGAATCAACTACGAATCAGGAGGTGGTGTTTATCTGCATCATCAACTCCTTGCCCATTAGAGATTTTTTTTAAAATGGTGCTGAATGTGGTGAAATGCATATGAACTTTGATTTGCTAGCGAGGTGCACGTTTAAACAAGGGCGATCCTAGATTTGCAAATTGGACTATGTCGTTAGACATATCGAATTTTGCTCAATGAGTTTGTAGCACACGGAATTCTGGATTCCTAGAAGAAGCACTCTTGCTTTCCATATTAGGTTGTCTGACTAATGAGGCGTAGTCAGCGACTCAATGACTCAAAAGAGTTGATGAGGAGATGAGAAAATGGATGGAAAAAGAAGGGAATGCACAAATGGTTCAACTACCATTACGAAACCGTGGCTTCTGATTTGAGGGTAATTTTCCAAGCGAGTGTCCATTGGTGGTTTCGTGGCATCTGAACTCCGAGCCCACTGTTTTGGCAAATCTTGCCACCCACAGAATCCGTGGGAAGAGAGTGAAAAGCTTCCTCATATTGCAGCTGATACACCAGCATTGTGACTTGATAGCCTGTTGCGGAAATCTTAGGGCTCTAAGTCGCAAATTCAAACTATTATTAAAAGATACCAAATCATCTTAGGTTGCCAATATACAGAAACAGAAGCAACATCCACCACTGCTGCTTTTTGTTGCGTGCAAGTATCCGCTTGCACGCCATGGCTGAGGACCGACCTGCAAAACACTGGCCAAAATGCCCATGTTCGTCTGAGATTAGTTTCATGAAGTGGAACTTGTTTAAGATAAATAAATTCAAGGCCGGTGTTAGACACGTCACGACATGAGCCTCATTGATATACGAGGTTTTGGGATTTAGAGACCACGGGTTCGAGTCACTCAAATGGCCTCTCTGAAAAAACAGAGGCTGCATACGGAGTCCTGTAGACCCCACAACGTGAGAGCCTTGTGGAACCGAAACGAAACGACAGGTGATCCTTGGGCTCTTGATTGACGTTTCAAGATATCACACCTTTACGATGTTTACATGGATAGTTATGACAGAAAGGCATAACTTTGTATGGTAGGCCGTTGTGCTTGTGTGCCATAAAAAATTCCATCCACACAAATCCACATATGGTGAGTGTGACACAGAATGCTTTCTTTTTTTCGCCAAGCAAAGCAGGCAAACTACTAAAGCCACCATGTCACAAAAACTTTGCCTATAACACATGATGTCCAATTTGGGCAGAACCACCTATTGCCAAGCAAATCACTGTACAATGGAATACACTACCATAAAATTGTCACCTGTCACCACGATATAAATTAAATAGTACATGTGGAACTCGTCATTGGAATGATACCCGCAGCACAATACAACAACATACTAAAATCTCACTCACTCACTCTCCCTCCATATTTTCGTCATCGTCTTAGTTCTCACTTGAGGAACTGCTGCTAATAAAAGAACCACGTCGGTGGCCGCCCACTATCACATCTTTGAGGCGATATATGGGACCCAGCAGCCTGCCCATCTTCTGTCAGAAAGAAGATTCAAGAAACAATCAGTTACAGCACCTGTATGAAGCAGCTTAGAAAACAGTGTGCAGGCAGATCTAAGATACAGTATCAGGAAAATACCATAGTGATTCAACCAAACTCAATTTCATTCAAGAAAATAAGCCAAAATCCAAAGCAGTAAGTTGGAAGGTCAAACCTATCTCAACTTCATACAAGGATGCCAGAAGTGTCACTCTCTCATCTTTTACTCGACTCCACATAATTACACTCTAAAAAAAAAAAAAACACACACACACAACTTTATACTGGGTAAAAGTTAAAACAGAACAAATGCAATCATAGAGGGTTCCCACATTGTACCTCCGACCCCACCAGTAGTTACCTTGAGGCATTTCTCCAATCCTACTACTTGAACCAGATAATGTTAATAATGAGGACCCCAACCTAAAATATCTGAACACTTATTATGCCCTCTACATAAAGGCCTCGACTCATACAGAATGGACCAATGTCCAAGAAACCAAGAAGTTATCATCCTAAGATAGGATGCCCTGGAATTACAAAACAATAATGCTATGGCGGAGTCACTCAACAATACCCCCAGTTGAGGCAGTTTTTTAGGTCCAAGACAGATGATACAGTACCATATAAATAACCCGCTATTCCAATGGGAGAAGTAATTGGACAAATCTTATGATTGCTTCCCCTCAGACATAAATAATTTATTTTCCAACGATAGTCTCTTCTCTTTCACTCTAAAGTTCCTCAGAATATAATAACATTTCGTGCTTATTGTTCGTTAGGACAACTGACACATATAACTAATCATTAGCCATTTGCATGGAGAAATGAATGAAAGCTACAATATTGCAGTTCCGGATTGAAAAGGAGTGTATGCACTATCAGCAAGCATGGCCCAGAGTTCCACTGGTTGTGTCTCCCTTTACCAACAAATCGTGAGAGCAAAAGGCATACCTCATCATTGATGGCCATATGCCATTTAAGTTGAAGAACTTGCCATCTTTCTTGCTGCCATCTCTGCCCAAGAATTACAAGACCCATCACAGCTGCAGCAACAAAAATAGACCAAACAGAATTTGCCTCCTTCGCATGTGTATAAAAAGAAGCCGCGCGTTTCTTCCACCAAGCTCCACAAGGAAGGTCAGTCTCATAATAATCGTGATCTTTGGAGGATTTGGACGACCTCGATAACTCCTCAGGGGAATCTGAGACATGCTCATGTTCGGTTAACTCAGAGCTTGTATTGTCCACATATGTACTTGGATTGGGGCCACTAAGAGCAGTTTCACCGTGAAAAGAACTTAAAGTAGCATCAGTATACGGCATATCTAGTCCTTGCAGATTCATGCCTTCCTCAAACTCCTTATCATGAGTAAACTGTCTGCCGCCTGTCTCATCCAAACACTCTATCCCAGGAAACTCATCATGTGTCGTCCTGAAACTCGTGTCTTTCTGGTCCTTCCCACTAGATCTCCCCGCTTCTGTTTCCAGTTCAGCAACATCATCTTGGTGTTCTTCCTCTTCAAGTTGATCTTTCTCAGGCTCCAATGGAAGATTTTCATGTTGGCTGGGTGGAAAGACAAAGTGACTAGACATGAACAAAGCACGAGATATTTCCGCATCATCGACATCATATGCACTACCCTTGTCATCAGTTTTCAGTTCAACATCTGGACCAGGAGCAGCCGCATATGCTGACGCTGTAAGTGAGACAACTTCCCATTCATTTCTGCGAGTACTAGTGTCCTCTCCCTCATCTTTATCTGCCATTGTTCAGCTCGTCCTTGTGGACAAAAAATCACCAAGAAAATATCAGAATAGAGAGCAGAAGATAAAAAATTATATGGCCCCTTAAATGCGACAAAAGACATCTATTGACAAAAACCAACGACTGTTGGTAAATTTAAAAAATTCGTCATTGCAAAAACCTTAACAGAAATGCAACAGGACAATTCATCCATGATAGTAAAAGCAGTTATACGGTGTTGAGAGAGAGACCAAGGTCTCATAGGAATCCACCCAGTAAGAGTAAGATTTGGCAGTGGCTTTGGCAAGGGTTGATACACTCTATTAATAGGTTACTAAACTCACTTAGTTGAGCTCACTGTCAAAATCTTAAGTACATTTATGTTGACACTGAGTAAATTTTTAAAATATGGGGTTTGCCCACAGGTGGAAACTTGCATTAGTAGATGGCCAAGGAAAGAGGAATTCAGCCACCCTTAATAATTTAACAAGACAGTCCATTTTACATAAAACAGTGCCAAAATTCCATGCCAGGAAGTAATTCATAGCAAGTAATACTTTCTGAGAAACAGAGACCATGAAGTCAACTAGAAAGCATTAGTTCAATACCAACTAAAAGGAATTTCTTCGAAGAAACAAAAACAAGTGGAAAGCATATACTTTTCTTATAACAAACTAAGAGGAATTTCCATCAAAAACAAATGTAATTCAGCTATCTCTAAATTCCAAAGGGAAAAACAATAAAACATCAGTTTAGAGCTTCAGAGGCCAAATCTGCAGCAGGAATTACAGAGAATGATCCCCAACAGCCAGATAATTGCATGAAACCAAACTTCAACACGACCCAATCTCCTCATTCAACAACCACTTGCTTCTTAAATTTTCTCCCTCTATGCGTTTATCTTGTTTTCCCAAAAGCAAAAGGATGTTGCTGAACCAATCAATTAGGCAATCAACACAACCTGTACACCACCGATTCTACCAACAATCTTTCTTCCGGGCTTCTGCGCTGACTGATTACAAAGTCCAAAACGAAAAGTAAATGCTCAAAATATGCCAGCTAGGTCTCGAGTACGTTGCTAAAAGAATCAAAATCCCCACTTCACAAGCGCATAGAATCGAAACAGCAGCTCCGGATCGATCCCAAGCTCAACAGAATGAAACTCCTTTCAGAACCAATATCGAACGAAGCAGAATTCAACACGAAACTTCCGATAATCAGCTCTAAAAACCACCCAATCGAAAACCGCGTCCGGATGCAGGGACGCCAAAGCCGTTTCCCCCCCCCCCCAAAAAAAAAAAAAAAAAAATCTTGCGAACACCTACGCCCTAGCGGATCTCAATCTCGATAGGAAAACAAAAAAATTCAATCGCCATCAAATCGGGTCGCGAACGTATCGGCTAAACGACGGCGAGGCAAAGCGAAGGCGACGGAGCCGAGCTACCGACGAACTGCAGAGAGACAGAGCGGGAAGACTACGATTGCGAAAGATTCTTACAGGCGAGTAGCGGGGCAATCGAGATGAGATCGAGAGGTTCGGAGATTGGCAGCGGCACCAGCAGCGAGTGTAGAATCTCTCCGCGAAGAAGAAGACGATTTGATTGATTGATTGCAAGGAAACCGTCTCGACATGTGCAGAGAGAAACGGCATTTTATACGCCAGATTTTTCTGGCCACGTTTAAAAAATTAAAAGAAGAAAAAGAAGAAAAGATGGGTAAACGGGCTGGTCCAGTAAAGGGTGGCAGCAATGCAATCTGTCCTTTTTATATACCTTTCTAATGGGAATAAAAATAATAATAATTTTATCGTTTCTATTTTACTCGTACTTTAATTCTTACTATTACACTTTTATCCCGCCTTCTTATAGGACATGAGAGAAAAAAAAATGATAAGTTATGCATGCAAACAATGCTTGAAAAAATATGCAATCAAGTCCCGAGCTCATACAAAGTGGCCACCTTTTTTACATAAAATGAGAAAATGGGGGTTCGAATTTCTATTTTCTTAAGGGGTTGGGATGAGGACGCTTAATTTAAGATGTGTTTTTTAACTTTCATATTGATAATTAAAATAGGACAAATAAAAAAAGGAATCTCGAGCTAGCCGTCAAGGAGGTTTTTGAGCGTGTCTCTCACTTGGCCATTTTCAAAGGACATGTTGGCCATGCGCTCAAGAACCACATCGGCTTTTCAGTATCGAAAATTTATTAGCGGTGAGTTTGGCACTCAGTTGTACCTATCTGGTAAAATGTTGGGTGAATCGACCAAAAGTAGACTATTATGGAGATAGATTGACTAATGAACATAACGATGAGGGCCAATATATCCATCTTATGCTATGATTTTTTTTTTTTGAAAAAATAATTTACCAACGTCTTTTTTTTACCAAAAGAAAAGACGCTACAAATCATGTTATAAATAGCCCGTAGCACTATCAAGCAAGGCCCATAAATGCTATCATAGCTATATCATGTTGTATTAATGGGTGTTACCATAACATGTCAATCAAAATAATTAAACAAAATCACATGCATAATCCATTTAGAAATCGATTCTTGTATGAAAATATAATATAGAAAATCAAATAATTACTTATAATACGTGAAAATTAGATGGAGGTCCCATATACGACATATTATTCTTTTATCAGTGAGCCAATTAATTTATTCAATTAAATTCACTCCTATCACCGTTAATAGCAAATTGTCCATTAGCCATACTTTCTGCCAAGATGTAGTCAACGAAATTAAAAGTGGACTCAAGGAATATCATTATGAGCAAATTACAGCTAATTGCTTGTCAAGGATAAAAATAAATAAATAAATATATATATATATATATATATATAGAAAAAAACTCAGTAGAGAATATATATATATATGTGGGAAATCTTTTAATGAGCGAAACGAAGTGGAGGGGCAGGCGCTACCGGCTGGGCCGGTCTCTTTTGTCCCGGGACGCGGGATCGCCGTTGCGTGCTTCGGTTTTTGACTTCTTGTGGAGTCGGCACCGGAGACGATCCGGTAAAAAGCCGTTCTCCCTCGGCTTGCGTGCGATGGGAGATTGGCACCTCACCTTGAAATTCTTTGCCGTGACAACATTTAAAAGTTTGTCGAAATTAGCCGGGTCAATTGGACATTAATCGGGTTATTACTTACCGATCCAATTATAAATCGCTTAGTCTCTTGTTGGAAAAAATTACGTAGAAAATCTTAAATTTAATGCACTTTATGAATTCAGTCATGTATCATTTAATTTTGCCAATTGAATTAATAAACATTTTTACATTTTGCTGAATTAAATTTGTTCGGTCAATTTTAGTAAGAAATCATTGACACGAATGCCAATCATTCTACATGATACGAGTAGTGTTAATGTGGACAATTTTGATTATTTTTTTATTTTTTTCTTTCTTTATTTCTTTTTTTCTTCCAAGCCCAATAAGGGTCATTGGCCAACCCTTGGCGACCACTAAGCGAGGGCTACAAGAGCCTCGCCAACTAGAGGTGTGCATGGTCCGAGTGGGCGGTTCCCACCCTACAACCGGCAACCGCCCACTAAAGACCGGTTCCCAAAAATTAGATCCGGGAACCGCCCGTTGGTTCCATGGATCCACTCAAGAATCAGACCACCGGTCCAGTCCGGTTCCCGAGTGGATCTATGGAACCGATCTCACAAGCGAGTGAAGAAAAGAAGATCCACTTGACACGTATAAAAAAGATGGTCTATTTAGAGATTTCGCAAATGTTCTCACGTTTTTTTCTTTACCTCTCTTGGTAGGTTGCCTCAAATAGAACACTAAAAATTATAAACATATGGGGCTTCAAAATTTTAATTTTTTTTCAACTAAAAAAATTTATTTTATAATAAAAATTAATATATATTATTATTATAATACCGGTCCGGTCCGGATGGGTGAGCGGGCGGATCCACCCATGGAACCGGGAACCAAACCGGTACCCACAAGTTCCAATAATTGGAACCAGGAACCAGACCGGTCCCTTTAGGAACCACCGGTTCTGGGCCGGTCCGGTCCGGTTCCGAGTGGTCCGGGCAGTTCCCGGTTCTTTTGCACACCCCTATCGCCAGCCACGAGTGAGAGCTGCAAAACCCTAGCTAATCACGGAGACCCTCGAAAACTAGCAATTTTCAATTAAACTTGATAAGATTGACTCATTTAGCAAAATATGGAAATATTTACAACTCAATTGGTGCAATTGAAAGTTTAAGACTGAATTAGTCGAGTGCGATAGATTTATGACTTTTTGGATATATTTCCCATCTTGTTGTCTTAAGATAAATGGTGTTATTGGGTAACTATAATTTTGACAATTTTCCAATCGATCAAATAAAGTTAAATTAAGAGATTTTTATAGCATGCATCGGCCGCCTTACGAGAAGGAACTTTGTGAGATTTGAGAAGTGGCAAACAAGTTGGGTTTTGGACAGATTGATGGATTCCGAGTATGAAATCGGTTTACAGTAATGTTGATACTCAACCATCTCCTTTCGAGATGGAGGTTTGTGATTATGCATTGTATAGGAATCGAAACTTTGGGGTATTCCGGGGAATTTTACTAGAAGATATAATCTTTCGAATTCTAGTGGCCGAACCTCCTTTAGCCTCCGACGAGTGATGTAGTCTTTTGCAGGATGGTATTGAAAGTGAGTCTTTCTCTATTAACTCAGCGCAAGAATATGATAGTATATAGTCCATTATTAGAAGTGGAGAGGACCTCCCTTCTCCGGGGCTAGCTGTTCACAAGCAACTATTGGCTAATGAAAATTGAAGAATTCTCGCAATTTGGGGATACTTATAGTGCTTGAGATACTAGTCCTTGTAGAAACAACGTACATGTTGAAAGGGTTGTTCAATTATTTGTCGGATATGGCTTGAGTTTTAACAATATTTGGAAATAATCTTCTCAATGAATTTGTCTCAATGGTTGAATTCAAATCTTACTAGTGAAAAAAGATTGAATTTTCCTTGAACTAAGGGTGTGCATCACTCCCTTCCAATCGGGAACTGAACTGAAGTAGCGGCCCATATTACCTAATTTTTCAAATGTTTTTTATTTCAAAACAAATCCTAAATTAATAAATTAGGTTTCAATTTTCACCGAAATAAAGTAATGACTTCCGTATATATAGAAGCAAACCTATGCATTCCTCCATAACTTTGTCTCTCTTTACACACACATTATAAATATTCTTTTATTATTTATCGCATGTTGATATGATGCTATGTGGTAGAGTAATGACTACAAAATCCGAGAAAAATTAGCCGATCATCAACTAGTGTCCCACCCTCATGTGAACATCTATTTGATGAATAAATTGAAAATAATGCTCCTTTTTTTCTTTTAATGTTGGGGAAGCTCTCACTTGTAGGGAATAGAAGAAATTAAAAAGAAGAAGAAGGAATCACCGATTCCAAGATCGACCTTGGAACTAGCATAGGCTGATCTGGTTCCACAAACTGGGAATCGACCCTGGCCAATCTGATTCTCATTTTCAATTGAGAAACAACTCACTATGAAACCAATCACTCATAATCGAAGCACAATGTTTGCATTGAGTATGTGGCTTTTTTGGCAATGGAAAAAACAAGTCACATTTCTAGGACAATTTTTTATCACTCCAAATTTGGCACAAGTAATTCGATCGCACATGAACAAAATCAAGACTTCGTTTGTGAAGAGTTTAATGTCAAGTGGATCACGAGCTTCTGCGATTTTAGTCCGTTCGGATCCTCCACTTTCAAGGTGGATTAAACTGCATATTGATGGGGTGACTGTTCGGTGGTTTTGCCACCTTTGTTGGAATTGTTGTCGTCATAAATAGGACTCAATTTTGCAAAAATAACTTGGTTTTCTTGAAATCATCATTGACATTGATTCTAGAAACATTGTTAATTTTGTTAATTCTAAGTTTATGGTTGATAATATTAGCATCGCTTTGTCTAAAGATATCAAAAAACTATTGAACTCTTACTATGAGTTCAAAGTGTAATGTAACTTTCAAGAAAGAATCCGTGTCGTTGACTGACTTGCTAATTTAGAGACCGACAAGTGCTTGGATAATAAGCTTGGCTTTGAAAGCTACTTTACATCTTATTAGATGATAAAATAGGAATAATAGATTCTCAACCTTAATTTTTTTTATTGGGTTTTAGCCCAAAAATCTTTTTTTGGGTCGGCAACCAAAGATCATTTTTAATTGCAAATACTACACGGGATTATGTTATGCTTTGCTCATTCCATGATTTTTAAGTCTCATAAACTTGTCTTTCTCATAACTGATTACTATAGTTGGTGATGACCCAAAACAAAACAATCACTTTCTTGAAAAAATTTGCATAGAGAATGACCAAATCAAATTGCGCATTATCCTGCCAATGATAAGTCTTATATACAAAGGAGTCTTAGAGTCATCTCTTCTAAGTGTAGCAGAGTTGGTGCTTCTCAGCCATGGCTGCACTGAGACATTCCCTAAGAATGGTCAAAGTGCAATGACGAGAAGAATCTTTCTCCCCAGAACTCGCCATGGTTGAATGTTCGTCTCATCGCATGCTGCGTCAGCATATTTGCGGGACGAACTCTTGGGTCGTTTCTCTTTTTAACCCCTAAAGGGAGTTCATAATGTTCATCTAATCACAAGTATACATTATCTGCCTTTATCTAAATAAATCGAATGGTCGATTCAGATGAAGCGGAGAAGTTCCTTCTTTTTGTTTGTTCTTGTTTCTGTTTTGCTGATTTCTTTCTTCTGTCATTGGCATGCATACAGAACTCTTACCTTGTCAGTCTCATTATCATTACATCAAGATAAGGGTTTGGTTTTGGGGCTATATCAGCAACAGTCGGCGATTAGGTGGCTGCTTTTTGGGTGAAAATGACAATTCTCTTGCAAGAGTTTCCAAAAAATAGGAAGCAGGACAAGGAAATGATGTCGCAGCAAGCTGTTTGCGACTGGAAAGAGAGCAGCTACCATCAGAACATCCGGGGAAAAAAACCCTCCAAGAAAATGCTTATTTTAGCCAGCATGAGGGGCTCAATTAAACCAATTTCAAGACAATAAAGAATCGTTGATTTGGCGCCGATTGAGTCCTCACCAATCCGACCAAAGGCAAGGGACCAACTGTGAAGAAGGCTTATGAACTTTCGGAATCCACGCCAGAAACATTCGTGCTACAGCCATTTTTGAACCCAGCCAAAACTCAGTAACTCGGGTAGGGATCAAGCTCCCATATTTTTCAACTCCCATCTGTCAATAGCCCTTTTTCTAGAGAATTGCACAGCAAGAATACCGAGGAGCTAACAACCACTTATTCATATACTCAACATACACATAAGAAGCTACTGAAGCAGGAAAGCGTGCTCAAACAGGAAATTCTTCCAAAGCATGTGCATTTAACCGCAGTCTCCGCAATACTGTCAATTGTTCTAGGCATTATATATCGAGATAAAAACCCTCTCTTCATCTGACCACCTATACCTCTGAAGTGCTCAAACTTCTCTCGCCGCATGAATGTCTTTGATGCACGCTCTACATAACCCTCCTGATCAAGAAGTCTTATCGTCTTGCACCTGGTGCTCCAGAGAGTTTCTTGTTATTTGGTGGAGTTGCTTGACATGATAGAAAGAAAAGGCATGTTGCAGTTTCAGGCCCTGAAACCATGATCAATCCTCGATAGAAAAATGAAAGTTCTCCGATGATTGATTCATGGTAATCTTAAGCAGAGACGAGTGGAATACTCTATCTAATTCTTCAACTGAGAACATAAACTAATGTCACTTTTTTTCGATTCTTACCAGTTTGAAAAAGAAAGACAGATCATGAATGAACAGATAGTTTGTCTCACTAGTCAATATTTAAAAGAAAAATTTGTGGGGCAGAAACTAAATCCCGGCTTTAGCTCAGTTGGTAGAGCGGAGGACTGTAGTTGTCGAAAGCTGTCATCCTTAGGTCGCTGGTTCGAATCCGGCAAGCCGGAATTTCCTTTTCCTGAAAATCAAATTTAGTTTTTTTTTTTTATCCTTGTTTTAGTATTTTTACTGTTTTCTTGTCTTTCACTTCCACGCTTAGGTTTGGCATTTGCACATGGTAATAGTCCTTTCAAAATTAATTTCTTTCCATTTTTTTGTGGAAAAGCCTAAAATATTTCAAAGGGGGTGGCTTACCAAAATTGGCATATTAAGGATGTAAATGATAATCATTCTATTTTTAGTTATAATTATTTTTCTGTTTTAGAAACAATTTTAAAATAGAAATTTGTTTGATAATGCAATTTCATCTTTTATTTTTAAAATAAATTTTTAGTCCATAAAAAGTTTGGAACAAAAATAAAAAGTAAATTTTTTTAAAACTTTTTCGTGTAATTATTAAACACGTATTTTGCCGAAAAATTCATTTAGGAATATAGATAGAAAAATCTATTTATGTTCTATAAATTAATTTATGGACAAAATGGTCATCATTTGCAATCTAAATCGGCTAGTTGAATGATCTTCCTTATTATAATTAGATTTTCAAATAAGTGCAAATAGTCGACGTTCGAGAAGACTTTATCATATCGCTTTATAAACCAATCTAGTAAACAAATCTCAACAAGAAACATTATCCTCCGGACCAAAATAAGTTATGAATCATTTTTGGAAGACAAATCAACTTTGTTCATAAATCCATTTTTGCTTAACAAAACGGACACGGTTTTCCAAATCTGCCTATAATGAGAAGGAAAGGAATGGAGAATAATTGGAATTCTCTCAACATCGAATGAATCAAAAGAGGTTATCCACAAATTTCCAATTGTTAGATTACATTTTAAAATGCGCAAGTATAGTTGACGTATAAGAAGACTCTATCACATTGCTTAGTAAATTATTCTAAAAAAAGTCTCAATGATAGAAATTATCCTTTGGACCAAAATAAGTTATGAATTATTTTTTGAAGACAAATCAACTCTATTTGTGAATCTATCTATGTTTAAACAAAATAGACACAGTTTTCCAAATTCACCTATAATGAGAAGGAAAATAGTCGAGAATAATTGGAATTCTCTCAACACCGAATGAATCAAAAGAGGTTGTTTACAAATTTCCCATCATTAGATTATAATTAGATTTCAAATGAGCAAGCATAGTCAATGTTCGAGAATACTCTATTGTATCGCTTAGTAAAACAATCTAGTAAACAAATCTCAATAGTTGACATTATCCTCCGGACCAAACTAAGTTATAAATCATTTTTGGAAGACAAATAAACTTTGTTCGTAAATCCTTTATTGCTTAAAAAAATGGGCATGATTTTCCAAATCTACCTATAATGAGAAGGAAAGTAGTGGAGAGTAATTGGAATTCTCTTAATGTCGAATGAATCAAAAGAGGTCACCTGCAAATTTCCAGTTGTTAGATTATAATTAGATTCTCAAACAAGCAAGCATAGTTGATGTTCGAGAAGTTGCTATTGTATCGCTTAATAAATCAATCTAGTAAACAAATCTCGATGGTAACATTATCCTTCGCACCAAATTAAGTTATGAATCATTTTTGGAAGATGAATCAACTTTGTTCATGAATCCATTTTTGGCTTAACAAAATGGACATGGTTTCCCAAATCCGCCTATAATGAGAAGGAAAGTTGCAGAGAATAATTGGAATTTTTCGACACCGAAGGAATCAAAATAAGATATTTATAAATTCCCATTTTTAAAAAATTACTCTTAACGAATGAATCAAAAGAGGATATCTACAAATTTCCAGTTGTCAAAGGTTTCTCTTAATGCAAAGCAATTCCAATGATTATACCGCCACGTATACATACCGTAAATTGATAATCCATATCATTCAGCATCGATGATTTGAACAAGCATAGGAAAACTGTAAAATTTGAAAAGATGAGCTTAACCAATGTATTTTTCAAAATTTTTTTTTTTTGCATTTCATTAGAAATGAACCTCATTGAAAATGCCCTCTTGTCCTATTTTTTTCTTTCTCCATCTCATTTCAATTGTCTCATAATTGATTGAGGTCGACTTCATAATTAAGTTGCTAAGATCTGAAGGTCCATCTTCGATTTGGCACAATCTATAGCATTTGGCCTACCTACGGAAGTAAATCTAGTCCAATGTGCCAATCTCAGCTCGAAATATAATTGCAATACGAAATTCCCTCTTTTTTTCCCCCACAATATCGCAATTTTACTAATTTCCCGTAAAGAAAATAAGAAAAAAAAGAGAAGGCGACGACACGCAGCACACGTGGCGGGAAGCGATTGGTCCACGCTCGTGGAAGGGGGCCCTGCGATTGGGGGAGGGGGTCGCGCGTTACGGTGGTCCTAACCGCAGCTTAGCGCGGCACCGGAGGCTTATATTTCTACGCAAAGGGGCCCCCTTCCCCGTCTCTTCCCTGTCGCCCTCTGTAGAGAGAGAAAGTGAGAGAGAGCGAGAGAGAGAGAAAATCAGGTGCGCAAGAAAACAAAAGGAAGGCGAAAACAAATCCCTAGGGTTCGAACTTTGACTGCGAGAGGGGGCGCAAATTCGCTTCGTGCTAGAGAGAGAAAACCCCACACAAGACTGTGCGAGCGAGTGTGAGAGAGAGAGAGAGAGGGGGGGAGACCGAGCTTTGCTTGCTTGCTTGCTTTCACCATCGATTCTCTTTCTCGACTTTCTCTCTCTTACTGACGAGAGGGAAATCGCAATGCCCCCCGTAAATATCGCCCTTTTCCCCTTTTCCTTTTTTTAATTTTCGCGGAGGGGGAAAATAATTGAGGAGGTGGAGAGAGAGAAAAGGAGGGTCGGTTGCAGAGGGGAGCTGTTGGGTCTCGAACGTTGGGATCGGGGGCTTGAGTGGGGCTGTCTGGCTTGAGATTTTTGGAGGGATTTGGGAATTCCCGGGTGAGGAGGGTTTTGGGGGTTTCTTTTTTGTATTTTTTCCTTTGTGGGTTTTCCCTTTTCGGAGGATTTGTATGGGGAATTTCGGGGCTTAGATTTTTGAATTGTTACCGGGGAATTGTGCATGCAACAACCGATTGGCGGGGGCGGCGGGCCCGGCCGGGGCGCGGCCGGCCGTCCGCCGTCCACTTCGGCTGCCGGGTCGCCGTCGTCTTCCTCCTCGGCCGTGTCCGCTTCGCATTTGGGATATGATTCGGCTCAGCAGCAGCAGCATCTCCAGCAGCAGCAGCAGCAGCAGCAGCAGTCTAGACAGGTATGGGCCTTTTTTTCCGTTGTGTGTCGTGAGGCGTGCTTAGTGAAACGGTGTTGAATTCGAACGTGAATGACCTGATTGGCGGGAGGAAGCGTTTTGTCATCCTGTGAATTGAGTGTTTGAACATGGATTTTGTTGGAGGTAGGGAAAACTACTACGTGGTGTTTGGTGAGTGGGAGGGGAGTGTGCGATTGGATTGGGCAGTTAATACCCTTCCTTTGTTTCTGATGGCATTAAGTGTAGCTGTTGGTTTATCAGTTGAGTAGCTTATTTAATTTCTCTGACGATCAAGTGAACTGAGGAACTGCTTTATATGATATCGTTGTCTTTATATTGTCATGTCTTTATTGAGGAGGAATGGCATATGCAAGAACCCTTTTTATATTTTGCTGCCACTCGCCACTTGCTAGATATTGATGACATTGCACATTTCATGCTTGTGGCTATTTGCTCCATTCCTATTTTGCACTTGTGGATTTTGAGAATCTTGTGGGTATGGACCCAATGAGATGGGAGATGTAGCTCTCAGAGCTCTTGCAATTTGTTGAGGGGAAAATGGTGCTTTGCGTTAGATATCTTAATGATCTTGGAACTTTTTCGTCTTTGTTATTTGCCAGGAAGAACTCTTTGTTTTTATTTATCTGTCAAGATTTTTCAATGCTATTAGATAGTGTATTTTGCATGATTTTGTTTTCCTAAATAGGAGGACCTAGTTATGCACGCAGTGAATCTGTATAGCTGCTGTGAGGTACTTGTTTCTATAGGACAAAACTGGGTGTTATGTGATTGAGTCATGGTCATTGATTGACATCTATATCCTTCTCAATATCTTTGGGGGTGGCTAGTCTAAAAGCTTTTTTCAATATTTTGAATGAGAAATATTGGTTCTTAAACTCTAAGATATATGCTGTAAACTGTATGTAACAGTTTCTTATAGTTTTGTTTTTGGTTCTCTTTCATTTCTCTTAGCTTGAAAAGTAAGAGCTAGTTTCTAGATCTGTAACTGTTACCTAAAAAACAGGTTTTCTATATCTGGGAAGTAGCTTTTTCTACTGTTGTTGTAACTGTATGCTGTATGCTGAAAATGTATTTTACTTATTTGCTATGTTTCATTATGTTTGCAGTTATTACAGCAGCAGTTCATGCGAAGACCTGAAGGGAATGAAGTCCTTCTAGCATATCAAACAGGTGGACTCCAAGGAACTGGGGGAGGTAGCATGTTTCCTCCATCGCCAGGCTCCATGCAATTTCCTCACCAATCTAGAAAGTTTGTAGATTTGGCACAGCAACATGGTTCTTCCCAGGATGGACAGAATAAAAAGCAGGGTGTTGAACAACAAGTCCTCAATCCAGTTCATCAAGCTTATCTTCAATATGGTTTCCAAGATCTGCAAAAGTCTGCATTAATGATGCAAGCAGCACAACAAGCTAAACCGGAGATGATGGGGCCTGGATCAGGGAAGGATCAAGACATGCGGATGGGCAATATGAAAATGCAGGAGCTTATGTCTGCTCAGGCATCTAAACAGGCTCAGGCATCATCCTCCAAGAGTTTGTCTGAACATTTTCCTTCTGGTGAAAAGCGTTTGGGACAAGTGTTTCAGCCAGGCTCTGAACAGAGGCTTGAGCCCAGGCCACATAGCCAGCCAACTGCCACAGGACAGTTACCACATGCAAATACCACAAGACCTGTGCAAGCACTGCAGACTCAGCAAAGCCCGCAGAATGTGAATCACCAGCTGATGGTTTCCCAGGTGCAAGCAATGCGTACATGGGCAGCAGAGAATAACTTTGATCTTTCACAACCTGGAAATGCCAACATGATGGCACAGCTCATACCTCTCATGCAGGCTAGGATTGCTGCCCAGCAGAAAGCAAATGAAAATAACCTTGGTGCACAATCATTGAGCACACCTGTCTCAAAACCACAGACTGCTTCTCCATCAGTCGTAAGTGAGAATTCTTCCCATGCTAATTCTCCCAATGAAGTATCTGGTCAACCTGGCTCAGCAAAAGCCAAGCAGAGCATTCCTGCTGGTCCTTCTGGCCCTGGGGCAGTCAGCAATAGTAATAACATCATGATGCAGCAATTTCCTACTCATGGAAGGGAGAACCAAGTATCTTCAGGAAAATCTCCTGTCTTCGAGAACGGAATGCTCCCTATGCGACCCCCTCAACTATCTGCAAGTGCAGTTCCGGGTGTAGATTCATCCTTACAGAATAAGAAGTCATTCAGTGGTCAAGAATCCTTGCAGATGCAATATCTTAAACAGATAAATAGGTCATCCCCTCAGTCTCCTGTTCCTTCAAACAGCGGGGCCCCAAATAACCATCCTCCCTCCCAAGGTGGAGCAGCTGTGCAGACGTCACAACAACATTGTGGTTTTACGAAGCAGCAACTGCATGTGCTTAAAGCTCAGATATTGGCATTTAGGCGACTGAAGGTACCAATCTCTCTCTCTCTCACTTGCGCGCATGCACACGTGCACGCACACACGCACGCACATTAATTGTTCACACACCCACACGCGCACGCACATGCACCGTTCACACACCCACGCACGTGTGCACTTACACACACAACCATGAGTGAATGTCAGAAGAAGTTAGAAGCATATGCTATTTTTTTATGTGTACCAACTTGTATGTATCTCTTGTAGAAAGGAGAAGGAACTCTACCACAAGAACTACTTCGAGCTATTGTCCCACCACCCCTTGAGTTGCAGTTGCAGCAACAAATCCCTCCTACTGGAGGGAACGGTCTGGAAAAGGCTGCTGCAAAAGTTGCAGAAGATGGTGTGAGGTCTTCACATATGGGTGAGAAAGATGCTCGGCCTGTGCCACCACCTGGTGCAGCGATATCATTAAGAGAGCAGGCTGCTGCAGTGGAGGAGAAGGCAACTGTTTCAGCAGTTCACTTCCAAGGTCCACCACCTGCTTTGAAGGATCATCCTCCATCTGTATCTGCTGTCAAGGGCGATCAGCAGACTGCTGTCCTCTCGGTCAAGGTGGAGCAAGATGCTGAACGTGTGGCTCAGAAAACTCCCACTGGAAATGATCTTCCTATTGATAAAGGAAAGGGTGTTGCAGGCCAAGCTGCAATCTCTGAGGCAGTGCAGGGTAAGAAACCTGTGCAAGTGAGTGCAGCAACCCAGCCAAAAGACGCAGGCTCTGCCAGAAAGTATCATGGACCGCTTTTTGATTTCCCCTTCTTCACAAGGAAATATGACTCTATTGGGTCGGCACCAGTGCTTAACAACAATAACAATCTCACACTGGCATACGATATAAAGGACCTGCTTCTTGAGGAAGGGCTTGAAGTGCTTAACAAGAAGAGGACAGAAAATTTGAAGAAGATTGGTGGGTTACTGGCTGTGAATCTGGAGAGGAAAAGGATCAGGCCTGATCTTGTACTTCGCTTGCAAATTGAAGAGAAGAAGCTTCGCCTTTTAGATCTACAGGCACGCTTGAGGGATGAAGTTGATCAGCAACAACAGGAGATAATGCAGATGCCTGATAGGCCATATCGAAAATTTGTTCGCCTGTGTGAACGTCAAAGGATGGAGCTAACTCGTCAAGTGCAAGCTTCTCAAAAAGCTTTGCGTGAGAAGCAACTCAAATCAATCTTTCAATGGCGTAAGAAGCTTCTTGAAGCTCACTGGGCCATCCGTGATGCACGGACTGCACGTAACAGAGGCGTTGCCAAATATCATGAGAGAATGTTGAGGGAATTTTCTAAAAGAAAGGATGACGATAGGAATAGAAGGATGGAGGCATTGAAGAATAATGATGTGGAAAGGTACAGAGAGATGTTGCTGGAGCAGCAGACCTCCATCCCAGGTGAGGCTGCTGAGAGGTATGCTGTTCTGTCATCATTTTTGACTCAGACGGAAGATTATCTTCAGAAGCTGGGAAATAAAATTACAGCCGCCAAGAACAGCCAGGAAGTAGAAGAGGCTGCGAATGCTGCTGCGGCAGCTGCAAGGTTGCAGGTATTTTGTCCCTTCTTTATTTGTTGATTTTTCCTTTTGCCATTTGATCGACTAAGCTTTGTACTTACTTTTGCAAGAAAGTCAAAAATAATTTAATTGTGGCTATATTCTCAATAACTGATCTTTGTTGTCGTTAACTACTGAATAAAGGGACTCTCTGAAGAAGAAGTGAGGGCAGCAGCATCTTGTGCTGGAGAAGAAGTAATGATACGGAATCGTTTCATGGAAATGAATGCACCTAAGGATGCTTCATCTGTGAGCAAGTAAGGCATTGTTAAACCAAATCATGTTTTAGCTTTCACTCTTCAGAAGTTATGATCCTTCATAGTTCATATTGTTCATCCTGTGCATTTAATGGGGCTCATAGCTTTATGAACATAAAAGCCTTTTGCCAGGAGTAGATTGGAATGCATTAGTGTATACCGTATCTTTGTCATTGTCCAGTGGATCACCTGCTCGATTTGTAGCTCTTTTTATAGATGTCTTGGGTAATTTTTGTTTCTCACTGTTGTTAACAGGTATTATTCCCTCGCACATGCGGTGAATGAAAGGGTTGCGAGGCAACCCTCAATGTTGCGGGCTGGAACTTTACGAGATTATCAACTTGTATGTCTAATCTTGAATGTGTTGGTCCTTTGTTTTTTTTTTTTTTTTTTTTTTTTTGGGGCATGTAGCTATAGCGTTCACATTTGAAGCCAAGTCTTTGATAACCATCCCCGAGTTCTGCAGGTTGGGTTGCAGTGGATGCTTTCTTTGTACAACAACAAGCTAAATGGAATTTTGGCAGATGAGATGGGTCTTGGAAAAACTGTGCAGGTGAACTTTTAGGTGTTGAAATTCTACTATAAAGTCTGGAAAAGAGATCCTTAGTTTTGCTGATCTAGAACTCACTTTTTGTAGCTTAATTCTAATTAGCAGTGCTCATTGGAGACTGTGATTTTTTAATCTTAGACTGCAGTACAATGAATACTCGGGAACTAATTAGAACTTTTCAGTTGTTTGACTAGCTTGTGTTTTGAGAGCAGGTAATGGCACTGATCGCTTATCTAATGGAGTTTAAGAGTAACTATGGACCTCATCTTATTATAGTACCCAATGCTGTCTTGGTGAACTGGAAGGTTGGTAACATTTGGTTGATCATATGGTTGGTTTAGTTTGGCATAAATGAATATTACCTTTGTCCTTCTGTCCTGTTCTCAAGTGTGCTTAATAGCTATTTTTTTTGTCCAGAGTGAATTCTATAATTGGTTGCCATCAGCTTCATGCATTTTTTATGTGGGTGGAAAGGATCAAAGGTCGAAATTGTTTTCTCAGGTGAGTTTAGCTATTCTTACATTTAATTTTGAGTTCAATTGCTTCATTGAGCTTAATTTTGGTAATTGTGATACAGGAGGTGTGCGCCATGAAATTCAATGTTCTTGTGACTACCTATGAGTTTATTATGTATGACCGGTCAAAACTTTCGAAAGTTGATTGGAAATATATCATAATTGATGAGGCTCAAAGAATGAAGGACAGAGAATCAGTTTTAGCACGGGATCTTGACAGGTATCGTTGCCAAAGGCGTCTGCTTCTCACAGGAACTCCATTACAGGTATGTCAAGATGTAACGCAGATGACGTCACATGAAATTTTGTCTGGGGATTTTTTAATTATTTGAAGTTTTTAATGAAAATGTCACTTAAAGTTATATTTGGCCATATTCCCTCATGGTTATATTTTGATGCATGGACGCAGTTGGCAGATGGCACAATGATTTAGCCTTTCTGTAGCGAAGAAAATCTTCTGTTGTTTTCTTTGACCAACAATAGACAGTAATATGGCTTATTTTAATTATAATATCACTGAGTGAAGATACACAGCCAGGTTCTTTTGTCTGGCACATCCTTTGTTTTTGACGACCTTCTTGTATGTTCTTGTATAGTACAGTCCCTTTGGTTTATTACAACCTGTCAGATCATTGAAGCATGATTGCTAGTTAAATCTTGGGAAATAGAAGCTAGTTGATTCCCAATACTTAGAACGTGTATTTTTGCTTTGAGAGCAAGGACGCCTTTTTCATTCTCACATTTTTCATAATTTAGCAATCAGATTTGCTACCTTGAGGGGAAGAGTTTGCAGTTGATTTGATAAAAAAATTAATCAGTTAGCCGCTATGTGGTAACATTTAGATTTTGGCAATTTTTCATTAATATAAGCTCCCGCTTGTCTTATGCTTTATATTACACTATTCTCTATTAGTGTTCAACGTGATATATCCTTGTTGCAGAATGATTTGAAGGAACTCTGGTCACTTCTAAATCTACTTCTTCCTGAGGTTTTTGATAATCGAAAAGTGTTCCATGATTGGTTTTCGAAACCCTTCCAAAAGGAAGGCCCTCCTCAAAATGCAGAGGATGACTGGCTTGAGACTGAAAAGAAAGTCATCATTATCCATCGACTTCATCAAATTCTGGAGCCATTCATGCTTAGGCGTCGTGTTGAAGATGTGGAAGGTTCACTTCCTCCAAAGGTATGGGATGAGCAAAAGCAGGTTTTACTTGACAATGTTTTATTTTTATGTGGTGGCCTTTAACTAAAGCACCTTTGGTTGCAGGTGTCCATAGTCCTAAGATGCAGGATGTCTTCTATTCAGAGTGCCATCTATGATTGGATCAAATCTACTGGTACTCTTCGAGTTGACCCTGAAGATGAGCAACGCAGAGTTCAGAAGAATCCAATTTATCAAGCTAGGATTTTTAGAACTTTAAATAATAGATGTATGGAACTTCGAAAAGCTTGCAATCATCCTTTGCTGAACTACCCCTACTTTAACGATTTTTCGAAGGACTTCCTCGTAAGATCGTGTGGCAAATTGTGGATCTTAGATAGGATCCTCATTAAGCTGCAGAGAACTGGGCACCGGGTACTACTCTTTAGTACCATGACCAAATTGCTGGATATACTAGAGGAATACCTGCAGTGGAGGAGACTTGTCTATAGGCGAATTGATGGAACAACAAGCTTAGAAGATCGTGAATCAGCTATCGTGGACTTCAATAGCCCTGATTCAGATTGCTTCATATTTCTGTTGAGCATTCGTGCAGCTGGTCGGGGTCTTAATCTTCAGTCTGCTGATACAGTCGTTATATATGATCCTGATCCTAACCCTAAAAATGAAGAGCAGGCTGTTGCGAGAGCCCACCGCATTGGGCAGACGAGAGAAGTCAAAGTTATTTATATGGAAGCAGTTGTTGGCAAAATTCCAAGTCATCAGAAGGAGGATGAACTAAGGAGTGGCGGTACAATTGATATGGAAGATGATCTAGCAGGTAAGGATCGGTATATGGGATCTATCGAGAGCCTGATCAGGAATAACATTCAGCAATATAAAATTGACATGGCTGATGAGGTGATCAATGCTGGTCGCTTTGACCAGAGAACAACGCATGAAGAGAGACGGTTGACTCTAGAAACATTATTACATGATGAGGAAAGGTATCAAGAAACTTTGCATGACGTTCCCTCTCTGCAGGAGGTAAATCGAATGATTGCTAGGAGTGAGGAAGAGGTTGAGCTATTTGATCAGATGGATGAAGAACTGGATTGGACAGAGGAGATGACCAATTACGAACAAGTGCCAAAATGGCTTCGGGCAAGTACAAAAGAGGTCAATGCTGCCATTGCCACTCTATCAAAGAAACCATCGAAAAACGCTTTGTTTGCAAGCACAATAATCGAACCCAATGAACCAGGATCTGAATCAGTGAGAAAGAGGGGGCGGCCCAAGAGTAAAAAGCATCCTAATTACAAGGAGCTAGATGATGACAATGAAGAATATTCTGAAGCAAGTTCAGATGAGGGAAATCGGTATTCTACACGTGAAGAGGAGGGAGAGATTGAGGAGCTTGAGGAGGACACTTACAGTGGTGCTCCAGGAGCACCACCAATCAACAAAGAACAGTCTGACGAGGATGTTCCTGCTGAAGAATGTGATGAGTATCCATGGACATCAGAGAGGACTAGGAATAATCATTTGCCAGAAGAAGCTGGTTTCTCAGGATCATCGGCAGACAGTCAGAGAGGAATTAGGATGGCATCTCCTTCTGTTTCTTCACAGAAATTTGGATCTTTGTCTGCATTAGATTCCAGGCCAAGTTCTCTTACGAGAAGGATGGTCTGTGCTGTTTCCCAGATTTTTCTTCTTTTTCTATTTGATCATCATATTTTTTGAGAAACTTGTTTTATTGTACTTAAAATTTCAATCTGTTGATGTTTGCCAGCCTGATGAACTTGAAGAGGGCGAAATTGCTCTGTCTGGAGATTCTCACATGGATCATCAACAATCTGAAAGTTGGGTTCATGAACGTGAAGAAGGTGAAGATGAACAGGTCTTGCAGCCCAAGATCAAGCGGAAACGTAGTCTTAGGGTGCGCCCTCGTCACACTATGGAAAGGCCAGAGGACAAGTCTAGCAATGGGGCACTACCTGTACAATGCGGAGATTCTGCTTTCTTGCCACTCCAAATGGACCACAAGTATCAACCCCAGTCAAGGACTGCATCTGAGACCAGTCCATTTGGAGAACCTATGGCCTCGAAGCATGGTCATGGTGGTCCATCCATGAAAAGTAAGAGACAAACATCTCTAAGGAGATTAAATGATCCATCAAAATTACAACCCTTGCCAAAATCTAGCAGATCAAATCACATTTCGTCATCAGATGCTGCTGCGGAACGCTTAAGAGAAAACTGGAATGGCAGAGTTGCAAATCCCTCAGGAAATTCTAGTGTTGGTGCCGGTTTATCCGAAATCATTCAGAGAAAGGTATTTAGTTAGTGTCTTCTATTTCTTTGTTTTCTCTCTTTTCCTTTCTGGGTAGGTGTGGGTAGTTTTTTTATCATGGTCTTGAGCTTCCAATTCTGGCCTTGCCCTAGTCCTATGATTCCATACTAGGAATCTTGTGTCATGTGGATCCACAGGCAATGGATATATTGTGCTTCTCTTACACATGCATGGACACCTGGAACTTTTTGTCTTATTGGTTCTTGCTGTTTGATTTCATTCATCTTTCCATGTTTTGACTCAACATTTATATTATTAGTGGAAGAATGTTGTGAGCAAGCTCCAGAGGAGGATAGATAAGGAAGGGCATCACATTGTTCCCCTGCTAACTGATCTTTGGAAGAGGATGGGAAGTCCTAGTCATATGGGTGGTGTTGGAAGTAACCTATTGGATTTGCGGAAAATTGATCAGCGCATTGAGAAATTGGAGTACGAAGATGTGATGGATCTTGTGCTTGATGTGCAACTGATGTTAAAAGGTGCCATGCAGTTCTATGGGTTTTCTCATGAGGTATGGTGTATAATTTTGTAGATCTGATGTTTTGAACAAATAATCCTGATCTTGCTAATCCAGATAATCATTTGGGCTTCATTTATGCCTTTGAGATTGCTGGGGTACTTGCTGGAGGCACATTCATTAATTGGATTGAACATTCTGTTTGAACTCTGGTTATTGTGATTTTTCTGTTTTATTACAGGTGGAGTCAAGGCATGGATTTTGAACTTGCAATTACACATTGCATCAAACAATTGATTGCCCTGAAATTTTATTTTACCTGTGCTCATTTAAAGTAGTGACCTTAATCTTCAGTGGCTATATATCTGCTCCACATGAATTTACTAATAGTATGGAAGTAAGGATAATACTGATCAGTACTTCAAGTTATGGGAGTTCAGTACTTAGATCTTAAGCTTTCTAAAGTCAAATCATTTTAACATTTATGTGATCAATTTAACTCTTATGCACCTGTATTAATCTTCAATTGAATGCTTACTTGTTGCTTCTTTTATTTGCTACAAACAGAATCTCAAGTTTTCATTGCCTATTTGCAGGTTAGATCTGAAGCGAGAAAAGTTCACGATCTCTTCTTTGACATATTGAAGATTGCATTTCCAGACACAGATTTTGAAGAAGCAAGAAATGCTCTCTCTTTCTCGGGCCCCGGTGCTGCATCCCAATCTGTTCCTTCACCAAAACAGCCATCCGCTGTCCAAAGCAAGAGACACAGGACGATAAATGAGGTTGATGCTGACAAAGACCCTCCCCTCAAGCCAGTGCGACGCGGAGAAGACACTAGGATCAGAGTCAGCTTGCATCCAAAGGAAACTGGCACGGTGAGTGGAAACTTCAGTGCCCGGGAACAGTCTCAGCGGGATGATTCTTCACTGCTTGCTCACCCAGGGGACTTGGTCATCTGCAAGAAGAAGAGGAAGGACCGAGAGAAAGTAGTGGTAAAGTCAAGGGCTGCATCATCTGTTCCGGTTTCACCTGCTGCGGTGGCTCGTGGTATTAGGAGTCCTGGTCCATCATCTCTGAAGGATGCAAAATCAACTCAACAGGCCCTCCATCAGCAAGGGTGGATTAATAACTCGGGCCAGCCATCTAATAGCAGCGGTGGTGATGTTGGTTGGGCCAACCCAGTGAAGAGGTTGAGAACAGATTCTGGCAGAAGGCGGCCGAGCCATTTGTGATTTTTTTGTGCTATTTTATGGTGTGATGGAAAATTCACAGCCATTGTTCTTCAACCCATGCATGGAAGGTGACCACCGCACATGGATAGCATAGTGTAGGCCTTTGATCCTTGAATTATATTTTCTCGTACGCAGATTGACATGCGCAATGCGGTAAAGAAGGGGCAGAATAGAGCGTTTAAGATTTATCTCCCTTTTGTATGTACACCTGATAAGAAATCCACTTCCCTGACCCATTGACTGCGTTGGATGGACAGCCAGGTCTGTAAGAAATCTGTACATGAGTTAAGAGATCACATTTCATAGAACAACTCTTCCTTAGTCTTTTTATGTGCCAGTGCTAATGCAATGCCTTGCATACTTGAGATACTTAAGAACATGAACTTAAGAACATGAGGCTATTTGCCGAGTTGTCATGCCTGAATTCACATCATTTCGAGCTGAATTTCTTCTTTGTAGAGGTCGGACAACAGGAATAGTGACGACCTTTGACACTTTTAAAGGAGCAAAACGAAACCCTGCCATGACATTTGTTGCCGTTGAATGGAGAATTAGATTTTGTTATCAAAGTGTTTCTATTAAATTTATGTCTTGAGTTTGTGCCGGATATATGGAATCCGATCCGTATGAAGATTAGATCGGTTTTGTTAAATCGATAAAAGAATATCCGGAGCTGCCCTTTTGTTTTCCTTTTTATATTTTGTCGTGGATTGCAATTGCGTTTGAAGTGCATTGATTGCTTTTGAAGTGCATATATATCGACTTGTTGGGGATTTGTTTATGTTTGAAAAATAAAATAAAAAAAGAGGAAGAATAATATTCAGATTTGACCGGTTTATCAAGATTTGGATTTCTTCACCAAGTCGTACGGTGGACGTCTCCTCTGAGCCGCACAAGCAGTGGCCGCACGATGAAAAAGAGATGCCTCACGGCAAAGTAAAAGGGATGTGAAGATGCTCTTACTTCCGGACGTACGAAAAAGCTCTTGCTTAAGGCTTGAACACCCGTAAATTTGTGCTATGAATTTTACATCAAATTGAGTTATTTATTTATCAACACTTCAAGTTTGTACGTAATTTAAGTATAAAAAACACTCAAGTATGTGAGTAATTATCTTATACTTGAGTAATTATCTTATTATAATGGATTATTTGCTACTTACCTTTTTCGTATATGTAGACATCAACATTTGGACAATACTACTACCCACTTAGGTGGCGTTGCTGGTTCGCGTTCTCTTCCTCTCGTAAAAGGTCGAGAGTTCGAATCCCAGTTTCGTCATAGGGTGACTTACCTAGTTACATGTGTGTGGTGGTTAGCATGTGCGACCCCCAGGGTTTACTCCCCCGACTGTCGGCGGGGTGCGGGGTTCCCTGAGTAATAAAAAAAAAAAAACATTTGGACAATACTGCATAAATTGTTAGTGTTATTTATTATTTATCATTTATTTCTTTGATTCTCTCACATTAATTTAATTGTAAAATCCTTTCAATTGGTATCAAATTGGATTTTTTGGATTGTGATTTCCGGCCTTTGCTTGACTAATTATTATCTGGAAATTATGTTATTACAATTATCTCTAGAGTGAAAATAGAAATTGAGAAGTTTAACAAGAGAGACAAATTTGGATTGCGGAGAGTTAAAATGCACAGAGTATTAGCAACCAAAGATTTGACCAAGATGAGTTAACAATTTTGATGAAAGGGGCTACTGAGGTAGAGTGAAAGGAGAGAGTAAAGTGTATAATCTTGTTAAATTTGTCAAATGAGATGTTAACAGAGGTGATCAAGGAGAAGGATGCCGCAACATTGTGGGCAAAATTCAAGCACTTTATAACGAAGAGTTTGAACAATCGCTTGTACATATTATTACATTTGTCTCTCAACTTTAGACTGTCCATCCTAATGCAGCCCTCCTTGTGACACTCAAAGCACTTCACACGTTCCTTTGACTTTCTATGGTATGATTTTGATCTACTCTTACCTCAATTACTATTGGACCCCCATCGTTGGACTCTACCTCAAATCTCTAGTCCCTACTCTACATCTTGTGCTATACTGTCATCTGGCAACTTCCCCTATCACTCCCTAGCGAACAAAGAGGACTTTGACTTTACCTCTTCACAGTGTCATAGTGTGAGTAGTGAGACAAAGCTTCAAGTGAAGGCTCTAGAGACCTCGGAGATAAGAGAGGCAAACATTGTAAATGAGGCCGCAATTCCTGAAATTGGGGATACTAAACAACTAGCACGGCCGTAGCACACCATAACCATGTATAGATAGAGAAGGCAAATTAAACCACTGATATGTTATGATTATGTAGATATCACTTAGGTATAAAGTGTAGGTGACAAGGTAGAGACATATGAGCCTTCATCTTATTCTGAGGCGATGGTTATTACCAAGGAGTTGTAGTGGTCAAGGGCCATGAGCGAAGAGGAATCACTCTATCGAAAGTAGACATGAGACTCAGTCAAAGTACCCAAGAGCTAAAAAATTGTTGGAAGCAAGTAGGTCTATAGATGGAAGGAAGGCATTCCTAATGTCGAGGCACTTATTGCAAAGGGATATACATAACGAAAAGGGTATTGACTACAATGAGGTGTTTTATCCTACGATACAACATACTTCTATTAATGTACTTCAGTTAGGATCTCAAGTTAGAGCAATTAGATTTAAAAACGACGTTCTTTCATGATAAGTTGGAAAAGTGAGTTTACAAGAGGTAGCCAGGTCTCCTAAGCAATGATATAAGCATTTTGATTATTTTATGGCTAGTCAAGACTATTAGAAAAGTCAGATGAATGGCTATGTTTACTTTAGGAGATTGGAGAACGGATTTTTGGGTTTTTTGTTGTTATATGTTGATTATATATTGATTGTAGTTAAAAATGTTTGATATTGATGTGCTAAAGAGGGAATTGGGTGCTGATTTTGGGTTGAAAGATTTAGGCGTGACAAAGAAGATAGTGGGTATGGAGATTTTGCATGATAAGACTATAGGAGTTTTACTATTATCATTGCATGTTTTAATATGCAGTTAGTGAAATTTATGAGTATTCCTTTAGTGAAACACTTTAAACTTTTAGATAGGTTATTACCATAGAATGAAGAGGAGCATATGTCATATGTTCCTTATTTTAATGCAATAGATAGTATTATGTATGTTATGGTATACACTAGGCTTGATATTTCACAAGCAATTAGTGTAGTTAGCCGTTATAGGAAGCGTCCTTGCAAAATTTATTGGGAAGATATGAAATGGATCCTTAGATATTTAAATGGTACAATAGACACTAGTATAATGTACAAAGGGACGACAATCGTAGTGAGACTAGAAGGAATGCAGATTTGGATCACACTAGTGACTTGGATGAGTACTAAGTAGGGTTACATATTTACCCTAGGAGGTGGTGAAGTAAGTTAAAAAGCGTTCTTACATGATTATGTTACCTTGTCTTCAACTGAGGTAAACTACATAGCACTAATCTTTATAGGGAAAGAGGTGATATGTACGAGGTTTTATCTTTGACTTCGGGTTAGAACATTAAAATGTTTAATTACACTGTGATAATTAAGTTGTGATTTATTTGGCATATATTCTGATTTATCGTGAGTGAACGTAGCATATCGATATTAGGTACCATTTCATCCAAGTTGTCTTAGCAAAGGGTAAGGTTATTGTGAAGAAGATAGCGACAATGGAGAGAACCTAGCACATGACTACTAAGCTTGTCCCTTTGGCAAAGCTCAAGTTATATTTAAGCACAATTGGTGTCTAGAGAGATTGAGCCCCCATCAGGTCGTTAACAAAGCAACATGGATGATGGGTACTATGACTTGACATAAAACATCGAGTTAAAGTGAATAATTATTAAGTCTATGCTTTGAATTGGAGCTATTTATGAAATTCAATCCGATTAAATATACAGATCGATATTCCAAAGATTTCTAATTGAATTAGAGTAGCTTTTGAAGTGCATATAGATATTTATATGTTGGGGATATATTTCTGTTTAAAAAAAAATTGAATTATTAATATTCAGATTTGAGCGGGTTTTCAAGATTTGGATTTCTTCACCAAGTCGTTCTTTGAGCCGCACAAGTGTAGAAGACGTTCTTGCTTTCGGCCGTACGAAAAGCTGCTGCTCTATGCTTGAACACCTGTGAATTGGTGCTGTGAATGTTACATCAAAATGGAATTTTGTTTATTTGTAAAAATTTTAGACTTGGGTATAATTTAAATGTGAAAAACACCTAGAGGGTAAAAATGATTATAGTACTCATTCTCTGATTATATTAAATTATTTACTATTGACTTTTCCAGTGAATGTAATTACAATTGTCCCCGGTTATTATTCAAGTTCTCTCACACTGATTTAATTGCAAAATCTTTTCCATGCTAATTTTACTACAGTTTCCACAAAATTTAGCTTTAGACTTTCATAATATTACATTTGTTGTTACAATGTAATTTTTGCTGAATTAAAAAATTACTTAAAAACATTTTTCTTAAAGCATAATATTAATATAGAGAAAACGGACCAGTTAAAACTAATATGGATCAGTTCATCAAAATTTATTACCATACTTTGTCCATAGCTATTCAAATTGAGCATTCATAATTATTTGAAGCATGGTCAGGGCCCAAGGCTGAACAGAACATTATCTTGGCAAATTGCCATGCTGAAAAAGCTCAACAACAATGTCACTCTGATATATAACAGCTTCGATTTGCTCTTGGCTTGGTTCTTCACAACGAATTAAGAAACCACATAATAAACATGAAACGATAGCCACACGCTAGACCCATAAAAAAATTGCTGATACGAAGCAAATTCCGATTAGTGCATGTATATTGCTGATTCTATACAACTATAAGGAAATCTGCAGCTGAGACAAGACATTTGCAAATGAGGATTCACTTGTCTCCATCATATCAGTCTCCATCACTTTGCTTAACAAAGCTTTCTTTCATTATCTAGCTAAGGCCAGAAAGAAAGCAAACAAGTATATTGGAAAAAAAGAGAAGAAAAAGGAAGACCTGTATCCGGTGTTGTTAGTCATGAGAAATCAACAGGATGTATACCTTCAAGAGCTGTACGCCGGAAAAACAAAATGACTTGGACTGCAAACATGACTTCTTGTGCTATACGGCTAATACCATATATCGATGCTTCACTTCTTCTTCTTTTTTCTCTCTACCAGAGCTAAGCATGACTGTCCTGTAATAGAACACTATGGCTATGACCCAGAAAAAAGAAAATTGTTCTCCAGAAAATTTTTGTTGAGGCACTGAACTGGAGAGGAACAACCAGATTGACAGCTCTCAGCAAAGTGTATGCTTCAGAAGGAACTCAGCATCATCTAAACCTAGAGTGAGGCTTTGATGGTGAGTAAAATATGGAGCCAGATGATCTGATCTCTTGATGGCCAACACCACGAACAACAGAACCAGGTTCCCATTCATCGTCATCGCTATTGATATTAAGGGGAGTGAAACTGTTCTGATTTCTCCTTCGTAGCATGAGAAAGACATTAAAATAGTAGCTCACCAGTTCAACCCTGCTTTTGGTTGGAAAATCCTTGAACATTTGATCCCAGAAACACTTACCTTGAGAAGGGGGATTCGACCTCACTATAGCAGCAAATTTCTCCTGCTCTTCACTTGTCCAGGCATGTTTAACTTCTTCGCCCATGTTGTCAAAATTGAAAATGTAGAAAGCTGGGCCAAGTTCCAGGTTCAATCTTTTGCTTTTCTCGGCAATGTGAAATCTAACACATTCTGCAGAGCCTCGAATTTGACATCCACATGAATCTTGTCTTCCTTTTCCTATAGGTTCCCTTTCAATTAGAGATCTTCTCTGGGTATTTCTTAAAGGCCAAATTGGGGTTCCCAGCCATTTAGAGTCACTTTCAAAAGTTTCCCCAGACCACTCTGGCACTTCAGCTTGAAATTCAGAACCCAGAGGTACTTCCTCTTCTTCCTGATTGTCAAATAGAGAACCTGCAGATGAGGAACTGGAGTCTCCATTCTTGATATTGTTATCAATGTGATCTTGGGTATCCAAGTTACCATGACATACTGACAAGAAAGTGTCTGAACTGTTTTTCACCTTCTTGCTCGAACCTTTGAGGAGAAAACTCTCCCCACATTGTCTCTCTCTCAATTTATAACCGGATCCATCACGATCTTCATACATGCTTGGGTGCATCCTCTGATTTTTCTACAAAGCAAAACACCAATTATACGTACATGACGTATGAGATTGAGATAAAAATTCCTAACTTAATTAAAATATTTTCTCACTCAGAATTGTCGACTTTTAATCTAGTCAAATCTGAATGTATATGAACTTACAACTTGAACCTCTAATATTCCAGTTGCATGTAAATCGATGGATTCACCACCGTAACTGAAAAAATCAACGCATTACACCACTTCCTGATTCTATCATCACAAGACTGGGTTTAAGATTACCATATTTTAAAGATGACATACTCAAATGTTATCTATAATTACACTACCACTTGAAAAAGACAACACACTCAAATTTTTTTTTAAAGTAAACAGCTTTAAACTAACTGAAAATGGCAAGTACCATTCATGTATTATGCTCTACTTAATTTACATATCTATGCCATGGAACATAGCTCTAGACATTAAAGTAAATATTAGGATCGAACATGAACAATTCACAACAAGACAATATTAGTGCATAAATGACAAAGTCTTTATACGTGGCGTATACATGCTGAGAAAAAGCTCATGGAGATGATTTAGAGACTCTTCTCTCCTCTCACTAGTAGCTAACCCCTGACAAAAGGAATATAGGAAATATTTAGGGACACGATATAGGGGAACTGATTCTGCATGTCACCAATGATCAACAATCTCTTATTCATATTAAGCTTGCATCTGACCCATCCACAAAGTTAGAGGAAGTACTATATGCCCAAGTGTTGGAGTTGAACCACCTAAGGTGAACTTCTTTGCCATTAGAACAGTAAGCAATAGACACTTGATGATGTGAGCCAAAAAATTAAGAAAAGCCCTCAACCAAATCACAACAAGTGCATCAAAGCAAGAGCAAATTCCTGTTAATAAATGCAACAAGAAATAAAGTGTAAGGAGAAGAAAAGGGGATAATAATAGTAGAAAACATAATTTCTACCGTAGAAAAAGCAAAGCCTAGAAAAGGTTTTCAACCACAATTATTTTACAAAAAACTCCATAAAAGCCCACATAGATTGTTAAAATGAAATTTTGTGATTCCTTACTAAACAATGAACAGAATTTTAATTTGGTAAGCAATAGACTCTTGATGATGTGAGCCAAAAAAGAGAGTTAAAAAAGCCCTCAACCAAATGACAACTAGTGCATCAAAGCAAGGGCAAATCCCCGTTCATGAACGCAACCAGAAATCAAGGGTAAGGAGAAGAAAAGGGGATAATAAGAATAGGAAACACAATTTCTACCATAGAAAAAGCAAAGCCTAGAAGAGGTTTTCAGCCACAATTATTTTACAAAAAGCTCCATAAAGGCCCACACCAACTGTTAAAATGAAATTTTGTGATTCGTTACTAAACAATGAACAGAATTTCAATTTGGTAAGCAATAGACTCTTGATGATATGAGCCAAAAAAATAAGAAAAGCCCTCAACCAAATCACAACAAGTGCAGTAAAGCAAGAGCAAATTCCCACTCATGGATGCAACACGAAATTAAGTGTGAAAAGAAGCAAATGGGATAATAAGAATAGGGAACACAATTTCTACCGTAGAAAAAGCAAAGCCTAGAAGAGGTTTTCAACCACTATCATTTTACAAAAAACTCCATAAAAGCCCACATAAATTGTTAAAGTGAAATTTTGTGATTCCTTACTAAACAATGAACACAATTTTAAATTGGTGGGCAAGCTAATTATAGGGTCATCCTTAGTCTATCACTATCCTGAATCGAATTACAATAACTTAAATTCACATTCTTTCACAATATACTAAATTTAAAAAGATGATCTTTTTTTTTTTGCTTACAGAAAGCTTCTATTTTACCATTTATCTTCTTGCGCGACATTTAAGCCATTTTGCTAATTAAGATCCAAACAAGTGTACCCTAAAATGGAGTTCTTTTATCTTAATTAGTCAGAATAGGATCGATTTTAATGGTTGGAAAAAATATTTTCACATGGTATGAGTAAAAAATGAGGTCAAAAGATAAAACTGGCCCTGATAAGCGACTCTGGGAAATTAGTCGAGGTATTTACCAAGCCTTTCTTTTTTTTTGGCCTGAATATAACTATTTACCAAGCCGGAGAAATGGAAAAGAGAGATCTCAAAACGCCGAATCCAACAAAAAGTATATCAAAGAACTGAGTCAAGAACAGAAACAACATAAGATTTCAAACAAAATATAAGTTGTAGAATCAACAACTATTGTTTTTTATATGAAAGTTGGATATAACAATTTCTTCCACAAGAAATTGCATGCGTAATGTGATATTAAAATAGCACCTTAATAAATTGAACACCAAAAGTACTAAAAAAAAAAAAAAGATGCATCCTATGCCACTATATTCAGTACAACTATATAGAAGTCATCTACAATTTCTAGTTCTAACCGTGTAATGAGCCTGTGCAAACATAACCATTAATAGCAGCCAACCCGATTTGGAAACGAAAGAGCAAAGACTGATGCTTTTAGTTTAGTAAATAGCATTAAGATTTGGCAACCACATACCTGCCACACTAGTCTTTTGGCACTCAGAGTTTTGTGTCTTTCCAATAAGAGAGCCTCCCGAGACAACAAAACCTGTTTCCACAATTTGTCACTTCCATAGATGTTCCATTTGGACAGGTCTGGCAAAGAACCAATTTCTGGATCACATGGGTCTCTTGCAATCCCATTGAGCCAGTTGAGCATTGCCCATAATGGACTCTGGTCCACAACACAAGCAGATTCCTCTCCAGACACTTCAGGATCCAGAATTACAAAATCACCCTGACTGCTATATATGTTGCCTCCATCTGATTCAGCAACTACACAAATTGACTCATCATCCCGTTGCCCTACTGGACTCTTCTTTTTCCAATTCGACCCCACTGAATCTTCTTCATAAAAACCATCACGAGCTCGTTTGAAGGAAGCTCTGGTTTTCTTATTCACTGCATCTCCCTCCACTACTTCGCTCTCTGTATCACCTTCATTACGTGTTCCGCCGCCTGCAGAACATGCTGCGCTTTCCTTTGAGTCTGAAATCATCAAGTCTTCATCCTCAACACTGATCTTGCTTCCATTGGATTCTAGCTCCATGCTCTTGGTCTCATCCACATCCCCCATGCCATCATCATCCCCCGAGTTGATCTTGAACATCGATACAGAGGGCATGCATTCCTCATCATTATTCTTTTGATTCAAAGTCTCCATGTCCATGAAATATCCTCTAAGATCCTTGCTCGCTACCATGAATAACCCACCCGAAAATAGACCGCCGCAGGCACAACTCCTCTAAACTGCACTCGATGTTGACCCTCCAAAGTCGTCCCTTTCCACCTCCTTAGCAGATCCAAATACTTTCTTTTTTCCCTACAAGAACTCCAAAGACGAGACGACAAGTTCTGAACAGAGCACTACAAATTTAGCCATCAAATCACTTGACCCAGTCTCCGGAAAGGCATTAAAACGATCCTTCTCACGCCGCAACGAAGAGGTCAGGCCACCAACGATAGCTCCGAACCAACACAATGCACCTGTCCAAGCATTCGAGGCAGAGACGTGTCAAGATTATTAGACCAGTAGCAGATCTCCTGAAAAACAAAAACCACGAAAACGGGTCGCGGAAACTCGCCTTCGGAGGGTTCGTTCCCGGGACAGCCCAAAACCGGATCTAAACGGTCGCGAAACTCGTCCACCCGGAGCTCGTTTATACCAGCGCAATCCCGAACCCCATCAGCTCTCATCAACCACCCTGCCATTGAATTCCGAATTCACTCAAAAAAAACCCTAAAAGGAAGCACACAAAACGTTCGACACAGTCGCATTCTCTTCGCCACTCCAAACACCCACACACCCACACACACAAAAAAAAAAAAAAAAAAACCAAAAACCTAAAATGAAAGACAGAACAGAAAAAAACGAAAGAGACCCGGAACGCGAAAGCGGAAATTAGAAACAACGGCGGCGCGGACGTGGGTTGTAGTAGAATTCGAAGATCCAGGGGAAAGGTACCGACTCATGCGCGCTCGTGCTGGCGGTGCGTTTGTTGGCGGGAGAAGTGAGCTCGGTTGAAGTTTCGGGCCGCGCTCATTTCTCGCACCCTCTTTTTTCCCCGTGGATTTGCAGATATTTAAGAATGGAGGGACAAGGGAAGTGAAATAACAGGGACAGAGGACAGAGGGGGACAATGTTTGACGAAAACTAAAAAAGAAAAGGGAAGAGGTCTTTCCTACAGCAGATGCAGACACCCAATCATTAAGAGCTTTTGCATAATTTACAATGAATGGAATGCTGTACAGAGTGTATAGGAGGAGAAGCCCAAATATGTACATGAACTAGAGAGAGAATCTAGAGAGAGAGATTGTATTGTACCAGTAGTTGGGGGAGTGGAAGGAGGTTTTGCCCAGTGATGTTTTTTTGGGTCTTGGGGGATACAATTCTCACCTTCTTGTTGACCTCATCTGGCCTACAATTGCCACTACCCACACCACCTTCCCCCTCTCTCCTTCTCTCTCTTGTGACCCTTTTTCCTTTGAAGAGGTGGCTTGTGAGAGGAGTATTTTGCACAGGGTGTGAGTGTGTGTTTGTGTAGGTATGTGAGGCTTTTTAAGGGGACATCTCTCACAGCCCACCCCCTCTCACATCATCATTTTTATAGGGGAAATTATTGGCTAACCTTGGTTAAATAATGACTAGTCATTGTGGTTGAGTCAAGGGTGGGATTAGGTTTTTGAGTTTTCTTTTTTTGAATTTATCGCCCCTCTTTCCTTTTCCTTTTCTTTCCCTTCCCTTTTTTCTTTTTCTCGGGATATCTCGTGAAATATGGTCTCATTCTAACCATAGCACGCGGTTTTTAGACGTTGGTTTTGACGATATATCTCATAAAATTGATGAATAGATTTCCGAAAATACAAGCAATATAGCCTTCAATAAATGGGAAATTTTAAGATTTTTTTAAAAATGGGTGCTTAATGAACTTTCCTAATTTCAGAACCGAAGGCCGTTGTATTTATTGCTAATACTGTGGACTATATCACCTTTTCGTGTCCATCCCTCTAAAATTATTGTTTTTATAATTTATCAGTGAAAACAATTTTTGCTAATATGATATTTCAGTGATCATCACCTATTATTTTCTGAATTTATATATATATGCGCGCGCGAAAATTATTACTTACATAGCAACTGCTATAATTTAATGGACATATGTGTAGTGTAAAAGTGGTGAATATTTAGGAGGAAAAATTATATCTGACACGTATGTCAGTCTACTTAAGAGAGAGAGATGGGGGAGCTCTGGAGCATGAGAAGTGCGAGGGGCAAAGGAGGAGGATGATGGAGATAAGGGGCTGACACGTGGAAATAAAAATCATTATTCTGTAATAATTTGTAATATCAGCCTTTAAACAAAATACATACATGCCATATATAGATATTGAATTTCTGTAATGAATGATAAATGGAAGTAAAACAATTTTCCTCCATAATAGCCTTCACCTACTTTTCACTTTGGAAGATTCGTCTGTCCAAAAAAAAAAAAAAAAAAAATACCGCTTATTTGAAACTCCAAAAAAGAAGCTTTATGTATAATAAAATTAGAGACATTTTTTTTACAAAATTTACAATTATTACTAAAAAAAAAAATATCTCTCTCAACTACCCCTCGCGCACTTTAAGAAGGTAGCTTGGCCCATTAGGCCGAGTAGAAAAAGGCTTTGGGCCCATTAGGGAAAAATCATAGGTGCTCCAAGAGGATCTGCCTCCTTTAATCTTATGCATTTCATTACTTGCTATCCAAAACATGCTATGAGTAGAAGAAATTGGTGTTTGCATATGTAGAAGGGGGCGATGTTCTTGCCATAAGTTTTCTAATGTGTATCTGAATAAGCCGGTTCTACAAAACACACACATTTTATAAGCTGAAAATTTACCGTCACCTATTGAAATATTATCTTTCTTCCCAATTTGGATCACGAATTCTGTCAACTCTTCATATACGGTATGTTAAGAAATTGGATAATCAGAAGGGATGCTAGGTGGGATACGAAGATTGCTGCATTGGGTAGGTTCGTTCGAAGGAAATATTCTACGCGACGGTCAAAGTCCACAAAATATTTAATGATAAGTCATCTGCCTATCTTAAGTACTAAAGTCTATATGTCGAATCCATTCGAGAAGCTTGGGAGAACTGTCCTCCCCAAATTTGATCTTTCTAAAACTTCTTGACAAAATAAACAAGAACCCAAGATTCTCTCACCAATCCCAACTCAAATTTGCAAGCGCTCCAACTTGCAAGAACCTTTGAACCTAAGTTAGCACGGACTCTCCCAAGTGCATATCAATTGCAACTTTGGGATTTCAATTAAATAATTTAAACATGTAATTCAATTCATTTTGGAGTTGTCAATAATCTATTATTAGCCAATTAGAAACCCAAGTTAAAAAATGGAGGATATTTTACTTTTGTGAACCAGAAATTTCATGAATATGAGAACTTGATTATGCTATATAAATCTAATACCCTTTTGGTATCTTTTTTATTTATTTCAAAAATATTTTGCTAGCACTCTTGATCAATTATAATCCTAAACCACTATCAGACGAAGGGTAATCATGTAGGTACACAAACAAGAATTTAACACTCAATAAATTGAAACGATAAATAAATTCCTTAGCAAGATAGAAAAACCTTGACGCTGAACAAATCAAAAACAAATTCTTTGTTATTGTCCAACACATCAAATGTTATGCAAAATGTTAACTAAAAACCAAACAATATAAGCATGACCTACAAATAATTTCTAAATCCAATGATGATTAATTCTTTTTGGGTTTTTTCTTTTACTCAAATAAATGTGACTTAATTTAAATACTATGACTGTGTGAGTTCTAATCTAACATGCATTAATGGACTGTGTAGGCTTCTAAATGACATGCAAACTATATTAATAGCTTAATATAACTATATGCAATTCGAATGACGTCAATTAACATTAACCATAAATTAACCCTATTATTTAAACTAGGCGAGATATTTTTGTATTTTCCATTTTTATAAAAACAAAAGAAAAAACTTGAGGACACTAACATGACCTAATGACTTTTATTAAACGATGACCAAACATCCAATGCTAATTATTTTTGGTATTTTCTTTTTATGATTTGAAGTAATAAGCTGCCTAAAATGACTTTAAAAATTAGGTGATAATATATTGAATCCTAATTATGCAATACATGGAGTTCATGCTTTTCCTAAATTACTATATGATTCCAAATACATCTAAGATGTGAACTTTTAAATTAGAAAACATGCATAAAAGCAATCTAAATTAAATGCAATGCAATTTTTTTTTACATATATTTTATATGATGCATATGCCTCAACTAATGACATATAAATCTAACACCCTACATGTAAGTCTCAAAGATCATACCTCCAATTATCAAAATATATATGAAATGACTCAAATAAGGTAAGAGTCTATTCAATAACACTTAACAAATCAAATCAAATTGGGTTGGTTTTGGTAAGGCCCATCATGTAGCTCAATTGGGGGAAAAGTGTTAGAAAAATGTCAGAAAAGTGTCAAAAAACCCTAAACCTATTGTATTTGTGCCAAATTAGTCCTAAACTTTTTAATGGTGCCAATTTAGTCATAAACCTTTTGACTTGGTATTAATTTAGTCATAAACTTTTAATGGTGCTGATTTAGTCCTAAACATTTTGAATTAATGTCAATTTAGTCCTAAATTTTTAATGGTGCTGATTTAGTCTTAAACTTTTTGAACTAATATCAATTTAGTCCTAAACTTTTTGACTTGATGCCAATTTGGTACTTAGTCAAAATTACCTGGAAGAAATGAATTGGTACAAAGTCAAAAGGTTTAGAATTTAATTGACATTAGTTCAAAAGGTTTAGTATTAAATCGGCACCATGAAAAAGTTTAGGACTTAATTGGCACCAAGTCAAAATGTTTAAGACTAAATTAGCACCATTAAAATGTTTGGGAACTAAATTGACATCAATGTAATAGGTTTAAGACTTTTCTGACACTATTCCCACTCAATTGGTGCAAGAAAGTTTGCAAGTGTGGCATCAAGAAGTTGCCAATTACTCTATATTAAGTGGAGACTTACAATCATCAAGGGGACGTTGTAGCAAGGCACCAAACGATGAGGCGATGCTAGTAGCGCACGGAGGTGAGGCGCGACTGTGGGCAAGAAAGAGAGCTTTCCTCATTTTCAATGTGAACTTTCCTTTAGTGTGTATCCATTTTCATTGTATGCCAACCTCTTCAATTTCAAAAGAATGAGAATTTATATAGACTTTATGATTAGGGTTACCGTAGGGTAAAAATGAATTTTGACTTTGCTAATTTGGACAAAAGGGATATATTGACTCTCTCATCTTAGGAAATTAAAATATTATTTTTTAAGTTGTGTTTGGTTGTCCAGATTTGGATTATGATAAGAAATATCCAATCGATTGTTTAGTACAATTTAAGATAGAATTAAAAATCTTTGAAATTCTACAACCTAATATAGGGTTGAAAATATTACAAAATTCTTTTTTTTTGAAAATCTAATCTCTTACGGGCTCCTATGGCGACTCAAAGCCTCTTGACCACTGTCCTCCCTAGAAATTTACCATTAGCGTTTGACCACTTTCAACAAACACGACCTCTTTTATTAAGCAAAATTTTGAATTGAATGTGAGGAGGACCTCTATTTGGCGTTTCATCAAACAATTGATGAACGACTAGTTCAGACCTGACCAAGAGAAAGATCACGGAACAATGGAGTTGAATAATGAGCAATCAAAGGTGAAGTAGAGAGAGGAATTGAAAGATGATTTGATGATGGTAGGCAAGTTGGAAAATTGACTGAGGAAGAGTGGGAGCCACAAATGAGGTGGTGAACCCTAGCTTTCTAAGTGAGAAGTGAGTAAGGACATCAATGAGGATACTCGAGGACGTCGAAGTGAAGGACCATCATAGTGGACAGCTGCCAAAGTGGTGGTGGGGTGTTGCCGGTGAAAAATGCAATGTTGAATTTGGCTTGAGGTGGGGTTTTCCTAGTGCATGGAAATTGTTAATTTAATTTTAAAAAAATTATATCCATTGCAAGTTTATCCCACCCTTGCATTGAATTTCTTATCTAGCATTTTATTTGGATGTATTTGGGTTTATTCGATCTAGAGAACATCATCAAACATCGAATACAATAATAGATTTAGATTCAGACCATCAAATGTAGCCTAAGATTAGTATTAGTAGACAGGATAAAAGTCAAGATGTGATAAAATTCATCATGTCCTTTGTTTGATTTTTACCTAAGATACGATAAAATCGGATATAAGAGGATATAGCTTAGATAAAAATATCCCATGGGAAAGGTGGATAGGATTTCTTATTCATATGTTATACAAGTTATTTTCTAGAATAACAAACTTCTTCAATTAATAAATTAGAATTAAAATATTTAAATTAAAATATAAAAAAGAAAATTTTAAAAATATTGATAATTTTCATTTTTGTTACATATTTTAGATACATGTATATCTTATTATTTAATTAAATTTCTTAAGGAAAGAGAAATAAGAAGTGATTAAAAAATAGATGGAATATTTTTTTAACAAAAAGTAATATAAATGAAGTAAAAGAATTAAGATTTTAAAGGTGCACATGATAATCATTCGGCCAAAGCTATTCTTCTCTTTCGAGAACGGATTTGGAATAAAAATCCATTTGGTAATACAATTTTACTTTTCTATTTATGGAATAATTTTTTAATTTAGAAATAAGTTTCAAACAAAATTGAGAAGTAAAAATTTTATAATTTTCCATTTCTAAAATATAAATGAAAAATAAAAACTCTTCTCTTCGCTCGCTATCCCTACTAGCCAACTGGCCACCTACTGCCGCCGCCCATCGTCCATTGCCACTGATCGCTGGCCGCCACCCTAAAGGGAGAAATTTTGCATCATCATAAAACGAATCTCTATTTCATAAACTAAAATTTCGTGCTGTTATCATACACATATTTTTGCTTAGAAACTTATCTAGGGAATATAAATAAAAAATCTATTTATGGAACAAAAATTGATTTTTAAAATAGAATGGTTATCATTCATGTTCCAAGTGAACAAATTCAAATCTGAAAAGAACTTTCTATTTCTCAAAAAATGAGGGGCAATGAAACTTAGAGGTGTCAATATGGGTTATAAACCCATATTATGACTCACTTTTTGTTAAATAGGTCAAATATGGGTCAAGTGTAAGTTAAATATGGGTCAAATATGGGTCAAGTGAAAGTTAAATATGAGTCAAATATGAATTGAGGGTAAACCCATTATCTCTCTCCTTCCATCCTCTCCTCTATGCGTTCTCAACCTTCGTTGCCGATCTCGCCATCACGCCACCATCACCATCATCGATCCCGAGCTTGCCATCGCCGACTGGAGCTTCGCTTAGATTTGGGCAGGCAAACCGCAACAGAGCTTCGACTGGTGAGCCCTAAGCTCGCTAATTAGAGCTCGACCTAGATCTAGACAGGCGAGCCCCGAGATCATCGGCTTTGGCTGAGCTGCGGCTCGCCCGAATCTAGGTAGGCGAGCCCCGAACTCGCTAGCCGCAACAAAGTTCGTGGCTCGCCCTAGTCTAGGTAGGCGAGCCCCGAACTCGCTAGCCGCAACAAAGTTCGGGGCTCGCCCGAGTCTAGGTAGGCGAGCCCCGAACTCGCTAGCCGCAACAAAATTCGCGGCTCGCCCGAGTCTAGGTAGACGAGTCCCGAACTCGCTGGCCACATCAAAGTTCGTGGCTTGCCAGATCCAGGCGAACTCGAGCTTGACCACTGCTAGTGACCTCGGCGGAGCCTAGATCGGCCGAACCTCAAGTTCGTCGGCCTTGGTTGAGTTCGGGCTCGTTGGCTTGCATCTTGGCAAGTCACCGTCGAGCGACACCAGTAGAGGAAAAGGGGGAAGAAGAAGGAAGAAGAAAGAAAAGAGAAAAGAAAAGAAAGGGAAAAGAAAGAAAGAATAAAATAAAATAATAAAAAATTCAATTTTTTAAAATAATTAAAAAAATCGTTTTTTTAAAATTATTTTTCAAAAACTATTTCAATTTAGAGGTATCCGCATTTTTATATGTGAAAAGTTTAAAGTGGACTAAATAAGTAAAAGTAGATTTTTTTAAAATTAAGTTAAAATATTAATATGTATTAGTAATATGGGTCGGGTATGGGTTGGGTTGGGTATGGGTCATCAAAATTATATTGCATGAAAATGGATCAAAACGGGTTAAATGGGTCGGACCATTTTCGACCCAACCCACCCATTTGACACCCCTAATGAAACTTCTTAAAAAAACCTACCCTACGCTACCCTCTCCGTCTCCTTCTCCTTCAAATCTCTAGTTCATATTGAGTTTTACGACTCCTTCGTATTTCTTTCGTTAGAAATCCACGAAAACTGAGAGTCAAAACTCCTCTTTCATGACTCTGGTTCATGGAAAAAGTCCACAAAAACAATAAGAGAGTCAAAGTTCCTCTTCTATAGCTTTATGGTTCATGGTAAAGTTTGGTAGAGTTGGCGAGAGAGTTAAAACACTATGCTTTTCAGAATCGCAAAAGTGAATTATTATGTTTTCTCTGTTTTACTAGATTTAACATTCGCTAACAAATCTATCTCGTTAATATTGTTGTAGCCCGTTACATTTCTTGTCACGGTCAAACTTGTGGCTTCATAATACTTCAATAAGCTCCTTTGCTATTTAAAATTTTAATTGCACAATAGTCATAAATTAATTGATGGAGATTAGTTTTGTTTATGCATTTGTAGTTTATTTAGTAGTGAATCATAAAGGATTCTTATACATCTTCAAGCTTTTTTCACACCGATATGTCGTTCATAACAAACAAATGACAAGATAGAATATGAAAATATCTGATTTTACCATAACAATTAACCAAATAGCAAATGGGATATAGGAAATCAATGGATTTCATATCATATCATATTCAGTCATCTCCTAACTAAAAATTCAAACGACCAAATACAGCCTAATTATTTCCGCATAATTAAAATTCCCAAAGATAAAAACTTTGTTTCCTCCAATTTTGATGAGATATTGCAATATTTCCTATTTTGGTGCTCCCATGTGCCATGCATTTGACTTCCGCCCAACATATATATATTCAATGGGCTTGGTCAAATTTTATACTCTCGATGGCTTAGTCCAGATAATTTAATTAAACTCAAAACCTCAATACTTAAACTCATTAGCTCCTAATTATCATACAATAAATGACTAAGTGAGGTTGTCTAAATTTAAGTGTCAATGATAGTAATTACGTAAATTATAATTAGGAAATTTCCAATTCAAACATCTCTCAAGACATATATGCAAATCAGATCAAACATTAGCTTGGAGACTCAAAAGTTAAGTTCAAATTCACTGCATTGGTCCCAACAAGTTGTCGTGCGACCTCATTAACAAGTACAGTCCATCAAGAAAGAATCGATGAACTTTATGGCGATGAGTGCTCTTCCTTGCGTTATTCTATCTATGCATCATAATTTATGATAAGCTTGTTCCACGATGCTCATGATTCCTTGGCACGTTCCTGCGAAGACGACGTTCACGCCTCACGGGAAGTCCTCAGCCAGGAAAAGAGATCGCACGTGACGTAGAAAAACAGACATGAGACTTGACTTTTATTTTACTAGCTCTTCTAGAGCTGTATCTCACTTAGGGCTCGAAGCCATCCAAAACCCGACTTACGTTTACCTGAGCTTCATTCTACTCATGAATAGATCACCCGAATTCAAGTCGAAGGCAGTTCCACCAAAATCTCTTCGTCGGTTCGGGGAAGGATATGTCCGAATCAGATTTATTTTGTCTCATGTTTTTATTACCGGGAGAACTAATTAGATTATTGCAATCGGAGAATGGAGCTCGAAAATAAGAGACTGACTTTAGCCTTGTAGTCTTTCTGCATTTGAGGTTTAAGTAGACCTATCAAACTATGTGTTGGTAAAAAATGATTTAACCCAAATTGATCCATTTAACTTGTTTTAACTAATTTCCACTCAGTACAGATCTAGGGATTCATACTTGACCCAATACATATCCAACCCGATTCATATTATTAAAATATTCTTATATTTACCAAATTTAGGAAAATTCATATCCAAATTAAAATAACAACACTAAGCGAGTGAGTGCGAGATTGAGAGAGTAGAGAGAGAGTTATAGAGGTGGATTGGATCTAATTAAATTATAAACCCATATTAAACTCATTTGTAACTCATTTTACTGAATATAACTTATCTATATAACGACCAAACCTATCAAACACAAGTTAAGAAATTGGTCTACCACCCACTTTGACATGTGTAGGTTTAAATAGGATGGTTGGAAATACTAGCCGTCGCATTCATAGCCAATCTTTTTCAAGCTGAGAATGCATTCCCTCCGAGGGACCAGAAATTGACAGATCAATACAAGAATCCACAACGTTAAGCATTGTGAAAAAAGGTTGGGAAGAGCTGAAAGCCTATCCTAAGATGCTTCATAGTCACAGCCTAAGTCGCCAGGGAGGGGTTGCCAATTACACTCCATGATTGAGAATAAGCAGAGAAGAAGACAAAACCTGAGCAGATGCAACCACCCTTCATATTCATTTAGGCGAAATGATGGACCTAGCATATCCCTCTGCATCTATCTAACAGCCTTGCTGATTCGTTTGTCGAACATGTGTCATGAACACGTGACGCCAAACTATTTCGCAGCCATACAAGAAGTTCCTGTTTGGACAATGGCCCATGAGTGCCAATGAGTACCAGTTTGCTCTTTCAGGAACTCGTTTCAGAGATTCAGCCTCGTACTAGGAATTTAACCGTAGCAAGTGATTGACCGTAAGAGAAGGATTAAAAACTTCGGATTCCTTGGACTAGTCTCTATGCTGAAAGCACTCATCAATATCTAAGCAAAAAACTCTATGCACCTTCCATTCTGAATCCTGACATATGAATCAGGAGGACAACACCTGAACTGCTGCAGCAACTATGGCACTAGAGCAGGAGGCACAAAAACCTTGAAATCTCGACACTAATTTCAAACTTGCCAGTTAATTTTGTTAGTAGAACATTCAGGTAAATCTACATTTGCTGGGGAATAGACAATACCAATGGAAGATTCAGAAGCCGCACTGGCTGCTTCCACGTTGCCACCGAAAGAGCTACCAATTGTAGACATCCTAATACCGGAATGTTCCCTGATCCCTTGGAAAGATTCACCGGAAACGAGGGCTTGTATCAACTTGGGCGGGGGTGGGACGGGTATTTCCACCACGCCTTCCAACATCTTTACCACCATCCCCATTGTCGGCCGCGCATCCTCCTCATCCTGTATGCACCACACAGCCACCATTGCCACCCGCTCTGCCTCTTCCATGCAGTATGCCCTGCAAAGTCGGTCATCCATCACTCCCGCCACATTCCCCTCCACAATTTGGCGGACCGCCCATGGCGGGAAGAACCATTTCTCACTGGCCCCACCCTCTCCACCTGCAGACGGTGGCGCCTCCACATTGCGGCGGCCACCAATCAACTCTAACAACGTCATCCCATAACTGTAGACATCAGCCTTGGTCGTAATTCCCACGCCAGAGATCCACTCCGGTGCGACATAGCCCCATGTGCCTCTCATAGTGGCTAGGACTCGGCTAAAGTCCCGGCCAACCAGCTTAGCCAAGCCAAAATCTGACACCTTGGCTGAAAAATTGCCATCCAGTAGTATATTTTCTGGCTTGATATCGCAATGGAGGATACAGTCCCTACATTCTTCGTGTAAATAAGCAATGCCTCTCGCAGTACCAATCGCCACTCTATACCTAACCTCCCAGTCCAAATTCGGACCGTCTCTGCGTAAATACATGCTCAAAGGACCTTTCGGCATGTAATCATAGACCAGAAGCCTGTGAGAGTTTTCTGAACAGAAACCTCTAAGCCTTACCAGATTGACATGCTGAATGTTCCCTATGGTGTGCACCTCAGCGCGGAATTCTTTCTCCCCACCACCTTGCCTTTCAAGGCGTTTGACTGCAACGGGAGTGGAATCAGGTAAAATTCCTTTAAACACTCCGCCAAAGCCGCCATGTCCAAGTTTTTCGGAAAACCCTCTTGTGGCCACGTGAAGCTCTTTGTACGCGAAGACCCTCAAGTTCAATACCTGAAATTCTTCATCTCCTTCTTTCCTTTTTCCCTTCTCCCTCCTATTCCGAGCAATGGACAGTATCAACCCTGAGAACCCCAAAACTGCAATCGACCCAACAATGCTGGCCACTAAGACCATACTCTTTGATATGTTGTTCTTAACAATCCCTCCTCTCTGCGCCCTCACATACAACACATCCTCGAAAGCAGCATCCGCACTCAAGTTCCTGAGATTCAACAGAGACGCATAAATGTTCTTGCACATATTGCTCTTCTCATTGTGACACAAGCCAATGCAAGAACAATTGCCCAAACAAGACTTCTCACAGTCTCTCCTACTCCCAGAAAATGAAACCACGTCGCCTCCTTCAAACCCCATCACACCTACCTCTTCAAAAATATCATCTTTCTCACATTCATGCTCGCTCGCTCGGTGACAACCCGCGGAGTAATCCCCGGAGTCCCAACCATCGCCATCCACAGGCCTAAACCCAGAGAGACACTCACAGGGCCTCAACGTCATGCTACTGCAGAACCCCAAATTGCCACACAGCCCATAGACCCTGCACTGGCTGTCAGGCGCCGACCAGAACGTGTTCCAGCTCTCCGTCTGTGCCGTCCACGTGTACTGCCGGAGCTGGCCGTTGATGTGCACCTGGAACCGGGTCAGTGGCGGATCGAGGGCGCCGTCCAGCGACCTCTCGGAGTACCCGAAAGAAGCTGTCGGCCTAAATGGCTGGGAGAAGTTGAATTGGTAAATGTACGGCATGGTCATCTCCGGCACGCCGGAGAATGCCTTGCCGGTCCAGTTCCCGGTGGACCAGTACACCTTGCTGGAGTCGTAGGTCAGCTGGAACGAGCCGTACTGATCTGGGTCGAGCCTCAGAGAGTAGTGACCCGGCGACGGATCCGACAAGCTCCTCCAGGAAACCAATACTCGGTCCTTGGTGAGGCTCATGCCCGGCAACCACGTGTCTGTCGGGTAATCGAAGCTCTGCCATGTGATCTTCTCTTCGCTCGACCACAAAATCAAGTTCCCGCTGTCCGAAAATGTGACCTCCGACGACACTTCAGTGTTCTCGCTTCGCCACAAGACGGAATCGCCCGATTCTCTCACCGCCAATTGACCCGTGTCGGTGAGTTCTAGCGTCGACGCCGTCAAATTCTTGGCGGGCCTGTCGCGATTCGCGACCCAAACGTATGTCGGAGTCGGGATGGAGGCGTACCAGATTCCCAAGTACCAAGCCGAATCCCCGCTCGTGCTGAAAAATCCGAGCTTGAACGTGCCGTTTTCGCTCGGCAGCGTCGAATGCCCCCTCAAAATGACCCGGGTCTTCTCTAATTTCTCGCTTCTAGGCAATGCGTCTCGCTCCACCCCTCCCGGCCGGACGGCGACGATCTTCTTCGGCTGCCGACGGGTCTCCGCAGTCCGCTTCGCCGCAGCCGGGCGGACTCCGACTCCGAGCTCGGTTTCCCAGTTCACGGCGACGCTTGAGGTGGCGTTGTTGATGCGATTCGCTTCCGAGCTCGGAAGTGGCAGGCCGTTTGCAGCTAGGACCGGGAGCACCAGGAGGAGGGAAGCGAGAACGGCGACGGGAGCGACGGTGGGTGGCGACATCTTCTCGCTCACTCGATGCCGCGCATGCTCGGGTCGCGCGGAGGACGTTGCCCTTTTCCCGGGCCGGCGAGACGACGCGAGCGCTTCGATGGGGAACCACTGGCGCCGGGGAAGCGACGGAGAAAGGAACTCGGGGAGAGGAAAGAGGAAGAAGACAACAGGAGAGGGAGCAGCTATCTCTGAAAGCTCCCGCTCCCACCACCACTGCCGCTCACGGACAGCTTAAAGTAGTCCCCTGCAGAATTTGTCTTTGTCGTTTTCCGTGAAAAGACGAGAATGGCCTTGTGCATTGTCGGAGTTCACATACCACCTGATGATACAAGAGCTAGCTGATCAGCACGAACGCTAGTTGAGCTCACATGTATCGATCTGCCCTTCATTCGAAAATTCAAATTAATAAGTCAATGAGTCAATGATGGTATTGGGAATTTCCTCACACTAGCTCGCGCATGTACCACAACAATCTCACATCCATCTTTGAGCTCCAATTTCCATGATTTTTTCTTACTAAATTAACTATGATGACAATTACCACCCTAGAACAAGCATTGATCACGATATTTCTTCATTAAGATATACTCAATCAATTGTATAATATATTTCGGGCTCACCAATCAACCGTTGACTTTATTGCTATTTGTTGAGATAAGCCTGACATCTTCATGAAATAGATCACAAAAAGGGTGTTAAGTCCCAACTCATTAATGCATTTAATTGGATAAGCTGAAAAATTTAACCCCATAAGTTATGTGTAATTAAATTTTATTACTTGCTCTAGATCACATCAAATATTTTATTTGAAATTTCTCTAACACAATTTATGCAACTGCCTCAACATATGCATTTTCCCTTGGTACGTAAATTTTAAATAATAATGAATTCTCATAATTATTATCATAGTTAATAGATATATCCCGAAAAGAAAAAAAAGTGGTTCATGTCATCGGTGCTGTATAAAAATTAAAAAAAGCCCTACTCAAAATTTCAAAAACATGTGTGACTATGACGGTACTGTTCATGATTGTTGTACTTGTACTTACTCCCATGCCATCAATTGATGTCTTCTCTTTCCTAATGAAGCATCTCCTTTGATGTTGATCTTATTTAATGTCATTGTCATCGCCCCCCTCAATTTTTATTCTAGTCAATTAAGTGGCTTGTGTAGTGATCAATCCAATGCATCGTGATTCATTAGTCAAATTGATTGGAAGAAATGGCTACTTTTTTAATTGGGGGATGGTGAGCATTGAGTAAAACATACCTAACCCTCGTTTTTCACTCTTTTTTTTCTTCCTTTGGAGGGCGTTTGTCAAAGGCATTAGGCAACCCAACATACATAGTTGGGCAATATCTGTCAATTCGAAGCAAAGACAAAAAAGAAAATAATAGAGCCAGTTATCGAATCAATCAAAGGACAATCAATGATACTTTTGAAGAAGTAAAATAATGCTTTTTTAACAACAAAAAAAATAGAGAGACAATTTTGAATTTCAAACAAAAGTAAAGGGATTATTGGTAATATTATCCCAAAAGAATATATAATATTGAAAAAAAAATTGACACCTATGACCTATATCAAGAGCTATTGGAATTTATAAATGTTAATGCTTGCTAAATGTCAATTATTAGATTGTTCGAAAGTTTCACATAAATTACGATTCGTTTTTTTCCATTTTTTATGGAGGCAAAATGTTGGAATCGAAAAATGTTTTTGGATCTCCATTTTGATGGAACATGAAATTGGGCATGACGAAAATTTGGATGGAAAATGAATGGGGGAAATTATGAATGTTGGTGGGTTTTTAGATGATGACTTAACAGATAGCGAGGGCATTTTCGTAAATCGACCGAAAATGGCTAGGAGGGGGGAGGGGAGGGGGGAGATCGAAATGGTGGCAGTGGCAGACAGCGGCGGTGACGTCCAACGTTGGCCACGAGGCCAGTGCACTTTTTGGGGAAGATCACAATAAATAAAAATTATATATTTTCAGACCGAATTTAAAAAAAATAGAAAAAGGGAAATTAGATTTCCTCGCCTCGAAAGTCCAATTAATAATTAAAATATCTCCCGCGCCCACGAGAATTAAAATCATTTCGCCTTCACTTTTTTCCCATTCTTCTTTTCGGTTCGAAAAAGGTACATGGGGCCCACGGCGGACAACATCGATGCGCATCGGATTTCAAAGACGCCATCGTAGTCAAACCGCCGGTCGGGACAGAGACTTTCCGAGGCTCCGACAATTGGTCGAGCCCCTTGACCTTTGCTCTCCCTCCTGCGCTTCCATAATTTAATTTTGTAATTAATTTTAAAAGCCGCAAAAAAAAAAAAAACGGAAATGTTCAGACGGCTAAACGATATAAATTGTTCCTTTATATTGACAAAATGTATAACATACTTGATGAACGTTAAAATTATTCAATATAGTTGATAATCTTTAAGTTAGTATACAATATCGTCCTTAAATTATGTTCAATTTAATCACTAGAGAACAACATTGAACATTCTGATATAAAAATGTGGTTATTGAACAAATCAAAAGTTTAAAAATGATATAACACATTCGAAAGGAGTTGACAAATCACATTGAACAAATTTAAAATTTATAAATTATATTATATATTGAATTAAAATTCATAAATAATTCACGTCATTATCTCGTGATAATTTCCGCTAGTTTTATATGCTCTCTAGAATGGGAGCGCACCTACCAAAGGGAAAACGACATTTTATTTATTTACATTGCATGCCATGCGAATGGAAGAGGAATAAGATCGCTCCCATATGAACATTGACCGGATCAGTACATCCACGGACATCATGCGCTCACGATGTGAAGCGTGATCTCTTTCTTTAAATCACCTCCGTCGAAATTAATTAGTGTTTTTGCATGCCTAGGAAGCAAGAATTAATAATATACTTGGTTTGCATTTGCCATGCTATCTTTCGCGACGCGATGATTTGGATAGTCTAACAACTGCTTTGAAAATTACACTGCATATTTTTAATTATTGAGATATTTACATAAGTTAATATATAATGCTTTTGAACTTTAAACTCATTTAATGTGATCCCTAAACTTTGATGGATATTCACTCTAGTCATTAGATTAATTGAAAACATTCAATGTTGTCATTTGTCATTCTATTAATTGAAGTTCGGGAATAACATTGAATAGACGAAATTAAACATTTTTCAAATTGAATATGTATCAAAAGTTCAATACCCACATTAAACAATTTAAAAGTTCAGCGACAATATTGTATATTGGATTAAAAATTATAAACCATATTAAATAAGTTAAAATTTCAAGTAACACATTGTATCTTGGATCTCGATAAAGTCGCGGCGAAACTCGAGGTACGGAATAGGTACGTAGAGGTCGAATTTGATGGACCTTCGTGTTAAAAGCACTGTAGTCACGGCGCGGTCCATGTGGCCTCCTCTCCAAAGGAAGACCTGGAGTTCTTTCACCAGTGCCTATTCAACAACAGCCGTCGGATGCTTGCCAGATGCCGCGCCCGCTCGATCTGCACCGTCCATCTCGAGCGGCCGTTAGCCTTCGCGCCAACTAATTCCGCGGCCCCCTCCGAGCCTCGGCCCCGCCGCGATGCCCCTGGAAACGGCGGCGCCGAAGCGGCGGTCTCGTTTCCAGACTCCAGGCTGACTCGCTTCGACGATCCTTGCGCCGACTCGACGCACGCCTTTTGCTCCGGCGCCCTCAAGGTCTCGGCGAAGTTTCGGCTCCTTTGCGAGGGAAGACAAGTGCATGCGCGCGTGGTGAAGACGGGGCTGTGTAGCTTTCTGTCCTTGCAGAATCAGGTCTTGGATGTTTACGTGAAATGTGGGAAGTACTGCGATGCCCGGACATTGTTCGACGAAATCCCCACGAAGAATGTCGTCACGTGGAACACATTGATCTGCGACGGCGCGGCTCGTGGCGCTGGTACCGGGTTGTTCTCTGACTTGGTTAATTATTTCAGGAGGATGTTGATGGAGTCGGTAAATCCAGACTTCCTGACGTTCAATGGTCTCCTCCGAGCTTGCGTAGAGTCTGATGACATTCAGCTCGGTAGGCAGTTGCATTGTTTTATAGCGAAATATGGGGTCGGTATGAATTGTTTTGTCAGCAATGGACTTGTTAGTCTATACGGGAAATGTGGTCGAGTTAAAGAGGCAAGGTGGGTTTTCGATGAAGTAGCTTATCGGGACTCAGCTGTTTGGAACACGATGTTGTCTTGCTATGCTTTGACATTTTCAGCTGAAGAGGCTTTTGGGTTCTTCAATTTGATGCAGTTGTCTGAAGTGAAAGGGGATGAGTTCACGTTTTCTAGTTTGCTTAGCTGCTGTGCCACTTCAGGACAATGGCGATTGGTTGAGCAAATTCATGGTCTCGTGATTAGACTTTCTTTTGATGCAGATACTTTAGTGTCGAGTGCACTTGTTGATGCATGTGGACAGAATGGGCGAATAGACGATGCTTGGAAGGCTTTCGACATAATGCCCTCCAAGAATGTTGTTTCTTGGACCACAATCATCGTAGGATATGGAAGGGTTACAAATGGAACGATGGCCATGAAGCTTCTTCAAGAAATGCTCCAGAAAGACTTCCACCCCGATGAATTGACTCTGGCTAGTGTTCTTAGCTCTTGCAGCCATACATCATCCTCATCTGAAATAATGCAAATCCATGCTCGTACAATTAAAAGTGGGTTTGAATCTTTCTTGTCGGTTTTAAATTCTCTGATAAATGTGTATTCCAGATGTGGGCAAATGGACAGTGCATTGAAATGTTTCAGCTTAGTAGATGAGCCTGATCTTGTAACTTGGAGTACAATCATTCGCGGATATGGATTCCATGGTCTAGCTAAAGAGGCTACAGAAAACTTTGAGGAGATGTTATCTTGTGGCATACGGCCAGATAAAATCGCCTTTCTTGCGGTTATCTCCGCCTGTGCTCACGCTGGAATGGTAAGCAAGGGCCTTCATTACTTTGATTTGATGATCAATACATATCGGCTTGTGCCTGATGTGGAGCAGTATGTGTCTCTAATTGATCTTGCTGCACGTGCTGGTCTTCTGGATGAGGCTTATGATTTGTTGATCAAACTGCCTGAGCTACATGCCGAGATGCTAGGAGCATTTGTGGGGGCATGCAAAGTCTATGGCAATGAGAAGTTAGCGCATGGAGCTGCTGCAATGCTACTTTCTGTAGAGCCGAATGAGGCTGTCAATTACAGTCTTACATCGAATGTCTATGCTTCTGAAGGAAAGTGGACAGAGGTAGCAAGAATAAGGGAAAAGATGAGGGAGAGGTGCGACAATAAAGTTGCTGGTTGTAGCTGGATTTATCTGTCAGGTCACATTCAGGCATTTGTTTCGAGTGACAAATCCCAACCACAAGCCTTTGAAGTACATGCTTTGCTCCGAATGTTGCTCGGACAACTCAAGGAGGACAGTGACTTTCAATTCTGTTGTTGATTTGGATCAAAAAATGCACACTTGATATATCAGATTGATCCGTTCTTCAGTACCCAGTTGACAATGAACTTGCGATCAGAGCTATCAACAGAGCTTTTGTAGAACTTCACTGAACCATAGCTCATGAACTTATAACGTGCAGAGAGATGTATCATCAAGTAAACTTCTCCAAGGAATCTCTCAATATGATTACTTGGTGCGACTAGGAAGATGTTAGTCAGAGATGGGAAATCGGTAGATGTACATTTACGAGGCCAATTGATGGAACTCTCCTCCTAGTGTGGGACCATAGCCACGACACTGGAAAAGCTGAGCGGTTGCTTCTCCAGAGAAAGATGGAATGGCTATTGCGGACCGCAATGGATGGTCAATAGCAAGGGCCTTAAGTTCTGTCTCCCAAAAAGAAGTCGAGGTTATCCTTAAAAAAGGATGATAAATGAAAAGAGTTCGTTTCTTCCTCAATTGTATTCAATGGATCGCCTGTTCAATTGGAAATGATAACGGAACGAATATGTCATTCAGAGGAATTCCAATAGGAAGTGATTTAAAGCAAGCAATGTTTTCTTGTATAATACTAAACCGGATTGAGCCCAGGAATGGAGGCCAGATCCAGAAAAGAAACGAGTGGAATAGGAGTTAGGGGTGCAGTTATGTGTAACGGAGATATTGTGATTTAAGAGAAGCATTCTGTTCACTTTGAGAACATTTTTCCCCGTAGCCTCGAGCAAAGTCGAGATCTTTTCACAATTATTTTTCTAATGAGGTCTGATTGACCACGGTTACAGTGTCACAAAGTGGCAAGTCGAGAGAATTTCATGGAGAATAATAAGGTTTCCAGACAATGTAGTGGCTATTGCTCGGGTGGACAATCTTGTAGACAAGTAAAATGTAGAACCCCAAATCAGAAGAAATGGTCAAGTTACCAGATAACGTAGACAAGTAGAAGATTTTATCTGTACTATATTTGCAAGATGACAACTCACAGGGCAATCTCATGTACTAATTTTATCCCTTTCTCATATAAATTTGTCTTCAGGAGATCTAATGCGCTCACCTACATGCATAGCGAACCCTTTATTCATAAGACTTGCGGGGAAAGAAGCTGTCGTGTAGGCATAAAAGATCGAGATGACCATACTATATGATTAGGACGGCGGATCCACATGAAATCTCATAGATGGTAGCATGGACCATACCACAACTACCGCCCCCTACACAACGAGCTTATCTATTACTAACTTTGTGTCGAGAAAAAAAGAAGAGAAATTCTGCCGTCTGTTTGTAATTTTTATTTTGTGGGGAGGACACCATATCCAAAAGGGTCGTGGAGAACAATAAGAGAGAGGAAGTTTCCAACCTGGGGAGATGATCCGTGAAATGTCAGGCACATTTTCATGTCTCCTTTATCTGGAGGCAACCTAAGTTTCCGCATCTGATTAGCATTGGCCTCTTGCTTGTAATGGAACTGAAGATGTAACTGCCACAGGCGATAAAAGTAAATTCCAGCCTAAACTTTCTAACTGACAGCTGCGGTTATCCCCCGGGGAAGGCCCTATATTTACACTGACAATAGCTGCACGTTCCTAACAACCCAGAATCGTCACTTGCCTTTTCATCGTACCTCTGTCTCTGCCTTTGTTTCTCTCTCTTCATCCATTGTCCTTACCAGGCCTTGGCTCTGTACATAAATTCTTTTTCGAGATTCGATCTGTTCATTGCATTTGTACAGACAAAGGATGGCGATTCAAATGCGCGCCGAGAAGATGGAGCTGCGCCAGCACTACAGGAATGTATGGCACACCGATCTCACAAGCACCATCAGCGCGGATTTCCCTTGTAATCATTTTTTTTTTCTTTTATCTTCTCCTCCTTGTTTCTCTATCACTTGGTTCACTACTTGGAGATGTATCGATGTGTTGTAGCTTTTTCTGGGTCGTGATTTTCTTTTCTTGCTGTCATTATTTGAAATGTTTTGGTTTGCTGAGATGAAATGACTGACCAGCTCTGCCCCTTCTGTTTTTTTGCGCAGATTGTTGCTTTGCAGCGTTGTGGTACGACTTCTCTATCATATCTTTTAATTTTCTGAAACTTAAGATTTTTCGCTGATATAATAGTGTTCATGTCACATCGTTTATCAAGTTCATGCATGTGACGTAATGTTTCAGGCTGTTTTTACGTGCCATTCTGCAGTGTAAGACCAGGATCAATCTGAGCTATTTCTGTTGACCAGCTGTGTCATAGGTTTTTTTCATACGAAGAGCTGGTGTATGCTTATATTGTACCTTTTGTAAGATTATGATAGATAGACATGGATTAGTTGCATCTGATCAGTAACGAGTTGTGATTAGGTAATAGGAAAATGGAACGATATGGTCTCAAAATCTCCACTTCACAATCAGGATGACGGCATCATGAGACCCTGGACAATCAAACTGGAACTTAAATTGACAGAGAGGGTTCGAAAAGAAGATAAATTCAGCAGCTTCTCATCAACAAGCAGCATAAGTCTGAAGTGAAATTGCGAATGAGTAGTGATAGGTGTACTAAGAAGGGTTACGAAATTTAATATCCCAAATGATGTGGTATAATTTGAATGGTATGCTCATGGAGAATCCGACGCAGTTGGGGCACATCACTTGGTATGTCAAGTTAGGTTTAACAAATTAGGATCTCGTACTGTTCTCTCAATTGGAATGCGATCAAGTTCCTATTGATCTCATTGTCATGACATTGTTTTTAGTGACATGTATCGTGAATAGTTGGTAGTATCTATCATAATCTACTCATCAAGAGATAGTTACACTAAGAACTCTGTATAATCATTGTCGCTGTCATTTCTTCATTTCCCTGAGCAGTGGTCCGTGTGCTTCATTTATGCTGCGCAAGCGAGCTCTTTACAATGATATGTCGAGGTAATTGATGGCACTAGTCTTTTTCTGGCAGAAATTCTTCCATGATAGACACTGAGCCTCGCTCCCAATTCTACTGCATTACAGATATACATGCTGCGCGGGCTTTATGCCATGCAGCGGTAGGTGTGGAGAAAGCAAGTGCCCCGAACTTTGTCTTTGCACTGAGGTATGAGATCGAGCTGATTTCAATCAACTCTTCTGGCTTCTTCCTTTGGTCTGTTTAGGAACTTACAAAGCTTCTGCTTTCTTTGTAAATTACATGTCCGCCAAATTTTTTCCCATGTACTAATGCTATCAATGTCATGTCTTTTTCACTTCTCGCGTTATTAAGGTTCTCTGTTGCTTCGCGAACTCGGTTGCCTCAACCCGGTTCCTTTTGCAAGATGAATTCAACATACAGACAACGCAGTGCGATAACTGCATAATTGTAATGCTTCATGCTTCCCTCACCTTTCCATTGCGTCAATTAAGCATGTCAACCTCTTCCTTGACCGATCGCCTCTCATGCAGGCATTCATGTTCTGCCTCCAACAACTGGCGTGTATATGTTCCTTGGTTGCTTGTTTGACCGGAAGTGAGGAAATTGAAGATGCTTCACAGTGCTTGTCTTGCTTATCTGACATGGTTTATTGCACGTAAGTGACTTTCCCTTTAACCTTCTCAAGAGCTCAACTATGATGTATCTGGTAGCGTTTTGCTGATTATTTGATCTGCATCATCTTGCAGGGTCTGTGCATGTATGCAGGTACAGTACTATCTACCATCAGTCACATACTAGCGAATCAAAGTTATGCCATTCCCCTTTGTATTGGTTTCGCTATAAGTCAGATTATACTTAAATAGGCTCTAGGAATGCTGTCAACCATCCCCTTTGATAATCTTTTTCCATTCCGATACTGAAAACCGGTAGCTGACTTATCGGAAAGCAATCTAAACATCTTAGTTCCGAATGACTGTGTCATCTTTAGTGGCCATATATTAAGATCCCAGTACTTTATATGTCAAGAACATTTCACTAGAGAATTTGATTGCTTAGTTACTGACTTTTGGATCGTATCCAGACCCAACATAAGATTGAAATGGACAAGAGAGACGGTAAGTTTGGGCAACAAACTGGAATGGTCGTGCCTCCAATGCAGCAGATGTCGCGGATTGACCAGCCAGTTCCTTCTCCAGCCGGACCGCCGCCAAATTCAGCTTATGGGCTGCCACCTTATGGATATCCCCCTCCTCCTCAAGTTCAAGGTTATCCTCCTTCAGGTTGTCCACCTGCTGTTTTTTATACTCCTCCAGGACATCCACCCACAGCTTATCCTCATCCAGGAAATCCGAAATGAAGAATCAGTGCAACTTTCCGGCGAAATACTATTCGACATGTGCATCACATTATTTCAAAGAATTGACTGTACAACAATAGCAGTAACCAGTCAGATTTCCCTAATTTTTGGTGCTATAGATGGAAGATATTAGCCGATGGATAACTATATTACTGATGTGTGTGTATTCTGTGACATTATGTGAATGCAATAATAGACAAATAATCTATTTGTCATCTATCTCATAATGACTTGATTTTTCTTCTAGTTTTGCCTTGGTGAGGTTCCGTCATTACGTTATGTAAACTATGTATAATCAAAATTGGGATGCATAAATTGGGTAGCTCCCAGGGCATGCGCAAATTCTTCCAAGCTCAGCTGTTGGTCCATTGTCCATGCTATGGGGACAATAATGCAACATACATCAAATGTCTAACAGTAAAGAAGACATGTTTAGTTTTTGATAACAAAGTTTCTCGATAACTTCCAGTGGAAGAATCTTTCAATGGCAGGATGGGAGTTTTGGACTAGAGATGCGAGTCGTCATTGTGCGTATCCTCTACAGAAATTTGATTTCGGTCGTCCTCTTCCAATACTCGGTGGTAAGGCTGCATGTCTGATAACTGCTGAGACTTTGGAGAAGTTCTCTGTCTTCTCGTAACCCATTTCCGGGCATAAATAGCTAGTATCATTACAGCTCCTATAGAACATAGTACAAGAAAGGGCAACACCAAACCCTGCTTGCAGAAACACAGAACAAAGCATATCATAACGTAAATAAAGACTAATGAAGAACATTGAACCAGAAAAAGACAACGGACAATACTTACACTCGTGTCATTATCGCCACCCTGCTGATCCAATCTGGTTGAAGATGTACTTTTAGAAGAACCTGCAATTTACGATATTTCATTTGGCTGCTGATCAAATGGAACTATCAAAGAGGAAATAATGGCAAATCTACACAATGGAATCGGGCTAGACCTGTAGTGGAATTTGTTGGAAGTGAACAATCGGCACTTCCTCTCCAGCCAGAAGGACATTCGCAAGCCTCTCCCTCAACCAAGCATTCAGCCCCGTGGAAGCAGAAGATCCCGCCACAACGCACACCTGAATACTCACAGCGGTCACCACTGTACCCAGGAGGGCACTTACATCTATATTTTTCACCCTGCACAATCTCCTCACATTTCCCCTCATGCTCGCACCAAAAAGAGTTCGTTCCATCGCACATCACCATCTCCTCATTGCAAAATTTGCCACTGTGATCCCAGCAGATAATGTCATGAACGCTACTTCAGCAATTCAGCTAAGTACTTCTAATATGGGAAATTGTGCCTTATTTGAAAAATCGTTACATTATGTTAGAGTTATGCCTCTACTATCATGTGCACGATCTTCTTTGCAGTGAAAAAGGGAACGGAACAACATTGAAAGTGCAAAATTCAAGGATAAATAATCACCCAAGAAAAAGCCGATCGCCATCTAATATGGTTGAAGGATCAGGGAACTTGCAGATGCAATCTCCGTTGCTGTTGCAGGAACCTGTCCTGCACCGAGTCTCCTCGCACCAAAGAGAACTCGCATCGATTGATCCAAGAAACAGATAACATAGAACTAAGTGCCACTGTGTTCTTGGCCTGGTGGCCATCTTCAGTAATTCTCTTGAGTTATGCTGTGGAAAGAGGAGGAAGAGAGGTCATGGAAAGCAGTGAATTGTCTTCACATCTACAATGCACCCACAACTTTGTCTTTCCCAAGTTCAAGCACTCTATGAGTCTTGCCTTGAGATCAAACAAGAGTGTCTTAAGGCTAAAGCAAGGCTGTGAACTAGACAATGGGTGATGACAGCTTTTGACTCTATTAAATTATTAAGCACCGAATACACATTAGATTTTAATTTTTCCCGTCCATTTTCATGCATGGATGCTCGTTGTGTTGGAGAGCCAAATGATGGATTATTGAATCATGGAGTCTCGAAGTCCATGAAAGTCAACTCACGGAATCCTTGTAAAGGTTGATTTACCTAGATTGTCCCAAATCCAGTAAAGTCCCAAGACAAATCTCTATGTTCAGATCTGCCAACCAAAGGCTAGTTTGCAAGACCAGGCCGGACAGGGCGGACCCAGCAATTCAAGTGCGCATCTTCAATAAACAGAAGTAGAAAAATTGCCGAAGAAAGTAGCGAACTTGGTTCAAAGTTGGCTGCACTTTACGGGACAAATACGATTTTTCTTTGATGTGACCTTTTGAGAAGTCAGAACACCGTACTGGCATTTGAAAGTAGAGTACTCGGGAGAGACTTCTCAGCAAAAATTCATGGTTGAGGAGAGGACGGGATACAAATCCAAATCCAAATTCCTACCAAACTCCTATCCATCTTTCTCAGTTAGTCAGAATGTTCTGTTCACTGATAAATCCATAACTGAATACGCAAACCAAACTGTTGACTTCGGGTGGGGTAATAAACCGTGTCCGGCTCGGGTGAAGGAAAGTCCCTCGCAACATTTTCTTCAGGCTGCGTCCGGTGTTGTGCCAAACCCAACACGATCAGTTGACAACCCCAGACCATGTGCCATCTTAATCAAGACAATGCTGATTAAAACATTGCAAATTGCGATGGATTTAACATCAGCTGACGCATGATACTCTCTTTTCCCCCTTTTCTTGACTATACTCTTACGTAAATGAAAGTTATATATATCGTAGGACCAATGAAGAACAATAAGGGACATTTATTTGGGAGATCGAGTGTGTACATTCTAAATGCGACAACATATTTACGAGAAAAACCCCTTGTAAATACATGGGTAGTGATGTGGTGCCTAGAACTTGTAACTCCAATTTTTCCAGATTCTCAAATCATTCATGAGAGGGAGAGCCGGTCTTTGTACAGACACTAAGGTCAGTGCAACGAGATTAACCGTGGCTATTGATCCTCCGAATCTCAAGTGAGTTCGATGAAATCTAATTAGGATCATTATTCAAGCAAGAATTCTCGAATCTTTCGCAGCCTGGGAACGATGGTTCCTGCACGAGCTTCTGATTCATTATCCTAGGACACTGTCAATGTCTGTCAGCGTTTCTTTGTGTTTGCAGATACCCGTCTAAACGACTGCAGAGATGGATCAAGCTTATGGACTCATCATGCAGAACCTACAGTTTCTCTCCGTAGTGTCATGACCCGAGTCTGGACAACAAGTGAAGTTTACACAGAGAGAGACAAAGGAGTCGGAAAAGATGAGCAAATTCGTATCCAGAAAGAAAATTTGCAGCCCCTTCACGTATTATATTAGCGTCAAAGTCTTCTTTTTTTGGCCAAATGAGTACTAACTTTTTCCCAATTAAAGAAACAAAGTATCAATATTTAATGCTTGCGGAACATCTCTTATGGAAACAGCAGAGGCTAAATTATTACAACATGGACGCCGGTCACGCATTGCTCCTGCATTACAATAGTTAATGGAAAGTCACGACTTTGTCGCCCTTCGTATCGATGATGATGATGACGACAAGATCCAAACGAGTAGTTTCATACTGCACATTGGCCGACGGTCTTCAACAACCCAATCCATTATATTAAATTTAAGCTCATCGACTACTTTTTGGAATGTTCGGCTCTGAAAGAAACGGAAGACAATGAATGAAAGAGTTCAACTCCAATTTTCAGCATATAGGGATGATATGGAATCTGTGTTACGCGGGAATCACCTGTTTAATCAAGTATGCTACCAGGAAACTTTTTACCTCCGATTCGAGTGTGTGCTCCTGGAAGAGCTCGTATGCAAGAAGGAAGGTGTAGCCTGATGCAAATGGCTAAAATATATGATGCTTCGTACTATTTTCAATCTCATAAAGATGAATGGTCAAACCCGTTTCTCAATTCCTTAGAAGAATGAAAGGGCTTGCTTAGATATTTGTTGCTTCATACAATTTTTAATATCATAAAGATGGAGGCAAACCCATTTCTCGATTCCATGGAAGAATGAAAGGGTTCACTTTAACCGTTAACGAGTAAATAACCCATTTCGTTTCCTATGTGTTTGGGCATTTATGCATCAGATCGCTCAAGCATCTTTAGCAACTGATCAAGACTCAAATTCATTTGCAATTGCAACACCCCCACACCTCCAAGGTTGTTCATTTCCTATATGAATCGAATTGATTCAGACATCCTTAAACACAGACACAGAAAAGTGGAAGCAACGAAAGGAAAACGATTCTTTTGGAAACTCCAAAGCCACGATCAATTCTACCCAAAAAAGGGAACGGACCATGACAAAAAAAGGAAAGATCTTCACACCGCAAATCTCACAGAAAAAAGGGAGCCAAAAAGGCCTTATTGACATATCGAAACCAGTCATCGTTTTCGGTTCTTTGTGGGAGTAAACATCAAGAAAAAGAAGTTGCAAAACCTTTCTTCTTCTTGTTTTTGACTCTTATTCTTGATCCTTGGATCTCACCTAACTTGCCCTTTATATATACAAGCTCACGGACCACCACCGAACGCTTAAATCGAACTGTACTCGCTGTAAAGCTCAAGAACACCATTCCCAGAAGCAGCAGCAGCAGCAGCAGCAGCATCCCACAACCACCCGTCGTACTCTTCCTGCATTCCCTTGGGCAAGAACTGGGTCCTGCACAGGGGACACGTTCGCTGATCGCAGTTCATCCAGCGGTCCAAGCACCGCCTGTGGAAGATGTGCTTGCAATTCTTGAGCTCCCTGACCTCCTCTCCGACCTCGAACTCATACAAGCAAACCGTGCAGCTCTCCAGCGGGTCCGACGATTCCCGGTACTTCGTCAGGGGCAGGAATTCTTGGATCAGGACGGCGGACACGGGCGGGCAGACGGGCGTTCGGCTCTCGGGGAGAGGAGGGTCGATCTCGAGGAAATCGGGGAAGCCCAGGAGGCGGAGGAAAAAGGAAATGAGGTTCCTGATGAGTCGGAGGAGGGGGATCGTTTGGAACAGGAGCTTCGGCAAGGAAATTTCGGTGTAAGCAACTGGAAAGCCCATTGATTCTTGTATCTAAAGCAGAGGACTCTGCTTTCCCCCGGCGTGTGTGTGCGCCACAGACAGAGAGAGAGAGAGAGAGAGAGAGAGAGAGAGAGAGAGAGAGGCAGAGGAGGAGGAGGAAGAAGGGGTGGGGGGCAGTGCACAGGTTGAGCGATGAAGGAGGAGCGTGATGAATGATAATATAGTGGCGGGTCAAGTCGGACGAAGATATATTCACAGGCTGTGAGCGAAAGATTCTGGATGGACCAATAGATGCCAGTGATCTGCAGCGAAGGAACCACCTGTGTGAATGCTTTTTTTTAATTGCGTGGAAAAGTTGACCCTGAAGCTCCCACGCATGTGTACAGTTCCAAGATATGGAGAGCAAGCAAGCAAATGCCTCATCATCCCCAGATGACGTGATTAAGCAATCTAATAGCATTTTTTGCTCCGATGCATTAGCAAGGCACGAGGCTAGACCCAGTCAGGAACAGCCTAAACAATCGAGGACCAGACTATACAAAACTATGATTGGTCATAGCCAACAGACATTAGCTTGTGCTTAAGGGAAAACCAAGATTCAAGCATGGGAATCGCTTCATTGGGTAGGTCGAGGATGACCCGTTGGGCCGTAAAGATTGCATGGACCGGCTGATTCTTAACCAAATCTCATTCAGTCCTAGATAAGTGAGAATGCTGAAGGTGGAGACTAGGCATGGAGGAGGCGGAGTTCTGACGGCAAATTGCAATGCCAAGATTGGATGTGCCAGGGGAGGGCAAAGCACTTACGGCCTAAATGCGCCCCAAGGACAATGTCTCCACATTATCTGCATCACTACTCACCAGCTGATGTTGATCGAATCGCCAATGATAGTGCATGTAGAATTGGTGGGAGAACAATATAAAAGAAATCTTTCTGGCTGGTGGGTGACTCACCCATCCATTTTGTGCTCTACAGATCAAAGTGGGAGATTACATGGAATGACAAAGTATATCCGTTTTTCCCCATGCAGCGACAGCATCTATGTAATGCTCTGTTTTACCACTGACGTAGAACGCAGCTCAAGTTTGTGGTTTTCCTGTTTTGACTTGTAAAAGTTATGTGATTCGATGTACGAGAAGAACATAGAGCTAAAACAACTGAAACTAACCTATAAGAAGGTAATTACACTATTCCAGCAGCAATTTGTTCCAAGCAAGCTATAATTCTTATGCTGCTACTGTCAGAATGCTCGTGACCTATAATTTCCAAAAGGATACATCCTTTGTTCCCAAGAAAATTGCATCGCACAGATCACTGGATAAAACAACACATTTACAAACATTCATCCACATTGGCAAAGCTAGCAGATTATCATTTCTCGAGAGGAATTGACAATCAAGGACTTCTAAATGTATGAATGATGCATCCCCCTTTTAGTTCAGCTGATGCTCACGATATGTTACAGACGTGCAGAACTTCCCTCGTATGGGTTGCTGAAACTATCTGTAAGAAGTAGCAGAATAGACGCATGCTATCAGTTCTTTCTTGCATCAATCATCTAGCATCTGCAAGGCTACATTAAGACACTACATATCTGCACATAAGCAAAACATTATGGAAGGAAGTGACAAAACACACAACACCTCCCTACAGGAAGACAGCCTCCAACGAGAGAGAATAAATAAAGCTGATATGATAATGACAGAAAATCAGTATCAGAAAACTTCAACCTCCCAAGTTGCGACAGAATAAGAAGATACAATTCCCCCATCCCCTCCATTTCTCAGATAAATAAACCACACTTCCCCTCACTTCAAAAGATCCAAAACATGGGTTGAGATTGTTTTCGTCTATGAACTAGGGAAATTTGGTTATGAAATTCTGGAAACTAGTAATCGGGAAGGCCTACAACAAACATCCATTTAATTTATGGACAACTAGGATTAAGTGCAGCAGGTTCTAATCTTTTTTGGCAAGTCCCAGTATTAGATCTAATCTAGATACTCTGGGAAGCAGAGATTACGCAGTAAAGGCATACAGATAGGAACTCCTACAAAGAACCACCTGGCAAATGCCCTTGGCAATCGTCAGGAAAAAAGAAACAGCAGCAGCTTCCGTTGATCGTTAAGTAACAGCAAGTCATCAAGGGAATATAGAGAAAACTCACTGGATAAGCAAGGTTTTAGCATACAGATGCTAATATCCACAACATACAAGCACCTTTTCACTCATAAACTTAACAAACTTCTATGTGATTAGTATTGCTTCAGAGTGCTTCAAGATCAGCTAAAATAATGAGGATATTGTACTACCAACAAGAAAGGCATAATATTTCTTTTTTCGCATTGCAAGGAATGCTACCAAGAAAACTTACAGGATAAGTACAACACATACACTCCAAGCTTATAAACCCTCTTACAGGCCCCAAACAACAACTCAAAATAATACAAGCCACAGAAGCTGTTACATGCATCAACAGTACACTTTCACTAACTAGCAACAACATTTTGATCCTCCATGACCAATTCCAAGTACATGTTACGAGTCATGATTTATCTGAACTGTTGTTTTGCTTGTTTCAGGCTTAATTCTGTCATGTCTGTTGGCAATCTGGTCCATGCCACAGTGTGGCTTACCCCAGCTGTCCTCCTATGCATAACCACAGATATACTCAGCAGCAAACAAATTACAGCGACCAAGGGAACGAAAAGGCCCATGTTTCCTCTTGGCCAGCTCTTCAATATATATCCACCACACACCTCGCCATCCAGGCTACCCATTGAGTTATTCAACTTCATGATCTCTACACCATTAAGAATGCCGTCAATCGCATGTGCTATGCTATAATTTGCTGGTCCAATGCTCACACTCAGAATCCCTGAATTATCTCCCTTGACTATAAAATCTGCATAGAATGGTGCTGCCAAAACCTCATTTACAACATATGAGAGATCGAAATCTTTAAACACCAAGAACCCATTGACATACACGTTGAAATATAGCAACTCTAGAGAAATACTAGCAATGTCACAGAAATGCATCCGAACAAGATACTTATAGTCTCCGGTCACTGGAAAGACCCATGTCATGTTAACATTAGGTACTGTTGCATTTGTGCTTTTAATCACTCTGGCAGAATTGTACATATTGTCAGGACCCACTTCGCGGCTTGCACCTCCCTCTTGGTACTTAATCCTGCCACCAAATAATATCCTTTCTGATCCATAAGTCGACTTCAGATAAGCATCATCAGGAACCCAAGTCCTCCACAGAGAATCATTAAAAGGAGTAACCTTCGGACCGCCAACACTAACCCTATATAACACTTCGAGCGCTTGCCGGTTCAATCCATTAAAATTCACTAATTTGCCACCATCAACAAGCTGGGCAGTCTCCAAAATCAAATCTTTGGGCGCAGATATCACTTCAATCGCATTGACATATCCAAATTTCGACCTTTCAGCAGGGACAAATGTAAGAACAAGCTTTTCAGCATCAACCCAGATCAGATACTCCTTAATCACGGGCCCAGACACACTTTCACCGCTAAAATTACGCAGCACCACATACCCATCTACCAAAACATGAAATCGAGCGTCGCGCAACTCCATCCTCGAGGAATCGAACCTATGGAAATGAAGGCGTACCATGTGCGTCCCTCTCTCCTGGACTCTGAACACGTACTTGGAAGGCCTGGCGAAGGCCCTCGCCGTGTGGTAGATTTGGGGCGCGCCCAGGGCCGGGCCGTCGTCGTTCAGCGGGATCGTCCGGGACGAGGCCAGGACCCGGGAGCCGGAGCCGGACGAGTCGCCGAGGAACGCGCGGTTGTCGACGGTGGCGTCCACGGCGGAGCCGCAGTTGACGAGGTAATTGTCGGCGGGGGAGAAGGGAAAGGAGAGGGCGAGCGCGGGGAGAGCGCACAGGCAGAGCAACAGGAAGGAGCGCGGATCGAGCTTCGGGAACGCCTCCATCTTCGCGGAGCAGCAGTGCGCGAGCAGACGGATGAGGAGGAGGAGGAGGAGGAGGGGAGACGATCTCGAGCGGACCGAGTTAAAGGGGCGAGTCCACCCAACCAGCCGACGAGCGAGTCGTTGGATTCTACGCGCAATACAGCTGGAGCGAGTCGAGGAGGGTGAGGTGCGCCATTAAGCAATTGACTGAAGCGGTTTTCGGCATCGATTCCATTCCCATCGCCATCGTTATCCTCCTTCGTCTTGAGTGCTTGACGGAGTCGGGGTCGTTGGTTGTGCGCTAAACCCGCGTTATCACGTGGGCCCACCTCCACCCAAAATTTTCATTTTCTTTGGGCCGGAACTGAAGTTTTCATTTTGGAAGGGAGGCCTCAGAGGATGTGGGCCATGAGCCGAGCGCATGTCGCCTCGTTAGGTTGCGGACTCAGAGCAAGCGGTTTCAGAGTTGATCCAGCGAAACCCGAAGCCTATTCTGCATATCCTTAACCTGAAATCTACGCTGTCATGGATCTGAAATTGGTTCCAGAGTTTAACCGGGTAAAGTTGACCCTGGATGGGCCCAACCCGATCTGTCTAGGTCAAGTTATAGGGGAGATTGGACTGGTCTTTGGTCTCGAGACCCCTAAACCATGAACTTGGGTTGGTCCTTGGTCTCGACTTTAAGGTAGCATCTTTAACTCTGTTCTTTCTTATGCAGTTCTATTGTGTAAATTAGAAAGTAGAACTGAACCCTGATTTAACTAGAAAAAAATAAAAACCCTCTTCGCTCGCATTGGCCTCGCTCGCTGCTTGCCTCCCTTTGCTCACCTTGGTGCTTGCCTTTGGTCCTCATGTCTCTCCTCACTTGCCTCACAAGCATAGCTTAGCTGGTGAAATTATTCACCTCGCTTGGCTAGCCTTACGAACGCAACCTAACAATCACAAATGGAGATTTTTGTCGTTAAATTATCTTAGATTTATGTTTGATATGTATCGGCATTCATATTTTGTTACTCAATGTCGGATTGTTAATAGATATGTAATTTGAAAGAATATGTTTGCCTTTTCAAAAAATACAAAATTTGAAAAAAAAAAATTGATTAGTCCTAGGTTGACCTTGGAACTGGATCAAATCCATAAGGTCAGTCCAGTCTTCGGTCCAAGCTCAATAGAATCGGTTCCTGGTCCAAAAAATTGGGGATGACACCATGTGAGTTGGTCCTTGCATTAGGTACTAGATTGGCTCAATCTAGACCATGCTCATCCCCATATTCGATAACTAGACAATTTCCTCTCTTTTTTTATTTGATTTTTAATTAAACAAAATGAAAGTGAACACAACAATAAAAACAAAAAGTTCACATTTGTCAATAAAAATGAACACATAAGATAAAATAAATAATAAAAAGTTCAAAATACGTAGTATAGAATTTTAATCCTCAATCATCTATCAGAAATTGGCCGTTAACAACTCATTTACAATTCAAGTATAAATTCTTCAAATATACAAAGACAAACGAAGTCTCTGTCATAGAGCGAATCATCAAAGGAATTAGCACTCACACTTCTTTCTTTCTTGGCAAAAAGCTAGCTCTACTTTTGCCTTTTCACTATTACTGATTCTTTATAAGTGTTCTTTTATTCAATTAAGTGAATGAGTTGCACTCCATAAATATATTTATTCAAATATACTTTTAATGATTATCATTTATTTATGTAATTTTTTTTTAAATTTAAATGCAATCAGAAATTACAGAGTTGTTTCCTTTTAATGAAGTGGTTAGAACTACACATGCACATGAAAATAACTTGGGAGATTAAGAAACTTTTAGATGTGATTATACATATGTCGGCACGTGGAAATAAGCTATAAATGAGAGCCACTTAATTGTCCTGTTTCTGGTTCAATTCTCGATTCCCAATTTCCGGATAAGCTCCACATGGCATAGGTTTTGAAAAATTATCAAACCGGACTATATTCCTTCAGAACTTGTAATCAGATCAGTGGAACCAAATTCCACCGGACATGTTTTCGTTTTATCCTAAAATCACACTCGCCTGGCTGCGGGCCGACAAATTGGATATGCCTCTTCCTAATTCCTACGCTAAGCAGGAGCTGCATGAGCAAGCGAGCTTTATATTCTTTTTTCTCGCCGCGGCTGCATCGCATGCTAAGCATGAAGCTTCGCATTATAGCTGGGAACCCGTTTGGTTGGCGAGAAACATGCGGAACATGGAGCTGAAGGTTCCGACCATCGCCTGAAGGTTCCGTCTCTTTACTTCCTCTGACTTTCGCCTGTCAGCGGATGTCATCAGTGGTAGTAGAGTTTCTTCAAGATCACTTTCTTCCCGTTCTTGGGAGTATTCCCTGCAGCTCCTAGAATCCCGGGTGCTGAAAATTTCAGTCGATGGCTAAACTTGGATTTCCCAGTTTGAAATCCATTTGCAAGTTCACCGTCCCTTGTTCGAAAAGGCTGTCGTGTACATGTTGGAAGTATCCTGCTCAAGTTCACGTAAGAGCATCACGTCCATTTCCTCTTGATGCCATCTACTGCTCCAAAGAGTCGAGATCTCTTCACCATGTGAAAACGTATCAGAGAATGCTGGCTCCTGTATCATTCTCTGGTACCAGCGGCTACATGAGAAAACCCACCAACGGATCTTCTCCAAGACTACCCCGCACGAGCTGTGGAAGTAATTTCTCCTCCTTTTTGGCGAGCCCCCTGTTGGAATCTCGGTCATTTGCGTCATATATTAGTGGCAAACGAGATACACGTGAGGAATCGGAAGCATCGGCCGTTTCTGGGGCGGGCGAAGTGGGTGATGGGGATAATGCGGTTGTCCTGAGTGAGTGGCTCGATAAGATTGAGAAACTTTGCACGATGCCGTTGACGTGGCTGGTCAGCCAGGGGAAAGGGTCAAGGAGGTATCTGATGAATTGGCTCCTTATGTGCAGCAGGTGCTCGATTCGCACCCGTGTTGACGTGGCTGGTCACCCAGGGGAAAGGGTCAAGGAGGTATCTGATGAATTGGCTCCTTATGTGCAGCAGGTGCTCGATTCGCACCCCTGTGTTGACGTGGCTGGTCACCCAGGGGAAAGGGTCAAGGAGGTATCTGATGAATTGGCTCCTTATGTGCAGCAGGTGCTCGATTCGCACCCGTGTTAAGTATGTTTTTATGCCAATTGGTCAATATGTTTTTATGCCGATTGGTCTTACTTTGAACGGTACTCTATTGGCATGGGTTGTGATGCTTAGAATATTAAGGAGATTTCACGAGTATGCGACACAAGGTCAGGCTGCTTTGCTCTCGGGAACCCCTTTGGGATCCCAAGTTGCTTATGAAAAAAGCTTCTGGGGGGCCCTAGAGGATCCTGTCAGATATCTCATCTCCTTCATGGCAATTTGGCTGATGTTAGTAAATGCAAGCTTTATCACTGTCTCATGGTTACGTTTGTGTGTGTTTTATTATATGAACCTTAATGTGCACACTGTACGGCTTATTTGAATTTCAGCGCCATGATGGTTGCTCCTACAACTATAGTATCTCAATACATTGGGTTAGCATCGAGGGGTGCAGTTATTCTCTCACTTGTTTGGTTCTTGCATCGCTGGAAAACAAATGTGTTCTCTCGTGCATTAGCAGTCAATAATTTGGCGGGGCTTGATCGGGAAAAGATGCTTGCACTAGACCGACTTTCGTCTATAGGGCTGCTTGTAATTGGGTTCATGGCCTTGGCAGAAGCATGTGGGGTGTCTGTGCAAGCTTTCCTTAAAGTTGGTGGTATAGGAGGTACTCAAACTGTTCCTTTATCTGCATATGCCTTCTGTCTGAGAGTTAAACTGCAATTATAGGCATTATATAGAAAGCAAATCATTAACACGAAGTAAAATCTCGTGGAGTTTCTTTGGTAAATGTCATGCTGTTGCAGCTTCCAGTATTTGGGAAATTTTAAGCTCCTCTCATATACAACAGGGCTCATTCATATGTTTATTGGACTGGCACATATTCTTTCTATGTACTGTCTCCAGGTTTTCTCTAGGACACATCTTGCTACCACCCATAATGCCAATAGCTACATGATGGCTACAAGCCTTGCCATGCTTTAACCTACTTGTCAACTAAATTTATGCAGGAGTAGCAGCTGCTATTGCTGCCAGAGATATACTTGGAAATGTTTTTAGTGGCTTGTCTATGCAGTTTTCAATGCCTTTTTCGCTTGGAGACACAATAAGAGTATGGTTCAGCATCTCAACTTAGCTACTTAGGGTGCGTTTGGTTCAGCATTTACAAGAGGCTTTGAGTCCAATGTAAATGCTGAAAGCCTAAAGCTATTTGGGGAAATGCAATTGTGTTTAGTAAAATTTATTTGCAAATGCACTTTGAGTTGAACGTGCGTTTGGTAAAAAAAACTTTCACAATGAGCTTTGAGGGGATATTATAGGTATATATATATATATATATATATATATATATATATATATATATATATATTTATTATTATTATTTTTTTGGAAAATTGGACAAACCCTTCGCCAGACTAGCGAAGAGCTACGGCATCCAATGAGCCAGATCTGATGCCGGTGGCCATCGGCCGAGGTCGCCCAAGGTTGGGTGAGGTCAGGCGACCTCCGCCGAGGGTTGCACGGCCCCAGCCAAAGGTCGCCCGACCTCGGGCGACCCTTGGTGAGGGTCGCTTGACCTAGGCTCGCCGTGACCCAAGCGACCGCCGCCTGGGTCTCGCGCCCGTAGGCAACCCTCACCTAGGTCTCACGAGGGTTGTGTGACGGCAGCCGGTGGTCACGCGACCCTCGCGAGACCTAGGCGAGGGCCGCCTGCGGCCGTGAGACCCAGGCGACGGTCACCTAGGTCGCGGTGAGCCTGGGTCGAGTGACCCTCGCCGAGGATCACCCGAGGTTGGGCGACCTCCGGTGGCCCTCGGCTGGGTCGCGCGACCCTCGCCGAAGGTCGCCCGAGGTTAGGCGACCTCCGTCGACGGCTGCCGACACCGGCGGCCGTAGCCTTTCTCCGATCCAGCGAAGGAGGGTTGCCTTTTCTCAATTAAAAAAAAAAAACCAAGGGCAAAATCGGAAATATGAAAAACTAGTGAGGGTAGTTTTGGAAGGGAAAAAATAGTTTCAGCATTTTAAAGGCCACTTGAAAGCTGAAAGCTACTTCAAAAATTGAACCAAACGGCCAGCATTTCCTCATGGGATTTTCAGGCCTGAAAGCCCCTTGGAAATGCTGTACCAAACGTACCCTATTGGAAATGCTGTACCAAACGTACCCTATTGGAAATGCTGTACCAAACGTACCCTTACTCCATCTTTGGCATTACAATGTTTTTTTCCCCCTCTTCTTGGATATAAAATGGAGTTTTGTTCTTCCTAATCATTTACACTGACCAAGAGCTTTTCATCTCCTAATGCATTTGTTATGAGAATTAATACCAGTTGTTGGGAGTGCGCAACAGAAGTCCAATAATTTACCTGGGGAGAACTCTAAGTCCGAGCCCATCAATATATCCAATTGGACCCATCTCAACTCAAAAACTTAAGCTAGTGAGTTATGGGCCAATTAGAATATATTAATTGCTCCGCACCACATTACTTCTCTAACACAACTCACACGTGTATCCTAACAATCTCCCCCTCACATGTGAGCTCCAGTGTTAGGTCTAGTCCCCCTTAAATCAGATATCATTCTAGCCCAACATCATTCTGGCTCCAGTGTTAGGTCTAGTCCCCCTTAAATCAAATATCCTTCTGGCCCAACATCATTCTGGTCCACGTTGTTACACCACAACGTTCACCTGGGCCATCCTCACGGGCCTACGTTATTACACCACAATGCCTACTTGCTCGGAAACCGTAACCATCGGCTCTGATACCAACAACACCTGGGCCATCCTCACGGGTCCACGTTGTTACACCACAACGCTTACTTGCTGGGCCATTCTCACGGGCCCATGTTGTTACACCACAACGCTTACTTGCTCGGGAACCACGAGCTCACGTTGTTACACCACAGGAACCGTAACCATTGCTCGGGAACACGAGCTCACGTTGTTACACCACAATGCCTAGTTGCCTAGGAACCGTAACCATCGGCTTGGCTCTAATATCAGTTGTTGGCCGTAACCATTGCTCGGGAACACGAGCTCACGTTGTTACACCACAATGCCTAGTTGCCCAGGAACCGTAACCATCGGCTTGGCTCTAATATCAGTTGTTGGGAGTGCAAAACGAACCGTTCGATGCCTTTACCTAGGGAGAATTCTAAGAAAGATGTCTTTACCTAGGGAGAATTCTAAGAGAGAAGCCTAAGTCCGAGCCCATCAATATATCCAATTGGACCCATCTCAACTCAAAAGCTTAAGCTAGTGAGTTATGGGCCAACTGGGATATATTAATTGCTCCACACCACGTCAATTCTCCAATGTGGGACTATTTGTCTAACACAACTCACACGTGTATCCTAACATTCTCATCATTGTCCATAATTTGGAAAACTCATTGGCTGTGAATATAGTGGGGAACAAGTAGTAGAGAGAAACGAGCCTTGACTTTTAAACTTTATAAACTATCTGTATTTTAGGCTGGATCTATAGAAGGTCAAGTTGTGAAAATGGGGCTTACGACGACATTGCTGCTTAATGCTAAGAAACTTCCAGTCATTGTTCCAAACTCACTGTTTTCTAGCCAGGTGAGTACTCTTCTGAGGATGTGGATTACTAGCAGTTTATCTTATGTATGTAGTTGCCTGAATTCTGTATATCTTACTGTATCCTTATTAGGTCTTTCAACATCTCTTGGAATATTATAATTTTTACTGTTCTTTGCTGGGATGCGTATTACCCTCTATTTTAGACCTGCTTCGTTCTAGAGTGCACTGTTATTTACTGAGTTCAGTAGATTAGTCTAATATTGCCAATATTATCACGTGATTGGATATGCAAAATACTTAAATACTCCTATTCTTGCTTGAGCTAAAAATTACTGTTCTTTGATATGGATTGAGCCTGGTTTGACTGCTTGTTACTATGGACCTTTTGCCGGATGATGTAGTCCACTACGGTATTCAATCTCGCTGGCAATACCTCTTGCTGGTCGCCCCACTCAAAAAATAGGAAAAGCAGCCTAAACTGCAAAGAGTTGGTGAATATTTGACGCTGCAAAATCGAAGACGGCCATCCTGTTAGCTGGATACGCATGTGTTTTTTTACGCACTTTTAGTATAGTAATAGTAACTGCGATCTTGGTCAGAAGATCTCATTGTCGGTTCACAAAGTCTGTAGGTGATTGTAAATGAGTCGCGTGCCGAGTGGCGTGCCATGGTCACCCAAATCCCTTTGCAAAGTGACGATCTGGAGAAGGTTCCGCTTATATCGAAGGACATCAAGAATATGCTGATATCACATCCAAAAGTTTTCTTGGGTAGGGAAGTCCCCTGCTGTTTCCTGTCGACAGCGGGGAGTTCTCACGTCGAGCTGACTCTCGGTTGCAATCTCAAGCGCATGGTGAGTAGATTTCTTCCTCTTGTGCACATCTCATGGTAAAGCGGCTGTCTGCTATCTCCTTCGGAATGTGTGTTTTTTTGTGCAGATGATGCAATTGCTACTTGCATGATGAGATGAATGTTCCTTACTCATTTGTTCTTTTCTATGTGTTTTTTTTTTCTTAATGGCATGTTGTACCGGAAAAGTTGAGACAGCCAATACGCAATATTTCAACTTTTTTTGGGTTAATAATATATACGATTCTTGAATTTTGGTTAAATATGTAATTTGATCTTTGAATTTTGAATTTTTTCAATATAATCCTTGAACTTTACTTTTAGCCCATAATACAATTTGATCTGTGAACTTTTGATACATGTTAAATATAGTTTCTAAATTATATGAAAATGTTCAATGTAATCTTTTATAATTTAAGACTAGGGACTATATTAAACATCTTTAGACAGTTACGAATCACATTACATTTTGGACTGAAATTTAGAAATTATTTACATCATTTCCTTCTTCTTTTTAATCATTATGATAGGGGAAGCGAGTATTTTTATGCCGCATGCTTTGCTTTTTTGCGCCATCCAGTCTCTAGCGTTTGTCTTCCTTTCTAAGCCTTTTTCACATGTTCTACCATGCTTTGTCGTCATACTTTCTCACACTAACGCAATGCTGCATGGGGTTTTAGGATAGAGAAGAGCGGTACACCACAAAGCAAGATATCCTGCTTCGGTCTGTCCAGATAATTAAGCAGCATGGTGCTAGATTTGGCAGCTGAATGCAAGAACCCACTAGTGAGGAATGAGTTTTCCCTTTGGATGTAAGACACGAGTTATGTAATTGCTTAGAGCCTTTCATCAAACAGCTTGAAAGAGACATAGAAACGGATCAATGATCCAAGACCAAAGTAATATTTGGAGGACCCTTCTGGCCAAACTAAAATTATGGAATTATCTGTAAAGTTGTTTTTTTTTTTTTCCTTTCTAAAATCCAAAGAATTCTACTCGCTTTATACATTATGCATTAGATCATCAATTTAGCATTTGGCTAAGATAAAAAAAACAAAAAAAGTGCGTGAACTCTTTTTGCCAATAAAGATTTCAAATAATTTATTGACATGAGTACTTTCTATCAAATAAAAAATTTCAAAATGGCCCGAATGAGTATCTAATTTCTTGAAGCTTTGCCTTGTTGGTAGTTCATGTAACGATCCGATTTTCCATAAAATCTGAATCTGGAATGAGCAGATAACTTCACTCAAATGACTAATTTATCCCCAATTGTACAAATAATTTAATCTTAGCTAATATGCATCAAAACCTTTTATATAGAAACTCATATCTACTTTTGCTTCACACTCTATTCTAATCCTTCTGAGTAACTTCTAGAAATGTTAGTTTTAAAAATAAGCTTCTAAACTCCTGAATTATGGATCCATCAACATGCCATTGCTATCAAAACCCAATAGGAAACCGCAAAGCCCCTCGACGGTTCAACTAACTGACCGTCGATGTTGAAGTACCAAGCAACAAATCAAGGAGAACCCACCCTACCAACCCATGATGGCCTATATTATAGAACTACACTCAGTATAAATTACCACTAATTTAGGTACTAACACATCTTGATATTCATAGTTAAAATATACAAAAACTCCAAATCACAATTATGGAGGGTGATCCATCCTAAAATTTGAAATATGATAGGTGAGCCACAGTTGAGTAAATGAAATTTCTAAGCTTAAAGTATGAAATTTTCTTATCACTCAATCTGGAATTCTCAAACAACTTGAGTTTAAAATAAGTGTGGACCCACTCTTTATGGCAAAAGCAAAAGCAAATGCACCATCTTTTTCTCCATCTCTTTTTTCCTCTATTCTCTGCAACTTCACTCGTATGCTTTGCGACTCTCTCCCTAGCATGCGCCTCGCCCCCCTTGCTTGTTCTTGACTTGCTTTTGCTCACTCTTCTTTGTTCATCTCTTACTTTGAACCATTTTATTACTCATATTATTTTCCTATAAAAAATGGAATTAAAAAAAAAAAGCAACAAAAGAAAGTCATATTCTTTAGATAGATCTTTGAACTTGACCAAAAAAAAAGAATAGATTTCTAATTTCAAAAATGAGAATTGATTTTAGCGAAATAGGTTTCAAATTCAACATTTTGAAATCTCATCCTGAAACCCGTCACTCTTAGTCCCGCTAAACCTGTGTTATCATGCGGGCCCACCATCACCAAAATTTTTCATTTTTCTTTTCGGTCCTATCGAACTTTCATCTCGGTAGTGAAGCCTTAAATGAGAGCCCGACCCGAAATATCACTCTTAGTCCCGCTTAGAGGTGTCAAAATGGGTCATAAACCTATATCATGACTCACTTTTAGTTAAATGGGTCAAATATGGGTTAAGTGAAAGTTAAATATGGGTCAAGTGAAAGTTGAATATGGGTCAAATATGGGTCAAGTGAAAATTAAATATTGGTCAAATATGAGTTAAGTAAAAGTTAAATATATGTCAAATATGGGTTGGGTGAGTCATTTAATATAGAGCTTCAAGTGAGTTTGGGTTTCTCTATAATAATAATGGCTTTTAACAATATGGGTCGGGTCGGGTCGGGTCGGGTGTGAGTCATTAGATTTACATTACATGAATTTGGGTCAAAACAGATTAAACGGGTCAATATGGGTCGGATCATTTTCGACTCGACCCAAAACCCGACCCGACCCACCCATTTGACGGGTCAAGTCCGCTAAACCCGTCACTCTCAGAGGATGTGGACCATGAGCTGAGTGTTTGCAGCCGAGCCCGACCCGAAATGTCAACCTAGTCCGGTTGCGGACCCGACAACCCGTATCTGGGTCTTCCTCTTCCCTATGCTGACCAGAAACCGCCTGATCAAGCAAGCTCGATTTCCTTCTTCTTGCCGCGGTCGTATCGCCTGCTAAAGGATCAAACATTGACCTCGGAACCCGTTTGATTGCCGAGGAACACGCGGAACGAGGAGCCGAAGATTCCGACCATCGAATAAAGGTCCCGCCTTTTTCACCTTCTCCGATTTTCGTCTGTCGGCAGACGTCGCCGGCGGTGGTAGAGTTTCTTCAACATCGCTTTCGTCCCCTTCTTGGGAGTGATTTTTGGGATGTCTGAGCTCTAGCCCTTCCCCAGCTCCAAGTATCCCGGGTGCTGAAGATTACAGACGATGGCTAAAATGGGCTTCCCCAGTTTGAAATCCATTCGCAAATTCACCGTCCCTTCGTCGAAATGGCTGTCGAGCAAGTGTGCGAAGTATCCTACTCAAGCATCACGTCCATCTCTTGATGCCATCCACTGCTCCAAAGAGTCAAGATCTCTTGAACATGTGAAAACGTATCAGAGAATGCTGGCTCCCGCTCCCGTATTATTCACTGGTGCTACCGGTTACCTGAGAAGACCCATCAACGGATTTTCTCCAAAACTGCCCCGCACCGGCTGTGGAAGTGCTTTCTCCCCCTTCTTGGCGAGTCACCTGTTGGATTCTCGGTCGTTTGCATCGTATTTCGGCGGCAAACGAGATACGCCCCAGGAGTCCGAAGTGTCGGCTGTTTCTGAGGCGGGCGAAGTGGGTAATGGGGACAATGTGGTTGTATCGAGTGTGTACCTCGATAAGATTAAAGAAGCTTGGCACAGCGCCGTTGATGTGGCTGGTCACACAGGGGACAAGGTTAAGGAGGTGTCTGATGAATTGACTCCTTATGTGCAGCAGGTGCTCGATTCGCATCCCTATGTTAAGAATGTTTTTATGCCAATTGGTCTTACTTTGACTGGTACTCTATTGGCATGGGTTGTGATGCCAAGAATATTAAGGAGATTTCACAAGTATGCAACACAAGGTCAGGCTGCTTTGCTCTCGGGAACCCCTTTGGGAGAGGAAGTTACTTATGACAAAAGCTTCTGGGGAGCCCTAGAGGATCCTGTCAGATATCTCATCACCTTCATGGCATTTTGGCAGATGTTAGTAAATGCAAGTTTGACGATTGTCTCCTCTGTACTTGTGTGTGTTTTTGTTATATGAACCTTGATGTGTACAATGTATGTCTTATTTGAATTGCAGTGCCATGATGGTTGCTCCTACAACTATAGCATCTCAATACATTGGGCAAGCATGGAGGGGAGCAGTTATTCTTTCATTTGTGTGGTTCTTGCATCGCTGGAAAACAAATGTGTTCTCTCGTGCATTAGCAGTCACGGGTTTGGCAGGGCTTGATCGAGAAAAAATGCTTACGCTAGACCGACTTTCATCTATAGGGCTGTTTGTAATTGGGTTGATGGCTTTAGCAGAAGCATGTGGGGTGGCTGTGCAATCTATCATTACAGTCGGTGGTATAGGAGGTACTTTCCTGTGTCTGCATATATGCCTTCTGTCTGAGAGTTATCTTTAATCTACGGCATCATATAGCTATCAAATTGTTAATATGATGTAAAAGCTTGTGGAATTACTTTTGGTAAATGTTACAATGTCACATCATTCATTATTTGGGATTTCCAAACTCCTTTCTTAGATAAAGGAGACCATTCATATATTTATCGCACTTGCACATCGTCTCTCTATTTAATGTCTCCAGATTTTCTCTAGGATACATCTTGCTACTGCCCAGCCAAGAGCTCATATGATTCCTACAAGTCTTGCCATGCCTTAAGCTATTTGTCAACTAAATTTATGCAGGTGTAGCAACTGCTTTTGCTGCCAGAGACATACTTGGAAATGTGCTCAGTGGCTTGTCTATGCAGTTTTCGAAGCCCTTTTCACTTGGAGATACGATAAAAGTATGGCTTAACATCAACCCGGCTACTTACTACATCTTTGGCATTGCAATTTGTTTTTTTTTTTTTTTTTTTTTTGCCCCTTGCCTTTCCTCCTGGATATGGAATTAAGTTTTGTTCTTCCTAACCATTTACTCTGGCCAGGAGCTTTTCACCTCTTAATGCATCTATTGCGAGAAGTAATCTGATCATTAACTTGAAGTAACTCTGCAGTCATTGACATGATTTGGATCTTGAATCATCACATGATCATGTTGTTCCTCTTTCCTCTGGCAATCTCATGGGCTGTGAATATAGTGGGGAACAAGTAGCAAAGATAAACGAGCCTTGACTTCTGAACTTAATAAATTTTCTGTATTTTAGGCTGGATCTATAGAAGGTCAAGTTGTGGAAATGGGGCTTACGACGACGTCGCTGCTTAATGCTGAGAAATTTCCTGTCATTGTTCCAAATTCGTTGTTTTCTAGCCAGGTGAATACTCTTTTGAAGAGGTGAATTACTAGATGTGTTATCTTTTGTACATAGTTGCCTGAAATTTGTTGATCTTTCTGTATCCTTGTCAGAAGGTCTTTCATCAATCTCTCAGAATATTATAATTACTGTTCTTTTCAGGGTGCAGCATTACCCTTTATCTGACCTGCTTCTGCGCTAGAGTGGGGTGTTGCTTGCAGAGTTTAATAGATTAGTTTTAATATTGCTGATGTTATAACGTGCTTGGATATGCAAAATACTTGAATATTTTCTGTATTTTAGTCTTGCTTGAACTAAAAATTACTTGATATTGATTGAGTGGTTGTGACTTTTGATAATCTTCATTTGTACGCTTGACTGCTTAGTACTATGGACCTTTTGCTGGATGAGGCAGTCCACTATGATGATATAGGATCTCAACAGCAGTACCGCTTGCTGGTTGCCCCATCAAAAATAATGGAAAAAAAATTAAACTGCAAATAGTTGGTAAATATTCTGGATCTTTGGGATTGGTGTATTCTCCTAAATCAAAATTGGGCATTTTTTTTTAGTTGATTATAATGTGTTTTTTATATGCTTTGTTCTAGGGTAGTAGTAACTGCAAATTTTAGTCAGAAAACCTCATTATCAGTTCACAAAGTTTGTAGGTGATTGTAAATAAGTCGCGTGCTGAATGGCGTGCCATGGTCACCAAAATCCCTTTGCAAAGTGATGATCTGGAGAAGATTCCACCGATATCAAATGACATTAAGAATATGCTGAAATCACATCCAAAAGTTTTCTTGGGGAAAGAAGTCCCTTACTGTTTCCTGTCACTAGTGGAAAGCTCTCATGTCGAATTGACTCTTGGTTGTAATCTCAAACACATGGTGAGTAGTTCTTCCTCTTATGCACATCTCATGATAAAGCAATTTTCTACTATCTACTTTCGATTGTGTTTTTTTTGTAGATAATGCTATTGCTACTTGTACAAGATTCTTACTCAGTTGTTCTTTTATATATGATTTTTTGAATCACGTGTTGTACCAGAAAAAGTGAGACAACCAATATGCAAGATTTCAGTTTTTATTTTTCATCGTTCTGATACTGGAGGCGGGTATTCTTACGCCGCATGCCTTGATTCTTGTGCCACCCAGTCTCTAGTCTTTTTCCCCTTTCTGAAGCCTCTTACCTGTTCTACCATGCTTTGTTGTCATATTTTCTCACACTTACATACTGCTGTGTGGGGTTTTAGGGTAGAGATGAGTTGTACACCACACAACAAGATATTCTTCTTCAGTCTGTCCAGATAATTAAGCAGCATGGTGCTAGATTAGGCAGCAGAATGCAAGAAACAACCTTTCAATGACACAGTGAGGAAGAATGCGAGTTTCCATTTGGAGGTAAGACACAAGATATGTAATTACTTGAGTCATTCATCAAAGAGCTCAAACCAGTTGTCCTCAGGTAATCTAATTCATATCTAATTTCTTAAAGCTTTGTCTTTCTGACAGTTCACCTCGCTGCAAGGACCGTGTGAAGTTCGAAGCCTGATTTTTCTGTGCTCTTTTGCTGCTAGTTCAAGTCATCACCACGTCACATTAATTCATGGCCAGGAAGCTCCACCTTCACCTACTATTTCTAAGGATATGACCCTGGTTTCCCTTTCATGTGGATTTTGTTGAAAGCTTTGTCAGGAACAGGGGAACTTGAGAACTGGGACTGTGGTTAAGTGCTAATCGGGGAAATTGTTCATATACATGTACAAAGAATGATTGACAACATCACGTGCCGACAGTGTCATCTCATGCGGCTTTTCTCTTTTCTTTTCAGACTAGTGTGAGGTTTGAAATTGTTTTCTACGGTAGCATGTCGGGGGTCAATCATTTTCACCAGTTACCACAGCAAATAGCAAAGGAGATGGTTTGAATGCATCCACTGTCTCACGAACTTGATCATTTCGTAGTTTATTCTCAACCAAATGCCACGGAGAACTGGTATTCTGTTTCGACTGCCAAAACCAACGGAAGATTTGATTCCTTGAATCAGCACATTAACTTCTTGTTAATCTGGTCGGAATTGTCCCACAGGATTGGCTGGCTTCTTTAGAAATTCTATAAGAGAGTTGATACGCTCGCCTCTCAGATCTTTGCAGCTATGAAATGTGACGTGCATATGAATGTCTCGGCCACTCATTTCACACGTCTTCGTTTAGGTAATACCAGAATCGTCCTTTGGCTGTCACCAGTGAAACGACGAGAGAGTCCAAAGATAGGGCAGATGATGCTCCGCAAAATTCTATATAATTGCTGACTTAATCAATCTTGGTGCGTATGACTAAAAGAAGTTGATCCATCCATTTGCGTGCCAAGTATCTTCGCTTGTGAAACCCGAAATGGTCTTGGGAAATCTGAAATGGTCAAACAGATTACGCTGCATGTTCAATATTCCAAAGGCTACCTGTGAATGGTCCTGAACGGCAGGCTCGACCAAATAGAAGTAGTCGGAGGGTGGTAGTTGGCAATAAACTAACGCAAGTTGCTTTGATTTTAAATTTCTGTCATGATTTCTCGTGCTGGCGTATCGTCTAGGATAGCAAATGCCAGTCTGCCCACTTTATTAAGTATTTGGATTACTTTTCACTAGACACTCCACGCAAAGAACAGAGATAGACAACAGATTCTCTCTCCTCATTTTGTGTCCACACGTCTGCAACCCGCCTTTTCTCGACTGGTTCAAAGGGGAGAAGTGCAAAATTTCTAATCGCGTTTCTTGGTCATGCCCTCCACAGCACGATGATCAAGGCAATCAAGGCAAAGCGGAAACTCCATTTGACCACACCTAAGGGTGAGTACGTTGGGCCACCCAAATTGAAAACCGCCCAGACCGACTTGGACCAGCCGATTTGATCCGATTCTCGAGAATATCAGTCCAGTTCCCGGTTCCATCGGTGATTTTTGGTCCAATTCTCGATTATTAGAGGAACTAGACCGATAATTTTCTATTTAAAATATATTTTTTAAATTTCTTAAAAAATACAATAAATCCTGAAATAATAATATTTAGTATTTTTTTAATTTTATTTTGCTAAGTGATCGGTCCTATTTGACCAGACCGGACCGAACCATTGGTCCTATCCGGTTCCCGGTCCAAGAACCGTCCGGTCTGGTCCAAGGTCACAAAAACTGGGAACCGGTCTTTCCAGTTTGGTTCCCGGCTCTACCTTGGAACCGAACCGAGAACCGATCAGCGTCCATTACACAGTACAACGAGGCAGCAGAGCGCACACAATTTAGATACCTGTGAAAAGTTAAAAGCACCCAACATAAAGTGCTTGACCAATTAAGTAATCAACAAGAGCAGAAATCAACACGATAGTCCTCGGCATTGCATTGCAAATTTTTACATATATCCCTGACCTTACATCAGGACAAGTTCCTATAAACGACCCAAACTGATCTAGTAGCAGCATAGCACACCTTACACTCACACCACATGTAATACATCCACGACATGAGGTCTTACATACTCTCACTACTAAGATATCACACGACATAAGTTGATTTTTATATGAAAGCCTAGAGATATCTAGAGATCTACCGCTCCACAATGTTTTTTTGCATCTGCGCAGAAGCTGGACCGTTGGCCCTAAGATTACACAGCAAAGCATCACGCCCAGTCAAAACTATCTGGAAGAAGCCGTCCACTTCCTTTTCAAGAAGATCCAGCTCCTGTGAAAGACGATCAACGCTCCCGCGTAAACTGGAAACAGAGCTTCGGACAGATTCCTCTTCAACCATGCCCTCCCCAGAACGGATCAGTGGAGACAACTTCTTGACATTTGCTTCAACTGCTTCCAGCTCCTTGAAGATGGCCACGCTACCACTAGAAGGTCGATTTCTAATGTTACTATTTACACTCATCAGCAAGTTAGTGAAGGAAAGGCTCCACAGATGTGTGCCAGAAACACTCAACTCCAATGGTTTCTTGGCTGGGCCAGAGAAGGCAGCAACAAAGATGCTGCAAACAAATAACGTCTGCACCTTAACTCCATACATGGCCTGCATCAGAACCTTTCCTTTGGCTGAGTTTTTAACCTTGGGCAAATCGAGAGTTTCCCTCAGACTCTCCAATATACTGCCGCAGTTGGCAAACCTGGGGTTCCTTGAGCTGATGTGCTGTCTCCAACGATCAAGGGAAGAACTAGCACGGATAAATTGTTCGGGAGATGAGGATTCCAGATTGTGGAGAACACATTGGAGCATCAGCCGGCCTTGGTTCAGACGTGAGATCTCGGAGCTGAAGGCATTGCATATATCAAGCAGCTTCACACTGATGTCAAGATATACATCAATCCACTTGTCATCCCAATCACATACAGGGAGCTCAAGTGCAGTGATTAAATTTTTTACGTCACTGTGGGTTTCACAAAGTGACTTCATAGCCTTTTCCATCCATGATAAGCTAAGCACATCACCTGTCTCTTTTGGGTCAAGTTTCCTAAATTTCTCTGCCAATGTTTCCTCAAAATTGTTCAATATCACAAGAAGTTTTGAAGATAGCTGAGAACCCTTCGGTGATATCATCCGAAAAGGATTCCCAAAAGGGAAGAAGGGTCGCTGTGCATCATGAGGACGGCTCATTTTTATGTGATCACTGCAAAATAGACAAAATAATCACAATCAGATAATCACGCCAACCACTTTGAGCAAAGAGTTCGTGTTTCAGTTTTTCCCCATGTAAACAACAAGGTCAGTTTTACAAGTTCTATGTAAGAACTCAAGAAAGAAAGAACAAAAACAGAACATCAAAACACTTGCATAGAAGAGCCCCAGTTTAGATTACTCCAACCTTAACTTTCTTTTATAAGAAATATCCGAAGAACATGAGGCGATATCTATTTTATTCGCACAAAAAGATATGTCCCACAGAAATTGAAAAAACCACACATCTCTTCGCCACATGAAATGCAAAGAGGAAAAACAGCAGCGATGTATCCCTTCAAAGCACCAGAATCAACACAAAGAGCGACTTAGAGAAACCTAAACAGCATATAGAGCACAGGAACTCAGCCAAAGGAGATACGCACACAAAACTAAATAAAAAATTTACAGGATAAGCAGAATAAAAGCAGTCCAAACTTGTTTAAAGGGAGTATTTTCCTCAGATCAGGTAAGAAAAAAGACCATCTTTACTTCCTCGTACAGTTCGACCGCAAATCCACGGATCGGCTCCTAAACAGCACTAATCTCTCGTGTATGGACGTGCAGCAGCTAAAATTTTCACCCCTGAATTCCAATAGACTACCGTCAAATCATCAACACCTCCGTATCGCAAGCAATTACCCGCTAACAGACTAGACCAAAAAGGGACCGTCGGCGCAGATACAGAGCCCCGCGCACGGCCGCGCAATCACGCAGATCTAGAAGAACGAACACAAAAAGACATCGATCGGAAGTTTTCAGCAAAAACACGGCAAGATATCGGAAGAAACAAGCGGATTCCATCGCGTACTTACAGATCTATCGGATCGGCGAGCCGGAAGGCGCGAATCAGCCGAGAACGAGGCGGATCGTGCAAGAGGAGGGGAAAACAAAGAAAACTAGAACGAGCGGCGAGGTAACGAAACCCTAGCTAGCCCTCTTCAAGACGCGGCGAGAAAGCGAAATCGAAACCGATTCTACGAAATCAAAGCTGCGAACTTAGTAAGGGAGACGACGAAGGAAGGAGCAGAAATCGACCAAACCTGGAGAGAATTCGCGGAGACGGAAGTTTCAGAGAAGGCTGCGAAGGAAGGGAAATTGAACGTGGACTTGGAACGCGGACGGGGGGGCGGGGATATTCGTTGATGATAGGGTTCGTGGAAAATGTGGGTGGGATCGAGTCCGCCAGGGAGGGACGCGTGGGAGGACGTGATTGGAGCTCGAGGTAGCCGGTAAGGTCATTGTTAATGTGAATTTCCATTTTTGCCCCTCGTCGGTTGTTGCTTGCGTGTGCATTCGCTTTGCTTTTTACCGTTTTCTTCTTAAGAAGGTCTCCCTTCTCGGCACACAGAAATGAGTTGCGAAATTGCAAATGATTGGAAATTACCGAAGTGCCCATAGAATTGCCCTTCGCAGTAGTTATCTTTTCTCCCTTCTTTTTTCCCTCGCCCTATTGATTTTTTCGGCTCGTTAAGAAGCGCCCTCGAAGTTTCCAGTTTTTTCAAATCCCTCGATTAGCTTTTTTTTATTTTTTTTTATGACGTTACGCTCCTTTGCCGAATCATTTAACGGCTAAGTTCAATTACCAAAGCCATCGGAACTTGGACAAATTACCTCATTTAAACATCTCGATGATCATTCTAATTGTTTTGTCAACAATCTAAGCCATGCCAGGTATAAATAAAGCTCATATCTTGGCAAATTGTAACATGAAAGTGCCATAACGTGGAAAGAGTACAATATAGTTTGGCAAACTATTGTACTCTTTCCACTGTGCATGTGCACAGAGAAGGGAAACCATTGTGCAAATCGGTAACAAATCACGCCCTCGATCCTATAAATTATTCACTGGAACATTTTTGTCCGGTCCCTCTCATGGCCTTATAATGTTCAATGATTTTTAGCCCACTCTACACCAAGCAAAAGAAGTATTGTCATCTCTCTATTTCCGGCCATAGAAATAAATACATATAATAATAAAATTTTGAAATTGATGAACATATGTGTGGTGACTGTAGTTGTTACCATTCATATGTTTTGAAGAGAGTTTGAGGTGTTATATAATGCATAACAATCGAAATACTAAACAAAAAAATATTCAAGAAATTCCCCAAAACAAAACAAAACACCCACATTTGACACCCACTAACATGTTGTTCTAAGGAGATAATTCTGCAAGAAAAAACCAAAAAAGCCACGTCCAGTGATAATTCACAGGACCAAGTCAGCATAATTGCAGAAAGAGAGGATGGCATTTTGATAGCGAGATGCAAACTGCAAAACCATGTGTCCAGCCTGAGTTATGGCCGGCCAGCTTGCGGGCATGCGTGCGTCCGTCCATTGATGACAAGGAAACAACAACATTTGCGAACAATGACAAAGTGCGGTCGCTTCCACTGGTCAGGCTGGCCACTGGGTCCATCTCCCCCACAACCCTCCAGTTCAGGAAACCAGCAGCGTGGATGGCGGACAAGAGTCGCTCGCCCATCAGGACAGCTTGCTGAGTAGGGCCACTGGCATGTATTCATCTCAACTCCAGGCGGGGCGTGGCGTGGCGTGGCGTGGCGATGATAGCGATGGGAGGTTTAGAGCCACGTGAACAAGCTTTGCTCTCCATTTGACAAGGATGAGGAATTAACAGAGATGGCACAGAAGAGGCCAATGTAAGTTTTCCAACTATAGCAACAGAATTCTCTGCACGTGGCAGGTACACTGGGGAAAAACCCCAGATAAGAAGAGGAAGGGTGTAACTAATGCATAAATCGGATATAAATGACAAATTTCCTGACTAAAAATGGTATCTATATTTGCTTTGCAGGTGCACCTCGTGTTTGTTATCTCCATCTAGTTGGCTGGTTATACCTATCGCTATCACATCTACTCGAATCGGAAGCTCCTTCGCTAGTAGCTGTACTTCCTAACCTTGCATCGGCATGGTTACCCTGTCGGTATTCCCGGTTTGAGAGTGAAGGCTCTCTCCCAATTTGACGATCCTGCATTAAGTTGGAAAGAATTGTATCAGAACAGATTCAATAACAGGAATTTCCTCATTCTGCCAGTTTTTGATAATGTAAAGGAGTGACCAATCGGAAACAGTCACATACATCACGAAACAGCAAGTCATCGGCCTCAAGCATGTGGATTACATGACCCATTTTGGGCCTCTTTGTTGCATCGGGGTCAACGCATCTAAGAGCTACCAGAAGAATCCGCTTGAGCGCTTTTGAAGCAGGCATCTCAGGCAGCTTTGGATCCACTACTTCCTCAGCTCTTCGATCTCCAACCATGGTCTTCAACCAGTCAACCAAATTCCCCTACAATTATTTTGCCATTTCATGGCGAGTTCAAAGTGAAAGAGAAGTCAGTGATAGAAGATAGACATCTGCCTATTTCATGTAATATGCATCACCACAAACCTCGCCCTTTGGTCGACTATAATCAACAGGACTTCTGCCCGTTATTATTTCCATGATCAGTATTCCAAAACTGTAGACATCACTCTTCTCATTCAGCATTCCAGTGCAAGCATATTCTGGTGCTACATAGCTGCATCAATACTCAGATTCAGTGACTTTCTACTAAAAAAGGAGCTTACAGACATAACTAAGAAGAAACAAAAGAACTTGGACTAACCCAAATGTTCCCATCACACGAGTTGTGACATAACTCATTTCAGAACAAAGGAGCTTAGCAAGTCCGAAATCTGACACCTTAGAGTTCCATTGTCGATCCAGCAGTATGTTGCTGGACTTCACATCTCGGTGTACAACTTTAGGTTCAAGACCCTCATGAAGGTAGGCCAATCTGCCAGGTTGTAAAAGTAACACGTCAGTTTGAAGAACATAAAGCATGAAAAGCAAATCTTGCAAGTGAAGAACCACTTAGATGGACTCCAATATAAGTATTCAATCACTCACCCCTTTGCAGTTCCAAGTATAACATTCATGCGGATATTCCATGTAAGAGGGCTGACCTCGCCTACATCCCCATGAAGCCACTGGTCTAGATTTCCATTGTCAACGTACTCATACACAAGCATCCTAGCAAAAACAAGAGAAATCACACCTATTAACATATTCAACAGCACCCACAGGTTCAACCTCTGGTAGGAAGGCAAGTATCAGTACCTATAAGCACCCTCAACGCAATAACCAAGCAGCCTGACTAGATTTTTGTGTCTTACACGCCCAATCACTTCAACCTCCACTTTGAACTCCTTCTCAGCTTGTCCCCTAATCATTGATAGGTCTTGTTAACTCACACATTGTGCATGCTTGCGGTAAAGAAAAGAAATAAGGATCCCATCCAAGTTTCACTGGTGTAAGGATCACAGAGAAGCCAGTGGAGGAAACATGAAAAGGAAGCTAGTAGCACGAGAATTTGCAGCGTAATTTGCATGAAAATACACTGATTTTCCCCGAGCAACCGACAAAATAAAAAATGAAACTTTTTCGTCCATGGTTTAAAAAAAAAATTCATTTTTTGGCTGACAAAACAGAGTAATAACTTGCAAAGTCTTTCAGATGCAGAAAAGGACCGTTGAACTAAATTTCAGATTCTTTAAAGAAAGGCCTAGAGACTACACAATAGGATGTCAAATCCACCAAACACATGATAGGCGCTTCTGAGCAAAAAGCAGGTCACTTTCTTTTATACAGCTTAACAAGTTTCTATTCCTTCAGCAGCAACCTCAAAAGAAAAAGTCAAAAGTGGGAAGAGACACGAAAGCTTAAATCGAATTTTCTCATATCAACTAGCTCGCTTTTCACCAATCAAATTGCTAAGTATAAAAGCAAAATTCACTGAAACACATCCAAAATCAATCCGTCCACTATTGCTTCCATCCCAGCAATCAAACTCAAGCCAAACCAACAGTACAAAACACAAGCAATCTCCTTCACATATATTCTATGACTGATAAATGTACACGACCACACATAGCAGCATCCATTCAGGGGGATGGCAATTCATGCTGTTCAATTAGCGTTGTCGTGCTAAAAAAAAAATTGGAACTTTAACTCTACTCAATCCAATGAAGCATGGATTCGCATTACCCGATTGTTACAGCCAACGAGCGCAGGGATGTTACCTGTTATTCAGGAGATTCTTCACAGCCACTTTCGTGCCATCGCCAAGCACGCCTCTGTACACAATCCCATATCCACCTTCACCGATCACATTCTCCTCACACAACCCACCCGTCGCCTCCTCGAGCTCCCTCAGCGTGTACCACCGCCCCCACCCCAAGTGCGACACCTCGGGCCCCACGTTCCCGCTCCCCAGCGACGCGGTCTCGGTCCTCTCCGTCCCCCTGCTCTCCCCGCTCGAGTAACGATCCGAGTACACCACCCGGTGCTCCACCTTCCCCATGTCGATCTGGATCTCCGGCGCCGGCGCCAAGTGGGGCGCCTCCGACGGCACGATCTCGAGGATCTCCTTCGAGATGGGGGGCGTGGCGGCCGGCGCCTCGGGCCCGCCGCCGCGGCGCCGCTTAGCGTCGCCCTTCCCTCCCCCACTGCCCCCGCCGCCCCCGCCGCGCCGGCGGGAGGTGAGGCAGAGGGAGAGGAGGAAGAGCGCGACGACGATGAGGGAGCCGAGGAAGATGCCGATGACGACCCAGAGGCGGAGGCCGAAGATGGAGGTCGGCTTGGAGAGCTCCGTGTTCACGAAGGAGGAGTTGTAGACCGACATCTTCGCATCGACCCGCCGGACAAAATCAGGTCTTTCGGCCAACGGCGGCGTAAAGACGGAGACTTGGGAAGCAGCAGGGGACGGACGAAGAATGATTTGAATCTATCGCATGGGACAGTCCATCTAGAGAGAGAGAGAGAGTATTTTTCTTCTCCTTTCCTTTTTCTCTCACTAAAACGTTGCAGTAGAGAGAGAGAGAGAGAGAGAGTGAGAGTGCGAGGACTAGGAGAGCATAAATGAAAATTTGAAGGAAGGTGGCCTGTCTGTCGGGGCTGGATGTCCAGCTGGCGAGGATGGTGCAGCACGCCAGTGGCTTTCGTTTTTTCCTTGTTTGGTTTGGACCCTTTTGGGGCGGGGACGAGGAAAGAGGCGATGACGTAGGACGGATTCCTTGCAAGGCGAGGCAGGAAGGGGGCGACATGTGGGCAAATTCCGTTCCAAGCGATTTTACATTATTATCTTGGCCTGGTTGGGGGGTCGCGTTTTGTCCGTTTTGATAAATACCGTTTCTTCTTTCCATTTTCGCCTGCGAAAAGCTGAGCAATGATGGGCCAATTATGAATTATACCGTCGAATCCGATCGCGGCTGTCTTGCTCCGGAAACGAGACCGGTTCTCGCATGAATGACAGATTAGGAGACGCCAATTAGTTTGACATGTTACGAGGAGAGGGAAGATGGAAAAAACATAATGTGGTCCAGTAAGAAACCCTTGAAAAGGTCGCTATGGTTGAGTGAGTCCTAGGAACGAGTGTCTTGGAAGTATTTTATCAAACATGCCAGCTAAAAATTTGTAATTTTTAATATATTGATTACAAATAACATGAGAGAATAGTGTAAAACTACGTAAACAGTACTTTTAAGACATCTTTTTAACATAATTCTATGATAATTGACCATGTGTCATTTTCATTTTTCTTTTCCTTTTGTCGAATGAGACAACCGTCTAAAATCAATACAGCACACATCAATGATTCAAATTAGTTTTGGTCAACAACCTTGGTAGATGTATAGTAAGATTGTGATGAAATTTCTTCATCGGACGTGATGGAAGTCGCTCTTTTCATACAATTACATTTTATCCCACACAATATTGACACTCCCTTTGTAAATTTTTTACTAAAATGGATTTCCTTAGAAGATGCGTTCAACACACTTTCCTTACCAAACGTCCTCAACTAGCGCAAATATCAATTATTTGCGCCAATTACGTGACCGTAACCAAAACGAGCAGCCTATCATGGCAGATTCCTAACTTGTAGTCTTTAACTCTTTTTCTTTTTTTTTCGCCGGTCGCAAGTTGTAGTCGAATTGACTTGGGCTATCGCGATCAAGAGAAGCTCGTGCTCCACTTGGGGACCTTTCTTGTGGCCCGATACGAGAGCAGCTGGTCACGAGGAGAAAGGGAGCCCTCGATTTCTTTTCTACCTTTCTCTCGTAGGAGATTCGTGCGGCACGATGTCATTAAATGTTGGAAGAGAGGCATATGATTAGATTCCGAGCGCATTGCCCTGCTGTCGACGCAAGTTGCAAAACTCGAAAATCATGATGGTCCCTTTCGAATAATCTCGGCCAATAATTGGAGGGAGAGTCTTGACAAAGAAATTACCAAAGAAGACCGAAGTTCTTCCTAAATGAGTTTCTTAAAACGTTAACGACCTTTCAAACACTGACCATTTTCAATCTCGTGAATCAGCCAGCCGGCTCTCACAAAGTTGATAATTGCTTCCGCTTCCCCCTCCTTTTTTTTTTTTTTGGCGACAATAGTTACCTATTAAAAAAAAACAACCTCATCGGCACCTCAATGTTTAGCAGCTTCTTCAAAAAATACCTCGAAATGTCACGTGAGAGTATATGCCCGAGATTTGGGTAAAAATAAAGCGCCAGTGAACAGATAAATGCTAACTAGTATCGAAATCCCAAAATTGCGGTCTTTATAAGCCCCCAGAATTTGATTGTTCCCATCTCTCTTCACTTTCCAGAATTTAAACACCATCCCCCCCCCAAAACTTTCAACTTTCAGGCATCAAATTCTGAAAATTTGGCTCCATTTGTCATATCATAGGAGTAACATAACTATGACTTTGTGACCCGATTTACCGAGCACGAGCAAGTCTTCCTCCATGTACTATCCATATGATACCCTCCTGGATCAGTCTTCTTTCTTGTCCGATTTATCAATGGCAGCCAATCTTTCAACCAGTGGAGGATGAGAATAGTGATAGGCTGAATACCAAGGATCTGTGTTCATTGCTGACAAATTCTCCTCCTGAAAACACAAAACAAAGCCATGTGATTTTAACATTCATGTTCAGGCAGAACGCTGTAGATGCATATCCTCTACACTCTGTATACTGGGGAAAACTATATGAAAGTAGCATCATTGAACCATGCCCGTCTTCTGATTTTGAGTATATTAAAACCCCAACAGTGGCTTTGCATTATTGAATAAGAAGGGAGCCACTCTTCTTTTTAAGACAAAAGGGGCAGTATGAATCACCTGTAGCTTCACAAGTCCACCACGAAGTTCAGAAGCATAGCCCAAGTTCTTAGCAAAAGCATCAGCCTAGATAAATGCAGGACAGTCAAACGCACAAATTAGTTTTCAGAACCAGATATATATACTGAGAAAACTCCATAAAGACAAAGATGAATTACCTGAAATTCAAAAGATCGGCTCACCAAATTCAGAGCAAAGCTTACAAGGTGCTGAAGAGGTATAACAGTGTGCTGCAACCAAAGCACAAGAAATTATGCTTTTTTCCCAGGACTCTCTTTCTTGCTCTTGCTCGCATTGAGAGAAAAGCAGAAACAAACAACATCGTATTATGTCCATATGACACAGACAAAATAGCTCATTTGTTGGCTATAGTTTTCAAACTGTATAATTTTGCCACCTTATAGTGATTTAAAAGTTTCCTACTCAATAGATTTTGGTTTGTCATTGCATTCCAACCAAAGGCAATGTGGGAACAAGTGACAGTTTATTCCAAAAAATAATCATTGATAGGCCCAATTACACGCTGTTCTAAAGCACTGTGGTCATTCTTATCAGAGTGATACCTGGAAAATGATGAGTCCAATGAGCACTGGCTGTGTATCAAAACCAAAACTCCTAAACAGATCACTTGAGTTCCTCACAAGAGTATATCCTCCAAATTGCAGAAAAGTGAGAATCTGCATCCAAATAGTATAGTGATGAGAAACGAAAAATCTATCACCTAAAATTTTCCAACTAAATACCTGAATGTTTCTTAACTTGAAGTTCTAAATATCACCCTTTAGTGATCAGATCCGTAGGAAATTAGTTTACACTATTATCATCAAGCCAGGCAGTTGAGAGTAAGCACGACATGGACAATAAATAAATGGAGCAATTCATTCAGTGATATTCAACTGTCAACATCTTCCCTTCAAAACAAAAAGGAAAGGAACCTAATGTGGTGTAAGTGCTTCTTACAGCTAAACACACTCAATAGTATAAAAAAGCAGGATCAACTGATCTATTATTTCTGAAAATGACACAAAATTTTAGCAGGAGAAACTTATTATCCACCATCTCCTTTCCACAATCCCTGTCTGCATATTTTCAAATTCAGTCACCATACCACGAAACAAAATTAACTGTCAATAGAAACAAGCAAATCACTATCATGTATATTCAAATTGGACTGGCGTCACAGCACTATCACCTTGTTGAGGTACAGGCATATCCAGAGAGTGAGGATCCACAATTTAGACTAATTACGACTAATTGAGAGCTTTTGCAACCATAACCTTTATCTAAGCAGCCTTATCTTTACCAATAACAATTGTAGGGAAAACCAATTTATTAATGACAGTTGATGTCATAACTAAAGGGCAAAAGGTTTATTTTCTGATATCTTAATCAAGAGCACAAGGCAAGTTCACAATTCTTTTGTGGACAAGATTAAACATAACCCCCCTACTATGCTAATGAGTAGTTACATGTAAGATGCTAGAAAGAACACATTGTCAAGCCCAATTGAATAAATGTTTTCAAGGAAATCTGCAGATATCTTTTCTTTGTTAGAGTTCTACACTAGAGTATTCATAGACCTATACATTGAACCAAAGTGAGGAATGAAAATTTAACCATTCACAAAATTGAAATATTACAAAAAATTTTACCTGTACAGCAATAAAAGAGTACATAGTGTGATTAAGCTTCCAATGTCCCAACTCATGAGCAATCACAGCCACAACCTCCTCAGTCTTGCACTGCAAAAAACAATTTTGGCCAATTAAGGTCTGTCGGATTGAAAAAGAATGGAAAAATATGAATGGCCATATTCCAACAATTTCACATTTCCAACATGAAAAGTAATGAAAATACTGATCACCAATTGGTTTAGTACAAAAGGATGGGGTGGAACAGGACATCAGAAACAAATCCCTCACCCAACAGAAAAAGGAAAGAAAATCAGCAGAAAAGAAGGGAAAAAAGAAAAAAAGCATGTGAAGAACATGAACACATGCTCTGTGTGTGTTTTTTTTTGTGGGGGGGGGAAGCTTTTTTCAACTTCACATAAAATAGTCAGAAGAAATGCACCCTATTCAACAAGTAAAAACTTGTTTCACATAAACTGCAAAGTTGAGGACAGCAATTCTCAAGACACTAGAAAAATCAGATCAATAAAAGGTCTTTAAGGCCAGTACTTTGAAAATTAAAAATGCTCCACACCTGCTGAATAAGGGTGTCATACAACACAATCCGTTTGTTTTTGAAGAATCCATACATATAGGCCTGCATGAGTATTCAAGTAGTCAGTTGACAATTCATGCAAGCTATGCATCTGTACAAGCGTGAGCACCAGCAGACACGTAGGCAAAAATTAACAAGTTATACAATATGCAGGAACAAGAGAAACGATGATTCATTCACTTCATCTTCCCTAATTTTTCCCTAGGTATCCATCCACATATCCACTATCCTTTTAACAATTAACCTGCCTTTCTTAGTTCACATCTATGCTCTTTAGACCATTATTTGCACTCTGTACTACCCTCACCAGATACCTGGACAGGGCCATCATAAATTGCTAAAAATTGTCCTTATCTTTTTTTAGTAATCGCCACATGCTGTTGATATTATCAATAACAAGGTTATAATGATTTGGGATAACAAAGGTGACTAAACCTGGCATTCTCTTTCAGAATTCTATCTAGCTAGCCTCATTTTCTGGGAACCTACCACCTCCTCTCATATGCAAGCCTATGTACTATTTCCTCTGAATATTTTCAAAAGAAGAAGAGTGCATTCTGAAAATTGAGAGTCAAATAGAAAGATGTCAGAGAAACCAAGTGACCTAAAGTTAAAAGCTGAACCCCTAAGGTCATAGCATCCTTGAAAGTAACAAAACTCAATACACTGATACGATGAGACTATCACTAGCGCAATTTTATAGTAAAGGAAGACATGGCAGGTCAAACAAGAACCATAAAATGCAAACAATAACTGAATGGATAGTATGGATCTCACATTGCTATGGCTTGACCTGGTTGATCCATCGACCACAAACAACTTCTTGAGAGGAAACATAAGAGAAGAAGCAAGTTTCTCAATTTTCTCTCTGAGCTCACCATCTGGAAGCTATTGCAACAAAGTAATATAGAAGATAATTATCATCAAACGGCCCAAACAATCATGGCAAGACCAGAGTTCAAGAAACTTACTGGTGTGAACTTGTTAAAAAGTGGAGCAATCAGAATAGGGAAAAGTGTCATCATCACTAACGAGAGAACAAACATGAATCCCCAAAGATAGATAGCCAGATAAGGGCCCCCTTTCTGCAAGAAAAGAAATTAGTGGTCGTCAGTAAAAATGACAAGGTAGTGGCAGAATGAAGAGGAGAATTGGACCAATTCATCAATCCAACCAACAAAAGTTTACCTGATGGAAACAACATCAAAGGACGTAGAGAATTCTACACAAAATATTTCTAGAGATAACATCATTTAAAGAGAACTAGTCAGCAGTAGAGGACCGTACCTGTACAATTATGATAATTGCAGCCACTATGGGAGGACCAATTATAACAGAAAGGAAAATCCCTTTGATGATATCCCAAAAGAACAACCATACTGTTTGCTGCAAAACAACAAATAATAGTAATTAGATATACAAAAAAAATCACAACACATAGCTTTATGGACATAAGCAAAAAGAGACGATAGAGTGAAACAAACTTTGTTGAAACCATGGCGAGCCTCAATCACAAAGGTTGAGTATAAAGAGAACGGCAAATCAGTTATCTGCAACAGAAATTTCAAAGCAAGCCAGTTAACAACAATCAAAGAGCACCTGCATTCATATCAACTTTTTTTAACAATGCACATATGTTCAGCTAAAATTATAAGTTTGATGTCTCCCACCATTTACTAGTTGCAAATCCAGGGATGCTATGGAAAAGGGGCTTCAAGAGTTCATACTGTCTCCTTAATCATTATTCAAGATGTATAAAGATCAAAAGACCCTTATATGTGAAACACTTGATATCAGAGGAAACATTTGTATATCTGTACCTAACATCTTAATTTTTGTAACAAAAAAAAAAAAACCAAAATTATGATGACGTCAGAGCCTTTTCCCCCAAAATGGGGTCGGTTACAAGGACAAATGCCTATCCGTATGTACAATCATGACTTAAAAGTAAAGTCATAAGGACTAAACAGCTATATTGGAAGGTTTTTCTATGTGATTTCATTACCAGGAAGGTTCAAGATGCATAAAATTCAAAATACTTGACAAAATAATCTATTTCAAGCTCAATCCAACACCAGAAGCATCAAACGAAAAAATCAAGTTGACAATCATTATAGCCAATAGATTCATTTCTGAAGTCCCACAACCTTAATAATACTTCAATTTTCAACTTCAAATGATGCTGACTCCATTTGTCATGAAAGCTATCCAAATTATACTTTCACCCATTTATTGAACAGTCTGACAAGTTAAGAGCAAAAACTACACTGCAAAACAAGCAGCCTCCCCAAAAATTTGCACTCCCCAATCCTTTCTGCATTCACTGACAAATTTTAATATTAAAAAAAAAAAATCATACAGCACGATAAACTCATGAGCTTTTTACAGTAAGATGTCCAAGCACACTAATATGCACGTGCAGATATTAGCAATACAAATAGTTACCGTACAGTAGTAGAACAGGGCATAACTTTTTTAACACAAATTTTGGTAGATAAAGAAACCTGGCATTAATATACCTGAGACCAAATCATAACACCAGCCAAAAAGGCAAGGGTGTGTAGTATCTCATTCTCTACATTGAGGCCAGCTAAAACTAGAAATTCTCCAGATTTCTGCATCACCAAAAAAGGAGATGATACAACAACTTCAAATGGAAAGTGGTATAGCAGCAATGATTACCCACTTACCTTCCAAAACCAAGGCAATATCCCAAACAACAATATTGCAGAGTCCATCAGTATAGAGACAAACTCATGCATGAAGTGGAAGCGGCTGAAACAAAGGAAAACACATCCGTCAGATGCAAATCAAGATAGCAAACCTAAAGTATCCATCAACAAAAGAAGTTTCAGTCACAGTATACTCAAATGCCATGAGCATCTCTTTCAGGAATGAGTGAAAGCCGGAGAAACCCCAGCACACAAACCTTTTATCGAGACTGTAGGCCCGGGACTTCTCGAACTTCTCTTGGCTAATCACTCCTTCCAAAGTCTTCGGAAGGGTTGGAAGTTTGTAGGCGGCGTGTTGCCTCAAGTCCAGATAAGTTTCGAAGAAGTACATTAATATCATGAAACCTGAAGAACATTAAGTAAGTGGAGAACTTTGGAGAATCCAACACAAAAGTAGCAAAATTTAACACACCAGAAATAAAATAAAATAAAATGAAACTTCAAAAAAATTGGGGCACATTCAAGCATGCTCATCCTAGTTTATGACTGGTGAACCGTTCCACTGTGAATTTTAGCCTCCTCGCCCAGCTCCGGAGCTGGAACTAAGCACGGAATTCCAATTAACCCTCTCTCCTCGGATTCGCGCGAAATGCAACCACCAGAAGAAAAGAAAAAAGAAGAAGAAGAAACTTCGAAAAAGTTGCGGCACATTCAAGCATGCTCATCCTAGTTTAGGACTGATGAACCGTTCCACTGTGAATCTTAGTCTCCTCGCCGAGCTCCGGAGCTTGAACTAAGCACGGAATTCCAATTAACCCTCCGTACTCGGATTCGCGCGAAATGCAACCGCCGCTAACGGACGGAATACAGCTCGAAAACCCAAAACCCCCAGAAAAGCCGATCCGACGACGGCACCAGAAGGCCGAAAGGCCGAATGTCGAATCCGCAAAACCGCACGCGCATCGAAATCCAAATGAAAACTCGCCCATCACTTCGCAACCCCTCGACCGCCGATCGCACGAGCGACGGCCGCATCGGGACAGGAAGAGGGAAAGACAACAACTAAACCTAAAAGAACCTCAGCTGGGAAAGAATGGACCGCGCACGCCCGAGCGAGCGAGCGAGCGAAGGTCCGAGCGCCTGCGCCCTGCGCCCGCGCCCGCACGCCCGCCGCGGCGGCGCAGGCGCAGATGCGGAGCAACGCGTCGTCAGGGGAGAGCGGAGACGTACCGACGACGGCTTCCATGTAAGGCAACGCCATGGCGGAACTTCGGCAGAGGAAGAGAGAGAGAGAGGTTTTGGTGAGGAGGAAGCGTGGAAGACGAAAAATTTTAAGTAGCGTAGAGAAAATTAAAATTCGGGAGCACTTTCTCTATCGACTCTTCTGATTATTTCATTTTCTTTCTCTTTTTTTTTTTTTTTCTAATTTTATGCAATTGCTTAAGCCCAGCCCAAAAGGCGCTTCCTTCGGTTTAAATTTTTTTTTTTTAATATTTTCCCGATTCGTGCTTCGTCCGACCAAATAAAAAAAATTTCTTGCTTCGAATTATAATTTTTATATTCAAAAGACTGAAGATTAATATCCCGGAAAACCCTAAAAGCTAATATACATGTGACAAATTTAACTTAAAATTAATTTTTTGATTAAAAATTCTCAAATTGGTATATTTGTAATAAATTTACCATTTATTAATTTTTGTCAAATTTTTACCGTCAAATTATTAAGTTGGAATTGATGAGTGAATCGGCTTAATGTTTTAACTTCCATTTGTCTCAGGTATATCAGTTTGTAATTTTTCATAATATTAATCAAATTTAATAAATATTAATGAATGGTAAATTTGTTGCAAAAGAAAATTAATCTGAAATAAATTATCACAGATGTACTGGTATAAGATTTCTTGTGATTAGAAAATTAATTTTTAGTAAATTCAAAACAAATGTATCGATTTGAAATTTTTTTCATAATATTGACTTTCTCTTTAATTGTGATATTATCATAGGAAAGAAGGAAAGACGACACTTCAAAAATGGTACAAACAAATTATTTTTTCACTAGGCTCCCCCCTATAATCTTTTGAAGGTATAAATACAAGCACGCCATTGCTACATACGCATCCAAAAGCAGCCGGAGCTTCTTTGAGTTTGCAGCCATGGCAGCTCGATCTTCGTCGAGCTCGAGGCCATGGCAAGGAACTTTTTGGGGCTGGAGGCCATGGCTGCTCAAGATCCGACGGGCTCGATCATAGCAGTTGGCGGTTGTAGCAGCTCGAGATCTTGCATTGATGGCGATGTGATATTTTGTGGGTTTTAGCTTGAATTTGGAGGGAAGAACAAAAGGATGATTTGCGCAGAGAGAGAGATGGCAAGAACCCAAATCAGCAAATTTCGAAAGAAGTTAGCTCACGACAAAGAAACAGCCTTAACGCAACGCCGACAAATTGCGTTGTCGGACCGACCAGGGACCGACAAGGGATGGACGGTGACGCATTTCGAAAAGTGTAGGGACAGTTTCGAACGAAAAAAGATAGTATGTGGACGATTTTGATCTTTGAACTAAAGTTTAGAGACCGACGGCGACATTCCACCTAGCTTTTCTTCCTCCGAGGAATATTGAAGCTATATGTACCATCGGAAAGGTCCAAACACATGTTGAAAATGAGTTTTACTTCTTTGGTAAAATGCAGTCTGCAGTAGGAACTGCTGCGAATGCTGATACAAATGTTTGAAATTAGTTCGGCGACAAATGCTTTTTTCCTCCCCGATTTCTATGGAAGCATTTGAAAATTCACAAGCATTGAAGAACAATAGTGACTGGAGAGGAGGGAGTTTCTTCCACATGCATGATTTCTGGTCAGAAAACAGGGGATCTGCAAAAGGTTGATGCCATTCACTAGGGACTTTGAAAATGCTGAGCAAAAAGCAACATCCTTTCAAAATTGTTCCTTTACCTGTATCAGATCATGGCCCATGTCCCCTTACAGCCCACATCTCTAACTTTATGCACAGCGCTAGAGACTAAGACAAGGTGAAAAAGATCAACGGAAAAGAAATATGGCTTCGACCTGCTAGATGGGCGTATAACATGCATCCGGCAAAGGCAGGGGCGACACGCTTCAGCAATGAATTGATCCCTCTCCCGAAAGCTCTGCCCTGGCCTTCTCTTGTGTTTATTTTGGGTCTGCTGTTCACAAACTGAAAAAGGAGTTTCTCGGTGAACATTTGTCACCCTTGTATGCAATCAAGCAAATTATTTGACCTGATTCGGTTTTGTAAAGACGCCGCTTCAGTGAATCATCTCTATAACAGAAGGTAAAACATGGAATTTCCGGGGTAGAAACCCCAAATGTTCCCCATCTGACTGGACAAATATGCTGCCAGTGCCTGATATTTCTTGTACTTCGATTGACTGCACACTGGATTTGAAACAGATAGAAGAAAAGCATGACACCATCAAATTACAAAGTCTGAGAGTAGAAAATAATTCCAAAGGGAACTGCTAATACCCCAAATCCAAATGCCTGAGAATATTATGACTGCCCCAACTTGATGACTCATTTCACACTTAATAAAAATAAAAAACCAGAAAAGTTTGTTCTTTTCTTATGCTGATGAACGATCAACATAAGCAATAAACCAGTTGAAGTATCTTTACCTTCTTGAAGACACATTCTTAACAGACAAATGTGTCCCATTGTAAAGCTTATGCAGTTTAAAGATGAAGTCATACCACTTGAAATCCTGAAGAATTACAACCTGCAAGTAAGATATGGATCATGAAGAAGTCGGCAGAGGAGCAAAAAAAACCTAGACAGATAATCATTTGGGTGCAGAAGATCTTTAGAGACTTCACCTCAAAATTTCCACTGGTAGGATCAGCATTTGGTGTAATCTTCATGCCACCACCAAAGAATTTGGCATTACCTATGCAAAGTGCCGTCACTCGAGGATAGGTTTCCCATTCACCGCCATTCACCTATATATACAGCCAACAATGACATTGAGTTCCAAGATCAGCAAACTGGAAAGACTCCAGATGAAGAGTAGATTACGAGGTTCTCATAGATTTTCAGAGACAATGACCTTGATTCGAAAGTCTTGGTTACTGTGCCCGATAAAGGCTTGCAATGCGCCAAAGACATAACATAAGTTTCCAAATCGCTTGTATCTGGAAGCATAGTAACCAGCTTTTGCACTCCTGTAAATTTTAAATTAGGTTAGGCAATGAGCAAATTCACAGTGTAGCATGTACTGTCATAGTCCATACCAAAAGTTTCAAGTTAACCTTACAAATGAATGTCTGCAACATTCAAAAAGTAATGAAGCTCTTCATTTTCTCTGCCAATGACACCAACATCTATTTGTGATCTTTGCCCTGCAAAATGCATCAACCACACATGGCAAGCAATGAGAAAGTGGATCCTAAAAAATAAATCAACATTCAGAGGCAGGTACCAATTTTATATATGTTCCAAAACATTTTTAGCCAAAACTGCCATGTGTTGGAAAAACAGAAGAAATGGAAGCTTGATGAACAACCTTTGGCTATGCGTTCAACAGCATCATAAGGGTCATTTTTCCTGAGAAAAACAAGTGCCAGCCAGAACTTTTACTTTAACTACTATTTATCAATTAAAAAATCACTTACTTAATCTCAAGTAATAGCAAATATGATCAGGAAGAACTAACCAGCCAAATGTTCTGGCGAAATCAGAGCCTGTGCCCAAGGGAATTAGCTGCATGAATGGAAATGACCTTAGTAGCTTTCTCAGGAACAGTTCATACAATTGTGAAGAGCAAATCACATGTCTAAAGAAGTTTATGGAAAACACTTACACCAAGAGCAGTGGAGTAAGAAGTTGCTGTATCTTGATAGGTGACAGGTTTTCCAGCCCAAAAGAAGCCATTGACTACCTACTCATTGTACACATAAGTTAATAAGTATGAATGTATAGGAACCAATCAGGTAAGAGGCTTTCTATGACCATACAATGGCATTTTCAGCCATGACCATAATTTTTGTTTTTACCTCATGTTACAAAAGAAACAACATTGATGGATTTATGAAAAGTGTGTCACATGATAAATTGATCATTTGAGCTTCAAAATCACATAGTACCCTGGCAGTTGTGAATCCTCATATCTGCAACACTACCCTATATGTGAAATGTCTTATATATATAAGTTCACACATGACCACCCATTTCACCTACTCTACTCCACTGTGATTAGTCTCGTGTTACCAGGAGAATAGGTGAAGGGATTTTATATGTTATAATAAAGAGAATTACAAACTATGGACATGGACAAGACTAATGGCATCCTACCTCATGAAGAGTTCCGTCGCCTCCAACTGCAATTACAGCATCAGCACCCTCTCGTATGGACTAGACAATGTTCAGACAAATATCAGACCAATGGTTCATCCATTGAATATGCATCCTAGTTGACCAACCTTTTAGGGTCAAGATGCCTACCTCTCTTGTTATGTCAGTCGCATGTGAAGGACCAGAGGTGAACGATTCACATATCTGCAAATTCAACAAAAAAAAAAACCGCACTTAATTTGTTTGAATTGAGATATACCACCCCAGCAATGAATAAATCATGGAATCAACAACTTAGAGATGGGAGGGAGAGATCTTTCCATTTTCAAGAAAAGAATCTAGATGCAATTACGTCTAAAAGAGATGGGACAAGATAAATCAAGAGGGGAAAGCGTCAATTAGTCCAAGTAGTCTTTTGTAATTGAGTCCAAACATACGTGATACTGCGGCTCAGACATGGCAAGCAGAAGCAACATGAAGCAAGAAATGAGTAGAATCTAGCCAATTGCACTCTCTAGAATCAATCTCATACAATGAAAAATTTCAAACCCATCTCCCACCATCTTTGCAACAAGCGAATAGCACCCACCAACCCATGTGGGGCTCAGACAAAGTTGAGTTGAATAAGGCCCCCTTCAAGATCTTAGTAAAAGCTATTCAACGACATTTGAAGGTGGGCAACGTTACGAGGACTCACGTTACAATGTTTGCCGAGGCGAGACCTGAGATACGGCAAAAGTTTCTTCCACTCCTTCCAGGTCTTACCATTCGCACCTGTCCACAAAACACACCCAATCATCACCCGCACACTTCCAACGTTCACCAATCGACGCCATTATAGACAAGAAACTGAATAAAAATCTCAACTTTCCCGCGCGCGCGCGCGAACAGAGAGACCAACCTCGAGGATTGACGACGAAGACGAGATCGCGGCGGCGGGAGGCGGAGAAAGAGCCGCCCCCCAAGAGGGTACGGTCGAAGGGGAGATCTGGGGGAGGAGCCACGGGGCGCTGCTCTGCTCTCGCCATGACCCACGAATTCGCCATCATAGACGGCGGTGCTCTTCCCAATGCTACCTGATAATAACAGCACCCCATGCTTTTGTTTTCTCCACCGCCCCAGTTCGCGAAAACAAAAATTCACTCGGTGGGCGCTATCTGGTCAGCTCCGTGTCCCGCCGCCGCCACCGCCGCCGTCGCTGGTGCCGGAAGCGGAAGCTTAAAGCAGAGGCGACTGGTATTGTCGGTCGTCGGTTACAAGATGGGAATGGGGAGGCACCGAAACGAATGTACCGAGAGAGATGCGAGAAATGATGAATCACGAGAGAGAGAGAGAGAGAGAGAGAGAGAGAGAGAGAGCAATGCCTGTTTTTGATTAGACAAAGGTCAGGAAGCAGGGGATTGAGACAAGAAGCAGAGACAAATCATCGGATACGGTTTCTTCTTCTTCTTCGTCGGCGTCGTGCTATTACATCGTTTTCCCCGACGACGACCACGACGACGACCACGACGACGGTGAAAATGAGGAACTTCTTGGGTCGGACCGGGCCGGGCCGGGATTAGGATTGAGGAGGAAAGAGAAAGCACATCCGGACAGAGGAAAAGAGAAGAAACAGAATCAGAAAGTCCGGCCAATGTTATACATTTTCAATATTTTCAAATTTGTCCGACCAAAAAGGAAGAAATTCTTTTCAGATTGGAGGGCTTTGGATTTTACTTAATAGGTTTGTTCTTATTTCTCACTCATACTCTGATTTTGTGTCCGTCTAAAAATACATAAAATTATGTTTTTGTTATAATATATATTTTCATCTATTCCCCTTCTTAGCAACCGATCAACGACGCAACTCGATCCCTTCAATTTCTCTCATAAATGTTTAAATCTATTCGATCCGGATGTAATTGGTACTGATTGCGATTGACTCTAATGGACGGAGCCAAAAGATATTTTTCTAATCGGTCTCATTCATCGGCACGACTATTGCCTAGCTTCTCCCCCGTTGGGCCGCCAGAGGTTGCCTTCGTCGTCAGTCTTCAAATCGAAAGAACTAGACGAGCTCTTGCATGGACAAGATCGGGTCAATTTTGAAATTGGTAATGCTAACTTCAGGTAAAAAACCACAGGACGTACGGATTGCTAACAGGAATCGGGCCCATCTTTGGTCAAACTTCAGCTACGTTAGGAGGCCCTTCAAGGCACGTCATAAACCCTTCTTAAATGGCCTAACGGAATAAAGCAGTCAAATTCCATGAACAGTCTAACTACAGAGGGTATTGAGATATCGTCAATCTGCTTACTCCATGTGACCCTGCAAGGCTTAAATATGTTTTAGGGATCTGGAGAACAAGAAAAGAAACGATTAGTTCAAATAATCAGCATTACAAACTGACATATCTAATCACTTTCCAAAAGGATTGCCATTGCTCCAACTGCCGACAGGACAAACTTGAACGTCATTCGATATGACCGACTGTCATACAAAATCCCAAGCCGCTTACGCCAAAGGATCCTATCTTCTGGACCTCCCCCTTGATTTTGAATCGAAGTGATGTTTCTTCAGTTTCTTCTTCCGGGTCAAAGCTGCCGAACCGCCGCCTTCTCTGAATGGCATACCCATCAGGGCCAACAGCCTCTGAGCCTCCTGATCCGTTTTCGCGGTACTTGTGATGCACACATCCATCCCCCTCGGTTTGCCTAGAGCATCATACCTGATCTCCGGGAAAACACTCTGATCCTGGATGCCAATGCTGTAATTTCCATGTCCATCAAAGCTATTTGGGTTTACACCTTGGAAATCTCTTGTCCGGGGAAGCCCCAAGTTGATCAGCCGATCCAGGAATGAGTACATAATCTGTCATTACAGAGAGAGATGAAAACACAGCAATGTCTTATAAAAAATATTCATGACTGCAGATAGCAATTGATTGAGAGTGACTTAAAGAGAGCAGGACCCAGACTGCTTGATAAATCAAAAGAGGATGGGAAGGTGGAATCAGTATAAACAGAAGTTTGCAGGGCTTATACAGCTCAGGATGCCAAGCATAAGAGGTAACCAGGGAACCTCAAACAGAAGATCCGGTTACAAGATAGTCAGTACAAATGAGTGGGCTACTTCTATAGTGATCCTTTGCTGCAGCATATAGATTCTCAGCAAATTCAACAAGCACAGGCAAAACATATTATGAAGGAAGATGACAACTATGATATGATTCGGATGAAATAAAAGCCATTGAATCATAAACTACCAATGCTAACATCCTGTCAAATGAACTAGAAGGCTTCGCTTTCCATAGCAACAGGGAGTAAAGGGATATAGTGCAGCAGCAGCCAAAACTAGTCAATGCAGCAACCTCAAAGTAGTATGATTTCGATGGACATACAAACAAGAGGACCGCATTAAGATGTAAATCTAATTTTCTAAATTGTGCTTCACATCTCTAGCAGTATCGTTTCCACTAAAAGAAGCCATTGCATACTGACAACTATAGACAACCATCAGTACAGAGACGAGACTCAAGAATTTAAATGGTTATAAAATGCAAAGTGTTAGGAACACGCCAACATCGATTCCGTCACAAGAACTTCCACATACCACTATGAAGAAGTTCTTGGCCTTAAGTAGGAAAGAAAATATGACTAAAAGGACCACTTTTGTACTCACATTTCCTCGGAGAGTGACCGCGATACCAAGCGGCTGACCTTCTCTGATCTTGAACGTAGCGAGGGAGACCCTGGCCCGCATCTTGATAGGCCTCTGCCCTGTAATAACCGCCATATCGTTCATGGCCGCATCCAGCCCCTTCGCATTTTGAGCAGCTTCTCCAATACCGCAATTCACCACAATCTTCTCAATCTTCGGAACCTAGTCCAATTCCAAGTTCAAAAGCTGAGAGACCGAACTAATCCATTGTCGATTGTAACGGATAATGCGCGAAAAAATGCTAAAAGGCTGCAATTTGAAATCGAGGAATGTATGGGTGGAAGTTTTTCCAAGAAGGTGATGACATTTCATTTTCTGATAAATAAGTATTCAATCACGGAACCGCAGAATCACACGCCGCCGCAGCTTCCACGGGAATCCGTGCTTACCTCCATCGACTATCACGAAATGCGCGCACCTCCGGCCAGAATTTCCGGTACAAAGAGCTGCTACAGACCGCGAAGCCGGTCGATTCCTACTCGATTACTACCGCGACGAGAGCGCCGACCAGAATCGAGACTGTTTACCTGGTGGATGTTAGTGTAAGCGAACTCGTCTTTGAGCAAGGGCACGATCTTGTCGAGGTAGACCGCCCTGAGCCTCTGCGGCTTCTCCGCCTCCGACTTCTCCACCAACACTATCCCGCCCGCAGCCCTCACCGAGACGACGCCGCCGCCGGAGTTCGCGCTCCTCCGGCTCGCTCGCACGACGGACGGCACCGCCGCCGGGCAGAGGCGGTGGCCGTGGAAGGACGACGAGGCGGCCGCGGCGGGCAAACGCGAGGGGCACGCCATGAGAGGAGGAACTCGTTTGAGCTCTGGGGCCGTTTGCTATCGAGTAGATAGAGGAAGCATCGAGCGCGTGGTGATGACGAGATAGATGCCCGTGGGGTTGAGGTTATTTACAGGAGTGCCATTGAGGTATGAAAACGGCGGGCGTCGATGTAAATATTAGATGTTGTGAAGGGGCTTTTTGTCTTTGGGAGTGGCCTGAGTTGCGGAGTAGATAAGACTCGTCCATTCTGAAGAGAAAGGCCGTCGCAAGCACGACGTTATATTTTCACGAGCAAAATGAGTGCTACAGTACTTCTGTACTTTTGTTTTTATTTGATAAGGAAGCTTAAACTTTGTCACAAAGGTGTAATAAAACCCAAAACTTATAAAAAAAAATATACAATTAAATCTTAAGACTTATTATAAAAGTACAATTGAGATCTAAAATTTTTAAAAATACAATCAAGTTTTAAAATTCACATGAAAATATAATAAATGAAAGGGTTTGATTGAATCTGATAAGTAGGATTCCGTCAAATGGGTGGGTCAGGTCGGATTTAGGTCGGGTCGAAAATGATCCGACCCATATTAACCGGTTTAACCTGTGTTTGACCAAAATTCATGTAATGTAAATCTAACGACCCATACTCGACCCGACCCACACCCGACCCATTCCTGACCCGACCCACACCCGACCCGACTCATATTGCTAAAAGCCATTATTATTGTAAAAAAATTCAAACTCACTAGAAGCTCTATGTTAAATGACTCACTCAACCCATATTTGATCAATATTTAATTTTCACTTGACCCATATTCAACTTTCACTTGATCCATATTTGACCCATATTTTACTTTCACTTGACCCTTATTTGACCCATTTAACTAAAAGTGAGTCATAATATGGGTTTATGACCCATTTTGACACCTTTACTGATAAGTTTGAGAACATGTTCGCAGTTTTTAGTTGCTTTAGAATTTATTTGCATTTTTGTGACAAATCTTAAAATTTAATTACACTTTGTAAAAGTTTTAATGCTTTATTGCACTTTCGTGATGAGTTTAGGACTTCAAATGCACTTGTCTTTCCTTTTAACCACTAAGGATTCAAATATTTAAAATTGGTGCACCAATCACTACATATTGGAGATGCTTTTACAAAAATCCCGATTGTCTATACAAATCCTCCCTACTTGTGCCTTTCATAATACAAGAACTAACCAATAGTATGCAAAAGAACCAAGAACTACTTGGAACCAGATTGATGGGCCTCACATCGAAAATTCTCATGGGATCATTCTGATTCTTAATTCTAATTTGCTAAAAACTGATGATTGTAATTCGATTCCAATTCTAAATATAAAACCATCCGTTCAAACCGGTCTGTATACATGTTTTAATTTTTAAGTTGTAACTTTTCATATCAAAATCCTAATGTTCCCTTCTTTTCTTGCATCTCGTGGCCTTACTTCCAACCACGTCAATCCCTCTCTCACTCTAGATCACCTCTGGTCTCATGCTTGCTCTCAAGTATCACATCTCTTTTAAATTGGGGACATTTTGACCAATTTCATGGACCCACCTAAGAACCATCCCTCTCTCACTCTCACTCTGGATCACCTCTGGTCTCATCGCTCACTCTCAAGTCTCACATCTCTTTTAAATTGGGGACATTTTGACCAATTTCATAGACCCACCTAAGAAGCAGACTCCAACCGAGACCATTCCGATTCTAAGGTAGAATAGGCCCGCCATAAAACCAATCACCCCTACATTTTTCAGCAATAGAATATTTCCCTATCAAGGCGTGAGGTAAAATTTGGTAGTACGAAGTCAGCATGATAAGCCCTCCCTTTAGGCAGACAAAAAAAAAGCTGAGAAAGAGGGAGAAAGCCGGGGCGAGAAGGGAATGCTGAGGACCCATTTTTAACCGTAAGATCACGGATGAAGTGCCTTGCAGTTCACAAAATGTAGGAGGAACGCTCACAACTGCTCCAATTGCGAGTTCTTCGGATCGCAACAAGTATGAGAAAAACGTACTTCTCATAAAACTATAGCGATATGAGCAAAAAGGAGAGAGAGAGAAAGAGAGCAGCCACTGCAATATGTTGTTTTTCACTTAATCCACAACCTGATCAAACGCCCCTAACACACCCAACGCCTAAGTTTTATTCTAGATCGCACGACATCAGTATCTCACAGTCATATACAAAGTCCGATAAAAATCTATACAAAGCCTATCGGCAGTTACAGCTTCCGATGATGTCTCTCAACGTATTCCCACAAACTGCCGTTTCCATTTCATAGGATATTTACAGACCTACAAAAAACACAAGCCCAAACTTCACTTACGGACCAACAGTTTGCAAGCCCCAGAGTTCGGCGATCCTTGTGCATCTTATTCTCCATCGCTAATCTTGATCTTCAAAGTTGGTGCAGTTTTCCCCAACGATGCCAGACTTGAAGAGGTCAAGTTTGTTTAAGTCACAAGTTACGCAGACAGAATTAGGCTTCCAGATTTTTCGGGGAGGAGATTGAAGGAACCCCCAGATTTGGACTTATCAGGACCACCCTCATATGAAGCAAACAAGCTTCGCTGCTACAAATAAAGAGAGCCCATTAATTATCCAATAAGTAACCCAGATCTCCCAACACAATGAATCACAAAGAATGGCTACTAAGATCAACATGACAAAAAGCACTTACATATTTCTCGAATTCAGGACTCGTCAAATTTGCACAGAGATTTTTCATCAAGAGCAGTACCTGAGGAAAAGAAAGAAAAAATGGATGAATCTACCAGATAATGATAAACAGCAATACAAGGGGCATGAGTACAAACACCATCCCCCAGAATGTAGCACAATTTACTGAGTATATCGCTCAAGTAACATTTCCCAATCCCACATTACCAACCCTGCTGCTAGTGCACAACCCACAGATAAAATGGATACTCAATATAACCACAATCAAGAGAATCACCCAATACTTATACATACTAGCTCCAGGGTCCATGCAAGGCATGGGGACTTACTTTTTGCAAGAGTAACATTGTATTGGAAAATTACACTGCCAGCCCTCAACATTATATATGTACAATCAGGTCTTAAACCTTTTAAATAGTGTACTCAAGCCTGAAAACTTTTTCTAGAAAGTACAATCAAATATTTCCGCTAGATAGTATGGGAAATTGCCTAATGGCTCTAGAACTTGCCAAAATGACAGCCTTAATTGCATTTTTTTATTAGAAGTCGAATACAAAAGTTCAAGAATTGATTATGCACCCCACTGAAATTTGCTGCATTGTTAAGGATCTCCAGTTCATTCAAGTGAAATCACAATCTTGAGGCCAGAAATGCAGCTGCATCACTTAATACCAACCAAACCATTGCAAGATCCTAAAGACCAACAAACGGAGCATACATACAACCCAGCATTTGCATTAGGGGTCTATAGACAAGACTGCTGCTTTTCTATTCCAAATTGCAGTTCCAAAAATGTCTCTCGGATAAAAGATTATGACAAAATCCATAATAAATAGACTATTCAACACAAAACACCTGGAAAAGCACTGCTGCAATCAAAGTCATAGCAGAACAAGCTACACATGTACGAACTTGCTTTCAGAAAACACTCCTAAAAACATCTCCTGAAGGACCAAATCCCAATACATTAGTAAATGTGCTCCCAACATAATGACTTCCGCATTAGAGGCATACCGTTTCCAAATTTATAGGGTCCATCTGCTTCAATCTCTGTAGGTGACTGCTGGCATCTGGGTCAAAAACGCTGCCGATGAACCTATAAACTTGGGCGAAATCTGGCATAACTGAATCAGAAAAGGCATATATCAGGAATAAGAATCAAAACCCATCTAAAAATGAGACAGACAACATGCAAGTCAATCTGAACATTTTTGCACAGGATTTATTTGCTTCATAGTCTAATCAGACCTTATCTCGTGATAATCACAAATGACAAACTCATTGGCTTAGCAAACATTCCAAAGCATAACATGTGGAAGGATTGAGTAAAGTATTAAGATCCATCATAACTATCCGTGACAAGAAGTTACAACGCCGGTCACCGACACTGACACTCTCTGAAAATGTGATAGCAAGATGAGAAAACATAGAACTATCAAATAATGTAAACAAGTTAACCTAGCACCAGTAAATGTACAAACAGACATAGCCATAGAAATTTAGAATGAACCTCATTCATAACCGCCCTTTTGCCATGGGATTATGGCTACCAATGCATTTTGTTTACCTAAAATTAGTCAGGCAACTTCCTCTAATGCATGGCATCCAACGTTTAATATATCAGAATGTCAGAGATAATGAAGCACAGTGACTATGGATGTGCATAAAGGCTGCACATTTCTATTTAAGAAAAAGACAAGATTTAATATCTTTTGCATAAATAACAAATGGCTACACAAGATCCTATTTGTTTGCTTAACCTGAAATTTACCATTTTCAGGACTTCATTCAATGACTATTAAGATTCCAAAGGGAACCAACACAAGTACCAATCAAATTCAAATAGCTTTATCTCTCTCCAAGTTTAGTTTTCCCTCTTTTGTAGAACAACCAAATGGAAAAATCTTTCCCCCTGCCCCCCAAAAAAAGAAAAGAAAAGGATAAAAGAGAAAGAATATCTGTTCAATAAACCAGTGATGAATAACCATATTGACCTCTCAGATACTAACCTCTAAGATGTTTCTGTTGATCCACAGGTTCAATTGCTTGACCATTTGACCTGGACCTCGGTGTACTGTCATTACTACTGCTGTTGCAACAATTACTTGGAACTGGTGGGCCAGAAATTCGTACATCTACATTGAAAGGAGGGGAAAAAAAAGAATGCTGAGCATAAAGTGAAGTCTATATTTAGTAGGAGACAGTAACTGCAACACCACTGACATAAAATTACTGTGCAAGGTAATGAAAAAAACCTTTTGTCTCCTGTGATGCACTCATTGTGGGTACAGATTTATGACTCCATGAAGACAAGGTTACACCTGTGAGGGAATTGCCAAGCAATGCTGATCCATCAGGTCTGACAACGTGCCCGGGTTCCATAAAAGCAGATGAAACTTGAAATGGCCCATTGACTAGGGAAACAACTGGAGCTGCAAGAATTGAATGTCAGTTCACCATTCATTATCATAGTGTACAGCACTGGAAAGAAAGGCTCAGCATCTGTAAAACCTTTTGGTGCTTTTTGTGGGTAAGGATGGGCAGCTTTCCTTTTTGGCCGTGGCGGTGGTACATGTTCGCTTGTCCCATTCTTTTGAACCTTTAAAAAGTACTTTTGTGCATGGCTACGAATCTGCAAAGGCAACAAAAAGAATTTAACGTCGTCAAAAGTTTGCAGCCTTCAAGATGAACATCCAGATAGAAAACCAAAAATGTCGATAGAATAGGAAACAAGATAAGAGCTTTTTTGCTGATACAGAACAAATTGCCACTGCATAGACAAACTGCATGAGATGACAAGCTACAAAGCAGCAACAGCTCAAGTGCCAACATGTACAATAGTCACCCTACTGAAAGGATCTCGCACACCCCAGTAAACAGGGATTATATGATCAATACAGTTTTTCTAAGTTATTGCATTACCTGAATAACTGTTTTCGATCCAACAAAAGCTTCGATCTTCTTCCAATCACGATCAAACCTGGTAAGGCCAAAAGGTCAAAATGAGAAATGATAGTTAAAAGGAATTCAGCTGCATGCACAGACAAGTTGATCTCGTTTCTCAGGAATTGTACACAATGATCTGATCTGTCATATGCCTATGGAGATCAGATGTTAAAAATGACTGATCCACAAAGAACGGAATGTGGATCAAGCAAAATAGACCCAGTTGCTTGTGGTCATCACTTGGTTAAAAGCAGGACGGAATATTATTCGCAAATGAAATCTATGACAACACTATTGCACATTCAAAGCAACCCTACTATGACAGTTGAAATCTCTCCACTTTCTGAACAGTGACCTTTGTGGACCAATCAATATCAAACAGAGGCAGACCAAATGCAATCTAATCACACTCCACAGATACAAGTTTCATACCCCAAACCCAGAGCCCAGGCTGTTCAATCAGATATCAGGAGATGGAACACTCAAAAAATAAGTTGAAGCGGGCAGTAGATGGTCAGAGTCATTCATCTCAATTAAGATCCTCTGTTGTTATGGCATATCAAGACAAACAGAGGGAGCGAAGTATGACTTCGGCAATAGTAACTGCCCAAATTGTTAGCTTATCTATGAAACTAATCCTCGGCTCATAATAAACCTGGAGTCCGGAGCAGAATGGTCTCAACTCCTAAAATGCTGACATCTACTGTTTGCCTAGCCTGATCAAGCGATCTACCCAAGAATGATCCTTCGATCGACTGAACAGATGACCCAGACATCTATAACAGCTCCACACAATGAGTCCTGTAGACACATGCCATGACGTCCCAGCTAGAACAGCAAAGAAACTTCGAGAAGCCGCTCTGACACAGAGCAGACAACTGAGTTGCAGAAACTGACATCGTTCGACGACTAAATCACAGAATCGACTACAGAGCTCAACAAAGAAGTCTCGTTTCGAGTAAACCCGAATGGCGCAAAACCAACGGAGAGCTGCTCTCCCTCTGTCCCCCCCCCAAAACAAGCCAACGAGATCATTCCCCGAAATCACCAAACCACGAACTCGACTAAGAACTGCGATCAAATAGCCTTAAAGAACTCGCCCCAGATTACTTACAGGTGAAGCGCTTCCAGGAACTTGTCGTGCTCCTGCTCGGTCCAGCTCTCCCTGGACTTGGTGATGGTGTACGGCTTCCGCACCTTCTTGCTCGGGTCCTCCGCGTACGGCGCGGCGGAGCCCGCCGACGTCGAGGCAGCCGAGGTGGGCGGCGGCGGGGATCCGGCGTTGACCCCGTGGATCCCCATGTTGGCGGGATCGAAGAAGTAAAACCCTTGCGCCGGGTTCGGGTTCACGGACACCATAAGGCTTGAAAATTCGTCTTCTTCTTCTTCTCCTTCTCTCGGTCCGATTCCGAGTGTCGAATTCGTTTCTCTGATTTTTCGCGTTTGGTTCGCGTGCTGAGTCGTCGCTAGCGGTGGTGGTGGTGATGGTTGGCGTCGTCGTCGTCGTTGTCGCCGGCGTCGTTTTTTGAATAGGGAGAGACGGGGAGATGTGGTCTACAAATTTCTAGTTTTTGGTTCTTTCCTTCGGGAGGAGAAAAGACCCGACCGCCGGCTTCTGGCCGTACACGTGGTGGGATCGGGTCGCGGGCCAATTGGGTTTTAGGTGATGCTCGTGGTGACAGGTGGCATTTTCTCACCGCGGAATTTACCAAAATTTGGGAAATCCGCTCCCTGTAAAGTAGGGGTGTGCATAGTCCGGGTGGGCGGTTCCCACCCTAGAACCGGGAACTGCCGTTAAGGACCGATTCAAAAAAATTGGATCCAGGGAGCGCCTGTTGGTTCCATGGATCCACCCGGAACTGCACCGCTGGTCCGGCCCGGTTCCCGGGTGGATCTATGGAACCGGTCTCACAAGCGGGCGAAAAAATAAACTCCATTGGACACGTATCGAAAAGATAGTCTATTTAGAGATTTTGCAAATGTTCTTGTGCTTTTTTTCTTTACCTCTCTTGGTAGGTTGCCTCAAATAGAACAATAAAAATTATAAACATGGGGCTTCAAAATTTTAATTTTTTTTTTCAACTAAAAAAATGATTTTTACAATAAAAATTAATATATATTATTATTATAATACCGGTCCGGTCCGGATGGATGGGCGGGCGGATCCGCCCATGGAACCGGGAACCGGACCGGTACTCACCGGTTCCAATAAATTGGAACCGGAACCGGACGGTCCCTTTAGGAACCACCGGTTCGGCGCCCGGTCCGGTTCGGCGGTCCGGGCGGTTCCCGGTTCTTTTGCACACCCCTACTGTAAAGGCTCGAGCTCTCGGCGCCTGCCTCTGCATTGACGCCGACATTGCTCTCTGAGGTCATCGCCTTTTTTGTTCTTTTCTTTCTTTCTTTTTGGATTAGCGGGTGTGCTTAGAAATATATTATTTAGCATTGAAAATATCAAAAAAAAAAAAAACAAATAACTTATTTTGGTATATATTGTGTTAACTGTACACTTCATTTTAATGCATTCAACATAAAATGCATCCCATTTAGCTTACTCGAAAAATATCTCCTTATAAGAGTGTATTTTTACTACTCTCATCGCATTTTCTCATTTACACTTACAAAGAAATCTTAAATTTCAAGATTAGGTCTATTGGTGAATTAAATGATAATAATGGATGTTTCTAGACATGTCAAAATAATGGATATCTTATATGACGGTGTCATAAATTGAAATTCTCTACTCTTCGGCTCATTATGAGACTTCTAAGTGAAGTCCAAAACCGAAGGAAGCTTACAATTTTTTTCTGTGTACCGAACATTCCAGTAGCCCCCAATTTCAAGTGTAAAGTCATATCCCAAATTCCAAAATGAAAGTTGACCTCGACTTCTAACAAGATAACCGCCGCGACGCCTGTGTTTGGTGATGATTCCGCGGCACGCGCGTGCACAGTGCATACCAATTTTCAGAAACGTGCCCTAGTGGGGAAGCAGGAGTTGGCATCGGGAGGGAATTCGTCAACGGCGAGATGCCACGCCACGTCGCACTTGCGGCTCTCTCCTCCGTTGATTACCACTTGCATCTTTTAGCCAGACGGTTCGGGAAAAAGAAGAGCGCCCACCCTAAGCGAATGTTCTAGCGTAGTCGAGAGACCATCATAACCGTCGCCTTTCTTAGTAAAATGGTAGTTAACTACGGACAAAAAGGGCAACGTCTATGTGTCGGCCTGCCGAGCTGATTGCCATTACAGGTATCACAGTATCAAAAGAGATCTTCCCCGCTCGACCAAAATAAGAACAAAAGCAAAAGAAAGGGGGGGGAAAGCGACATGAAGATGAAACGCTTTCGTCCTTTTGTAAAAAATGCACACTCATCTCATTTGGAAGCTGGAACAACACACCAAACACAATGAGAAGGAGATGCCGATATCCTTCCCGATACAAGGGGGAAGCAAATGCGAAGGGGGCGAAAGGGAAATCGAGGCAGGGGACGCTTTACAAATGATCTTGGAGAGAATACAACCGCAAGGGAAAAGGTATAAAAATGAAGGAAGGAAAAAAATACGCCACTATCCTCCGCTCGAGGACTCGCTAGTCGATCCACCGGGTAATCCCGTCGTCATCTCCTACAACTGCCAAAATTTCGATGCGGACTTCCAGCACCGCCTGGAATGCAGTACAAGAGCAATTAAGAAAGGGAAGGAGAATTTAACCGTATGTTGACTCACAGAATCAGCATGTGACAACAACGAAGTAATCTAATAATGAAGATTTCAGAAATCTGCATTGCTTAAATTGTTGACAGAGGAGAATAGCGAGGAAAGGTTTGTTCATTCCCATATTGACTACACGCTGTAAATAAAAAGCAACCAAAGGAACTTACCTGAGGATTCCGACAATTAACTAGCTTGCATTCGTCCAGAGAACCTTCCAACATCCAACTTTCCCAAACATCGAAGCTGTGACTGGCAAATACGAATTCCATTCGTCTATTGATCTGCCCATCAGAATGAAAAAATTCTTAGCAAAGGAGAAAAAATAAAATAAAATAAAAAAATGATCTAAAACAAGTTGGGGATCATAAGAAAAATTAAAAGCAGAAAATAAAGGTCGATGTCATACAATCACTTGCACAGGCTCAAGGTCCTATGCTTACACTTCAGAAGCTTCAGTCGGCTCATTCATTTACGACTACCCATAATTTTTTTTTTTTTCATTTGGCTATAGAATGACTACCCCTAATTTCAACTTAAGGCTGGTGACTCCTATATAGACCCTTCAATGGAAAAACCATTCGATCAATGCTCATACAAATGTATGGCAGTCAGTTTGAACTAAAACACCATCATCATGTAAATGACGGTAGAACTATAATATCTCACAAGCAGCATTGTACTGACTTCAAGAAACACAACAAGCATCCCTGCATAACTTCTGCAATTAATCAGCAAAGGAGGTAAACGTTTCCATTACCTGCAATAACTTTCCGCCAGCAGCAAACGATCGCAAACCAATTGTCTCCTGAATCAATAGTACCAATGCTATCATGTCAGCACAATTTTTTTTTTCCTGACCACAATATCTGCTAAAACTTAAGCACTAGCAAAATATTGCTTCCAAACAGCCAACAAGTTTTACTACATTCGCAGAAAAGTAAATAAGAGTTATTTGGAGCAAAGGGTACTTCTCAACAAACCTTGCCTCTTAGAACAACGAGAAACTGTGCTGCAGGATCTCTTTTGGTTACATTAGATATAGTATCTAGGAACCAGCCACCGCCTTTTACTCTTTGCCTGGAAACATGGAGCGCAGGATGATCTTTGGCATATAGAGCTATGACATACCCATCTTTCAGCAATTCCCCAGGCCTCCCAGAAAGATTCCTGATTGACTTATGAGGTTGGCTTGGAGTAGAATCTTGCATCAAATCAAGAGGCATCTTCCTACTTCTGGCATCCTCAGGAGAAGCAAAACGTGAACTAGAACTTAAAACTTGATCTGTGCCACTCATAGCAGTGTCATCTTCTCGATTGGATGCGCTTTCTTTTCCTAAAGAAGAAGGGTCATCGAATTTTTGCCCCAACTTTTGACGACCGTGCCTCTTCTTCGCTTTCTTACCTGCTCGACCACGCCTTGCTTCAGGTCGTGCGACTGTGTTTTGAGACAAACCTGAACCCTGATTGTGGTGTGGAGACTCTACTAATTGACTAGTGCCCACTTTCTGTGTGCTTTCTCGACTTAGTTGGATAATATCTGTCGCTTGTGCTACCGAAGAAACAGGGAGAACAGATTCTTTGTCTTGGGAATCAAACTTCTGATTTTCATCTGCTATTTCACTTTCTTCCTCTTCCTCATCAGATACAGCATCTTTTGGAACAATGCCATCAAAAAAGTAAGTCTGCAACATTGAGATGGCTTTCTCCCGTATCTCCATCCACACTTCTTCACTATAATCAGCACTTCGTGGTAGTATCAACACATTGGGCATTTCCCTTACCTGAAGCAAAGGATAATTTTCTGAGTAAATGTTGCAATTACATCTTAATTATTAGTATAGCAATATCAAATTAAGCCATTTCAAAACAAAAGGACAATAACTGTATGCTAGTGCAAGCCTTGCTGGGACAGGAAAGTGATCATAAAAGTTACAAAAGATGCAGTGTAGATGCAATATGAGAAACTGGATGCTTCATTAGTCAAACTAAGATATTCCAGAGGAAAATGCTTCAAACAATCAAAAATAAGACCAATAAACTATAAAACACCGTAGCTTTCAGACTGGAGCTCCAAAAGTTAACTCAGTAATCAGTCCTAACTGCAAAACATAATGACACTTTTTAAAAGCTGTATTCAGATGGGTACTTATTTGAAGAAGACATGTAACCAAATGCTAAAGGAAATTTGGACAGTAAAAAGCTAGAATCATGCATGAACAAGAGTAAAAATCATAACCCAGTCGGCTTTCAAGAAAAGAACTGCACACATCGTACCATACATTATACAAAGACAACAGTCATACCCATGCTTCCATCCATTGTGGCCCTTCAGCGCCATCCAGAGCACATCCAGCCAAGGTACCATCAATGAGCAGCTGCTTTACCACACAATCATCCAGCAACTGACAGCTGCCCGTATTTACAAGAAATGCCCCTGCACATAGACAAAAGATATCAATCTACAAGAAGATAAGGGAAGTCAAACTTCTTCAGAGTGACATTTCAGACAAAAGCATACCAGGCTTTATATGCTGCAAGCATTCTGCATTAAGAATCTGGATAGTTTCATTTGTTAGTGCACAGTGAAGAGATACAATATCACTGGCCGCAAGCAAATCATTAAGAGTTTCCATTCTCCGGGCAGAGGGAGGAAAGGATATGGATGGCCTGAGTACTTTCCCATTTCCCTGTGTTTTAGGAAGGAAATAAAACGTGAAAGAACAAATCTTAGTGACAACATGTAAGATTAAAATTTCAAGATAACACTGCAGTTGAGGATTTCAGTGGGCTCTCTTGCAATGATGAAAAGATTGGAATGACAATTTATTCTTCTAGCACAAACCCAGCTTCAATTTCTCAGAAAGAACTACTACCATGTCCAAGTTATAGTTTTTAACTTCCAACATTAAGCCATGTTCCAAACTTTTAACACAACTCTAGTAGCATGGAGCGATGAGGCTGTCATACTTCAGCAAGGCATGGTGATTAATTTGATAAATCATGAAGCAACAAGCTAATATTCCAAAGCGACGAATGAACAACCCAGTAATATCTCCCATAAATTGAACAGCTAATACTATGAAGCAACCGTAGCTATAATATGACAAATTAAGTAGTTACACCCAGTTCAACACACATTCGATTCACTAAAATGACTACAAAAGACATCACATCTTACTGAAAAGAGAAGGACATGGAAACATTTCCAGCTGAAGGAGATAGAGCAGCAACTGACCAGCTCAATCCAACAAGAAATTTCGCAACTTTAATTAAACTAGAGCCATTATTCATTGGATGTCACACTCAAAATGCGCTTCAACTAGCTATGAAACCCCACTATAAGTTCACATTACAGCCTAATGACAGCATGACGTTACCCTGGAACGATCGCTGAAAGCAGAGGCACACACATTCAATCCAAATGAAGTGCAAAAGATCACAAAGTCACTTACATCGACGACATCGAAATAGAGCACGCTCATCTTAAAAGCCAATCCACGCGTAGCGAGTGACTTGGCGGAGCTCGATCTACCGATAATCCCGAGCACCAAGCCGCGGCACCTCCTCATCCCCCTACACAGAGGCTGCACCGATCCGAGCCACCCCGAAGCCGAGAGCGCGTGCCGGGCCAACAAATGCGTCCTCCGAAGCAAGCTCAGGACCAGGGCCATGACCGTGTCTGCGATCTCTTCAGCCCGGGTGGTGTCGACGTGGACGAGGCGGAGCCCCAGCTCGGCAGCGAGGGCGGAGTCGACGGCGCGGTCGGCGGAGCCGAGGCAGAGGACGAGCTGGTAGGGGCGGAGGCGGCGCTGGGCGGCGCGGGGGAGGAAGGCGAGGGAGTGGAGGAGGACGGCGGAGGCGGAGTCGATGGTGCGGTCGGAGGAGGCGAGGCGGCTGAGGGGGACGTGCTCGACGGAGGCGACGCCGGCGAGGGAGGACTGCTCGAGGGAGCAGTCCTCGATGCAGTTGAGGGCGACGACGAGGGGGAGGGACGAGGGGTCGGGTTGGCGGGGCACCACCACGAGGGAGGAAGAAGATCCGGCCATTGCTCGGCGGCGGCGGCGGCGGCGGTCGACGGGGGCGCGGCGGGCGGGCGAGATTTAGGGTTTTAGCGCCGGAGGATTTGGGGCATTTTTGGAGGTTGACGAAGCTTTTGCTGCTGCTGCTGCTGCTGGAAGTGGTTGTTCGGATCTTGTTCGGACGCCAAAGCGTTGCGGGGTGCGCAGAGAGCGTGTGGGTTGGGGAGCTGTTTTCGTCTCTCTTTTTCTCTCTCTCCTAAGGTTGAGGAAAAGCGTTTGCGAGTCACGCGCTCCTCGAGATCAACATAACCGGCCTGCTTTGCCGTTCATCCCTCTGTCTCTTTTTTTTCTTTTTTTTAATATATACCATAAAAATCCTAAATTAATACACATATAATAAATTTATAATCAATTAATCTCTCATCTTTATCCAATACGCTTCTAATAAATTTACCCTATATTACTTTTCATTAAAATTTCATTATCAAATTATTGAATTAATGAATATGTAATGATTGACCGATACATCACATTTGTAATTATTATACCAATTATGTTATTAATCAAATTTAACGAAAGATATATTGATCATAAAAGTATTAATTTGAATTTTTTTGTGATTTAAAAATTAATTTAGAAATTTTCTGTGGTTAGTTTAGGTCAATTTTTTATAAATATATTAATTTTAAATTTTTCATGATTAAATAATTAATTAAATACAAATTTATTACAGACTGATCAATTTAAGGTTTTTTCATAGTATTAATTCTTTGATTTTTCCTTTTTCGTTTTTTTTTCTCTCCTGAGAACTTCTTCTTCAATTTTCTTTTCTTTTTCGGCTGGCCAACTTGTCATCAGTAATTTGACCAAAACAGGAAAAGCCATTAGGAACGAGACATCACATCTTTTCCCGCATCGTTGTCAAACGTCGCCGGTCATGAGGTTTCAGTTACGTTTTTGGAAATCGACGTAATGCCCAAAATAATGCTTTGCCCCGAGGAATATTCTTCACGAGCATATACTTCTTAAGGTAGATAAGACTCGTAATGTTAGGTTAGAAAGTTCTCCCGCCCATCACCACCTGTTGATTAAAAAAGAAGAAAATCACGAGAAATGAAAGGACACGCGTAAGCCCTCGATTCATCTCGTTAAAAGGCATCTTTTTATTGTAAATATATGCACATGGAACAAGCGAAACCGCACGTGCGAGGACATAGCTCACAAGCTTATTAAAAGGATGAAGATGCCAAGACAAGCGAGAGAGCCTGGAGACAGGATAAATTGCAAAACGACCAGAGCTAAACCAGCCTGCCAACAATAAACAGACGAATCTACCCTTTCCCAAGTACCATCCACACGCTTGAGCACATAAAAGATGAGAAGAAGCATCCAACACGACGACCCGGATAGTACGAAAGCTATACAACGAGCACACGAGCACGCTCACACATGCGCTCTCTCCATACATTTTCACATCAGCATTCAAAAACATCTTACTACTGCTCAACAAAAGCTCATAAGCCAGACCTTGACTACATGAGTTGGGTCACCAGCAAAATTTCAAGTAAGAGGACCAAAACTGAAGTACACGATGCACCAGCCGCACTGCACCAACAACCGTAGCAACCTCGTTATGTATGTTATGGGATCGATTGAACAGCTGCTGGCAGTCCGGAAGTCAGCTAAAGGAAGTTTATTGGACAGACCTCTTCAGCTCTCTTGAAGCTTCGTGAGAAATAAATTGCTATACAACTTCCAAAAGAATCACCATGACTTGCTCTATAACTCTAGTTCACTGAACGATGTCATACGAAACCAAAATCTTGGACAATCCAGATTACTAACCAGAGTGAGATTTCCTGAGCTCCAGCATCCATTTACAGAACCAGATGTAAATTTGCCCCTCATAAAGACCAGATTCAGAAAAACCTTCTCCTGAAGTTCCTGGTAGTTGTTTGGTATGAGCGCATGAGCAGTCCAACGCCTATCCCGATCCCGAGGCACATACCCAGGCCAATTCCAACACCAACTCTTACACCAGCATTAAACCATGAAAGCTGTCCGTCCTCACCCATATACATGTCTTCCGAGTAATATGGGTGCCCAAATTTACTCTCTGGTCCATAGTCATCAAATTCGGAATCTACCACCTGCATAAGCCCCACAAATGTGAGGATATTAGAATCACAACAGCAAAGCTCGAGACATAAATATTGAGACATAAAGGGTATAAAATTTGACATGCAATGCTGATTGAAAACGAGTGATGACGACAAGCCAACTGCACCAGAACGACAGCTTGCAAGGTGAGAAGTCCCTATAAATCGAAACTACAGGTGTAAAACTACAGGTGTAAATGCTAAATTTATGGGAAGCTCTTGATGTGAATCGAATCGAATCTACATAGAAGCCATGGCACCACTCACAAATCAAGAAAACATGGAGAAAGATCGGATGGAAGCTGACAGTTAAAGAAAATGAGGCGTGCCAAATCCCCTACTCAAAAGGTAATGGTTTGAAAAGGAAAAGGAAAGATCCAAGCTCCAGCTCGCAGCAGGGTTCCGGCTCAAATCGTCTAAAAATCCTATATATAAGCCGCCTTTCAACTATTCACAAAGCACACCCTTGCCACAAAGTCTACAAAGTTCCAAAGCAGCTCCACAACCGCCGGACCTATGGACTCGGCAACCAAAATCACCACCATTATTCCATGTTTTTCAAGCGTTCACAAATTCAATCAGAAATTTGGCCTTCAAGTCAAGCCACACGTACATAACAGGGCTGAATTCAAAGAACAAGCTACAACACAGTGAACAACAGCTGGGAATGTTCGCAGCACTTGTCATGTACCTGCAAATCCCCGGGTCGAACCAACCCGTTCCCTATGTTCTGTTCCTTCCCGATCTCTTCATCCTCCGGTATAGCATCCAAGGTTCCGTGCCGCGGCCCCTTCTTTCTGGGACTCACCTGTATCGTCTTCGTCAAAATCACCGGCACGCCTGAGCACCGCCCCGCGATATACACCTCGATAGACGGAGAAGACACCCCCATCTTCGGTTGAAAGAACGCAGACGACGACGACGACGACGAAGAACCCCCCAGATTCGCAACGTGACAATCCAGGAACCACCCTTTGTTCGAATCGCTCTCCAGCCCCGTGCTCACGTTGCTCCAATTGTCGTCCACTCTCTCCAGCGACCCGCACAGGACCACGTCCTCGTTCTCCAGCACCTCGAACTCGACGCCGCCCGTGATCCGCACGCTGTCGGTGCTCAGGTACGTCACCTCCAGCGCGTCCTTGTCGACGCGATCGCGCCGCAGCACGACGGACGCCGGGCTCAGCTCGGGGACGCGGGCGCCGTTGATCTCGAGGGAGACGCCGAGGTCGCGGTGGACGTGGCGGAGGGTGAGGCGGTCGGGGACGAGCCCCGGGACGCAGGGGGAGATGCGGACGTAGAACAGGCGGATCTCCAGGTGGACCGAGTAGCTCAGCGATGCGGGGTAGGAGTTGGAGGTCTTGGGAATCGCCATTTTGGGGGGGGAGGGCGCCGGCGATTGGCTATTCAGCTTCGGACGTCCGGCGTTGGAGGCGGAGGCGATCGAGGGTCCGGCGGCAGAGTAGTGGCGGGCGGCGGATTGCGATGGCGGCGATCGGGGAAGAGAGAGAAGGCATGTGGGTGGGAATTCGTGCTCCTTTAGGGCTTTTCAGAGAGAGAAAATCTGATGGAAGGAGAGAGAGACGGAGGGGTGTCGAAAGAACGGGGAAGGTTGGAGGAAGCGGAGGAAGCAGATATTTTTCCTTCTCCGTCGGGCGGACGGAGAAGCGGGTCGGTTTCTGTCGGGCCGGGCTTGCGGGTCGTGGGCGACTGAGAATCGACGGATGACCCTGAAATCTAGGGATCTATTTTCGGTAACCGAAAGTTACTAGAAGTGGGTATGGTTCAGGTTCAGATAATGCTACCTCATCAGCTAATCTAGAGGTCAATCCCGTAATAATGTCGATTTTCAATTTTTGGAATCAGACACCGACTCAGAAATTGAAGACTGGATTTGGTCTGATTTCAAGATTAATTCAGAACTAAACGATTATTTTTTTGTTTTGTCTTTTTACATTCTTCAAAAGAAAAAATTATATACTTTGAAATTATATATTCATTGATGATGCGATATTAAGCAATCAAATGGCAAATATCCAATTAAATCAAATCAAAATTTAAGATAATGCAGCCGTAGAAATATCCACTACCAAAAATAATAAATCTCAAAAGACGAACATGTAAAATAAAATAAGTAATAAAAAGTGGATAAAAACAAAAGGGAGGAGAAGAGAATCGATGCTAAATTAAAATGAGTAAAGAGGAGACGAAGAAGGAAATGGATGATTTTCAGCAATTAATCTGAAATTGAGGAAGAGGGCGATATCTTGTGAGAGAAAACAGCAAAAGAAGAAGAACGGAACATATAATTATATACGTATATTTTGAAATAAATAAAAAACTATAGAATTGATCCGAGTTAGACCAATTGTAAAGGCCCATGACTAGGGATTGACCTACATAAGGCAGGTCCCAATATTAGGGATTGACCTAATGCCTAGGGAATCAAGTTGAGTTAGGTCGATTTGGGGTCAATCTAGGACCAATGCACCTTTAGAATTTACAAACATGTAGATTATATATTTATGTGACAAGACCATTAACAATACTAACTACTAACACATTTTAAAAACAAAATTACTCCATCGATTATAATTCACTGATCTTGAATTAAGCATCCATTATTTAAGTCAAGAATATATGGAGTTTCACATTTTTTTGCCTCAACAATGAAATACATTTATTTGTGTAAAAAAGGATAGTTTTATTTTTGTTATATGAAGAAAAAAACAAGACAAATATTGTCCAACACGATTTTTTGTTTCTAAATGAGATTGGATCCACCAATTTGTTCGAGTATTTTTTTTTTTTCCAGTTTCGACTGATTTAATCCAATTCAACCCAAAAAAATAAATTAAATGATAATAAAGATTTTTATGGGGAACGCTTCAATCCATATTGAAAGACAATTTTACCATTTAATGATCTTATTGATCCCTTTAGACTAAACAAATTTCCCTATCAACATTAAAGTAATTTTAGTAAAGGCAAATGACGAAAAGAACATCACTTTTTTCCTCTTTTCGACTTATCCCCACCTTTTCTTATAATTTATGGCCTTTTGAACTCGTATCAAACATATACCAAGAATAAAAAAAAACCTCCAAAAACTATGTTTTGGTTACTCTTAAAAGTGGGAATATTATTCTCAGATTTAAAGAATAATAGCAAGAAAAGCAACGAGAAAAATCCTGCGAGCAAATAAATGAAAGTTGGAGCAAAGTTGAATTTTGACAATGAATCTAGCGGACTATTTCCCTTTGACAAATGGTGTTGAAGAACTAGAGGACAAGTTTGAAACAAATTTGAAAAGTATTTTCTTGATTGGACTAAAAGATCAGGATAAAACTGATTTTTTTTTTTTAAAACAACGAGATTTACTTGGCCTTTGGGCTTTCAATATTTGACCTTTTTTTTATCATAACTCACAAAATTTCCATATTTGGAAAAGTTTGTATGTAAATATGAGCGCGGTAGTGTTCTTTCTAGGCAACGATTTTCTACGAGAAAAAGGTAACTTTCAGTATGTTAATAATGAGTGAATTTTTCATTCGATCATAACTTCTCGTTCGGCAAGGTAACTTTCTCACTCCGCTTTCAGGCGAGACTGTAGGATCAACCATTTCTTTTGCTGGCCAAAGCGTCTCTCTACAGCTAGGAAAAGAGTGAGATATGGCACTCCTACACAGTTGACGCTACACGCCCTTACTTATGAATCCGACTGCAGAGATGAAAACTTGGGATCAACCCAAATTTGACCGCAACAGAACAATCCAGTATCTGCAGAAATGGACCATGCCAGTAGGTTGTGCATCAACTTGTTGAGCATGATCACATTCCATAACTCATCAGATCACCGTCATTCACTTCTAAATCATGCAGAGCAGGCATATCTTAAGGCACAAGCATGTCATCATCTACTGTGAATCAACCCTACTTGTGATTTTCAATAGATTACATTGGACTGTATCCCACTAGACTGCATAAAAAAGGTCAACAAAGCAATTGTTGCAGCTGTGAAGCAGCATTAACATTGCTCTCCACTCTGCTGAGAAGACTGCTAACTCTAGATCTGGTTTTAAATTCACTGCCTCCAAGTATTCTTCTGATCTACAAGCACTCTTTGATGGCAGGTGACAAGGCAGATTGGTTTAGTTCTTCTGACAGTCAATGGCATGCCAAACTGCAAGGTGGTGGAACAAAATGGGATTGCAGAAAAATTGAGTTGCTGATGTCAAATCCTTATGACAGAACTTTTCTTCGATCACCAGGGACACCTCATCAAATGTACAAGTGTGCACTTTGCTGCCATTTAAAGCACATTCAAAAGGAGTTGAGTTTTTACCCAGCATACAACTTTTTTTCCAATCACTAGGGATACTGATTGAGTGCACAATCGTGCAACTTAGTGGGATTTCAAGCCCAGTCAAAAAGGAATAAAGTTTTTGCCTTGCACGCTCAACTGCAGGGAACTCACGAAAATGCACTTTGCATTAGTAAGCATACTCAGCGAGACATCTTTGCAAAGAAGTGTTCTATTTGCAAGCAATTTTTAGATTGAGAGAGATTCGTCTTGGATTCAGATTTGCATCTCTTCATCGGTGTCTCCTTACCATCCTGCATTTAAAAACAAGCGCACTTTGGCGTCAAAATAGCTTTTTTTCACTTAATGATAGAAAAACGAAACCCAAAAACATAGTTGTAGCACTGTGTGGAAATTCATCATCATTCCTGAGGGACATGAAAAAGAAAATGCAGTGGTAACACAAGGATTTCCTAATTGTGAAAAATGGACCTTCAACATTAGACTGATGAATATGGATGAAGGTAGGAAAAAAGTGTCCATTGCTCCCTTATACAGTCTGGCTATGCATTAGTATATTTACCAAATATTTAGCTGACATCAGACTATTGTCAGACAAACAGTTTTGAGCAACACCAGAATGCTATACAAAAGAATGGGTGTGCTAGCATACCACTGAAGTTTGGATGGAAGACCTCAGGGCTTTGATTCTACCACCTCTTCCATCAGATCCGACAGCTATTAAACGACCGTTATTGATGCTTGAGCTCTGCATGGCCTTCAATGTCTCGCTGTGTCCCCGCTTACACCATTTTCCCAAATACCTTGTTGCTCCATCTGGACCAAGCAATCCGCCAGAAAAACATATTTCTCCTAGTGGACTTTGTAAGTTAGATGCCAGACAATGTATTTTCAGGATATGCATGCGAAAGTTTTAACAAATTGAGCAAGTATTTACGTGATGGTACTTGGTAGCACAAGCTCCATCAACTCATTGATGAAACACACAGATACAAATTAAGGCAGAAGCTAATTACCTGGCCTGCCAAGTGGAAGCTGTGGGGTAGTCTCTTTTCTGATATTCAGCACTGGCTGGCCTGAGTTATGGTCATTCATAATTGCCACATCATCTTCTATGGTGACAATATCCACTTTATTAGTTGCACCATTAGTTTTTGAACTTGAGATTTCAATGGGGATATTTGATGCTTTAAGTGCCACAGCTTCCTCATTAAAATAAGAAGAGTTCTCTGATTTGGATACTTCGTTGTTGTGGACAACATTATTTGCACCAGACAGAGGAAGTTCTGAGGCATCCTTGTTGATATAAATGGACGTGTCAGCTTGACTTGAGGTAATGGAACTCAGTCCATTGTTATTTGCACCCAAATTTCTCACGGTTCTGAAACCTTCGTTTGCCAAAGAAGCATCTGACTTTGTTACTTTACCAAATAAATTAGAGTCCAGCAATGGTGCCGGGGGTGATGCTGAGTGATCTTCATGGGATAATTTTCCTACTGCTGAAGTTGTATAATACGTAGGTTCACTTTGACCAGTAGCATCAGATTTATGCTTCTTTTGCTTCAAAGACCTCAAGACTTCATTCTCTTTTGCTTCAATAGATGCCTCCAATTCTTGGACCCTGATCTGGCAAGCAAAACAACAGATTATCACTTTTTTGGCCTGAAAGTATATCATCACACCAAGAAACACTTGCAAATCATACAATGACTGACCTTCAATTTACTTATCTTTTCTTTAGCCTTCTCAAGCTTCCGCGTTGATCGAGCCTCTCCTCTCCCAAGAACATTGCACTTGGCCATCAATTCTTTATAACTCCTGTAAAGGTGCAGCATTAAATTATTTGACAAGCCTAAACAATAGGACAAATTGGAGAGGGACTAGGTGAAAATTTCAAAACAAATAATGGTTGACCAATTTTGCCATGAACATGCCAAGAATTATTGAATTCAGAAGTAGTCAATCTATTTAAGGATTCAGATGGACATGACTCACTGATTTCGTATGACTAAGGACTTTCTAAGGATGTCTATGGTATCTCTGGTGTTGCCTTCATTACCCAGACTGGCAAGCTTTAGGACTTCACCTTCCTCCAAGTCCAGGTCAGACACCCTATCTCAGCCATCATAATTCATAATATAAGTGCCCTGAATAGGAAACGTTTCAAAGTTAACAAAAAGGTAGCCTCTTCCTAAATTTACTCACAATTTAAGTGCAGCAAGCTCTTTAGCCAATGCCAAGTTTCTTTCTTGCAACCTTAAGCATTCCAAAGTGGTTTTATCAAGCTCCTGTCAAATTTGTTCAAGAAGTACCCAAAACATTATGGAAGGATATTCTTTGGTAATTTGGTAGAGCAGAATAAGCCAAGATCACTCTCTATAACCTCTGATTTCAAATGAAGCAGCCGCTGAATGGAAGCTTTTTGTTTTAAGACATCGTCCTTCAAGGCCGCCTCCTTTTTTGCCAATTCCTTGGAAATGCATAGCTGGGACAAAATCCACATAACAAAAGTTTCACATGAGAGACAAGTAGGATATAGTCAAGACAAAGCTCTAGCTGATGACACCTCAATGAGATATCCAAAACTTCTTGGCACTTTCTTTCTGTTCATTTAGAAAATGGATGTTCTCAGCAGTACATATTTTTGGAAAAACAGAAGACGCATGGAGGTAAAAACTGATTTACATAATGCCTTCGTATTTGTACTTGTAGTGGGTAGATCCAAAATTAACTCGAGCAGAGTCAATCTGGTGGAAGAGAATGGCAGGCTCCATTTCTCTCCCTCTCATAAGCTGCGAAGAGCTGCCGCCTCAGTTCTATGCATTGTACAGTGACACGTTTACATTTAAGAAAGCTAAGTCAATATCTTAAGTCTCTGCTAACCTATACCAGTGAGGTCCAGACTTACTCTTGCCAAAACCACATTGCAACAACACCATCTCAACTGTATCTTAGTTAACAGAGAGGTTGCACCATCTCTTGTCAAAACCGCATTGCAAAAACACTATCCACCCTATGGGCTTCAACTGCCAAGAAATCCTCGAATATACCCAAATGCATTTACATGAAAAAATTACTCGCTGGCGTTCTACTCGAGATAACTTCACCGGAACACAAAGACGTTCTCTTCCATCCTTCCCTTCGATCACATCATCAAACCAGTCATGACCAGGTCGAGAACCTCATTACCTCCTCATTGAGCTGCTCGAGATCCTTGGTCCGATGCTCGAGAGCCGAAACGAACCCCGACGCCTTCGCCTCCAGTCTCCTCACCTCCGCGCGCAGCACGTCGGGATCAGCCTCGAGCCTGGGCGACTTGGGAGGAGCGGCGGCATCGCTCACGTCGCCGACGGATTGGAAATAGAGCCTGCAGACCTTGTTCGCCTGGCAAGCCTGCTTGCAGATGGGACAGCTCCGCTTCCTCGTGCTGGGGCAGTACTCGAACCACTGCTGCAAGCTACAGATTCGACATCGAAGAGAAGAGAGAGAGAGAGAGAGAGGAAAAAGCTCGATCAGTTCATCGACTGCCGCGATTCGCTCAACAGCAGTTGCGAATTGGAGAGAGAGAGAGAGAGAGAGAGAGAGAGAGAGAGAGAGGGAAGGGAAATGGACCAGAGCTCGTGGAAGACGTGGCCGCAGATGGGGATGGCTTGGAGGTCCTCGACGATGGGCTTCAGATCTTCGAAGCAGATCGAGCAGATCGTCTTGCTCCTCGCGTCGCCGGCCGTCTCCGCCATCTCTCCGCTCGCACATTCCGGCGGGCGCTTCGTTCTTTTCTTATCTCCCTCGCTTTTCCCGGGAAAATGAATTTTTTGGGGGGATTTCGAATTCCCGGAAAGGCGTCGAGCCGGAAAGTACGAGCGCGCGACGAGGGGAAATTTTGGACGGGAACGGGCCTGCGCTTGAGTTCCATTTTGGGCCTTCTTCTTCTTTTTTGTGGAAGTTGGGTTAAGTACACCATAAGATTTCTAACTCTTTTGAGAGCTATAAATATATATTTTTAATACCCGAGTACCATATTTATTAAAATTCATTCAACTTGACGAAAAATCTAACGTGACATTAATTAATAATATTACATTTGACATGATTAGCCGATTAAATGAAGTCCGTAAATTGACTACTAAAGGATGTCGTGTAAGTCATTTTGATAATTTAATATTAAACCTTTAAATTATGCCAATTTATCCTAATCATTTTCACATTTTATCATTTGAATTAATCCAGGTAATTTTAATTGGAAATCATTAAGTTGGATGCTGGTAGTGTTGCGTAAGATGATTAAGGTTGATGTGAATAGTTTTTTATATTTTTTAACAAGTTTTTTTTTTTATAAATTATGAATTTTTTTTATTTCTTTTCCTTTTTTCCCCTTTTTTACTATCAAGCTTGGACCAAACGGATGATTTTTAAAAGATAAATATTTAAAAATTATAAAAATTGTTCGTGTCAATGCTTCGATCATGCAGCATAAAATGATCCGTGTCCACGGTAAATTCGATTAGTAAAACGAAAAAAATTTATAACTCAATTAACAAAACATAAAAAGACTTACGTCTTAATTGACAAAAATATAATAGGCTTAAGATTTTTTGGCCAATTTCTCCCGGATCGACAAATTAGGGAAGAATTCAACGTGTTCTTCACAAACCCTAGCCTCAATTCGAATATCGAAACATACAAACCCAAATCCCCAATTCGAGGAGGCACGAGAAGCAACTTCTCACCCTTCCTTTTATCCTTCAGCACGACGAGCCCTAGCCCTCTCTCCCCGACAATGGCTCTCCGAATCGCCACCTTCCGTGGCTACAGAGATGGCTACGTCGGCATATCGGAGTCCGACAGCCGTCTCTACAGCGTCAATGCATTCTCCAGAGGATGTGTCTTCGGCGTTTCGGCTGCGGTGGTAGCTGAGTCAGTCGCAGGCAATGAGCAAACGACCATCGCTGTCGAGAGTGAGAGACAAGGCACGAAGTGATGGCGAGATCTGTACACATTGTGGCTGAGTGGAGTAAAGGCTGGGATGAAAGTGTTGTCGTTTGTGGTCCATTTTTCTATGTTATCTCTTTCATTTCCCACTTTGGACTTGAAATTCTCGTTACACGTCGGAGTCTAAATTTAATGGATAAAGTCACATAGGACAAATGTTAGGAACGAGCACTTACGTCGATGGTTTTTTCATCGACGTGGCATTTAATGGATTGAAAAGCAAACTGCGACGCTCAAATGAGCATTGTATAAAAGTTATGTCACTTGTAAGGTAATAATTAAGAGAGAACGACGTGATGAGAAAGTGTCGATCGAAGTATTGACTTTTTCCAATCGAGTGATCGAGACTATTTGTGAAAGTTTCCAAAGATGAAAATGGGAGGCGTGGGGCTCTTGGACTAGCGTGGGACTAAAGATGAGGGTCGCCCATTAACCGAAAAAGAAAAGCGATCCACGTCCAGGCCACATCCTGTAACTCCAGGCCCTTGCAAGAGCCCGCCTCAACATGCCTTCGTACTTTCATAGTCAGTGCTGTGTAACTAGATTAGTTCTATTCAAGAATCGACTTAGACTGTTCCAAAAACCGATCCGATTCTAAATTGCTGTTTGAATTTGTCTAGTTTTCAGTTCCAAAATTTGAAATCAGCTGAAATTGCTTCGATTCCTGATTCCAACTAAGAATTACCCTGGAACCAAATTGACCTAATCAAATTTGTCATAAAGCCTAAAAATTTTGAACTCTCTCTCTCCCCACAACCTCACTTAGACATTTCGGCTCCGTTTGTTAACGTTTCTATTTTTTATTTTTCTGTTCTTTTGTTCCCTATAATAGAAAAAAAAACATAAATGCGTTTGATAAATATCAACTGATTTTTCTATTCTCGAGAATAGAAAGTTGTTCCTAAAAATAAATTTGGAGTAAAAATGAGAAGTAGAAAAAAGTAATTTCTTATTTCTGAAAACAATTTTTAGAAACAATTTCTTGGATACTACTCACCACTTATAGCACGCCACCACCCGCCCGCCGCTGTCGGTCGCTGCCTGCCCACCACCATCGGATGTTGGTCATTGCCGGTCGCTAGTGACCAATTGCCCCCACTCACTGGTCACAAGTCACCGGCCGCCCCCACCCAATCACTACCAATCGATTGCTAATCGTCGGCTTTCGCTCGACATTATCGGAGGGGATCGGCGACCGGCAACCGGCAGCCGACATGTGACTACTAGCAACAGGCGAGCAACCACTGGCGACCGGCAGCACAAGCGGCCACTAGTGACCGACAGCTGCCAACCAATGGTTAGTGGTTGCTGGCCGCCACCCCCGCCCATTGATGGGTGGTTGGTCGCTGTCGTCGGTCACCAATGGCCGCCCGTAGCTCACCGTCGCCAGTCACCTGCAGGTTGCTACTCGTTACCGACTAGTCGCCACTACCATCAGGGAAAAAAGAAATAAATTTTTTTTGTTGATTCCAAACGCATTTCTATTCATTTTCTATTCCAAGAATAATAAATTTTTGTAGTTACCAAACGTCTTATTTTACTCAAAAATTGTTCTAGGAAGTCGAAAAAGAAAATAACCATTTCTTAAAAGAAATTGTTTTCAGGAATAGAAATGTTACCAAACCCCCATTTCATGACTCTCTCTTTCACTCAAACCTAAAACTCTCTCTCTCTCTCTGTCTTTCTCTCCCCAACCTCACTCAAACACTTAATGACTCTCTTTCATTCAAACTTGCAACTCACCTTTCTCCTTTCTCACTTGTTCAAGTCTCAACCTCGCTCACGCTAATTTATCTTTTTATTTTGAACCATTTTTGTTATTCATATTTTTTTTGCTATAAAAAATGAAACCCAAAAAAGGAACAAAAGAATAATAAGTTTTTGAGTAGACTTTGGAAACGAGCCGAAAAACCAAGGTAGGTTTGAAGATCCGCTGCCGAACTTATTCCAATTCAATGAGTATTCTCAATATTATGCCTTGAAGAGGACTCGAACCTCCACGCTCTTTAGCACGAGATTTTGAGTCTCGCGTGTCTACCATTTCACCACCAAGGCATCTTGAAAGTGAATCGTATTCCATGAATATGATATCTATCTAGTGTGATGTATGGAATATATGACAAAGGTGGAGTGTTGGAGTATTTCTATTGATCGATGGTTAATTTCAAGATAGACTGGGAAGCTTCTAAGTTCAAAAAACAGAAAATCGATTCTAACAAGGTGGGTAGGTTTCGTGTTTTTACTCATCTTATAACCGATCACCCCTACAATGGCTTGAGCTAGATCTAGGCGACCACATAAGCCGGGCCACACACGTAATCGAGCTTATTTTCCTGGCTGGAGCTTGTCCTAGATCGGCAGCACAAAGGGCCCTAAGGCCACATGTAGGGGGGACCCTCCCCTTTCTCTCATCCCATTCCATACGCACAAACACACACACACACACAAGCACTGTGCAAGCGAATCTCAATGATGAATGCATCAAAGCCATCGCAGCAATTTGCACAAAGACATGCGGGCATTTCTAACTCCAGATTTCAAATCTCGGTGGATTCTCCGAATTGTACGTTGGGTGGAACCGTCCCAAGTTTCCATGAGAAAAGGAGGAATCGAAATCAGAGTAAAGAAGACGTAAGCAATCATACCTTTTCATTTCGTCTGTCTGCTGGAACTCTGAGGTGACCGAAAGCAGGGAACCGATGATGAGCGCTACGTCATTCCACCTTTAATGGAAGGATGGAAGGGAACGGATTGGCCCGGATCGTCAACCCCACCATCCCAAAGGTTCCCTCCCTTCTATATTCATCATCATTCACTCATGTGTACGGAGTTCGAGACATGGTGCAGTCCATAAAATCGGCTCGTGAGAGAAGGGAAGCTGCTTTCGGAAAATCGTTTTTTGACTTTTCAATATTTGGACGACGGAAAATTAACCAAAGAATTCTCCATTTACCGAAAGCAACAAGCTTAAGATTAGGGGAAATGACTTTTATTTCTGACAAGAAGAAAATCGATTTTTTGAAAACTACCAAGCAAATGAAAAATAATCATCTTTTTAAAAATGATCTCTATTTTTTTTGCAAGTTAATATCAAAAAACCAAAAAGTGTCTAAGGGTTTCAATGGTTTTGGTTGGTTTGGGTTTTCTATAGAACCAACAAGGTAAGCACCTAAACTGAATCAAATCGATCCAAACTCTTTTTAGCCTTGCTCATTGTAATTGGATTGGATAAGGGAGTGATTTTAAGATGTGCGTATAATATTTTGTCAAGAATTTCGATTCAACTTGGTTAATCGAATGGAATCAGAAAAAAGAACAGTTGTTTTTCCGAAAATTAAACCAAACTCAAAGTGCACGAAATTTCAGTTTCGGTTCTGACACTCTCACAAATTGATACACTTGTAATAATTTATCTTATGTTAGTTTCTATTAAATTTCACTATTCAATTATTGAGTTGGATCAAACATGACGGTTGACGGGTGTATTTATTTGAGGTTTTACATTCTGTGATTTTTCATGATATTAATTCAATTTAACAGAAATTAACGATATAAGATAAATTTGTCTCAAATATGTTAATTTTGAGTTTTTATGATCAAAAAATTAGTTTAGAGTAAGTTTGTCGTAGTACACTTGATTTGTTTTTTTTTTTTTTATAAAAATAATTTGTAATTATCACATACATAATAATTCAAAATTTTCCGTGATATTAAGCTACCGATTGAAAAGGAGAGCAGCACGCGACGGTGGGCATAAACCGGTTCGGTAGGAGAGAAAGGTGGCGGTGATCGGCGGTGGGGTCCGGTTCTAGAGACGCGTCATCTCCCTTCTTTAATCTTGGTGAAAATCATCATCATGCTCCTCCTGCCCTCCCACTCAATTACAGAAGAGAAACAGAGAGAGAGAGAGAGAGAGAGAGAGAAAGAGATGGAGAGAGTTTCACATTCTCACGTCGTTCGCCCGAAGAGAGAGAGAGAGAGAGAGAGAGAGAATCGGGGGGAAAAGGTGAGGAGGGAATCGTCATCACTCCCTCCTCCTCCCGGTGTCGACATTATTCGGCGACACCGATTCCGCCTCGGTGGGGGATCCGAGGAATGTGAAATGCGAACCGACGATCAATCGAAACCGACCGCGAGAATTTTCATGATGGTCGATTATGATTGGATTCGGTTCGTTCGAACTCGAGAGCGATTCGGAGGGGACAGTCGATTGCGTCATTCTCTTTTTCGCTCGCAGAGAGAGAGAGAGAGAGAGAGAGAGAGAGAGAGAGAGAGGGAGGGAGAGAATAGTCAACTGAGATTCGCTACGCATGTGTTTTCCCAAGGCGGTTCATTTGAACGTCTTTCGTGGTTCGGATTCGGATTGGAATAGCATGAGATGACGTCCTCGGATTAGAAATGGACTCATTTGTAGAAGATCTCGGTATATATTTGGTGCAATTTAAAATAGGATTGAAAATCTTTGAAAAATCCCACTTGATTAGTATATGTGTGTGTGTGTTGTCTTTTTTTCTCTCTCTAAAGTTAACAAAATAAAGCGTGGACTTTTCAATGACAACAAGCTACTCCTTTTTCTAAAAGTTAAGGAGCGGCCGGCAAAGTTTTAGATTTTCTTAGAATTGCAATTGGTCGTGTGGTAGTTTAAAATTGTGAGCTAGGGAGCTGTATCTATTGACTCTCGAGAAATATCCCTATGCTTTTTGGCAATTGAGAAATACCCCTATCGATAGCTTTGATTTTGGCATCGAGTCATCACTTTCGAGATTCCTAGTCGCGTCTCAAATTTGTCAGAGATTCCTGGTAGCGTCCCAAATTTGTCATCCCATCCGTCGCCCTCTCAATCAATTTCACGAGCATTGGAATCTTCTCTGATTTCTACAACCCCAATTACCAAATCACTCGAGACATCCTTGTATTTCCATCACTAAATGTAGAATCCACGTATTTGAATGTCCTCAATTGTTTAGTATGTGTTTTTTTTGTCACTTTAAAGGGGAAAAAGGAAAAAAAAAAAAAATTCAAGCGTGGGCTTTTCAATGACACCCAACAGCTTTGTTTCTAAAAATTAAGACCATGCCTTTTGGGAAGAGAAGTGGCCGGCAAATTTTTAGATTTTTTTGGAAGTGCAATTGGTCATGGTAGTGTAAAATTACAAGTTTTAGGTTAAAGAAAACCTAGCGATAAGCGAAAGCAGAGCAAATCATGCTGTGTTGAGGAGTCATATCTATTGACTCGTGATAGATACCCTGCACTTTTTGGCAATTGAGAAATACCCCCATTGATATGTTTAATTTTGGCCTCGATCCATCACTTTCAAAACTCCGGGTAGTGTCTTGAATTTGTCATCCCATCTGGTGCCTTCTTGATCAATTTCACATGCATTGGAATCTTTTCTCAATTCTTGCAAACTCTTTCACCAAATCACTCGAGACATCCTTGTATTGACATCGCTAAATGCAAAATCCTCATATTTGAATATCCTGATTGATTAGTATGTTTTTTTTTTTCCACTCTTGAGGGGAAAAAAAGGAAAAAAAAAAAAATCAAGCGTGAGCTTTTCAATGACACTAAGCAACTTTGTTTCTAAAAATTATGACCATGCCTTTTGGGAAGAGAAGTGGCCGGCAAATTTTTAGATTTTCTTGGAAGTGCAATTGATCATGGTAGTTTAAAATTGTGAGTTAGATGTTAAAGAAAACCCGGCGATGGTGAAAGCAGAGCAAATCTTATCATGTTGAGGAGCCAATATGTTGACTAGTGACAAGTACCCCCATACTTTTTGGCAATTAAGAAATGCCCTCATTGATATGTTTAACTTTCAGCCTCGAGTTGTCACTTCCGAGACTCTTGGTAGCATCTTGAATTTGTCATCCCAGCTATTGCCTTCTCGATCAATTTCATGAGCATTGAAATCTTTTCTCGCTTCTTGCAATTCCAATTACCAAATTACTTGAGACATCCTCATATATTCATCTCTAAATGTAGAATCCTTGTATTTGAATATCCCTGATTGATTAGATTTTTTTCACTCTAAAGGGAAAAAAAGGGAAAAAAAAAATCCAAGTGCGGGCTTTTCAATGAGATCAAGCAACTTTGTTTTTTAAAATTATGACCATGCCTTTTGGGAAGAGAAGTGGCCAAAAAAGTTTTAGATTTTCTTGGAAGTGCAATTGGTCATGGTAGTTTAAAATTGTGAGTTAGAGGTTAAAGAAAACCCGATGATTGTGAAAGTAGAGCAAATTATGCTATGTTGAGGAGCCATATCTATTGACTCGCAACAAATACCCCATACTTTTTGGCAATTAAGAAATAACCCCATTGATATGTTTAACTTCGGCCTTGAGCCGTCACTTTTGAGACTCATGGTAGCATCCCGAATTTGTTGTCCTATCCGTCACCCCTCTCGATCAACTTCACGAACATTGGAATCTTCTCCTGATTCCTGCAATCCCAATTACCAAATCACTCAAGGCATCCTCATATATACATCGCTAAATGCAAAATCCTCGTATTTGAATATCCCCGGTTAATTAGTATGCGTTTTTTTTTTTTCTTTTTGGCTCTAAAGAGGAAAAAAAAAGAAAAGAAAAATCAAGTGTCAACTATTCAACAACAACAAGTAACTCTGTTTTTAAAAGTTAAGGCCACGTTTTAGGAAGAGAAGTGACCGGCAAAGTTTTAGATTATTTTGGAAGTGCAATCAGTCGCATTAATTTAAAATTGTGAGCTAGTGGTTAAACAAAACCTAGTGATGGCGAAAGCAGAGCAAATCATGCTGTGCTGAGGAGCCATCTTTGTTGACTCTTAAGAAATATCGATGTACATTTTAGCAATTGAAAATTAACCCCATTGATATGTTTACCTTCGGCCTCGAGCCGTCACTTCCGAGACTCTTGGTAGCGTCTTGAATCTATCATCCCAACTGTCGCCCTCTTGATCAATTTCAATGACGACAAGCAACTCTGTTTCTAAAAGTTAAGGCCATATCTTTGGGAAGAGAAGCGGCCGGCAAAGTTTTAGATCTCCTTAGAAGTGCAATTGGTTGTGGTAATTTAAAATTGTGTGCTAGAGGTTAAAGAAAATTTGGCGATGGCAAAAGCAGAGCAAATCATGACGCTCTAAGGAGCCATATTTGTTGATTTCTGAAAAATACCCTCATACTTTTTGGTAATTGAGAAATACCCCTATTAACATGTTTCACTTCGACCTCGACCCGTCACTTCCAACACTCTTGGTAGTGTCCCAAATTTGCCATCCCATCCATCATCCTCTCAATCAATTTCATGAGCATTGAAATCTTCTCATAATTCCTGCAAACCCAATTATCAAATCACTCGAGACATCCTTGTATTTACATTGCTAAACGCAAAATCCCTGAGTCTGCAAACCTGAATTGTCAAAAAAATGAAGCGACTTCTCGCCCGGGTGTTGACCGTACCTTTATTTTGCCTCCTAGATTTGACAAGCTTTAGTAATCGGAGTGGAGACCAGGATTCCGACCGCCATTTAGCTGTAGTAGGGGTTGGAGACCGCGACAATTGACTTCAGACTCATTTTCACCTCCATTTATCAGAACACCATCGATTGGCCGACAATGAAAGTTAAGCATCCACGATCACATAGTGGTTGGAATCGACAACAATTGATTATCATAGTGATGGTCCTAGCGGTGTGGCTGGGAAAGCAATATCAAAATGCACATATTTATCATTCCATCCTTGGAAGATAATAGGGTTTGTTAAGTTGCCTTATTCAAAAAAAGAATTATTTGATCCAAGTTTATTTGAATTTATCGAGTTGAGATTACGTATTGAAACACTCATTTGCACCCCCGTTGGTTGGGAGCGACGGTTGTTATAGTCATGGTCCTAGTGTTGTGGTCGTCAAAGCAATATCCGAATGCACATATTTATTACTTCATTGTTGGAAAATAATATGATTTGTTAAGTTACTCTTTAAATAAAATTTTATTTAATTCGGGTTTGTTAGGCCCTTCATTTTATTTAGATTTTTTTGATCCGAACATCATTATTAAACATAAGATTGGAGGGGATAATTATTAAACTAAGTAAAAATTACAAGAGATATGATTTGCGGTGCCCATTGAGAATTCATTGACTCGTAATCATGATTAGGAAAAGTAAGGAACAAAGCCAAACGCCATTAAAGAGAAACTCTTGCACGATCCATGATGTGGCAAAGTGAACATATGGCTAAGCAATTGACTACACTAGCATGTTTTCCTCCTTTTTTTTTTTTTTAGGTCATATAAATCGGTGTTGCTATTGGAAATTTATTATATTTGAAAGTCTTTTATATATCTCTCGAGTATTGTTATGATATATAAAGTACATATTTCTTTCGACCCAAAAAAAGAGAGTCGGTGGATGGATACATATGACTCGACAAGTAAATAAAACTAATCTTAATATTTTAATTTAAGGCTTTATTTATTTCACAAAAAATGAACAATCAGAAAAATATTTTGCCTAAAAATGATCTTTGAATTGTTTGAATGATTGATCAATAAAAAACATAAACAATTTATGTTTGAATATTTTTGTGAGCGATTAAAATACTTCTCATTCATTTGTTTTTGTAAGTGATACAAGATATTATATTTTGGGAAAATATATACTGAATTATTTATTTTTGTGAAACAAATGTGCATGAAGTAAATTTTGTCAAAATGGGTCATAAACCTATTTTCTAATCCATATTTGATGGAATGAGTTGTTCTATAAGTTGATTATATTTAGTAAATAATTTTAGAATGGCAATGCTTAAAATAATATGAATTTTGAATGGATTATAACTCACTTACATCCAACTCACTTACATGGCTCTCTTTCGCCTTTAATCGATCTCGCGCTTGTTTGCTCTGAGCTCTTACCTTGGGTTGTGTGTTTTCTTAGATTAGGTTTGTGACACCTCGGATGCGTTATGCGCTACACATGTCATGTCTATTTAAATTTTATACTTATAATTATAATTACACATGCGAAAGAATTACAAAATTCTTCACAACATATCATACCAAAAAAAAAACATTGTACAAGTTTAATACATATACTTATTCTTTATACAAACACCAATACTTATTCACACAACATAATATATAGTCTTTGAAAAGGGTCGGGTGAACTAGTACTACTACTCCCATACTAATCCAAGAGTGAGCCACTATCCAACTTTGGGGTTGACGGTCTCAAGTATCATCTTATTTCCTCCACTGTCACACCCAAGGAAACATCTTACACATTGAAAAATAAAGAGCGAGCCAAAGTTTAGTCAATGAAAATTCTAGATAAGTTAAGATATTGTCTTAATACTCAACCTTACACCAAATCAAACGACATGAATTCAACACAATACAAAATAATCATACATAAACAAGTTCATGATATGCCAATAACAAGCCCATAACCATAATGCAACTTCATCTACTCATAAGCAAGCATATGACATTATATTTCACAATGCATTAGCATCACCTAGTGGTTCAACACTATACATAAGAATGTACTTAGACTAGTTCTTACTTGTTATGCATTTCATTGCTACAAGTGAATTCATACATGTTATGCATTTCATCACTACAAGTGAATTCATACATGTCATGCATTTCACCACCACTATACATATATTCCATACTTGTAAATTAACTTATTATGAAACTCACAAGAACACACGAGTGAATTCATATTTGTCACTAGCTATGATTCATTTAACCTCACGGGGCATCATGAACACTCTAGAGACATACCTATCACACTCTCTCCTTTTGTTTGTATGCAATTCTGTTCATTCATATCTCATTTGCCATCCTAAAAGATTGCCAGGAGTTGCTCCTTGTCCGAGCCCTCTTGCCTTGGTGATCACAGCCCGTCCTCATATGACTGGGTCATTAAATGCCTACCAACTTCCGTTTGGTTCATCCCCAAACCACACACCTTCCAAAGGGGGTCCCACTTGGGCATCCCTAAATTATCTCATATAACTGATATCATGAACATCAACAGCCCATATAATCGACATCATGAACATCGACAACTCATATAAACAACATCGTGAACATCAACAACTAAAATGATTGATAACGTGAACATCAACAATGCAAAGAATCGATCATATGATTAATCAACAATGCCTAGCTAGTAATTCGGTAACTTAGTTAAGTTACAAAAATATCACTTTTGAGTTCGCACTAAAAAAAATTGTCATTACATCTTAGAAAAACAATCAAACACCCATCAAAAATCCATCAAACATTTCTTAGGCACGAAACAAGCTTAACAATCAAATTCAACCGAGCACAAGATTTCCAATACTAAGACTTATCTACACATGAAAACAAAAGCTAAACACAAATAACCAACAGCCAAAAGTCAAGAATACTAAGTAGATCAATCTAACTTAGCCCATAGAGTTTTCATTTACCTCAAATAGAAGGTCTGTCACCTTCAAAACAATATAATCAAGAACAAAGCTAACATCTTTTAACATTTTACCAAAACTACTTCAATAAAGGAGAATAACCGACAAGTTTATCTTGTAAACTCTTGAAAAAATGAAATTTTGAAGATTTTGTAAACACAAAAATAGAATCTTTCCTTTTACACAAAAAAATTGGAATGTGAAAATAGAAAAGAAAGATCTCTTTTTCTTTGTTTGCAATAACAATTTGGAATTCTTTTTTGAAACTTGAAGACATATGAAAACCTATTTATAGGCAATGGGAGGTAAAACCAAGTAACTCAAGTTAAGAGAAATGATGATTTGAAGTTAAAGAAAATGCTAAGCGGAAGTGCAAGAGAAATGATCAAGTTAAATAATCACAAGTGGCATGATCATATGACTCAATCCAGTGATAAGGCACGGGAAATGAATTAAGTAGTGATGACCTCGAGTTAAAATCACGAGGTCTAAAGGTAGAAATGGTATGTGTTTCAATGAACGAGTTTCAAGTGGCCCATATGAGAATAGTTAGGGCATAAACAACCCAATGAAATATTGTCATGAAAAGATATTTGGATGAAGATGATGAGCTCCAAGTATGTGCATGAATCACCAAGCTATAGACTTAAGTCACCAAAATATTCATGAACTATAGGCATGAATTGCATAAAATATTAATGAACTAAAGGCATGTAGGCATAAGTCACCAAAATATTTATGACTATATTAATGAAATTTAGTTAAAATTGGTGATATCATGCATGATGTAAAAACCAACCAAATTAAATGTCTTAAACGAAAGCATAGTTTTAAAATTTATGGTAGAGAAAAGAGAAATGGCATGCCAATTGCAAAGAAATAGAGATTTATGGAAATCGATTTTCATTCTAAACATTTGTGAGTTTGACAATATTTTGAATATACTAAAATCATCAATGAAAAATATCAAAATTAGGAAAATCTCCATTCAATAAATTGGAAATTTGAATATCATAAAATATGAAATGCAAAGCATATCAATCCCTTTCTACAAATAATATAACTGTAACGGTTATGAAAATCATGCTAAATACTATTGTCAATAATAGAAAATTCAAGATGCCACGGGGTCAAATATGGAGGTGTTTTAGTAATATGGGTTGGGTCGGTGTGTGAGTAGCTAAATTTGTATAATGAGTTAAGTAAATCAATTTGAATTGGACCATTTTTTTTCGATCTGATTTGATCCATCCATTTGATGAGTTTAATCTAAAGTCTTATATTGGGTCATAGTTAGAGACTATCACATTATGTAATGTGAGCAATTTCGAGTTTCGTATATGCTCCACTTAGAACCTAGAATTTACCCACTAGAATAAAATCGTTGTTTTTTGGAACCTACAACCTACCGTGCGTACACTGGAACTTGGAATCTACCTTATATGGGTTTCAAAAGAGGTTAATTCATTCTATTTGTATTATTAATTAAATTACTACAATGAATTATCAACCTTTAATGATATGACTTGTTGCTACAATTCACTCAATTACAACTTATATTTAGACATATGAATAATATGAAATATTAATAAAGTAAAAAATCCAGTCATAAAATGGAAGTTCAGATTGGTGGTTCCAAATTATACACTAATTATTGAACACTATAAAATACCGTAGAGTCACGCGAAGATATAAATTAAGAAAAATACAAAAATCTTGTTTTGGGTTCCAAATTTCATTTATTTAGAATTTAGAACCTACTCGTCAAAATATATTTCACAAATTTTGGAACTTGGGACCTACCACCTCTGAACTTGAAACCGGGTAGGTCCCTACTAGTCCAATTTTTTAAATTTAGGTTTCACCCTGGAACCACGCGTACAAATGACACTATATTCAGTAAAGCCAAGTTCTAACCATAATGCATTGCCAGATCATTGATGACACCATTGTACATGCCTGTGAAAAACATACGTCAAGTGTCTTATTTAGAGAGAGCATCGTGCATATTTAGTTTCACCCTAGAACCACACATACTCTTGCCGTTGTATTCCATAAAGCCAAGTTCTAATTATGATTTATTGTCAGATCATTGATGACATCATCATATATGTCTACGGAAACACAGGCGTTGAGTGTCTTACTTAGATATAGCATCGTGCGTAGTCTAGTTTTCCAATTTCAAGTTTCACCTTGAAACCACACATACTCATGGCACTATATTCCATAAAGCCAAGTTCTAATCATGATTTATTGCCGAATCATTAATGACATCATCATACATGTCTATGGAAATAAAGACATCGAGTGTCTTACTTAGATAGAGCATCGTGCGTAGTCCAATTTTTCGATTTCAGATTCCATCCTGGAACTACATATACCCCTGACGCTATATTCCGTAAAGCCAAGTTCTAACCCCGATGTATTACCAGATCATCGCTGACCTCATCGTAACATGCGTGCGGAAAACACACGTCAAATGTCTTATTTCGAGAGGGAGAGAGCATCGCGCGTACGTGCGCTCCAAAATGAACTTCCGCTTTTCACCGCTCGTCCAGCTTCGTAGAGAATTGGATACCGCGTGGGGGGGAACATCAAAAGGCGAGAAAGAAAGGGATGCGTGTGACGACACGTTCCACGCCGCCCGCCCAGCCGCTGAAGCTGCCGAATCCGAGGGGCTTCATCACGTGCGACGCACGCGCTGACCATCCCCTTCCCCACCGCCCCGTCCCCCCCGGTCCACGTCCACGTCTCAGCCGTCGATGCCTTGCTTTTCGCGAGCAAATCAGCTAGGACAGCTCGACTCCGCGTGGGCAAATAAAATAAGCGGACGGTTGACATCGCGAACATAATTCAGATGAGGAGTACATCGGCGCCGTAGTTGTCCCTACCCCCATATAAATCTCGTCTCGTGAAAAATGTTACATTAGTATATACGTAGCGCAATATTTTAACCCATTAAATCTCAAATTAGTACCTGTTTTCACATTTACCAAATTCATGGTTTTTTTTCCTTGTAGATTTTCTGAAATTTGAGGTAGCTCTTGGGGAAAAATCAACGAATTTTAACAAATTTTGCTATATAAACGATATTTGTGTATTGGATTGAGATTTTTTATAATATGAAAATCAATTTTGAGTAAATGTGACATGAGTCTACTAGTTTTGGAGTTCCCGTGACGTGAAAATTAGTTTGAGTAACGGTGACACGAATATATTAATTTGAGATTTTCTGTGATGCAAAAAATTGGTCTAGGGCAGATCTATCATTGAATGTATTTTCAGTGGTATTAGCCCATTATTCATTTAATTCAACACACACATTAATCTTGCACGATTCAGATTCTATTAAGGATGCATATCACATTTGTGTTATAATTTATTCAGTTTGCAAATCCTATCTGATGAGTAGTTAGGAAAATACATATAAAAAATGTTAGGCATATTAAAATTCGTGCATCGAAATTTGATTGCTAAACGGCACGACAGTACTTACATTGAGTGTTGACAAAGACCAACTGCCTTAAAAGTTACTGACAAAGCGTCACATCATTTAATAATTACATTTATTATATCCTTACATTGCAGACATTTACATGCACGTATTTGTTTTGTAGCAAAATATTATTCATGAAAATCATGGCGACAAGGACCCCTAGATCAAAGGCGGCTCTTTTTTTAAGTTATTGATGAAATTGTATTATGTGCGAGGTGTACCATATCATTTAAGTAGTGGGTCCACATGATTTCAATGTGTACACGCGTAATAATTTCTCCAAATTTGACCACTTCCAAGGACATAATGAAAAGTCAATTCGTAAATGTTTCAAACGAATTTAAGTTTGAGATCTAAGAATTCCGTCATATTCAAGACTCGAAACTCAAATTGTCAAGCACATAACGTGATTTAAAAATGATAATCTATAGCCATTCAATATCGAGCATTTTTCGAACCCGAACGCGAAAGAACCCCGGGCTAAATTGCTTTTGATTTCATCCCACAACGTCTCTAATGAAAAGCCTACCGTGTCAATTATCGTGTCAATTATTATGCCAATTCAATAAATTTACCTTCGATATCCCTTCACATGACGCGAGGACCTTTCTATTTCTTTTCGGCTTTTCCTGTCGGCAAATTCACGGGTCCCCCCTTCCCGACTCCTTCTACAATCCTCCCCACCACTCGCGAACGTGGGGCCCAACGCGTGTGTGGACCATTTCATCGTCCCTCCCACAAAACCACCACCACCCCCCCCTTTGACAAACCTCAAAAAGTCAAACCCAAAACCACTTGGCGGTTTTCCCATGTTCGAGAGAGAGAGAGAGAGAGAGAGAGAGAGAGAGAGAGGTTAATGGGAAAGCAGAGGAGGATTGGGGGCAGCATCGAGATGCCAACTTTCTCTCACTTTCTCTCTCTACTCAATAGACGTGTCGTCTATATATGCAGCTGCAGATCCCCTCTCTCTCTCCATCACCCCTCCAAAAGTCAGCGCCTTCTTTTGTCTCTTCTCTCCCTCTCCGCCTCTCCGCCTCGCGATTCTTCTTCCGACAGCCGAAGCAGAGCGCCAGGCGGCTGCTTTCGGGTTGCAGATTCCTCAGAGCTAGCGAGAGAGGCCATGGAGGTCGACTGGGATCTACATGCGGTGGTCAGAGGCTGCACATCCTCCTCCTCCTCCGCTGCCGCCGCCACCGCAGCAGCAGCAGCAGCAGCGGCAGCACCGTCGGCGACGGAGCATCGCCTCGAGCCCGCTGCTTCTTGCTCGCCGTTCTTTGTAATGGGAGGAGCAGATTCGGAGCCCTTCGAGACCCGGAAAGGCGTCTTTCTGGAGGACCTCCACGAGCTCTACAAGCCCTTCCTGCCCGCGTACGGGCCTCTGTTTTCGCACCGCAGCAGCCTTTCCGTCTCGTCTCCCCTCGCTGTAGAAGGCGCGTTGAGCTCGCCGAGCGCTACTCTGATGCAGAAGAGGCCGTTTCAGAGCGCTTCCGCAATTGTTCCTCCGGCTCCGTTCAAAGCGAGCTCTTCAGCTCCCAGATCCAAGAAAAGGTACCGTCTTTTTGCTCCTGTTTCTTCCGAAAAATCTCATGTTTCGTTGCGCGCTCGGCGACTGACTTTAGAAGACGAAACAGGAAGACCCAGATGAAGGTGGTTCGTCAAGTTCCAGCGGAGAAAGTCTCTTCGGACGAGTGGGCTTGGCGGAAATACGGTCAAAAACCCATCAAAGGTTCTCCATATCCAAGGTACTTGAGGAGATTGAATCTTTCCGTTTCCAGAATGCTTTGTGAAAATTCTCTCTCAGGTTTTTGACGAGCATCCTTTTCTTAATGGTTTTTTATGACTTCTGAAACAGGAGCTATTACAGATGCAGTAGCTCCAAGGGGTGCTTGGCCCGGAAGCAAGTAGAACGGAACAGATCCGACCCGGCGATCTTCATAGTCACCTACACCTCGGAGCACAACCACCCTGCACCGACGCACCGGAGCTCGCTCGCCGGCTCCACGCGCCCCAGGACCTCGACGTCCGAAACCGAGGTCAGCGTTGACTCCGCTGCTACCGCGACCACAACCCCAGGAACTTCAGGGGAAGAGGAGGCGCCGCTCGTTCCTCAGAGCACCAGCAGCGAAAGCGGAGAAGAGAAGGAATACAGTCAAAGCAGCAGCATGCAGGACAACGACGGAGAAGACGAGTCCGGGTCGTCCGGCGCGGCTCTGAGCGACGATTTCTTTGTGGGTCTGGAGGGATTCTTAGGTTCTGACCATGGAGATTCATTTCCGGATCCGTCTCAGCCGTCGTGGTTCGGCTTCTCTTGGCCCTCCGGCGATGCAGTCACCGCCGCCGGCGGTAGCTGAGTCGCCGGAATCACTTAAAAGCACTTCCATCGGGAAGTCGTCTCGTTCTCTATTTTCCTCGTTTTGTGCTCTGTAGAGAAAAGCCGAGTGCTGAACCGTTGATGTAGGAAACCGTGCTCTGTTTTGTAAAATGATTTCAATTAGGCTTGTGGAAAACTTTACTGAAAGATGAGGATGGGTTGTTTTCAGTAGTTGATTCTGCCGTTTCTGTTCCACAAGAACTCGCACGAATCATCAGTGCGCATATCATCCGTTCCGAGCAGCCTGTTCTTCAAAACTACGCCGGATTTCGCCCGGCTGGTATGCCCCGAGATTCATCTGAATTAGACTTCGAGTTCATATGGATCGACTTGCCGACGTTTCTACATGAAGTAAGCATATGGTAAAATGGCATACGGTTGAAAATGGGAACAAAGATCTCGATCGCATTTCAGGACAATCATGTCCAAGCGCGCTATTCAAATGCCTCTCCCCCCAATGAAAAAGTCAACGATCCATCCCACGGTCAAAACGACGAGCCTCGCGCGTGCGGCTCACGCTCCCTTCCTCGCGGCTACCGTTGCGCGCTCCCCCGGCGCATTGCGTGCCGACACGAGAAAACAACGGAATTCCGATCCGACGGGCGAGACGCGCTGAGCGAATCCGCTCCGCGGCCGAAGCGCGTCCGATCCGCCACGTCACGTCACCACTTCGAGATAAAGCTCTTCCACTCGACGCGCTTTATTCCGATCCCTTCGCCCCGCCTCACTCGCGCTCCTCATGCTGATCCTCCACGCGCCACCTTCTTTGATAAAGCCCCTCCGCTTCCTCGCTCTCCTTCCGCACTCCACCGCATCGCCGACCCCGCGCTCTCCCCCGACGGTGGTCAGATTGGCTCGAAGATTCGTGTCCATGGTGAACTCCACTGCCGCCGACGGCGACGCCTCGCTGGAGCACCTCGCCGGAGAATGGTATTCGGTGCCCGAGCTCCGGCTCCGGGACCACCGCTTCGCCGTTCCCCTCGATTATTCGGCGGATCGAAGTACCTCGAAGAAGATCTCCGTCTTCGCTCGTGAAGTCGTCTCCGGTACTCACGATCACGAACTCAGTTCCTTAGTTCAGATTGCCGTAAAATTTGTCTTTTTCCTGATTCCGAGGCTTAGATTGTTTAGAAATGGAATTTGGTTTTCTCGAACGTCGATTCTTGTTCGGAAATCACGCGGTAGCTCTCGATGCTGGAATCGATAGATTCAACTTGATCGAAGTGTTCTCCAGCTTGGACCACACTGGGTGAATTATGTGTTCTTCGTTTTAGCCCATTCGATTCGATAAGCGAATCTTTTATGATCCTTTACTGGGTTTCTTTCGGCAATAGCGGGCTTTACTCGTAGGTCGACATCTGTTGACTTTACCAATGTACAAAAGCCTGCTCTTGTCCTTACATTGTGGTGTGTCTCGTCGCTGTGATTCGTGACTGTCCGAAGCATCCTATGCAGCGGTGCACTAGTGTGTGACGACGAGGACAGCGACAACGCTGACAACCACGCGATTTATCAGAAAAAAAGGGGGAAAAGAAACGATCTTAACCACTAGGTCTGTTCGAATTGAGGGAGGTCTATGCCTACGTGTGGAAGTCCAATGGAAGTTCCACACCTTGTAGTAATGATACTGTTCATGCCTCCACTATGTTGGAAGTGCAGGATAGTGATCGACTGTCTCCAAATATATGACAAAGTATTCAATTTTGTGGTGGAGCCACATTCTGTGGGATATGGCGATTTTTCATTTTCATGGGTTGTTCTTAGGAAGTAATTTGAATAGAATTCAGAATGTTTGACAAGCACGCGTTTGTACTGTGACCTGCTCTACCGGTTTCTCAACCATGGAGCTGTCACGTGTATTCATCTTTAAAACAAGAATGTCCAGTACCAACTTAAAAAAAATCTTTTGTTTAGAAAGATTTCCAATTTTCCGGCAATTTTTGCTTTTGCAGTTGAGTTCACAATGCTCATACGTATTGGGTTGGGTTTCTCTCTTTAAGCTCCTTAGAAGCACACTCAATGCTAATGCTGCGTTTAAGATATTCAATATTTTTCTCGCACCTGTTGGCTTTCATGAAGAGAGAAGCACCCTGCTAATGCAAAGTACATTATTTGTTCCATTGCATTGATTGGCCTAAACAATCTTTAGCAGTATCTGTTTTGACTTGTTTCTACTGTTCTAATATTGTTTGCTTCAGTTGGGAAAGAAGAGCAACAGCTGCCATACCTGTTGTATCTACAAGGTGGACCAGGTTTTGAGTCCCCAAGACCCACTGAATCCAGCGGATGGCTACACAGAGCATGCGAAGAATTTCGCGTAATCTTGATGGATCAGGCATGACGTTGCAGGCATTATGTAGAAAATCAGTCAGTAAAATTTAATCTCAGAGTCAATATTTCCTTGCTAAATCTCATAAATGTTGTTAAACTGCAGCGTGGGACAGGCTTATCTACTCCATTGACCGTTTCATCGATGTCACAAATAAAATCTGCAGAGAACCTGGCTAATTATTTGATACATTTTCGGGCAGATAATATTGTACATGATGCTGAGTTTATTCGAGCACGTCTTGTGCCTGATGCTGGACCTTGGACAATTCTGGGTCAGGTATTTTAGTTTTTCATTCGACTGCTCTAGACTCTAGTGGACCAAGAATTCAGTGACAAGAAATTTGCACTCTGAATTGCTGAATTGCTCATGCTTACTCTCAATAGTTACCAACAAGATGTAATCAGTTCTTCAATTTGTTTCCCTCTGTTCTGCCCCCCGTACTTTGGTGTCATGATTAATTTTAGTGACACTCTTTTCCCATTTTGCAGAGTTTCGGTGGTTTTTGTGCAGTAACCTATTTAAGTTTTGCTCCTCAAGGACTCAAACAAGTCTTTATAACTGGTGGAATTCCACCCATTGCAAATGGATGCACTGCTGATGCTGTGTATAAAGCAGGCATAGAGTCAGTTACTCTTCAAAGCGAGAAGTACTACAAGAGGTATCCTCAGGATGCCGAAGTTGTTCGTGAAGTTGTAAAGTATTTGGCAGAATCTGAAGGTGGTGCGGTGAGATATCAAGTTGATTAACAGAACCCCGATGCTGTTAATGTTTGTGCTGAATTTCTCTTGTTTGTGCTGAATTTCTCTTGTTTCTATTGAATTGCAGGTGATTCTTCCTTCGGGTGGCATCTTAACACCTAGGGGTTTCCAAACTCTCGGTCTTTCTGGATTAGGATTCAGTGCTAGCTTTGAGCGATTGCACTACATGTAAGAGGACATATTTTCAAGTTCTAAGCAGGTATACTTTGCAAAAAGTAAAAGCATTTATTGATTATCCAATCACCCTTTCTTGTGGACTTGAACACAGGCTTGAGAGGGTTTGGGATCCTATTTTAGTACCTGGTGCCTCAAAGCAAATGAGCTACTTCTTCTTGAAAGCTGTAAGATCTAATAACTTGTGGCTGCATAATTTGTTGGTTGGTTATAGTACACATCAAAGTCAACCTTAGTCATTCAATGTGTGCAGTTTGAGAATTGGTTGGATTTTGATACAAATCCTCTTTTTGCTCTTCTACATGAGCCCATATTCTGTCAGGTAAACATCTCATCCCTTTCTATATTGATTATGATTGAAGCTTGCCAGTTTCTGCTTGCCTGACCAATTTTTTAATATTATCGTGGTAAAGTTAAGTCATTGCGGTAATTTAGCGCGCGCAATGAAGAATTGCCACGACTTGATGCATTCTCCTGATTGCTTCATTTATGTATAGGGTGCTTCATCAGAGTGGTCTGCTCATAGAGTAATCGGTGAAAATGAAAGCAAGTTTGATGCCATAAAGGCGGCAAAAGAAGGTCGTCCTGTTCTTTTTACAGGAGAGGTAGGAGGAAGCTCTGTAATTCTGCAGTTAACGGGTTAATATATCTATTGTTGCCTTTTCTGTTGCGATGCATGACTTACTTTCCCACATTTTATTATTAAGACGGTTTGTGTCTATGCTTCAGATGATTTTTCCATGGATGTTTGACGAAATTCATGTCCTAAAGCCATTCAAAGAAGCTGCTCAGATATTGGCGGAGAAGAAGGATTGGCCTCCACTATATGACGTCACTGCTCTCAACAATAACAAGGTGCTTGGAATTTCTCTCTTAAAAAAAAGATCTAACCCCACGCCTACGCTGCAAAGAAAACAATTGGCTTCCCATTACAGATCGATTCTGGTCATCAGTCGACTAATTGGTCTTTGCTGACAGGTACCTGTCGCAGCTGCAGTCTATTATGAAGATATGTATGTTAATTTCAAGTTGTCGATGGAGACGGCTTCTCAAATAGCTGGTATCAGACTATGGATAACCAATGAATACATGCATTCCGGTCTACGCGATGGAGGTGGTCGGGTTCTGGAGCACCTGATGGCCATGTTGAACGGAAAGAAGCCCTTGTTCTAAATCTCCACCGTTTATTTAGTTTTCTCGTCAAAGTCTTCCATTCGAGTACATTCCTCTCTACAGGAATAACAAATTTGGATCACCGAATAAAGAAACCTTCCCATTTCGCACTACTGTTCTATGGATATTCGGCTTCTGCCATCAATGTTCACGAGTCAAAACGATTTCATTCTAAACGCTTTTAAGGACTCGAATGCTGTACCGCCCTTTACCAGACTAATCAGCTTAACGACATTTGAAATGTCATCGTTTGGTGAACAGCGTTTGATCCAGAACCCGGATTTGGTAAATCTCAAGCGGGCATGTGTCTTTGAACACGGAATAGTCAAAAGGGTTTGGACCAACGTTTTACCTGGTGGAGGTGTCGTGCTGCGTATAGTCTAATACATGAGAATACGTCAGTAAGCAATGACAGAGAAAGGGGAGGAGGCGGCACGCGTAGACGGTGAGCAATTCCTACATGTTTCGCCTTCCCTTCTTCGCTTGCAAAGATTAGTTGAACAGAAACAGTTGGATGTTTTGGTGGCTCTTTTACCTCACCATATCTATGGCATTCATCTCGGGGAGATATCGTCCACCTTTTTTTTGTCACGTTCTATGAATTTTTCTTGGAGACAAGTCATGAAAACTTTCGAATTCCCGTTTGTTGCATTCACATGCAGATGCATGGTAGGTACGCATTTGAGCAAAAGGGATTAAGGAGTTAATTCTGGCTCTGAAAAATTAATCTTTTATGAGATTTATGAAATGAACCTAGACTGACTTGTGTTTTAATTTAATGGGATAAAGACATAAATAATTTCTGAATTTTGGTCAAATATGCAATTTGGTCCATGAACTTTCAGTTTATTCAATTTGATTCATGAACTTCCAATTTATTCAATTTGGTCCCTAAATTTTCTCGTAATATGCATTGTAATCCCTAATCTTTTGATTTGTTCCTTGTAGTCCTTGGATTTTTTGTATATATTCAATATGGTTCTTGAACTGTATGAAAATGTTCAATTTAGTCTATGGTCTTGAATTAATGGAAATTGACTATATTGAACATTTTTATACAGTTTAGAACTATATCAAATATGTACCAAAAGTTTAGAGACTATATTGAACAAATTAAAAGTTCAAAAACTACATTATACGTTGGGTTAAAGTTTAAGGATCAATTTGAATAAATTAAAAGTTCAGGGATCAAATTATAAATTGAGCTTAAATTCAAGGACCATTTATGTCATGCAAATAGTGCAATAAAATACGAAGGAAGAAAATGGAAAAGAAGAAAAGAAGAAAAGGTTATAAAGGAGTCTCGTATATTCCACCTCTGTAGATATCCTTGCGTGTGCGTGGGTCAGTCCAACCTCTTCACCTTCCACGATCCTTTTGAGATCTCGATATCTTTCGGAAAGTCCTGCGCCTTGACACCATCTGAAATCTCCATAATGGAACGACAAGAAGCTCCTCCTCCTCCGCCTCCGCAACGATTCCCATTGTTGCCGCCGCTGCCGTTGCCTCCCTACCTCATCGCCGATCCCTCGTCGTGCCCGCCTCCTATAGACACCCACCAGGTCCTCGCCGACATAAACAGTTTGGCTGGTCTCGCTTCTTCTGGTAGTACTAGTGCCGGAACCGACGGATGCAGTACCCATACCGGGGACGGTGCGCGCTACGAGGCTTCTTTTGTGATGTCTGAGTATGGAGCAGCCATGGAAGAGATCACGGCGAGGAGATTGGAGAAGCGATCTAAGGCTGGGGCAAGTAGCAGAGTGCGAAAGGCGGCGACTCCGAGGTTCGAGTTCCAAACGAGGAGCGAGGACGACGTTCTCGACGATGGCTATCGCTGGAGGAAGTACGGGCAGAAAGCTGTCAAGAACAGCACGCACCCCAGGTCTGTATTCGCGTTGGCTAAACTGCATACGTATCTAGTTCCTTATATCTTGCGCATGAAAGCATCGTCTCTTAATATTTCATGAAGATACATCGTCCATGATGTAATGGACAGATCGCATGATAAGCAATTGTGACATGCTTGTTAATATCACTACAAGAAAATGGACCTGTAGCGACCAATAGAAACTCGGTCTCGACCAAGACTTTTGGCAACCAAATACGGACCGGTCGTCAAAATGAATAGATCATCCAACTTTTAAGTTCTAGATACATGGCATGCCTCGAACTCAGGCAAATTTTACATGTCCTATTCGATACAAACATACAATTTCAATTGATCTGTCTATGTTTTGTGCTAGAAATTGATGTATGTAAAGATATCGATTTCACTAATGATGGCAAATCAACATCACAATCACCATCTCCGAGCATGCTTATATGTCCAAGATCAGCAATGGGATTTAAGCGATCGATGATGTGATGCACGCATTGAGATTGTCCTCTACTGTGCCTTAAGAGTGCACATTGTCCAATGCATGTATATGTTCTAAATTCCCATCTCTAATCTGATGTGATTCGGTGTGTCGTTGTAACATGGTGCAAAAGGAGCTACTTCCGCTGCGCACATACCGCGTGCGATGTGAAGAAGCAGGTGCAGAGGCTATCCGAGGACACGAGCATCGTCGTGACGACCTACGAAGGCGTCCACAACCATCCCTCTGAGGAGATAATGGAAACCCTATCTCCTCTTCTGAGGCAGATTCAATTGCTCTCTAGGTTTTCGCCCGACAAGTGATGACCCCCTATTCGGTTCTCGGGCAATTCCTCAGCTAATAATCTTGTACACATACATGATGCTCCTTAACTTAATTCCACTTCCCTTGGTACATGAACAATTCAATCTTTAACATATGTTAACAGTTCTTTTATGAGCCAAGTTCTCTTAATTGTTACCCACGCTCTCCTCCGTAGAAAAAGAAAAAATGTTTTATTTGATCGAGCACGAGGCGAATCTTCCATGTTTGTACAAAAAATTGTTTAACTTTTTTAGGTTGATCGTTACTTTGACTTGATTAAATAACTTATGTGGGAAAATTGTTTAGAAAGTACTAAATTTATTGCACTATTACCAATTCGATCATAAATCTATCAGTTTACTAATTGAGTTTCAAGCATTTTCACATTATGCTAATTTTGTCAATCCGGCTAATTTCAATCGAATATTGCTAATGTGGATGTTGGCTATCCTACGAGATAAGTTGACACTAACATAAATCATTTTTTAAATAATATTTTAATATTTTTATCTTCATTTTCTTATTTGTTATTTTTTCTGTCGGCGAGTATCACCGGTGACACTCAACTGGGTGATGCGATAAGTCCGTACAATGAATAAGTGAGAAAAGTGAGGCAGCCCTGCTCATCCCTTTGACCCGAAATGCAGCCCATGATGGACTAAGTAAAACCCGACCCGAATCCATGGACCGTACTGCAATTTGCCACGATCTTTTTCTTTCTTTTGCCTTTTGCCTTTGCCTTTTGCTTTTGTCCTTTGTTTTGTTTTATGAGCACGACTCCATCGCATTCTCCATTTTGTCTTTTTATACGATGCCACCATCTCCTTTTTTCGTTACGGCAAAAGGAGAATCAATCCTCGAGTCGCTCAATTCGGGTCCAAGGCGCAACGGGCATCTCGCGCACTGATAAATCCTATTAAAATCAATGAGATGCGCTGCGCACCCAATTCCATTTATGCGTAAAATTAGACTTTATGCCAACTTGTTGCCGCAGGAAAAGTCGACCACCAGTCGGACTGACTTTTGCATCTGTCAAGCAAACAAACACTGATCTGGATTACAAACCTAATCTAGACGTATTAAGCAAGTGGGTTGGATCAAATCAAATTGAAAATTATCCAATTTAAATTAATCCATTTAACTCGTTTTGACTAATTTCCATGTTAAACAAATTTAGTAACACATATTTGATCCCTACATATACTTAATTCAATCTATATTGCTTAAATATTTCTATATTTAATCAAATCTCACACCCAAATTAAGGTGAGAGGATGGCAAAAGAGCTCTTGTGAGGTGAGGGCAACCTTGGAGACTTTTAAAAAGAGGGGCTTGGGTTCTTTCAAGTGATGAGGAACTCCTTTCCGTGCTTAACATATATCTAGATCCACTAAAACGTGATTCTGATAGTAAAATTTCAGAAATTCACTTTCCGCTTATATAAATCCATATTCTACTCCTGTTAAACCTTCCTCTTTCTCTCTTGTTCATTCTATTAAGCAACTTATTAAACACACTTATCAAGAGATGAAGGTGCATATATTTTTATTGTATCTATTGCCATAGAAAATCAGAAAGAATTGAATTTAGATAGTGACAAAATGTTCTTGTTGAGTAGTAGGGACTAGGAATAGGATGCTAATCAAATTTAAATGGAATGAGGGTGAGAAAGTCTTAAAGAATGATCAGATCTAAATAAGTTATAATCCCATTTAAGAGGTCCATATTATTACGAGTCATACCATTTTTAAACATATTTACTAAATATAATTCATGCACGTAGTAAGAATCCGACTTATCAAATATAAATTAAAAAATAGATTTACGATCATGCCGACATCTCTAGCATTATCCCTTTACAAGATTCCCCATCCAAGCCTATCATTAAGCCCGCGAACTCCGCATCTCGCTCCTTAAACCAATCAAGGCAAGGCAACACCGTCATTTTGTCCCCCCTTAAGACGCGTTTACACGGGAATTCCCAAGACGTCCCCACGCGCGCCACGTCACAGCCCCCCCGCTCAGGTGAGTCCGCACGACACGCGTCGCGGCCCGCGCTGGTTCTCGCACATAAAGACGCGGGGCTCTTCGGGATCGAAATCCATATTCGCTCTCTTCGAATTCTCGTCGTGAATTCGGATCCGATCGAGCTTCGGAGGTAGAAAGCAGCAGAGAGAGAGAGAGAGAGAGAGAGAGAGAGAGCGATAATGGGGGATTTGCTGGACAGGGCGAAGAACTTCGTGGCCGAGAAGCTGGCCAACGTACCGAAGCCGGAGGCCAGCGTGACGGACGTCGACCTGAAGGGCGTTACCCGGGAGTGCGTCGAGTACAACGCCAAGGTCGCCGTCAAGAACCCCTACAGCCACTCCCTCCCCATCTGCGAGATCTCCTACTCCTTCAAAAGCGCCGGCAGGTATTAAATCATCTCTTTCCGATTTGCCTCTCGTGATCTGGATTCTGACCGCCGCGATTGAATGAATGAATGAATGAGACTGTGGTGGTGATGGTTGTTGGATCAGGGAGATAGCGTCGGGGAAGGTGCCGGATCCGGGATCGCTGAAGGCGAGCGACACGACGATGCTGGACGTGCTGGTGAAGACGCCGTACAGCATCCTGGTGAGCCTGGCCAGGGACATCGGGACCGACTGGGACATCGACTACCAGCTCGACATCGGGCTCGTCATCGACCTCCCCATCGTCGGCAACTTCACCATCCCCGTCTCCACCAAGGGCGAGATCAAGCTCCCCACGCTCTCCGACATCTTCTGATGCCGATGATTGTACGATAAAAGACGATGAGCAGAATAAAAGTCGCCCCCTTTCCTTGTGATTTTTCTCCCCCACTTTCGGTAATTTCGATTATTATCGCCGTCGATTACATACTATGTTGAATTTTTTTTTTGCCCTTGTCGTAGGGGTTGATTTGGATTGGATTTTAGATGGGTAATACAAGAGTTCGACTCGAATTCGTCCATTTAATTCATCTAGAAAATAGGAAAAATGCTCATTAAATCTGGAAAAACTCTTTATCGTCTTTTGAATTGTCTTCTGAAAAACATTTTTTTTTTTTTTATGTCCCTGGCTCTGCCGTCTCTGCACCGCCGTCCCCTCCGCCGCCGATCGTCGCCAATTCCAAGCTCCCTCCCATCCTCTCCGCCCCTCAAATCCGACTTCACCACCGGTTATCATCCAACCGCTTATCCCAATCGACCTTCACGAAATGCGTTTGTCTTTAGACCCATTGTTTCGCCGAGAACTGCGGCCGACCAAATACCTTTCACTAAAGGTTGACTATTTGGCTTGTGTATCAGGTTCTGTATCAATTTGAAAAGGAAATAAAAGATTTTAATGGAAATTACTACGGATAAAGGGGACAAATAAGCTTAAAAAATACTAGAGATGGACAAAAAAGGATAACTATGACACGAATTGCGAAAATAATGTGCCTTGTTTGGAGTGATTCTTTTGTTCCTATCCCTTTGCAATAATCCCCGGCGGCTATTTATAACTAGATCGAGTCGGTAATTGCAAAGTGGTCATGATTTGGAATTCAAACTATTCCGGGTCATTCGGAAATCGGAATGCCTTTGCGTAAAGCGATTGAATTTTGTCGTTTAGCGAGCGCTTCAACAACTTGTTTATCTTTTGTTTTGTTGTTTCTCGAACCGTTGCAATACCAAACTGTCGGTAACCACGGCCGTGGTTATGTCCGAATCTCCTTCAAAATTGTGGGCTGATCATCAAATGGAGCTTGGTGGGCCTTATCAGATAAGGGCGGCCCATGAAGGCTACTTTTTTTATGTCGACACCCATTTAAACCCGCCTATAATAGGCTTATAACTCAAATCAATTAACAATCTATTTAATAAAATTTGAATAGTCCATGTATGACCAAATTCATTGGATATGGGTTAAAAATACACCTCTGCTATTCGCTCAAAATTATTGCCGAAAATTATTTTTAATACATGCAGCGAAGGCAAAACTAGCATGAAAGTACATGATAAAGAGGTATGGAAAGATTTGAGCTTGTTACAATCTTGCACAATTCAAAATATCCAAATCTTAAAATGAAAGCAAGATTTTATTTTTAAATAATAAAACAATTATGGCTTTTACCTTGTTCATAGCATGCCTTTGTCTGTACCACAACATTGATCAGACACGGCAAGTTAATCATATAGCGATGTTTTCTAAAGAATGCCATTTTTGAAGACCTTCCAGTCGAATTTTATTCTCGGAATTGCCTATTTATTTAAGGAAAAATATGATTGAGTTTAAACATGACGAAGATACGGTATCAAAAAGGAAAATGATTTTAATTTCAAGATCCAAAAATTGTATTTCCCGAACAAGCAAGTAATCAAAGGGATGCTGGAGCATCCTTGCGTATTATGCCTTTAGATTTCGAAGTGATTAGCATGATCCCGAGCCCCCTCGCATTGATTCTACAGTGGCTTTAGTTGTCGATATGTTTGGTTTACAATATATATAATTATTTATCGAATCCAACAAAAGACGGGGATGTAGTTCAGATGGTAGAGCGCTCGCTTAGCATGCGAGAGGTATGGGGATCGATACCCCGCATCTCCACTCCTCTCTTTTTGTTCTCTCCTCGGGTGTTCCTTGAGACGTCCAGTTCTCATTTTTTTAAATTTTTATTTAATTTCTTAAAATAAAATCAGTTCACAGTATTTTTTTTTTTTTGGAGAAAATATTTATTCCATCAATATGTTTCATTTTTTAGAGGAAAGATTTACTTTCAAAACGTTAAAATTTAGAGGCAGAATTGTCAAGTGACCGATTTAATAAAATCGGTCCAATCCGGTCTCGATTGAGAGCCCAGACCGAACCGAATCAGGAGCTGTCTGTCTTTATTGTGGGTATTCAACTTTCTTTCTTTTTTCTTTTATTCCGGAGAAAATGTCAACTTACTTGGCGGCAAATTTATAAGGAGAGAGAGAGAGAGAGGAGAGAGAGAGGGACGACTACCTTCTCCAGCCCGCCATTCTAGAAATCTGAATAAAGCATTCTAATCATAGTCAATCCCTGCATCTTGAAAATGTCAATGCCGGGTTCGTACTTCTACTCCAAAACCCAAAGGATTTTTCAAAATGCGTCACCTCCTCCTCCTCTTTATCCACCACTTTCTCCATTTCTCTCAAAAGCAAATCGAAGTCTTTACCCACTCTCTGTCCCCTAGAAGGATATGGCCGCGCCCGGCGACCCATCTCTTCCCTCTAGGACCGACGAGGAAAGGGCCGCCGCCACGCCGAGCCTGTCCCCCAAGTCGCTCCCCAAGCGGCGGAGGATCAAGTGGCTCGGCGTCTCGACCGCGTGCGTCTTGTTCGCGGCGGTTTTGCTCGGCGTGCTCGCCCTCACCGCGTTCCGCTTCCGGGACCCCGACCTCGAGCTCGACTCGATATCCATAACCAACATTACCCTTCTCTCTCGAGCGCCGACGCCCTCTTCCCCGTCCTCGGCTTCCCTGAACCTGACCCTCAGGGAAGACATCAGGGTGAGGAACCAGAACTGGGGCACGTTCGAGATCGACGACAGCGCCGCGGTCTTGACGTTCCAGGGAGCTCGAGTCGGGGAGAACGAGGCGGCGATCCCGGGCGTTAGCGTGAGGAAGCGAAGCTCGAGAAGGGAAGCGGTGGCGATCGAAGCAGGGCCGATCGACGGTGGTAACTCTAGTTCGGAGGTCGTGGAGATAGGGGCTTACGCCTACGTGTCCGGGGAGGTGAGGTTGCTGGGCGCGATCAGGCGGCGGAGGTCCGGGAGCTTGAACTGCACGGCGAGCCTCAGCTTGGCGACGCGGGCGGTTCAGAACTTGAGCTGTCGCTAGATCGCCGTCGCCGTCGATGATCCTCTCGGGACTCTGTTGTGGACTCGAGGGCCCTGTCCCTGTTGGGAAAAAGCCCACGATCGTTCGTGGCCGAGAGAGAGAGAGAGCCCAAAAGCCTTCACGACCGGCCACTTCATCATCGTCGTCGTCATCATCGTCGTCGTCCGCAATTCAATTCGACATCGGCCAAGAAGTAAATGCTCGTCTCTGTTCCCAAACCTAAAACTATTAAATGCACCAGCTGCAGAATCACCCACCCTACCTCCTCCGTCCTCCTCTCTCCTAACTCCTCCTCCTCCCCCCTTCCTCTTATGGATCCCCCTCTCTCCCCCTCCACCCTCCTCCATGTCCTCCGCCCTGCCCCTGCCTCCTCCGCCTCCTCCTCCACCGCCGCCGCCGCCTCCCTCCGGCAGCTACCTCACCAACCTCGGCCTCGGCTACGCCATCGCCATCGCCCTCGGCTTCCTCGTCCTCCTCTCCTCCGTCCTCCTCGCCTCCTACATCTGCTGCCGCTCCTCCCGCCGCCGCCGCCGCCGCCGCCAGCAGCAGCAGCATCCCCTCGGCGGCGGCGGCGGCGGCGGCGCGGTCCTGCCCGGCGACCCGAGCTCCGACGGGATCATCCTTCCGCGCATCATCTTCGTGGCCGAGGACGACAACGAGGGGAGCGAGGCGGAGCAGAGCGCGGCGGTGGGGCTCGACTCGAGCGTCATCAATTCGTACCCCAAGTTCGCTTTCTCTAAAGAGGCCGGCGGCGTCGGGAGCAGTACGACGTGCTCGATCTGCTTGTGCGAGTACAAGGACTCGGAGATGTTGCGGATGATGCCCGAGTGCCGCCACTTCTTCCACTTGCTCTGCCTCGACGCCTGGTTGAAGCTCAACGGGTCGTGCCCCGTCTGCCGGAACTCCCCCCTCCCTACCCCGCTCTCCACGCCCCTCTCCGAGGTCGTGCCGCTGTCTCAGTACGGCGAAGACCGCCGTCGACGTCGATAATTATTCCTCTCTTCCTGCTTCTCTTTTTCTTGGGTTATTAATTTGGATGGTGGGTTTTGGTTTTTCTGCGAGTGTTCTTGGTGGGAGTGTAAATTCTGCAACAAACGAGGTTGAGGGATTGTTTTGGGCGGGGGCTTCTCGTTCTCTCGTTTCACTGAGTTTGCCATTTCGATGGATGATAGTTCTCTCGATTCAAGAAGAGATAGAAAAGTTGGGATTTTTGACATGTTTTCGCTGGTAGCACTTCACTGTTAGATTGAATTTTCAATTTTTTGTTCTGCTGGGCTTGTAATTCAGCCGCAAAGTTGACGACTTCCTCCATTTTCTTGGTAATCCGGAGCTTGCACTGATCGGACCAAGATGTTTCAGTCAACGCTCCTCGCAATCTGCGCAATTCGGTCGCCACCATCTCTGGCGACCCAGATATTTGGGCTCACGCAAGATTTGTATATTCATGTGAAATCAATTGTGAAAGGGTTAGGTTCGATTTGGAAGTTGTGAACTTTCCCCGCTAGAGATATTTTTGTCTTGCATCTGTACAGTACAGAAGACGGAAGAAAAAAAAAAAAGTCAAAGTCGTCAAACACGTCCAAAGTTGACCGATCACTTTGGCTCCGTCCCTCTCGCTCTCATACGCATTTTCTAACCCGACGACTTATATAGCCATGAATTGCGAGATGGAATTCGCTTCTAACGCACTCTCCCCCTTCCAGCTCGTGGATTTGTATTACCATTAACGACTACAGGACCTTGCTTAGGACGCTCGACACCTCGCACGTGCAGTTAAGGAAGAACTCAACCTGATCCGACAGTGCTCGAGATGTGAATTGCCGGCTAATTAAAGATGTCCAAGATTTAGCGCTCATCTGCTCGGATCTAACTTGCCCACTTCCAGATTCACCGTCCAGATCTCGTTGGAAAAGGAAAAAAGAAAACTTGCAGACTGGAGATGCTTCCCCGTTTTCAAGGTCGGGACCTGTCCCCACGAGCCTGACTTTGTGCTTTCGATGCTTCTATGCCGGCCCCTGAATCCCGCAACTGCAGTCAAAAGTCACGAGATGGACACATGCGCGCCCTTCCTTTTTTATAATGGTCGTAATAAATTATGCACACTGATGTGACTAGAAGTGCATGGATTTGAGGACCCGCGGTTCTAAACTAATGGAGGGCATTGACTGGACGATCTCGAACTTCTGATCGCTGAATCTCGGAGCTCCTGGTAACCCTTATAATTATGGTTCTGCAGATTAAAAAAATGAATCTAGGAAACAGAAAATCTTGGACTCCAATCGCAGAGTATTCAAATTCCTCCGACTTCTCAAGCTCCCAGCTTTGTTTCTCAGTGAACATAGAGGCGTTGACTCCAAGATCTGGCCCTCTCTTCTCCTGGCCAGAGCTTCCAGGTCAAGATTCAGGTACTCTCTCTTTTCGGGGCCTTTAGCGATACTAGTATTCGGAAGAAGCGAAGCATTGTCATCGTCCGATTGGTTAATTATGCGATGATTAGCTATAGCTAGATCGTGACCTCAGAAGGGGGTTGTTTTGAGCACGAGAGGTGAAAAAATGCGGAAACCGAATGTTCTTGTGAGGTTGGGGACCTGGAGGGCTATCCCTAAGTTTTTCTTTGTATTGGCCGGATTCGGCGTTCTCATCTACGTCGCCACTCTGTTCAACTTTTACTCTCTTAGATCTCTTCATATTCCCGATACCTTTTGCAATAACATCAACCAAGACAGAGCTGGGACTGATGCTAGAGCGACCATTGACACGGTCATTCGCAAAATCCATGATGAAATTAGCACGGTAGGGTATATGTCCGCCAACACGTCAGTGTCGGAGTTCGCATCGCGATACAGCCACTTTCTCGTGGACATCTTGGGGCTTATCGAGTCGATGGAAGCCTCATTGCCATCGGGTCAGGGGACTGGTGTAATCAGGACTGTCCATCCTCTGGCAAAGCCAAAGGAGAGATCTGATGAGCCGGTCGATTATTTCCTCATCGAAGAGATACGCAAGTATGTGAAGATTAAGCCCAACAGATTGCGGAAACAGAACTTTATGGGAGCAAATGGGACTTTCACAAGCATTGGCCATGCTTGCTTTGCCATGAAGAAGGATTTGGAGGAGTACATGGACTATGACGTTGGCGAGATCTGCAATGATGATTGGAAACTAGCTCAGAGGCTCATGGTTCATGGGTGTGACCCGCTCCCCAGGAGGAGGTGCTTCTCGAGGGCACCGCAGCTGTATCGCAAGCCGTTTCCCATCAACGAGTCCATATGGAAGCTTCCAGACGATCGCAATGTTCGTTGGGGCGGGTACCGGTGCAAGAACTTCACTTGCTTGGCGAGAAATGCTACTGGCAAAGGATTCTTCAAATGTGCCGACTGCTTCAATCTCACCAGTCATGAAATGCCCAGATGGGTTAAACCCATCTACATTGATCCAGGTACAAATCTCACTACGGATTTCATCATACCTGAGGTGCTTGCTATCAAGCCTGGAGAGATCAGAATTGGATTGGATTTCAGTGTCGGGACCGGGACTTTTGCCGCTAGGATGAGGGAGTTCAATGTCACTATCATCACAGCAACGATAAATCTCGGTGCACCTTTCAACGAGATGATTGCTCTGCGTGGTTTCGTGCCTCTTTACTTGACTGTAAATCAGCGGCTGCCATTCTTCGACAATACTCTCGATCTGATCCACACGACTAGGTTCTTGGACGGGTGGATAGACTTCATTCTTCTAGACTTTGTGTTGTATGATTGGGATCGAGTGTTGAGGCCCGGTGGCCTTCTGTGGGCAGATAGCTTCTTCTGCATGAAGGAGGATCTGGATGACTATTTGGAATCCTTCAAGATGCTGAGGTACAAGAGGCATAAATGGGTCGTGATACCAAAGCTGGATAAAGATGACAAGGAGGTGTTCTTCTCTGCGGTGCTCGAAAAGCCGCCGAGACCCTTCCGATGAATGTGTTTTCCAGACGGTTCCCCGATTCATGTATGTCCACATCGACTGCTTTGTTTTGTAAGTGCCGATGTGTTTGATTTTGCAATGCTGGTTATAGATAGGCCTTCGTACTTCAGGAAAAACTTTTGTTAGGAAGCAAGGGCGAGAGAGTGTGTGGTTCTGTTGTAAGGTGAAGAAGCTCGAGTCTTGAGTCCGCTAAATAGTGACTGACTGGAATTAGAATACTCATCCAACAATCAATAAAATTGTGCCTCCGTGCCAAAGGTTTTTTTTTTTTTTTTTTTTTCCCGAACATTATAAATCCGTTTGTTTCACGGAAAACATTTTCCTTATTTTTCGATAGTTGAATCAATTAAGAAAATAAGTTAAAGAAAAATATTTTTCTACCATCCTTAAATTTAGGAAAATGATTTCCCGTTCAAATAACTAGAAATTAAATAGAAAATAAGACTAGATATTAGGTCTTGGATTAGAAAATTTAGGCTACAGCACTAAAACTCTAATATTCATTCTTGAGTCTCAGCATCTAGGACTGGGTCTCTAACGTTGAGCCTAGGTCCTTCAAGATGAGGCCTAGGATTGGGTCCCTAGCACCCAGACCCAGATCCTTGGCACTAGCACCAAGGTCCATTGAGGTCGGGCCCAAGACTTGGTGCTAATGCTTGGGTCTTGGTCCATAGAGATTGGGCCCAAGGTTTTGGCACCAAGGCTGGCTTCACAAAGGTTGATTGTAGGATCTGGTACTCGTGACCAGACCTCCCATGCTGAAGCCTAAGTCCACCAAAGCAATGCTTGGGTCCTAGTGCCCATGTTCAAATCCTGCATGCTTGAGCCTAGGCATCTAGATTTAGGTGATCGGGGTTCCTGAGCTTAGTCTTGATGGAGTTGGACTTGATCACCGAGGACCGTCACTTGGTCTACGAGGACTTGAGCACATGCACCGGCGTCATCAGGCCAACCTTGATGGACCAAGGCTTGATGACGAGTCAATCATGTCTTTACTAGTCTATTGGACTCCTTCTCGGTTCTCATTCCTTGTTGATGTTAAGGGTTAGAGAGGAAAAAAAGAAAAAGAAAAAGAATGTATGGTGGCTCAATCCTAATTAGGTCGTATGATATGGATTTATAGGAGTAACTAAATGCAACATAGATAGAAACATACAACTCCGTAATACATATAAATTACACATCAATAATTGCCACTTGAAGTGGCAACCTTCAAAGAAATCGTGGCCGACCACCATGAGAGAACACCACTAGTCGATCGCGTCCCCTCTGCCCTCAACCACCACCGTCACTTCCCTTCTCCCTCGCCACCGACGCAACTCCTCTCCACCACCAGTCGGGCAGGCTCAGCATCTTTGAAATGAGTGAAGTTTTTAATACAGATATTTAGTTAATTTTCCTGCATGATTTTCAATTAGAGTGCACCTTCATATATATATATATTTATTGATCTTTGTTATGTCATAAAGCTTATTATGCAAAAGGTACATATGATTGTGTTTTATCTTATTCCAAGTTTAATCTTTGTTGATTTTCGCCATATCTTCTCGTCCTAATCTGGACATCCAAATCACCCTATAAATCTTGTGGATGTTGTTATTGTTACTTTATATAGTCACTCAGGCTTGTTAATTCATTTCTGCCCTTATCATTCAGGCCCGAGCCTGAGCCCAATATTTTCAATACTTGACGTTGGCCCATTGTCTAAGAGATAGTAATACTATAATAGATTGGGTCGCTAAAGCTTACCGAAAGAAAAGCCTACCAATTAATTGGGTTGCTTATCCCCTCATTAGTCTTTTGGGAATGCTAAGTTTTAAAGCTTGTATGTCGTCGTTTAAAACTTTAATTGAACCGAGAAATAAAATAAGTATTTCGACCAAAAAAAAAAAACAAAATCTAGTGGTGGAAAACAAGTTGGCTATTTGTTTTGTGAGCTTTGCCTATTGCTTCAAACTTCTAACTGCTATTCCACGACTGTTTGGTACCATGCATTTGGTTAACCTAAGATAAGAAGACTTGATATGTCACTGGTTTGCTGGTATTTTGTGATGGTTTGGGAATTGCAGGATACTCTTAGCTTCAGACTCGCCAAATGTACTTTCCTTAAATAACTGAATGCCCACTGAGGACATATGTTTGACATTGTTTTCATTGCTTTCATGTAATGTCTCTTTGGGGGAATTGAATTATCTAAAGTTGCTGTAATCGGTGGTGTTATTCAAGTTCCTCTGCTGTTGAATTTAAATTCTTAGTTCACATATGTCTGATAATATCGTTTTTTTTTTTTTTTAAAATCAATTTTCTGCAGTAAGATAATGCAAAGCGAGGCACTGTGGGAACTGTTGGAACTGTTGTTAGAGCAACTGAAGTTAGAAAGCTTTTCTTGATTTGAGGAAGTATCTTTCGAAGAGGGGACTGGCGAACTGGGGTGCTAGTACCCTTAGTCTCTCGTCAAGTCTTGCACTTTCTCTTGTTGGGATTGTGGATGACAGAAAAATTCTAATAAATTTGCCAACTTCGGCTGACGACATAGCAAAAAGATTATTGTATTTACTAATGTACTCTTGAGTGGGCTTCAATCTGGCAGCAGATTGATAGTCCACAGCAAAAGTCGCAGTTCACTTATCTTGCATGGGGCATGGCCTCGATCCCAGAAAGAGGCAGGCCCATCCCTTCTTCTTGATACCTATTTCAAAATGGAAAAAACTTATTGCTGAAGCCAAGTTTTGCCTTCCTAGACTGTTTAGAACTCACTAGCCTGAATCGACCTAATTTGGGAGTCCGATAAAAGTTGAAAGGCAGGAGGTAAAAGAAAAGACATTCATCAGTTCATGTCCTTGTAACGTGCGGCAATGTACTGCTTCGCTGCATGAGTCAAGGGCTGGACAGCTTCACCCATTAGAACGCTGGACGAGAGCTCTAGATAAAGTAATGCAGACTCAGGCGTCATGGGCAAATTTCGAAGCTATCAACTGCAATACGTCATGCAGGACGCCACTTCAAATTTGGCAGCAGCCATCAGAACATCAAGTAAAGCAGGAGCTGTACTTGCAGACAGGGTATTGCTGTTCATGATATTTAGAAGTCCCGTGAGGGCCGCCTCCTCCGTGTCAAGCAATAAGTAGGAAAATCATGTTATACAGCCAAGATGGACAACCACAATTTAAAGGTCTATCGTACAATGGCATCTCATGTAAAATAATATCTTAGTGCATGTATGCCCAAAACTTATAATTGCTGTAGCAACAACCTGGTTTGGAGGATGTTCGTAACAGTTTGTATCACATGGGATGCAGCAATCTCATCGCAGAACCACAAACGAAATGAGGAAAGACAAAATGTCGATAAAGCATTAGCATATGAAAGAGAAGAAATAACAGAGAGGACTTTATACAAGATGCATTAATCAGCAGAGTTACATGCCGTCATTCTGCTCATACCATTTGAGAAGAGCTACAAGTAAGATATCAATGAAAAGGGTGAATGATAGCGCTTACATATAATTAACATTGGAAGATATCATATTACGAAAAAAGTCACCTTGTAAAAGAATGGACCTTTTGCAGCTAAGATAGGACTGCGGATGTCCGGTGTCTTAATTTTCAATACTGTGGAAAGAGTCCATGCTCCAGCCCGAGTCGTTGCTGCTTGCCGCTTCGTCACCTAACAGATTACCAAAACGGGTTTAGTATCATATGACAAAAGATGGACTATAAATTTTCCTTGAATACATCCCATGTATTAACTGAACTCCTAAAATTTCATATTAGGGAACCACAACTTGTGATTGTGAAGTAGGCATGAGGAAAAGAGTGGTATTTGCAGTCGCTGGACTGCATAACACAATCTCGACTCCGCACCTAATATAATGCACGATCTTGAACCCAGTTTACGATATCACGACGAACTCCTGATTTTCTTTCTCCAATCATCTAATATATGTATTCTTTTATATCTTTGATCTCCTAGCTTTATGTGAAGGGAAACCATTGAAAGAGGAAAACTAACAAGGGCATGCGCATAAAAGAAACATTCAGTACCTGATGGTGATTGTTCAACCATTGCAACTGCATCATCCTGACTTTCACAGCCATCACAATCATCTGTCACGGTTGCGAGGGTCCTGTGATCAATAGAGTATTCATGATCGAGGGAGAACGACCAAAACGCCCCTAAAGGATCCAAGTGCTTTTGGAACGTTTTCAGGGACGGACGATATCGTAATTGTGCCATGTTCTAGAATTCTCTTGGTATAAATGCCGCTAGGTGATAGGTGGGGCGGTACAACCTTATCCGTTAGATCCAAACTCGATCAATGGTTGTAATTCGAGAGCTTCAAGTATAAAAATGGGTATCCTTCCCCTCATTTGTATCCATCCAACTATTTTAGCAATCTAAGTTCTATTTTTTTTCATAACTTTTTTCTAGACTTTATTTCTCTATAATCTGGGTGAGTTGAGTGATCAATCCATCCGTATAAGGCTTGGCTTAACCCCAAACGATCCGAAATAGTTTATGTTGATGCACGGTCACGATCCCAAACGGCATACCATATAAATAGTCGTTCTTGATTCACTCAAGAACTCAAGACGTCAAGAGTTGGAAACGTGTAGATAAAATGTAGACAAAAGAGTTATAATCATTAAAGAAAAGCAAATCAACAAAAATGGCACTTTGTTATCGAAAAATGAAAGAAAGAACGCTTACTCATTTTTTCTATTAGAAGGAGGACGACCCTCCTTCACCCTCTTGTGAACTTGGTTCACGTGCTGGTATAAATGTTAGGAAGCAGACTTTGCATTTGAACCCTTTTTCTCCATTGGCATCCTTTGGAACCCCTTCTTGTTCTTGGGTTCGGAATGCGAGATTTCATTGGGTATTCTTTATCTTTTTTTCTTGAATTTCGAGTAAATGTTTGTCTTTTGTGATAGAAAGAAAAGCAAAACATTCATTCAGTGTCTACTTTCTAGAAGTAAATTCATTTATTTTTAGTCATGATAATTATAAGATGACACAAAGGACAGAAAAATCGATCCTTTGTTTTTAGCATCTCCAATAATCAACTCGTGATTTAGATGATGTTACTAAGCCTAGACTAATTCGGGCTTTTTCAAGCCCATATTAATCCTGTTCTAACTTGGGCTCTCTTAAACCCATATTAATTCGCCACTTAAGTTTAAGCTTTTTTATATGCAAATGATGATTTTTATTTATAAGTCATCTGGTCGATGACCTGATTAGATAATTGAGTAAAGCGTGGAATTGTGAGTTCGGGGATTTGATTATGCTATATTACTCTGTCACCCTTTCGGTACCTTATCTCTTTTATTTCAAAAAAAGGTATTTGTCGGGTAGCTTGGATTGATTTTAATCTAATTACCTAACACTTGGAATTCATGTGGGTGCACAAACATTATTGAAATACCTAATAAATGGTGCAATAAATAAATTGCAAGAATACGAAAAGCGTTTCGTATATCTTAGCGCAAGCATATCTAATATCTTAGCGCAAGCATATGAACTCCCTAATTGCAATACAAAGTATTAATTGAAATGCATGCAATGCCAATCTAAACATGATTCTTTTTAGGGGTTTTTACTTTATGAAAGAATTAAATTAAATGCAATGTAGCAATTATAATCACGTGGCCTCATACATACAATTATGATTAAACGGCTCTTAATTATGCAATGACTAAATGATGTGCATATATAACATGCATTAACAATATAATGACATGGCATATAACATGGCGTGGCATGGTGATGCAATCAAATCATATGACATGATATATGATGATGCGGCTACTCTACATAACATGGCATATGATGATTTCGCACGACTTCAATACTAATTATGAACGACGTTAAATTGAATTCCTTTTGACTATGTACTTAGGATGATAAATAGACTCTTTGTGATTACATGGCAATCGAGAGTCGCCCCTAGTTTGAAAAACGACATAAACATATATTGAAAAGCAATCATCCATCGGTTGAATGTAAGAAAAACCCTAAACGCTGCTCGATAGTTTAGGCCGTACTAAAGTCGCATTCGATTGAATTCAATCACAAATTTCAATCCAATTTCGATTATTGAATTTTCAAGGACTTCAAAACTAACTTATCAAATGTCACCTCATTAATATTTGAGTTTATAGATAAGCCCACAAAAAATTGGAAAAACGATTTTAGGCCGAGAAATTGGGCCCACGAGGAACCGGTCTAATCGAAAGCCCATTGGGCCTTATGGCCATATTGGGCGGCCCATCATGGGCTCAAGTAAGCCCATCCTCTTCATATTTTCAGCCCATAAGCTTTTCTTCTAGAAAGCTTCTCTTTGGATGGTCCTAAGTGGCTTATTAGAGATACTTGACTTGAATTGAAACTTGCTCGTTACTCTTCATAGTTGGCTTGTTCTTAAGATTGAAGACCCAACTTGGCCCCTAAGTGCGTCTCTCTCTCCTCTTTCTCCTTTCAGCCGAACACCAGGCCCGTTTGGTTCAACTTTTGGGGAATGTATTTGCATTTCCCCAAGTATCTTTAGCTCAATGGGCATTTGGTGAAAGCAAAAGTGTTTGGCATATTGAGTTTTCCGAAATGACTTTGGGCATTTGGTGAAAGTAAATACCGTTTGGTAAACTTGCATTTACAAATAACTTTTCTTTTTTTTAACCAGGTTGGTGGTCAGCCAGATTTGGCCATCGGCGTTGCTATCCGGCGGCCAGATCTGGCCACTGGCGTTGCTGTCCGGCGGCCAGATTTGGCCGGTGACGACGCCTGGGTTGCGCGAACCCAGGCGTCGCGACCTTTGGCAGCGGCGACGCCTAGGTCACGACCTCTGGCAGCGGCGACGCCTGGGTCGCGCGAACCCAGGCGTCGCGACCTCTGGCGGCGTTGCACTTGGGTCGCGCGAACCTAGCCTCGCCACCGGAGGTCGGAGGTCGCGACGCAACGCCTGGGTAGCGTGAACCTAGGTGTCTCGGCGAACCCAAGCATCGTTGTCGCCGGAGGTTGCAACGCCTGGGTTTGCGTGACCAACCCAGGCGTGTTGCCGCTGAAGGTCGCAACGCTTGGGTCGCGAGAACCCAGGCGTCGCGCGACCCCGGCGGCTCCAGACAACGATTGCTGGGGGTCGCCGCCGTTGGAGGTCGCGCCCAATAGCCGCTTCACCTTCATAGTTTCTAAAAAAAAAAAAAAGAGTCAAAGGAGGGGTTGACTTGCATTATTGAAATGCTGAAAGCTCAATGCTGGTCCCCCTAGCATTTGGCTAATGGAGTTCCCAAATGCTGAACTAAACATAAAATTTTTTTTCCAAGGATTTTTGAAGGCTGAAAGGCCCTTGGGAAAGCCGAATCAAACGGGGCCACCGTCCCCCTCTCCTCTCTTTTTTTACTTTTTTTTCCCTTCTTCATTTTTCCTTCGTTTCCGCCACTTTGGTATGTCCCCGCCGCCTGTTGCCACTGTTCGTCAGACTGACCGCTGCCTTGTCGAGTTGCTGGCCGCTTGTTGTCGCTGCTAGCCACTCGTCTAGCAGTACCTAGCCGCCTTCCTCCCTTTTTTACTCCTCCTTGGTTTATCTCCACTGAACCACCTCAGTCCATAATCGCCAATCACTACCCTCGCCGAACCCGCTGCCACCGTGTCGAAGTTGCTGATCGCTGTCCAGAGCATACCCATCATCACTCGCCACCCGTCCGGCCTAGCCTAGCCACCCCCACCTCCTTCCTCTCTCTCGGCCTAGCCATCGTCGAGCGCCCTTCACCACTGTTCACCATCGTCCGTCGCCCCCTTGCAGTCCCCAAGCCGGTTTAACATCGCCCTTGTCATCGTCAACATTACCGTGCCCCCATATAGTTTAATCCGTAAGTTAATTTCCTAATACCTTAATTAGGAGCCTTGCTTTAGGGGATAGATTAATTAGTCTTAAGCTTTGTTAGTTACTAATGGTGATTAAATTATGCTTATATGATAATTGGATGTGCTAATCTTTTTTACTGGATAATTAATTATAATATGTTATTTTTTTGTAATTATTTAATTATGGCAATAATTATATTATTTATGTGATAATTAATTATTTAAAATAATAAATTATGATTAATTTATTTTGTAGTAATTAATTATTTAGAGAAATAATTAATTATGATTCTTTGTTGATAATTAGTTATTATAGTAATAATTAATTATATTTATTTGTTGATAATTAATTATTTAGAGTAATGATTAATCACGATAGCTTAGTTTTTTGTGACAATTAATTATTTAAGGAAATAATTAATTAAGATAGCTTATTTTATGTCAAGTAATTATTTATGAAAATAGTTAATGATTATAAATATTTTGTGGTAATTAACTATTTATGGAAATAATTAATTAGACTAATTTATTTTATGTTAATAATTATTTATGAAAACAATTAAGGATTATAATTATTTTGTGATTATTAATTATTTAGAGTAATAATTAATTATGCTTATTTGCTAATAATTAATTATTTAGAGTAATAATTGATTATGATGCTTAGTTTATGACAATTAATTGTGGAGGGAAATAATTAATTTTGATTATTCTTGTAATACTAATTGATTATTGTGATATTAGTTGTCTGTTATTATTACCTTGGGAATTGAGTGATTGTTATAATAAAAATAGATTGGTGTTGGATAAGTTGATATTTGATAATTAACTGTTTGATAATCGCAATAAGGCAATAAATGGATGTTGAAGATGTTAATTATTTGAATTAGGACTTGAATTCGTGCTTGTTCATGGTGATTGGAAGCGTACGAACATATGAATTGAGCATGTTTGCGTGAAGACCTGAGGATATATTATTGCATTGCATCGTATGTATGACACTTGCAATAACATGTTGCATGAGCACGAACCATACTTATATTGGCTAAATGAAAAGAAAGAAATGATCATGGTTGGTTGTAATGCTAGCGTGGTTATATAAAGGGTACTTGGCTCTGTTGGAAGGCTATCAACCTTCAGGTTATGTCATGGCTTTTGAGGTCGCTTGATTTTTTTTAGCGGATTCTTGGCAAGTATCTGGATACCGTTCACGGTTGAGACCGGATCGAAGTTCGGTTTAGGAATGTCGTTTGGGTGGGAGTCCCATGACGTTACTATGCTCGATGGGGGGATGATGCCTGATTATACCAGTAGACTACTAACTTTCGGGTTGTGCCGTGACTTGAGGAGTCGTAATAATTGTAACACACATAAGTGTTATACCAGTAGACAATAACTTTCGGTGTTCCATAGGTATGAGTTATACCAGTACAACGAAGCACATCGGTGCCGTGACTTGAGGAGTCGTAATAATTATAACACACAGGTATATAATATGTGTTTTGATTATATAATATGCCATACCTGATGCGCATCGGGTAGTAGTAGACTACTAACTTTCGGGTTATACCAGTAGACAATAATATGTGTTTTGATTATATAATATGCCTGATTGCATTGTTTCTGGTGTGTGATATATTGTATCATGCAAGGTGCGTGTGTCAAAACAACGTGAGAACAATTGTGGTTGCATTTGATGGCTATTGGATACTGTGATTGTGGACCTTTACATGGTAATAGATAAGGCAAGGCGAGGAATGCTTTGCTAGTGATCTGCTATTGATAATAGGTTGCATGTTTAGGTTGCACCTGAGGCAAGTGAATTTTCTAATTGAGACTCAAAACTTTAACTTACTAAATATATCTCACCCATTATTGTTAACGCCATACCCGATGCGCTTCGGTGTTCCACGGGTATGAGTACCGTCGTTACCTCACGACTCGTTTTGAGTCACAACTATGTTTTTGAGCAGCACGTCACTACGGTTTGGGTGGATGAGGGGATGAACTTGTACATGTCCCGTGTGTTTAAAGCATGGTTCGTGAGGTAAGGAGAGAATGTGTATGGCCAACTGAGGAGCTTTGATGGGCCGCTACCAAACAAGGGTCTCAGTGATGAGGTCTGGGATCCCATGGATCTCGACATCCTAGATGGTACTGTGGAGGATTTCGCTATCCTTATTATGATGATTGACTAGGTGTTAGTAAAATCGTTTTCGCATGTGTTTAACTTAAAGATAAAATAAATTTGTCAATGATAAGTTATGAGATGTCGCATTCAAATGACCGTAAAAGAATATGTGTTGTAGCGTACTCGAGGGTCGGGGTGCAATAGACTATATAGATCCTATCTTATCTTGGATGCTTATCTTAACATTACGTCTCGTGAAAATCCCATGATCTTTTTGTTTTGCAGCCGAACCCGATTGTTTGCTTCTGGCGGCGGGGCAGTGTAATGAGAATAAGGGAGAATAATACAAATAACGGGAGAATTACTAAATGTAAGGACAAATATTTGCACAAAATACTTATATATACTTAATCCAATCTGTGTTATTACCTAGAGATAATGACGAGCAACATAATTATTTGTCCATCTATTTTAAGTCTCACAACATGATCCAATGTAAATAGGATGAACGGTAATTGATGTTTGAGCAAGGCGACGCCTTGGAAATGCTCTGATCTTCCAAATCATACATGCGAATATACCCTTCACCATGCTGCACGAAATATATGGCATTTTTCTTAACTCTCGAGTCTTTTGGAGAGCACGAAATTCCCCCACGAGCAGCAAGAAAAATTGTTCGGTCGCCGATGCTTTTCAATTTCTCCCATGTCCCTTCTGCAAACTTCATCCGGAAAACCGTAAATCCGTAGATCCGCCCCATTGGAGGCGCGTATATCATCTCTTCCACAATTAGCAAGTCTTCGCCGGATGAGACAAGATATAGGCGGCATGCCGGTATGCTTGCGGGATCTGACCAATTGATTTCTTTGTTCCCCGGTGTTCGTACTTGCAGCTCCGAGTTCTCTATGTTGGCAATAGCCAATTCGTGATTTTTCAAACAGCAAGAAAATTTCCCCTTTGCACATCGCGGCACAATAGATGTGAGATTCGACCTTGTGCTTCTTGAATGCGTCCTCGCCGGGTTTGCAATACAATAAGAGCACGTGAGAAAATAAACAGAAAAGAAAAGGACACATGTCAACAGCTGAGTGGTAAATGGGCACCACATCAGCGGATGACGTGGCCTGCTGATATCACTGAATATTTTCTCTGGTTAAAAGAGAGAGAATAAATAGAAGAGAAAAGAGCAGAAGCAAGGCGGGAAAAGCAGTGAAGATGGCAGATCGAAAGAAGAAAAAATCAGCAACCTCTGCTCCCAAAAACAAGAAAGGGGGACGGCACCATTTTTCTGCGGACGACTGCTTTTGCCAGTACTGCAGGCAGTCATTTCCAAGATTAAGCCAACTAATTGATCACGAAGCCCGATGTACGCAGAAACCGAGACTTAAGAAGGAGAAGCCTCCTTCTAAAGGCTGACTCGAGGTGAGTGCTTCGTAAACTTTAAACGTATTTTCTTCTATTTCTCTAATGTTTTTTTTTTTTGTTTTCATGCAGATTTTCATTCTCTGGACGGACGTCAAGCAATCTTGACGTCCGTTTGAGTTCTTGAATTCAAGAGCTCAATGATGTTTAAATTAGGTAGCAAGAGCAGAGGCCCCACACCGGCGAGAAGATTCTTGAAGCTTTTGAATGTAATTTCTCTCTCTTTCATCATTCAGATTGATCTTGCAGACGAACTTCCATTTTCCTTTACTTGCACAGCCTTTCTCATAACAACAATCACGGTTTTATGCTCTTGTTACTTCTTATAAAGACTGCATATATGAAGGCCTCCAAAAGTACAGAAGTCCCTTCCCTGCATGCTGTTCTTGTTTCCATGTCGTTGCAGTTGTTGATAGGAAATGGCGAGATTTCATAAAAATTAGTGTTCCCAATTAAAGTACTTTGCTATCGAACTAGTTATATGGGCCCTCGTACATATCCCGAAATAATTTTCAAATGTTTGCGCTTGTTATCTGGCACAGGGTTTATACTCGTGCTCCATTAGTTTCTTATTTGCTAAAATGAGTCTGCTGATTAGCGCACTTGCTACAGAATGCACACAAGTCAGCGGAAGTGTCCAGAAGGGAGAAGCCAGATATTTTGGAGAAGCTCTCTCGAGTTGAAAGGGCGCTGATTGAAGGGAATAGCAGAATAAACAATCTTGAGGGGGATAACGCAAAAATGCTGCGTACACTTGAGCAGAGCATGACCCAAATTAATAGAATGTCCATGGACTCAGATTATCTAGTTGGCAGGTTGGCCGGATGTTGTTGAACTTTTTGTGTCTTTGATAATTTACTCATTTTTAAGTATCTGCTGCTGAAATTAGGACATTTCCTTGTTTAACTGCTGGCTAACACGAGTTAATCCTGCTTTATGGTGGAGGGCTCTTGTCCAATGGTCCTTATATTGCTATTCTTATGGAAATGGATATTCATGTAGAGAGAATTCAGGAGAGGCTTGTCTAGACTTTACTCTTTATGCATTTAAATGGAGTTTGTCTTCAAGTTCAATATTTCTGCTAGCAAAGAAGAATCATGCATGCCTTCATTAATGTGTCAATACTCCAACGCACTTAAATCCATTTGCCAAAGCAGATGGCTTGGTGTTGACTAGTATCTAGGCCAGATGGATCATTTGATGTTGGTGTTCTATGAAAAAATCTGCATTGAAATCTTTTGTGTGGAGATAACAAACTATTTGTTGACTTACTTATCTCTTTGAACTTTCAATAGTACTGAGTTGTTGTCTAATGCTGTTTCTAATGATGTGGGTGACATCTGCAGGGGTATTGTGATCAAATTGCTCGTGACTTATTTCCAGAGAAATCACGGCAAAGAGGTAAGATGACTCCTTTACGCCTGCTCCATGATTTTGCACTTCATATGCATCACCTTGAAAAGGTCAGATTAAGTATCTGGGGCCTGTAGGATGGTGAGGGCAGTGCTCGCGAATAAAGTGAACTAAGTCTGGAAAATTCGAAGCTGGGTATTGCTAGCTCCATCCCGCCGCATGGAGTTGGTGCATCATAGATATGATTCCTGGAATTGGTACCTTTTGATCGATTTTCTTTTTTTAGTCGTCTTCTCTGGAGATTTTCAGGTTCTGGATCTTATGGTACGCATGCTCGGATTTTCAGATGAAGACAAACAGTGGTAAAGGTGTCGTTCATAGTGTCCTGGGTATTCCTGGCCGTCTAGTAGGTGGTATCTTGGGAGGAAGTTCCGTTGAAATACATGCTAATATGGCTTCTGCACAACTCATATAGTACATCATGGACTTCTAGACCTTTTCCCAGATAAATCACTGCCGCATCATGTTATTAACCAAGTGTAACTCATCTATCGTTCCATGTTTTTTTCAGTGATTTTCCTGGCATCAGAATTGCCTTTCTCTTTCATTCAACAAATGATCCAAATGTGCAGAAGCAATCATGCTTTGGAAAATTTGATTACTTGGACGGGCATCCCTTTGCTTCCTGATTTCAAATCGGAGAACCAAGCCAACGTAAAAAGTCAATCTACTTATTCAGAAAGAATCCAAAAAAGAAAACCACTATGAAATCTCCATCAACCCGATAAGAGATTTCGAAATTTGAAAGGGTTCTATGGAAATAAGGAAAAATAGGGTATGCCAAGAAAGTCTGGGAGGTTCGAAGGGGTAGGCATTTACGTGGCGATTATCATTTCTTCTCATGAAAACAATGCATGTTAGTGGCGCGCGAGTCTCTGACATTCTCAAACCAAACAGAGAAAATTGACTACTACAGGACATCAAGGCTTGTGGTTGGGTAAGTTCAGATTTGAAACACGAAACCGTCGCCTCTGGGTTATAGCCATGATTTAGATCAGTACGATCTTAGTTTATAGGAACGGACATTAATTAGATACCTCGAAATCATCAAATTTCTTGCAAAGTGGGAACTACTTATTTATCATTCAAAGAAGGAAAAAGGTTTTGCTTCAACTTCGAACCAAAAAAGACCCATAAAGAATATTTTCCTTATTAACAAATACTCACATGATAGTGGGAAAAAACGGCCATAAACCACAACTAGCGATAACAAGATCAAAAAAGACGTTTTGCTAGGTAATAGGATCAAAGAAGACTAAGACCATCCCTTGCTTAAATAAGAAGAAAATAGGCTGAAGACTTTCGTTCTTCCTGTTGCTCTTGAGCATAAAATTGGAAGTCAAAGCAAATGGTTGACAAGATTGGACGAACAATCGCATACCCAGAAAAGCTAATGATCACTGCTCAAACTCTAAACTATACAAAAGGATCTGCATTCTGCTAATCTCTACACCTAACTTAAAAAGTCTAATCAAATAAGAAGATTTCAACTTCTCTGAATCGTATTCACAAATCATCTTCAGGCGTTGCGCATGAAATGCAACACACTGGAACTTGAACTGAACATGATTCATAACTTCGTATCCGAACTGATTCGCCTAATACTAAAACGACAAAAAGCTCCAACCTTTGATCACGACCTTCATCCGTTCGTAGGCATCATCGTCTAAGCTTCTTCTTGGCCGAGTTCTTCCTCGCACCCTCCTTGACCTTCTCGCAATGTAGTACCCACTTCAATTGGCGGAGTGAGCGTCGCCATGAAGCGGCTTGCAGGGAAAGGCAAATCCGGCACCACGACTAGTCAACTAGTAGTCAAATCAGTCCTTAAGGCCTCCACCAACTAGTTCTTTTCTTCTGTTTTCTTTGTCTCTTTTCTTTTCTTTTTTTTTTAAATTTTTTTTATCGTTGTCAACTTTCTTTTTTAAATGAACCATGGTTGGCTGATATCCAAGTATTATCTAACTGAAACTAAAATGTGAGAAGGGGGTTAATCCCCTGTAGATTTGCAGATAAAAGATTATCAAAACAGGGCATATCCCTTAATTTTTTTGAACCAAACTAAATTGAATTCAACAAAAAAACTAGGAATGATCCCTTCTAATAGCTCACCTAGTACGAATTGGATTAGGAATCGCTAATACTTTCAAATTAGAATATACTTATTCTATATTAAGCAAGTGAGACTTGTGCATTCTAATATCAAATTAGATCGCGAATGCAGGAACCCAACCATCAAGCTTTTCGCTCGCTTGCCTGTTACTTTACTTCCCATCAGCTATCATCGCTTTTTTCGTTTCCACCATTAGAATCACCACCAGCCACTGTAGAGAGTCGATTTTCGATTACAGTCACACGGAGGCAGGCAAGCGACGCCTGAATCGAATTGTGATTGGGTAAATATCAATTCTCGTCTTGTTTTTGCTTCTTCTGAAATAAATAGACTGTTATTTTTCTTCACTATCGCCTGCATCCTTCGTCAGGAAGAAATTATGGAAGTTGATCATGATTTAGTGTTTTGGGGGTCCAAGAACTATCACGGATGGTCAAGACATTTTCTTTTGTTTTCCCTTCTCTATTATGGCGGGCGGGTGCATTATTAGAACAGTGGGATAATACGAAATTCATAGGAAAATCTGGCTAAATGGGAGGGGTTGATGATTCTCTGCTATTAACCAAGAAATATTTGCTTACCTTACCCGTTATAGGTCAGTGGATGCGAAGCAAAATTGATCGATATGGTTATTGAAAAGATAATTGCCGAAGATAGTATAAAGGAAACGGAATCTGGCCATATCGGTCAAAATCACAGAGTTGATTACCGGAAGATTGACTGCTCTTGCCGTTGTGCTGTCCTTGATAATTATCTTCTTAGTTATTGAAAATAAATTATTTAACACTAATTTTTTACCATTATACGAATTTACTTCTAGAAAAAAGAAAAAGAATAACGAATGAAATCGTGTGCATAGTTAAGGAATTGCATCGAGTCTAACTTTTTTTTAGTGGAAGATGTGTAGTTAGCTTCTTTTCTTCTTCTTTTTAAAATTATTTACATGTTTTTTTTTGGTAAAGGTAAGTACTATAAATCAGCCAATCAACTTTACAAGAAGGGTAAACTTATTTACATGTTAATCCTTACTTCCGGCCAATTTAATATGTAGATGACTTTTAATTGGGAAATTTAAAGTGAGACTGTTTACTTAGATGTATGGATGTTTTACTTTGCTCTGGCATTTTATCTAAGTTACCAGTAACTATCGCCGGTCTGATTTCGCAGAAGATGGAAAAGAATGCCTCGGCCGATGTAAAGCAAAAGCAAAAGAGCTACCGTACTCCTCCTCCGCCCGGCGATCGACCTTGCCCTTGGCTTGTGATATGCCATGGATGGGAAGTTCAGAGGCAAACTTTCTACGACATTTCGGAGGACCAGCACCACACCAAGATCATTCCCGATCTGCGCAACAAAATGATCCATGCCACCTCGAGTCGCGAATGGTTGTTCGTGGAAGATCAAGATTCCGACGATTGTTGGCTTTGGAATCCTGCTTCTCTGGAGAAAATCCGGCTCCCCCCTTTGGAAGACCTCACGTGCTCTTATTGTTTCTTATCGTCACCTTCACCGAGCGATCCTCAATCTTATGTTGTGATGGTCGATACGGGAGAGAACACCATCGGGTATTGCAAACCCGGCGAGGACGCATTCAAGAAGCACAAGGTCGAATCTCACATCTATTGTGCCGCGATGTGCAAAGGGGAAATTTTCTTACTGTTGAAAAATCACGAATTGGCTATTGCCAACATAGAGAACTCGGAGCTGCAAGTACGAACACTGGGGAACAAAGAAATCGATTGGTCAGATCCCGCAAGCATGCTGGCATGCCGTCTATATCTTGTCTCATCCGGCGAAGACTTGCTAATTGTGGAAGAGATGATATACGCGCCTCCAATGGGGCGGATCTACGGATTTACGGTTTTCCGGATGAACTTTGCAGAAGGGACATGGGAGAAATTGAAAAGCATCGGCGACCGAACAATTTTTCTTGCTACTCGTGGGGGAATTTCGTGCTCTCCAAAAGACTCGAGAGTTAAGAAAAATGCCATATATTTCGCGCGCCATGGTGAAGGGTATATTCACATGTATGATTTGGAAGATCAGAGCATTTCCAAGGCGTCGCCTTGCTCAAACATCGATTACCGTTCATCCTATTTACATTGGATCATGTTGTGAGACTTAAAATAGATGGAGAAATAATTATGTTGCTCGTCATTATCTCTAGGTAATAACACATATTGGATTAAGTATATATAAGTATTTTGTGCAAATACTTGTCCTTTCTTTCGGTAATTCTCCTGTTATTTGTATTATTCTCCCTTATTCTCATTAAACTGCCCTGCCATAAGCAAAACATAATGTGATTTTCATAGAAAAACGTCATGTGTTTTCGTTATAATCATTTTAAAAGTTCATATAACGCGTAGGGGTGTATCTAGATTGTTTTCTAAGTGGGGGCAATATATGATTGGTGATTACAAATAAAACTTGTGTAAGAGACTACAACGCATATTACAGTTTCAACATAATTTTATAGTCAATCCAAGAGGCATTATTAGGGGTTTGGCAATTTTTTGGAATGACCAAGTGGCACTCACTATTAACTCAAGTTCCATGCACTGTATACACTTAACTTGCACTAATGGGAGATGAACCACACCGTGAGAGTATCTTATGTCTACGCACCTACTAACTTCCAGGAAAGACTGAGATTATGAGTTGATATATACTCTACTCAATCTCTCTCCCATGGTCCCTAGGTATGCCTTGGAGATTTTATTGAGGTGTTGTATGTGTGGGAAAAAGTAGGAAAAAGTGGGAAAAAGAACTACTGAGAATTACAGAATGAAAGCGTTTCAGGACTTTCTAGATTCCTGCGGACTAATGAATATAGAAAATAAGGGGTGTGCTTTTACTTGGGCAAATAATGGAGAGGGGGATGAGTTTGTGAAGGAAAATTGGATAGGGTACTAAGCAATGTAGAATGGAGGATGGAGTTCCCATCAGTGAAGGTGTTTGCTCTACCTGCTGTTGGTTTCGATCATAGTCCACTATTGGTGGATTTAAACCCTCAGGTAGAAAAATGATGGAAGAAGTTCAAATTTGAAGCATATTGGATCGAGGACGAGGAATATGGGCAAGTAATGATGGACTCATGGATGAAGCAAGCCGAAAAGGAGGAAGGCCTGAGTAATAAACTCAAACAGATTACTACGAAGCTCCACACTTGGAGTAAGAAAAAATTCTCCAATGCTCGCAACAGAATCCAATCTTTAAAGGGAGAATTGCAGTAGTTAATCAATTGTCTTGCGATGAATCATGACAAGAGTAGAGTTCAAAGGCTGAATAGTGAAACTGAAAGATTATGGTGTCAAGAGGAAATTTATTGGGGGATGCAATCTCGCATTCAATGGTTAAATGGGGGGATAGAAATACTAAATTCTTTCATGCAACAACGATGCAGAGAAGGCAGAGAAATTGAATTACTATGCTAAAAAGCCCAAGCGAAGAGTGGACACGAGATCAAAATTAGATTAAATAAATGGCTACAACATTTGTTAAAGAACTCTATACTTCAGTGGGGAAACGAAACTTTCAGCCAGTATTAGACCAGTTACCATGTTTAGTGACAGAGGAGATGAACCAGGCACTAATAGGCGATGTTACACTAGAGGAAATAAAACACGCTACCTTCCAATTGGGAGCGTTGAAAGCTCTGGATCGGACGAACTGAATGGATTCTTTTTCCAGCACCATTAGAATGACATTAGCCAAGCAATTTACACTGAGATTGCACAGTTTTGGGGGTTTGGTCGACTAAATCCAGAACTGAACAAAACTACCATTACCCTTGTCCCTAAGGTTCAGAATCTAGAACGGTTGGATCAATTTAGACCCATCAGCTTGTGTAACTTTGCTTACAAAATAATATCGAAAGTGATGGCTAATAGATTGAAGACATATCTCCCCCAATTGATAACTATGGAACAAAGTGCGTTTGTCCAAGGGAGACTGATACAGGACAATATATTATTAGTGCAAGAGGTACTTCATCAGCTGAGAACAAGGAAAAGAAAAAGAAAATCTCAAGCGATCCTAAAGCTTGACATGAGAAAGGCCTATGATTGAGTAGAGTGGGATTTTTTAGAGGCTAGTATGATTAAAATGGGCTTCGGCAACACCTGGGTTTCTTAGGTAATGTAGTGTGTATCAATTGTCTCCTATAGTGTAAAAATTAGTGGTCAACCTCTATCATATTTTAAACCATCTAGAGGAATTCATCAAGGTAACCCACTATTCCCCTATCTTTTCATCCTAGTGGCAAATGCACTATCCGATCTACTGCACAAAGCGGTTGAAGATGGCAACATAAAAGGGATCCGATTAAACAGGGCATGTCCCACTCTATCCCACCTTATGTTTGCTGATGACCTTATCTTATCATGGGTGGAAAAATTACAGAATGCTAGAATTTTGTTGCTGTCTTCAATCAATACTGCTTTGTGTCAGGACAAGCTATTAATCTAAACAAATCGGGTATGTTTTTCAGTAAAGACTACCCTCTAGCCCTGAAGCAACGTTTGGCGAATGAGATGAGAGTATCAAAAATTGAAAAATCAGGAAAGTATTTGGACATTCCCTCAGATTGGGGTGGATCTAAGAAGGAGATGTTCGCCTGGATTATTGCTAGAGTGAACACAAAGTTAGAGGGTTGGAAAGAAAATCTTATATCAAAGGTAGGAAAAGAAGTGCTGATAAAAGTAGTCGTGCAAGTCATACCGCAATATGTCATATCTGCTTTTAAACTCCCACTATCAATTTGTCGGGCCATTGAGAGAAAGATCATCGGTTTCTGGTGGAAAACGAATTACTAGCATAGAGGAGTTCATTGGAGAAAATGGGAATTATTGAAGGAAAGGATAGCAATGGGGGGAATGGGTTTCAAGGACCTAATCGCTTTTAATGAAGCCATGTTGGACAAGCAAGCTTAGAGGTTAATTCAGCAACCTGACACCCTATGGAGCAAGGTATTTCAGGGCCTCTACTACCCACATGGGAGTCTAATACAGGTAGAAAAATGTAGCAACCCCTCTTGGGGATGGCAAAGCATAATCACAGGGAGAAATACTATTCTACCATCTCTCAGGTGGATCATTGGAAATGGTGAGAAAGTTAAAATTCGTGAGGATAAGTGGCTATCTAAAGGAATGCTTAGCCGTCCAGCAAACAGGGAGGATCCAAAAATGGTGTCAGAATTGATGGATGAGGAGCAAATGACATGGAAGGAAAACAGCATTAGAAGCTTGTTTGACTAGGAAACGGCGGAAGAAATTCTCTCAATTCCCCTAAGCAATACAAGAGAGGAATACCACATTATATGGACACCAACTAAGACAAGCATATATACAGTAAAGAGTGCATATCACTGCAAAAAAGCCACATGGCACCATACTAACCAGGGAGAGGCTTCCTCCTTGTTCCAGATGCCTAAAACACTTTGGCATTGCATTTAGCAGGCCCAAACGCAACTGAAATTCAAATATTTCCTATGGCAACTATGTCATAATGCACTATCGACAAGAGCAAATCTCCGGAAAAGAAATATCATACCCGATGATCAATGTGAGCTGTGCCAGAGTCAACCCGAAACAAGTGAGCACTTGTTCCTCCTCTGTCCCTAGACAAAAAACGTTTAGGCACACCCCAAAATTAAGATTGACATCAATCAGTAGCAAATCACACGTATAGAGGAGTGGATCGACAAGTTTCAGCATAACACAGTCTCTTTCAAGCTCCTTACCCAACTTCTATGGTAGATCTAGAGAGGGAGGAATGATCGTGTCTTCCGCGGATAGCAACCCAACCCAGCGCTCATAATCGACTCAGCCATAGTCAAACACAGCAACATCAGCAAGTGGGTGTCACGAAATCACAAAAGCGAAGCTCAACGAACTAACTCACTTGTCCAATGGAAACCCCCAGCTCGCGGTTCCCTTAAATGGAACGTAGATGGCTCCTTTCGCAGCGAATTTGGAGAGACTGCAATCGCGGGAGTCTGCAGAAACCATGAGGGGAAGCCGATTGCTAGCTTTGCTAGGTCTATACGGGTGGAATCGGTGATCCAAGCAGAAGCCGAGGCCATCCTCGAAACCCTAAGGTAGCTATCGAACAGAAAAAACAAGAGAAAATGAAACCCTCAGCTGGGAACTAGAAACCGACCAGCTTGAGCTAGTGCAAGTGATAAGTCAACCTGCAGATCAGCGGCTGAACTCCCCTGCATATCAGACTAACTGGACCAACTACACTGTCAATCAACTAAGCTGGGAGACACGTACTCAAATCAGTGAGGCCTAGTGCCTTTTAACAAAACTTCAGCCCATTAAAAAACCCACTGCAAGAGAGAGGCAAATAAAGTTGTGGACTGGGTTGCGAAGGCCCAACGCAACAAAACATTACCGTACAATCGGGTCCAATATCCCCCATGGAGCCTTTTGGAAGTTTTATGATGGGTTTTAAATCACCTCTTTCCTTCTTAATGAAATCGACATATTTTCGACCAAAAAAAATTGTTTTAGTAATTACAGTGATCATCTTACGGTATATATTACAATAGAAATTAAAATCTAGCAAGTTTGTACGACCTTGACATTTTCGTGATTTTAGGATTGTTTATTATATGCGCTAATTCATTGTGGGGCTAAATTGAAAATTATTCTAAGAACGATAAATGTTGAATAGTGATTTATACGCCAAACTAATGGATGATAACTTATCAACTTTGGACTATTTTAACATCCATGCATTCATCTATGTTCAATTAATTATGAGAACAAATAATTGAATTTGTCATGAGGTATAACAGAACCGGTTATTGAAATTGTAAAATCAGAAATTGTCGTGAAGAAAATTGAAAAAGCAGCCATCCGGCCATCTTGGAGTTCTTCTTCCGATATCTAATTATTTGCCAAACTTTTTTTCAAGAAAAAGGATTAGGTGCACATGATAATCGTTTTATTTCTGGCCATATCTATTTTTCTTTTACCAAGAATGGGTTTCTAATAGAAATCCATTTGGTAATTCAATTTCATTTTTCTATTTCTCACTACTGGCCAATTGCCTTCTTGCCGTCGCTCATCTTCCGCTGTCATTTGCCACCGTTGCCTGGGAAGAAGAAATTTTGTTTCATTATTGAACACATTTTTGTTCAAAAACTCATACAGGGAATAAAAATAGAATTATCTATTTCTAGCATAGAAGTAGCATGATTGTCATTCATGCCCTTATTAGCTAATTAAGAGCCTCTTATGCTGTCTAACCATCTACTTGACCTTTTCTTACTTTACAATGGTAAAATATACATCAAAAGTCTCTAAACTGTTGCAAATTGTTCAGTCAGGCCTTTCAACTTTTATTTGGTGCAATCAAGCCCTTAGATTATATATATCCTTTGTTTGAGTTCGTCCTTTTATTAAAAATAAAAAAACAAAAGTACTGACATGATCATTAAATTGCTGTCAAATTCCCATGTGGTTTTTAAATAATTTGAACAACTAAAAATGTACAAAATAAAGAATGGTTAATACCAAGGTAACTACCCAAGTTGATACATATATGATAAATTTAAAAATATTTAATTTTTTTCTATATTTGCAAACTCTAAGCCCTTCTTTGAGGTTGAGTTTAATTCCCTCCAAAAGTTCTTTTAAGAGCTCAAATTATTTTGTTTATCCAAACTATGATGTGAGTCTGTAAATAAGGAAGACATCCTTTATGGGTCTTTTCTGGTCTGAAGTTAAGAAGGTACTAGGGGTACTATGGGTGCGTTTGGTTCAGTTTTGCAAATGAGCTTTGAGTCCAATACAAATACTGAAAACCCAAAATTACTTGAGGAAATGCAATTATGTTTGGTAAAATTTTTTTGTAAATGGATTTTGAGTTGAATGTGTGTTTGGTAAAAAAAGCTTTTGTAATGGGTTTTGATGTGTATAATATATGTATGTATGTGTATATCTTTTTTTTTTTTTTTAAATTGAACTAAACCCTTCGCCGGACTGGTGAAGGGCTACGGCCGTCGGTGAGGGTCATGCGACCTAGCTGAGGGCCACCGGAGGTCGCTCGACCTCAAGCAACCCTCGGCGTGCGACCCAAGCAAGGGCCGCCTGTGGCCGCGAGACCCAAGCAGTAGTCGCCTGGGTCGCACGGCCCCTGGGTCAACGACCTCCAGCGGCCCTTGACTGGGTCGTGCTATCCTTGCCGAAGGTTGCACGACCTCGGGTGACCTCGGGCAACCTTGCCTGTGGCCATAGCCCTTCGCCGGACCGACGAAGGGCTGCCTCCTTTTTCAATTAAAAAATAATAATCGGGGGCAAAATCGAAAATATGAAGAATTAATGAGGGTAGTTTTAGAAGGAAAAAAATAATTTTAGCATTCAACAGAATGCTGAATGCTGGCTTCAAAGTTGAACCAAACGCAGCTTTTGTGATGGTTTGGGAATTGCAGGATACTCTTAGCTTCAGATTCGCCTTACGTGCGCTTCTCAAATAATTGAATACCCATTGAGGACTTACGTTTGAAATAAAATAATAGCAAATTTTTACTATCTAATAACTCAAATAGCAAATTTTTACCATTAGAAGTTCTTATTTATTAGATCTTTGGTAAAAAAACCAATAGCAAATTTTTACTTCTCTTTTTCTATTTTCTCATTATAACAAGATCTTGATTAAAAAACCCACAAGTGTGAAAAATGTTTTGTATCGATGCCGTTGCTAATAGTAAATCCACATTTATTTTCTCTAGTAATAAAAAAATTTAAATTTTTTTTTTGCACTTAATGTAAAAAAATTCAAACGTCGATAATGTTAATCAATTTCTTTTTTATTTCCTTATTTTTATTTTGGCTTTTTTTAATATAAGAATTCCCACCGACCTAGCAAATCCAATTCATCATTTTCCCAATATGTGATGTACAATGTACCGTCACCCTCTCATTTCCCTAATGTAAACTAGTTATAGTAATTTGTTTTCTCATGCATAATTATCAATTATAATATCATGATAGAATAGGTTCAATCCTTAGGGCTTCCAATTAGTTCTTTTCTTCTTCTTTTTTTGTCTCCTTTTTATTTATTTATTGTTGTCGACTTTCTTTTTTACATGAAGCGTGTTTGGCTGATGCCCAAAGTATTATCCAATTGTAATTAAACTTTAACAAGGATTAGTACCTTGGAGAACAATGGTGGTCTCCTTGCCCTGCTGTAGACTTGCCGATAAAGATCATCAAAACAAGGCAGATCACTGGTCATTGTATTGTAAGTATGACCCAAGACAATACTTTCTATTTAAAAATAATTTACGATAGACTTTTAACTTACTAGATGATTTAGCCAAAATTGAATTGAACATAAATCAGTTAGTAATGTTGGCTAGGAAATTGATTTAGAACAGAAACAAAGAATTGAAAAACCCTATTTCTTTGTTCAAAGAAAAATAAAACCATTTTAGAAAAAGAAGCTGAGTGTAACATAATGCCCGTTTTCACACAATCGACACAAAATTCAGTCTCCTAGCCTTATCCGAGTGAGGCCATTATTAGGATGTGAGAAGTAAAGACTTTTGGCTCCGACATGGGGTTGCTAAGAGGGCTCATCAAGCTACATTCAAAATAGATAATCATAAATCAATGTACTTCCTTAGACCAAAAAAAACAAAAAAACTCAATGTACTCCCTTTTCCCGTACATTTTCTTTATTAAGTTGATTTTTGGTTTATGTTTATAATAATTTACTTTACCTAATTTACTTTCTCAACTTGAAAATCCATCACATCCGCATAATATGATAGAGTTAAAAGGTGAAACCAATCAATTGCACAGTTCACATGTCTCAGAAAGCCTAATTTTATAAGTATGCAAACATCAAGTTGTGACATACTAATTGAGTTAAATAATAAGAAAATAAAATCACCTCAAAAGTAAATTTTCTCTTCCAAGTTGCTTAGATTCCATTTATTTTACAAAAAATGAATGATTTCAAATATATTTTTTGATAGTTGAATTAAGTATTTCATTTGACACGAACAATTGTTTTTTGAAAAATATTTTTAAAATAATCATTTTTTACGGAATAAATGGAGTCTCAATTTCAGAATAAATATTGAAAATAAAACATCGAACACGGGCGATGAAGATTACCGCACAAAACTATAATAATTTTAGAAATCATGCAATCAAATTATTTTAAATTGTATTTAAGGAAGAATGCCTGGTCATATTTTTTTGTTAATTGTCTAACAAATTTTTAATATTTGACCAAAAGACAAATTTTAATAAATATTTTTTTGGTCGAAAAATTTTAAATAAATTCAGTTGTCAAGAACCAAACATTAGTGTTTTTTTTTTTTTTTTTAAAATGCGATGGGTTTGCTTACGTCATAAGTCAGGATGTTTCGTGTCGATAGAAATTCCTTCCACGGGGGCTTAAAAAAGACCCTAAAACGGTTGACGAGTCCTTACATTTAATCTCCCCTCCGATCTCCCACTAAAAAACGTATTTTTCCGATTTCACTTCCTTTCGGTGGCTTCCTCCTTTCGGATCTACCCCCTCGCCACTGCGTAATCTCCCGCGAGGAGAACCCCTCCCGAGCTGATCGTCGGTGGCGGCGGCGGCGGCGGCGGCGTTGGATCTCCGCCCGCGACGCGTTTCTGTGGCCCCACCCGCATTGATCGGAGCCCGAAGGATGCTGAGCCCTCTCGCGAACTGGAGGGAGAGCTTAGAGAAGATCGCCCTCGCCGTCCACGACGAGGAGGAGGAGGAGGAGGACGGAGAGCTCGCGATCTACGGCCGGAGCAACGGGTACGACTCCTCCGTCTCCGATCGGAGGAACTCGCACGGCCTTGCGCATTCCCCCTCCCTCTCGCGGTCGCCGGTGGCCAACGGATACGGCTCCGCTCACGATTCGGAGGTGCGGTTTTCGATTCGGCTTGAGTGTTTGACGAAATCTGATGGGAGTTTGATTGCGGAGCCGTTGCTTAAGCTCATTGTGGTCTCTTCTGTTATATGTTCGATTTTGGTTGAATAGACGAGTCTCGCTCCCGAACTGCGGTCGAGGGCAAATTGTTTTGTCTAGGCAAGATTCTATTAATCTGTGGTGGCTAATATTCTTGCTCAATTGATGAGATGCGCCATTGGAATCCCTTTGCCGACTTTGAAGACGCATGCCTCGTGCCCTTTTACTGGTCCTCATGCGTGCAAGTTTCTGAGAGATTTAAATCTAAATTACAATCGTCTATATTGCAAAACTTTGAGCTTGTCTTACAAATGCACAATCAAAAGGAGTTCCTTTGCTCGAAATTGGGACTTTTCCTGCTTAGATTAGAGGTAAAGCACGAAGACCTCCATTTTTTAAGCTTGAATAAATTGCTTCATCACTAAGCATTTGAAGCCTGAATAAATTACTTCATCATCAAGGATTAAGCACAAACAAGTGGTTCCTTGCAGTAAACTCTTATAGATAGCATTCAACTTATGGTGCTGCAGAATGTTGTGTATACTTGAAGGCATCCCATCTTAGGCACTCTGCAACTCTACACCGTCTAGGGTGTCAGGATGTGTGCTGTAGGTTCTGGTGATATTTCTCCTGGATCCTGGCAATATGCACAACTTTTCCTGCTTTGCAAACTGATGCCTTTGGATGCAATCAGAATGAAGCAGATAGGCTAAAAAACAGATGCTCAGAATATACGTCTTAAGCATGGTCTCTATTTACTTTTTTCTTTTCGGTAATTTCATTTATGAGGATTGCTTAGTCCAATCACAATTGTCATTCTTATTTGGTAGATTGAGCAATACAAAGCAGAAATTAAAAGGCTACAAGAATCAGAAGCAGAAATAAAGGCCCTATCAGTAAATTATGCAGCTTTGCTAAAGGAGAAAGAGGTAAACCGATGGATGATTTACTACTCTTATTGGGTGATAATTGATGCATGCAAGTTGCATCGTTGGAATCAATGCTTTAAAGTTTTCAAAAGCTATCCATTTGTTAAATTGCTTGACATCTGGGGTAGTTTCATTCTTCGTACCGCTATATATGTACCCCTGATGCAATTTATTTCATGAGATGCAGGTAATTATGTTCTTTAGTAGCTTGGACCTGAACTTATGTATAGCTGATATCCTGAAAAATGCAGATGCGATTGATCCCTCATAAAGATTTTATAGTCCCTGCAAGTAATTCACTTGTCTTTTCTTTCTCCCAGTGAACCTAGTAGTTAAGGAGTTTGGGATTGAACCTAGTCCATTCCTAAAAAATTACTTTCCTGCATTTCACCTGGATGTACTTTCTTAAATTTTTTGTCCCTTGGTCTTCCTTTCAAATATTCAAAACTAATTAGTTTTCAAAATATCTTCATTTCAGTCTGTTTTTTGTGTATCCTTCTTAAAAAGAATATGGTCGGTGGCGCATATGTGCAATGAACATTCTATGATTGAGCTACTTGTCATCACTCCTTGTCTCTCATGATGGATTCACTGTGTTATTGATTATTTCTTACTTTCTCCAAGTTTGCTAAATGGTTATCTCACTCATTTACAACTTTCCTCTTAACGAGCAGGATCATATTTTCAGACTGAACAAAGAAAATGGAGTATTGAAGCAGAATCTGGATGTGACTGTCAATGGTGTTAGAAATGAAAGCACGAGAGCATCTATAAATAGTACAAATGCGCACAAGGTAGGTCACTGAACGTAGGTTGGCATGGAAAAAGCCGCATATTGTCAGAAATTTTTTATGCTTTTATTTAACAATGAATCATTTGGTTGAATGTTGTCGAGAATAGTTGGTACAGTCATTCTGACTTTTCTACTATGTTTGCATTGCTTTTAACTGGCGTGATTGGTCACTTGAGAGTTCTGTTCTTTGTGCAACGTCAGACCCCTCATGTCACATTATTCTATTACATCAGAAGTTCTAGCTGTACTGATACTTTATGCACTTGCTCATGTGCATAGACGTGTTCTAATCTTGGATCAGCAAATGCTGATCACAATTACTCAAGGGTGTGTTCGGGCAACTTAAAAGCTTTTAGTCACTAACAATTGTTAGAGATACGAAACAGTGACACGAGAAAAGAGAACTCGCGAATATGCTAATCTTTCATTACTTGTCTAACTGTGCTGTGACATCTATTTATAATTTCACATGCTTTCCAGTAGTCTGAAGACTGGTCCTGCTTTAGTTCTAGCTCTTTGAACTGTAAAAAATGCGGAAGCACAACCTGGGTACTGTTAGTATTTTATCATCCTGTGCTATGAGGAAAGTCATACAGAGAACACGTTTATGAGATGACATTTGTACCATTTTGAAAATGACAGTACTAGAAGAAAGAGCTGGACTAATAAAAGCTGAACTAGTTGGCTTCCATGTCATCTTTTCCTGACCAACGTCAATTTGGATTGTTCTGCTATTTTATTGTTTGGCATAGATGTTTTATACATCTATAGAAATTCCAGATTGTTTTGCCTGAAGAATATAAATCTTAAGATGGCAATGTGCCTGAATATTCTTCGCAATGTTTAGGAGGGTAATGACCAATCACCAAACCGGCAACATAAACTTGCGACGCAATTGAAAACACGTTCCGGTGTAAATCAAGGACAGAATGGTACTATCTCGAGACTGGACATTACTGGCAATGGAACTAGGCATGCTGTAGAACATGACAGTTTTTGGGCTAAAGAAAAGGTAATGGCGCTTTGTGCTCAATCATCATTTGTTATGTGGATGCTTGTATTTCATATACATGGCTGAGGTAGAATTTTTTGCTTAATTAGTCTATGTTTTGTCACTCTTTTATGATCTGAAATGGAAATGCTTGACAAATATCTATGAATGCCCTTTAGGAGCTTGCAGATTTGCTAGAAGAAAAAAATCGGTCCCTTGCAGCACTACAAGCTTCTCACCAGTTACAAATTGGAGAACTCAGGACGGAACTGGAGAAGGAACACAAAAGATTAGCAACTGTAGACATTGAATTGCGAGGTTTATTCCAACTCTTGCAATTATTACACATTGTAAATTACAGTGCATGTGATTTGTTTGGGCTCCTCATATATTGATCTCATTTTCAGAGGAACGCAAGTTAAATGAAGCCATTCAGAACCAACTTCAGTCACTGAAGGCTGAGAAAGAGAAAGTAAGTGCTTTAGGTTTTGTTTTGATTTCCAAGTATGCCTTATGGTTGTGTAACCATTCTTTGCTTGTAAGCATTACCTTACCTGTTTATTTTGTTCACATAATCACTTTTCAAAATATCTGGTTAGTATACTGTAATTCTAAAATGATGTCAATTAGGTCTTTCTTCAAACATTCTTGAAAAACTAGCTGGCCTAGCACTTTACTTAGAGCAATGTGACACTTTTTCCTTGTGCCAACAGCCACATGGGCTATTCCAAGTGAAGTTTCCACTCTATATTTCATGGACTCCTGGTGAATTGACCCATCTGAAGCCAATTCAGAAGTACAACAATCTAACCCAATGAAGATTTGTAAAGTAGAATGATTTGGAAAAAGAGAAGGCCGAAATTCAATGACCAAAAATTTTATTGCAGCTACTTCTCTGGCCAAAATATCTTCTCCTTTTGTTATGGCTCAAGTCAACACTTATGTCAAAGTAATTATCGATGTTACCTGTTATTTTCTCTTCCTGACTTGGTGATGCTAACTCAGATGTCTTTGGTTTTCTATTTTTTTCTGGGGTGGCATCATCCTGAATTGGCAGATTTTCGTGGAGATGAATCAAGTGCGCAATGAATTGAATGAGAAATTATTGGAAACAAAAAGATTGCAAAATGGTTTGGACAGGCATGAGAACAAAGATGTTGATGGGACTTTTGAGAGACTAAAAAGAGTCATTGCCTCCTTGGAGAAGGAAAATAACAACCTCAAGGTTGTGATCTGCCGTCAGTGTCTATAATGCTTTTCCACCTAATTTCACATGTTAACTATGTTTTTGGTTAATTCTTCACTGTCAAACTGTGTGTTAAATTACTTTTGTAGGTGGAGAAAAGTGAACTTGAGGTTGCTTTGAGGACGACCAGGAATTCTCCAACTATCAAAGGGACCCAAAATAGTGTGAATGAGGTGATCTTTTTGTTAAGAAATTTAGACCTGTGGCACCAATAAAGATGACATTATGATAGACTTTACTTTTTTTAACCTTTCTGTGCTACTTTTGCTAAGTAAAGATACTTGTACAGGATGTTGTTCCCTTTGGAAGTTCTAATGAAAGAGACGAATTAAAGCAATCCCTGCAAAAATTGGAGAATGATTTGAAGGAGACACGGAAAGAGAGGGACAAAGCATTGCGAGAATTGAGCCGGCTTAAACAGCATTTGTTGGATAAGGTTACATATTCATGCTTTTGAGTTGCTTTCAGCAGAATAAATCATCATTTATTCAGATGTTGGTACAATGGCGGTCAATAAATAAATCATGCTAAATTAGTTTTGACAACCAGATAATGTATCTGCTGATTACTGAATATGCTGGTGGCCCCCTATGCTTTTTTCATTTTAGACGTTTGATTATTTGTGAGAAATGTCTGACAAGTAATGAGCTGAAGGTAGTAGGCCTTCCTGTACTTTGATCAGGTTATTGATGGTTTGCCTCAATGCTTATGCAAATATGAAGAGAAAAAGCGAAGGAAAATAAAAAATAATGGTTCCGATTGTGTTGAGCATAATGTTTTAATTCTCAACTTATGGTCTTCGATTTATGCATTTTCTCTCCAATTATTGGTTCTGCACATTTTTACCATACCCTAATAATCTTCTCTTTACAATGACAATAGAAAATACAACTTTTTTCCCCTTTAAGTGGATTGATTACATAAGTCCTCTTGAAGATCTGTAAATTTGATGTCCTCTCATTAGAATTTATGATTATTTTTTCTTAGGCCTTCACTATGCCCTCAAAAGTGGGCCTTTAACCAGGTCATTTCTTCTCAATTGAGCTTCTTTACCTATGAACAACCTTATGACCAAAAAAAAGAACAAACTATGAACAACCAATATTTTTAAATTGTGAAGGGTATCTTGTAATATCTAAAGATTCATTGCCTCAGTCTTCCAATTTATCTATATTTGGCCTTTTCTTTTTCTTTTTCTTTTTTTTCTTAAATTTAGCATTAGTTGGATGGCTCGTCATTGTCAAGTATTGTTTCTCTGTTTTTTCTACAGTTCTTCCTGGTCCAATCACTGTTGTAAATGATGCAGGAGTGTGCACATCAGTCATTCCTGAAATTTACGCCCCTTTCTCCACCAGTGTGATTAAGTGAATGTAATTAGTTCATTAAATATAACTCAGAGTTCCATTTTCATATCTATTTTTGTGCTTTTTTCATGCACAGAGATTCCTTTTGTTTCTTCTTTGCTTTAATTTTGGCTAAGGTTTATATCATCATGCCCATAAGCACTTCAGCAACCTGTCTGTATGGATGGGAATGCAAGACTCACGTCTCGTTGCTGCTTCTGCTAGACTTAGTGAACATAGCTCATTACATTATAAGTGAATTTAGTATTTGATTTCTGCAGTCATAATTGAGATTATTTTTTGTGTTGCAATTCATATAGGAATCTGAAGAATCAGAAAAGATGGATGAGGACAGAAAAGTAATTGAAGAATTGCGAGAAGTCAATGCAACTCAGAAAACTCAGATTATGCGCCTTGAGAAAGCGCTCAACCAAGCAATAGCAAATCAGGATGAGTTGCAGATGAATAGAAGCAATGAAACTCAAAAGCAGAAGGAGATAATTGAAGACCTGAACAAAAAAATTGCAAATTATATGAGCATTATAGATAGCAAGAACATGGAGTTGCTAAATCTCCAGACTGCCCTTGGTCAGTATTATGCGGAAATGGAAGAAAAGGTAAATGAAATGCGGTAACATCATGAAAAGATTGGGTTTTCTGCGCTTCAGAAAAAGGGTTCTTATTCATCATATTGCTGTTTTCTATCCTTTTTTTCTACTTAGGAACGTCTAGCAAGAGATCTGGCTTTGGCAAGAGAAGAATGTGCAAGATTCTCGGAGCTTTTGAATGTAATTTCTCTCTTCCTTTCTTCATTAAGATTGATCTTACGGACAAACTTCCATTTTCCTTTATTTGTACAGCCTTTCTCATAACAACAATCATGGTTTTATGCACTTGTTACTTCTTATAAAGACTGCATGTTTGAAAGCCTCCAAAAGTGCAGAATTCCCTTCCCTGCATGATGATCTCATTTCCATGTCCTTGCAGTTGATAGGAATGGTGGGCTTTCATGAAAATTTATGTTCTCAATTAAAGTAAATGTTAACCTTGGGTAACAAGTGTACCTTCTTCTTGAGCAAGTTTTAGCAGCCCTCGTACATATACCGAAATAATTTTCAAATGTTTGCGCTTTTTATCTGGCACGGGGTTTGTACTCGTGCTCCATTAGTTTATTATTTGCTTAATGAGTCTACTGATTAGTGCACTTGTTACAGAATGCACACAAGTCGGCAGAGGTGTCCAGAAGGGAGAAGGAAGATATTTTGGACAAACTCTCTCAAGTTGAAAGGGCGCTGATTGAGGGGAATAACAGAGTAAACAAACTTGAGGAAGATAATACAAAACTGCGGCGTGCACTTGAGCAGAGCATGACCCGACTTAATAGAATGTCCATGGACTCAGATTATCTAGTTGACAGGTTGGCTGGCTGTGATCATGCTGTTGAACTTTTTGTTTCTCTGATAGTTTACTCATTTTAAGTACCTGCTGCTGAGATTGGTACATTTCTTTGTACATTTCTTTGTTTAATGCTGCTGGCTATCATGAGTTAATCCTGCTCTAAGTGAAGGGCTCTTGTCCAATGGTCCTAATATTGCTATTCTTATGGAAATGGATATTCATGTAGAGAGAATTCAGGAGAGGCTTATTGACTCTTTTCTTTATGCATTTAATCGGAGCTTGTCTTTAAGTTCAATATTTCTGCTAGCAAAGAAGAATCATGCATGCCTTCATTAATGTGTCAATACTCCAATGCACTTAAACCCAATTGCCAAGGCAGATGGCTTGGCGTTGATTAGTATCTGGGCCAGATAATAATTTAATGTTGGTGATCTATGAAAAATCTGCATCGAAATCCTTTGTGTGGATATAGCGAAATATCTGATGATTTGTTTTCTCTTTGAACTTTGAATAGTACTAAGCATCTAATGCTGTTTCTAATGATGTGGGTGACATCTACAGGCGTATTGTGATCAAATTGCTTGTGACTTATTTCCTGAGAAATCACAGCAAAGAGGTAAGATGACTCCTTCACACATGCTCCTTGAATTTTCACTTCATATGCATTACCTTGAGAAAGGTCAGGTTAATTATCTAGGGCCTGTAATATGCTGAGAGCAATGCTTGCTAATAGAGTGAACTAAGTCTGAAAATTTTGAAGCTGGTTATTGCTGGCTACATCCTGCCGAATGGAGTTGCTGCATCATAGATATGATTTCTCAATTGGTTCCTTTTGATTGATTTCTTTTGTCGCCTTCTCTGGAGATTTTCAGGTTCTGGATCTTATGGTACGCATGCTTGGATTTTCAGATGAAGACAAACAGAGGATTGGTGTTGCACAACAAGGAGCCGGTAAAGGTGTCGTTCGGGGTGTCTTGGGTATCCCTGGCCGTCTAGTAGGTGGTATCTTGGGAGGAAGTTCAGGTGAAGCACATGCTAATATGGCATCTGACAACCAGGTTAGTGTTCCATTTTCGAGATTTAAAATTATGCTGGGTAAATAAAAGCCTTGCTCTCTCTCTCTATCTCTCTAGAATTTCCAATCCAAAAACTCTAAATTATTAAGTGAGGAGAGATTGTATGTATCTATGCCAAAAACAAACTCTGTAGATAAGCATGTGGTGTAATTTAATTACTCATCATCCCAAAAACTGATTTAAGAGTTAATACTTGATTGACCAGACCGGTCAAACTTGGGGACTGGTTTGGTTCTTAGTTCAACTAGTGGAAGTAGCAGATCTGATTCTGATCTAAAAAACACTCTTTTTTGAATGTCTGAAATTGCCACATTTGCATCTAAACTTGCATTTGTTCCATTTTCAAAACAAGTTTTCCCACCTAATGACTTGGGTTCCAACTCTTTTCTTTCTCTCTGCCTTGCCACTTGAATTGCCAGGCCGATTTAGTTTCCATCAATGCTTTACCGATACATCTCTGGCATTATCTGTCAGTCCTTTTAGTTCTTGAATCCTAGATTTCTGGAGCCTCATTCCTTAATGGGGAAAGAAGACTTTGTGCGCCCAAAAAATGCAGTCTTCTTTCCCCCTGGAGGGTGTTGATTTATTCGTGTCATTTTTCTTCATAAAACCATTGTGAGTGGGTAAATTATCAACCTAATTCTATTTCTGGCATTGCTTTTCAGTCCATTGCCGATCTTTGGGTTGATTTTCTTCTAAAAGAGTCCGATGAAAGGGAGAGAAGGGACCGTGACGGATCAACGGGCAACTCTGCAGTCGATACAAGTGGAAAAAGTCCAGACTCCGGTGGCACTACTCCGCCTTTATCAGATAACAGAACATCTGCAGCGGCTGGAGCCCCACCCAGTTTCTCAAGATTTAGCCCATCCATGAGCCAGGGCTCTGGTCCCCTGCCATTTCAGGGGAATGCACGACCTCCCGAACGCTACGGGTCCGAGTTCTCCACAGTTCCTCTATACAACTCGGATAGTACATCATGGACTTCTAGACCTTTTACCAGATAAATCAATGCCGCAAATCATGTAATTAACCAAGTATAGGAAATCCTGGCTGTGTAATCTGCTCCACTTTTGTCATACCCGCCCTTATTGCAATTCGTTTGAATATAAGATTGTTCGCCCAAATTTTTGTGACATCAATGTGAATAATAAGATTGCACGACAGTGCTGATTTGCTATTGCAAACTCCAAAAGACAGCTGCACATATATATGTCCAAGAAATTCTCCCTGATTTTTCGTCTCAAGAGAAAGAAGGCATGCTGCAAACGTTGTAGAGCATGCTTTTGATAGAATGGCTCTCCGTGTGCGGCGCAGATGCTCTGCCATGCTTGCTGAGCATTATGCGGAGCATGAAAAGGAAAGCAAAACGTAATGAGTGATCCCAAAATAAATTATCCAAGTTTCTATGTGCACGCTTGTGTGTTTGTACGTCACGTGGGCTCCTCAAGCAACTAGAAGAAAGCAAAAGGCGATAATCATTTGAAGCATTCTTGTTTTCAGTAGGGAAATCCCGAAACTAGCCCGCGAAGAAAATGGTTTTCAGGTCGGCAGTGAACTTGTCCCTTCTCTCCAGTATGTTTCTCATTGTTGATAGTCAGCGGTAGTGCCTGAGAGGTCCCTGTCTACTGGGGCCGAGACTTCGGCCGAGACTTGCTCCACCGGGAACTGCGACTTTGTTAACACGGCATCCCTTGCGGTCTTCGGCAATGGCCAGACCCCGCTGGTCAACCTAGCAGGCCATTGCGATCCTTACGGTAGTGGTGCGTGGGTTCATGCTCCGACATCAATTTCTATTAAAGAAAAAGGAGTCGAGATGATCCTCTCGATAGGAGGAGACACGGGGAGTTATTACCTTGCCTCTAAAGAGGACGCCAGGAAGGTTGCGACCTATCTTCAGAATAACTTTCTTGGAGGCCACTCCTCTTCTCACTAGCTCTAGGCGAGGGTTGTGACGCCCCCACCGGCCAAAGCGAGGGCGCATGAGCTCTCATGCAGAATCATCGAGGGCCACCATGCCCTCCTTAGATCTGGTTAGACAAGGGATGAGGGCCAAGAGCCGGGCCTCTGGATGTCCATATCAGTAATTTATGATCAATTTTGACCAAATAGATTCAATTAATAAAAGATGAAAATGTTTAGAATTGAATTGTTAAAAGTGCAATAAATTGAGGATTTTTTAGATAATTTTCCCCAAGAAATAAAATTACAGTCAAGAACAATTCCTTGTCCATTCCGAGACGGATCGACTAAAGTAAAAGCAGCAAACCATGGCGGAAAGCGATGTATTCTTCTTTGTTTATTGCTCATAGTCTGCAGCCAAACGCTTCCTTAACGACATCAACGACAAGAGCATGGCACGTCAAAGACACCCAAGCCCCTCACGAAACCCTCTTCCGGACGAAACCATTCGAAATTTCGAACGGCCGAGGACGACGCAAGAACGAGGAATCCTATACCGAGAGAAAGGAAAGTTCCCTCGCTGTAAATATCAGCTAGGATGCGATCATCATTCTGGAATAGAATAATCGCCCTTCATGATGGGTCGCTAATGGTATACCATTACTGCTTCTAGGTGGAGACACGACCCTCTGGAAGATATTAAGTACAGCGTTTTTCTTGCCCTTCTCTTTTGTTTTTTTTCCAAGAACGTGTACCGCGACAAAGTCCTCTAAAGGCGTCCAGGGAGGAAAACGAAGCTTCCCTTGTATGAAATCCCGACCAACATGCTCGCTAACGGGTGATTAGCTGTTTAAAGTAAAAACTAGTCGCTGAATTTGACTTATATATATATCAAGATCCCACGGGATCCTTTCCATCTGATGACAAAGAGGGAGCTATCTGCGATTGCTTCGTGGGAATGCGCGGTCGTCAAGGGTGGTTAAACCCCGAGGATCCGAATAGCCGGCGAAAGGGGCTCGGCTATTTGAAGGTTGGTTCCTTTACCGAAGCTCTATCCTTAATGTCGACTCTCTCTTGAGGGGATTCTTTCTGTTTCGAACTATTTATGTGATAGATCGAAAGCGATGGAGCGAGTCTCTTGCAATCCTCACATTTATTTTGTACATATGACGTGCAATGATTATATGCTATTTTAGATGATGCTCTTGACAATGAAATTGCCTTTCTCTTTCATTCAACAGATGATCTGAGTGTTTAGGAACGAATCATGCTTTAGAAAATTTGATTACTTGAAACGGGACACATTTCCATTGGATTTTGAATCAGTAGATTGAATAAATCCCAAAAAAGAAAAGGAATCTACTTATTCGATAAGAATCCAAGAAAGAAAATCACGACGAAATCTCCACCAGCTAGGCAAGAGCATTTGAAAATTTGAAAGGATTCCATGAAAATAAGTCAAAATAGAGAATACCAAGAAAGTCTGGGAGCTTCGAAGGACTAGGCATTCATGTGACGATTCCCATTCTTCCCGTGAAAACAGTGCATGTTAGTGGCCCGAGAGGATGCGACATTCCCGTACCAAACATAGAAGATTGACAACTCTGGGACATCAAGATTTTAACTGGGTAAAGTTCAGATTCGGAACACAAAACCGTCACCTCTCTCTCGGTTGTATCTATGACCTTAGATTGGTACCACCTTAGCTTGTACGAACAGACACGAATTAGGGACCTCGGGATCATCAAAGTTTCTTGCAAAGTCAGGAAGTAGGAGTCACTAATGTAGACACCCGAAATATATGGAATTTATCATATTTTTCTAATCACGTCCCTTCGTTCCTAAGGAATGCAGCTCAGCCACATGGTCCAACCACTTCGTTTTGTGGTTGACTCTTGATTTTGAATTTCAAATTGTTTTTATGGACTGGCAGAAATTATTGGGGCGAAAGTGGGAAGGTCGGCTTTAAAGATTTATCGTTGGGAGTAATGTCGTGTCGGTCCGCAATCGATAAAAGTACTTGGGAAAGTGGTGTGCAATTTCCGCCCACCCACTCCTCCCATACTTTTCTTCCCCTTCTCGTTCTTACTCAAAGTCTCTCGCTTAACATTTTTATTTTCTACTCCATGCATTTTCTCCTTTTTTTAATACTTTTTTGCTCTCTCTATTTCTACTTTTTCGTTCGTCGATGCATATTTTATCTTATTTTTTTGGGTCTCTCTCTCTTCCTTATTTTTGAATTGGTACATTCCTTTCCGAGATGGTATTTTTATTTAGAAACTGATTTATATGGAGATTTTCTATGTGCTTTATCTACAAAACTTAGAACAACTCTCGAAGTTGGTTATCATAGCCATTGTATACCTATTGAAATTATGTATCCTTTTTGAAAGGAGAATGAGACAATAATGCGAATTGCATATGGTGGTCCCTGAACTTTAACCTAATGTAATGTTATTAATGAACTTTTATTTTGTTCAATATTATTTTTGGCCTTGTGATACGTATTCAATTTAGTTCCTGGATCGTATGAATCAATATCGTTCTTCTGTTAATTCAAATTTAAAGACAGTATTAAACATTTTCATATAATCTAAGGATCACATTGAACAAATTAAAAGTCCATGGACAACATTGAACTTTGAGCTAGAGTTCATGAATCATATTAACAAATTTAAATTTTAAGGATCACATTGCTCATTGGATCAAAATTCAAGAACTGTTTATGTGATTTACCCAAGAGGGGGAAAAATGAAGTAACAGATTTAATAGAACATATATCTTATATTATTAATCGAACCCCATTCATTTTGCTTGAGTTTCTACTCTCACTAATCCTTCTTATTCATGCCTTAACCCGTCTTATATCTATTTTTATTTTCTTCTATTTTTTTAATCAACTTTTAATAAATACCCTATATAGTATATCCAGATTATTTACATTATTTATATTAATTATATATGTGATAACGTATTGCATATAAATTTAATGTGGAATTACCATATATATTACATCTATGATTACGGAACATACGTATGTGCTATGTGGCAAAGCATAGCCCGAATCCAATTTCGAATTTGTTTGTTCAGAATTTATCTTAATTATGTTCAAATTGAATTTACATGGAGCTACTGGATACAAATTAAATGGATTTGAATTATGTCACTCAAAGTCCATTCTTATGAAAAAGAAAAGAGATTAATGTTCAGACATATTTAACTGGAGTTTTTTTTTTTTGTCTGTAAATTCGAGTTTAATCGGTGTAGTTATTGTATCTAATCAATTGATGAAGCGGTATTCAAAAAGGGTTTTTGACGAGGATGTGTGTAATAAACTGAAGGTGGGGAGGACACGTGTCACTCCCTTAAGCCCTCCTTTTTAAGTTTTATTTTTTCTCTTTTACACTCACCCTATTAACCTAACCTTTTCCTTTTACTTAATAATTTATTTAAAATTGGCTACTTAATTTTATACTTTTTATGGCTATCTTGAATTTCCATTTTTGATTTCTAAAATTAGTTAGTTGTTTCTCTTCAACTTAAGCGCGGCTTTTTTTTTTTTCACAATAAAAATTAAAATAATCTCAATTTCTATGATTCATGTAGTCGTGCTAATTTATGTGATCGATATCGCTATAAATAAGATTGAAAAACTCTTTTTATTGTAGAAAAGTGTAATTAATTGTTGAAAATATAGTAATGATCTCAAAGTCATTTTAAGATCTTAATAGGTACACACATTCACCTTCAAAAAAATTTAGGATCATGAATACGATTAGTCATGCTTAGGAAATCGAAAGATGATAAGTTTAAAAGTTAACCAATAAAATAACATTGATATCAAAGGAGTATCACAAAAGTGCTAACATTGTCTCCAATGTAATAAGATGGTCAAATTTAAAACTCTAAGGCTACATTTCATAGTCTGTATTTGAGTTCAGATCGGTATTTGGTAACTCTCTTTGGATTGGAAAAATCCAAAGATATTTGGATAAAATGCCGGATAAGGGATAAGGAATCCTACCTAAGGGTGGGATAAATCTAAATCGAATATAAAATTTAACGTGATGGAGCGATGCATTATAGTTGCTTCTTCAACAACATCGCACGGAGGACACCACCAAGATAGCTGATCATCATCTTTAACCATTGCACAATCATCATCACCTCTAATCAAGCCGGTCGTCATCACTAGCCAGTGGTCATGTTCTATCAAGTGACGGTGAAAAGGAGTCTAAGGACAATGTCATTTATGTTGAGCTCAACCTCTCATGCATGACTCGGCTATTCACGCGTCGGTCGACAAAAAAGGGCAAGTGCACCATTGGCTTCTTGGGGATCTTGCTCTCAAGCATTGAGCTCCACTTGATGTGCATCATGAATGCTGCAATGGCACCATGGGGCAGAACCTCCTTCCGTGGTCCCTCCCCATGATGCACATCGCCTCCCTTAGCTCCTCCGTGATCAAGTCCGGCCGTACGACCCACAAGAACCGTCTCCCCATGTGAGGGGTCGACTTTCTTGACCCGTAATCCAAGTAGGAGATGGGAATTTCCAAGATTTTCATAAGTGAAGGTTTTTCCGAAGATTTTCAGTGATGGGATATCTTTATCATTTGGGAATATTAGGAGGATTTCAAATTTCAAATTTTTTTATGTATTCAATTTTATTCTAATTCGAATTTGGGCAACCCAGGACAACCTAAGATTTTAGGCATATATGCTGGGAATCTTCATTCATTTTGACTTAGGTGATAATATAGATTCCTCTCGCGATGTCCCCATGATTATGTTTCCAATTGACTTTAAACAAAACAAAAAAGTGCTAGTACGTATAGATTGACTTTAAAAGTCCATCGATCTACCCTCTTTTAAAGACGTTTCCATCTACGAAGATCGCCGGCGGTAGTCTTTCTAATGACAGTACTCAATTTGGACTATGTTTCTTATTTTTACCTACCGACACCCACACGCCTTGTACACCTCTTTTCAAATTGTATATTTTTCTTTCTTAACAAATGTGTTTCATGTCTTGGAATTCAGACGAAACAATTTAAGAATTTACTTAGATCCGAATAGTAAGTATAAATCGACTTTAAAAGTTCATCAAATTTAATTTTGGCAAGAAATTATACACCAGGCAAGATTTCAGAAACTTCCATACTTTCTATCATCGTTCTCAATGCAACGACACCATGGTGCAGAGCCTCCTCCAGCTGGCCCACCCCCACGACGCACATCTTCTTTGCCATCGGGGCTCCCTTAGCTCCTCCTTCATGGATGAGCTGCTTTTTTAGGTGATGAAGTCCGATCGTGCATCCCACGAGAAGTGTCCCCCGCTGTTCAGGAGGCTGTCCCAGACTTTCCAGATTCGTCATCCGAAGGGTTTAAATTCCACATATTGGACGAGCTCGTAGGAGATGGGAATTTCAAAGATTTTCTTACATAAAGGATTTTCAAAAATTTGTATTTTATTTTGGACCGTAGATTTTCAAAGATTTTGAATCCTATTATAAGTTGCACCTAAGGTACGATGGAAAATCTTTACAACTCATAATATATTCAGAAAATTTCAAATCCCTCCTTTATTCAATCATATACTAAAATGAATATGGAGGATTCAATGTAGCATAAGATTTTATGCATACATGCCTTCGATCTTCATTCATTTCAACTTAGATTGATTTTAAATGGTAAATATAGATTGATTTTAAATGTTCATCACATTTAATTTTGGCAAAAAATTAAACATCAGGCAAGATTTTAGAAACTTCCATACTTTCTATCATCGTGCTTGATGTGACCCATATTTGTGTTAGAATTATTATAACATCTATTTGAGTTTAAGTTTTCCTAAATTGAGTTAAGTAGGTAAGTGTTTTATTAATATAGAACGGACCGAGTATCACTCACTAAAGATTTGCATTTCATGAAAATCGGTCTATTTAGATCGGGCCACTCCCGACCTAAGCTGCCCGTTTAACAGATCCACTTGTTAATCAATCCGGAATCAGAACGATATTCCGTTTCCATGCAAGCAGGAATTACTCCTTTACCTGTCCAGTCGATACCATGGCTAATAGTGCATATGGGAAAGGAATTCGTGTGAGCCCAGATATTTTAATTTCCGTCCATACCCCCATAAAAAGAAAAAGAAAAAAAGGAACAATTCCATTATTTCCTTTCTAGGGTTTCGATCGGTCGGTCGCGGTCGGAGAGTGGGGCGGCATTGCATCGCATTCGGGTCGAATTCCCCACGCATTTCAAGCGCCTTCCAAAGCCACGTTCCGCCGCTCCCATCCGGACACGACGATGCATCCCGGAAGAAAAGACCTGTCAAGCGTTGGCGCTCCCTCCTTTTGTTTCCTCGGTCCTCGCCGATCCAGCGGTCGCCGTCGGAGGATCCACGTGCAATATTTTAATTAATTTCGAGGCCAAGATATTTTTGGCTGGTGCCCCCTCCCGGCAAGTGAATCAATTCGCGGATACTTTCCTCGATTTGAAGAATTGATTTCGCCCTTATCATATAACTTTATATCAATTTCAACTCATCCTATACATCAATAGAAGCGATAAGGAAAATAAATAAATAAATGCAAAGCTTCCTTTATATTCTTTATTCCGTTAATCATGCTTAGGAAACCAAAAGAGGATGAATTTAAAGTTAACCGATAAGATAGTGGGGACATCGAAAAAACATCGTGAAAGTGCCGACACTTGTCTCCGATCTAATTGAATATGACTATCTAAAAGTCGAAGATTTCAAGCATACATACCTACGACTTCATTTGACTTGGGTGATAATGTAACCCAATACCTATGACTATGTTTCCAACAGACTTAAAACAACAAAGAGAGTTGGTAAACATAAATTTGGCAAAAAACTACAACTTGGGCAAAATTCTGGAAGCTTCCATACTTTCTATCATCACATTGGATGTGACCTAAAATTGTGCTAGAATTATTATTGCATATTCATTTTTTCCCAGAAAATACGATCAAATATTCAATTTTCCAAATAACCTTTTGTTATGAGGATAAATTATTAAGAACATAATTTATTCATAAATATAAAATTATTTCATGACGCGTGCTTGTCGATAGACTTTTCAAAATGGATCATGGGCGCAATTCTTAGCCCATAAGTAATTAGCCGAGTTGTTATATAAGTTAATTATATTCAATAAATAAGTCATAAATGGGTTTAAACATAATATGGATACTAAATGAGTCATAAATAAGTTTATAACTTACATAGACCCAATTTACCTCTATTTATCTTTTATCTTCACTTGAATTTAGCTCTCACTCACTCCGCATTCTCACTTTTGGTTTGGGTACGAGTTTTCTTATATTGGATTAGATACGGAATTGTTTTATCAATATATTGGATTTGCGTTGCATAAAAATTAATCAATTTGGGTCGGAACATTTCCGACCCACCTGTTTGATGGGTCTACTTATTAATCAATCTGGAGTGAAGATTTTTTTTTTCCTAATTGTTAATCAATCATTTATCTATTTTACAAGATACCGCGCCTGCTAGTGCTATGCATACGTTGCAAAACTCTAATCCCTCGCTCAAGTGTCCTTATCCCACCTCTAGCAAGATGCGAAGTCCCTCTTCCCAAATGGGAAGATGGCCACCCGAGGCTAATTTGGAATGTTAGCTTGAACAAGAAAACTCGAACAATATTCCCGATTGCAAGTAGCAATTACTCCTTTTTCCCTTTCCAGGTCGATGCAAATTGCATATGTGCGTATGGGAAAGGAATTTATAAGACCTCGGATAGTTCGAATTCCCCATCCACACCCAAAAGAAGGAACCATTCCACTCTCTCTCTCCCCCCTTCCTATCCGATCGGGCATTGCATTCCATTCGAGCCGAAATTCCCCACGCATTTCAGCTGATTTCCAAGGCAAGGCCCGCACGCACGCCGCCGCCGCACCACCACCACCGCACGATTCTTACTAGAAGAAGAAAGACTCGGCAACGGACGGCGCTCCTTGGCTTCTCGGTCGTCGGCGATTCGGGTGGGTGAGGGTCGCCGTTGGGAGGATCTACGCGCAAAAATGACTTTAATTTAATTTCGAGGCCGAGATATTTTGGCCGGTGGGGCCCGCCCTCTCCGTTCCTCCTCATCCCGGGCCTCATCCCGGGCGTTGGGCTCGCACCAAACCGCGTGCTTCGCTGTAAAAAATAAAAATAAAATAAAATAAAAATAAATTAACAAAGAGAGGAGAAGGAGCGAGGGAGAAAAGCAGGGGAAGGTGCCTTTTTCTGTTTTTTTGTTTTTCTCCATAAAGTCGCGAACTTATATGAACCTCACAAAATCGCCAACTTCTGAAAACAGAAGTGTGGGCGATACATCAGGCCTTCCCCCAACGGCGTACGGGATTCGAGAGAGAGAGAGAGATACTCCTCCGCTCATATTCTCCGTTCGAAATCCCACAGCCCCGATTAAGGAAACGAGAGGGGTAGAAAAGGGGTCGTCGCCCCCTTCTTTCTAATTCTTTCATTTTGGGTTTTCCATCGATCCAGAATTCGATCCGAGCGGTGGTGGGTGCTTTGGGTTCTTTCTGCGATACAGGGGATTCCGATTTGCAGACCCAGATCCGCGCCGCCCTCCCTTCCCAGCCGAGGGCGATGGAGGCCGAGAAGAAGTACATTACGTCGGAGGAGCTCCGGAAGCACAGCACCCCCGGGGATCTGTGGATCTCGATCCAGGGGAAGGTGTACGACGTGACGGAGTGGGCCAAGCGCCACCCCGGCGGCGACGTCCCTCTCCGCACCCTGGCCGGCCAGGACGTGACCGACGCCTTCCTCGCGTACCACCCCGGGTCCGCCCGGCAGTACCTGGAGGCGCTGTACACGGGCTACCGCGTCCGGGACTTCGTCCCCTCCGAGGTTTCCAAGGACTACCGGCGGCTCCACGCCGAGTTCGCCCGGCTGGGGCTTTTCGAGAAGAAGGGTCATGTCGCGGTGTGCGCGCTCGCGTCCATCGCGGCGATGCTGTCGCTCTGCGTGTACGGCGTGGTGGCGTGCGAGGGCGCCGCGATCCACTTCGTCTGCGCCGTCTTGCTGGGTTTGCTGTGGATCCAGGGCGCGTACGTGGGGCACGACTCCGGGCACTACCAGGTGATGACGACGACGGGGTTCAACCGGCTCGCCCAGCTCCTGGCGGGCAACTGCCTGACCGGAATCAGCATCGCGTGGTGGAAGTGGACCCACAACGCCCACCACCTCGCCTGCAACAGCCTCGACCACGACCCGGACCTCCAGCACATCCCGGTGTTCGCCGTCTCCACGAGGTTCTTCAACTCCCTCACATCCATCTTCTACGGCCGGGAGCTCAAGTTTGACTTCCTGGCGAGGCTGCTGGTGAGCTACCAGCATTGGACGTTCTACCCGGTCATGTGCCTGGGGCGGATCAATCTCTTCATCCAGACGTTCCTGCTCCTCTTCTCCAAGCGGAAAATCCCAGATCGAGCTCTCAACATCATGGGCATCCTCGTGTTCTGGACCTGGTACCCTCTGCTCGTGTCCTGCCTCCCCACCTGGAGCGAGCGGGCCATGTTCGTAGTCACCAGCCTCAGCGTCACCGCCATCCAGCACATCCAGTTCTGCCTCAACCACTTCTCCGCCAACGTCTACGTGGGTCCTCCCAACGGGGACGACTGGTTCGAGAAGCAGACCAAAGGGACCATCGACATCTCGTGCCCGAGCTGGATGGACTGGTTCCACGGCGGCCTCCAGTTCCAGCTGGAGCACCACCTGTTCCCGCGGTTGCCCCGCTGCCAGCTCCGGGGGATCTCCCCGCTCGCCCGCGACCTATGCAAGAAGCACAACCTCCCATACCGGAGCCTCTCCTTCTGGGGCGCCAACGTCTCCACCATCCGGACGCTGAGGACTGCCGCCCTGCAGGCCCGCGACCTGTCCAACCCCGTGCCCAAGAACCTGGTCTGGGAAGCCGTCAACACCCACGGTTGATGACGAGCCCGGGTATCGTGGGGGGTTGGGGTTGTAGCTTTCGATTCGACATTTACCGCATTATTTTCTTCTTCGCGCATTCCCAGATTTCCCAGATAATTTATTTTTTTGTTTCTCTCGGAGCTCTCCATCTTTGTTTCCGTTTCGCACAACGCCGGCCGTTTTTCAAACCTGATTGATTCGAATTTCAATTCCCCGGAGTTTTCTACTTTGCGAGGTTTCGATTCTAATGTTCGATCTCCTGCTCTCTCTCTCTCTCTCTCTCTCTCAATATATTGATTGTTCTTCTCTTTTCAGCACTTTTATTCTTTGTTTCTTGCTACCCATCAATATACATAAACCCACTTTCTGGTTTACTGAAGGAAAAACCTTTGCCCATTTCAGTTTTTACTAGGTTCCTGTCTCCTCTTTCGGGAAACAATTTCGAGCACGATTTTCGAGCTCAGAATCGAGCTCTTCCCCCACCTTCCGCTCCGCTCCGCTCCGGTCGGGTCGGTTCGGGTCCCCGTGCGCTCGACGAGGAAGAGAAGAGGACGACTTTCGAGGCGACAGCGAAAAGCCCATCCGCGGGCGGTGCTAGATATTTTTTTTGGCGAGGGTGGTCAAAATTGACCATTGACGAACGGCTGACTGACTGACGCTCCGCTCTCCCCTCGGCAATCTTCGGATGGGTCCACCGTGGGCCAATCAAGAAACGGCGGGCGATGCACGGTGGAAATCAGAGGCCCCGGGGAAGCATCCTGTCGATCGGGTTCGGGTTTAGTCGATCCGTGAGCGCACGTGATTCGGGCCACCGCATGTCGCCTTCACTTTTCGCACCCCTCCCCCCACTCCCCATTGTCTTTTCATGGCAGGAGAGGGAGAGGGGGACCCCCCGGCCCACGACTTTACTTACCATCTGAAATAAAATAAATAAATCTGTGGTCGCGATTCTTTTTAACTACGGTGATGCCGGCCACCGTACGACGTGCCGGGTCCGGTCTTCCTCCACGCCCCGAGGTGACCTAGGTGAAAACACGGTTCCGATCAAAAATAAGATTAATTCCGCACTTTCCACAAAAAAAAAAAAAAAAAAAAAACCCGCCTCAGGTCGGCCTTCCCCACCACGCCTGTACGTGAGGCCACCACGCCTGGACGTGACCTCGAACGAAGAAGGTTCCCATCGAAAATATGATTAATTCCACGTCTCAAAAAGAAAAAAAAAAAGAAAAACCTCACACGGGTACATCTAGACAATCGCATTTCTCTCAAATTAAAATTTCCGACCTCGAGGAGTAGGAGGAGTAGGGAATGGGAATGGGAATCCACGTCAGGAAGTCATTGGCCGTGGTGCTCGGTACCCACAAGTACGACCATACTGTGGGCCGTAATATAATGGGTTAAAACATGCTAAGGTGCATTAAATTAAAATTAAAAAGTAAAGAAAGAAAGGGGGTCGTGGGCCACGTGATTGCTAATTACCGGTTCCTCGTCGTACGGACCTCTTGAGTGGCTTAATGATGCATATCTAGAATCGAATATTTTTAATGCGAGGTCCATGATCTTTTCTCAGGGCTTGTTACCGCAAAATGAGAATGGCTCATTGGACAGCGGACCGCATTGATGCCCATCATTTGCGCCTCATTTCCACGAGATGCTAATCATTCCACCCGGGCCCCCGCCCCCCAACCCCGATTCCGTGTCGTTGTAATTGAGGCTAAACTATGGGCCCTCTTTCGGCCCAAATATTACGAAATGGACCGCGAACTCTAACCCCCCATCCTTCGTCCAAAAAATATAAATAAAAAACCCATCCATAATTTCTTGGGTGGGACCCAGATGCCGGGTTCCACCACACGCGCTAAAATGCCCTGAAAAGCCCATCCCCGCGAGCCCGGCACGATCCCTGATTTTAGGGTTATTTCTGACTTTTCCGTCTTCCTGCATTTCCCAACATCCTCGATTCGGTACCTTACTCTCCGCTAATTGGATGAGACGTTATAAACAACGAGTATATTAATTTGAAATACTGGTTTGTGATTTTTCGTGATAGCAATTTAATTTAAAGAAAAACAACGAAGATATATTTATCGCAAATTTACTAATTTTGAGGTTTTTAATGATAAAAAATTAATACAATGTGAATTTATTATAAGTGCAATAGTTTTGGGTTTTTGGTGATAAAAAATTAGTGGCTTAACTTGTGACAAACGTATTAATCCTTTATTATTATTTTTATTTTTTTATTTTTTTTTGGGTGGAGCTTTGGTTCTGAAAGTGAAGTGAATGGCAAAGGGAGAATCCCACCGTCCTCTCCTCTTCTTTGCTTGGGAAGCCTGTGCCCCCCTGTGCAAATGCCAACTACCGCGAACGCCTCTTACCGCAAAATATAAAACAGCCTCCCCCCTTCTCTCTCTCTATCTCTTAAATGCTGTCTCTCGCTCTTCGTTCTGTCATTTTCCCTTGCCATCGACTCCAAATCGCACTCCCCCTTCCCTCATCTTGCTTCTTTCTCACTCCATCTCTCTCTCTCTCTACTGTGGAAATTTTGTTTAGGTTCTTGTTGGCGGTAGCCTAGCTATATCTCGCCAAGACCTCCCTCTCCGGAATCTCTCCCCCGCACGCTCCTCCGATTCCCCCCCATCGCGGCATTGTCAGAGGCGTCCTCTCGGTCGGCGTTAGGGTTTCGCTGGCGACTGAGCTCGCCCGGGGCCCCATGGAAATGGAGTGGCCGAGGCCGGCGAATCCGGCCATGACCTTCGACGAGGCCTCCATGGAGCGGAGCAAGAGCTTCGTCAAGGCCTTGCAGGTCTTCCTTCCTTTCTTCCTTTCTTTACCTTCCTCGGTTAGGATAGATCCGATGCCGTCGCCGTCGTGGCTTCGCGGATTCTTGATTCTCGCGTGATCGCCGGTTGACTTTTCGGAATCCAGTTGTTTGATTTGATTCGTCCGAAAGTGCTGGTTTTGATTGAGGGTTGTGTCCGTGTTGGTGGTGGTGCTGTGTCGCAGGAGTTGAAGAATTTGAGGCCTCAGCTCTATTCGGCGGCGGAGTACTGCGAGAAGTCTTATCTCAACAGCGAGCAGAAACAAATGTACGATTTCGTCGCACCGTTGCTGCGCTGTTAGGATTGGTAGTGGCGTTGAGGGTTTCTGCGGATTGTCTTGTTGGAACCCGTCGGTATGGCTGAACAGCTGAGATGATTTGCTTGCGCGTAGTGCCTATAGATGATGACCCTAAGCAGTCCCGAACTCGGATGGTGACTAAACATCACCTGTTCCCGTGTTTCTTAGATGAGGAATTGCCGTTCCCCAATTCATTGGGAACATGCAGACTTGGTATATCGAGGCTAAAAGACTTGAGATGTTAGATATGAATATCTTGTTTACGACATGATATAGCTAGTATGCTCTCATCTTACTACAGAAGCGTGTTCTTCTTGCACTTTGCCCACTTCATTGTTCAAGACAATATAGTTCTTATCTTGCTATCTGTCTAAAGGCATATCTATTTTTGGATATGAGTCATGTCAAGTGGTCATGGTTATATAGTAGTGTAGTGTCAATCATGCAAAGAGACCTGGTTCATAGAGCTGGAATGTTTGGGTTCTGGTCTTTATGTCAGATTCAAGAAGTTAAGAACATTCTTTTTGGCTAATGACTGCTAATGGCTCTCGCAATTATTATTTATGATATGTAAAACATGGAGGGGTGAGTCTCACTCAGAAAAAATGGTGCCCTTTTAGTTTGTGTTGTTGGGAAATTTTAGAATGGTGATCTTCATTCTGTTCTTATTTTAAAAATGCTGTTTCCTAAAGATTGTTTTTCAATTTGATGAGATTGGAGATCTAGATAATGCTCCATTGAGCAACTTTGCTGGAGGGAATGGATCATTGTAAGGTCTTTGAATTGCAAAATAATTTGAAAACTACTATGCTTGTTTACAATGTTAGAGTAGATTCTTGCATTTGATATTCTTGTCTCAATCTGCCTCACAGGACACAACTTCCTGATGATTTGGCAGCCATATCTATTGTTTGTTGAACATGGATTCTCGAGCTAACTTCTGGACTGCTGCGCTTGTCTTTGTTTTCTCAATTTCTTATCCACAATTAAGCTCCTTGGTTAATCTATGAAATTTGGCTCACTAATGAACTTAGGGTATTGGACAACCTGAAAGATTATGCCGTGCGAGCCCTGGTCAATGCTGTCGATCACCTTGGAACAGTGGCTTATAAATTAACTGATCTTATTGAGCAGCAATCTTTGGATATCACAGTCATGGAGCTAAAGGTCACCGGTTTTAATCAGGTAAGCTCTTTCTATGATTAGATTAACAGCACAATCATGTGCAACAGGCTACATGATAGAGATGTAAGTGATATTTTTTGTACACCTCAGCAACTTCTTACATGCCAAACATACACGGATAAGGAAGGCCTCCGGCAGCAGCAATTGTTGGCAATTATTCCCCGACATCACAAGCACTATATGTTACCAAGTAAGACTGTTTACATGCCTAAGGTGCTGACTTGAATTATGAGAAATTTGTTAGTTCCATGTCTCTTTGATTAGCTTATCTTAATCGCATGCTCTTGATCTTCGTACAATGTTTAACTTTTTTGTATTCCAAATGAGCTAGATTCTGTCAATAAGAAAGTGCATTTTAGTCCACAAATTCAGAAAGATGTCAGGCAAAATCATTTTCAAGCTAGATCTCGTCTTCAGCCTTCAGGTACATGGACTTTACTGTGTTGCACTCTAGTTATTTCCTTTAATCTTATACGATTTTGCACTATTTGTCTTTTCCAAAATGATGCTCAATCATTTTTATCTTAGGTACCCCTGCTGCAAAAACACTTTCTTGGCATTTAGCGTCAGAAACGAAATCCACATTGAAAGGAACTCATAATGCTTCAGCAAGGTAATTAGTTAGCTTGTGCTTATCAATTCCCTTGTTTAAAGAACAGAACGGTGCTTAATTTCTGCTCCATTCGCAGCACCGAAGATTCTGCAAAAAAGCCTGAAGTCTTTCATCTGCTAGGTGTGTCCCATGTTGCTATTTTTCTTCTTTCAAGCTTTTTGTGATTTCTCCTGACATTGTTATTGCACACAAGAATGATCTCCAATTGTGTTCATTTTGTCATCTGTGTAGATGATGGCGAGAATGCTCTGACAAGATCCTCAGCGGGTCATCCACAAGTTCTGACAGGAGGTTCTACTTATGGAGCAGTCCCGCCATCAGTTGCTGCTGCACGCAGGGTAATTTGTTACTTTACAAAATTGAAGACATTCCTGTGTATGTTTAATAGTTACACTGTAGTCCATCTCTGATGGATATGTTGATGTCGTGAATTGTTTTACCTCTCATCTATGAGGTGGTGAGTGATGGAGTACGAAATGCCATCTATTGGAGCTCTTCTGCTACCACCACGTACATTGGGATTTTGAAGAATTGTTCAAAGCATCAAATTTACTCGGACTTCTCTTTCAGGATTCTTGGGAGGGCACAAAACCATTGTCGACATTCAGGTCATTTGATAATCCAAATCGGCGGGAAATCATCCGTGCCCCTGCTCGCAGCAAAAGCATGCTATCAGCCTTCTTTGTCAAACAAAAGACGCCTAAGATGAAGGCTAGTGCTGTATCGTGAATCCCAGATAACACAGACGCTAGCCGTCACCATTCACGTCTTGTGGCCGAATCGTTGTAAATTGCATTCTAGTTTCTCCTATCTCTGCGATTATACTCTGGAATTGGAGCAGTCTTTAGATGACATGTACCTTTCTAGGATCTTGATCCAAACACTTCACAGTTAGCTTGTTAATAATGGGCGATGCTCAGCTTGAATGTACGGTCTTCATTCTGTTCATTCCTTTTAAATACTGATGCAATATTATTTTATCTCTGGAAATACCCATTCTTTGCTGTTTGTACTCGCTCCTAGGCAACTGACCGATCATTTTTGTCACCACAACGGCTTCCTCTTTTTCCCCATTCCTACTGCTAGGCTGGGTCTCGATTCCCTGTGATTACCCAATTTGTGTAGGGGTTGATAATTTCTCACCCAATTATTCATCTTCATGGTTCATACGCGGTTTTCGCTCCACTCCCAAAGGATCCAAAGCCAATTTCCATATGATCCCCAAAGCCCTTGGACAAATGAACGTGGTGTTTTCAAAGAATGCAAGTCCAACCCCATCTTCGATATTGAGCAATTTTTCAGAATGTTAATTTAATTTTTTTTTCTTCTAACTTTACCCGTTATATAATTTTCGGTTTTACTTTTACCCTTAATGGTTTTTACCTACGTCACCGGCAAAGTCTCGCTCGAAGGGCGATAGCTGCCTCTAAGGTCGTGCTAACCTAGACCCATAATTGGGTGGGTCAAATTGAAAATAGTCTTGATCCAAATTGTCTTATTTAACCGATTTTAACTTATTTCCATATAATACAAATCTAGTAATTTATATTTGATTTGACTCAATATATAAAACACTTCCATATTTAACATAATCTTAAAAAAACTCATACTCAAATTGATATGAGAAGATGGAGTGAGCAAGTGTGAAAATGAACGAGGGCAAAAGAGAATTATAAAAGTGGGTTGGGATTAAAAAATTGTGAACCCATTTAATGCAATTATTATTTTGGATTTTACTAAATTGAATCAATTTATTAAATATAACTAATCCATATAACAACTCGATCCATTAAATGTGAGTTAAAAATGGGCTTATAACCTATTTTAATAGGTCTAGTGTAACTCATGTGAGGGACATGTGACCTCGACCCTCACCTAAGGTCAAGTAACCTTAGACAAGGAACACCAATGTTAGATTTGGTTCACTGAGGGCCAAGTTCTTCATTGAAATTCGATGAAGGGTTTGAGTTTTTTTTTTTTTTTGGAAATAAAATTAGCCAAAATCTTGTAGTAGTGTAGTTTTTTTCCAAATAACATTTAATCCAAATTGTGTACTGATACTCTCTAAAATTACAATCTACCAAATATTGTTTGCATTTCGAAAATATCGTTTAATCTAAAAAATTTTACATTTTCCCAAAGATTTTTTGAAATTAAACGCAGCCTTAACCTTTCATAGGCACACAAAATAGGAGCATCATAAAGTATTGGACCGCTAAGAATTTTTTTTTTGGCATGAAGGCAAAAAGAAAAATTCAAATCGCTTCCTGATTAATCGCATATAAGTTGCACTAAACGATGGGAATTTTTTTTTAAAAAAAAAAATTCAAAATCCATAAACCGCAGATGCAATGGAATTGGGTCCATGTTGCTGGATCCCTTTCCTCCTCATACGTGCGATGGGCGGGGCCCACGGAAGAAACAAGAAACCTCGGGGGTAAAAAAGGTCAACAACCTGCATTGTCGGGCGCACGTGGCAAGACAAGATCCACCTGGCGCAGGAAATATCCAGACGCTTCTCCAGACCGGTAAAAAGGGCGCGAAACATCTCGATTCGTCTACGTTCTTCGTCCTCCGTCCCTCCGTCGTCGTCGTCGTCGTCGCTGGTCCTAACCTTTTAAAGCAGAGGAGGTCTGTCGATCCAAACAACCCAGAAGCACGACTTCTTACTCGATCTGACTGCAAGAGAGAGAGCTTGGCAAAAAGGAAAGAGAGGCGGAAGAAAGGATCCTGTCGTTTGGGTGGGTGGACCGACTTGCGCCGGTAACTGAGTCTCATTCGGATTGGCGGAACCGTTCCCGGTGGATCTTCGCTAACTTCGATCAAGCCTTCGCCTTTGTTTCTGCTTTCTTGACTTCTTCTAAAGCTGTAAGTTGAGTTTTCTTCTACTTCCTCTTCGCTTCCTCTGCTTCTTGTTTCCTGTGTTCTTGTACGCCGTCGCTGTGCATTGCAAAGCCCATTTGGGTTCTTGATGGTGATTTTTTTTTAAAGGAATTTTGTTCTGTAAATTCGGTCTTTGTTTCGTGACTACGACGGAGCAGAAAGTAGGAAACTGGTTGGTATTGGGGGCTGCATTATCCGCTTGGATGTCCCTTACTGTTGTTGCTATTGCCGGTGATGTGATCTGGTTCACGGCCATTCGAATAAGTTTCGGATATTGTTCAGTTCATTGGTGATTGTTATCTTCTGAATTCGAGCGTGACGTTAGTAATGTTGAGGGCACGATGACCTTCTCTTTGTTGTTTGAGCATTTCTGCAGACCATCTTGTAGGATACGCAAATTATGCGGAAAAGAGCTCCTCTTAACTGATTTCTACTTTCCGATGATTCCTTCTTAATTTTCTGAAGTTTAAGGCTATGACAAAGTATGATTAACCTGTGCCTCTCTTATTTCTGTTCCGCGACTGATAATTCCTGCTGCTCTTGCTATTAGATCGTATCCATCTCATGTTTGTGTGTATAGATATATCCTTCAAAGAAAAGGCATACAAAATTGCCATTTTCCATCTTAGTCTTATGGCATGTCAATTTCTCCTTCTCCAGCTAATCTTGTCACTATAGAGTTTTATGATGATGATATGCTGCTTTAAATACTGTATATTATTGCCTTTTACTGGTTCGAACGACTTTGCTGGAAATTTACTTAGCACAGTTGTTAGTACTACTAGCTCTATCTTCTTGCTCTGTTCTACTTGTCCGTGGTTTTTGACTTCTTCTTTCCCTGTCACTTCAGCAATATATGTTCTTTTTCTGATGGGTTTCTATTCTTCACTTCACAGAATAAAGATTTGATTTTGGTGACATCCGAGTGACAAATCCATAATCTCCACACAAGATGTCACCTGCTTATGGACACACCGATTCTCATCCCCGTCAGAGCTACATAATGCCTTGCAGGCAACATCACCAGCCAATGCCAAATGAGGTTCCACCTCAACTGGGGTTCAATCCGACCGTATTTCCTGCTCCACATGAGCCCTTGCCATACCCATATGCTGGTAATTTCAGCTATCCTGCGCCATGTAATGCTTGCTATAACTACATGGCAACTCCCAGCTACTATCACAGACCACCCTACCCTCACTTTTTCCAGCCACCACCATTTCATTATTGGGGATCTTATCCTGGGAATGCTGAACCCCTTGCTAGTCACAATGAACTGCATTATCCACCAGCTTATCCGATGGAACGACCGTTTGTGGCTCGAGAACACCATTGCTGTGGATGCCCTAATCATCTATGCGACCCAAAGAATGAAAGGGGTGTCAAGATAGAAGAGCACGAGCCACAAGATTCAGACAAGAAGGGGGAAAATTATTCAGAGTCCTTGGTGCCAGCGAACTGGAGACACTTCCCATATCCGATTTTTTGGAACCCGCCTGAAAGTAACAGGAACAAAGAGCAGGGAACCCATGCCAAACCAAGGATCATGGATCTTGATACTGCTTCCCAGGAAAAGAAACCAGCTCATTCGTCATTGCATAAGGAGCCTGGGTGGAATAATTGGTTCCCCCTCTTCATGGGCAACTATGACCCTTCAAAACCAGGAGGAGAAAAAAAAGGAACTCATAATCAGCATGTGCGAGATAACGAAAGAAACTATCCATTTCCCGTCATCTGGATTCCTTCTTATGATAAACAAGAGGAGGCAGGGGCTGAGAAGGAACGACAAGCCAACACGCTGGAATCTCCTGAGTCCAATTTCAAGGTGTTCCCGATGCAGATTCATAACAGTCATAGTAAAACTTCAGATGGGGGACCGCAAGAAAATAATGGAAATGAAGTTGGGTCACACCATCAGGATGTGGAGAAGAACATTCATGTGAAAGACATAAAACCTTTTGTGGGCAAGAATGACTCGCGTGACTCTCAAGAAGAAGCAGCAAATGCCTTGAACAAAAGAATTGTAGGTATACCTGTTGATAGAGTCCCTGGATCTGACACCAAAAGTCGTCGTCATCCCCAACCAAAACATCAAAGTTGCCCCCAGTTTGTCTGAGAGTTGATCCCTTACCTGGGAAGAAAGGACGCAATGGTAGTTCAAGATCTCCTAGTCCTCCAGGTTCTGAAATGAAATCTCGCAGTTCAAGTGATGCATCCTCTACAGACACTAGTGAACAAAATTCACGAGCCCAAAGCATGAATAGAACTGCAGAGGAGCAGCTGAAAAGGAAAGAAGTGAAAGTCATTAAGGTGAAAGGGGAAACTTCTAGTCCAAGCGACAACGATAGTGGAGACTCACAAAGCAGTGTGCAGGTTGAATATCCAAAAAAGATGAAAGAGAACAAAGACCACAGTGAGAAAGGAGGTTTGTGAAATTAAGGAGGACAAGGGAGCTGCAATTGAAGGTGATAAAAGTACAGAAAAAAGAAGCAAAGAGTTGGAAGCCTCAAGGATCTTATCTGATGAAGAAGCTGCTATGCGCATTCAGTCAGCCTATCGTGGTTTCCAAGTAAGGAAATGGGAAAACCTGAAGAAACTAAAGCAAATGGCTAAGGTTCGTGATGAGGTGACTAAGGTAAGGAAGAGTATCGAGGAGCTAGCATCTTCATATGACTCTTTACCTGATCAAGGGAAACTTGAAAGGCAGAAAGTACTCATTGGAGAATCTATAATGAATCTTCTGCTACAGCTTGATACAATTCAGGTAAGCCAGTTGATATAATGCATTATCTTGTTTATATTTTACTTAAATCTCTATGTAGAAGAGGGTAGGGTAGGAGCTCCACGTTCATTGGTACTCATGGTATTGCTGGAAAATAGGAATCAAGATGAGAGAAGGGCCTGATCATGCTGTGGCTTTTCAGGTGTCTCTTTCTAGTTTCACGAATATTTTGGGTTGATCAGATCTCGAAGTGCTTAAATATCTGAACACTTTTCTTTTAATCTACACAACCCTGTTCTTGGTTATTATGACTGGGACGCTAGGACACTGTAAGTTAATATTTAACGAAAGAGTGCCCATCTTAACCCTTTTCAGTTGTATGTTTTGAGTTTGCCTTTTGCCATGCATGGCTGAAGACTTTTGATGAACTTATTTCAGTGAGATGCTCCTAGTTCTCGTTGTTGATTCTGGATTTATTTTTTCCTGCCCAGGGATTGCATCCTGATTTGCGAGGTGTTCGAAAATCTTTGGCAAGGGAGCTAGTTGCTTTGCAGGAGCAACTGGATTCTTCAACAACGAAGAGGCTGGGTGAGTCTGTTGATAACTCTGATCCTACTAGGACCCATGAGTGTACGGTCAGTGAGGAAGAACACCATGACGAAGCAAAAGACAGTTTGAAGAGAGCTTCTCAGTTAGTGAGAACATTGATGGTCAGCTCGAATCAGATGAAGCGCAACTTCTCAAAGCTGAAAATTCAGTATCTGAACCCTTCGAGAATGCATGCTCGGATATAATTGATGGCCAGACACAAGTGGCAGTCGAGGATTTGAAAAGTGAACCATCAGCATCCTTGGATGTGGACTCGCAACAAGCTGCCTTGCAGCATTGTCCTGTACAGGACTTCAGACATCTTAACGAAATTGGTGATGGCGAACCATCCGTCATCAGCATTATGGAGCCTTCAGAGACTAATCTGGAGCATCCTACAGGAGAAAAGGACGAGAGCTTGGAGTTCTCCACAGTGGAGAAAGGTAACCATAATTCTGTGGTTGAAGATGAGATTAGGCTGGCATCCGATTTAGGAGATGGAAGCAGCACGAAGATGGAGTTTATCAGCAAAGATCAAGAAACTTCTGCTCTGCAACCATTGCCACAAGCAGATGAGGAGAGAGGAATTATGGCATCGGACAGCGCAGGAGTGGAGATGTCAGACAGCGCGGAAGTGGAGCCTGTTACATTCACTGGCCCAACCTGCACTGGAGATGATGGTTTGATGTCTCATGGAAGAGAACCTGAAGTGGAAGAGGCGAGCAAGATTCATATTACAGAGGAGAATGTTGCTGATTCTGAGATCAGCGAGCAGGATAAGTGCGATGAAGGTAGCGATGCTGTTACTTCTCCGGAAAATGTTGGCAAACAGACCATTGAGACGCAGCAGTTGGAAGTGCCCAAACCAATGATTTCAGATTCGGAAGTAGTTGACGATGCGCCTCTAGAGCAACTGGTTGCGCCAGGACCAGATGATTTGTCACCTGCTGGCTCTCTAAAGAGCAAGGAATCTTCACAGGATGCATCTAATGGAGAGGAACGAGACGAGGGGCATCAAGAAGCTGATGGTGATGAAGCTCGATTGCCTCCTCGACTAGAAGAAGCACAGCCAGGGATGTTACAAGCCCGCAGTGGAAACTTGCCGAGATGAAAATGAAGACAAGGCCATCGTCTCTGCTGATCTTAACTGCAATTGCTCTGACATGTTGAATGGTGAAGCTCTAGCTCAGGAGAAGGAAGAAATGATTGAAGAAACCGTGAAGAATTTCGCCCTGACGACACATGTTGGAGAGCAAGTGGGTGAACAACAAGAAGATAATCGCGAGGAGGAGGTGGTTGTTGCTCCAGAAAAACCTATCTCGGATGAAGGTGCTGAGCTAGTCGAGCAGTCACCGCCTAGTCTTGACGATTCAAATGTGAGCAGCAGACCTGTGGAGGAGGTGGATGGCAATGAGAAACTAATCAGAGACAACGAGAAACTGAGGGAGATGATGGAGAAACTGATGGAAACGGGGCAAGAGCAGTTGAACGTGATATCCCAATTGACCGGAAGAGTGAAGGATTTGGAGAGGAGATTGGCCAGGAATAAGAGAACGAAATCGAGGTGCAGAACGGCAGCAGCGGCGAAGGCTCGGTCTTCACATGCCAAGTCATGCGCGGATTCTGTGAATCGATGAGAGGATGGCTGGTTAATGTTCCATAGGCAAGTCTTCACCCAAGTTTTCTGGGACATGAGATGGTGTGGCGATGTGTATGCACGTATGGAACATATGTATTTTATGTCATGGAATAAATAGCTATTGTAAATCTTGTCCTTTTCGTTACTGCCATAGTGTTTCAACCAGTGCATCGCACGATGGCCGTGTGTTTTCTGTCTTTGTTTTACATGAACTACTGGTTAATTTCCTTTTACTCTGTCGCACAATGCAAGAAGGCCTGGCCCAAGAAATGCAACTCCAAAGGGCCAAGCTGGGCCGTGAAAGAATCGCTTGTGGGTTGTCATCTTTTCAACCAAATCGCTTGTGAAAACTGCATGAACTTAATGACGTTTCTTTAAGCTGTCCTTTCACGTCCAAACCGCTTGTCGGCAACTGAACTGGTGACGTAGCCTGCAATAAAACCCATCTGCCGATTTGCCCGACATCGCGCCATTTATGGACACCTGCAAAACGTCATCGATTCTCTCACCAAGAGGAGAAAAGAGCAAGAGGGAAAACCTGCACGAAAATGAACGGGCAAAAATGCCCGAGTGAAAACCTGTTTTCACGAGTCCGGAATCCGCAAGAGCAAACCTGTCATCGCCATCGGAACGCCAGTCAGTAGCCAACTGACCGGACGGTGCAAAATCTGCCTCTCGAATCGTACGGTGCGACGTCCGCTACGAAGCACGAGGAAATTAAAGAAGAAGGGGAAGAAGAAGGTGGTGAAGAACAAGAACGAGTAGCTGGAGAGGCGGCACGAAGCACGATGCCGCTGACTGAATTGATGTCGAAAAACAAAGTCATGAAAGAAAATCTCTTTCTTTTTCTCCGTTGCATGGGGATCGATACACGGCTCTGAGGCCAGGTCGTCTGCTTCTCTATTATTTATTCCCCCCACCCATTGACATCTCCCGATTTCCCGCCGACTCCCCTGCAGCAGCTTGAGCTGCGCGTACCACCACAGACGAGACGGACGAACACCCATTATTTTATGCATTTCGTTCGTGAGCCATAAACAAGAACCGTCCTCGTGCTCCTGCTCCTGCTCCTGCTCCCGGAGGTGATGGCGACTGCCTTGTGGGGTCATATTCAAACTCGACTTTCACCTTCTGTAAATCACCTCCTCATCTGTATTTTTAACTTCTACCTGTCTGTCTAGCCCCAGTAAGAGATTTGATCTGTTGGTTGGGTGTCGTGAAGAAACTTCCGGTCTTCGCCTTTCGTCCTTTTCTCTTCACCTTCCTTTCTTTCTCTAGGGTTGACGATGGGGGCGAAGCTTGAGCTTTGCATGAGCTTTGCATGCGCTCCAGCTCAGCGGAGCGGCTCTCTCTACAAACGTATGAATTCCCATGCTGGTCTAGTGAATTCATCGTGCCTGGCCTTACGTACGCCGCACGTAGCGATGATTTCTGCCCTCCTTGTTGGATATACACGAGGCATTGGTCGTCACGCTCGCATCTTCACCGAGGAAATTCATTAATGGGCGACGTGGTTGATGACGGCATTGATGTTTACGGCTTAGGCCAGTTCAGATGACGAGCTATGAACTGATCGGACGGATCTAATGCATTGAATGGACCACGGAAAGATCCGAAATCTCCACCTCGTCACTCGGTGATGGGCTCTGCAATGATTGAATGCTCCAAATTCACCTCGTTGCCTAGCTTGGACGATGTCCTTGTTCTTTTGGTCACTTGCCACTGATTAATTAGTTAATTAGCTCGCTAATCAATCGATTAATTAATTAATTAATCATAGAGCAACTCGCTCTAATCTAGTTCAGTTCTGATGTCCATGAATGACTGCAGTAGTTGAAATCATTCCCGCCCTAGTACATAGACCACAGTCGGGTCATTTCCACAACTACTCTGCTCACCTAAACATGCTTTATTACCTTTTCATGCCCTCATCGAACTTCGAAAAGAATAATAAAAAAAAAAATCCGGATTTATCTCCTCACGTTCATTAGTATTTCGTCTGCTATCATTAGCGGGGTTTGAAACATTGGCTGCGTAGGAGGACATGATGTTTCTCATGCAGGCTCTTTCCAACTACTCGCTTCGCGACACTTTTGAAAATTGAAACGTCGCAGGTCGCGAGCGTACTCGGTACCAAACAAGAGAAGTTTATGTTAGGAGGGCGTCTTTCGTTATAAATATTACATAACGATGTAAGTGAACTCTTTTAAGGTTATTCTCTTCTATGTTACATCATATTATTGTTTCAAAATGCAAATGTGTCCGCTCTAGTCAATTTTATCAATTCCAATGATGTCATGTTTGAGATTTCTCTTGCATTTTATAATGTCAAGTTTAGTAATATGCACAATTTTTTTTTTATGTGCTTGCAATAATATTAGCGGAACTTATAATTATACACGTGGAGACCCACAAATACGTGGCTCATTTATTGAAGCTCTTATTGAGCGGTTGATTGAATCATGTAACAATCTATTTTCGCATCTCTTTCACTAAAAACCACCTATTTTAATGAAGAATGCCCTCCAAACCCTATTTGGCAAGCATTTCCGATCTCTTTATTTTCTTTCCATCCTCTTTGCTATTTCTTCTTCTTTCTTATTGTTTCAAATTAAAGGTCATCATTTTCATCCCCTAAATGGGTCTCGTTGTATTTCTCACTGCATGCTAATTAGAAAAAATTTACCCAATTAGTCATAAACTTATTATATGAATATTTATGCAACTCTAAATTTTTCAATTTTGCTAATGTAGTTTGAAACCTCTGTAAGAAATTTCAATATAATCTTTTGGACTATTTGCCGTAGAAAATTATTGATGCGATATCTAATCATCACCAACTGTCTTATATGGTATGCTGAGATCCATGGAAAAAGAAAGCCATAATTGATTGGCTACTTTAATGCAATTATGCCAGTGACAATGATTCTCAAAAGTCCACATCGAGCTACGTGATAGCTTTTGTTGGGAAAGCAATTTATTGCCAATCAAGATTATAAAATTGCATGGTATTTGTCTATGACTGGAGTAGAGTACTAAATACTATTAGGCATTGCTATTACAAAAAGAGGTAAGGAATACTTGTGGATGAAGAAATTCTTATAAGAGTGACAATATGAGTACTATCTATCTTAGTAAAAATCCGGGTGCTGCATTCAAGGTCGATGCACATCAATATGAAATATTATTGGATCCGGGTGAAATTAGAAAAGAAATCCTTTCAACTTATGAAAGTCCACACTAGTGATGATGATTTTATAAGACGATTGACATCTTCCTCATGTTAAATCTAGACTCTTGTAGAAATAGAACAGGCATTATGGAGCTTCCCTAAGAAGGTGAAGGGGAGATTGCTGAGCCGGGTAACCCTTATGGGGCCCAGTTCATCATTATGACAAAGACGAAGTAAAAAAAGAGGAGAGAGTTGAACGGGCAAGAGGGACCCTAGAAAAGAAGAAAAAAAATAGAGGAGGAGACCGACGGTTTGAAGAGGAGAAGAGACTTGACGGTGAAAACTTGTTGGGATTTACTATGTGGTCTGTGAGATCGAGAGTTACAAAGTGAAAGCCCTAATCATTGAAATCCTTCTTCAAATTTGTCTCTTAATTTCTACAACAATGGCCAGATTTTTCTTAGGTTTTTTGAGTTGTCCGTGGTTTTCCTCGCATTGGATTTTCCATTAAAATTTATGAGTTTTGTTGCTGCCTTGTTTCTAATCTTCCAGCGCTACACTCACTAACTTTGGGGTTGATGTTTGCTAGAATACAGCGGTGGGTTGGTGGACAGGTTGAATCGTTAGCTTTCTCCCCGACAGCTCCTTCATTAATTTGATTTTCTCATGCCAAATGCCTTCCACCTATCTTCTTTGGATAGTCAATTCTCGTGATAGGAGCTACGGACAAGGCAAAACCAAATCAGCATATCGAGGGAAGGAAATTACTCTGCGAAGCAATGCAGTCAAATGAAGGAAAGGATGAACCTGAATATTAGTCTTTAAGCTTCATTTATTTTACGGAAAATAAATAATATAGAATTTTTTTATGAAAATGGTCATTTGTATTACTTACGAATATAGATAAAAGAAAAATGTTTTCATCCTTTACCAAACTATTTAAATATAAATTGTTGCCGATAATTTTAAAAAAAAAAAGTTTTTTAGGTAATTATTTCGAATGATACAATTAATTATCTATAGGAAATTTTTTAATATTATTCATTTTTTGTAAAACAAACTGAGTCTAATTAGTAGAAATCCCATAATACTTGGATGAAGCACGAGAGGATGAACTTCCAAAACTTAAAAGCCAACAACATACAGCAATCATTCATACATGACAATTTTAGGGTGTGCATGGTAACAATTTTGTTCACAAGAACAATTTTTGCTCATAAATGATTCTTTTTTATTCTGCTCCCAGGAACAATTTCTAAGTATTTGAAAGTGTTTGGTAATCATTCAAAATTTTTATTATCGGGACAAAAATACGTTTGATAAAACCTAAAAATTTCTAGTCCAAAATAATTTATTTTAATTATTTTAATGATTTAAATAAAATTTTCTTTTATTTCCTTAATAGATCGCCAGCGACTGGCCAGACGAGGGCCAATGCCCAACCTCATTGGCCCATCACCAGGGCGGCATCACCCAACCAAGCTAATGCCACCCTGGCGGTAGGCCGACAAGGCTCATGCCGCTTGGGTGAGGTTCGCTGGGCTGGGTGAGCCTCGCTTGGCCACCGACGAGCCTCTGGCAAGCTCGTTGGACCTCGCCCAGTCACTCACTGGCGATGGGCAACGCTAGTGACAATGGCGGTGGGCGACGATGGGTGGCAGTAGGCTGAGGGAGGAAGAAAAAAAGGAAAGAGAAGAAAAAAAAACTAATTCTTGAAGTTGTTCTCGGAAATAAGAAATTTTTTTTTTTTTATTCTCGATTCTGTTCAAAATTTATTCCTTGCAACAAAAATTTTAACAAATAAATTTATGTTCCAAATCTACTTCTAAAAACAAAATAATAGGAATTGTTACTGTTTGGCAAGTTATCATGTAAGCCCTTACAAAGTGAGAGAGAAGTTAGGGTATTCTAGAAATTCGCCTAAATAACGCGCGTTATCAACCAAAACGGGCGTGCAAATAGCGCCGTCTCTCGTGAAGATGCCACATGGTTTTCTACATTGTCACGACGCAAAAAAAAAAAATTCACAAAACCGGTCAACGAGCTCTGTCGAAAGCTCCCTTCATCGTCTCCTCAAACAGTAAAACCAACAACATACCAAAAAAGAAGAGAAAAAACCATCTATGCATGAGAAGATTACTAGGTGAGAGAGAAGTTAGGTATTCTAGAATTCACCTAAACAACGTGCATTATCAACCAAAACGGGCATACGAGTAGCGCCACTTTTCGCGACGATGCTACACCGGCATGGTTTTCTACAGGGTCACAATGCCAAAAAACAAAACATCACGGAACCGATCGACGGGCTCTATCGAAAGCTCCCTTGGTCGTCTCCTCAAGCAGTAGAACCCTAACGCGAAGAGCTAGCTCATTAATCCATCTAACCAAACCAGTCGCTCTTACCTTAAACCAGAAAAGGGAAGCTGCAGGAGCTAAAATCAACCTGCTCCAGGGGTCTACAAATGAACACGAAACACGCAGGCCGCCTCTACCGCCCTATAAGGCCAAGGAGGCACTGATGAACAATAATTTTCTGGAAGGATCTGAAAAACTTCGTAAGAGTCGAAAAGACGTCGGCATTGCACTTAAGATCTTCGCAATGATTCCACGTTCTTGTAAGAGACGCGTTGAAATGATCGATGACAAGCTGTCCTTCCGCTGGCAAAGATTTTTACTATCATTGAAATCCCCAGCTACATTTACAAAAACGATACGGCTGCGGCTTCTCTTGCTTCGAGTAATTTCTCGTTGCTTCATTATCTCGTCACTTTCTTTATTTTCGGTCTGTTTTTTTGTTTTTTTTTGCTTTTTACGTCCTTTGTTTTTCTCTGATTAGCTTGTAAGTTGCATCGCCTGATTCACGACATTACTTTGATGGATCATTATTGGTGTCGATTAAAAGACCCTCCATCGAAATACCCATTTGCAAGAAGACGCGAGCCATCCTTGCTCGCTTTCATTTTTTTTCTTGTGTCTTTTTTCCATTGAGTGCGGGTAAGCAATTCCAAATAACCTAAAACCTATATATTGGAATAAGTTGTTCATTTTTTGAAATTTATAGCTTACTCTATATACCTCGGGACCTAGAACCTACTCTATTATAGATTTTAAAGCTTAGCCAGACTCTACTTATATTATTAATCGAATTATTACAATAAATCATCATTTATATATAGACATGCGGACAATATGAAACATTAGCAAAAGAGAAATTTAGACTAGTGATTCTAGATTATACACTCAACATCGGCTATCATAGATAAAAAAAAAACATAAAAACTTGTTATAGACTTTAGTTCTAAGTATTTTAGATACATATCCATCGAAATACATTGCTTAATTTTTGAAATCTAAAATCTACCCTGCATGTTTTGGAATTTAGAACTAGACATGTGTGTATTGGTTTGGTTATTCGATTCCAAGTTTTAGTCCGAAAGCATGCACACTCGGTGTCGAGGCTCGGGTACGAACCTGAAAATTAAATAATGATGCAAAAAAGAGAGAGATGATAATGATAACATATCGGCGCCATGCATATGCTTGCCGTGCTTCACTAATTGCTCTCGGCCTTCGCCCTTCTCTTTTTTTAATCATTCCTTTTCTAAAATTTCCCGCATTCTTCATAGTGAAGTAATTAGGTTGTTGCTTTGTCTGATGCGATGCTTGATGTTCTATTTTTCTGCTTTTTTTTCCCGAGTCAAGACCCTTTTTCTTTTTCCCATCCTTTGTGTCAAAAGATGACGATACCCAAAAAAATAAAGAATTAAATAAAGGAAAAAGTCCACATGATCGAACCAAGGGGGGACGCATCCCACGTCGGAATCGATCGACTCGAGGAATAAACTAATTCGCAAGGAAATTCCAAAAGAATATGAATGGAGGCATGTGATGAGCCATATATATGGGGAGCACTTTGCATTTTCCAATTTTATTCTCTCTTTTCTTTGCTCAATCTATCATGTGCGGTGCACTTGAATTGAAAAAACTCAAAAAATAAAATAAAATAAATAATAGGTTGGTTTCTCCTTCTTCTTCTTTTTTCTCTTATATAAATATTTAATTTCCAAGAAAATTACTATGTATAATTCTCCCAATCGGCCACGACACGTTTCCCACGTTGAAGGAAAGGTATATCTCTATCTTCTATTTAATCCTCAGCTCTTCTCAGGGAACCAAAAGCCCTTTTGGGTTTTTCATGGCCATTCGATTTCACGTGATTTTGCGAATTTGATTTCTCTTGAAAAAAGGAGCTTGTAGATAGGTCAAGATTGAATATAGGCTGAATTGGATGTTATGTTCTTGACAAGGTAAGAATCCCTTAGGAGAGCATGACGGGGCAAAACGTTTGGAACATCAAAAAGTTCTTGTGATTGTGAAAATGATATAATAGCAAAGCATCGCTTCTTTATTGAATTACTTTGGAGATTATTAATCTTTGATGCTTTCATATTATATACAAGGCGTATTAATAAATTCCCGAATATTAGGTTTGGTGATTTTCTTTTTGTCCATTAATTATTTTTTAATTCCAAGAAAAAGCGTACAACCGAAGGTGGCCTTGCAAATAGGACGGGTTAGTGGCCCGAAAGATCCACGTAATGGTCATATCAATGCCACAAAATGATTAACAAATGGAATAAAACAGCACGAAAAGGTGGAAAGCCATCACTTTCAATGTTGGGTTAGATTGGGTTTTGTCCACTATGGTCTTGCTTTATATGATGACTTCGTTTATTTCGTGAAAAATAAATAATTTTAAAAATATTCTTTTAAAAAATGATTGATTATATTGCTTAAAATAACGAATGAATGCAAAATATTTTTTATTGCTCACGAAAATTATTAGACATGAATTATTATCGAAAATGAAAAAAAAAATTTGACTAATCATTTTGAGTGATAAGAGAGATTATTCTTAGGAAAATATTTTTTAAATTGTTAAATTTTCATGAAACAAACAAAAATCAGAATCGCAAAACATTGTGTTCTTCCCTTTAACAAGATCAGCACATTCAAGGAAGAGATAGAATTAGTAATAAAGTAATGGAAGTGAGATGTGACTTAATGTGGCGCCTAAGGTGGCTTGGTTGGAAAGAGAGTTTCGTAGTGGCGGCACCACTAGGACCACCCCCCTCTCCTTCTCTCTCTTCTCCTCTCTTTTGTTACAAAGTACAAGCACTTGGATGCCAAATCGATTTTGGTGATGAATGCCTTTCTTTGGTTGCATTGGATATAAAAACTATATGTTGGAGACATGGAGGAAAGCTCTACACACAAAGCATTAGCCTAAAGAACCTTTAGGGAATAATCATTTGAAAATGACTATGAGATTGTGTATCGTTCCAATTGCCACACTCCACGCAACAATGAGACCCTTTTAATTTCTTCCTTAATTACATGTGTGGCTTTGGTTTTTATGCATAATTCAAAAGATTACGATTGATAAAAGCTTCGAGAAAACATTTCAGTTCTCATATTAACCCTTTGAATCACCGGTTTTATTTGAAAATCGATCTACACAAAGCCTTTTACTGATTTTAATCTTGCATAAAGAAAAATGCAAGAAAGGAGTGCTTCAATGATTTTGTCAAGGGAAGCTAATTGTCAAAAATAAACTTACGATATCTCAAAAATGAAAAAGCGGCAAATTTGTTGCAAAGGGTCTTGTTTCAATTTCGAATTCCCAAAAATCAGAATTGACCTTAATTGAGTAGATTATTATTATTTTTTTCATATCAAGAGCAAGCCCGCTTTGGAATTGACTACCCTTGGCTTATTCTATAATACTAGGGCTAGCTATATTTTCCGTCCCAATAGAATTATCGTTACTAATTCTTGAAACGTTCACTCTTATTGCCTTGGGGCTATTTATTGAAGAAGGCATTTGGTGGACCGATAATTAGAAGAAAGAAGGTATTTTTCAATCGGTTGTTTACTTCCTCGTAGTTTTTCTTGAAAAGGCTATGTCTTAATAATAGAGATATAGTTAGATCAAAGACTAGAGAATGAAAAAAAAATGCAATATAGATTCCTACGGTTTCGTAATACACTAATACGTGTACCGGAAATATAAATATAAAAAAAAGGAAAAAAGAAAAAGAAAATACCATGAGTCTGGGGGTGGGAGACAAACTGGAAACCTAAATTGAAAAAAGGAGTGGACACTAGTACGAGTAGCATGAAAAAATATGAAAGCATATAAAGTCAAAAATGGAGATTGATGAGTAAGATGGCATTACAGGATTTCCTATTCACTGTGCCCAAAATTCCAACAATTTTTGTTTGATTTCTCTTTTTTTTTTTCTTCTTTTTTTCTTTTTCCTTTCATGATAGGGATTGACTTTTGTGCTCTACACGCATGGCGGAAAAAGAAAGGGCATAGTTTTTCACTAGCAAAGTTTAACATTATGGACGTACAAATTCGACACATAGATTACAAAGCAATCTTGATACTTATTTCATTAAGAAAGAAGATTTTAGATCAAATGATATTATCTTTTTTCACATTATTATTACCTTGGACTTGATGAGATACTTAGAAAAAATTAACATGTGAAAAGACGGGGAGACAATTGGCATTAGTTAAGGACCTCTTTGGTAGTTGGTCTATTTATTTATATTTTTTGTTTCTCAAAATAGAAAAAATATGAATTGTTTGTGCGTGTCGGCTAATCTTTCCAGTCCCGGAAATAAATTAGCGGCCAAAGAATAGATTTGTAATGGGAATAAAAATAGAATTTTTTTTTATTTTTGAATAGAAATTGTTTTTGAAAATAGAAATATGGCCAAAAACATTTTAAGAATGTCATATTCGTCTCGGATAATTGAATCTCATAATTATTTCATGCCATTTTCACGATCGGTTTGGCTCAGCTATTCAACACGACCCGTTTGGAGATTTGCCGACGATGTGCATCGGACGGCCCGATCTTCTTTTCAGAGAGTGAGGGAGCATTGCACTACACTAAAGATGTCTTCTTTTTCAACGATAAAATCCTAATCGACCTCGCTCTCTCTCCACTCTCAACCTCTCCTTCTCTCCTTCCCCCTCTCTCCCTCTCTCTCTCTCTCTCTCTCTCAACTTGCAGCAGTTTCCGAGCGAGACGCAGCGTCAGTGACAGCCTGCGTGGGTACACGCGCCTCCCTCTTTCCCCTCCCCACATCTCTAAACCAGAGTCTCTTGTCCCCACGCCAAAAAGGCACCCTCCCCTTCCCCTCCCTTCCCTTCCTCTCCTCTCCCTCTTAAACAACCGCAGCAGCCTACTGGTGAGGGAGAGAAAACCGCCCTCCTTAATTTTCCATTCGTCGCCAGTCGTTTCTTTCCCATTAAAAATTCACACCCACTGAGCCCTCATGTAAATCCAAACCCTCTCTCTCTCTCTCTCCCTCCCTCGGTGGTGGTGGTGGTGGTGGGTTGCTCAGGCGTGTTTATCTACCAAATCTGGAGCAACCCCATTTCAGCCTTTTGGAAATCTAACACATGGTCGGGTTTCGATTTCTCTCTTTTTATCTCTTGTGTGTGTGTGTTGGGTCTGTTGTGCTGTAGAGTTTTATGGTAGCGCCGTTGCGTGTTCGCCATCAAAGTAGCTCCTTTTTGGGATTCTTTGCCATCGATATCGACGTTCTCCCGCAAATCTTGAAACTTTCGCCTGAATCTGCTCTCGCCCATTTAGCCTCCGGCTCCGAGGAAGGCTCCCCGCCAGGTACTTTTTCGTCTCTCGATCTAATGGAGCTGTTTCCCTTTTCTGTTTCATTTTCTTTTTGTTTTTTGTTTTCTTTTCCCCGTGCTTCGTTGATCCGGTCGTGGGTTCAATCCGTGAGGTGGGTTCAGCTAGGATGTGTCGTTTCTTGGTACTGGTGGGTGGGGCTTTGAGCGTGATTGGTTTTACCAGTCCTTTTTTTCCCCCTTTTCCATTTTAGCTCAGCTCAAATTGCTATGCCTTTGTTTCGATTGCCCATATATTGCTTGGTTTGGTTTGCTAGCCATGACTCTCTGGAATCCAGCTAGAGAGTTGAATTTTTATGTTGTTTTGTGCTGTTCCTCTTGCGATGATGATGATAAATGAAGTAATTTATGTTTCTGGCTTTGCTTCTATTTGTACCTGAATGTGGCATCTTTTCATCGCGGTAAGGTCTAGAAATTATGGACATTGTACCCTGTTGATTGTGCTTCAGATGTTCTACAGCTTGGTTGAATAGATCGAAGCAAACTATAGAATAATTCAGATTTCATTCGATTTGTCTTCGTAGGAATGCAAGTTATTGGAGTGTTGCTTTCTGAGTTTTGATGATTAATGGTGAATTCTGACATTGGTGAGGACTTTCTCGTGTTTTTCTTTGATGGCATCTGGAGATGAGCTTTTTTTGGAGGTCACTAAGGGATTATGATATCGTTGTATACCTAGATTTCAGCGTTTAATATGTTTTTGACTAATCTTCTCACTCGACTAATCTTTTTTTACCCTCTTCAAAAGATTTTTGCAACTAGTAGTAACTTGTCTGATCTTCTCTTCAGTTTTCTTGGCAGAACCTTTTCTTTCTTTTTGGTTCCTGGGAACACCTTTTCTTTCATTTAGCTAGGTTTAACAAATTTTTATTGTTCTCAGGCCTTTTACTTATAGTTTGAGATGATGGATGGAGAAACATCTTGGGTTATTCTCTGCAATGACGATACTGCTAGAGACATAGATGAGTTCGAATCGTTCTCTGAGCTTAGCGATGAAGGCAATCAAGCAGCTTCTGCAGTCTCTCTGGATTTAATCTTGCCGGATGATCTCTTGGAACGAATCTTGGCTTGTCTCCCTGTTGCAAGCATCTTCAGAGCAGGTTCTGTTTGTAAAAGATGGCAGGAAATAGTTAGCTCAAGAAGGTTCTTATGGAACCTGTCACAGGTACTGTCGCAGAAACCTTGGTATTTTATGTTTACGAGTTCTGATGATCCTGGTGGGTATGCCTTTGATCCAATCCTTAGGAAGTGGTACAATATTGAGCTGCCTCGCATTCGAACGTCCAATTGGTTCAAAGCTTCTTCGTGTGGGTTGATTTCCTTCATGGACAACGACAGTAGAAGTGAATTATATGTCTGCAACCCGATCACTAGACAATCAAAGAAGCTAGCAGAGCCCCCAGGTTTGAAATTTTCTGATTATAGTGCCCTGGCAATGTCGACCAGCAGAGTTTCCAATGGTTATCAGATCTCCGTTGTGAAATCAAAGCAAATCCCTGGGAATTTTGTCCAGTGGGATCTTTCAATTTATCTATATGATTCCGAGGCTATGATGTGGGTCACCTCACATACTGAGGTTTTCACCGGTTGGAGGGCTGGTGATGAGAGTGTGATTTGTGATGGCATTTTGTATTTCTTGATTTACTCAACAGGTGGCAGTGCACCGGAAAACCGTCATGGCTTAATACCATATGATCTGTCGGGCCGATCTTCCCATGGTCTGTTGATCAACAACTCTATTTCGGTACCTTGCCCCCTTACCTGTGGCCGTCTTATGAATCTGAAGGGGAACCTGGTGATGGTGGGAGGAATTGGTAAACAAGATCGCCCTGACATAATTAAGGGGATTGGCATCTGGATGTTAAAAGGAAAGGAGTGGCAAGAGATTGCCCGCATGCCCCATAAGTTCTTTCAAGGATTTGGGGAACTTGATGATGTTTTTGCCAGCAGTGGTATGGATGATCTGATATACATCCAGAGCTATGGATCCTCGATGCTTCTTCTTTTTGACATGAACCAAAAACAATGGAGGTGGTCTCCAAAGTGCCCTGTGACGAAGAGGTTCCCTCTTCAGCTTTTCACTGGTTTTTCGTTTGAGCCCAGGCTTGAAATTGCTCCCTAATTTGTTTTTTTGCTCAATTCGATGGTCACTTTTGTCGGAGCAACACTTAATGTTCCCTGTGTTTGTTTGCAATTAAGTTACATGATCGAGTGGCATAACAGAGTTTATAGAGAATGTAGCAGCAATGGAAGCAGATACCATTCTTTGCATTCAGAAAATGGGGAGTAAATATGAGCTTTGGGTTCCTTTTTTTTTTTCCCACAAATCGACGTCTTTTGTATTTAATATTCGACTTTCTAACATATGATTGGGTGTTTGTGCTTCGTAATGCTTTTCATATGTGCAGTGCATAGCAACTAGAATATGCTTTTCATATGCGCAGTGCATAGCAACTTCAATTTGACGGTATGTCATGTCTAGTGCTTCTTCCATCTTCAAGGCTGCATAGGCCCTTTATGCACCATGATTCCCAACTTTACTGAATCTGCAGGTATCCCATAATGTTAATACTTGTTTGGTCGTCTCTGTTCCGGGGTAATACTGGGTTTTAGAAACAAGAATTATGATTTTGAGGGTTAGGGTGTTATATGGTCTTTAGGCACATCGCATTTTCTTCAGTGGCGGTATTGTCTGCACTAGTTTTTGGATTGTACCGACATTCTCGTCTCCATTTGTGATGGATTACTTTAGATCCGTGTTTGTGGGGACAAGGGGATTTTATAGAAGAATCATACGAGCCAAATAATGAAAGCTTAGCTATGGGTACTATCTCGACGATGGCCAAATGCATGGGATCGTATCTTGTGCTGGAACCACCATAACGTCGTACTAATATCTCGTTCGGTCCGTTTTGGAGATGGATTGCCTGGCTCTTGAAACTATGCGTTTTCTCATGTTTGAGTACTAAGATCGATCTTGGAATTGCATTTGACGAGTATGAAATTCCAGTATAGGATCCTGATTCCTTGAGTGATCCGACTGGCATGCATCAGTGTTAGTAACTTCTGTTATCGAGCAGATATGGCAACGGTCAGAACAAAGCCCCTTTGCCGTTGTTTCCTATTCTTGAACATCTCCACCATCTCAAAAGTCGGCAATCTCGCAGTGATGAATGCCTCACTTATACAGGCAAGAACTCGGTTAGTCGCCGGGCAGCCACACCGGACTCCTAGCCCGGAGTCTGGTTGCTTCAATCCCAGTTTCTCCTGAACAAAGATGGGCGACATGAATACATCTACTAAAGTAGTTACATTGACGACGGTAATAAAGATCGATCGGTTCAAGTTACACGTTCTGAGTGCACCGATATATGCTCTTCTGGATTTGGAAGCATGAACGCTGAACAGACACCATGTGTTGAATAGAGCAAACGACAAATATTTCGTATTAAAATGAGGAAAATGTGCATGGTGCCGTGACATACTCCCTGATAAAATCCGTATATACTATTCAACCCTTTCAACGTTTTATTCACAGAAAACTGAGTGCGTATCCGGGAGAATCCGACAGGAATTTATGGGGTCGAGAATTAGAAATCTCGGGTCCAGCAATTCAATTTCTTGAAGCAATAAACCAGGCCGGGTCTACTCAAACATCTAGCACGATCGTGCACTGCTGTCGGGTCTTCTGCTGCGACTAAAATAATTGAAGAGACAAGGACCTGAATGTGACAAAACGAAGTTTAACTGTAATTATTATTTAAGGAAAATAAAAAAGAAAGAAAAGAAGAGGAGTCAGATGAAATTGATGTCAAAAGCTCACACGGGGAATTGGAGTGGCTACGAAAGTAGATTTTTTTTGTTTTTTTTGTGACACTAATTTTAGCCAGGGATTGGTCTTGGTTTTAGCTCATGTTCTACTTCACGCGGTTTCAACCAAGCCAGATTTTAAAGATAATTAACCCTTTCGACGCGGTTCGGATGATAAGAGAGTTTGCTTTCTCTTTAGATACGTCTTGAATTCAAATGTCGTCGGGAGTATTCTGTGAATAAAATCACAAACGCATCATGTCAATTTGGGAGATTGCAACTGATTTAGACATCACCTGATTTGCTGCATTATCTGACCATTGTTTGTAGTATCTTTTCAGGTTTAACGATTGCCTTTTTTTACTTTTCTTTTTGGCCTAGGATCAAAGTACTACTAAGCCAGGATAAAATAAACAAGCTATTGTCAATTGAAGTGCGGAGATGTACTCTAAATTCTTTTCTATGTTTACTTGTACATATTTTTTAGCGTAAACAAAGACGCTAATTTGAAGCACGCCCTTTGAATTTTAACGAGTGATGATAGTACTATGCTTCTATATTGTATTAAGAATGTTTTGTGTTATAATATTTCATATAATGATATAAAATCTCGCCCCATTTGATTTGAGTAAGGCATTGCAACTTTTTTTTCCTTAATTTCGACCTTCCTAATTTAAGTTCTAAAGTCTGACACCGACCATCAACACGAACGGCTACATTTCTTCCTTGTAACTATTTTGTTTTCTAGCATATTCAGCACTCAACAATTTGAGAGAGACATGCTTCATATTCATGCGTGGACTAGGCTTTGCGGCTTACAATTCAGTCATTTCTGTGTGCGCTGACAACGGACGGGAGATATTTAATTTTCTATGTTAATTTCAAGCTCAAACAGAATGTAGTTTTCAGCAATCGATACTAGACAATAACATTCTTACAGTCGTTTGCGCTGTTGTCTGGTCGAAACGCCAGTCTTCATGTGTGAATATGCAGATTGTATCCGCGAAACACCAGAAACCCACTATTCGATAGCACTTGTTGGATTGCTGTGCAGTTCTTGTCTTTATGGACTTGCTCTCTAGGCTCTCCTAAATGGTCAGCAATTTCAGCTACCGCAAGATGATTTCATTTGAGTCAAGCTTGGCATCTGACTATTAATCTACCGTGAAATATTATGATTTGGTTTACTGCCGAGGGATTCAACTGACCAAATCTGAGTTCTTGATATCATACTATGATTTAAGATCGGCACGTTGACAGCCTCATATTGATCAGGACGCGGAATTAGAAGAATGAGGGCGGTTGTCCAATTAGATGTAGAATTCAAGCAGCAATTGTTCTCAGGTAAAATGGGGTACTAAGAAGAATTCGTCTCACTTCGCTGGACAGCACATGGTACTGCATATTGAACTTTCTTTGATTCATTTTAGATCCATCGAAGAACCACGACCCAATACTCTAAATAGGAATTCAACTTCCTTCCAGCAGACAACTACGAAGTTTGAGCGAAATGTTTATTGTCCAGCTGTTTCCAGGTACCTCTTCGAGTTTCCCTCCTCTACCATTCTGTTACTCTGCTTTCATCATCGCTGCATTGGAGTTGTCTTGTGTTTCACCTAGTCGTTTGTTCATTCGTTTTGCTAGTCTTATTTGTAGTTTTTGTCATGGTTCACAGGAGATTCTCTCTAATTGTCATTTTCATGACTTCTCTGAGTTGAAAAGGCAAAAGGAAATTCTTAAAGTTCGTGGTCACTCCAATATTCTGTCCTGTTTCATCAACTTGGCATAACATAATCTCTTTTGCGAAACCAAAGGAATCTTGCAACTCAGTGATGCTGAAGGCCATCAACTTGTGTAGAAGATGGGAGCGGTCTTGCTAGTTGATAAATGATAATGATGTTTGTCTTTTGGCAGACAGATGCAAGGACTAGATGCATACCAATTATGCCAATTACTTGCTGTCCATCTGGGGCCATGAGACCCTTCATAAAGTTTCTTCGCCAGGACAGCCCAGTAGCCTGCATCACTTATCTGAACATAATTGATTTGTCATTGAAACCCTAATCAAGTCTAGGAAGTCTAGGCAAAGGTAATGTAATCACAGCTCGTAGGTATTCTGCTTGTTTGCAATTTCAATTTTCCTTGCGAATATTCAATTTTCATAAACAATTGGTGGATGGAAACTTAACAGAGAGAAATCTTTATCATGGCCTTATCATATGCCTGATTGTTGTTGCTCACTATATAATTCTAGGCATTCTGGTAAGCATTGAATCACTTACATCTTGCATTCTTCTAATATAGGCACTGTTGACCAAGCTGTATGGACTCCATGATGTGAGGCCAGTAGGATTCCTTAAGGTAGATAATATTGCCTGAGCTATTATGGCTTGTTTCCTCTGTTTCATAGTCAAGAATGACATGAGTTGGGTTATCTCTTTACCTTAGTGACTTGATTGCAAAGGTTAATGATTCTCTGTTTGCAGGTTTATTTTGTCATGTCAAATTTTTCCAACGGCAGATCTACACATGCATAGATAATATGTTCTCAGGGGTCATTAGAAGGTCGTACTAACAAGCTAGAATTTCTAGAGAGACCTCTGCTCCCTTGACCCTACACCGGCTGTCATCCTGTGATCGCTCTGGCAATAATATACAGAACATAATCAGCAGTCAACAACAATTTTTTTTTTTAGCATTTCAGCAGGAAAATTGAACACAGCAATGTTTTACTTCTCTTTTGATATTTGTTAAATTATATGCCACTGTCCTCTAGAAAGCAAATTCAGTTCTCGATTGGATTCACAAAAGAGCTATGACTTATGACCCCTATTTTTTACACAGATGTACATTAAAGGCTAGTCAGTGGCACCTTTCAGAAGAAACCAAACTTGCAATGTCTTAAAGCACATACATTCAGGAAGGCATGCCTTGTCAGTTGAATAGGAAGTTTATCATTCATAATTTCGGTATTTATACGAGTCTTTAATCTCGTTTTCCCTTTTAGAAAGCAAATAAAGTAAGACTGTAAGGTCTCAGACTCTGAAGGAATCATGGGTGGCAGTCTGCTACTTGGTATACATATAAAACCTTCCCATCAAGGCAGCCCCCAGCGGAATACTATTGGTTATGGTTTCAACAAACAAACGGGTTTCTATGTTGTATGACTTCGTTGTACCTCTATTTTCCTCAGCTTTGTGACTAGAGTTCAGACAGCAATGTGAAAGCTTTGCCATTATGATCCTATGAACGACTATACATGATCTCCTTGAGTTATGCACGGAGATCTAATTTGGAATTTACTCCTTTGCTTCCGCATACCATGAAACTGAAGTATGTTCAGTGTTGGATGCTTGGAATTCTACAGAGAAATTGCATTTTTCTGCTACACTAAGCCACCATTGGAAACGGCTTATATTTCTTTAGAATGTCCTCCAAGAACGAACTGCTAGCATCTATTGATTGTGCTTCATCTTTGCTTCTTTAGCGTTGTTTATCATCAACCATTCTCGATTTAAGTCCACAAAGTATGAAGGAGCCTTGCGCTCGCCTTCATTGGCTGTAGATATTATCTACCTTGCTAAATGGTCGTGCTTAATCAATCACGAAGGATGCAGAAAAATCATCTTTGCACCCTTTCTTCGCTCATCACTTCCACCACAACCATCGGTTTGAATTCGCTGCCATAATAGCTGTGCATATATACGTTGTTATAATTTCAGTCTTCTGTGCTCATGCAGATTCTAGTGATGGAAGCAACTCTGACACGACTAATACCAGTTCTGATGGATACTTTCGATACTTATGAGTATGTGGAATGAACTCTCGCCGACATTTGCGATCGATTTTACCTGTATTCCCTGATATTTCTCGAGAGAATGTTGAAAATTCTATGTCCTGGCATGTTTCCTTTAGTATCTGCACATAATTCTCGGTAAAGAGAATCGTGGAGGCAAAGGGCCAACGCCAGGGAATGCTACGACTTGATGCTGTATTTTGAGTTAGTGGATATTATCCAAAGCTACGATGTGACTAAACGCCTCGAGCACGCCCGCAAGCCATTACGGTATAGTTCCAGATCAATATCAGCCACGAAACCTAGGGCATATTCTTCTCGTCTTCAGGAATTTCTAGGGACAGTATGATTCGAAGTCAATATTGGCCGTATCCTAGAGCATATTCTGCCTAACACCCAAATGCTTTTCGGATTTTGGTGCTCGTGCTTATTCCTACCAGAGCAGCTTTTCCCGGTCTGCTAAAAATCTTTCTCAATCTAAATGGAAATAGTTGTACAAAAAGCTCCACGCCACACTTTTACCAATTTAATCTTACATATTTTCGTATTTTTCTAATTGAATCCATTCGGTCAATTTTGATAAGAAATGACTGACGTGAATATCGGTCGTCCTACGTGATACGATTGGCATTACGTGAATAATTTCTAATAATACTTTAATTTTTTCTAACTTTTTTCTTTTCTTCTCTCTCGGGCGTTGTTGCCCACTGCTGGCCTAGGGTTATAAAAAAAAGAAAAGAAAAGAAAAGAAAATATTATTAAAAATTGTCTATTTCAATGTTGGCCATGTCACGTAAGATGACTAGTGTTCATATTAGTAACTTTTGGCAAAACATGACTAGATGAACTGAATTGGCAAAATGCAAAAAAATATAAGACTTATTTGGTAAATTTGAAATATTTATGATCGAATTGACAAAAAAATAAGTGCAATAGATTTAAGACTTTTTGGATAATTTCTAGATGATACATCACTCAATAGGTCTACTAAGCGTAGCTTGAGTTTAACAATCTTGTGAGACTTCCAGTCCAGATCTTATCAAATGTGCGGCATTGTATTAGAAGTGCGTGGGTAAGCGATCTAAAACTAAATCTTGTGGGTCGCCTACATTTGAAAACATATCGATGCCAGACGCTCATTGAGTGAGGTTACCTGATGTACTAATGTACGATTTATTCTGCATTATAGTTAAGACTCAAAGTACTAGCACTAACATGAGTAAAACAGTCGTAGAATTAGAATGCTTCTATTTCATGGAAAACTCAATAATGGGAGGTTGGTAATTAGCCTCATTCTGCCTAACTCATATGCCACAAATTGGCCGATCTTCATTGGTTTTTGGGAGTAGGTCCCAATTATTAATTTGACATCTACTTAAACTAGATTTATCAAATGGATGAGTCGGATTAGATTGAAAATGGTTTGATCTAAATTAATTCATGCTTGACCCGTCCTGTCTCAGACTCTTAATAACTCTTTCTCCTTAAATTGTTGCATTTGAAGAATGTGTGACCCTATGAGTGAGCACATGCCGACGGACAAGAACACCTGCATGGACAAGTTAGGGGATCGAGTTGAAGGTGGCAGTGAGGCGAAGGGTGGTGAATCTTGTTGGAGTGACATTCAATGCTCTTGCTGTCGTGATTCTGCTCCCTTCCAAACATCAGCAGGCTACGGTGGCCAGGTCGGATTACAACCGATAGCTTTCTATTTGATGGATGCTCGTTGATATATTACCTCCTCAATTTTGTATCTATTTACATTTTGTCCCTCAGAAATTGTGATTTTCCTCAACTTGCCCCTTACTTCTTTTTTTCTCATTCTGGTTTCAATTAGCATGAAGCTATGGGGAGATGGAGACGAATTACGCCAGAAATCGAACTAGAGAGGCACAATGAAACCGGGTGACAAGTTGAAGAGACAGAATGTGTTTTCAAGGACTTTCCCATTTCAGTTCACTATTCACGAAAGCCTTCGACTCTCTCCGCAAACTTGCGCGATGAGATGTGAGTCAAACGTGTCCTGGTCGACATTAACGAGCATCTCATTAATTGCAACTGTCTTAGGACATGAGGGTAGACATGGACAACACCGTGCACTTCCCAGTTTTGTCAGACGAACCGAAACGCTCCAACTCATCTTCGAGTCGAACGAACCGCACAGGGCACTAGCCCCCACCCTCTCCCTGCCCGCAGGCCTCCTTCCTCTCCTCTACCAATCCACGCAAGCCTCTCAATGCTGCTACTCATTTCTCTCTCCTTATCTACCTGAACCAGTCTCTTCGCACCTCCACCGCTGTCTCCAGCGACGACTCTGACCGCCTTATAGAATTAGGGTTATTGAAGTTACCGCAGGTGCAGGAGGGCCAGATCAATAGGAAAGCAGGGAAGCTGAGGATGCCGAAGATGGGTGGCAGCGTCACTGAGCAACATGCGGTGGGGGCGGGGAAGAAGCCGATTAGATTGATCAAAGATGAGGGAGCGTGACACCCCAAAATATCATGCATGACACGATGCTTGTTTATTATTCATTTTAAACATGCGGAAGTACGAGAAATAATCACATCGATTGGTAACAAGACTTTAACAAATTCCAAGAACATACACATGAATCTTTCATTTTAATGCCCATGCTCCGAGTATTAATACAAATACCCAAAAATCAATAACCATGTATCAATCTTGAGAATAAGTCAAGTCAACTAGTGTCACTACACTCAAACAAAACTTTGCCTATAAATTATCTCAACCACCGTAAGGGTTGATACCTCCGAAATCATCACATCTCCTCTATTGTTATGAACCCTCGCAAAGGTCCTATCAACTCGCTAATATTATCAGCATAACATGTGATTAAACAATGAGGGATTAATTCTAGTAGCCCTACTTCGACCCAAATAATGGAAGTACATTTAATAAACAGTATATGGAACCTTAGTAAATGTACGTTATGATAATCGCTTTCATAAAACTTACGTATTTCAAATCATAGTGTGGGAAGATCGATAATAAAGCGAGAAGCGAAAATCCAGTAAATGAAATCTCCAAGTTTAAAGTAGCAAATAATCTTATAACTCAACCTAGTATTAGCAAAACAACGTGAATTGAAGACAGTACATAATAATCATGTATATCAAATAATGAGTATTAACGCTATAAATGCCATCTTACACCATCTTTCCTACCATGACGTGTATAATATTTTGTGATGTATATTTATCACATGACAGCCCACCGATATATATATATAAAAGCCAGTTTCAACACTTAGTCTCGAAATCAACAACTAAGGTAATTTCTTATCCTTTTCACACTCTTCCCACTCAAATGCTACCAATTCTCATGGAAATCAATCAAACATCTCTAGGCACATAAAAAGTCATCAACACAAGACAACAAGTCATTATTGAAACTTGCTTGCACTTAACGTCTAAATTCAATATGAGTTCACGAATATCAAGCGACCGAGTCAAGAGTATTAAACTTAGCAGCTAATCAAGAATACTAAGCACATAACACTTAACATTCAAATTCGATTTGAGTTAAAAATACCAAGCAACTTAGTTAAGAGTATTAAATAAATCAATTTAATTTAGCAGCCAGAGTTTCACTCACCTTGAAAGCAAGATAAACAAAAATAAAGATTAACAATTCTCAAGAGTGCTGTGTTTGATCTTCTTTTGAGGAACACTAAGAGGCAGGCAAGGTGACTTCCAGAACAGGGGAAGTATATTCAAGCTGTTTGCCCCTGACACAGCTTTTACTTTAGGAAACATCGGATGGCTAAAGCAGAATTGATTAATGGAGACAAAAAGACAATTAGGTCGTGGGATGGCTCAACAAAACATGCGTCGCTCCATCGCTCCGTCACTGTGGTTGATGGCACACAACATCGTTTGCCAGAGACAACGTTGCGATTGCTTTTCCTCCGTCGCAAATCGCAATGCCGTACATATCACGCGACACATCGATATAGCTGTCATCGGCAGCAAAATAAAATGCTGACTTACCCTTTTCGATTTCGTTGGTAAAGTAACTTCGCTCTTCGCTCGACATTCCATAGTTCAGTCGATCTGGCTAGGCCACTGCTGCCACAGTGAATGCCTGAAGTTTCTACTGAGTCACCAGGAATGTTGAATGATTCCTTCCTGTCTGGTATCTCATGGTCGTGTGGACGACCCATTTTCTTGCTTGGGCCTAATTAAGGATGCTCCAATCACGGGCCCTGGAAATTTTGCAATCAGAGCTCAACCCGATCCGACTTATAAATAGTTAGAACCTCAAAGGTTATCAGTGATGCATCTAGAATTCTCATTTTAATCTGGCTAGATTAATTTCGTGAATGTACTGATTTTTCTATCATAAGGCAACACTTTTTCCTGTTGATCGAGAGGATAGGACTTTGTACTTGATAAATTTTGCTCGAGAAGCAAGCGATATATCGATTTATGTTCTTTCCTAGTTCAATATCAAAGGAGGCGATGCAAGGTATTACTTGAAAATCAAGTACAGTAAAGGGGATAAGAGTACAGGGAATATAACATCAAATTACTTCCAAATTGAAAAAAAAAACTGTGGGCTAATCTAATATTCGACTTGATAGTAAGCCGAAAAATAGAAAAAAAATTTGTTATCGTTATTGCCACCTGCGCTTGTGTTTTCTCTCATCTTCTGTTTATAGCAGTTCGTTTAATCATTGGGGTGGACAGAACGGAGAGCAGGGACGCGGCCAAAATCAAACACGAGCTTAACCTAGGACCACAGCGCCCATGAGCTCGGCGTCTCCGAGATTGATTCCTTCGGTGGTCCTGAAAAAGCACGTTCCTTGCTACTTCCTCACGAGCCCCGACATTACTTTAGTGGGTTCCATGATTTGGGAACTGGCCACCAGGTGACAATCAGACAACCTTCCCATCAGCTCAGCCCAGTTTCTTTCTGTGTTTCTCCTTCACATCGCTTCTTTATCAGATACAGTCGGTCCATGGCGACAGCATATACGACCCGTTGTCACGTTCATATTGCTAAAGTTTCTACTATTATGAAAAGATACAGGATTTTGGTAATTTTCTCTCAAAGGATTATAAGCTTTGCTCGGATATACATGTTGAACTTGGCCACAAAACGTCAGTCCAGTTAAAGCTAGATGACTTTGGCTCTACGTCTATGGAAAGATACAGGACTTTGGTAATTTTCTCTGTTAAAGCTAAATGAAAAAGATATTTGAGTAATCATTGCAGAAGGAACTGTAACTTTGAATGTTACTAGAGTTAGCTGTCAGCCTACCATGTAGGAGGCCTAGCATAGCATGAGAGGATCAAGAAAGTCTGTCCTTTAATTGACTGCTGATTTGATGAGTTACACCACCGAAATGTTTTCGCTAGTACTTTGATTTTTGCTTTTCGCTATATGATACTATCAAAGGTTGTCCTTATCCTTACTTTTGCAGGGGGCAAGGAGAAAAGTGGATAGCGGATGGGAGGTTGGATTTTGCTTGATTGTTGGTAACTTGTGACTTGTGCTGAGCTGAGACATCTTTTGAAGAAATCCTAGAGAAGATGAAAGAGTCGGTTCAGGGGTACAATTGGGGTCACTTGGTTCTTATAATGGCTCAGCAAATGTTGATAGTATCGATACACGTGGACTAGATATAGTCGTCCAAATCTGAATTTTGTCTCTGGAAACGAGAGAACTTTCTTTTTGGGCTAATGTGAAAACTGCAGCAGCAAGGCAAAAACACATGAGTAGGATGAAAAAAACACCACTCTGTCTATGTCGTTGACTCCACGCAGCAGACAGAGAGAGAGAGAGAGAGAGAGAGAGAGAGAGGACCGATCCTTTTGATTCTTGAAGAGAGTAGTGGTCGTTTCCACATGTGAGCCGAGAGCTTCCAAGACGAGCAGAGATGGGTTCAAGAAATAATCCCTTCAAATTACAAATTTGAGGGGGAGGGAGGGAGGGAAGGAGGTAAAGAAAGCATCTTTGAGATGGAAAGCAGAGGAAAAAGCGCGGAGAGAGAGGGAAAAGAGCAGGGACTGGTGTTGAAAAAGTGGAAACAAGGCGTCGCCTTGGGAAAAAGAGGAGGCCCTAGCACGCCACCGCCCACATGGAGGCTTGAGCTCTCTCCCTCTCAACCTCAGACTCACTCCATCCAAGAATTCCTCACGCCCCCTCCACACCCATCAGCACCCTCTGCTAGGAAGCTTTGCGCTTGTCTCTGGGAAATTGAGCCCCACCATACCCTCAGTTTTGCTAGAACGATGAGCAAAAGCAAAACCAGGCATCGTCAACATAAGCACCATCATGACCTGGGCTTTGAGGACTTTGTCCCTCCTAGCACTGTAAAGCCTGAAGAGGTACCCTTGTTTTGTAGCTCTCTTTCTTGTCATTGTTGCTTGAATTTCTCAGCTCTTGCCCATGTGATTCGTCACATCATGGAGGTCTCTGTTGATAGCTTTATCGTGGGTTCTGCTTGCCCGGAGTATTTCTGTTTTTGTGCCATGTTTTTTGGGCGCTCAGATGTTGTATGCTGTTCTGGACCTTCAAGCTTATGAGTTTCTTTTTTCGGATCCCTAGTTCAGTAGCTAAGCTGTAATTATCGGCCATTCTGTGGTTATCTCCATTATATATTCTCTATTCCTGGATTTTCCTTATTGTAAGTGGCTAGGCTACTAGGCTGTCTCAGAAATTCCCTCTTATAGTATACTGCCAGTTCGTACGTCCAGATGTCTATGCTAAAAGGGGCAGCTTGCAAAGTAGTTAAAGGCTTAAAGCTCAAACCATCTGGGAAACGAGAGATATACCTGACATGCTCTCTGATACCGGCTTTTGATGGTCTTGGAATTGCTCTTCTTTTAACGCTCCTTGTACCTGCTGAGTGCTATTTGGTTAGTGTTAGTTGTTTCTTTGTGCAATGACCCGCGTGGGATTTAGGTCCATGAGTGTGCGATATGTTGATGAGGTGGGATAAAAACATATGCTTTAAATTTCCTTAAGAAAGATGTAAATGAGTATCTTTCACAAGATAAATTTTGATAAAATTTCTAGTGGCCACCACCTGCCCCCATTGTATGCCAATGTCTTCATGAGAATTGGCCTTTGCTCATGAGGCAAGACATGCTTATGTTAGCCTATGGTTTCTGTCCTGGAGCTTCTTGCTTGTAGAGATCAGTCATCTGTTTCGTTACCCTGTTTTTTTTTTTTTCAAAGACAATCTGCTTTTCGAGACTGGTATTAAGATCTTGTATCGATTGCACTAACGTTTACAAGCCTGTTTCTTCTATCTGTGAGCTTGTTGCCGTTCTTCAAATGCTTTGGTATAATGAGTTACTGACTGAAGGTTATTAATAAGACCTGTGGAGATTGGTTTGTTTTGGTCAGTTTCATCATTCACTCTAAGCATTGGTAAATAAAGTGCAAGTACAAGGCCTTGTGCTCAGTTGTAGAAACCCACTGATATAATAGGACCTCATGTATCATTTTGTGGTAAAAGATGTAATTGGTAGGTTCTGGAAGTGTATGGTCTCTTTGATTTCTTATCCCATGCCTTTTCTGCTGAACTGTCCTTGCTCATCTTCCATTGCAGCCAGCAATTGCGGGCTGTCTCACAGGGCAAATGGCAGCATCGCCCATGCAACGACATAACTCTGGCGGGACTGATCATGCTTTTGAATCTGCCACTCCAGAAACTTGTAGTGGGTCAATGGAGGTCATCCTCTCTGAATATTCTTCTGCTTGTGCTACTGATCTTGCAATTTAAGTCAATAGAATGAGGTTATCGTTATTGCCATACGTTGCAAGTTGGAAGAACTGCATGTTTCCCCCATCTTTGTTCCATAAAGAAAGGAACTTCGACCATTTTTAAGGAAACGTTACTGTTTTCCAGAGAACCAGCAACCTGGAAAAATATGAATGATCTAGCAGATATGACTAGTCTACCAACGAGGTGCACCTACAGGACTTGCCAGTTTTTGCTACTTTTTCTATATGAATTTTTTTTTTCTCTCGAGAGCTGTTCTCCTAATTCTGCTTCACTGTTAATTGAGTTTCCCTGAATGCCGTTGTTTCTTGTTTAACAGGTGGCACCATACAAGCCTCCTCCCAGAGGTTCGTTTGATGGAAAAGGAAGAGTAGGCGGGTCAGGTTATAACCTTCAGACATCGACAGAATTACTGAAGGTGCTCAATCGGATCTGGAGTCTCGAAGAGCAGCATGCATCTGACAAATCAATGTTGAAAGCTCTGAAATCAGACCTGCATCAATCTCACTCTAGAATTAAAGAGTTGTTGCGGGAGAAACAAAAGGATAGGCGAATAATGGATGATTTGATGAAGGAACTTACAGAGGACAAATACGGTAGGAAGCAAAGGGAACAAGAGAGAATCGCGGAAGCTGAATTGCTGAGGGAAGAGACGGAGAAAGAGAGAAAGTTGAGAAAGCGTTCAGAAAGCCTGCACAGGAAGCTAGCCAAAGAGCTTTTTGAACTAAAGTCTGCTTACTCTACTGCTCTGAGAGAGCTTGAAAGAGAGAAGAAAGCTCGGATTTTGCTGGAAAATCTTTGTGATGAGTTTGCTAAAGGAATAAGAGATTATGAACAGGTGGTTAGGTCTCTAAAGCACGGGCCAGTAAAAGAAAGCATTGTTAGGGAAAGCCTTGATCGCCTGATTCTCCACATCTCAGAAGCATGGCTTGACGAGCGTATGCAAATGAAGCTGGCTGAATCTCACGATGATGATGCTGGAAAGGACACTGTTGTGGACAAATTAAGTTCTGATATAGAGAGTTTTCTGCAAACTAAACGATCGGCTGAATCAAGTAAAAATGGTGAGATCTCCTGGAATGACACGAAAGAAAGGTGCTTTCGCCGGCCTTCTTTGGAATCATTTGCTCTAAAAGACGCTGGAAGTGCACCCCCGGCAGCCCATGACGATGACCGTTCTTTTGATAGTGACCTGCAGTGTGTCGAAGAAAATAATAAAGTGAATGCTCAAGAAAGTAAAGACAGCTGCAAACGAACTGGTGCTGACGCATCACATGGCCATCTTGATGATCTAGTTAGATCGAGGTCCTCAGACAAAGACATGAGGCATTGTGAAATCATGAAGTCTTGCGATCCATCCACTCTGGCATGCAACGACGGTGGAACTGGGGAAAATGTAAAGACGGGAGAGGAAAACCGGTCAGGACCAGATAATATGGAGACGTATGACATGGGCACGAATGCTGGAGACTGCCAGCATGGAGAACACCGTGGATCGGATGCAAATGGTTCTTTTGATCATATGATTAGAAGCCACTCATTACGTCTGAAGAGCGCCAGGACTCGTCCTGTGAGCAACTCACGAGATGAACATCGTGGTTTGCCGGGATACACGCGTCAGATAAGTCCAGTGCAAAAGTGGCCATCAAAAGTGCCTTTGCCGGAGCCTGGCAAAATCACATCTTCTTTAAGATGGCCGAAGGGGTTGAAGGAAAACACGTTGATGGCGAAACTGCTCGAAGCACGGATAGAGGGTCAGCATGCCCGTTCGAAGGCTCACAGAGATGCTGCTTAGGTCGATGGTACTTGTAAATTGTACTTACAAGTGACAGGTTTCATAGCATAGAGAATATGGTATTAAAATGATCAGTAATGTTGAATCTACTTCCTTCATAGAGTTTTCGTCTAGATGATTAACAATGGCATAGAAGCTTAAAGCTTATAGAGCAATAGCTGGGCTGAATTTGTATTAACAGCAAAATGGAGCGATGAACATCTTGCACCGGCACGATCGGCTACAGGAGCGCTTCAATTAGAGGGTCTTTATGCTTGATTCTGCGATTGCAGGGCGGTGAACATATCAGATGCTTCCCTTTGATTAATTTACAGGAAAGGAAAGAGAATCATCAGTTTCTGCTATTGATAGCAGACGCATCTATCAAAAATTATGCTAGAGCCACTTCTAGGGTTAATTATTAGGCAGGATGAGAACATGCTCACCTCATGTGTGATGTGGATTTTGTTCTTGTGATTCCATCTTCTATATATGAGATCAGAGAGTTAAAATAATCATTTGCTTATGGTGATTTGTCTGCATAGTTCCATGAGGTTACTATAATATCTAATTATAAAAATTTCTGGGATCATTGATGATTACTCTAAAAGCTTGAGGTTACTATAATGTCTAACTATAAAATTTTCTAGAATCATTGATGATTAATCTAAAAATTTAATCTATTATATGAATGCATAATCTAATATTTAAATATTTCACTACTCCCAATCACTTGTTTTCTAGACGATGATCAAAGACTAAGCATGGGACTACATATAATAAAAGAGAAATGAAGGGCCTAGAAAGATGGGAGCTTCGGACCTCTTGCTCTAATACCATATATAATTTTGGGAGACCACTAACAATTATTTTCTAAGTTTAAGTTATTGAATGAAGGTATAATTTAATACTTTAAGTATTTTAATACTGATTGCCTTTATAGATAAGGCATGATACTTGACATTTTTTTATGGTTATAAGATACAACCAACATTGTCAAAACGATTCGTTATAAATAGACATAAAATGTCATAAAACCTGAAATTATTGGTCTTACCTAATCAATTATGAAGAATGTAAAATAAAAGAAATTGCATGGGGCAATATTGTATAAGGGGAAATCTTTTGTTGGACTAATGAGAGTTTTATCAACTCCTATATTCTTTTTTTCTTTTTCCTCTCCAACAGCCTCGCTCTTGTCAAGGCTAACAATGGTAGTCCTTTGCTAGATTGAGCAAGGTAGCTCTCACTAGCGTAGGTAAGGGCAACCCTTGCTTGGGCAAGGGTTACCCTCACTTGATCTGGTAAGGACAGCTCATGCCTGAGGCTGATGGAGTTGTTGGCTGTTGATGAGGCCCAGTGACAGCTGTGAAAAGAAAAAAGAAGAAGGAAAAAAAGAGAAAAGGGAAGAAGTAAAGAAGAAAAGAGAAAAAAAGAAAGAAGAAAAAAAAAAAAAAAAAAGAAGAAGGAAAAAGAGAGAGGAAGAGTAAAAGAGGAAAAGAGAAAAAAAGTAAAAAAATTTAAAATAATAAAAATTTAAAAATTATTAAAAATTATTCACATCATGCCGCATAATAGTTACCATCCACATAATGATTTTTGATTAAAATTAGTTAGGTGGACTCAATTGGCAAAACGAAAAAAATGTTAAAAATTCAATCGACATAGTCATTTGAATAAAAAAAACCTTGGCATAATTAAAATATTTATAACTAAAACAATAAAATATAATAGATATAAAACTTTTTTGCATAATTTTCGTGCCCGCTTTCTCATCTTTTGTCTAACTGGACATTTTCTCTTTATCGTGGCGTGATGCTTCGAGCAGATGCAACGACTACTTTGGGAATTCTTGGAGCAATTGATTACCTTCTTCATGCGAATTTGAACAAGGCACCGATAAAGAATCCGGCAGGACTTACCACTTGCGTACCATCTTTTGCATAAAAAAAGCCAATCATGCGGTAAAAGCAGACCAGTCATGATCATCTACAGGGATGCACATTCGTCGAACACCTCTCCGACATGGTGTGCTCATTGCATATGAATCTCTCGCATTATGCTACCTACGCCGAGATGAATGGTCGAGACAACGAGATTCGTCAAGAATTACTTTTCCCTGTCCCGTCTCCAATTGATCGTGCTAAACTCAAGCCCGAGCTCGAGACTTGAGCTTCTTTAAGGCGCGAGTATTGAATCTCCACGTACGAGAGATAATTCATGATGCGCGATTAAAAAATTTTAATGGCGGACAACCTGAATACTAGGCCGAATATGTTACCCAAAAGAGGTAGAACCTTATTTTGATTTTGCCAAATGAAGATACTTCCAAATTCCAAACTTTTGACCCACCAGCCCAAAGCATCAAGTTTTGAAACAGCACCTTTCTTTCCCTTCTCCAATTAAAACTAAAGTTGGGGGGTGTGAATTATAAGCAGATGACATCAAATTTCCCCACTCAGATCATGGGTCGGCTCCCCATCATGCCAATCAGATGGTTGAGCTTTAAAGCATCCTTATCAGGGAAACACTAAGTGGGGTCCCCCAAAATGCAAAGGCCCAGATCATTCCAACCTAAATGCCCACTTAAGCAGCTCAAACGAGTTAGTATATTTGCTTGAACCAATGATAACCCATGATTGCGAAAGCAAAGGAAAGAGATACTTATCGCCACTAGTTCGCCTTTTCTTTGGCGCCTCTCTTGTATTTTATTGTTCTTGAACTAGTAATAAATGAGAAGGGAATCTTCTTAATAAGGTATCTGACAGTTGCCACTTATTCATTTTTATTTTTTTGAAAGATGACACAAATGATTCACTCAATTTGGCCCAAGATGCAATATCGCCATTAGCCTTTTAATTTATTCAATGTGGCTTATGAATTTTTATCCAATGTGCAATATCATCCTTGAACTCAACTTTTGGTATGTGTTTAGTTTAATGCTTGGACTATATTATCCTTCCATCAATTCAAGTTTATGCAATTTGCTAATTTGGCAATCTGGTATGTTTGAACGGTGGACAAAAAGAACTTTGCACTTGAATTATCCACGTAACTCATTCAACTCAAATTGAGATATAATAATACTTTTGATTTGTTTAATTTTTTTATTTGAAAAAAATGATTATTTGCATTATTTTATTACATAGATGATTATATTTTGATTTGAGTTGAATATCTTACGTGGATAAGCCACATATGATTTATCTTTTTGTTCACCATTCAAACTTATTGGACTAGTAACCAAATCAGCAAATTCTATTAACTTGATTTAATGGAAGGATAATATTAGGTATTTTATATAGTTTATGGACTTTATTGAATATTTACCAAAATTTCAGAAATTATACTGAATAAATTAAAACTTCAGAGACAAAATTGAGCCAAAGTTTATAGATCGTTTGTATAATTATCTCTTTCTTTCCTATTTATCTTCATAGTGGAAATCAGAAAATATTTACTGATTTTAAAGTAGGAACTTGCTAATGAGTATCTAGAAAATGTTTCGATTTTAAAATCACCAACAAAAAGCAGCGAAACTTAAAAAGTATAGCAAACATCTAACTTATTTAATTATATAACGAGCACTTATTAGCAAAATCCTTTAAAAAAAATCGTGTATCACAAAAGTCATTTTTACTTTTGATATTTTACTTACATTGCTTGCTAAATGAGTTTCCTAAAGATACTTGCATACATAATCACAACCGGAACGTCGAGATACTCTTAATTTATAACAAAATGAACGGTCGAGATCAAATCTAGAGACAGCTTGAAGCCCTATATAAGGACCAACTTGGTAACATTAGTCATCATCGACCAATTCGATCAACTTCCAATGTGTTTTTGGGCGGGGGGGACGGGGACGTTGGTGTCCTAAAGGGGCTCTCAACACTCCATATCTGAATGGAGATGAAGGGTAAAACCCAGCTGCTAGTTCATGGATACCTTTAGACATGGGAACAGATCTGTGTTGGCTTGGGGGTTCCTCTTGATCATCGTGTCTAAGGGTTTGCATGAACTTGGAGATGAGGTTACCTTGATCCCTTTTGTATTGGAGTGAAGGGAGCTCCTCAGGTCTGCTCTAATCCATCTACTTCTCATCTTCTCTTTCGCCTTTTCTGAACTTTCTTGATCTTAATTTGCTAAAGGACGAAGAAAGCGGTGTCTACGTTCGTCATTTGCATGACTTTGGATGACAACTGAGCATTCATCTGTACGCGTGGGATTTCAGATGAATTCGAAAACAGTAAGGATGTCTATCTTTCCATTTAATATATCCCAACAAATCTCGAGTTTTTCCTAATCCATTTCCGATAAGAGAGATGTTATTGTAAAAATGGAACTTTCACTAGACTTATATTTTTGTGTTGCATGACATGCCAGATGAATCTCGAGACCGTGTGATCTTTGGCTCTCTGGTGTCCAGTTTGGAGTGGGACGGCCTGTATTGGTGATTGGAATATGTTGCTTCTTTGGGCTTTGCGGTGCTTGAGAGGAGTTGCTCTTCTGACTCCACTGGTGAAGCGAGCACGGCACGCCACTATCTACTCATCTATGGCTTGCACTCGGAACGATCGGGTTAATGAGCAGTTATTTGTTGTCTCTAGAGACAAAAACGATCGGGTTAATGAGCAGTTATTTGTTGTCTCTAGAGACAAAAACGATCGGGTTAATGAGCAGTTATTTGTTGTCTCTAGAGACAAAATTCTAAATTATGATCAAGCGTCATTTATAGATCCAGGGATTAGTAATTGTCTGCTACAATAGCTCCTTCCTTTATCTGCAGATGTCTGTCAAAAACTGGAATTCAACTTGAGCTTGTAAGTTGAAGAATCATGATATCGTCCGGTTTTTGTGCTAATAAGACGCCTTGCTTCCTTACGGTGGCATGATTTTTCGCTTTGAATGCATTCGAGAATCCATTAGATAAGTGTGACATCCACACAGATATTGCATCCCTCTTTGAAAACCAATCATCTTATTGCACTTCTTCCTTTGTGGAAACACTAATGAATGTCGAAATATACGGGATATAATAACATACAAGCTGCACCCGACGCCAGCGGAAAAAGCACGGGGAAACGCACAAAAAATTTCCTTCCCCTGGTGCAAGCGACACGAAGAAATGACTAAGCAAAGAGAAGACAACAAGAATACTTGTATGCATGCCAAACGAGACTCCACCGACCCCTCTTCAATAATTTTCCCTTTGGTTCTTGTATTCTTGGGTGTCGGTAGAAGATTGACCGACCGACCGACCAACATTTGATCTCGAGAAAGGTCGGGGTTTTGAGACCGTCATTGTTGATTTTTATTATCCATTGCCAAAGTCCTCCCGGATGATACGGAGCCAGGATCGTCATTCATGATGCTGGCCATAGAAATATAGTCGCAACTTGCCTTCTTGCGAAGTGAGATCCGCCCAAGTCCATTCCGCATGCAAATTAACAACTAGGGGAAAGGACTCACGTATGGAGACAATAGCTCATGATTGCCCCACATAGATTTTCCGGATGAATTGGCTTTGACTTAGGGAATTGCCACGAGTTTTGTGCAATCCGGCCTCAAATAAGCTTTAATCCCATCAATCAAACCAATCAAATTTCAGCTTCCGCCATTCTTCAGTGAAAATCCAATGGATTATTATCATATAAGTTAGCGTAGCCTATATGGCGACCTGCGCCCAACTTACAAAATCATTTCATCCCGAATAATATGAGTTATTTGTGATAGATTAACACTAAGAGAATAAAGATCGTGGCAAAATATTATGAATTATTTTATTAATTCAAGAGAGAAAATGACTAGTATGAAGAGGGTGACTAGGCAATTTTACGGATGATTTGTCAGTGAGAAGCTTGGTTTGGGAAATAGTTTTAGGGGCAATTTCCTATGGAAATTAGTATTCTAAAGGGACTTGATTTGGACAAAAAAAAATCCCAATTAAGCCTATGAGGCTGAGATCGTGTTCAATACATGACCGAAAATCCAAGGGATTATACAAGAAATCCCAATCAATAATCACCCTTTAGTATACATGACCCAAAATCAGCTTTCAGCTTCTGTCATTGATTAGTAACAATTCAAAGGAGTATTATCATATTAGTTAGCTTACCCCACATGGTGACTTATGCCTAGCTTACAAAATCATTTTCTCAGGGATAATACGAGATAGTAGAAACAATAAAAGAAAACCTAATTGTTGATTGTATGCAACTTATGTTTATAATTTTATTTGTGATAGATTAATGCTAAGACAATAAAGATGGTGGCAAAATGTTAAAAAAGCATTTTATTAATATAAGAGAGAAGTAAAAATGACTAGCATGAAGAGGGTGACCAGGCAATTTTAAGGATGATTTGTAAGTGAAAGGTCTGGTTTGGGAATAGAAGCGATCTACTGCTGGAATTTGTAGAGAGATTTGATTTGGACAAAGAGTCCTCGCAAAGAAGAGATCCGTCTTCAATACAAGATCCAAAATCCTAGGGATTAAACAAGAAAATCATGATCAATCATGATCCTCCAATACACGACCCAAAACCAGCTTTAAGCTTTCCTCATTGATTAATAAAAATTAAAGGGATTATTAACTTAGTAAGCTTAGCTCACATGGCAAGTTATGCCTAATTTAAAAAATCATTTTTCTCCCGGATAATACGAGTTAGTAGAACCAATAAAAGAAAACCTAAATGTTGATCGCATGCGACTTTTGTTTAGATTGTAATGATTTGTGATAGATTAATACTTAAGGTAGTAAAGACTGTGCAGAATGTTAGAAATTGTTTTATTAATTTTAAGCGAGAAGAAAAAATGATTAGCATGAAGAGGGTGACTAGGCAATTTTAAGGATGATTTATCAGTGGGAAGCCTCGTTTGGAAAATAGTTTTAGGCGCGATCTACTGCCGGAAATAGTTTTCTAGAGAGATTTGATTTGGACAAAAAGGCCCAGCAAAGCTTGTGAGGTTGAGATCGCCTTCAATACGCTACCCGAAATTTTGGGGATTATACAAGAAGTCACAATCAAAAAATGACCCTCCAGCACTACCCGAAAATCAGCTTTCAACTTTTGTCATTGATTAGAAAAAAATTCAAAGGATTATTATCATATTAGTTAGCTTAGCCCACATTGCGACTTATGCCTAACTTACAAAATCATATTTTCTCGAATCTTTGTGAGGTAGTCAAACCAATAAAAGAAACCTAGTTATTGATCACATGCCACTTATGTTGAGATTTTAATTAGTTGTGGTCGATTAATGCTAAGAGAATAAAGATCGCAACAAAATGTTAGAAATTATTTTACCAATTCAAGAGAGAAGTAAAAATGATTAATATGAGGAAGGTGACGGGGTAGTTTTAACAATGATTTGTCAGTGAGAACTTGAGAAGCCTGGTTTGGGAAATAGTTTTAGGAGCGATCTATTATGGGAATTAGCATACTAGAGAGATTTGATTTGGACGAAGAATCACAACAAAATATTAAGGCCGAGACTGTCTTCAGTACACAGACCCAAAATCTAAGGGATTGTACAAGAAATCACAATTAATAGTAACCCTCAAATGGAAAGTTAGTAGAGATGATTATAGTCATGGATTTCTAAACCTAGCTTTCGCCAAGCCATGGAAGGCATGTTCCACCTTTCCTTTATTTCCAGATCTCTTTGGATTTCTTCACAATAAATCCTGCTTTTGTAGCGAGCCACATTCCAGTCCAAAGCTCCTATATAAGGCCATAATCTACACCGTGCCATCTTTGCTCAAAGTTTCATTCACAAGTTCTCTCGTCTCCTCGGGAGTGACGAGGGTTTTGAGTTCGTGCTATCCGTGTAATTATATATATATGTGTCCAGATCAGAGCTCCCTGTCAAACCAAATCTGAACCGAGTGATGGTAGATTGCGGCTGCTAGTTCATGGATACCCCATGGGTGTCTTGATCGAGAGGAGAGACTAAGCTACGTACTTCAGAGGCATCCCTAGGGTTTGCATGAGCTTGGAGATGAGACTGCCCTCGTCTTTTCGGTTTGGAGTGAAGGGAGTTCTGATTCGCACGCACGCACGCACGATCATCACTTTTCGTCCGCAACATAAAACTAATCGTTTATTTTCACATGCATTTGTCCTTTCTTTCAAGCTATAACTCGCACGTCCATGTCTGTAGACACTTAACCCTGTCAAACAATTTCACGACAAGAACATTATTCATGTTTCAGGACCACTGCGACTGGTGTTGGGGCATTTCCAATCGAGTCGGGCTTCCTCCCGTGGCGTTTGACGATTCTTCAAATAGTTGGATCTGCACGCCCGTGCCCGAGGTTATCCTGTTCGGACCGTACGTGTATGTCTACGTTCGTTTGGACTTTTTCAGGAAGGTGTGCGGCTTGGATACATGGCATGCTTCCTAGAACCACGATGAACAAGAAAAGGATGGGGTTTTGAAAGAGTCAAAAAAAGCTTCCCCAAGATAAGCGCATATAGAAAGCTGGTTTTTAGATTGTCAAACATGTGAATAAATCCTCGTGACTTTCGGTTGGAGCATCAAGTTTGGCGGAAGAGTCGTCGGTCCTTGTCGACTTTCTGATCGAACGCGATGCAGACGAATGCGATTTGGACTCGATGTTGGACATCAAATGGCTGGGATTCCTATTGAACTTTGCCTAAATATTCATTTGATTGATTCAAGCATATTTGTTAATTTTACTCATGTTCTTTTTTTTATTGCTCCAAATCCATAGATATGTTTTCACAAGATTAACTACTCGCCTCTTATTGAGATAAGAGCATAACTTTTGATTGAAGCTCGATGAAATGCTCGAAATTATTAAAGCATTTCACAGTCGATAAATATTAAGCAATCGAGGGTTATCACATTAGGTAGGAAATTTGTTGAATATGTATGGCGTATGCTACTTAACTTAGTATGGTATTATAATGTTGCGTATATATTATTGTTACAATCCACTAATCATACATACAATGATTGTACATACAATATTTGACAACGCTTAATTGATTCTAAGTTGTTTTAGGTGACATTATATTATAATTGAGATATAAAAAAAATGCCAAAATTGCAAAAATTGAAATGCCAATTAAATATTATCACGAGGCTACGGTTATGCTAATTAGGTCCAAAGCACGATTTGGGTGGATTAGATTACCAGTTTCCTTCTCATGCGTGGTGTCCACTTATTTAGGTCCACGTTAGTCCACGTAAGCTAATCATGTTGCATTGAAAATGTAGATAACTCTTCAATTCTTGAGTTCTTAAAGCAAGAACTTTTAGGCTCGGTAACCAATGTCTCGTCTTGCCCTTCAAACAAGTCCATTGGTCAAATCTAGCGGTATCAAAAGACTTGACCTTTTAACTGGTAAAATGCGATATATTTATTTTTATTTTATCGAGGCAAAACCCAATCCACACGAAACATAAAAATTGAATCCTATTTTTCATAGTCATGGTCATTCAATCTCAACCCATTATTAAAATAATTTTGGTTATACAACTAATGGGATCCATAAGTTGCTATTTTTATTACCGGATCATGGCTTAAATGAATAATTATGATGTAGCTATTTTCATTGTTGAATGAGGGCTTAAATGAAAAATTACAATGTAATAAGCTTGATTCTGTCGTTACTAAAAGTCATTTTCGCCAAATGATGAAAGTTTCCCCCATTGCTTCGTGCCTTTTTTTAGGTAGAGTAACAAATGATGAGAATCCCATTGTCTTGAGGTTTCACATCTTGATTCTTGGCAAGGAAAAAAGATAGGCTTCATCTAGAAAGGATGAAAGCAGAGTCATTTTCAGGCATGCCCATCTCCATATAAGGTCTCAAAAAGATCCACACTTTGAAACATTAATCTATGTAAGCTTCTCTGTTTCATGTTTGACCAAACCACTTTGGAAAATCTCAATTCCCGGTACGACGGCATGGCTAGGGTGTCCTTCGGGACGAGCCGAGGCGAGGAAGAGGAGGAGTCGTCCAAAGTTTGACCCGAAAAATGAGTGGTCGGACCGCCCTTCCACGTCAGCATCTGTATCCTGATGGGCAGGGCGGGGCGGTAATTCAACAACGACGACGCGGACGACAGCATCGACAAAATCTGCAATTTCCTTCCCTGGTCGCATGACAGCACCGCGCCCAACGGCAGGACTCGGTCCGACCCCCCACCCAACCCACTACAAAAATTGGAACTTTGAACGTCGAGCGTGGTCTAAATCGAGATCTGTCGCTGCCCACGAAGAGCATCCGCCCTTCCTCTCCACACCCTCTCGTCGTCGTCCTCTTCCCGTCTTTTCCTTAGATAAACGCCAGGCTCGCCGAATCTCCCTCCCTTCGAGGGGCTTCGTCTTCGTCCCCGTCTCCTCCTTTCTCAGTTTCTCGTGTTTTGGGTTTGCTGGGTCGTGCGTGCACGGGGATGCGAGAGATGGGTTCGGATCTGTTTGACCCGAGGTCGGAAATGGAGCCGCAGTTCTCGCAATCGTCCGACGGGAACTTCGGGTTCGCGTTCAACGACAGCAATTTCTCTGACCGGGTGCTGCGGATCGAGGTCGTCGGCGGGCCGTCGGAGTGCAGATCGGACGGCGAGGGCGGCTGCTGCACCAGTATCGCCGATTGGGCGCGCCTGAGGAAGAGGAGGAGAGAAGATGGTCGGAAGGAGACGGGTAATTTCTTCTGCCCCCTTTCAATTGCTCTTTTGAAGGTTTGACTTTATTTTTTGGCTCGGCTGGATGAGCTGGTGGTAGAGGAAAACGAAACGAGAGATGACGATTTTGAGCTTTTGACTCAGTTCCAATTTTCTTGTGTATATACGATGATTTTGGTGATTAAGCTCCATGGATGGTGGTTTCTCTTATTTGTGCAATTTTTGTTTTTCTATTTTCTTTTTGGTATTCTGTTGAGTTTGCCTAGAAACATATGTGAAAGAGAAGAGTAATGATAGTTCAAAAGTAGAGGTTTTTGTGTTGATTTCTGGAAATTGTTTAGATTGACCGGGTCATTTCAAGGAGAGAAGGTGAATGACTCCACAAATGGACAAGGAAAAGATGGATACGCAGTTCCATTTTTTCTACTCTGTCTCTTGAAATATATTTAAGAATGAAATGCATCCTGGACATGTGCTGTCCAGAAACAAAAGGAACGCTTTCTACTTCAGGAACGAATTATAAGACGTGCTTAAGTTTTCACTTTCATTTCTCTCTTTGCAACCTAGACTTCAAGTGTCTGCAAAAAATTTCGGTCAAAGTATTGCATAAAGTGTTCATTAGGACCTTTTTAGTTTCTTGATGTGGTATTGAGACTGTCACAGGTTGTAGAGGTTCACCTGCTAGTTGTGCTTGATTGTTTAACTAGACCATTTTACTGGAATCATATGGTCATATACATTTCAATATCCGAACCCTACTTGTCTTTGTTTAAAAACATAATTTCTTGATAGCTTTAAAATTATCGTTGAGATTCTGCTGGGTGACATGGCACACTAGTTTTCGACCAAAAAAAAGAAAAAAGTCACAGCATGCTAGTAGTTCTAGTAGTAGTTGTCTTGTTTTGGTCAGCTTCTACACCTTGACCTGCCCTTATATCATTGGTAAGTCGTAAATCCCCAGCCTCGTGGTCAGGGTAAAAACAGATTGAGAACTACTGGGATTCAAGTTTCATGTTCATGACATTTGTCCACTTTCATGGAACTAGCAAAGGGGTGTATGGGTACTGGGTAGCAACTTGCAACATCTATCTAAGTTGGTTCACAGCCTATCCTTTCCTTGTTTCATGATCGTCAACTTTATGAACTAGTCCTATGTGTGCAGTCTTACTGTACTCCAACGGCCAAGTCTTGAAAAATTTGCTGACCCAATTGCACCTTGATTGGTTTCCATCTGTTTACAGCACTTTAGAATCGTTCACTATATACAGTTTCCTGTAAATTCTCATCTTTTACATGTTTTGTGCACTTTTGGTGCCTGTTTCCTTAGGCGTCATTGGCCGGTGCTAATTATACACCTGTTTCATCTATTTCCAGCTCTCGATATCACTGAATGCCCTGAGGAGCAAATTCTTAATGAGCCTGATATGGATGACTGTGATGGCTGTGAAAATCAGGATGATGCAGTTGCAATGGTTGAAGAATCACCGTCAGGTACCAAATGTTTCTTGTATGCGTGTGGCCTTGTTACTTTTCCTCTTTCAATGGTTTCCCTTCACATAAAGCTGGGAGATCAAAGATTTAAAAGAATATAGTAGATGGTTGGAGAAAGAAAATTGAGGAGATGGTTGTAATATAGTAAATTGGGTTTAAGATCCTGCATTATATTAGGTGCAGAGTCGAGGTTGTATTATGCAGTCCAGTGACTGCAAATACCACTCTTTTCTTCATGCCTACTTCACAAGCATAAGTTGTGGTTCCTAATACTAAAATTTTAGGAGTTTGGTTACTACATGGGATGTCTTCAAGGAATTTGCAGTCCATCTTTTGTCATATGACACTAAACCGTTATTGGTAATTTGTAGGCGATGAAGCTGCAAGTAGCAACGACTCAGGCTGGAGCATGGACTCTTCCACAGTTCTGAAAATTAAGACACTGCACATCAGCAGTCCCATCTTAGCTGCAAAAAGTCCATTTTTTTACAAGGTGACTTTTTTCAAATATGAAAACTTCCAATGTTTATTACATTCGAGCACTTGTTATTCACACTTTGCATTGATATCTTGCCTGTAGCTCTTCTCAAATGGGATGAGGGAGTCAGAACAGCGGCATGTAACTCTGCGCATCAGTGCTTCTGGTATGAAGTCCTCTGTTTCTTTTTCTCTTTCATATGCTAGTGCTTTACCAACATTTTGTATTTCCTCATTTTGCTTTTGGTTCTGCAATGAGATTGCTGCATCTCATGTGATACAAAATGTTATGAAGCTCATTTGGAATTCTAAGTTTTAGGCATATTCTGCTATGATTTTTATTTTTCATAGGATGCCATTGTACAATAGAGCTATTAATTGTGCTTGTCCATTTTGGCTGTATAACTCGATTTTCCTACTCATTGCTTGACACAGAGGAAGCGGCCCTCATGGAACTTCTAAATTTCATGTACAGCAATACCCTGTCTGCAACTACGGCTCCTGCTTTACTTGATGTGCTGATGGCTGCTGACAAATTTGAAGTGGCGTCCTGCATGAGATATTGCAGTCGCTTGCTTCGAAATTTGTCCATGACACCTGAGTCCGCATTACTTTATTTAGAGCTCCCATCCAGCGTTCTAATGGGTGAAGCTGTCCAGCCCTTGACTGATGCAGCGAAGCAGTTTCTTGCCATACGTTACAAGGACATAAACAGGTTACTATTCCTTGGTTCATCTGATGAACGTCTTTTGTTTTACCTCATGTCTTTCTACTCTTATCATTCAAATTAGAGTGAGGCAGGCTAGTGAATTCTACACAGTTTTGACTTCAACATTATATCTTTTCCATTTTGGAATAGGTATCAAGAAGAAGTGATGGGCCTGCCTCTTGCTGGGATCGAGGCCATTCTATCTTGTGACGATCTCCAGGTTGCATCCGAAGACGCAGTGTACGATTTTATCCTGAGATGGGCCAGAGCCCAATATCCGGTATTAGAGGAGCGACGTGATGTTTTAGGATCACGCCTTGCACGCTACATACGCTTTCCTTATATGTCCTGTAGAAAGCTTAAGAAGGTTTTGTCATGTAATGACTTTGACCATGAAGTTGCATCAAAGCTCGTGCTGGAGGCCCTTTTCTTCAAAGCAGAGGCCCCGCACCGGCAACGGACCCTAGCTGCTGAAGAATGCACAACATCAAACCGCCGTTTTGTGGAGAGGGCCTATAAATATCGACCTGTTAAGGTTGTTGAGTTTGAACTTCCTAGGCAGCAGTGTGTGGTGTACCTGGATTTGAAGAGGGAAGAATGCGCAAATCTTTTCCCATCTGGACGAGTTTACTCTCAAGCATTCCACTTGGGTGGACAAGGATTCTTTCTTTCAGCTCACTGCAACATGGACCAGCAAAGCTCATTCCATTGCTTTGGGCTGTTTCTTGGCATGCAAGAGAAGGGATCCGTGACTTTTGCTGTGGATTATGAATTTGCGGCCAGATCAAAACCCACGGAGGAGTACATCAGTAAATACAAGGGCAACTACACATTTACTGGTGGAAAAGCTGTTGGTTACCGTAATCTTTTTGCCATACCGTGGACTAACTTCATGGCCGATGACAGCCACTACTTCATCAACGGTATCCTTCATCTGAGAGCTGAGCTTACCATCAGGAACTGAATACTCTCCTCTAGTCCGGGAGTCCTGTTAACGCAGTTGGTTCCTAACTAGCCCTGACCATTTTCTTTTGCTACGAAAGTCTCTTCCTCTTTTTAGAAGTTGAGGCAATCGTGATGATACTGCTGCAGCAATTTGCATAAATTTTATGTTATACGAATGAGGAGGAGAGGAGAAGATGTTTCTTGCGGAGAAGTCCCTTTTTCCCAAGAATGATAGCTCGATGTTAATTGGCTTAAGTAGCTATCTACATTTCTGAGGATGTCTCTTGTCAGCTTCACAAATATGTCTGTACTTAATGCGGAGTCGAAATACATTTTCTTGGAGGCATATCGCTTTGTTTCCAAGAAACATGCCTTTGACAGGGTTTATCGAATTTGGTTCCTTGTGTTCTCGAAATCTAACGCGCGAAACCGTAGTTGAAAGATAAGTTGTGAACGGATGACCGCCAAATCCTTACGAAGTTAAAAGAGTATTTTAAGGCTTTCACATGCAGTCTTCAGCAGGAGTGCGTTCGCCATCTTAGATTGCATAACCCGGATAACAAGTGTCCATTTGGTATTGTTTGTATTTCTCTCGATTTCTGTTTTCTTAATTTCCAGAACAAAAAAGAAAAAAAATAGAAATCTATTTTGGTAACTTAATTAATATTTCTATTCTCCAAAATAGGAAATTATTTTGGGGATTATATTCGGAATAGGAATTTTCTATTATTTCTTGCTCATGGGAACAATTTTTGGAATTAGTCATTTTTTTTTCTTTTTCTTCTTTTTCCTGTCCTAACCTATCGTCGCCACACCCCTCTAGTTGCCTGGTTGCTTGCTCAGCTGCTGGGGCTGGTAGTTAGCCGTTGTTGTCGGTCACTGTGGCCACTACCGTTGAAAGAAGAAAAAAAAGAAAATTTTCAAATAATTATTAAAAAATTTAAAGAAATTTTACTTCACAAAAAAGTCGTGGGTTGTATCAAATGCATTCTTATTCTTTTTTATTTATTTCGAGAATGCAAATTTTTTATAGTTATAGAACACATTTTTTTTTTTTTTAGAGAAAAGAAATTAAAAAGAAACTATTTTAGAAAAGAAATTGTCCTCAAGAACATAAATGTTATCAAATATACCTTAAATTAATACTGTGTTTAGCTGTTTGGATTCAAATTGGGATAGAGCATGATAAGACAGGATTAAAATCCTTCAAATATCCTTCAAATTATAAAAAAAAAAATCCCACCATATGCTTTTGTGCAATTCAAGAGAGAGATTAAAAATATTTGAAAATCTCTTTTACCCACTGCAATCTCTTGTGCTATTATTGATCTTACCTCCTGACCTTCCTCATCAGCTCGTCAGACCTACCCTTTTTAGCTCCCTCTTGTTTGTTTGTCCCCTTCGCCATCGGCTTCACAGATTTCACTGTCATCTCCACCTTCTGGCCATACTTGTCGCTCAACTTCACTGTGTTGCAGGCGATCCGGACGCCAGAAAATTAGGTTGTCGAGGCCGTCAAAGGAGCGACCATGGGAGGTGCCGGGCGTGACCAAATCTGGTAGACGAGTGGCGATGGGGTGGTGGATGCCGCACGTGAAGCAGGGACGCCGCTTGATGTCGAGACCGATCTGGTGGTAGTGAGGGGCACCCAAAAATCTCGAACATTAATTGATTAATGATCCGTAATTTACCCGCGCTGAATATCTTATTTTTTGTCATGTCTAAGGACAGACACATATCGTGAACAATGACCAGCGATGACTTCTTTTCATCTTAGCCGCCGAAACAAGTTGGTCCAGCCAACGACGACGATCGGCAGCAATCAAAGGCGATGATCGGTTGTCGTGGAGGTGGTCCGGCAAAACCGGATGCATTTCTTCACCGTGGAAGATAAATATCTCTTAAATTTTTTTATGCAATCTAGATTTATCCCCCTTTAATCTGGATTTTTAGTTAGCATTTTATCTATACATATCTGGATTTGACAAACAACAACAGATGTGATATTATGTTATATCCTATCCTCGCTAAGGCCTAAGATTATGCGCTTTCTATCATCTAAATTTCCTTTTACTTTAGACGCTATTAGAGCTGAGTGTAGGAAATTTTTTGCTCCCGCTCGCATTTCCTTTCAAACCGAATCCTCCAAGAATAGCCAACAGGGGAAAAATTATCTAAGATTGAACTCTTGACCATTCTTCAAAACTTAAGCAAATAATTAAGGGAAAAACAAAGGTAAGTGATAAAGTTGAGATTCGCATGTGCAAAATAAACAGATTCAATGGTACTTTTAAGCAGCAAATGGAAGATTCAAGCATTTGTGAAGTCCTAACAGCCAAAGGTGGCAAATTTATTAGAATTTTTCTGTCATTCACAAGCCCAGCAAGAGAAAGTGCAAGACCTAATGAGAGACTACGAGTACTAGAGCACCCCAACTTGCCTGGCTCCTCTTCGAAAAATGCTTCCTTGAATCAAGGAAAGCTCTCCAGCTCAGTCGCATTAACATTGGTTCCAGTAATCCCTTGCTTTGCACATCTTACCTGCTCAAAATTGATAAAAGAAAACGGCATTACTCTAAATTCAACAGCAGAAGAACGTGAATGACACCACCAATTACAACAACTTTAGATTATTCAGTTCCCCTGAAAAGACATTACATGAAAGCAATGCTACCGATGTCAATGTCAAACATAAGTCCCTGGGCATTCAGATATTTGAGGAGCACACATATGGCAAACCTGAAACTAAAAGAGTATCCTGTAATTCCCAAGCCATCACAAAATACCAGCAAACCAGTTATCTATTGACACGCAACCAAGTCTTCTTATCTTAGATTAACTGAATGCATGGTACCAAACAGCCATGGAACAGCAGTAATAAGTTAGAAGCAACAGGCGAAGCTCACAAAACACATAGCCAACCCCTATTCCACCACTACCTTAATTAGTTAACAAGTCCAAATGACTATAGAAAGTAACATAACATCCACAGAATCTATAAGGGGGATCTGGATGTCCAGTTTAGGACCAGAAGATTCAGGGAGAATCAACATAGATTAAACTTGAAATAAAATAAGACCCCACCACATGTACCTCTTGTATAGCCCCAGATAACCTTTACGGAATAACAAAGATCAGCATATATATGAAACTGCACTATCATTGAAAAGCATGCAGGAAAATTAACAGAATATCTTATCAAAAACTTCACTCATTTCAAATAACTAAGTGCTGTTTAATCTATCAGTAACACCCTATCAGTAGCAGGTACTCAAAGATGGACAAAGAAATTTATATATTTGGTTGAGCGCGCGCTCTTATCGGGGTTGAGCTGAATCCATCTCGTAGTTCGTTGAAAATATTAGAAAGTCTCTTGTGCATAATTTTGGGGCAGAAACCCCCAGTAACTTCTTAATGAAACCTTATTTATCATCCAAAGAAGGAATTGATTTTGCTTAAACTTCAAACTGCAAAAGACCCTTAAAGGATTTCTTCCTTATTAATACACACTTGCATCATAGTAGAAAAACAATGGCCATGAACCATGAATAGCGACAATGAGATCAAAGAAGACGTTTTGCTAGGCAATGGAATCACAGAAGACTCAAACCATCCCTTGCTTAAATAAGAAGAAAAAAAGGTTCAAAATTTTCATTCTTCCTATGGCTCTTGCGCATAAAATTGGAAGCAAAAGCACATTGTATCAAGATTGGACAAACAATGGCATACAGAGAAAAGCTAATGACCAGTGCTCATACTCTAAACTGTACAGAACGATCTGCATTCTGTCAATCTCTACACCTAAATTAAAGAGTCTAATCAACCAAGAAGATTTCAACAACTCTGAACCGCATCCACAGCTCATTCTTCAGGCATTATATGTGTTCAACAAAGATGACAAATATCTTCCTTTCTGACCTCAAAAACAGCACATGGAAACACAAACAGCGAAACTTGAGCTAAACATAGTTCATAACTTCATTCGCAAGCCAATTCACCTAAAACAAACAAAAACTCCAACCTTTGATCACGACCTTCATCCATCATCATCTAAGCTTCTCCTTGGCCGAGCTCTTCCTTGCAGCCTCCTTGACCTTCTCAATGTACCCTTCAATTGGCGGCGTGAGCGTCGCCATGAAGCGGTTTGCAGGGAAAGGCGTCAAATCCGGCACGAGCGCCGCCTCCCTCAGCTTCTCCGGCAACGCCTCGATGGCCTCCTTCTTCATCCGCAACAAATTACTCTCCGCAGCCTGCCTCGCCCTATGCTTCCTCATCAAAACCCTAGAATACTCCTTCGCGAGCCGCCTTCCATCCTCGACGGTGAGCTCATACTTCGGAATCTTATCCGCATCGACCAGTCCCAGCGTGATCAAATCCAAACCCGGCGTCCCGATTATCTCTGGCTTCTCCGAGACGCCCAACTTCGACTTCCCTTTCTTCAACATGTCGATCTCCCGCCGCCGGTCCTTGCTGATCAGCCCCATCTTCTCGCGCTCGGCCTCGCGGGCTCGCTGCTTCTCGGTCAAGTAGCGGAGCGGGGTCGGCGCGTTGAGGCACGCCTCGACGAGGGCCTCGGCCTCGGAGGGCCCGCGCTTGCCGCTGCCGCCCTTGGAGGCAGAGTCGGACACCCCAGGGGACTTCTTGGTGGTGAGCCTGGAGCGCTTGGGGGGTTGGCCCGCTTTGATCTTGGTCTTCCCCTTGGCGGTTCCGCTGACGGAGCACCGCTGGAGGAGTTGGTGGGCCAGCGAATCGAGCGAGGAAGAAGAAGAAGGCGACGATGACGTCGGAGGTTTCGGTCTCGCCAGCCGCAGCATTTTCCCGAGATAAAAAGGGCTTACTTGGGATTTGCTTGAGAAAGCTGAGGATGTAAGGAAGTGCTGTCGATTATACTGCACTGAAAGCTTCGAGCTTGGCGGCTATGGCGGATGCGAGAGGGCGTCCTGCCCGTCTGTAAAATCCTAACTTGCTTGCTGGGTCGATCCGAAGGGGAAGAGAAGAGGAAGGAGCAGGAGCCGAAACCTTCGCCTTTTGGGCCTAATTGTTAAGCCCATTTCAAGACATTTCCGTAGTTTCAGTTGAGGCCAAAGCCCAATTTTAGTTTCGGGCCTGAAGTCTTTTTTGAAAAAGATAATGCTATTCTTTAAGGCCCCATTTATTTATTAAAAAATGAATGATTCAAAAAAATATGTTTTACAAGCAATTATTTACATTACTTACAAAAAATGATTGAATGGAATGAAAATATTTAGACATACATCATTGGCAATAATGCACATCTTTTTTATTAACTAATTATTTCAAATGATATAAATGGTCGTTTTTAATAAAATAATTTCATGACCATAAATTTTCTACGAAAAAAATGAAATCTCTTAGTCGATTGAATGTGAACCACTTAGGCAACATCCACTTATAGTTTGTCACATTGAAAAACTTATCGAGTTTAGTTTGCACTGATCGTCTGAAACTCTTTAGTCCAATTGCATTAGAGACCACCGTTGCATTGCATTTACTGCATGAATCTCTGCTAGCCCCCATTTACTTTTTGATCATCTAGGGAAAAAGAGAAGTCTGTGGCTTGAAGTACTGCTCTCCAGTACGAATCAAAAGCTGAGCATCGTTCATAGGTACTGCTATTATTGATGCATAACATGTAGCAGCATTCTCTATAGTAATAGTAAAATCACATTAAGCACATGTGACCCTTGCATTGACTCCGAATCTCATGAAATCAAGAAACAGGTGATGAGGTGGGAGGGGGCTAGGGGAAGTACAAGAGTCACAGAAATTCACAGAGGAGCTATGTCAAAATATATAAATGCAAGTGCCTCTACCATAGGAGTACAAAGGACGAAACACGGCGACCGATCTCATGGGACCTATTCGGTTCCAGCGATCTTCTTCTTCAGGCCTTCAATGTCTTCGGCTAGTTCCTTCCTGCTCGACTGAGGCAACAAAATCATGTCACATGTTAGGTACGTGACATAAAGAGCACTGTGCATAAACTAGATTCATGCAGAAGTGAAAGCTGGTTAGTAGACATCGACGTTAGGGTTCCTCATTACTTCAGCAAGCACAGATGAGACTACATGAAGATGAGCGTTTAGTTACTTTACCTTGAATAGAAGGTATCTGTAGACAAACCATCCGGTGTATCCGAGCCCTACCAGCTCCATGATCTTTGGAAGCTGGTCACAAAATTCATTTTCTTAGAAGATTCATGGTACCGAACAATGTCCCCGGGAGAGTATTTGAGCCATTAGCCAAACAATGTACCACATTCATGGCAGGGCAAAGTACTATAAGACAAAAGCATCTGTATTCTAATCTAACAGAACAACATACCAAAGGAACAGAGTTGATAGCTCCAACCACGACGGATGACAACCAGACGGCCACAATCGCCCCACCTCCATAGAGAATAACCGTGGACTTATTTTCCAGGGCATCCCACTGAAAGAGAGACGCGAGAGGATTAATCGACATTAGCTCTGCAAAAGACGACAGAAGGAATACCTGGCTTGCTTCAGTAGCTATTGCGGCTTAGTGAAGTCTCTCACCTTTTCCTTCAGGTCCGTGAATAGTTCCCCAGCATCAACTGCCGCGGGGGTATCATCCGAAGAGGCTCTGATCGGGACCAATGATAATCTCCGTGGCTCTAGTCGAAAGAACATAAGAACTTAAGATGATATGGTCATCATCCGCCTAAAACAAAAACAGATAACAACGACAAGGCAATTCTCTCAAGGTTCACAAGTTAAGTCAGCTATCAGCCTACTCGTCAACAATATAGGTTGCTTTGATTGAACCAATTACGCCACCTACTTCACCCCCCAGCAAAGCTATTATGCTGTTCCGAATTGCTCCTCCTCAACTTTCCTCCCTAATAAACAGCCTTACATGTAAAATTGCGCACTTATTATATCATCTGCATAGGCAGGTCCACGAGAGGCGCAGGAACTCGGAAAACTACCCAAGTCATTGCCATTAAGGTGTACTCCTTTTCTTATAATGGCTGCAAAGTTAACTTGAATTAAGCACTTTCTTCGTATCGCATATCTTATTCGTGAATTGTGAACAAATAGGCGTTGTGTGGATTTGTGAAACGAAAGAGGAAAATGTGCATCACACCCAATTGCTCTCTCACTCTCTCGCCGGCCCCCATGTCTAAACGCATTTCGGTTTTCTTGAAACGAAACGCCGCATTGCACTTTCATCAGTCACAGCCAGCTTCAACATTCTTGCAAACATATCCTTGTTCACTCATGAATCTTTCCACAGAACTAGCAACAAGATATCACCTTTATTCCCCATAATCACTGCCTATTGATCATCCTACAATAGCGCCAGAACTCCCAGGGTTCACGACACATTTCTCAAAATTTCTATTTTTTTCTTCTTTTTTGAAGTTATTGCTTGGAATTCAACGTCGATTCTGTAAAGCATAAGACGGGGTCGTTCACCCACGCTCCGCGCATTTCCGCATCCACACACGCACCTTTTCCTCAATCGACGGTTCATATTCGCTCGACCGAAAGGAAATGTACCTGAGGAGAGCCTGGCGGGGTGGGAAGAGAAGCGCGGCGGGAGGTAAGGCAAGGAGGAGGCCCGGGCGGCGGCGGCGAGGGGCGTCCTGGCCGCTCGCGGCGGCAACAGCGCGGCGGTGGCCGCCATGGAGGTGGATGCTGCCGCCATTCGGTAAGCTACCAGAGCAAACTGTGGCCTCTCAGCAATGGTGTGGTGCGCCTCTCTCCGTTTATCTCTCTCTCTCTCTCTCTCCCCCTCGCTCTTCTTGCTTTTGTCTATCCTTCGTTAAACTCTGCGCATTATCCACTGGGATTTTTCGGTACGGCGCCTCGGTTCGGACACCGATCTCCTTGATCGACACGTGGAATGACAGAGCCCTCTGATTGGTCGGTTGCCTATCTACAAAATCCACGTTCGCTTTTCCGCCTCCCTCTCTCTCTCTCTCTCTCTCTCTCTCTCTCTCTCTCTCCGCTCACTCGTTTGCTTGCTTTATTTGCCTAAAATAACGAAGGGCAAATAACACAAATAATTTATAAATTCTGATTTAATGAATAATATTATTTTTAAATTTTTATCTTGATCAATATAACACCCGAATTATTATTAAATATTCAGTGTAGTCATTTTATTTGTTCAAAAGGCAAATGACACCTTATTTTTCTGACGTGGATTAAATAAATTTGCATGTTAATCTTCTTCTTTTTTCAATTTACTTTAGAAAAATAAAAGCATAAATTAGGGACTTCAAATATCCACGTGGAGATAGGAAAATTGTTCAAAAAGTCCTAATCCTTATTACACTTTTACTAATTCAGTTTTAAATATTTTAATCACATTAATTGAGTTATAAATATTTTCAAATTTTGTCAGTTGGGTGCATTTAGCCAATTTTGTGCCAAAATCATCGAGTTGGCAATCCTATTTGCCTAATTATCTTACATGCTACAATTAATATTGACATTGATAAATTTTAATATATTTTAAATATATTTTTTTCTTTTTATTTGGTTCAAAGGGCCAACGGCATTGGTTGAGGGCTTGTAACCCCACTAGACCTTAGGCAAGGGCCATGAAGCCCTTATCGGCCACAGTGAAGTCAGGCAAAGGCCGCGACACCCTTATTGCCCTTGACAAGGGTTTGTGACCCCTTGCCCACGGTTGTTGAGGGCTTGTGGCCCTTAGTCATTGGTTGGTGAAGGTCAGTAGCTCTTAGTCAATGATCGGTAGCCCCGCAAGCAATTTGAACAAAAAAGAAAGGAAAAGAAAAGAAAAATATTAAAATATTATTAAAAATTCTCAACTTCGACACCAACCATGTTATATAGGATAGTAGGTGTCTATGTCAATGATTTTTGGATCAAAATTGGCTAGATGACTCAATTAGCAAAATGTAAAAATGTTTAGGATTCAATTGATAAAAGTGCGATAAGTTTAACACTTTTTTATACTTTTCTCACATAGATATTTCTTTTCCTAATTTGAGATGAATTTCTCACATGGACAATCCACGTGTTACTTTTATTTTTGTCGACCATTCAAATTTATCATATCAGAAGCCATATTAGTAGATTCCATTAACTTAAATTCATGAAGGATGATATTAAGGCTGCACAAGGTAATCATTCTGTTTATGAAATAGATTTCTATTCCAGACTTATTTTTGGAATAGAAATTCGTTTGATAAAAAAATTTACATTTTATTTTTGGAACAAATTTCTATTCCAAAAATAAATTTGGAATAGAAATTAGAAACAAAAATTTCTTATTTTTTTATTTCTAGAATAGAAATCAGAAATTATTTTTCTTTTTCTTCTTCTCACCAGAAATTTTTTTTTGTCATTCGCCGCTCACCATTACCACCGCCCATCGCCACTGCCCATCGCCGATCGCCAGCCACCATTGACCGCCGTCGGTCGCCGGCCGCCATTGACCGCCGTTGGTCACCGCCACCGCCGGCCGCGCCCGCCGCCCCTCCCATTATCGCCACTACTTGGGAAAGTGAAATTCTTTTTGATTATCAAACGAATTTCTATTCCAAGAAAGTAGAAATTTTTTGTCGTTATCATACGCGTTTTTTGGCTTAGAAACTCATCCAGAAATAGAAATTAAAAAAATCTATTTCTTTTTCAGAAATCAATTTCTGGCCAGAAATGTTATCATTCGCACCCTAAATATCTTCATATAGTTTAACAATTAAATTGAATATTTACTATTAGTTCAAGAGCCACGTTAAATAAATTTAAAGTTTAAGAACTATATTGAATATTTATTAAAAGTTTAATAATCACATTATAGTAATTACAAATTCAGAAATGTCATTACATATTAAGGTTCCGTTCGTTTCATGGAAAATAACTTTCGGAAAATGTTTTCCGGATTTTTTCGACGTTCGTTTCACGAAAAATAAATTCATTGGGGAAAACATTTTCCATGAAGGAAAAAAAATCTTCTAAAATGAGGGAAAATGTTTTCCATTTTTGAAAAGTGGAAAACATTTTCCACATTTACTCTCTCTTATCTTACACTCTTCATTAGTCCTCACTTATTTCTTTTATTTTTATATTTTTTTTTTATTTTTTTCATAAATTCGAATTTTTTGTTATTTTTTTAATAAAATCGATTTTTTTTTTTTTTTTAATAAAATCGATTTTTTATTTTTTATTTTTCTTTATTTTTTGTCTTTCTTTTGCTGTTTTTCTTTTTTCGGCGGTCGTCGGCCATCGTCGGCCCACGGCAACGGCCGGTGACCGACAACAAAGCGAGCCGAGCTTGCCCGGATCGGTGACGCCTGAGCATCACAAGATGGAAACTTATTTTCAAATTTACCCCTTTTTAAAATAAAAAACTGTAATCCTCTCTTCCCTTACTTCACGAACCCAGCGCCCCCGTGCTTGTCTCTCTTTGCTCTCTTCAAAATAATCAAATCCCTCCTTTTTAAAGTAGAATAAAGTCAATCGCTTGCGCTAATTGGTCGATCTCCCTCACTCAGCTTTTGCACGGCGTTGTGCTTCTTCTTCCTCCGGGTAGTTCAATTACTTTCCAAATTGAAGCTGCATAACTCGTGATGTCGACCTGCGAGGCTCGAGCCTCATTGCCTTGAGCTCACCTTGCCGATGAGCTGATCATGCGAGCTCGCCAGAGGTAGGTGAGCCTTGAGCCTTGCTAGCAAGGTGAGCTTGAGGCATAGCCGGTGACTGGCCAAGGAAGGAGAGAACATAAAATAAAGAAAAAAATAATTTAGCAATCTATTTTAAAAATAATAAATAACGATTTTAAAAAATAAAATATTAAAAAATTATTGAAAAAGAGTTTATAAAGGAAAATATTTTCCAAAACGAACGGCGGAAAATATTTTCCACTTCAAAATCAAGTTTTACTCGAATACCGGAAAATAATTACATTTTCCCGGAAAATAACTTCTTGGAAAATATTTTTCAAAAAAGTAATATTTTTCGTGAAACGAATGGAGCCTAAATTAAAATTTAAGGATCAAATCCCAATAAATAAATAAAAAAACTCGAGACAGAGGCCATAGCTATGACTACTTGAATTGGCTAAGGCCCAAGAATTTAACCCAAGCCCAGCTCATAATCCGTACATCCACATCAGCTTGAAATTACAATTCCAACTTTGCCATTCACCAGACAATACCATTCACGTCTACATCATCTTTGACATTGCACGGACGCAGGATTATGGGTTTTCATGGGCCCGCGAGTTCACGAGAAACTAATTTATCTATTAATTAGGTTGCTAATAATGCGCAACAAATCAACCCCGATGCCCTCGGGCAATCGCACAGCACATTCCAATTTCGACATATCTCATGTCTGATTGGGTCGTATGATATTGCGAAAAGATTCCATATTTGAATGGTCCACCACAATTCGTTTCTAAATGCTCTCGAAATCAATGGGTCGGCCAGATTAAAGTAGACAGACCTTGGCGAGTGCGGTTGTTGAACTGTTTCATCTTGGCACTGGTGAAAGAAAGAATAACGGGGGTTATGTTTTTTATAAGCCGTCCTTGGGCCGTAACAAGATTATTCAAGTGATGCAACTCCCTCGTGTTTACTCAATGCCCCTCGTCAAAGGATAAGACAGCGGCATACCTACTCAAATGTTGACATCCTTTCTGTCCGCCTTGTATTGGCCTCTTGACGAGGGTTTTTCAGCAATGGACCAGTCTTGCATGAACCTAAACAAATGACCTACTCCTCCTTCTAACCTCAACCCTCCTTTGCATTTGCGTTTGCCTTCCGAATCCAAGTCGGAGTTTAATTCGGAGACGGAAGTCCTCTTTTGTTTCTTGACGGTGAAGGAAGATCAGATTCATGAATACATGCCCCGCCCCCAGTAACACGGCGGGACGAGAAAAGGGGGATGGGATTTCTCTCGTTTTTGACGTGACGCGTCTTGATGGGAGGGCCCACGACAAGCTATTAACTCAACAGAAGAGCGTACTCTCGATAATTACATCATTCTATCCAGTGGTGTGAGAGCTGTGGGTCCAGTTTTACTTGTTATATCCAATAAAGAAAGAGATGATATAATCTACTCGATTACATTCAATTCAACGTACATCGTAGCCTTTTCTCAACATGGATGTCCGTGATATAGGTTTCCTTGAAACCATATGCAAGAAATTTATGAAGTTCTGAATCGTTCATTTCGCATGTTAATTATCTGATCAATTCTAATTTTATATATGATGTTCCGACTAATCGAATACCTCGCAGGAATTCAGTAACCGCTGATCCTGCGTTAGGCAAAAGATATATTCCCTCCCAAGTCCCAAGGGCCTAAATTAAGGCAATGGCTGTTTTTGGGAGGGAGCAATACCGGCTCCGTCATCTTCTCGTGTGGCTATCTGTTGCCTCGTTGGAACCGTCTGTCACAACCCACCACGCACTGGGCGAAGAATCTACGATTCCAACATGAGAAACATTTACGTACTAAATGAAATGAAATGGGGAAAGGACATACGGAAAGGGCGAAACTTTCCGTTGACTCCGTCTGCGTCTAAAGTTTTCCTCTCGTGGTGCCACTCCAGCGTGGCTCGGGTAATCGCATGATGAATGATTAGATCCATCATACTGACCCCATAAAGTCATTTGCTTTACATATCCTCCTCCTCTCTCTCTCTCTCTCTCTCTCCTAACCATAATAATACAGCTCAAGCCTCCTGTTCTTTAGGAGACTCCAAGGACAGGACGACGAACATGGGACGAGTTTGAAGAGCTCCGAAGCTTTTTCGAATCCTCCTCTGTCCGTCTCCATCTTGCAAGCGTGCATCTGAGGATACGACGATCCTGGTTTCGATGCAGCTTGCTGTTGGGGCTTGAGATTGAGACGTTCTGGGGGGGGAAGGGGGAAGATCCGTCCTTGAAGAAGGAATTGAATCTGGCTTCAAGGTTGATGGCATTTTTCTTTTATGAGAATAGAAAGAAAGCTTCAGGTAAAGCCATTTTCCTCTGGAAAGTTGATTTTCTTGAATGTTAATTGTATCTGTTAGCAGTGATTCAATCATGATCAAGAACCTTTCTTTTTGGCTTTTGTTCCGGTCCTTTTGAAATGAAAGATGCGAAGAGGCTTTGGTTTTGTCATCTGGGTGGCTTTCTTTTTGTGGTCATTCTCAACCACGCCCGTGCAAGCTTCAAGAGGCTATGACCCTGAGCTGTTGGATGCTGTCATTCACGAGTATGCGAACAAAACACTGCGACAACCAAGAACAGGCGTTGTTTACAACATCTCCCTCCCTGCCAACTTCTCTGGGATTGAAGTCTCAATCGTCAGGCTCAGGAGCTCGAGCTTTTGGGTCAGAGGGTCAAACCTGACGTCTTTCAACATCCCACCAAAGATCATTCCTATGCCTTATGCAAAGAGGCTAGCCATACTGTGTGAGAACCTCAAGAATTGGTCTTCTAATTACTATGAAGTCCCTGGTTATAGGCTTGTCAGTCCTGTTGTGGGGTTCATGATGTTAGATGCTTCCAATTCAAGCGGAGTTGGCAACCAGAAGCTCAATTTGAGCATTCGTGGCAACCCCATTTTGGTTAGTTTCTCTCCAGCTGAGTCAGAGCTGCGGACATCAAATCAGTCCATGCAATGCGTTGAGTTCAGGCCTAATGGATCGGTCCGTTTTAGCAACATGACTTCACTGAATGGATGTGTTGCGCGACATCAAGGTCATTTCGCCCTTGTACTTCCAGCTCCAGCTCCAGCTCCAGCTCCAGCCCTACCACAGAATAAGAGAGAAGAAAGGTTTTGGAAATGGTGGGTCGTAGGGTTTGCAGGTGGGTTCGTCGTCTTGGTTTCTGTGAGTTTGATTGTGTTGGGAACGTACAAGGTAGTGAAGAGACAGAAGATCAAGGAAATGGAGAAAGAGTCTGAGAAGGGCGTCTCTTTTGATACGATCTGGATAGGGACTACTAAAATGCCTTCAGCATCGACGATCAGAACCCAGCCAATTCTTGAGGCTAACGAACATGTTCCGTGACTCAGCAGATTGATTCTTCAATTGGATTGTTTCCATAATCAGTCCTTTCTCTTCTCTTCTCGAGATGTGCAAAGGAATAGAAAGACACCCCTGTACAGAAATTCTCAATGGGAAGGATACCTCCGGAAATTTCTAGGAAAACTCTGGGATGTTGCCATTAGGGAAGAAAGGAATGGAAATTGACATATTGGTTTTGCTTTCTTTTTTTCTTTTTTCTTTTTAAACAGCTTTGGTACGTTGGCTACACCTCTAGATTGGTGGATTCATTTGACTAGTGATTATTCTTGTGAAGGAGACTAATCAACGGGAATACTTTACATGCATGGTGTGACTTTATGTTTGTTTCCCTGTCAGACACGTGGTAGGAGAACTTATGTCTCAAAGTAAGGAATTGGATGCCGGCAAAGTTTTGGCATTTCTGCTGGTAAGTTTCCATGGTATGACCCTGCTTCCATCTAAACCATGAAGCGAGGTCAACGGAGAGGACCCCTCTGTGAACTAGCAGGATTTCAGGAGACAAGTGCATTGTATTCACACCTTTATTTTATATATATATATATTGATGGCAGCCTTCGGCCTGACAGCAACAATTTCTAGATATATGTGTGATCGATGAGCTATCCTGTAACACGAATCTTTTAGGTGCATGAACTAAGTTTTAGTCACAGCTGTAATTGAAGAAGAAATTCGATCCAGCATTCGGTGAATTGTGAGTGGGTCCATCAACCAGTCCGTTGTGCTGTGAGCATACCGTTCGTTCTAAGTAGTTGCAGAAATGCCAAAACTATTGTTAAGGCGTTTAGCTATTAATTCACGTCGTCCTTGCGAAATTTCTAGGAGTAAGGAAGGGCTTAACTTGTAATTCGAAATTCCAAAGGAAAGATTGAAGTTTTATTATAGTTAACGGGTCATCGCCATAAGAGTAGCAGCGCCCACGACTGTAGGTTACTTAGAATCAACCTATAGGTTGGAGATCACAATGCTGGTTGAGCGAAAACGGCGGATCGGAGTAAGATCCATTTATGATGGCCCAGGTAAGTAGCTTGTTAGCAGCCTCGGTGGCGTGTATTCCGTCCCAGCTAACGTAGTTGGAGGGGTCACTGCAAGCGGAAGCAGTCAGCAAGCTGCCATTTATCTCTTTGCTACTGCCGCAGAAGAGTCGAGGATCGAAGTTGTACTCGCCGCCACCATATCCACAGCACGCCCTGGTACCATATTTGAGTCCTGAATCGATCCAAACCATATCAAATAATATAAACTCAAATAGTTTAAAACCTGTAGAATTTAAGAGGAAAAGATATACAACTCATGATTCAATAAGACCAAATCCATTAGATAACAAATTGGGAAATGTTGGCTGTTTCCATGAAACGGCGTTATAAATTTTTGGCGGTTAGCTTGTTAGGACACTTGATATCTGTAGACCGGCGCTCAGTTAAGTAAGAGGTCCTTTTCTTGATTCTTTAATAGTTCATAATTCATGTCCTCTATTGATTAATCTAGCACTTAGGGTATCATATCTCAAATTTTCCCGATGTTCAATGTTAATTGAGAAGTGACAGAAGCTTACCGTGACAATTGGGATGCTGAAATAGCTCTAGCAAAACCGAGTGCGTATCGACATAAATGAGGTTGGCATTAGCGAGAGAAGCTCTGGTTTGAGCCAGCGTGTCTTTCAACAGTTTGTTGTACTCGACCACCGCGTTGTTGTAAGAAATCATGCATCCATACTTGTCGAGATCGGAACTTTTGTGAGGGAGCTCCACCAGAAAGGCTGGGTAACAGCCAATTGGAGCGAGGTTTAGCACAAAAAACGTACGCCCTCCTAAGGCATATAGCTCCTACAAAAGCAAGAAATTGCAAAAAAGATGTCTACATTAATTTGAAAGCATTTACTAGGTAATCTGTTTTATAATTGACATAGAAGATCCAGTTAAGCACGTCTGCTTATTAAGCATGACCATGTATTGTTCAGATCAATACACTTATATGCAGGTTGTGAAGTAAACGGAACCCATGCGATACTGTAATTGGTTGACTCTGCAACAGTTGGAAGTATGGTGAGTGAAATCTTATCACCTTGGACCTAGACAGGGTAGATTGACAGAGTGTACCATTTTTTGCTAGTGTACTCTTATGCATATCCTTATTCTTGCACATGGACCTAGACAAGGAACATCTGAATAAGCTCTGTACAAATCTTGCAAGTATGGGCTATCTAATTCATTAGACTTTGGATCAATAGAGCTTAATTTCGACAATTCTAGATAAGATCCCTTCCAGGGCTTCAGCTTAATCTGGACCCCCTTGCAGATCATTTTGCTCTAGGGCATCATACAGACATTAATCAGTAGCTCCCCATCATTTTATTTGATAGATTGAAACGGCTCGATCTTTCTGTAAGATCCAGTCTGGTTTTTGTTTTTCAGTATATATTGGTGTTTGTCAGTCATGCTGAGCTTACATAAGTTGATAATTATGTTCAGAGAGGGAAAAGCAAGAAGAAAGTTCTCAGGCCAGACAAAGCACTCACCTTGATAGATGCAGCAATCTGGGCCACAACTTGAGGAAGATACTGCTGCACTCCACCAATACCAGCAGCTGATAAATTGGATGTGAAGTCATTCTGACCAATGTAAAATGTGTAAATGGACTTCCCAAATATATCTGGTGACGGTAGATTTGTTCCTGAAAATCAATGTTACAGAAACAAACATATCATGTCAAAAGAATTTTCATTGCTCACTTGTGATGTTATCATCAACTAACTAATATTGCCAGTTTATGGTATACCCTTCTGGCCAGAGGAGTGAGACTCATTGACTCTGGCCTTGAATGCCTTCATTTGGTTGAGCTGAATGGGAAGAGCAAAAGGACTGAGCCCGGATACAAATAGGGACGTATTTGGTAGGAGCACAGTTGATGCCAGTGTCGCATAGTTGGCCCCATGTCTGTAGTCAGAACCGATTGATTGCAGATATGGACTCAGAAATGGCAGTCCTAGAGCTTGTGCTGCCACAGCGGAGGAAAGATTTTACCTCACTTTAGTTCATGAGTATCACTTTCCCGTGATTGAACTGGGAAAAATTATTCGAGAGATTCGTTTCCACATCAAGGTTGTAAGCAAAACATCATAGTACCAAAAGCACACAGAGATCATGGTTGATGATGTCATTATGGATCCCATCTCACCATTTTATGAACTTTGATTGATTGGACTTAATAAATGTGTCTATGTTAGGCCAAATTTATCTATAGAGCTCTATTTCCAGGGACAATGCAGAGAATCCTTGACAATCTCATGCAACCAAAAGACAAGGAATAAGGAAACTTGGCCAAAACAAAAAAATTTCTTCTGCAGTATCGGTCATCGATGATGACCATGAGAAACCCAACAATTCCAAGGTCGGCCATTTTCTCATTTAGGAAAGTAACCAAGGCACTGTGAGAAGCTTGCACAAGACTCGTTGACAGAATGTGGACACATGCTAGGTATTTACGTACGCTAAACACCTCTCAAATTTTTTCTATGCATCTTCTTTGAACTGTTTCTGGGTTATTTACTGTAACAAGAAACAGTATGCCAGTGGATTCTGGAAGATAAGCCAAACAAAGGCATTTAAATTGTGATTCCCTTTTCAATTACTTTCCATCTACTAAACAACTGCATATCAGGTAAATAAAGAAGAGACTGACTTATTGTATTGATAGACTATAGCCATGTAGTTAAAGGAATTTTATAGTCAAAACTATCCAAGAAAACTATCAGAACATCTGAGGGAATCCCATCCGACATTACCCAAGAAGTCAACGATGAGCCTTCCGTCCGATGCCCGCCCCGATGGCCGCTTAAAGTAGGTCATCCCAAAAGGCGGAGTTTGCCCTGGGAAAGCCGCGTAAAACCCGCCTGTGTCGGTGTTTGAGTCGCCAAAGTTGAATATTGCTTTGAACTCGCACTTGGAGTAGCAAGAAAAGCTCAGCATTCCCATCATCACCAACACCACCACCACGAATTGCCTGAAAATGGCCAATGCTTTCAAGATCCGCATACCCATTTCCGACTTCTGCTCCTACAAAAACAAAGCCACAATAATGTGTTGAACTCTCAGTTGCACAAAATGGAAAGAACCGATGGCTTTTCTGATACGAAAAGGTGAAGTAACAGAGACAGCTTATGGTAAGGCCTCATCTTGTAATGCATGATCAGTTGAGGTCATGTATGTCCAGTGACAGAGCAGAGATATCGCAATCTATTTAGAAGCAGTTAACAAAAGCGGTGACTGGCGATCATTGGCGGATATGGCCAAGCAGAAAGCGGTAAGCGAAACAAACTTTGAACAGTGGAGACGGAAGCAAACGACGTTTACTGTCACGACGTTGAAAGGAAAAGGTCCATAATGATAAAGGGATGCGATTCAATCAGTGATAGATCCTTTGTGCAGTACAACCAGAAGACGCTGGACATCCTCGGTGTGTTCATACTAGTAGACTGGTTCTGTCGCTGTCACTCTGAGGAAAAGAAGGCAGTGGTCACGTTGCTTTTCCGACGTGACGTCGGTTGGATCCATCTGATTTAATGGAAAGGGTCTAAAGTATGCCGCCCTATCGATGGATCACGCCACAAACTAGAATGACGGAATCAAACTCGCTTTTTGATCTACAAAGTTGAAGTCACTTACAATTTAACAATGCACTCAATTAGAAACTAAGATATTTGGATGCTAGGCTCCTGCTGAAGCACGGGGATGAGGGCTGATCTTCGAGATCGATGTCTGAAACATGCATTCGGCTACCAATAGGAAAAGAAAAGGATGAAATTGAAGAATTGGACAAGATGCTCTTTACTGTTATTACTTGCATGTATTTAAAGTATGAGGTAGCTGATTGTTTAAAGATAGATATCACTTGGAAAATTACCAAAACAATCTCAAATCTACTATAATTGTGTTGATTCAATCCTAACCTCTTTTTTTTGCCAATTCGGTTAGAAACTTTCTGTATTTGTGCTAATTTAATAATTTTGGCCAATTGACGTTGGTGTGTCTTTTTTTTTTTTTTCCTTTTCTCTTTCTTTTTGTTTTTTCTTTCCTTTTTCCTCTAGTTGGTCGTTGCTAGGGCTAGCGAGGGCAAACCTCACTAGTGGCTAGTGAGGTTAACCTCGTTAGCCTTAGCCTCTAGCTGGTTCAACGATTGGTCAAGGGAAGAAGGAAAGGAAAATAAAAAGAAAGCAAAATAAGGAAAAAGGAAAAAAATAAATCAAAAAAATCGACACATTAGTGTCGGTCGGATGGCATCCATGTAAATGCTAGCCATGTTGGTGCTAGCTGACCAAAATTGACTAAATAGATTGAATTAACATAAATACAAAATATTCAAGACTAAATTGACAAAAAAAGATTTATGACTATTTAGATAATTTTCCATTACTATGACCTTTATATATGGAAAATAAAATCCTCTATACAAAGAAAGATAAATTGAATTTGTCAGCTTTGGAAACTCCCACCGTACAAGATGCTTGACTGATCTTGAATTAAGAGCAATTTTTGGAATTGGTCTACTATTGAGACATATTCTCTCCAATACACCCCTACAAGAGAGGTGTTCCATCGCGAATGCCAATCTTGGACTGTATATTAAGAAATCATTATCGTGCAAGAGGCTGTTTTTTAGTGTATTTGCAAACTGATCATGAGTGGACATGTGATTCTATCTTAACAGGCTTTTATTAATTATGTCGCGAACAAAATAATAATCAATGACAATGTGTTTTATTTTGGAGTGAAAAATGGGATTAGCACACACATACATAATATTGTTATCACAACAGATGTTGCATGTGGTCGAAGAATATACTCCAAGTTCATGCTAGAGCGATTGAATCCATGTGAGCTTAGAAGCTGTCTCAGTGTGATATTCGATTTTAGTTGATGAACAAGCAATAGATCGTTGTGTTTGAGAGCACCATGATATATGATTTTGGCCAATGTAAACTATGTAGGCAGTTAGACTTACGGTCATCCAAATTGCCTACCCAATATGAATTAGAGAATGCATGAAGCAATGGAGATAACGTAAAACATGCTTAATAGCACTCTAATGTAACTCTATTGGTTTATGCATAAACTGAGAGATTTTGTTGATGACGAAAGCAATATTAGGCTTTATGAATGCAAGATATTGAAGAGTATTAAAAATCTTCCTATATTTAGTTGCATCAATATGAAGTGACCCATCAACAAGAGTAAGAGAAGTTGCCAGTAGCCATTAGGTTGGTAATCTCCTTGGCTTCTAATATGATTGCTCGATCAAGAATATTTTATATATACTTGTGTTGTGTGAGCAAGAGACGGGACTTCATGAGTATCATCTCAACTCCCAAGAAGTAATGGATATCCCTAAGATCCATTAGTAAGAATATACCTGCAAGAGCTCTCACAAACTTTAGCAAAAATCTTGTATTACTTCTAGTTGGGATCATATCATCTATGTAAATCAAGAAATAATAAATGATGCCATTATGTCTATATATAAAGTACAAGAAATCTAATGTGGATTGGATGAATCCAAACAAAATGACAGAGGAACTAATTGCTTGATACCACACGCGATGGGCTTGCTTAAGACCGTGAATAGCCTTTTTCAATCAACAAATGTGATTCGGATGTGATTGTTCAACAAATCTTGGTGGTTGATGTATATATACTTCCTCCATGAGAGTGCCATGTAAGAAAGTATTTTTGACATTCAATTGTAGAAGGGCCTAACCCTTTGATAAGGTCATACAAAGAACAATTCGTATTGTGGCGGGTTTAACAACTGGACTAAATGTATGATCATAGTCAAGTCCTAACTATTGGTGGGATCCCTCTCATCAAATGGAGTGGAGATGGAAGCTCATAAATATCATTGTTATTCAGGCCTTGCATGCGAGTTGCCTCCATGTGTAAATCCTTCAGCCAAAAATGGTTGGGAGAAAATTCCACGGCATTTGGTTGCTCTTGCAAAACCAAAATTCCATGGCATTTGGTTGCTCTTGCAAAACCTTGAAATGGATATCAAGTTTTTACTAATATTAGAAATATACAATGGAAATAGATATCAAGTTTTTACTAATATCAGAAATATGCAAATTTTGATGATGAATATGAAATAGTGGCGGAGGAAAGTTTAGTGGAATCTATGTGTATTATTTGCAAACCCGAGTCATCACCAATAACGATTTTGTCTACGCCTTCATAATTAGAATGTAGAGAGAGATTCTCTAGATTTGAAGTGACATGATGAGACATTCCAGAGTCTGTGAACCATCCTTGCTCGATTTGGTGAGATAACACTATGCTTTTTGCAGGAGGAGGAGAGGCGAAATATTGTTTGGTCTGATAGCATTGCTTGGTTAAGTGGCCAACTCGTTCACATAGTTGGCACTTGACTAGTGCTTTTTGAATGCGCTGGTTCTTATCATAATTGTTGCTCCTTCACCAATGAGACTGTCGAGTTGATCGGAAGAAGTTCAAGCCTCCATTTGAAATTGGGTGCTGGTTGGTGTTCTTGTGAGAGACTCTCTTAGCGAGATTTGTAGTGACAAAAGTCGATTCACCCCGATACTCTTCCCTTTTTAGTTATTGCTTGAAGTCAACAAGTTCATGATGGAGTTCCTCAAAGAAAATGGGTGATTCACATGCTCTAATGCCAACAAAAAATTTCCTTGAATTTGGAACCAAACCCATTTAGAATATGTAATATTAAATCATCATTAATAAAAGAGTTAGCCATGGCAAGTTCATCAACAATTCCTTTTATGACTTGTGAATACATAGCCACTAATCAAGTGCCATGTTTTGTGAGGATTAAACGCTCCTTGAGACTCATGATGCATGATAGTGTCTTGTTGGCAAAGAGATATGAAAGTTTGCTTATGTGTTGTTTTGGCAGAGGCAATGAGAGGCACGATTGAGTTTGAAGTGGAAACTATGATTGCGTTAAGCAATAGTTTATCCTGGCATACCTGATGAGAATAAGATGAATTGACCGTAGCTTTGCCATCAATAGCAATGGTGTTAGATGGACATATCCCATTAAATCATATCCTAGGAGTAGAGAATTTAATTGAGCCAACCATGAGAAATAATTCATCAATGTTAACTTGAGGGTTAGTTGCATAGTTAAATTGATCGACATAAACATGGGTTATTTGAAGAGGGGCTAGTGATAATCATAGGAGTGCCGGTGCTTGAGGATTTTTCTGCCATTGGAAAATTGAATGATGCGCTTGTGAGCAATAGGCTCTAATACCATGAAGAATGGAACAATATGCTCTTTACTATTATTACTTGCATGTATTTAAAGTATAGGGTAGCTAATCATTTATAAAAAAGGCATATGCTGAAAAAATAACTATAATACAATTACTTTTCTAGCTATGTTCTCTGTAAAGGAAAACTAAAATCCTTAATGTAAAAAAAGATAAATTGAATTTGTCAACCTTGAAAACTCTTTGCACTTGTCAAGAGTACAAGAATTACCCGACCGGTCTTAATCTCATTGAGAGCAATTACTGAAATTGCTTTGCTGATGAGAGATACTTTCGCCAATAGAAACATCATATATCGAGTACCGAGTAGAGTATATCAAAGCAGAGTGGTTAACTTGGAAAACCATCAAACTGTTCTTGCCAAAGGTTCAACATTTTGGACTGTATTGCAACCGTAGCTCTATGCAGTAGAATGGAAAACGACAAGTATGGCGACCGGGCCCCTACGAACACCAACCACGAATGAACTCCATAGCCGCCCCATTCACATTTCCGAAAAAGCAAGCAAAAGAGAATTGAAGTTGAGGTCCTTCCTTTAGCTCTGCTGTCTGAAAAGACGCTAAAAAGAATTTGCAAATCATTACAAGAACCAAAACGCAAGCCGCCGGGGTCCCAAATTCTCTCCGTGTTAGGGAACCAGATTCTTTTTCCAATTCTATTTTCTTTTGGGTTGTTGGGTTCGTTTGTTTTTTAATCGGTTAAAGACTCCGTGAACTTGTCGCCATTGTTTTCTTCTTCCTTGGTGATTTCGTCAAGCTTCCATTTTACCCTGTGAAATTTTCTCTCTTCTGGATCGGAGCTGCGTCGATGGCGTCCAAGCGGATCCTGAAGGAGCTCAAAGATCTCCAGAAAGACCCTCCTACTTCCTGCAGTGCTGGTACCTTATTCTTCTTCTTCTTGTTTTCTCGCCAATTTTTTGCCTTTTTTCTGTAGTAATTTTTCGTGGGTATCCTTCTTTGTTAGATCTTTTTCTGCTTTGAGATTAATCCACTCTCGAGCTTCGGGTTCTGTAGTTTTTTGCTGCACAGTTATCTTCTTGTGCTTGCTTTTTTGTTAGTGTTGGGGCTTGAGTTTATAATATGCTTATATGTGATGTATTGGCTTTGAAGTGGATGGGTGGGATATCTAACATTGGGAAAGAAGACCATTGAAGTCTCTCTTCAAGATGGTCCTGGATTAGGAGAAGAAATTTCATCATGAGCTTTTCAGGCTTTTTTATCAGGCGGGGGTTGAAGGTCAAAACTTTCCCCGCTAATTTTCTTTGTCGCTCCATATTGATAGGTTGATGTAATGAATGAGATGGCTTACTGAGATTTGGATAACGACGATTCAAGTTTCTAATGGTTCGACCTGGTTTTGGGGATGTACAATTTTTTTAACCTCTACTTTTGTATCTTAAAGCAGTTTTTTCCTTGCCCATATACCTTAAGGCACATTGGATTGGCAGCGAATGATAGTTGCTTGGTGACAAGTAAAGCTGCATAAGTTTGTTCTTTCCATTGTTTACAAGTCTTGGACAAGTATGTAGATGGGGTTATTCCGGTTCTTTTTTATTCTCTGTCCCTTGATCATGTAGTTGCTTTTATTGCCAAGGGACTGGGGCAGTGCGTGTTACTATTAGAGGATATCCTGAATATAAAAGATCTGGCTGACTTAACTTAGACTGTGGATACCAGAACACACATCAGGCAGGAAAATCAGAAGCAAATTAAACTCAGTTGAGCATTGTAATATTCTGATCGCATTTTGGGTTCACTGTCAATTGTCTATCAGTGACTCAAGACAAATGTCATGTGTTGAAAAATTTGTTTCTAATTTCTTGTTCCTCATGCAAGACAGAGTAGTTATGATGCTGAAACGTGAATTATGGGTCTTGTTGTTTTAAAATTAATGGCAGGCCCTGTAGGAGAGGACATGTTCCACTGGCAAGCAACACTAATGGGTCCCTCGGATAGTCCTTATGCAGGCGGAGTATTTCTAGTAACTATCCATTTCCCTCCAGATTACCCATTTAAACCCCCTAAGGTATGGGATCTTTACTTCTTGTCATCCCTCAAGAGATGAATGGCATCATGAACTCTTACTTTTTCTGGCCATTTGGTAGATGAAGGATTGTAACGCCATCGGATGAAGGATTGAAATGCCATCGGGTGTATTCTTCTTCTTCTTCTTCTTCTTCTTTTGTTTTCAAAAGTTAGTTTGTGGTAAAAGATGCCTCAACTTTGGTTGTGGATTAATTTCAGCTTTCACCTTTCCAAACACCGTTGCTTACCTTTCTTGAGGGTTAGTGCATAGAAACTTTCTCAATTTAGAATAACTTATGATGGACAGGTAGGCCAACTGAGTAATGGGATAATTCGTTACATCCATGGGCATTAGATTTCTACATTGTGATCATTGTCATAGTTTACAAGTGATTCATACATGATTTCCCATCCATTATTGGCTGGATTAGATAGAACGTCTGTATGGTTGGCTTACTTCATATGCACAAAGTGAGCTTCAGTAATGATTCAGCTAGAAAGTTAATGTTAGGACAGCAGAAATATAACCCATGGTGACATAGTTTTTGGCTACAGAGAAAGGAATGCTAATGATGATGTGTGCATCCCTGTTTTGCAGGTGGCGTTTAGGACCAAGGTGTTCCACCCAAATATCAACAGCAATGGCAGCATATGTCTTGACATTCTAAAGGAGCAATGGAGTCCTGCCTTAACCATTTCCAAGGTCCTGGTCTTTTAATTGTACATATGTTACTGAAAAGCTAATTACTTTCAAACCCAGTTGCTTTGTGTGCTCATTGCTCTTGATGTGTTCATACTATTGACAGTTACTGTTGAGGCAAGGTTATGCTTAGGCAATGAACATCAGAAAACAGATGGTCTTGCTTTTTTCACATATTAGTCTTCTTGTGGTTTTGAGAAAATGGATGTTAGAAGACAACTAAGTGCCATAGTGTATGCTTACAGTTAACGTCATTGATCATTGCAGATCCACCATGCATTATGCACTATTATTGTTAATGCATTATTTTGTCTTAGCATTCTTGCAAATGTGCCATAGAGCTCTGCTGTCGAGTGTCAACTGGTTCATCTTGACTCCGGGGTGGGAAACTATCACCTGACCCTGAGGGCAGTGAATTTTGCGAACCTCTATTTTGAACTTTTCATGGTTTTATTCCAGAGGACATTCTTTTTATGGTAACTTTGTATGGAATACACAGTTTTTGGTGTAGTTAACTATACTGACAGTCTTTGAATAATAATGTTCTCCTATGGTGGTTTGATGTGTGGATTCCTTGGGTGATGCATTTCATCTGTTATTTCTAGATTAAATAATTTAGCAGTTGACATCTTAGAGGTGAAATAAGATGAGTCGAAGATGGGTTAGTTTCTGGAATTTCCACATCCTGCTGTCGTGATTGATCTCGTCTTGGCTGAGGATCCTTGAAATAGCTCTGGGTTCTCAGTTTGCTGTCATTCATGCATTGCATGGTTGCAAAGTTAATAGAAGGCCTGTCTTTAAATTGGTGGGAAAGGTTCTTATCTTTCAGGTCTTGCTTTCAATCTGTTCACTCTTGACGGACCCGAACCCGGACGATCCCCTGGTGCCAGAAATTGCTCATATGTACAAGACCGACCGGGCCAAGTATGAGGCGACTGCAAGGAGCTGGACCCAGAAGTATGCCATGGGCTAGGGGCAAGACTTGCTGCAGTCTATTACCAAGGAACTGTATGTCATCATCTTTCACTGTATAAGTTAAAGGTAGGCCTGCGATTTACCTCGACTAGAAATCGATATATATATGTGTGTCTTGTTTGGTCTGTCGTGCAAATGATGACGCTGTATATTCCCTGGCCTGTCTGAACCGCCATAAACTGTAGTTGAATGTTGTAAAGTTGATGCTGTTTACTTTGGTTGTGTAGAGCAGATTTACATTGAACATGTGATTTGGCTAGTCCTGCAGATCTGTTTGCTCTGCATACTTGCTATAAACTCGAGGGCCCTTGAATTCGACTCATCTGTTGATGCTGTATTAGGGGTGTAAGTGATTCGGTTCGGTTTGGTTTTTTGGTTTTCCCTGACTTTTTTTAGCAATTTTGATTTAGCTCACGAGGAAGCTATTTTCCTCAAACCCAGAAAACTCCTCCTTGTCACATCCCAGATCAAGCTCCCCAAGAACGCTTCTCCTTCTTTCGTGGAACATTCTCTTGCTCCTCTGTCTCCTCTTGCTTCTTCCCATCCTCTCTTTCAGCTTCGACTCTTCCTCCGCCGACCTTGGAGTCCCCATGGCTTCATGGCTTCCTTGGTCGAAGACGTCGTCACTCCTAGCTCTGCAACTCCAGCATCGACATTTCCGCATCTGGGGCATCTCGGAAGCGAGTCTTTGGTAGTTGTAGTGATGGGCTTGGCTCGTGCTGCTTCCTGCTCAGGTCCATTTGCCTGGTTTTTGACGGGCTCTTCTCCTTCTCCTTCTCCTTCTTTCTCTTCCGTTTCTTCTGCTTCAGCAACAGGAGACAGAGGCCGAGATCTCGAGAGGACGTTGCTGAAGAACCAGAGAGAGTCCAAGCTCTCCATAGCCCGCGAGCAGCCCTCCATTCTCGCTCCCCCCTGTGAGCGTACGAAGGAAAAGCTACTGAGAAAAGGGGAGATCTGCCAACGAAAGGAGAAGAACAGCGAAAAAGATCGTGTGTCATTTCCGATTTTTATTTTGCACCTTAGAAGCCTTTTCAATTCGGTTAACTGATATGGTTCGGTTAACCGAATTGGATAGATTCTGAATTAGGAGATATAATTTGATTTTTTCGGTTAATCGAACCGAAATCGAACTGAACCGAAGACACATGAAATTTCGGTCCGGTTCGGTTCGGTTCAGTTATTGACACCCCTATGTTGGATATATGTAACAAGGCCTTGATTGAAAATGTTTTGGCCATGCATATGGAAGAGATAGGTGTCGGGTATCGAAACGTTATCGAGCAATCAGATATTGAAGTAGACCATCACGGGGCAAGTTCTACAACTTATAGAGTGATAAAAACAATCGGGCCCTAAAACTTTCATTTTATGCGCTTAGGTCAATAAAACTTGCAATGTCGTCGCTCTGGACTCCTCTTTTCCAAGTGTCTGATCTTGTTATATTTTCAATTTTGTAGCCGGTTAATAAAAGAATTTATGATCTGTAATTCTTCCATCCACTAAAACTTAATGGAGTCAATGGAAGGACTAGAATGACGTCTCGAACAAGCTTTTTATCATAAATATACAAAAAGAAAGCTCGAAAATAAATTCCATTTATAGTTCTGGAGATTCGCAAGCCGGCTCCAACCAATATTCGAGCACGCGGGATCAAATTCATAGGTACTGACCCGTTCATCCTCCATTCCTTCTCAGATATCGTGCCTAACTAGGCTGGAAAAATAATAGAGAAGTCAAAAGCGATGATGGTCAGGCATGACATGTCACGACGCAAGTTGGAATTTTCTTTTTTTATTTTTATTTTGGTGGGTCGAAATGATGCGAATTAAAGTTTGACATTCCGGAGTTTCTTAATTTTCTCGGGGGCAAAAGGCAGCCGATTCATTTGGGAAAAAAGGCCAAAAAGATTAGGTGAAATTTCCTACGGCACTCCCCACCAAAAAGGGAGCAGATTGCGTGCCCTCGAATTTTCCTCTCAAAACTTACGAGGACATAGTCAAAGCACGTGAGGAAACCCAACGCGTGCGCACGCACGTGCGTTGCTTTTTCGGCCCCATTTTTTTTTGCAGTGTTTTCTAGGGGTGTGCAGAACAAATCGTCAGAACCGAGAACTGTCTGAATCGGTTGGTTTGCTTTGATTATCAAGAGTGGTGGTCTGATTCCTAGCTCCTATAGGGAGTCGGACCGGATCTTTTTTAAAGAAATAGTAAAATTTGAATTGAATACTATATCGGTTCAGTTCAAAAAAGAAATGAAAATAAAGTAGCGAAAAAAAATGATTGATTTAATAGATCGGATCGGATTGAACCATCGATCTAGTTTCCAGTCCTAGGATTAATCCATCTAACCTTCGGTTCCAAATTTTAGAAACTAGTCCTCCCGATTCTATCTTGGAATGGATCGGACCGGGACCTGATTACTCTTAATCTTTTCGCGACTGATATATTGCCAGTGCTTGGTCCCCAAGCTTCTCTCCTTCTCCGAGGATTTCCACTTCATCCCATTTTATTTATTTTATTTCGTTCTTTTATTTTATTTCCTCTTTTTCCCCGAAAACAGCGTTCGGGGCCCACGTCTGCTAATTAAAAACTAGCCTGTCGTATCTTAATTATTTTCTTAATCCGGGTTAGTAGAGCCATTTTTTTGTCTAAGTCAACCCGTATCTCCCTTTATTATTATTATTATAATTATAAAGTATTTTTGTCCGCCATGCAAACATAAAATACGACGTAATACACCACCACACGGAACTCTCTCTCTCTCTCTCTCTCTCCTCAGCTGTCATGAAATGTTTTTTATTTCACGCCTGAACCGGAAAGTTCCAAAAATAATAAAAATAAAATAATTAAACCGGCGATAATATAATAATACATTTTATAAAACATCATTATACTATATTGACATGCTAGACCTCCCAAACGACCGCGCATCGCGGGAAAACGGCACTGCGGTTTAGGAGGGGGATGAGTGTGTCTGTTCATCCTCAGGGCCGAATCATTCCTCGAGTTTGGTCATCACCATACCCATGCTTATAAGAATCATTTTGATGAATTACAGAAAAAAATACGATTTTTTTATTCATTATATGACACCAAAAAAAGAGAATACTTTTGTTGATATCACAAAAAAATCTTAAATTACATTCACTACAATCCCAAACTTTTTTTTTTCTTAATATGTTATCAAAACCATCAAACCTGTACTGGATGGGTCAAAAATACCCTTATGTCTATCATAAAAAATCCTAAAATTTTATCTATTATGATATTAATACCCACAATTTCTTTATGCTGGCCCCAAGTTTGGTGTATTGATGATACAAGAAAAGAAAATGTTTGGGGTATTGTTATTGCAATGAGTAGAATTTATGGTTTTTGGTGGTAGATGAAGAAGGGTATATTGCTCATTGTGTACAATTTTGAGCTTTTATGGGTCAGAAATCTTAGGGGTTTTGATAACACTAAAAAAGAATATTGGGTATGAAAATCACGAGATAGTGGTTAGGGTTTTTGTTGGTATTTTCTCCTTAATTAAGAGAGAATTAGGTTATAAGCGGAGGGCTAATGTTTGACTTTTTCTATTTGGCTCGAATTGACATGCTTAATGAGCAAGCAAATAAATCATGCTCACTATGACCCTAATTTTTTTTGATGTGTTATCAAACAAGAAAAAAACTCTCCGTCTACCACCAAAAACCTTGAACCTTGGTGTCGCAATGGTTAAAGTTCAAGGATTTTGGTGCTAGGCAAAGGTATTTTTGTCCCACCATGTACAAATTCAAGGGCTCTAACAACACAAATTTTTTTTTAGGGTGTTAGAAAAATTAGCAGACCTTCAGGTGATAAGTGAAGGGCTAACGTTTGGTTTTTTTTTCTATGTTTGTCTCAAATTGGCATGCTTATCAAGCAAGCAAATAAGTTATGCCCGCTGCCCATTAAATTTTTTCTTTTATATGTTACCAAACACTACCGCAAAAAACCTTAAACATTGGTGCTGCAATGGTTTAAGTTTAGGAATTTTGGTGGTAGGTGGGGGTATTTCTGTCCCACCATGTACAAATTCAGGGGTTGTAATAACACAAAAAAAGAAATTTAGGGTATTAGCAAAATTAGCAGAAATTTAGGTGATAAGTGGAGGGCTAACGTTTGATTTTCTTTTCCTATTTTTGTCTCGAATTGATATGCTTAACGAGCAAGCAAATAAATCGACCAAGTAACAATATCAGCGGAGCAATTTTGTCAATTTTCAATCTAATTAGAGTAAAAAAAAAAAAGGGCCCGCCCTGATCTTCTTCACAGTGGGAGGAGGATAGGCTCACACGCCGGTGACGAAACGACAGCCAAAGTAGAGAGAGAGAGAGAGATAGAGACTCGGTAAATACGGCGTTCCGTTACTTGAAGCCCAAGCTTAATCGGAGGGACGAGACGGTTTTACCGGGCCAATGCGGCACACGCGTCGCCCATCTGGAGCCCCATCTGGCGATGCGGCGAGTCGTCTGGGTTCCCCGTCGCGACCGGAATCTTCCCCTCCGTTCCGTCTAACGGAACAGTCCCCCCGACCACCCGGTTCGTTCGCGCTTTTGAAGAGGGGCCGAGGAGGAGGGGGGTCCATTTCCTTAAATTCGATCCAATTAAGGATCCGAAAAATAAACAAGTCATTTTCGTTTTCGTTTTCATTTTTTTTTTCTCCTTCCTGGTGCGTTTTATCGGATCGTCCTATAAAAGATGGATTCTCTCCGCTTTGACTCCTCTCACTCTTTTCTGCAAGTTCTCTCTGCATAAAACCTCCGTGCTCTTCCATTCTCCGTTCAAAGGCTCCTCCTTTTTCCCCTCTCGATCCTGCTCCGACGGTGCCGACGGCGACTCCACTCCCTGTTCCGCCGCCGCAAGATCGTGTTTTTTCTCCTTCGTGGAAAGAGTGATTCTTGGTTCTTGTGTGCCCTCTTGAATTCCTTCTTATCTTCGGTTACCATCACCATTAAAGACCCCGTCTCCGTTAAAAAAGACGAAAAACGTTAAAGGGGGTCGTCTTCTCCAACTTTAATGCTCCTCGCTCTCGACTGTTGCTGATTCCGAACCCGCCCGTTTTCGTTCTTCCCTTCCCTGTCCTGTCTTTCTCTCTCTAGAAACGTCTCGCTGCCTCTCTCTGTCTCTCTCTCCTCGAGCTCATGGACCGGCCGTTTCTGTGTCCGTGCCGGCCGTCTTCATCTTCTTGTTCTTGTTCTTGTTTTGCTCCGATCAAGTACTCCGAGCACCGCGCCGTCAGCAACAAGCTCGCCGGAGAGTCGTCGTCGGCGTCGGCGTCGTCCACGTCGAGGATCGTAAGGATCTCGTTCACCGACGAGGACGCGACCGACTCGTCGAGCGACGAAGAAGGACGCGTGCCGGGGCCAGCCTCGCGCTGGCGGGTCAAGAAGTATGTGAGCGAGATCCGAATCGAGGACGACTCTGTTCCGCGGCCCGGGAGCAGGGCAGCCGGCGGCGAGAGGAGAGTCAACAGCGGCAAGGCGAGGCCTAAAGTGAAGCAACAGCAGCAGCAGCAGCAGCAGCAGCAGGTGGCTTCGGAGGGCGGGAGGAGGTACAGAGGGGTGAGGCAGAGGCCGTGGGGGAGGTGGGCGGCGGAGATCAGGGACCCCGTGAAGCGGACGAGGATCTGGCTCGGCACCTACGACACGGCGGAGGAAGCCGCCCTCGTCTACGATCGAGCAGCCATACGGATCAAGGGCCCAGATGCTCAGACCAACTTCGCGAGGCCGATAATCGACGTCGTGACGGCGGTGCCCGACACGGCGAAAGGCGGCGGCGAAGTTGGTGGGAACCAGAGCCTCTCCTCCCCGACGTCCGTGTTGCGGTTTCAGACGAGCGAGGAAGCCGAGCCCCAGTCCAAGGCGGGCGGCGGCCGTGGCGACTGGCCACTGGCTCAGCAGGTTCCCGAGGAGGACGAGGGTTGTCTGTTGGATCCGGTCTTCTTGAGGGGCTTCTTCGACCCAGAAAGTCCCGGCCCGGTTTTCCTGGAAGAGATGACCGGCGCCGACGCCGACGCCATCCTGAAGGATGACATCGACCAGGAGTGCTTCAAGTTCTTGGAAGAAGATCTAGGGTCGTGTAAATGGGATGTGGATAATTATTTTCAAGATCCTTTGGCGCTTCACTGATATCTAAAATGACCAGTTTCCGAAGCGGGGGATTTCATTGATTCGTTCGATGTTGTGACCGGAGGATGAAAGGTCGGCCCAACCGGTGAAATTCCGGTCGCAGCGGCCTGTGAAGAAGAAATCGAATTTCGATTCCAGTTTCGTCGCGAGGCCGCCTCCCTACTGTACAAATCACTAATCCTACTACACGTTCATGGATATGTCGCAAAAGTTCCTTTCAACCTTTCAAGCGCGTCGGTCCTTTGCTCTGGTGGTGCACATGTAAGGACGCTCGAGTCCGAGTGCAGTTTTGTGTACACATTCGTGACCCGACTCATTTTCGTGTTCTGTCTCAATGCAAGTGTGTAAATTGTGCATGAATTCTCTAATCTTTAAGAAATGCAAATTGTGTGTAGTTTCATTTCTTTAGTGACCCTATACTATCTTTTTCCATGCTTTTCTTTTTGTCTACATTATATATATTTATATATATAAAAAAAAATATTCAAGCGGGAGTGAGATATTTGTTTTTTTATTGATTTTTGGGCTCAAGATGGGATGTTTGTGTGGGACAATATCAAAGGCTGCCAAGTGCCAACTTGTTGTGAAAAGTTGACCCCCCATGTTCAACGGTTGGCCACACTGGACACTTGACAGCCATAAGCTCTTTCCCACCCCCTCTCACATTTTTGGATCTGACCAGTCCTAATTCCCCCTTGTTGTCTACTTTGTCCTTCTTTCTTCGCATCACTTAGTGCCTTTTTCTTCTTTTGCAAAAGGAAAAAGAGGGGGGGACTTCTTGGAGTATCCATGGGGTTTAGCGGGTAAGAGGGTTCAAACTGACCCAGGAATAAAAAAAACTCAACCCCTAGGACCCTGTCCCTACGTAGGTTGCCTTGTAATTTACGGAACATGCGGTTGGATGCTGTTTGTTTACGTCCTTAACGAAACAGTGCATGCACTAATCATTTGGGGAAGAACTTCCTAGAAATTGTCACGGACTTTCCTAGTCCTACCTTTATGGTATCATATGATTCTCAGTTCTTGTTTCTCTTCGGGGTCATCTTCGTTCTTGAATGAGGGTGAAGCTACGAGGAGTCTAGGATGTTTCTGCGCGAATGGATTATATTAATACAAGTTGAATCATGACGTGGAGACCCGTCCACAATCATAATGCACGTCTGGAAGGAGGTGAAAAGGGGGGGGGGGGGTCATTAGTGTTGGATTTTGTACTCTTTGCTCGATCTCTCACTAGAAAACGGGAGGGGATATTAATTTCCATCGACGAGGGTGTGGCCAAATGGATCTATCTTGACACGAGAAAATGAACGAGTGTGAGTTCATGTGTTTGTTGATAGAGGTCCAGTACGGAAGGATCTGGTAACTAGAGCTGGTGAACAAGTCTCATTAAATATAGTCTTGTAGGTAAACTAGAGCCAACGTATAAGTCTCATTAAATATATTCTAGAAAACTACAAGGAATAATCTACAAGGAATTGGTCATGTTGATATAGCAACCGACAGTTTATGCTTCAAAAAATAAGGCATAACTATGAAAATGGTGAATAAATTATATTATGATTTATTGCCACTTTGGTGCACTACCCGCTTGGAGAGTTACGATTTACATAATTTATAATCTGATTTCATATCAGTTTTATGCATTCAATTTGATTTGGCATATATGCTAGTTTGAGATGCATAATATTTAGACTATCAAAATAAAGATTATGCGACGAGATAAAAGTTCATATAACGATGATATTTAAGGTAGATATCGTGTGAAGTTGGTCTCCCTCGACATTTTCACAGGAAGACAGGGGTAACACCATTGGAGACGGATGAAATCATGAGCTGGCCACATGCTTCATTTCGCTCATGAACGAGACTGCACTACAGAAAGGTTTGAACGAGAAAAAGTAACACGAGACAAAAGTCGTGGAAAATTGGCGATTCCAAGGGACATTGACTAAAGAGTACGAGACCTTTGACTAGGACCCCGTAGCGTATGAATCAAGGGGAGAGGAGACGTCGTTTCTCAGTCCAAGTCCAAGGAAACCACCAGGAAAGAGAGCCGCGGAGGTAGAGGTCAGGCAGGCATTTTCTAGGAAAGGACTCACGTCCCGAGGAGGCCCTGTCCTAGGCTTCTTCTTTGGTCAGGCCGTCTGTCACAAGGACACACACCCAAGCGTCGTCGCGCTGTCGCTTTTCAGGGTCCGGATTCAGGCACTCTTTCGAGGCGCGGAGCGATCAGAGATTGCTGGGTGTCGCGTCTGCCTGTCTCCTGGTCGGAACTGTGGATCGTGATCGAGCGTCGGTGGGCTTTGCAAATGGGGTGGATTGACCGTGTTCTTGGAATCTACTTCTAGCGGGTGGATTCATGTAGGGGAAAATCTGTCGTGCCTTGGACACGATTTAATGCTTCTCTGTCAGGAGATCCCAAAGTGCTCAGAAGTCGGGCTCCATCGCAAATGTGTGAATGTAGATTCATCTTCATATTTAAATTTCTTTGGTCCCCCCACCTCTTCCATGTAAGGAGACATTTATTGAGCGACGCCTACATTGGTCAACACGAAAACTTTGCTTCTGCTGCCAAGGACACGCAAGTTGCAAAGGCCTTGTTTGCCATACTGATGTGACATCGATTAAGGATCACCGTAAGGAAAAAGGCAGTCTAGGGGTCTATATATTGTTTAGTGTGGATCTAGATTCGTAAGATCATTGCACTCTTATCCAGTATAACGTTAGTAAGTTAGCTTTCGAATTCAATATTTCTTATCCCCAAGATATTGGATGAGTGGCAAACGATCGGATTCTAAAGTTCGATTCCTACGTGGCACGATCATTTTAGATTAAATTACGAGAAAGTAATTTCTGACGAATCTACTATACTTGATATGGATTACGTCTTATAGAACCGAAAATGTAGACCTAGTCTAGTATACCAAAGCTGGCACATCTCCCAAGATACCACCCCACCTCTACTGATAAAGATAATCTCTTGCTTCTTGGAACGTAAAGAGGCGATTAAACACACGAAACGAAATTTAAAAACTGGTCAACTTTTCAACTACTCCGTGTGAGGTTGACTCCACACGTTCATGTAGCTCTAGAGGTCTTCAACCCTATCATGGCCAAAACAGAAAGGAGCCCATGATCTTGAATCCTACAAATGAGGATGGAGAACACTTAGCAGCCGTAGAATCTTGTGGGGATTAGTAGGGAGAATCCCCGTTCCGTTAGTGGATGATGATTAAGGGGGCAAGAACAATAATTCAGCAGCCCAAACTTTGTCCGACTTGTGTCGGCTGCTCCTGCTCATGCCCCCACTCCAAAATTCTCCTTGTCCACTCAAAGCAGAGCAGGAGTCACCGTTAGTTCCCAAAGATAATGTGTTAAACAAACCAAAAGGGCAAAAAGAGAAGATCTCCACAAATTAGATCAGAATAAAGACGAGGACTCAGATCCTATTCTCTTATCTTTTGGCGTGTAAATGAATGGGATCTTCAGCTTCCATCAGGCTCGTTACGCCCAACACGGGGCCATGAGATTTTACCCAGAATAGCGCGAGGCAAGAAAAGATGGGAAAACAGGAGAAAAAGAAAGACAAGAAGCACCGGACATAGATTTCATTCCGATTCTCTCCATCCGCCGCGTCTCTGGACTGTTAAGGTTTCGGTCCTACATGTTTCTTGCCTTGTTCATGAAACGAAGAGCCAAATCTTGTACTTTCCCTCGCTTACTTTAACTTTCTTTATGCCCAGTGCATGCCCAGAAAAATTCAACGAAGCCTAAAACAAAAGAAAGATAAAGGAATTGCTCCTGATTGGTGGGCTGGCTTGGCAGGTGAGAATCGAGGAGCAGTTATTCAACAGAAGTTTGCATGTGTTCCACACGTCTAGCCTTTGCCTTCTGGGGTCCTTGATGTTTTCAAAGAGTTCAAAGCAACTGAAGAACAATCCTCATGCCAAAGCATTAGATATCTGCAGAAACTACCTTCGACATTTCCTCAGTAAGATAGTTTTGTGAGAATCGACCACCTTTGAGCGCGTGCATTGATTTGGCAAAATACGAGCTAAAGCCCATGATTGCATTTAGGTTATAAGTGTGGCTCGTATTATTGGAGCCCGTTCTCGAGGCCATATCTTCACAGTACAGAGCTTATATGGTGCATGAACTGCATTTCACTGATAAGTTCTAAGTTCACGACCACGAAAGCATGGCAATAAGAACGTGTATTTCACATTGAAGAAGTGTGGTCTAATTGAATTCTCATACAATTCAACCTCAATTTTGTCAAATACAGTTACATTAAGAGCGACTTTTGTGCTTTGAATGGGATCTGTTGAATTGATTGATTGGGTACGGATGATTACATATCTACTAAATGCTTAACCGACAAAATAAAGTACGTTCAAAATCATAACAACGGTAGAAGAGGCGTGATGCACGCTAAATATCAAAATGCATCTCCTAAAACGGAGGCTGTCCCATTTCCCCGGCCCTTTTCTAGTTTTGCCCAATGAAGATCCCAATTTGTTGAGTTAAGCAGTGATCAACAGCGACTTAGTTCGTTCAATGAGAATTCTAATAGTCATTTGAAGTATGTAAATTGAGTGCATACAAGATGTAATACTCTGGAATTTCATGAGGGTCCATGAACATCATAATTAGATATCCCAAGTTCGATATCTCGCGCAATCTTTCACTAATTATGTGTTTACTTTTATTCTATGTCTGGAATTTTCAGATACAGATGGAGGTCAAGCGCATCAAATCTGAGATGCTTGTGACGGCTGTTATGGGAGAGAGATATGTGGGCTGAACTTGTAAGGGTCATTTGCAAAGCCTTTTGAGGCCCCAAAGCTCCTTATGCAAATGTGAATGCCCTTTGGCAAAATTGTTTAGTACTATAGGGAGACGCAATTTTATTTTAAAAGCTCTTAAAAGAATTTTAGCCCGAGGTATTCCAAAGTTTCTCCGGAATCTTGCATTTCCAGAAAGCAAATGGACTTTTTTCTTCCAATTTTGCTCTTGCTTCATTTTCATGATTCCAGAAATATCATTGAAAACGCTAACTTTGTCTCAATCATTGATGAACAATTAGCGTGCCACTGGCATGTAGCTGGTGAGCGACTAGTGAACCATCGCCACCTGATGATAATGATCTTCATGGGTATGTCCGAAGGTACTTTAAAGCCAACGTTGACACCAACATAGGCTAACATAGACCGTCATGCTTTTGCAAAGTGTGCACGACTTTCACATGTGGGAAGCACTTGAGCGTGACCAAGTGGTTCACTATGGCGAATATGGCCAATATCATGGCTTGACTTGCTATCATCGACACTATCACTGTGATCACAAACATTGGCCAATATACCAGTTTTGTATTAAACAATTATATAGATTCATTGTGACTTGATATGACAAATGATGCATCGGGTGAAAGGAAGCTTATATGGAATCGAACGGTAGACAATGCTAGTAATAGCTTGAGCGTGCCTTCGGGATACACGACCTGACCAAAGTAGGCGGGGATGAAAGGCAAGTACGCATGAACTCAATGGAATTGGTATGATATTAAAATGCCCCAGATTAACAAACGATGCTTCAGAACCTATAATCAAAGGTTCAAACAGTAAAACCACAAGCAGTTCATGAAAAAAATGTTATGTATATTGGTTAAAATGAAAAAGAATTGACTAATAGATGAATCATTTGAATGATGTTTAGTTATATATTATCAGTTATCAATAATTAATCAAAGAAAAGAGTATATGTTTGGATTACCGGTTAGGTAGAGAATAACCCCATCAAGAGAAATCCATGCTTTCCTTTTTGTTCCTCATGAAGTACTAGAGAGAAGACTAATGGCTCTAATCACTGCTAGGTCATTTTTCGCGAAATTGTAGATGTGGATGAGCATGATACTGAGGAGCCATACAAAGAGAATTGGGATGAAGTTGTATCTAACTTTGTAAATTTTGAACCTGTAGACTTGAAATAAAATGATCAAGTGACTACAACCCTTTCATGAGGTTGCCCATTTAGCGAGCCACTAGCGTGCGGCCTGCGAGTGACTACAACCCTTTCATGAGGTTGCCCATTTAGCTTGCTGGCAGTTTGCTAGTGGTCCATTTAACTTTCCGGCGGCTAAGCTTCATTGGAAAGATTTGGGAATTAAAAAATAAAAAACTAGCAAAAGTCCTTTCAATGCTTAATTTTTTCTAAATATTATTTAAGTGAAAGTTGCTTCTCAACGTACTTTTTAAATTACAATTTACCAAATACTATTTATATTTTGAAAAACTTCTTTCATCTAAAAGTACCTTGCATTTTCCCAAAAATTTTCCCCCAAAACTAAATCAAATGCACCGTAAATCAGGAAACTCTGGCCGAGCCTGTCAATGGAAGTGAGATATAGGGACTTTTCACCTGACCGTCCCCAAAACTCTCCGTCTACTGTCCTTTTCTCAGCAGGCTTGCGCGCATCAGAGGTCTCTTTTCATACCGTCAGCCTCCCCGCGAGCCACTACTTCGATGATACAGAATATGTTCAGCAGAATCCTCGTCTTTAAAATGCTTAAAAATTTGTGTAAAATGCTCAGGTCTATTAGTTTATCCTCCCTCTGTTATTCCCCACGAAAGCTCACGACGACCATGTCAGCAGTCAGTACCTGATGAAAGTGGACGGCACGTTCGTGGCTCTGACGCTCGAAAGCACGCTGGCCAAACATTTTGCATCATCAAGTCATTCCTCCGTTCAAGCCATCGAGTTACCTATCGGATTGGCCATGCGGCCATCGAATGCTGCTCGCGTTTATAAACCTGGCCCGATGGTCCTCGAACAGTCTCGAGGCGGCCCTTTTCAGATGAGTGGGTCACGACGGGGCTAATGCGCTCGGGGGTCGCGATCCCGTGTGAAAGCGAGGGCTTGGGGTGGGGGCGTGAAACAGCTAAGCGAATCAGTTGGGGAGCAGAGCTTTCCTTCAAAGCAAACCCACATAATGCACACATGAAGAAACAACAACAAAAAGGGTGCCAACAAGTTGGACCCAGAATGATTTGCAGGCACACGCCGACATGAATGAACAGCTCCAAAAAGCGGAATTGTGTCTACCTTACATTCCAAAGCGCCTCACGCTTCCACCGCAGCAATTGAAGAGAAGAAAGGAAAAGGGCAAAAAAAGAAACAAAGGGCCTGACAAAATCTGAAAAAGACAGCTCCTTCGTTCTCTGGAATATTGCGGAAGAAGTCATTTGCGACACAGAGAGGGAGAAGGGAAATAAAGCTGGTGGTAGGCTGAGCTGGGCATTGAGTGCTTTTTTTGATTTTGATGGAGTTGAATGGAGACCTGCAGGGTCTCATTGAGAGGGCTTGGGCGCTGAAAGACGCCATCGATGGTGAAATCAACAACACTTTCGGGTATTGCAGCTTCTGCTCGCAACATGGTCATAACTGTGACATTGCGGCGTATAAGGAGAGAGAGAGGCTCTCTGCCATAAGAGATTCGTTGAAGGATGTGGAGTCCATGCTCATATACTTACAGGTGGGGTTCGGTTCGCTTTGGTTCTGCTCTTCATTCTTCCAGCTTTAATTGAAAGAACTCCGTCACTCTTCTCGAGCAAATTAATGTTTCTTCAGTTCATGTTCATGTAGCCAGGGCAAGTTACCAGACATCTTAGATTTATTGGCGGAGCATGTGTGAGATTGCAGAGTACATGTCATCTTGCAATAACGGAAGATCTGTGTATACTGCCTGTTGATGTTCATGATTAGGCTGCATATGTTCCTCCTCCTTCAATTTGCCTCTAAATCATACGATAGCATAAGAGGTTTTCGTAAGCGATTGCGCTTTATTATCTTGGGATCTAGGCAACTTCTGTTGGAATAGTACATGAAACTGAAGCTGGAATCAGACATAGTCCCGAAATTTATTCCAAGAAAGAATGTCTGCTTAATAAATTTGATTTTTCTCCTGTTAAAATTTCTAAGGTACCTACACAACCATGTACAGCTTGAGAAAGTTTACAACAGAGAAATTTGATGCAGAGGCTACGGAGCTGGCAGCACTTGGAACGACACACGGCGCTTGCTCGGTTGGAAGATAGCAGATCCGTCCTCATTGAAAATGTGAGCCAATATCAAGGAAGGCCTCTCAACGTGGTGCGAGAATTAAATGCATGTTTTGGCAATGATAAAATGGTGTTCAACAAGATGAAATCAAGAGATCAAATGGTGAAGAGAGATGAAGATCCGGCTAACCTCAAGCCTCAGAAAAGGCCGAGACTAGGCTTCATGGCCTGCTGCTTCAAGATATTGCTCAGTCCATGGAAATGGCAGGAGGCTGTCGGCATTGCCGTGAAACTAGCCATTGTCTCCGCTAGCATTTCGTCGACGATGTCTTTGATAAGTTGCAAGCAGCAGAAATGGGGATCCAGGAAGGGATTTCTGTCATTGATGGACCCAACAGAAGGAGGGGAAGATGGCAGTTTGGTAGGCGTTTCAAAGAGGCCTCTGCATGTTTTAAGTGGCAGGGGATAACCGCATGGATACTAATTCATTCATTCATCGAATGCATCAAGCTTATAGTTTCTGTTTTTGTCCTTGGAAAAATCTTTTATGCAGTTTTCAAGGATGCATCGGGTGATCTGATAATGATACTCTGTTGTATGACATTTTGGAACAAGAATTTTAGCAATTTCTGAGACCTTTCTTAATTAATAATTTTTTTTGACAGTTTTTTTTATTGGATTAGTACAATGAAAAATCCCAAACTAGTACATTTGCGATAAATTTATCACAAACTAATTTTTTGACCATCTAAAACCCCAAACTGGTAGACAATTAGTTTACTCTACGTCAGTTTCCATTAAATTTTACTATCAAATTACTAAATTAGATGATACTTGGTAGTTGACGGGTATACCAATTTGAGATTTGTCATAGCCTCATAGGTGCGCTAGCTTGAAAAGTATTAATTCAATTTAATGAAAAGGGTAAATTTGTCATCGATATATTTTGAGGTTTTTAGGGGTCAAAAAGTTAGTATTGAGTAAATTTGTCACATGTGTCTACCAGTTTGAGTTTTTAGTGGTAAAAAAATTAATCTGAGATAAATTTATGACAGATGTACTAGTTTAGGATTTTTCGTAATATTAAAATCCTATTTTATTTCCTCAAAATTAGAGAAGTGATGCAAGCCCATCAATGTCCGACATGAGCCCAATAAACAATACAAGCCCATAAAAGCCATCAATTCCAAAACAAGCTTGATAGAGAAAGACAAGCCCATCAACTCTCAAAAGGACCTACACGAGAAAATGTGGCTTGTTGCTTTTCTTCCATTATGGTTTTGATGACAAGTGTAGGATTTTTTGTGCCAAAAAAAATTTGGGGTAAATATGTTATATTATACAAGTTTGAGGTAAATGTACTACATGTATATAAGTTTAGAATTTCTGGTGTCACAAAAAAATCTAAAATAAATGTGTCATGATAGACATGACTTGAGATTTTTGGTGACTTCAACCATTTTATTTCTATAACTTCTCGAGGGAATGAGGCGATGGATCTCAAATATTCTATTGGATGATACTGCTATGCCGTGCTTCAGCTCATGTCCATAAGATCAGACAGCCTTCGGTGGTCGGGATTCGATCATTTTTGGCAAACGGACTCGACCCAATCCAGCCCATAATAATCAGAGGCAAAAGAGTCAAGTTGCTCTGTTTCTCTCTGCAATTCTTTTTTGGGGGGGGAGGGAGTCATTCGACGATGTGGGTCTTTCTCTGCCACCGAGTCAGAGTCAGCCACGCCATCTGCTCTCAGTGCGCACCACGTATCAGCGTCCCCTCGTTGCCACGCGACCTCCTCAACTCTCCTCCTCGACGAAAGGCCTAGAATTCGTCTCGACCAGAAAATTAAGGCACAGAAGACGGCTGCCAAAGACAGAAGCTAACCTCTGTGAGGTCCCTGCTGACAGGGGTGCTGAGCTGGAAAGCTAGAAAGCTAGAAAGCTAGAAAGCTAGACGGAAGCCACCTGCCAATGGAAATGACCCACAGCTCACCACGCAATTCTCCTCGAACGCCAATCCCCGATTCGTATTCCTATTCCAATTACAAATTGTTTGGCGCTCTCTTGCTCCACGCCACGAATCAGAATCTCCCTGTTCTCGCCCTTTCTAAAAACGTCAGCTTATACCTTAAAAAGTCATCTGAACCTCTTTACCCGAATTGTTTTTGGCAACCGCAAAAGACGTACGAGTCAATTACTCAAACCCGTTATTTATCCAGGAGTTTCCCTTTCAGTTTCCATCGAGTTGCCTTGGGGAGACGAAGACGGCCTAACCCTTTTCTTTTCAATAAAAATCGAGACTTTACCGAGAATATCCTCTTCCCGATAACAAATTTTTGCCTGCTTGATTGAAAGCGAGGGTTGGGATGAATTGAGAGAGAAGGGAGGTTGCAAAACTGAGGTGGGTATTATGGTCGGATCAAGACCGGGCGTGCCTTCGTCGTCTTCATGGTTAGGCGCTGCGACGACAAGAGTTGATTTTGATGGTAAGGTGTCCTCTGTTTCGGAGAAGATGGTCGGAGAAGGCGAGGAAAACTTTTCAGAGAAGAAATGCGTTTCAAACGGGGAGTTGGGTTTTGTAGAGAGGGCTTTCTCTGCGGCGGGTGCTGCCATCATCTCCGCAATCATTGTCAACCCTCTCGATGTCGCCAAGGTATCGAATTTCACTCGAAAATCATTCCGTGAGCTTTAATCAATGTATGGGTGTGTTTACAACCATTCATTTATGTGAGCTTGCCCTTTCGTTCTCATTTCGAGATTCTTGATTTTCACTGCTGTTTTAGCCGACTGTTTGCATTTCTTGAGATACCAATTGTGGAGTTTTTTCAAATTATTGTTTTTCTTGTTCATCAGTACCAGGCTATTATCAGGCCATTCATACTACTGCTATATATTTGTTTGTAATAGAGCAAGAACTGGATCGTATTGATATTTTTGTCACGTCTTAACTCATATTTTTAAAGATGCAAGACTCTGTTTCTGTGGATACTCGCTGTTTGACTTATCTATTATGTAAAATTGCAGACAAGGTTGCAAGCTCAGGGTGCTGAAGTCCCTTCTAAGGGGCTGTGTCACATGTCCTCATTTGATTCGAATACGGTATGTGTCTGTCTATTATATTTTTCCTATAGCCTCATCAAGAATTTCTATAGCATTCTGATTTCTCCCAGTTGTGAGAGGATATTAACCAGTGTAATTGCATTGTGGTTTAGATGCTTCCAGACTTAAGAAGTTATACGTCATGCACACGTTCCGTATTTGACAATGAACCGTTGTGCCCTCCTGAATGTGGCCGGTATAAAGGGACTCTGGATGTCTTCTACAAAGTCATACGCCAGGTTAGTTTGCTTTACGGCTGTGGAGCATATATTGGAAGCAGTATATGAGGCAGAAGAACTAAGGCAAAAAGCACGTACTTACGGCACGTCACTGTTTGATTCTGACTTAGGATTTTGTATTAATATTTGGAAGATAATACTACTTGTTTCTCACATAATTTTCTCAATTTTTCAGCAAGACAATTGAAAAATTGCATGTGTTGTATGATATGTTTTGCTACAGAGCTTGAACGTCCGAAATGGTGCCAAACTCTGTGGCTTCATAATGCATTTGAGTAATCAGCCTTCTGGGCACTGCCAAGTTCAGGAGTTCCTGCTTTTAGTTTCTTAGACATGAATTTTTGATTGCTTGTTACTTCTCAAAGAACTAATTACAAAATATAAATTGCTCCAAGAATTTGTTGCTTTAAACCCACCACTTTTGGGCCACTCAAGTCACCACAACTGGATGCGGAGTTGCTAGATAATGGACTCATCTGTAATTCTTATCAATCAGAAGGTGCTTGAGGAGATTTAGAATTGGAAATTAAACTGGGGCATTTGTGACTTCAGCCTCATTCTTTTTAGGATCTATCAGAAAAGATCAAGGTGCTGCCTATTCATAACAATTGAGCTAGCAATTTTGTTGCTTTCCAGTGTTATCACCAATAAACAATTAATATGTGAGCAATTGCCATCATGGTTAAAACCAAATAATTTAGTTTCCTCTGCATGAGAACTTAATTTTGCAGTTTGCTTCTATGTGACAATTGGGGGTTTCCATGTTTTCCTTTTCTGGGGCTACAGGAGGGATTTGCAAGGCTGTGGAGAGGCACAAATGCAAGCTTGGCTTTGGCGGTGCCAACTGTAAGACTTCTATTGGTCAAGAATCATGCAAAATCTTTCTTGAGAAATACCTGCTGATGGAAACTCCTCGCTGTTGTCAATCAGGTGGGGATCTATTTGCCATGCTATGATATCTTGCGCAATGCGATGGAAGGTTACACAACAGAAAACATGCCAGGCTTGACACCATACGTTCCATTGCTTGCAGGCTCAGCTGCTAGATCATTAGCCTGTATTTCTTGTTATCCTGTGGAATTGGCAAGAACGCGGATGCAGGTATAGTTTTTAACTTGTCTCAACAGCTTTTTCAAGAGTTGACGCTCTTATTTCATCCGAATTCTTCTTTGGCTGGAGAGTTACAATCCATTATTGATGACTTCTTTTGAATTCCCTTATTGTGTTTTTCCAAACAAATTTTTTTCTCAAGCTAGTGAAAAAATAGAAGTAGGAAGAACTGATTGCATCTTCTCTTTAAGTGTGTTCCTAAGTCAAGCTAGTTTCATTGGCAACCAGAGGCAACTGAAGCTTTAACAGCTATAAACACTTTTGTTGACTGATAGGCATTCAAAGAAATGAAAAATGGTCCAAAACCTCCAGGAGTTTGGAAGACATTGCTTCAGGTCGTTAACCCTGTCAGAAGTACAAACAGCCTTCAAAATTGTGAGTATGGTTTTGACTTTTGCTCTCTCTCTCTCTCTCTCTCTCTCTCTCTCTCATTTTGTTCATGAAGGGGATGGCTCTCCTCATGAATGAATTATTGTAGCGATCCGAAAACTATTGCTGGTGGGAATTCATTATTCCATTATCATTTTATTTATATAAGCATAATAAAATGATGAATATCATTGTACAGTACACACCTACCGCATTCTGTGGACTGGTCTTGGAGCACAACTCGCACGTGATGTTCCTTTTTCTGCAATCTGCTGGTCAACTCTTGAGCCGGCAAGTTTTGGCCTCCTGTTTTTACTCTCACTAAAAAATTGATTTTTGCTTAGATTATTTTGCATTTTATCTGTAGATCAATGTCCTTGCCTTTTTGTACAGATCAGGCAGAAAATCTTTGATTTGGTTGGAGAGGAATCCAGTGCAGCCATTGTCCTTGGAGGAAATTTTTCTGCTGGTTTTGTGGCCGGAACAATTGCAGCTGCTGCTACTTGTCCGTTGGATGTGGCAAAGACAAGGCGGCAGATAGAGGTAGTTTTGATGTGGAGCTTCAAATTTATATTCATGCACATCCATGTTCCATCTTAAGGTGTTTTAATCAGGAGATATCCATTTGAGGGATTGACAGGTTGGGATTCATTTAGTAGATAGGCTTTGAATGAGGTTCTTACTATAAGCCTCACTGAACCAGGGATAATTGTTCATTATCGCTTACTTTTTGCATCATTGCAGAAGGATCCCACAAGGGCATTGAACATGACGACGAGACAGACTTTAGCCGAAATATGGAGGTAATGTTGCTTTGATGCATGTCTACTCGTGAGTTGTAATTTACTTCCACATTGTGAAGATAGGGAAAATGCATCATTTTTTATATCTTAACAAATTAAATGAATTTCACATGCTAAAGCTCTGAAAACAAAGAGTCGGGTCATTAAGGTGGATATAGTAGAGATCTTTCATGTAAGTTGTGTATGTAAGCTCTATCCAGTTTGGGCCGGTTGCACTTCATATGTTGTGTGTCTTTCTGTTTATTAAGGATTACACTTCATGTCTTTCTGTAAGCTCTATGCATTGTTTTGATGGAATCTATGTAGACTTGTCCTCCTGAATAAAGGATTGGCACTTTCAACAAATCAAAAGTTTTACAAGGCTATAGTTTTTCCTTCTGAGCCTGCCCAGGATATACATCATATGAACTATTCGGATTCTATTGCGAGGAAACATTCTCAAATTAAATGAATTTGTGCTGTGATGGTTCTATTTGTCTCTGGACACATTAATAGACTCAGCTTTTTTGCTCGGAACAGGGATGGTGGAATGAAAGGACTGTTTGCCGGAGTAGGACCTCGAGTCGGTCGCGCCGGTCCATCAGTCGGAATAGTCGTGTCATTCTATGAGGTCGTCAAGTATTGTTTACATCACAGACACATTAAAGATGGTGGAAGGGGATAGGCATTCCTGAAGGTCCTTTTATCGTTCATGCCGAGACTGGTCATTTTCAACCTCAACCATCGATCTAGGATCGACTCTGCATCCGACAATGCGAAGAGGAGAGCATGATGCAAAAGCGGATCGATTGCCAGCGCGCGTGCAAAATTGCTCATTTTGCTTCGTCGCTTCATTGCCCGGTGGATGTATATGTCCATACAACCCGGTGCATCTAATAATTCATTTTGGCAATGTCGAAATACGCTCATTGCTTGATGGCTTATGGCAAATCGAGGTAGGAGAATTGAATTTCCTTTCTTCTTTTTTCATAATATTTTTCAGATTATCCAAAATTATAAAGGTAAATTGCATCTTCTAGCCTTCAGCTTCTGATCTTTTTAATAAAGAATATACTCAATATTCGAAGTGTAATGTGGAGAGAGTAGCCGAATAATGAAAGCTAAGGAATGCGAAATTAAGGGAAATCAAAGCGAAACTAGAAAACATTTTTGTGCATCGTGCTGTCTTGCATTAACAGTTATTTCAAACTCGAGCCAGCTTCACAACACGACTACTTTTGGCGCTTAATTGATTCAATCAGGACGAGATCTTCTTTTCCCTTGAGATCAAGGTGCACTTGCAAGCTCCTGGTCGAGGTCGAAAACGACTTTTTCTTCGCTCGATCTACCCCTTTGGCTCATGTTTGTACTTTTGTGTGACTTTATATCTGGAACGTAGTTTTACACCACCGATCCAAGAAAAGAGAGGAAGTGTCTAAAGGCTTAATTAAAAAGTTCACATTGCTCTTGGCCATTGCAGTAAAACTATTAGGTAAGGATTTAAGACGATGTTCGACTACTTAACCATTAGAGAAGATCGCAGCATGCCAACGTCCCGTTCCTCGTCCTTAATTAATAAATTTTAAGGAAAAAGAGTATCATGTTTGGGGTGACTACTTGGGTAATCCCAGTATAACCATTTTAATCCATTGAAGTTATAGGGGGACGTTATGGCTTTAATCAAGTTCATTAATCAAGTTCATTGACGATGGGTGATCTTGATGAATTGAATTCAATAGGTCAGGAGACAAAAGCAATATGCCAATGGATCAATTACGGTAAAACCTTCCCCTTCTTCTTTTTTCTTTCGAAAATCATTAAGCAGAGGAAAGTACAAGCCATGAATTCTAATCTCGCTCTACATGGGTGGAAAAATATGTCTTTAAGTTTTTTAGTGTGCGTAATCATGCTAATGCATAGCGCCGGCAACCTAGCATGAGCCCAGCAGACATGGCTCTATGGCTTGGCTAGCCAGGTACAGCCCATTTGCCAAGCAAGTAGTGCTTGGGCACGGCAAAGGTCGTGCCCACGGCCAGCTACAATGCAGGTTCACGACGTGCCAAGCTCGAGTGAGCAAATATTTTAGGGTTCACAACGATTACTGAGGGCAAAAAAGCGTGTTGGCCAGCTTGTGGGCCAAAAAGAAATGGTCTCTTGAGTGTTCTAGTGTAATTGTACAGCTGGTAATGATTGCGAGGACTAAAACTCCACCGTTAGATCATAGAGTAAATTTATGGCTATGGTCAGCCCTGTACTCATATATATAAGAATATCATCTCTTAAATTATATCATCTCATTCATAAGTGAAATTGTACTACCGAGCTTCTCTTTAAAAAGACCCTCTTTACGATTTGACCTAAGAGAAATTCTAGCTTGATCAAGATTATTAATATTTTTGCCATTAGCATCAGTATTTTGCTGGTTATTAGTAAAATTGCTACATGTTTGACTTTTTTGGATCAAATCTGATAATATTTTGTCACATTTTGTTCCTTTTCTTCCAAATCGTTGATTAATTTGTATGACCATGGAGGAACTTTTTTACTTAGTTCTTTTATTCCAATAGATTTTTTTAATCTTTTAGTTTGGGCTTGGATTTAACCTAATATAAGAGGCGGTCTTCAGCTTCAGTGATATTTAGAAGGAAAAAGAAAAAGAGCTTGTAAATTATTAGGAAAGAAACTATTACCATCTTTGGTATAAAAGAACATACTATCTATTTTGATAGCTTGAATGACCCTTTCTCAAAATGAGAATGTATAGAACCCTATTCCGGGCCGGTCTGGTATGAGATATTTGCTGAAAACAAAAACAAAAAAAAGGAAGAAGAGAAAAATTGGATCTTGATTGAGGAGAAGCCGCCGACTGTTTGGTGGCCTTCTTCTACCTTGTCACTGACAAGTAACTCCGGCTGCTGGCACGAATTGCAGAAGAAGCTGTCAATGGGATAGCACCGCCTACTGCAAATAGGGATGCCGATCGATCATGAGCAACGACGGTCGTCGACAGTCACCGACGAGAAAGGAGATGGGTGAAAGTGAAAGCGATTCTTCAGAAAGGAGAAGAGGAAGAGAGGATCTTGACCAAGAAAAGAAAAAGAAGAGAATGGAATAGAGAATCACGGCTGTGTGGTCTGGCGGTATTTTATACAACACATATAAATTGAGAGAAATCTTTATACGAGTAGTATAGTATATAGATTAAGTAAGATATACTCTTTGATTATCCTTTTATATTGTGCCAACTAAAGTTTAGTAAAGACAAAAAGAATGGAGAAAAAAATATATTTTTTGTAATTTGTGACAATAAAACCTTTAAGCAAGAATATTGTAAAATGAATCATTTCAATATGTGACTTTCCTTCTATGGAATATAATTGTTTCTTTTTCACGGCTCGCAAAATTGACCATCCACCCATATCAAAGTTGTCGCTTGACCGGACTAGAAATAATTCATTAACATGCCTTTTATTTTGTTTTTTCCCTCAAAAGATCATATCTTTCAATATAGAAGTTATGTAGGTGCATTTATCATAATTGGAGTTGGAGTAGGACTTCAAAACGAGTGAATGGGATACGATGTGATTGCTTACGTGTTAATTCAATAAAATCACTATCTAGTGAAAAAAATATACATATTTATTTTAAAGAAAGCTCTCTACTTTCAAGACCCAATAAATATGCATTTATACATTTAAGAATTCAAACAAAATAGTTTAAGGACTTATTCGAGTCTAATAATGTGGACTGTGAATATGAAATGAAAAATATATATTTTTAGAATGTTCAAAAGAGTGAATTAGTTAGATAGGAGAAGCTTAGATATAAGAGAGAGAATTACGTAGGTTTATTTTGCAGAAAATAAAAATATTTAAAATTTTTTTTTTTAAAAAGAAATTACTTGTATCACCCATAAAAATAAATGAATAAAAATATTTTCATTGTTCACAAAAATGTTTGACAAAAATTATTGTCGATAATAAAAATATTTTCTACTGACTAATTATTTCAAATAATATAAATGATTATTTTTACTGGTAATACTAGCACATAAATTATTATATGACCATCTTTATAATACTAACATACAAATTAGAAAGAAGGGGTCACTTTCAATAAAATGCCCTATATCATGTTAACTAGTAAAACTAATACTAACAAAGCCTTTTGCTTAAAAAATGCACTAAATTATCATATGACATCATCAATATAAGAAAAATAGTGAATTCACCTATTGGTGGACGAGTGAATTATCCGTTCGATGTTAATTTTGCAATTGAAATCTTCAACTTATCAACTATTCACTGGTGAAGGGCAAACCAACGGTTGACCTAATTAAAAATCATGGAAAATGCTAGATTTGTTAAGACTAATTTATAAAAGTGGTTTTCTTAAGTGATGTGTCGAACTGTTATTGTTTTTTTGAATATGACATGCTTGTTAAAATTCATTCACAGTCCAACATGTCACTTAATAAATAATTTTTTTTAACCATTCTTGATAAGTCTAACATTACTCTAAAAATACAATAGTTTGGGCCTTTTTTGGAATTTTATCATTTGTTTATTACCTCCAATCTCCTCAACTCTATGACACTTTTATTAACCTTCATCCCCTTGGTCAAACTTATTAACGACTGATATCACAACATCGTGCCACGTCATAATGCATTTGACCCGAAAAGAATAATGATAATTACAAAGTAAAATCAACAGAATCAGCTAATGGTCAAACTTCCCATTCATGATCTCACAGTTCCAATCTGTACTCTGACCCTCTGGAATGAAATTGTTTCTTCATTCAAAGCTGAATCACCTAAATTCACGGCTCATAAAATAGGCCATTCCACACATAACAAAGTTGACCCTTGACAGGACTAAAAATACTTCTTTTTGTTCCTCAAAAGATCATATTTTTCGAGATTGATTTGTGATAGGCGCGTTTATCAATTTTGTTTCCTGTTCTTTTTCCATTGAACGTATCTAAGTTGAGGCACCTGGAGGTGAGGTGAGAGAAATTTCAGGGGCTTCCATCTCTTGTTCGTCCTCCTTCTTCCATGCTTGTTATGTTCGTCATCTGTTTCAAATTTCAGGGGTTTGGTTAAGGGTCTCCAGGTGATTTTTTGGCGTTTCCATTAGATTCATTGAACGAATCTGGTGGAAATGCATGAAATCTAGAGATCTACCCCATTGGAACAAGGTGTTCTAGGCCTGTCCATGCTCAAAGTTCTCTGCAATCTTCTCCGAGAAGAAGATTATGTCCGCTTTCTAGGATCGGCACCGCCGCATCTGATTGAACAGGCGGATCTACCAGGTGCTGGATTGGGTCACTGGGTGTGCAAGCCGAGGATGGAACAGTTTCGGCAGATAGGAGAAGTATTAGGAAGCCTAAAGGCCTTCATGGTGTTCCGCAGTAATATACAAATCAACGGGCGTCAATGTGGTTTGTTGCTGGACATGTTGAATAGCGCTTACGAAGTCGTGGCGGACAAGATGAGACAGAACCTGCGGTTCGAAGAGAAGCATGCAAAATGGAGAATCCTGGAACAACCATTGAAAGAGCTCCTCAGAGTATTCAAGGAAGGAGAGATCTATGTCAGACTCTGCTTGGACAACAAGGACTGGTGGGCAAAAACCATGATCCTATATCAGAACACAGATTGCATCGACCTTCACATCCACAACCTGTTGAGTTGCATGCCTGTTGTCATCGAAGCGATTGAGATCGCAGGAGAAATTGCCGGTTGGGATCATGATGAGATGCAAAAGAGGAGATTGGTATACTCAAAAAAGTACCAGAAAGAATGGAAGGACCCGAAGCTCTTCCAATGGAAATTCGGCAGTCAATACCTCGTGACTCAAGATTTCTGCAACCGGTTAGAGCAAGTGTGGAAGGAAGATAGATGGCTTCTTATGAATAAAATCCGGGAAAAGAGTATCTCCGGCTCAGCGATAAAGTATGAGCAGCGTCTTAACGATCTGCTGTTGAGGAACTTGGATTTGTGGGAGCCTTCCAATTGGAAACTCTTGCCGTGTTCAATCTTAGTCGGGTCGAAGGACTACCAGGTGAAGCGGAGGCTTGGCTGTGGAAGCCAATACAAGGAGATACTCTGGTTGGGCGAAAGCTTTGCTTTGCAACATCTTTTGGGGAACACGGAGACCCTAGTTCCTGAGATTTCATTGATACATTCTCTCTCCCACCCCAATATACTACACTTTCTCTGTAGCTTCATCGATGAGGATAAGAAAGAGTGTTTCGTGGTTACGGAGCTGATGAACAGAGACCTAGGCAGCTACATCAAGGAAATTTGCGGTCCACGAAAACGAATTCCTTTCTCTCTTCCCGTCGCCATCGACTTGATGCTTCAGATTGCTAGAGGGATGGAGTATCTCCACTCTAAGAAAATCTACCATGGAGATCTCAATCCTTCCAACGTTCTGTTGAGGGCAAGAGGTAGTTCAGGAGGAGAAGGATACCTGCAAGCCAAGGTCTCAAGATTCGGACTGTCTTCCTGTAGAAACTCCTCCCAAAAGACAACTTTAAATCAAGATGGAATCATTTGGCACTCTCCCGAAGTTCTAGCCGAGCACGAAGAGATGGGAAGTACCAGAGACACCAAGTACACTGAGAAGTCCGACGTCTACAGTTTCGGGATGATCTGCTTTGAACTTCTAACTGGAAAAGTACCCTTTGAGGATGCGCATCTTCAAGGGGACAAAATGAGCAGGAACATCAGGGCAGGAGAGAGGCCCTTGTTCCCATTCCATTCGCCGAAGTACTTGACCAACTTGACAAAGAGATGTTGGCATATCGATCCAAATCAACGACCGAGCTTCTCTTCCATTTGTAGGATCCTTCGCTACGTGAAGCGCTTTCTCGCAATGAATCCCGATTGCAGTAGCCAGCCAGACCTGCCGATGCCACCTATGGACTACCATGATATCGAATCGAGGCTACTGAAGAAATTTCCATCCTGGGAGAGCCCCAACTCATCGCCGGTGTCAGATGTACCATTTCAGATGTTCGTTTACAGAGTAGTGGAGAGGGAGAAATTGAGTGCTTATCTTAAAGAGAACTCCGAATCGGGTAGCGAGGGAGCCTCCGTCTGTGGGGATGAAGGCACGATCGGTTTGGACGATCCTCTTCCGTCAGCACCTGAGACGAAATTTTCTCTTTCTCCCGAAACTTCGAGCAAGAACTTAACATCGTTGAAAAGAATGACGGATGTCAAACAAAACAAGCAACCTGGTGAGGTTTTCTCGTTTGGGGAATCTACTTGGCAGTACTTACTTATTAAGATCGATACTCATTTATCTGGCTCTAAGTTACAAGATCAGAAAATTAATATGTTGGTAGATGCTGTTTGTGTCATGGCTGCTAGCATCAAAATCTCAATGCATCAACAAGTTTATCAGGGCAAAGGATCACCATACATTCTATGCTCTCTGTGCATTCACTTTTCAGTTCCCAGTTCCACCATAGGATCATAGAACTTGTCCTGACTGTCGCCCGACAACACTGTTCCCGTCTCTTTCTTCTCATTCCTAAGAAAAACGAGGCCCGTGTAATTACTGCTATAGGCCATCTCCTACATACAGGTCAATTGCATGTTCCGCTTCCTACATACAGGTCAATTGCATCTTCCAGTGGCGAGTTACAATAGGGTTCCTTGTGCTTTCAATGAGATCACATGGTAGCAAAGGAAAATGTTCAGCTCTATTGTTTCTGAATCTCTATAGAAATTGCAGGGACACCAAGAGGGCGATCACAACGACCTCCTCAGATTACTCCAACCGGGCGAAGCATTAGAATGAATTCAGAGAGTCAGCTATTGCAGATGAGTCCAAAGATAAAGAGGTCATCATCCGGTAACTCATCAGATTGAGAGCTTTCTCAATAAGCCTTATTCTCAACCCAAGTTGACTGCTCTAAAGCACTTCATTACAAATTCATTTGTACAATAAGCCTTTTAAAGTGTTCAACTCAGCATGGTAAAGCAAAGCAGCTCCTGACCATGAAGTGAATGGAATGTTTGGTGTGATGATCAGATTCCCATACGAGGGAGTCCCGTCTCCGCTGTTCAGTACGATCAAATTCATGTAAAGTGAAAAATCATTATAGCAATTGTTCAAGGATATTCCACACTGCCCAAAAGCTATACTGATTTGTGGTCTAAAAACATGGTGCAAAAAGCATCCATCACCTACACAGTATAATCTGCATATAAGGTCTAAATTGGCAAGTACATACACCGACAACTATGATTGGACTCTTTCTTCTTGTATTAAGCTGCATCCAGTGAGTTATTAAAAAAATGACAAGAGCAGTGACCAGTCCTCCAGTAATCTCAGAAAAAAAAAAAGCTTTCTCACAACATCAAAAGCCATTGAAGTGTATTTCTTGCCTTATTCCTCCTACATACTTATTGACACATCACAAGAATGAGAAGCCAACAGCTACAGCATGTTCACAAGAAGACATAGATACGAGAACAAGGGGGGAGCAATTATCAGAGCTGGATTACATGTTGCTAGACTTACTATTAGAGAGAAGAAAAGAGCACCTCCACTTTACCCTTTCTTTCTAACCCTCGCCTACAAAAATACCACACTTCTGATGGACAACAGAGGATGCTCCAAAGTTCAATCTGATATTCTGATTTCAACTCCTAATATATCCTTCACCCCCTCATACGTCACAAACGCGATGGCTATGGATGGAACTACCTGAGGTTAAAAGCAGCAGTTTTCAGAAACGTGAAACAGTGTATATTTTAAGAACTAGCAAGAGCATTAACAAAATTGTGTCTACCGCTAAGTTAACAACACTCCTTAGGCCTTACACTACTAAACCTCTAAAAGAGCAAGTTTTAACTCAGATAAAACTAACCTTGACAGAATTTGGAACCAAACCCTTGTACAATGCTCCAAAGCCCTCATACTTAACAGTATTCCTGAATGCATCAACCATGCCATTGTATGCCAGACTGGCCTTAGCTCTTCCATCACCTGTAACTATGGAAGAAGCGTTATTCCACCCTGCCATTTGCATTCTTCTGCGTATCACATCCAGAGGATAAGCCACAGTTTGACCAATAGTTCCTGCAACAGCTCCACAGGCAAGCCTTGTTGTGACACTCAACTCAGAGTCCTCCACTAGGCCAAATGGTCTGGTCTTTATTAACCAGTCCTTCAGAGATTCATATACAGCAAAGTTGAGACCTACATAAGGAATCTGCAGAAAAGAAGAGAATTATCATTATTTCTTCAAAGCAAGAAAAGTAACAACACATGTATGCAAGCAATATTGCCCACTAGAAAAGGAAAGAAAAGCTCTTGGACAGTCCTGACAATATATTATAAGTCTCGCATGCCCTTAAGCAAATGGGCTATGCATGATGCTGCTTCCTCTTGTACAAGTCACTCACAAACTCAGTGAACATAAGGAAGCAGAGATGCTATGGCTACCTGAGGATGCCTTTTAGGACATACACATTTTGAAGGACTATAAGCACATAGGATCTCACACGGAAAGAAGGCAACATCAACCAGTATTCACTGAATGCAAGAATGTCATAATGGATGGGAGCAAGCAGGGGCATGGAAGGTTTATTTGATAAATGCATTGTGTGAAATACAAAATTTCCACATGGAGGGCCGGGAGAAGGGGAGAGCACATGCATGTGCACATTCTCCAACTAATAGAGAAGCTGTGATACCCATCACAAAAAGCAAATAGAAAAGAGAGTTACTTACCACTCCAATGACAGAAGGAAGCCACCCCTTGTATAAGGCCCGTGGACCTTCTTCACGAAGCACAGTTGACAATGCATGAAACATTCCTCTATACTGATAAGGAGACTTCTCTGTCTGCAGGTATGAGGGGGGAATTGTCTAAATGCCAAAAGCACAAAAATAGTCCAAAAGGCACGAAGCATATACTCTCCTTTAGATTGTTTACATTAGCTAGTCTGATTAAATTGTAATCAGCAGAAAAATTCCCCCAACTAGGTTGACTGTGTCTCCCAGAAAATATCAGAACAATGCTAGAAATCAGCCTGACAAGACTAAGAAATGTACCTGTACAGTTAGCCTGCCTCGTACCATGTCCATGGGGTAAGTGGCAGACATTGCAATTATTCCAGCGCATGCCCCAGCTCCAAGACGTAGAAGAGGAGTGAGTTGAGCATCTTCTGTGGGAAACAAACAACAAAAGAGAGACTGAGACAGTCGGGCACAACATTTCCATTGCATCACCAAAAGTTTACTGTATAAAGTTTTTGTGACACCGTGAATCAATCACATACTTGTAGTTTGCCATCAAAATCTAAAAATTACATCAGATGGTTATGCTTGAAAAATATAAAGTTACATCAATGTAGTTGAAAACTAGCATTTATCCTGACTTCAAAAAATAAACATTTTTAATATGAATGAATCACTCAAAAAAGTGGTGCAACTTAAGCAAACAGTTTAGATTTCTTGATCAGTAGATCACTCTCAAATATTTCCAAGAATATTCAACAATCAACATAGAAGAATACCAACAGATTCTTACGACTGTGTGTCAAAAATATGGAGAGCACTGCAGGATGTTTCTTTTGATGATTAGTAGAACATCTTTCTGTAGACTTTTTGAGAGAGAGAGAGAGAGAGAGAGGAAATATATGTAGGGCAAAACCCCTCGCTCTGACAGCAACAACTAGGGCAGCAGAGCAGCCATGGAGGCCCATCAACAATAAGCGCCCAATGCACATAAAAGCGCCTTGAGTAAATGAAACCTCTATCCATGGAATATCATGCCACCCCATTGCTTAAGAGGGAAGCACTAGGTCTTACGCGTTTTAACAATTATTAAGTTGTTGGTTTATGTTCAATAGTAATATTTCCCCTAATCATCCGATTCAGCCAGCAATCATATTCCAAAGTAAAGCAAATGCGTAACCAGCAAAAGGGTAAAGCGCATATAAGAGAACAAAATTGCTAGCACCCAAGCATCACGAGTATTTAATCAAGCAACACAAATATTCAAAATCAACAATAAGGCAACGAGGATGGACTTACCATTACCAGTCTGCTGCTGATACAACAATAATATTCCCCTGATGGTAATGAAGAGGCAGAAAAATCAGCCAATGAAATAAAGGGGCAAATTTTACAGGTATTTAAGCAAATGAAGAGGTGCCAAAATGGTGGAAATGGTACACAGGAAATTAACGACCAAAGAAGCCATCTAAAAGCCATTACAGTTAGACTGGGCAGGAATTTGGAGAAAACATTTCTTTGCCTCTTCATATGCATTCCATGAAATTATAACATGAAATCACAGACAGAAATGACAATAGCATTGACAATTAGACACCAGAAATCAAAGTTAGGAGTTGCTAGAGTTTTGCCAGAGTCATACTTGGAAGCTTGCTCATAGCTGAAGAATTTGACCGCTGAGTTCGGAACAATACGAGCACAATTGGTACCATTGCCTTTGAAAAGTCCACGGAAGCCCTCAGTTCTCCATATATATTTTAATCCTTGAACTGTACCATTGTACTTTATGCTATGGGGATTTTGAACCTGCATGTCACATGATCCATGCATCACCATTGCTGCAAGGATCTGTACGATGATGAAAGACAGTTGAGGAAAGCAGGATGACTAACCTGCAGCAATATCTTCAACCTTTCCAATGGAGCAACAGCAGTGCGTGACCTATACAACCATGCATATACTCCAGGTCAGCCCCAATTACCACATACTAGATTGTGGTCAATGAAAATGAACAAACGTAATACAAATTGAGCACTGAAGGGCAGCAAGGTGGCATCAAACCTCCACAAGAGGTTTAATATAATTCAAGGATAGCAGCAACTAGACCAATATTAGACCACATATAGCTCATCTGTCTCAGAATAAATAAAGAATTGTTCTTGTCTTTTTTTCCTACTTGTTTATACCAAGCAAAGCCATTTTCATAGCAGACAGGTTTTTTTAGACTTTATCTCGTGAACGGGGAAAACAATGCTATTACACAACAGCAGTCTATTTCCAAGAAAAGTTAGTGGAGGATGAACAAGACAAAATTGCTTAAACTTCTACATTAACCTAGTGAGTGACAGTAGAGACAAACTGCAATACAAGGAATTGGGGATCAATCAAGAGTCTAAGTTTAGAGTTTTACAAGGTTCCAGAGCAAAGAGCTTATCAAAATGATGATTACTAGCGGATAACAGATGCAATAGAGAGTGACGTGATATGCGATGCGAATAATCAATTCTCAGTAGAAAGATGAGAACTTCATTTGCCAAAGGCCCGGCAAAAGGCCGACCAGGCAAAGTCAAAAGAAGGTCACACAACTCTAGCTCAGCTTCCCCCTGTAAAACTGAACTTAACATGGCTCCTTAACTAGCTTCTAACCCATTTAAATTGTACTACGCAACTTTCGTCAGCTACCTTTCTCCATGAAAAAAATAAGCATGCAATTTCAATTCTAATCCTTTCTTATCCTCCGACACCGAAATTATCAACGAAATGAAACTGGAAATGAGCAGGAGAGGAGAAAGGTAAATACTTTCAAATTACCCACTTCCATCGAGACAACCAAAAGAGGGGGAAAAGGAAAATTAAAGGCGTAATTCATGACTTCCACCTCCGAAACACTGGAAACACTGCATTCCGCACTAATCACCTATTTTGTAACGCATGGTACACAAAATTAACACACTTGCAATTCCAATTTGCCAAAACAATCTCACACTGATGAGCAGGCTCAGGAGAGGTAACGCCCAGTCGAAATAAAAAAACTTCTCTGTTGGCGAGCATTCTTATGTAAAACACAGCCACTCCAGAGACTGGACAAAAAGAAACGAGAGAAATCCGCCACCCTCAATCTCTCGTCCGCGAATTCACATTTTTGCGAAAGGGACACGGGGGCTTACACTCCTCCGGCGACACCACCGGCGACCAGAGACTTGCAGATGCTGAGGACGGCGTAGCTGGGGGCCTTCACCCCTTCCCTGGCCAGCTTCGCCTCCTCCGCTAGATTCACGATCGTCGACACCGCCTTCTCGCTCGCCTTCACGTTCTCGGAAGCCATTTTAAAATTACCGGAAACTCGACGGCCCGAAGGGAAGAAGAACGCTCTAGAAGAAGAACCCTATCGAACTAGGGAACAAAAGAAGAAGAAGAAGAAGAAGAACGCGTCTCGGTCCCGGCCCCCGGGGGACTAAACGATCTGGATCGGATCTCCGGCGATCACTGAGAGCGGCGCGCCCGCATCTCACAGAGGATACGCTGCCGGCAGTGGCGGAGGCGGCGGCGTCGGCGGTGGCGACCTAGAGCTGAAGGCGATGTCTCAACAACAAAACTTTTCGAGCTCGGTGTGTGTGCGCGACTGTGGGAGTGTTGACGCCGTTAGCTTTTATCGAAGAGAGGGATAACTTTTTCTTCTTTTCTGTTACATACTCGCGCGCGTGGACGGAAGCGATTGGTACTCGCGCTACGCTGGCTGCCACGTAGAAAGTGATGTTTTTGTTTTTTGGGGGCTTTTGTCAAAAAAAATTATGCTGAAAAGAGGAAATTCCAGAGTCTGGGCCGGGTCACGGCTTTTGACAAGGAATCCCACCCCAACCCCTAATAATTGAAATTCGATAAAAAAAAAAAAATATTTGAAAGGGAAGTATAGAAAAGGCTATGCCACGAAATTATATTTTTTTTTTAAAGAAAAAGGAAAAAACAGTCTTTTTCCACACTTTTAGCTTTTAAATGAGATTAATGTGGTTGGCAAGTGATGGCTAGCAACTATGGTGGACAAGGCACTGGCAATCAATTAGAAGAGGAAAAATGAGAAAAGAAAAAAATAACTTATTTTGAGAATTGTTTTCGAAAACAAGAAACAATATTTCTCTACTTATTGTTTTTGTTTCAAATTTATTCCTTGATCACTTTTTTATTTCGGAGAATAAAAATTTAACTGACATTATTAAATGGATTTCTATTTATTTTCTATTCCTAGGAACAAAAGAATAGAAAAATAAAAAAATAGAAACGTTAACTAATAAAGCCTTAGTTTTAAGTGATTTTGCACTTGGGCATGTCTATAAAAGGTTTAAAGGAGAAAAAATAGATGAGAGATTCGTCTTAAGATGAAAAACTCCCTAATGTCACATCCATATTCTCCCAATATCCCTTGATTGATAGGGAAGAAAAATAGTGATGCATGCAGATACTAATACATAAAAATAAAAAATGTAGCTCAGATGGGCACCCTAATAAGAAATTACCATAGGTAGCTTTTGTAGGTTGGCGATCACCTCAATCTAGAGAAAGATTAGGATATGATATGTGAACTTATCATTACCTAGTTAAAGATCTTCAGCCCATCCCAAGTTCATATTCATGTTCATAATGAAAGTGCTTTTAGAGGTGTTTCTCTCCATTATTCTCTAGGGGAAAAGAGAAAGGAAAAAAACAGGCTCGAATCAACTTAAATTATCGGATTGGTCAGTTTCTCCAAAATCGTGGGCAATCATACTAAATAATAACCGAATTATAAGAAAGTTTTCAAAATTAAAGGAGAAGATTCTTTCTTTCCGGGCTTAATGTAGGACTCATGAAATAGATGGTGAGATCAAAGTAACAAACCTTCCGACAAGTCATATCATTTGATATGACAGGGTCGGGGTCAATTTAACTAGAATTCCGGTCGTGTCGGTCCTGAACTCAGCATCAAGTATCGTAGGTACAGAGTCTCTGTTTCCCCCTCCCCCCCTCCTCCTTTTTCCAAGCGAAGTAAGATAGAAATTTTCTGCATCGGTTGGGTTTTGTAGGTTGCCGTGCGAAATTACGGGAAGGCCCCCTTCGCTTCCCCTTTCGGGCGCTACAATTCGGCAGCAGCGGTTACGGTTACCCGAAATGGCGACAGCCGGTACGGCGGCGAGCGGCCCCGGGGCGCCGCCGGGCGAGCAGGAGAACGGACGGAAACCTAGAAGCTGCATCTAACGGCGTTGTTCTTCGCAGGTTGTCGCTGTCGGAACCCCGCCCAATTATTCAATGGCGGGGATTCGGGTCCAGTGGGTCCCACCATCCACCGCTTGGGAGGAGGGAAGTAGGTGGGTCTACTTCAGCACCATTCCCTTCGCTTGCTCTTTCCGCTTCGTTTCTTGCTCTGCCCTTCAAACGCTTCCTTCCTCTTGTGAAATTCTAATACTTTGTTCCACCCTAGAATAGTTTCCATTCCAGCTCCACCCCCTGCTTTTAAATTTGAATTTAGGCCTTGTCCACTTCGATTGATTTGGTGTTCTCATGCCGTGCGAATTAGGTTAAGCGACGCTGGCTAAGTTGTCTCCTTCTTATCCAAAGTCAACCATCTACTCTAATTCATGTTCTTAGCCGCCCATGCTTTAAGCAAAGGAGTTTGCTTATTCTAGAAGAAATGCAGTAAATTAGTTTGGTTGTCATTTCAATTGGTCGCAAAAACTCATCTTTTCATCAAGATCATAACCCCTCTCTCAATGGGCTAGTCGATGGGCAATACATACATATTCATGTAAAACACCACTCTTAAGAATATATGACCTGATATGAAAATTTTCAAAGCATTGATCATGCACATCACAAGAAATCCTAATTTAGGCATGCTAATATAACAAAATAATCCAGGGACTGGCAAATGAATTCTGTAGGGGGCTATGCATGCTTGGAGATCTTGTTGCAGCCAATGGACTCAAAGAAGAAGAAGAAGGGGCCAATCCCCCAACCACCCCCCAAAGACCAAATATGCCAAAATCCCTAGATGGGCAATTTGGAAAGTGACCCTTTAAACAAATTATATATACTGGTCATCATGGGCCACGACAGAGAACAATGACAATTGCATTGCCACCTCCATCCAACACCCAAAAGCTCAAGCTCAAAGTCCCAATTTGGATTCCCAGTCATTTACTGACGGAGAACATGCACTCCCGAATTGCAAGATTAAAAAAAAGCTCAGCTCTTCTTTGTTCGATTCCCTACCTTTTTAAGCGATTGGAGATTACGAGGTTTCTAGGGATTTGACTCTTATGCTTTGCAAAGAGACAGGGTAAAAGTCTGAGAGTAAATTGAAAGTTATAGTAGGACCGACCATAAAAAAAAAAAAAATCTACAAAGTGGCTATGTATGCTTGGAGATCTTATTGCAGCCAATAAAAGGTATGAGCTCAAAAAAACAAGAGTTGTCCAGTCGCCCCCAAGGCCAGATATGCCAAAAATTCCAAGATGGGCAGACTGGAAAACGACCCTTTCAACAAATTCTATATTGGCCATCGTGGGCCACAACAGAGAACGATGACAATTGCATCACCACCTCCATCCGACATCCAAAAGCTCATATCTTAAAGGCCCAAATTTGAATTCCCAGTCATTTGCTGACGGAGTACGTGCAACTCCCGAGTCGCAAATATTAAACAAACGATCGGAGCCTTTCCAGCTCTTCTTGATTTCCCTCCTCCTTCACTACCACAAGCTCCACTAGCCGGGCGTTGCGCAAGGCCTCGTCGGACTCAACCAGCGACGTTATAATAAGCGAAAAAGCACAGCAGGGCACGCACGCGCGACGGCAGAAGTGCATGATTACACGTAGTTTAATCGAAGTTTGATTTGGTCTAACGAGGATGGACATCACGCGGTGTCCCTTCGCTTCGTCCTTTGGGCAGACGTTCGCGTAGTCTGTTCTCCGCGTCTTCAGCGCTAACTGTAGTCTAGGCCATAAGAAAATGATGGGTTGACGATTGCGTTGAGTGAGCGGTGCACAAATACTTATTAATCCATCCCTTTCCTTTTCGAAAAAATGACGAAAAAATTCCCAAACATATTGTAGCTGTGTTAATTTACTACTAAATCTTTTTGCATTTATGCCAATTCAATTTATTTAGTCATCTTTATGATGTTGATATAATTTTTTTTAATAATATTTTACTTTTTCAAATTTTTATTTTTTTCTTAATCCTTTCTTATGTTTCCCATTTGTCCAGTGACCCTCGCTAGTCACTGGGCCAGGGCCATGAAGCCCTCACTTGGCCTCACTTGTGACCATGGTTGCCTTAGCCCAAGAGCAGAATTCTAGTGCACTCACATTCTTCAATAGCACAAAAGAAAAATGGAAGCAAACAATAGGCAAAGCCACAAGAATAGAACCATCATGAAGTACAGCAAGCAAGCCACGAGCAAGGCTACCGACGAAAGCTTCATAGCCCTCGCTTAGTGGCTACCGAGCTTTGACGACCCTCGCAAGCCATAATGGATAACAGAAGGAAGGAAGAAAAGAAAAGTAAATAGAAAAAGAAAAAGAATAAAAGAACGAATAAAAATTCGAAAAAATAAAATATCATTTAAAATTATCCGCGTCAACATCAATCAAGAGATTTGTGCTGACTAGCATTCACATTAGCACCGATCAGCCAAAATTGGCCAGATGAACTGAATTGACACAAATTTATTAAATGTCCAGGACTTAATTGATATAATTATAATATGTTTAGGATTTTCTTAGTTAGTTTTGCTTTCTTTTTCTAGCTCTTAAATCGAATGTCATTGAGGAGACGGAATTTCATATTAGTTGGACTTATGTGTCCAGTAATTCATAACCGACGAATTAGATTTTTTGGAGTGAAAATTGAGCTCAACCGAACCCATTAATGGCCTCAAATTTCTTAGGGCTCCAATTCGAGATCGTCTCTCGAATTTCCATGGCGTGAGACGGTACACGAGTTGGTTTGGGTTCTTCTAATGTAGGGTACGTCATTTGCGGCTGTGAATTAGGCATGTTTCCACTTTCCGTCTCTCTACATGTGCTATGGACATAATTCGGATGATACTATTTCATGACACGCTCGTAGCATCCGAGTATGGACGACCGGGTAGGAACCAATTGAATCACTACCAAACTTTTTTTCTTTTTTAATGAATCCGCAATTCTACAGTACAAAATTCGATACAGATATGGCCAAGTCAAATATGGCATGCTCGTATGCGCGTGCATATATATGCACGTGATATTTTCTTTTTTCTTTTTTTTATGGCGCACGTGGTTGTCATGCGATGGTCTGCCATTCGATTTTCAACTAAAAGCAATGACGGGCCAGCTTAAAAGCAAGTGCATTGAACATTTCCGGTCCGACAGTCAAATGGGTCTAGCCCGAATTACTTGGTCGGCAGGCTGCTTTTGTAAGAAAAATAGGGCCGGAGAGATTATAGCTTAACAGCCCCAATCCGATCACGTAAATTTCGGCACACATTGTTTATTGTCCTTTGTCTATCTTCACGGTTCATTTTGTCGGGAGAAAATAATACAAATAGTCATTAAATTTAGACTCAATGTGTAATGTGATCCCTAAACTTTAGCCTAATGTGCAAGTCGTCGTTGAATTTTTAACTTATTGAATATGATCCATGGACTTTTGATACATATCCAATTTAGTCTATAAATTATATGAAAATGTCCAATGCAATCCTGATTAATTCAAGTTCAAAGACTATATTGAACATTTTCATATGGTCCGAGAACTAAATTAAACATATGTAAAAAATTTAGTGATCAATAAATCAAAAGTTTATAGAATACATTGTGCATTGAGCCATAGTTCATGGACCGTTTGTGTTATTATTTTTATCCCTAAACTGGTCACATTTGACAAATTTATCCCAACTAATTTTTATATCATTAAAAATTCCAAATGGTACACCTATGATAAATTTATATGAAACTAATTTTCTGATCTCCAAAAACCTTAAATCGGTATATTTTTGATAAATATACCATCTATTAAATTGAATTAACACCATAAAAAATCATAAACCTTGTATACCCATGACAAATAAAGAGTAAAACCTTAAATTGATACACCCTTAACTGCCACGTGTTACTTAACTCAATAATTTGATAGTAAAATTTAACGGAAACTAATGGAATGTAAATTTATCACAAATATAGTAGTTTGGGGATTTTTTGTAATTAAAAAATTAATTCGAGATAAATTTATTATATATATACTGTAATGATTTATGGATATTAATACCGACTCACTTCGTTATGCTTGCGAGTCGGCCGGGAAATTAGTAAGTCGTGCTCCATCATTCTGTCCGGTGCTCTCGTAGCTCAAAATCACCTCGACATTAATGAAAAGAAAAGAAAAGTAGATCCCGAGTTGTTGCATTCAAATTGAGAAAACGAGAGGAATGATGTACCATTGAATTTGCTTGATTTCGTTTTTTCAACTACTGCATATTTATGAGGCTCAAATTGAATCAGAAAAATTCTGGTTTAAAATACCATATCACGAATTTAGATACAAACCGAACAATGTAGAAGATAAACATAACATGCCAAATATTTTGTGTTTAAGGACGAGTTTGAATAGCTCGTTTGTAACTGGACTCATTTACACCTTGAACTCGAGTCTCCCAGATTAAAGTTTCTATAGCCCGATTTGAGACGAGAGTTTCACCTCAGATAGTTCGATGACATTGAGGAAGCTCACTTTGAGGGGTGAAAACATTTCATGGTTCATAGTACCACGTCGCCAGCTAATGTGACAGGCGCTTATATACTCATGTGGCATTACAGCTTGACATATGGATATTGACTTGGAACAAAAGTAAGTTGAAATTTTGGTTTCTCTCTCTTCCTCCTCCTTCCACGGCCATCGCTCGCTCGGCCATTCAATGACACGAGAATCTAGCTCGGCCGTCTCCACAGCCGAAGTGACCACAATCTCCATTGGACTCACATGTTTAGTTGGTCAACACCAACGGATTAGAACTTTGGGGGTGAAATCGAGTTCGACTGAACTCGTTAATGGCCTCGAATATTTTAGGGCTCCGATTTGAGCTCCTCTCTTGAATCTCTGTGACGTGAGGTAGTATAGGAGAGCGTTTAGGTTATGATTCAACATTAATACATATCAAGTACTGCCTCTCCGGAACATTTGGTTGAGATTCGTCACACATTGCAAATACATTTGAAATCATAGTGGTTATTACTTCACTTCCTCATATTACTTGGGTTCCATTCCTCCTTTCAATATATTGTTCATTAGAATCAGAGGAGTTTTGCAGAATAGTATTTCAAAAAACTTGTTTTTCATCTCACATTACTCAAGAAACTCTTTCTTGTTGGCCTGGGTTCGCTATACTAGTCGGTCACAACAAGAAAAATGTGCTGGGCTTACGTGCATTGTTTCATAGATTGACCCTTAGTCGAACTAGCTATTCTAGTAGTTATAATGTTGATTGTCTGTCGCTTTCACGTTAGGTCTCCGCCGTACCCCAATATCTACCCGTTCTTCATCGTTTTTATACACCAAAAACAGCATAGAAAATACCCCTTTCGCTCGTTCTCTCTCCTGGTTTTACATTTCTATTCGTTTCTCATTTTCTAGCAACGGTTCTTGGAATTTTTAGATCAAGGATCTGATGTCGGGTGCATCATCGCGTGCATGAATTATTTGGATGATATTTTTTTATGATATACTCACATGTACCTAGACTTTGATAATCAGATAGAAATCCAATTGACATCTCTCTCTCTCTCTCTCTCCTTTAATAAATCGAATTACTCCCATTCCTTAATTTTTTTTATCAATCCGCAATTCTGTAGGAAAAGATTCGATACAACGCATGAGCAGCAGGAAGTGTTTGCGCCTGCCTACACGCATTTTATGATTTTGCAACAGGGTGCCATTCAAGTGCATTGAACATTTCCAGATGCTCAATGGGTCTAGCCCGAATGACATGCTCAGCGGGTTATCTTCGCAAGGGAAACCTGTCCAACACGATTAGCTGAATAGGCCTGATCCGATCACATTAAGTTTGGGATGCATCGTTCGTCGTCCTTGTATTTAGGGATGTCAATGGGTCGGGTCGGGTCGGGTCGGGTCGGGTCGGGTTTTGATGTTACCCGACCCGACCCTAATCCTATAGGATCATGCTTTGGCCCAACCCGACCCGACCCGAAACGCATTAGACCCAAACAAATGGGTTGGGTCGGGTCGGGTCGGGCCAGAGCGTGACCCTTTACGAGTTTGGTTTTAATTTCTTATTTAGCTCAAAAACTCTAGAGAGTTGAGAGCCAAAACGTACAGAGAGAGATAAAAACTTATTTTTTTTTGTTTATTTTATCTTACTTTACCATTTTCTCTCAACAGATGAGGACCAAAACGCACGAATGGTACTAGTGTCAAAAAGGCTTGCATGCGACCCGTTTTGACCCGACCCGACCCTAAATTTAGGATATTTTCGGGTCGGGTCCGAGTATGGAGCCGGTATCGGAAAATATCCTAAGTTTAGGGTTGGCTCGGGTCGGCTCGGGCCTTTTTGACACCCCTACTTGTATTTCTTCACGATTCATTTTGTACGTTCACATTCAGCTGGACTCTACTAGACTTCAAATGAAAAATCTGAACTCATTAAACTCATATTGACTTTGAGCACTAGTTGCGTTATGATTTATGAATATGATACCTCATTTGTCTAAGCTTAGATAGGTTTGACGACGTTAAGCTAATCATTTTCGAAGTGCAGAGATATTTCATAGTTGATAGTACCACGTCAACAGCTAATTCGACAAGCGTCTTTTTACTCATATCTCATTACAACTTGGGATATGGATATTGACTTGGAATAAAAGATATTAAAATTTTGGTTTTCCTCTCTTCCTCCTCCTCGTTCGGTAGCCTCTGCCCTCCCCGGCCATCCATGGACTCGAGAATCCAGCTTGATTGCTCCTCCACCTCCTCTGGTGAGCCTCGTGGTAGTTCAAAGGTCAATGTTCCCCCATTCACACAAAGATGCATTCTCGGATGTAGGCCTTATCTTACATGTCAAATCTGTTATTGGGGCAAGCACACCGTGCTACAATGTCGACAACGAGGCAATCATGCCTTTAGTTGAACTCCTTTTCTAGTCTCAGTGTTGGCGAAACTTCCGATCCAATGCAATATATTGACAATGGAGCATGACACACATGACTAGTGACATTGTTAAAATCCTAAATCCGAGACCCTTTTACAATTTGATAAAAGTCTTGGGTGGTGATGGTTCTTTATTGCCTATTAAGCATGTTGGTGAAGCCTTTTTACATACTAATTCTTGATCTTTATCATTATCTCCTATTTGTTATGTCCTTAATTTTTCTCGCAATCTTTTCTCAATTACTCAACTTTGCTGTGAAAATTCTTGTATTGTTGATTTTAACGGTTCATCCTTTTCTTTAAAGGACCAATGACCTAGGAAAGTTCTTCTCCTAGTGAGACAAGTACAGTAGGAGTATTGTGACTTTTGTGAGGCGCTCATTTGCGTGCTATAACTTTTTTTTTTTACTCATATAAGTGCCACATCGTGGTGAAGCCAATTATTTGAGTATCATTTCCGGCAAATTATCCTATGTGGATTTTTTAATTTTTTAATTTTCAAAATTTTCTTTTCATTTTTTAATTTTTATTTTTTCAGTGCTGGCAAAGGTGTTTGCCCTTAGTGGTGTGGCCACGAAGGCCATTGGCATGGCCATCATGGCCTTGCCTCGCATCACTGCATAAAAAAGCAAAAATTAAAAAGGATACAAAAAAAAGTTGTGCCAATGAGCCACATAGGATGATTGACATCCGCATTGAATTTTATGGCGAGGCACATCACCGATTGCACTTAAGTGATCAATTTTTTAAATTTGTGATGTTTAAGTAAATGAAAAAAGTTATGACGCTCAACTAAATACTATTCTAAAATTATGACACTTCTGCTGTACTTGTCCCTCTCCAAGCTGATTCTTCTTATGGTCTTTATTCGATTTCTAACTCATTGGTGTCATTTTACTTGCATCTTTCACTGCTTTATCTACTTCACTCACTTGCTAGCATGCTCATCTTGGTCATCCTAGTAATAAGTTTTGTGTCTTCTTTGCAATTCTTGTTCTAAGTTAATATCTTGTGAGTCTTGTCTTGTGGCTAAATCTCATCGATTGTCTTTTGAGTTTGTTGATCATCATGCATCTTTTTCTTAGCTGTAATTCATTCTGTTGTATGGACAAGTCCTTTTCACCTAATTTTAGTTTCAAATATTTTGTGTTATTTATTTATGAATGCTCTTGGTTCACTTGAGCTTTTCCCATGAAAAATTAAATCTCAAATGCTACACACTTTCATTGCTTTCATTGTTTTAACAAAAATCTATGCAATTCCAAAATTAAATTTTTACAGACCAATGGGGAAGCGAATATACCAATAATTTAGCACTTTTCTTGTCCAAATACCCCATCTCAAAATGGTTGGTCAGAATGCAAAAACAAACAATTAGTTGAAATGTCTCAAACCTTATTAATCCATGCTCATTTGATTCATTCATATTGGGTTTTCGCTCCTCCTACTCCTATACTATATGATATTTCTTCTTTCCACTATTTATTTGGATTACAGTTTGATTACTTGCTTTTTCGGATTTTTGGGTGCACTTGTTGTCCTTTCATTCCGTCTCGTGTCTCCCATAAACTGGCACCTCATGCCGTGTATATTTCTCGGGTGTGTGTCGAATCACAAAGATTATCATTGTCTTGATTAGTCAAACGGTCGTGTTTTTATCAATCACCATGTTCGGTTTGATGAGGACAAAACTTTCAACTCTTAGTCCCATAATCCATCGATTGAGTTCAAGCCCTTTGCTTTTTGTTTCCTCCAATTCTTCCTTCTACCTCCTTTGACCCTCAAGCTTCTCATCCACCACTCTCCACTTCTCTAGCCCAACCTCTTTACCCACCTCTCCTTTTCTTGGCCTATCCAAATGGCTTCCAATTCTTTTTTGTCTCTGCCTCTTCCGAACCCACTCACTATGTCCCAACCCGACTTCTCTTCCACTTGAATTCCTCTCACATTAGACCTGCAAATCCTCTCTACATCTATGTGTAGCTCATATGCTTCCACTTCTTCTCTTTCCACTTATCCTATGTTGACTTGTGCCAAATTTGGAACTTTTAAACCCACCAATTTTTTTTAATTTCTCTCACTCTTTTCACGAAAAGGCACAAACTTGCTACTCTATGGCCATTCTTGACCCACATTGGAAAGTGGCCATGGGATGAATTTAATACCTTAGTCACCAATCACATGTGGGATCTTGTATCACGTGATCCTTTTAAAAATTTGGTTAGTTATAAATGAGTTTTTAAGGTTTAGAAAAATCCAATGCAATTATCAAACTGTTCAAAGCTTGCCTCGTTGCACAAGAATGGCAATAGGTCGGATTGGACTATAAGGAGATTTTTATCGCTATTATTAAACCCATGACAATTCGATTGTTCTCTATTGCGATGATATTAGGATGGGTCATATGTCAAACTTGATGTGGAGAAAGGCTTCTTGCACGCCATCCTTCTTGATCTCCCAGTTTCTCTCATACCAAGTTCCTAAATGACGTGTGCCATCTCCAGAAAGCCATTTATGATTTCAAGCAAGTTCCACATGCATGGTTTCTTCGCTTAAGTAGTTTCTTTATTGTCTTTAGGTTTCATGGCAAGTAAGGCCAATCCATTGTTATCCATATATGCTACTTCTTAGGATCATCTGTATCTTTTGTTGTATGTTGATGGTATCCTTATTACCGATTATACTACTCATTTATTATGGTCTTTGATTGCTCAACTCTTATAAGAATTTGCTATGAAGGATATTGAACCACTTCACTATTTCTTTGACATTGAGGCTCATCATTGCTCCGATAGCACGCTTTTATCTCAAGCTAGATATGTGGATGGCCTTTCGCGCAAGTTTGACCTTGTTAGGTTAAGCCTATTTTGTTGGAGCTAGCAAGTATCCCTAGAGAGGTGATTAGGTTATTCTATTTGGTTCAACATTTTGAAATCTCCTTGGTGAAATGCAAATGCCTTTATTCTAAATGGTTTTGTGGAAATGTAATTTGAGTTTGGTAAAAGATTCTTTGTAGAGCAACTTTGGGTTAAGTAGTGTTTGGTAACAAAATTTTTGCAAAGGGCTTGGGCTCCACTTTTCCTTTTTCTTTTTTAATTAAAAAGATATCTAACCATTTGTTAGGTCGGCAAAGGACTTAGGCCGCTGGTAAGCCAAATCTAGCCTTGACAACCATTGATTGAGACCACACAACCATGGGAGACCCCGACGAGGCCTATGCGACCTTAAGCGTTGGTTGCATGGGTCACGTGACCTCATTGGCCCTTCACTGGTCAAATTTGGCCTTGTTGCCCTTGTTAGCCACCCTCGCACAGAAAAGATGAGCAGTAGCAAAAAAGGTCAAAATTGAAAAATTAAAGAATTAATAAGGATAATTTTAGAAAAAAAAAATAATTTAACCATTATTTCAAAGCCTTTCCAATGCTAGCCTACACCCAAAACCCCTCAAGAATGATTGCCATACATCCCAAATTTTCTCTAAGAAGTTTTGGGATCTCAAGAGACTTTCAAAATACTGAACCAAACGCATTCATCATGTATATATCAATTTATAATTGAATCTAAATATATAAATATTTGTCACATCAGCTGTTGATATGATATTATAAAACTATTAAACACCTTCTCTTTAGAAGCTACTAAGCATTATATCCATCATGTCAACGAAAGCTATTGAGCATTAAATCCACCTCGAAAGATTTCGATATAAATGAATGGCCTTCCTTTTCTTCTAAGTGGGTACAAATGTAGTGGCCGAAAAGGGAGTTGCACCAGTAAGAACCAAACTATGTGCCTGCCACCGCAATTGTCGACATCGAGGTGGGCAAAGAGAGAAAAGAAAGAAAGAAAGAACAGTGAGCCGATAATACGACATCGCATCCCGACTTTGGAAAAGGAAAACCCAACCCCACGACGAGCGGCCAAGGCCATGAAAGCTCGTCGTTTTCCACTTAAATATGGACAAAATCCTTTTTGAGAGGCCATGCGCCCACTCTATCGGCATCCATTTTCACCAAAAACCAAAGTTCATTTGCAAAGCTTAGGCGAAGTGCAACTATGTTTTCCTCGTGAACATTTGTCGTAGGCCCTTCCATCGAGACCACAGAGCATGCAAAGAAAAAGAAAGAGGAAAGTATTATAATAGTGGGAAATGTCAGCGTCGTGATGCTTACCAATTAGGGTTCATTTCCCACGTTTTTGTTTAGAATGCTAGCTTATAGATATGTATCCTGAAAGCTGTGAGAGAGAGAGAGAGAGAGAGAGAGAGAGAGAGAGAGAGAGAGAGAGGGATCAGTTAGGGCTTAGTTTGGATGCTGAGTCACTTAAATAGATAAAATATTACATTTATCTTCTGTCGATGTGGGGACCTTCTAAGAGAGTGAATTGAATAGATCAAATTGCATCCTAGAGTGAAAAGAACCCAATATTATAATCGAGATAAGAATCAACATTACATGAATTCACCCATAAGTTGTCTCCTTAGCGAACGTGACCAGTAGGGAAGTTTTGATGACGCGATTGACTCGATTGAGAAGAATGTATCCGGACAAGGAGATATATCCTCTAGCTCTTGCGGTACCTATTTCTTGTTCGAGATCTTTGATGCATGCTGCACAGATTCGGTCCCACGTAAGAATTTGTCGATACCTTGCGCACAGATTCAAAAGGAATGGGACCAGGATGGATATCAAAGCGGCAGTGGAGCGCTCCCTAGATCCTCGATTTCCTCTCTTAGCTTTCACCTTTTAGCGTGATGCCAACCTCTCGAAGTGAAAGGGTTAGCTGGCTCGTGCTTCACCCGCACAAAACGCAAAATGGGTGCCGATCCGTATCTGCCCCCCTTTTCTTTCTCGCCGATGGATGAATCGAGGATGGCCCGATTCGAATAATGCACGGTCACATGACACTCTTCTCTCTTTCTATTTTGCATGAACAGTGAGAACAAGTACATCGATTTCATAATTAAAATGGGTGGCGTATTCGCACGTGAAGGGATAAAAAGCAAACCCTTGGTGGTAGGGTTCTAACGTGCATGCTTCACCATTTCGGTCCCAAAAATGGGTGGGACAATCCATATAGAAGGAACCCGAACTATGCGTTTAGGTCTCTTCAGTAGCATGATGAATGCCACCCGCCTCTGATGCCATGGTGGTCCTCGGATTTGGACAGGCCATGGATCCGACCGGCTGCAATTCGCGATTGGTCGACACCAAAGTCAAAATTTCACGTGTTGAAATTGGATGTCAGGTCAGTTTCAAGAGCCGAGGTCCGGGGCGGCTGGGTTATGGCCGAAGCGTTTGTGCATGTCGGCTAGACATTTGTTCTTGTTATTCTCTGGTCGATCACGGAGTAAATTGGATAAGTATATAGGAAAAAAGCCGCACGAGACTAGGAATTTTCAAGAGATACTGCGATTATCCGCTCACCCAGTCAACCGCCGACTTGAATGAGGCTCTATGCACTCAGATTCAATGTATCGATATAGCACGTGCCTGCGTGGTTGAATGAGCTAGTTCATTGTGAATTACAATGCCGAGTAACGCGACTTTTAGGCTCTATTTGTTTTATATGATGAATAAATGATTAGAAAAATAATTTTCTTAAAAAATAATCACTTATATCCCTTAAAATAATTAGGCAATAAGAAAAATTTTCAATATCGGTAAAATTTTATGCCTAAACATATCACTTGAAAATATATATATTTTTCGTCCATTTTTAATAGTGATACAATCAATCAATCAATTTTATAAAAATGTTATCCAAATTATTTACTTTTCGTGAAACAAGTCGCATCCTTAATAATTGGCTTTTATCACATGGCGAATAAGATGGAGGTCTCTATCTTATTGTCTTTCCCGGTCACTAAATTAAATGGTTGAGATAACCCCGACGGGGATTTTGTCGAGATCATGTCACGGCATTGAAAAGGGTGGGTTTAGCCGCGAGAACATCTCAACATGAACAGAACACAAGATGGAGACAACTATAGTAGTTCAATTAACAAAGATCAATTTGAAGCGGACCCGCAAGTTACGATAGGTATGGCCCCGTCGTACGTGCCTTTTGAAGCTGAAAACTTTGAAATGAGTTCACGCATGGAGTTAATTAATTGGACCAGGGCCCTCCCCTTCTGGAGCTCACGTCAATCATAGCTGAGTAAGTTTCTATTACATGCAAATCATGTGATCGAATTTCGTTTACTTAGACATTGCTCCTAGGTGGGGCTAAGTGCCACTAAGTCATGCACATTTAGTCTAAGATAAATAATTAATATTTTTCTACCAATAAACTGCCAAGAAGGGCAATTATTTCTTACTTCCGCACGTCTCTAGAGCACTCCCCTGTTTCTCAATTATTAGCATTGTAAAATCTTAAAATAGTACGGTTGGCTTAATCATAAGCAGCTCACTCTCGTTTAATGTTAGATAATGATTGGCTTAATCATGAGCTCATCATCGTTTAATATTAGATGATGCCATGATATTGAAAAAGGTTGGTTTAGCTTGCAAGAACGTCTCAATATGAATAGAACATAAGATGGAGCCTACTATAGTAGTTTAATTCACAAAGATAAGTTTGAAAGAAAAGTGTCGGAAAAGTCCAAAACTTATCGCATTAGTGCCAATTTAATTTTAAACCTTTTGATGATGCCAATTGAGTCCGAAACCTTTTGACTATGTGCCAATTTAGTTCTAAACATTTTAATGATGCAAATTTAGCCATAAACCTTTTGAACTAATGCCAAATTAGTCCTAAAACTTTTGACTTGATGTCAATTTGGTCATTCTGGCTAATTTTGGCTAAATACTGAATTGACATAAAGTCAAAATGTTTATGACTAAATTAACATTAGTTCAAAAGATTTAGGATTGAATTGACACAAAGTCAATAAGGTTTAGAATTGAATTGGCATCAAATAAAAAAAATTAGGACTAAATTGGCACCATTAAAATGTTTAGGATTAAATTGATATAAATACAATAGGTTTATGACTTTTCCGACACTTTTCCCATAAATTTGAAGCAAAACACAAGTTAGGGGACTGTTTCGAAGGTGGATGATTCCTACCTTGGAACTAAGAACCAAACTAAACGATCGGTTCACAATTTGTGAAATCAAGAATTGGCCCACCTGATCTTGGAACAAGACTGGTTTAGTTTAGTTCCTAAGTGGGCTCCTAGGCTTTTTAATTAGTCCCTAGTCCCCTCACTCACATCGGATACGTACACTCGCAAAGAGAGAGGTGAAAGAGTTTCCATCGACATAGATTTGATGGAGAGAGAGGAAAATCCACTTCGATTTTGTGGGGACTTTGGTCTACGGGGTAAGTTGTCGTCGCAATTCTAGGCTTTTCTGGCGGAAATCGGCCGCTAGGGAAGAGGATGCCTACATTGACGCGCGCACGGACGACGCCTTGCCTGGCCACCAGGCGATCGTCTGACCTAGGTAGAGGACCACTTAAGTAATGGGGGAATGCAAGGGTAATGTGCCACTCGTCCATGCGCACTCTCGGCACTCCAGACGAACCTGTTTGCGAGCCGAGAGCCGACAGAGGCGAACTAAAAGGCAAGAGCAACTTGCGGAAGGTGAGACTCGAGATGGTGTCGAGCGAGACACGTGAGCGTGACCGGGAGTAAAGAATAGGCAATTACTAATTAGGGTTTTTAGTTTCGTAATAGTAAGATTTTTTTTTTTTTAAAAAAGTTATTAATTCAATCAAGGTGATTCAGCTCACACCTAGAACTAGTAACCGGATTGATTATCACCGATTCCAAATTTTAAAAATTGAGAATCATTCAGAACCGACCAATTCTGTCCGATTCTTTAACTCACCCTCGCCCCAAGTTGGATAGGTATGGCCATTGCACACGTCTTCTCGAGCCAAAAACTCTGAAATGAATACACACGTGGAGTTATTTAACTGGACTAGGCCCCTTCCTTTTGGAGTACATGTCTGTCATAGTCGATTAAGTTGCTATGCCATGCAAATCACATGATCAATTTCCTCTACTTAGACATTGCTTCAAGAGAGGGCTAAGTACCATAAAGTTATGTACATTTAGTCTGTAATAAATTATTTTACTGTTTAAATTAGCTTTAATTCTCTTTTTTTAATTCAAATTTGCGAAATATTATTTCTGGAAAATGACTCTTTGGATATGAATATTCACGATACTCGCTTTTACAAAAGCACCTATGATATGGACAAAACAAGACTGAAAGAGGAAAGTGGACGCTATTCCACTCTACCTACATTCATCGATCTAATTTTCATGATGGGAACCTTCTAGTGGACGGACCACTTCCAAATATTTCTTCTAATGCTGCAGAGATCCTATCATTCACGGAATTATAAATGTTAGTGATACTAAGAAATTTCTTTTTCTTCGCTAGAAAGAACAGATTTATTTATTTATTTATTATCTTTTTTATGCACATATGCAGTAATTCAGTATGTAATTCTCATTATTTTCCATTTCATGATCATAATTATTTTTTATGATTAAGTTAATAGATTTTGTGCAATTTAATTAATAGGCAGGTGTGCATGAGAAATACATTGGGACATAATCGAGCTCTAATATCATGTTAGAAAATCCAATTTAAAAACTTTAATTAATAGATGAATGGAAAAAATATATATATATATATATATATATATATATGTGAATAATTAACGTAAGATCCAATAACAGTAAAGAGTTTTTAAGGTTTCATCATTATATCGACGGGACATAAAAATGGCTCGACAAGAAGAATTGAATAAATAAAAAAATATATTCCATTGCCTCTCTCCACTTAGTGTCGGTATAGACAAATTATTTCCTTTTTTTCTTTTCACTCTTATCAAATGTCCAGTCAAGTGGCGGGTCCGTCGTTATTATTGTGTAATTTCATAGCATGATGGCCACAATTATATAGACCACTTAAAATAGTGGAATTTCCAATATACGATGACCACATAATAATTAAAAAATATCCTCTCTCTTCAGCTTTCACGATATTACTAGAGTCCAACCTTTCCTGTTGTATTTGGGGCAATATCAGCATGAGCAATCATATCTTGATCATCAACGACTATGATGAGCATTGATCTTTTGAGTCATGTCAAACTCGAGAGTCAAAGACCTCTTTGTGTCATTAAAAAACCTTCACTTAATCAAGATTTTGAAGAGAGCCCTATCTTGATTAAGTTTATGTTATCTTTATTTGGTGACTTACCGATTCTGCTTACTATTATGTAACCTGGTAGAAAAGTTGTTAAATTAATAAAAACCAATTAAACATTGGCAACTAACTTAAACACGAGTAAGCAACCCATGACTAAGTTTCTAACTTAACTGGAGAATTATAGGCGATAAATTTAGCATGTAATTAAGAAAGGTCAATAAAAGGGTAAAAGATAAGGAACGGGTAACTGAAAAAAAATAACTTGGTGAGTAGCTCAATAATTGGTAACCTAATCAGAGAAAATTTAGTAGTCACTTTAACTAAGGTGGGTAATTTCTAAAAAAATTGATAAATTTAAGGCATCGCTAAGCTATGCATTTAAATTTTTGAAAAGAAAAGCAAAAAAAAATGTCAGTAACTATTATAAAATGGAAGTTGGCAATCCTATTTGGTGGTATCTGATGATAAAGTTAGTGAGTCATAGTAATTTTAGTTCGTAATCTCTGAAAATAGAGCTAGAAAATTTAAGGGGGTGCCACCAAGGCAAAGAAAAATTGGCCTCAATAGAAAAGTTGGTAAACTTTTTTTAAAAAAATAAGAAAATAAAACGTTGATAAATTACTCAAATAAAGGTTGATAATTTAAATTTAATAGTAATGTAATATGACTAAAGTCTGTAAATCACTCTCATTTAGGTTATAATTTTATATAAAAGCTAGTAGATTAAAAGTGTTGGCAAGTTATGCAAATATGAGTTCGAAAGTCACTTGAAAATGCTAATTTACCAACTACCAAATGTCTTAATTTCATAAAAATATTGATAAGCTAAGAATAATTTATTTAGAACAAAGTCATTATCTTTTTACGAATATATTTCAGACACTTATAAATATACCAACGCAAAAAAAAAAAATCAATATTTTTTGAACACGGAACAGTAGGACCCTGCCAAATCTTCTTCTTGCGTGCTTGTCATACTCGGTTTCTCGCCCATTGGCTAAGGCTTTGGAAAACAGGTATGAGGAAAAGACACGGGAAAAGAAAAGTAAGGACTTGTAAAAGCTAAAAATTTGTAATTTTGACTTCACGAGGAAGACAAATCATGGGCTGCCACTCATGCGGTCATGTGAAAAGCAGGTAAAGAATAGAACATCGAATAGATATTATGATTGAATTATAAGTCGTCACTCATGTGATCACGTGAAAAATAAGTAAAGAATAGAACATCGAATATATATTATGATTGAATTATAAGTCGTCACTCATGTGATCACGTGAAAAGTAAGTAGAGAGTACACATTTCGAACAGATATAACGTTCTGGAAATTTTCAATTTCAGCTTCACGAAGTCAATAAATCATAGGTTGTCACTCACGAGATTGCGTGAAAAGGAAGTAAAGAGTAGAACATCAAATACATACTATGTTTCAATTAAGCACAATTCATGGGGCAGCCAAGATCATGGGCGTGTGCCAAATTTTTCAAAACGCTCTCGCCTTATGCTCTAATTTCTCTAATTTCTTGGGCTGAGCTAAAATTTCTTACTCTTGCCGACTTTAATTTCCGTGAAGGAGGACAAAAATCTTGGCTCGGATCCAATAACGTACGGTGACCTCAATCAGGCTCGGAAAAGGCAAATACGCAAGAGGCGTTCTTGTCCCTACTCTCCTCGACCCGACGCGACAAATGAATATGCGAAAAGGGAGAGAGGATGCGAAGTGGGATTAGAACGCGTTGAAAGGAAAACACCGATGGAACGCGTCGGGTCGTCCTTGTCTGTTTGCGGTTCCCGTGTAGCATCTTTGCTCGGCGTCAACGTTTTGCTCATCCGCGCATGGAATCGGAAGATAACCCACCAGAAATGACATGACCATCGATCAATTAGATACCACTTTATAAGCAGAGGGTTGTCGGAAATATACATTTACATACATATATATATTAAATATTCTACACTAACTTTCGTTTGGTTTGAATGATCATTTGGCATCATCTCGAACTTGGACGGCTGCATTGGTTTTTTTTTCTCTTTAAGATAACATATCTGCACAGCAATCTGACTCCCTCTCAGGCTAATCCAAAATCTGTAAATGTCGTTCTCAATCCACGTGGACATGTTGCTGCAATCCTTATTATTTACATCTGTTCTAGCGCAGCACATAAAAATTACCATGTGGGTTACAAAAAGAATTTATATGATGGGGAACGTGGGAGGGACATATGGTCACATGCGATGGACAATTAACATTTGTACGTTGGAGTTGCACGATGCCTTATGGCAACACCGTGCATGTTGCGAACATTATTTGTGGTATCTATGGAAACCAGCTCGCGTGCTGTCGGTAGTGTGTATAATAATGCATAGAAAAATTAACATGTGGGTTACCAAAAAGTAGATTTGATGGGAACATGGGATGGACATACAATCACATGCAACGGGTAATTAGTATTGTACCTTTCGGTTGCACGATGCTTCATGACCGTCATGCAAGTTGTGAATATTATTTGCGGCATCTATTGAAACCAGCTCACATGCCATTGTTAAATATAAATAATGCACATATGTATAGGTGACCCAACAAAACATAAGAAAATTATCTAATCGTTTTTAAATTTATTGTACAAATGCCAATTCAGTGCCAGTGATGACTATACCACTACGTCATCAATTTCTAGTAAAAAGTAATCTGAGAACTACATTTGAATTTCACGAAAAGATTTAATAACATAATTTATAAAATTATAAAGTTAGAATTGTATTAGCATTCGTATAATAGTGTCGGGACCGATTGGGTAAGTTTTTCTAACAAAACCTAATCATATGATGTCCAAACATTAGGTTAAAGCACTTTTGGGGCGGAGATCCTAAAAACCCTAACTTGGCTCAACTACGTGACATTCAACTTTTTATGTTTTTCAAAAGGAGTTGGTAAGATGACACGACTGTCTCAGAGAGAAGCCACGTGATGAGTGAGCAGGATTAGCTTAAGGTGAATCGTCGCTATCGATGCCATTGCGACGAAGGGTCTCTCGAGGTACGTGACACCATTGGGTTTTATGCATTTATTATTCTCCCCAGCACCAACTACTTCTGGAAAGCAAACAAGGAGAGAGAGAGAGAGAGAGAGAGAGAGAGAGAGAACACATTCCAAGACGTTGAATTTTGTCAATCGAGCAGCGATGCATAACAGCCAATCTCTGCCTAGGCCGATGCCCACTTCGTGGTTTTTAATGATGTTGCATTCGCGTTATGCAAGTCGAATGAGATGTTAGGTTTTCAGATACATGCTCGACGACCCAACATCAAATGACGACGAGGAGTTATTTCCTAGCAAACAAGTAATCATAACAACAAGAAAATAAAAATTTGACGAAATCAGATGTAGAGAAAGTAACGTCAAAAGTATGCTATCGTGTGTAATACCTAACAAGTTAGTTGAGCCGACACTCTTTTATTGGGAAAAATTATCAAAAAAAAACCTTAAAGGAAAAGGATTAGCTAGCAATAATTTTGCGAAATGCACCGTATAACGTCAGCCACACTTTTTTTATTGAGGAAACAGGGAGATTTGGTTCCATAAGTTTTTTTTTTCTTACTTCCCTTGACTTCCTATTTTCTTGGCTTAATTTAGCATTAGGTTAGAAAATTTAAAAAGGAAAATGATTAGCTTAACAGTACGGAAATCACAAATAGAAAAACCCCAGCAAGTGAATATTTTTCCAGTCAAAGAAAAGTTTAAGCAGACTCAAAAAATTTAAATTGCAACCTTTAGAGGAGTGAATATCATTCTCCACCAAAGAAAATATTTGGGACTACCGTCAGTAAAAAAATTGACCGAAATGACTACACTGTCAAATTATCAAAAAGATTAGGATTAAAATTTTGTCTTGCGGAAAATCTCAAATTGGTATCTGACCTAGACATACCCTCCATTAGTAGTTTGGGATCAAATGTGGAGGGTAAATTTTAGTCATGGAATATTAGTTTAGGATTTTTTGTAAGACGAAAATCAATTTGGGGTAATCGTGTATTGATGGAATCGGTTTGGAATTTTCTTTTAGAAGAAATTAATGTAGAATAAATGTGTTACGAGAGTGCTTATTTGTGAATTTTAATCGTATTAATCCTATTGAATTTGATGATTTTTTTAATTAATAATATTAAAATGAGTGTCCGTCCAATTATAGTTGGAATTCACTCCCTACAAAAACTATTTCCCTTTCACAAATGGAGGTCCCAAAGCGATTCCGGCTTGGCAGCATCGTTTTCCACTTTGGCCTTTTTTGTAATCCAATGCCGATTCCTTTGAAAAAAGCATTATTAGAGCTGTCGCTTCACTGATTCTTTAGCAGCAAAACCAAGGTCCAATTATAGATTACCATTTTATTATAATAGCATAATCTATATCTTTTACTGCAGTAAAAAGTTTCCTTTAAACTAGTAGTTCCGACATCGCAAGGTGCATGTGCATTGAGTTGGTAATCTACTATGACAATGCACACACCTCGAGATCTCGAGGCTGCTCATGAAATAAAATAACATTTCATCATAAAAATAATTTAAATAACAAAGCTAGGGAATTGTTAATCTTATGAATTGGCAAAGAGAGTAGGTCTTACTTTTTTATTTTTATTTTTATTTTTCGGTATGAAAAGGACTAAGTATGTATACAAACATTTAACATCTCAAATTTATTGTCCCTATTTTATCACTTAATAAAACATAAGATAACTTTTCTAGGAGGCAACAAAAAGAATATATTGTTCGAGTGTTTATCAATTCCAAGATCAGCAAGTCAATCGACATGACGATTACATTCCCAAAGTTATATTGTACTTTGAGTTCAGGCAAAAGCTCAACAGTCTTCTCATATCTAAAGCAAAGTAGGGTCATCATTATCAATTATAAGCTTTGGACTAAAAAGATTGGTGATGTCATTAAGCTCAATCATCGATAATCCTACGAAAACCAAGTTGTGCATAATTGAGTCCCAACCACAATACCTAAGGTTCTGTTTGATGAGGTCTAATTAATGTTTCTTATTAGAGGAGCCTCCATATGAAATTACATTTAGATTGAAGAGAGCCTGCCTAGTACAACTTTTCCATATCATTCATAGTGATTAAAGGGCACCAAGGATATGTCTATTTTAATGGCCGGTCAATGTCAAGGTTATATATGCATAACAGTTTGATGAAAGGGAAAAACAGATTTAAAAATTTGTTGACAAGAAGACAAACAGTTTGCAAACCTGTGTAATTAGGAATTATGGAATTTTTTGTTTTATGATTCAATTTGTTTCACAAAAAATAAATGACTTTGAAATTATTTTTCTAGAAATAATTATTGTATTGCCTGAAATAATTGATCAATGGAAAGCGCTTCCATTATCGACAATAATGTATATCTAAAACATTTTTGTGAATGATAAAAATATTTTTCATTCATTCATTTTTATAAGTGAACAAACAACCATTTTTAAGAAAATATTTTCTAAATTATTATTTTTCGATGAATAAACAAAGCCTAAATTTCTGTCTATTTAGGAACGTCAAACTTCAACTCTTTGAAATAAAGGGAAAACTAAATCTAAATACGAGAAGCCTTCGAGAGGGAACTATTTTGTTTGTACACTGAATTCTAAAAACAAAAAATAATTAGGTCTCTTGAAGATTTTCTTTTCGGCAAAACTAATTTCTAATAGAAAAAAAAAATTCTACAACAAAAAGGAAAACACGGTGCCCATAATAAAATCTTAATAATGGCAAGTTATATTCTTCATAAAAAATTTAAAAAAAGAACTAAGAAAAGAAGGAAAGTACGACACAAGTCAAAATTGGAGTTTTAAATGGCACCACCCATTATTTGTTATAATCTTATCTCTTCTTTGGACGGCGTGCATCACGATATGCCTGGAAAATCATTGGGGGGTTTTGGTGAAAGTTGCTAATAAAAGATTTATGTACGAAATTACTTTTGGGTCGTTGCTTTATGCGCAAAATAGAGATAAAGAAAGTATATCGAAGACTCTCTCTCTCTCTCTCTCTCTCTCTCTCTCTGTGTCTGAAATGAAATGTAAGGAAATGGTTTTGTCTCGAGCGTGCTTTTGAGTTTCCTCGTGGCCAGAGAGAGAGAGAGAGAGAGAGAGAGAGAGAGAGAGAGACGGAAGGCGTAGAAGTCGGTGAGACTGCAACGACCGCAAAGTTAAATGGCGTACCCTCCCTTCTTGACTCGAGAGAGTGTGGAAAAAGACAGCCCCGTGTTTTCATGGTCAACACAAAAGTTCTTGCCACTCGGGAGCTCCCCCTTCTCTCTCTCTGTCTGTCTCTCTCTCTCCGTCCCTGTCTCCCTCTGTCTGTCTCTCTCTCTCTTCTCTATAAAAAAAGCCTCGCATCTCCCTCCCTCTTTACATCTGCCTCAGCCCCCAACAATCCCACAGTACAAAGTGATAACCGCATTCGCAGGTGCGTGCTCCTCTCTCCCCTCTCTGTCTGTCTGTCTAAATTCAATCTCACGGCTCCTGTTCGAGTCTTCGAGCCATTTCGGGTGATGGGCTTGTCTCAAGTTCGCAACTTTTCCCGTCGCCACTCTGCAAATTCTTTGATCTGATTTCTGCTGTCATGTCGCGGATACGCTTTTCTCTTTCATGGCTTCCTGTTACTTCTCTGTGTGTGTGTGTGTGTGTGTGTTTTTCTTTTCCCCTTTTTGTTTTTTTCACTTTGGCATCTGTATGTGTTTCGAGAATTTGATCACTGCCCGAGACTTTTCTCTCCAAGCCTTTCTTTGAAAGTTCGTTGGTCTTTCTTTTCATTTTGCCTTCTTGTCATTATCATCATTGATTTCAGCCTCCCAAAGTCCGAATCTTTAGTTGATTTCTGGGCAATCAATTTGTCCGACGCCTCTCGCTCGTATACTATTCCTAGTCGGTTCTCAACTTCAAATTTGCTTCGAACCGCGTCATCATCGCTTCTCATTTCTCGGTAACTTCTCGAGGAGTCGTCTTAAGTTGACCGGCGTCAAAAGCGAGGCTAGAGCTCGGACCTGCTTCCTAGAACCTCTTACTTAAAACCGATTATTTATAAGCTCGAAGCGCACGGGGCCAATCCTCCTGCTCCAAGGTTCTTTCGTTCTTTTTTCTTCGCTTTGTTCCTCCTCCGCTCGCAGTCCGCCGTCATCCCCTGTTATCTAGAGCTCTCGTTCGCCTTCCGTTTTTGGAAAAGAAAGATACTCGTCCACATTCATTGCTTTGCTGCAGTAATTCTAGGCTGCGGCAGTACAGGTACACATGTTCAATGATTGTGATGTTATCTGTTTGCCTGGAAAGCTCTAGTAACAGGGAAGGAGTAGTTAGGATTTCGATGTAAATCTTTTTGTTTCTTTCCTTTTCGTGTCTATTTTTGATTTGCAAACAGCAAGAAGTCCAAGCGTGCCAGCTTTTTACCACACTCGAACCATGCCCGTGTTTTCATTCTTATTTGAAGCTTTGTTTAACTGGGCCACCAGCTGTTATTGTCTACTCGAAGTCCTGAATTTCTTTTGGGTGATTAATCTGCAACAACTCCTCGTGCTGACTTTTTGCTTTGATAAATAGTTTCGATGCATTCATCTGTTTCTCTTTGTCCTATCGAAATAGTTTCGATACATTCACCTGCTACTCACTTTATCCCTATTTAAACCTATGAGCCCAACTATCGTTGTACCAGATTAGAGACTGGCTTTTCTTGTCCAATTTCTCAAGTTCTGCTTCATGTTTAACAGTCCAAGGTCGGTGAATATGTTGGAGAAGATGGAAAAAATCAACCTCGACAGAGTAATAGAAGAATTCGATGCGATGACCAGAGATGCCGGGAGAGTCCAGGAGGAGACCTTGAAGAGGATCCTAGAAGAAAATGGCAATTCTGAGTATTTGCAGAATCTAGGCCTTGATGGCAGAACAGACCTCGAGAGCTTCAGGGCTTGTGTTCCCATTGTTACTCACAAAGACCTGGAACGTTATATACAGAGGATTGCTGATGGTGACTCTTCCCCTATACTCACAGGAAGATCCATTACCACTATTTCATTAAGGTAATAGAACACGTATGCTTAAACTCGCCTGAAGTCTAGTTAAATAATTAGTCCATAGCCGTCTGATGATGTTATTGTAATGCTTTTGCAGTTCTGGTACTACACAAGGAAAGCCCAAATATGTCCCTTTCAATGACGAGTTGTTCGATACTACCATGCAGATTTATCAGACCTCTTTTGCCTTTAGAAACAGGTATACTTTCAGAAGGGATTCTTTGGTTATGTTTCGATCGTCCTTGGATATCCTTCTGAGTTAATATTTGTCAGTAGAGTAATGCACATGTTCTTTTAGGAAATTATACTAAAGCCGAAATCTTGTCTGGTTCTTTAAGTGAGCCATTTGGTTCTTTGTATAATTTTTGCAACTGTTCATTCACTGCTATTGTCATCAATCATCCTGTTTTGGAACCTTGCTTTACAGATACAACACGTATAGTCTCGTGGTTTAGACTGCATTACCTTAACGATGATGTCTTTGCTGCAGGGAATACCCAATCGAAGGTGGGAAGGTGTTGCAGTTCATATATAGCAGCAAGCAATTCAAAACAAAAGGTGGTCTTGCTGCGGGCACTGCTACCACCAACCTGTTCCGTAGCTCGCTATACAAAAGCACAATGAAGGCAATGCAATCACAGTGTTGCAGCCCTGATGAAGTGATATTTGGTCCCGATTTCCATCAATCCCTGTACTGCCATCTCTTGTGCGGGCTTCTCTATCGCGAAGAGGTACAATTTGTGGCGTCCACATTTGCTCACAGCATTGTTCATGCATTTCGAACATTTGAACAAGTCTGGGAGGAACTATGCACCGATATACGTTATGGGGAGCTCACCAGCAGAATTACCGCTCCATGCATTCGGGCAGCTTTGTCAAAGCTGCTCAAGCCAGACCCCGCCTTGGCTGATCTGATACACAACAAGTGCTCGGGATTGATTAACTGGTATGGATTGATACCAGAGCTTTTCCCAAATGCTAAGTACATTTATGGGATCATGACGGGATCAATGGAGCCTTACTTGAAAAAGTTGAGGCACTATGCAGGGGATCTACCTCTGTTAAGTGCTGACTATGGTGCATCTGAAGGGTGGGTTGGAGCAAATGTTAATCCAAAGTTGTCGCCTGAATCGGCTTATTTCGCTGTACTCCCTAATATTGGATATTTCGAATTTATCCCCCTAAAAGAGTGCACTGATGTGCACGAGCCAAAGCCGGTGTGTCTAACTGAAGTGAAGGTTGGTGAAGAGTATGAGATACTCGTTACCAATTCTGCAGGTACTTAAGCTATTAATCGTTTCCTTCTACTTTACTTTTCCCTGCTACTACATTTTTTTATTGTGCAGTAGATATAAATTAAAGCCTTTAGTTATGAACCGGCTCTTCATGGCTAAATATGAAAAGTTGTAGCTAAGATGTGCTTCTCATGCCGTAATACAAATCCACAACAGGCTTGTTAGTCTGTCACTCGATATGGTATTAAGTTGTGAAGAAGCTGCTTCAGAGAACTGCCCTTTCAGTTCATTCATATGCACTTGCAACCAATGCTTGGTGTTTGTTTTTGTCCCAAAGTTCAATGAGTTTAATCTTCTGTTTTTTTAATTTGATGCATGCAGGACTTTACAGATATAGGCTTGGAGATGTGGTGAAGGTGGTGGGCTTTCATAACTCGACCCCAGAACTCCAATTCATATGCAGGAGAAATCTCTTGCTCACCATCAACATCGACAAGAACACAGAGAAGGACTTGCAGCTTGCAGTTGAAGCAGCTGCCAATCTGCTGGCAGAAGATAAACGCGAAGTTGTGGATTTCACCAGCCACGTGGACCGATCAAAGGAACCTGGCCACTATGTGATATTCTGGGAAATCAATGGAGAAGCAAGTGACGACACCTTACAGGAATGTTGTGACTGCTTGGACCGGTCATTTGTTGATGCGGGCTATATGGGTTCACGCAAGGTCAATGCCATAGATCCGCTTGAGCTGAGAGTCCTGAGGAGAGGGACCTTCCAAAAGATCCTGGACCATTACCTAGGACTAGGAGCTGCTGTCAGCCAATTTAAAACCCCTAGATGTGTAGGGCCTACGAACGATGCTGTCTTGCGGATCTTGTGCAGCAATGTCATGAAGAGCTACTTCAGTTCTGCTTATTAATAAGCAAAATCCTTTAGATTTGATCTAATCAGTTGCTTCTGGTTAATCCGAATCTGTAAATGGCACAAAATGTGATTAGATGCTCCTTCGCAAATGCAAGTTCTGATCATATTGAATGCATAGTGATTTTCCAAAGTGCAGTACATTGCCTTAACTATGATGGTTCTTGTTTTGGTTCAGCATGGAACAGACACCTAGTTGACATTGCCCTTCCCTGCGTTACTCATTTTCATGCCGAAAACAAAATTAATAAGTCCAAAACCAACAATTCTGCGTTTGTCCCGCATTAACTTCCTTAATCTTCTCTTTGATGCCATGGAATTAAGCATGACCACTTTTCAGTCCTCTCGACCCTCGAGTATACGTTCATTCGTCCGATCCTTTCTTAGTATTAGAAGCCGGTGCAGTGCTGTAGATGAATTTGCCAATCCCAGTTCCGTTTATTTGCTTCGGAAGCTTGCTATATGTCTGTACGATGTCATACGGTGGCGAATTGTAATATATCCTATCGCTGGTAATCCTGATCTACAGATCTCAGTTTCTCTATTCGTACAGACTAAATTCTCAAGGGAAGAATTTCAAGATACGGTACAAGCTTCCCACTTCAGGAAGCTCTCATACCAGCTGAACAACCTACTCACAATACATTAGCACAAATCTTCGCATGAGCAAGAGGGAGTTCATGTTCTAAGTGATGTAAATTAATGGATTCTGTGCTGTCATTTAGTCAATTGTTTAATGTTGGTAAGCCTGTCTAGAACCTAATCACTAGGACAGTGGGCTGATATTTTTAGCGAGCGGATCTGTCGTTTTCCCCAACAACCCTGAGACACTTACCTGGCCCCATCGTGAAGGGGAGAGAAAACTTGTTCCCTTACATGTCTCGTGATACCGCGAAGTCCACTTCTGTGTGATGCAAAAGCTTGCAGGAGCTTTTTCACGGAAGGAGGCGAAGAGATGATGAGAGCAAAAGCAGAAGAAACCGAAGCTGAAGACGGGGAAGCATTGAAAGTATGGGACTGCGGGAGCCCATTGTACGATGCCTTCGAATTGGTGTCGCTCAGTCAAGTCATAGAGAGGCATCTCATGGCTTTCCCTTGCAACAGAAAATCGAATTCGCAGAACAACCGTCCTAATGTTATGTCGGCCTCTTGCCCTGAGGATGAGAGCAAGGCGTGTAAGGTGTCGTCCTGGCTAGAAATTGTGAGGAAGAGGATGTGGAAGAGGTTCAGAACGAGCGGACGCGGCAAGGAAGACCCGAAGAAGCTGAAAGTCGGTCGTGATCGTGGCTTCTGTTATAGGATCATATGGACGAAGATCGTTCGGTGTGAACGAAACGGAACGGGTTACTTGTGCAGTTGATTGCGAATTTGCCTCCTGTTCCCTACAGCAGTCTGTCTTCTCGTTGCCCATCATGACTGTCGCATTAAGAAGTTGACAGTGTCTCCCCCTCTCGATCTCTGCTCCTTCCTAGCTTGCAACATGTTCTCCCGTGTGTCACGCTCGTTCTGTCCATCTTGTATACAATGGAAATTCTTCCCGTGTATTTTCTGAAGGTACGCGATTAACATAGACCATGCCAGTGCCGACTCTCTGCATTATCTTCTGATTCGCTTAAATTCATCAAAGCAGGGTATCTACATAGGCTGGTTTTTTGTTCGCTCGGGTTTCGCATAGAATATGATAAGACGAACGAACCTTTTGCATCCTGTCTTCGACAGATCGTGTGATCTGGAGTTATTCCAATCCTTTCGAGCGTTCGACGGAGTGTGCTAATGCTACGGCTATGCTGAATCATATAAGCTGTTGTTAGCCACTGCTGTTCGAGCAGGCACTTCAGAAGCAAATGGCGACAGCGATTTCTATGCCTAATCGTTTCCTTCTTTTGGATTACAACTTCGGTCTCGTCCAGTTAAATGCAAGCTCAAATCAGGCAAACGCGCAAGCGCAGTGGCTTGTTGACGATGGACATGATGACCGACAAGGTGACCACGGAATGTCAAAAGAGAGTCAAAGTCCGAGTCCATTAATATATTTAGTTAACTCCATTTTCTCCCTAAAAACTTAGATCCATGAATTGTAGATCAATTAATGGGTTGTTTGTTTGACGGAAAATATTTCCTGAAAAATATTTTCCTCAATTTTTGACGTTTAGTTCACTTTGAAAAATGAACCAATTGAAAATATTTTCCTGATTAATGAAAAAGGTTTTCCTACCAAAACTTAAATTTAGGAAAATGATTATTTCTTTAAAATAAATGGAAAATGTTTTTTAAAATATGAGTGGGTATTAGTGATTGGAACTAAAACTCTACACTTGAGTATAAAAACTCCAACGTTGATTCTCGAGTCAAGTGTTCAAGGTCAAGTCTCCCGATAGTTGAGCTCGGGTCAAGTACCTAGCGCCTATGCCTGGATGTATCAAGGCCATGCTCGAACCCTAGTGCTCATACTTGATGCTCTAGCATACAAGCTCAAGCTCGAAAAAAGTCGTGCTTGGGTCCTCGATGCGAGCCCTAGTACCAACCCTTCAGTCCAAGTCCACAAAGATCATGTATGAGTCTTTAGTTAATGAAACATTTATTCTTATAAAAAACTATATTTTTATAAATTTTGAATTTTGAATTATTTTTATTTTAGGGCTATTTGGTATCCTTGGGATCATTGATAACAATTCCCTCCATATGACCCTAACTCAAAAATTCGAAATTTTTTATTATTTTATTTCATTTCTTTTTTATTTGTTTCTCCTTCTTCTTTTGCCGGCCAGGTGCCTCGATGACTATTAGCAACTTGGCGACTGACCAAGATGCCGGCTGGTAAGCTTGATTGTTGATCAAGGCCCACAAGCTCGAGGCTCCCATGATCTAGGTGAGCTCAAGGCTCGCTAGATCCAAGCAAGCTCGAGTGAGGCCAATGACCTTGTGGCTTGCCTGATCCTAACAAGCTTGGGCTCAGCCGAGGCCAAGGCCACCAAGCTTGAGCTCACGTGTAGCCATAGTTTAGGCTTGGCAACTAGCATTGGGAGAAGGAAAAAGAAAAAGAAAAAGAAAAAGAATAAAAATAAAAATACTTTAAAATTTTGATTTTTTTTTTGCCTAAGATAAAGTCATGAGATTGAAATCATTTTTTGAATGAGATCGATATACCAAAAAATGTTTTAGATCACATATCACCAATCAAAGGAAGACTAACCATTTTCCTAAAAAATGATTTCTTAGTATATACTTTCTTTTATGATGAAATTTTCTCCTAAACAAATGAGCTCTAAAGATAATAATATGTGGTTTGCTATGAATCTTTAAAAGCTCTCTTCTATCTTCCTTTTGGTTTGTTATGATTCTTTAAAACTAGGAACATTTTGATCAATCTTGGTAGTAGCTCCGTACTTGCCACAAGGTGAAATTTGTGCATCGAAATTTTGCTACCTTAAAATTTTCTATGATATGAGTCAAAAACGAAAATGAATTGAGTGGCTAATAAGCCGTCCTTATTTTGAGGTGGTGAAAGGTAGGGGTGTCAACGGGTTGGATCGGGTTGGGTCTTGATGTTACCCGACCCAACCCAAATAATAAGGGTCATGTCATTTGACCCGACTTGACCCGACCCGAAATGCATAAAACATAAAGTAAAAAAAAAAAAAAAAAAAAAAAAAAAACGGGTCGGTTCGGGTCGGGTTTTTGGTTCTTTATTAAAAAATATGACAAAGGGAATTCGAAATGCTCTTACGTGACGCTGCGAGGTCTCATCCAACCCGTTCATGAAGATCTCCGCAGACAAATAATTTTTTAATAAAAAATATGACAAAGAGAATTTGAAATACTCTTACGTGACGCCGCGAGCTCTCGTCCAACCCGTCCGTGAATATTTCCGCAAACAGATAATACTCCCTCCTCTAAAATTCTGTGTCGGCTGCGAAAAAGAAGCAAATTATATAGAAGAGAGAGAGAGAGAGAAGAGAGAGAGAGAGAGAGATTGATGGGGGTTGACCTGAGGGGTGACGATAATGAACCCATGAGATGAGATGTGCTAGATGAGTTGCGAGTAGAAGGAGTTGTAGAGGGGGTAGCTCGGGTGAGTGTGTTTGGGTTGAAGTCTTTAATGTGTTTGGGTAGAACAATGTTCCGACCCTAACTTAACCCAAAATATATATTCCATTTGTGTTTATAATTGTTACCCGAACAGTATTAAGACCTGAAATATATACCATACTTATTTCGTGTCCGGGTTGGGTTGGATGAGGTTTTTGGACACTCTTAGTGGAAGGATCGTGCGTGTGAAATATGATACCTACCGTAAATTTTATTTTCATTTTTCGTGACTCGTACCATGGGTCAATTTTCTGGTAAAGATACACTGCATTAACTTTCTTACGTGCGCATGTTGAAGTCAAGAGTAGAACGGTCACTAGTGCCGTCAAGGAGTTGTTGATCTTGCTCTTTATCCAAGTTTGACCGCAGGAAAAGTGGACTCCTTCGGAGGCCATACGGCGGACTTCTCCTCCGTGATTTGAACATCGAATACTACGTCCTGATTGAGGCGTTTACTTCACGGAAACGTTGGTGTTTCAAGCCGTGAGGTAATTCTCAATGATTGCTTTATCAAGTAATTACGTGATGCTAAACGCTAGGGATTGGGACGTGACTTTAAATGGAAAATACTCGAGTGTGTGAACAATTATACATCTATAACTTTTTCATTGATTAGCGAATTATTTGCAACCTACTCTACTCTTTCCGTGTTGACTCTCCCTATATATAGGTACTGACATTCGGAGCGAACCATGAAAATCTTTGACTTTTTTATTATTCCTTGTATGATTTCTCTGGTGATTTCATCATCTCATATTGATTTATCATTTCTTATCAACCAACTATTAAATTACCAATTGATCGATCATTTTTATTAGCCATGTCTACCGACCTTTTTACAATAAATTTACCGAATAGTTTTGTGCTGCTAATTCTTATGCAATTAAGCCGACACTTATTTGGCTCTCTCTTTTTTTTTTTTAATTATCAAATTCCCTCATCCCTAATAAGAACACTTTTCTTTATTACCAACTTTTACTTACTTTTCTTACCCGCACCTTAAATTAACAATTATTACGTAACATTATCAATCTCTATTTGAGTGACTCATCAATTTTTCTCCCGATTAAGTAAATTGAACTAAAAAGTTGGTAAACTAGATAAAGAATTCAATAAATTTGATAATTAACCCAAATGAGAGGCGAGTCACATGCCACTTTTTTTTTTTTTTTTTTTTTTTTTTTTACCAACAATTTTTGACACTTGCCAACGATTATTGAAATCAGTTTTTCCGGGCACGGAACAACGGAAATCTGCCGTATGAGATTGGCCGAGCGATCGGACAAATAGGCATCAATTCTTGCCAATGGGCTGTACCAAGGCAGCCTCGCAGCAGTCCAGCATCGAAACACACCAACCCATAATCCAAAGGCAAACGGGGCCCAAAGGCACGCCGATCTAAGAGGGTCCAATACATCGGACCACGGACCACGGACATGGACTTCATATTTAACTCGGCCATCTCACTTCTCCTCGACGGGGGATATCACTTTCCTAAGGACAAGTATTACCATGTGCATTTCTTGGCTATGGAATGGCCCGTGTGCCGCTTGATGAGCCGAGACTACTAGGCCAATCTTCCTTTTATAGAATTTTTTCAAAAATGATATGGTAAATCACATTTTTTCACACCATAATGTACTATGCCCAGTTTAGATCTGCTATCTAGTTTCGTGAGTGAGATATATAATTCATTTTAGCAAAAAAACTAACTTTGGCGTGCTATGGCCTCATCAAGAGAGTGACACCCTTCATGATTCCCCAATCCCCTCACGCCAACACAGAAGTTGAGGGTACATCCATGCATATTTGTAGCTTTGGCTCTCACCTCTCGAAGAAAGTGGCATCACTTCATGACTAGTTTGTGCATGGAAGATCAACCCTATTTTTAAAGATCCTTTAAGATGGTATTCATTTCACTCCAAGGCTCCCAGCATAGATACCTTGATGCCACTTGCACGAATCAATTCTATCATCCACTTTGCATTTGGGGTGAGTAGTTCTAAGGTCGGTCCAAGTACAACTTGGAACCTAGACCTTGAAACCTATCATGTCAGGACCGGTTCTCTAGTTTTTTTGAATTTGGAATTTACCCTACAAATCCTAAACCTGGAACTATCATGCCAATCGATTTTACAGTCTACCTGAAAATTAGCCAATTCCTTTTATTTTTGGTTCAATTATTTTTTTATTTCATTTTCAGTTAAGCAAAATGAAAATGAATGCAACGATAAAAATCCTCATTTGTCAATAGTAAATGAACACATGAAATAAAATAAACAATAAAAGGTTCAAAACAACTTACATAAAAAAAATTTCAATTCCCAATTCCCTATCTAGCTCTTCAGTTCCCGATTTGATTCTTATCTAGGAGTTGAGGATCGAATCGCACAATAATAATTTCATTTTTTTAAATCAGGAATTGGCAGCTATAATCGTGGGAACTTGGAACCAAGCCAATTCCTTTGGTTGATTCGGTCTTATTCTTAATTTTACATTAGATTCATGCTTATCCACACTCTACATCATTCACTCTTCACTCCGATGCCACGGACTCCAAATTTCAACTCACGAAGATATGGGAGAATTTGGTCTGTCGCATGTTACTGTCGCTAATCTACTCACTCACTCTCAAGCACACAATGAGCTTCTTTTCTTGGCGTCCCATGTAAACAGATCGCCTAAAACGGTGGGCATATGATAACGAAAGTCTACTAGAGGAAAGACCGACACAGAGCTTTGTGGACGTAACTGGATCCACCATGTGCTGCCTAAATATGGTTGGTTAATTAGCGAGTGGGATCGCCAAAAATTAGCGGGTGGGGGTAGTGGTGTCCTCCAATAGGCCAGAAGAGGAGATCTAATGCAAGATCTCCGGGTCCCATTGATCCAGCCCTCTCCTTAAATGATCAAAGTTTTCTGTTAGGCCGTATCAATCAATCAATCAATTAAATCAGATGTCATAAGTGTGCATTTCGAATCTCCCTCTCTCTCTCTCTCTCTCTCACAGTGCCTGATGTATCAATAGAAAGAAGTATGTTTATCTCAACTAGAAATTGGATATAACACCATTACATAATCCAAGAATGCATCCATTTTATAGAGTTGTCTCTCGAAGAAATTATCGAAAAAAATCTTGAACTTATTATATTTATATCAATTTAATTACAAATATTTCGTTTGTGTCAATTTAATTATAAATATTTTCACATTATGTTAATTAAGTCAATTTGATTAATTTAGAGTAAAAATTGCCAATGATTTTACGTGGTATGGAAGGTATTTACATGAACTTTTTTTAATAATTTTTTTGGATTTCTTTTTTTTTTCTCTTTTTTTTTTTTTTTGACTGAGGGCTGGCAATACTAATTAGCACTACGTGAGGGTGTTATGGCCCTCGCCAGCCACTAGGCAAGGGCATAGTGACTCTTGCCAAAATTCAAGCCTAAATTGATTGGATAGACTTAATCGTTAAAACGTAAAAAAAAAAAAAAAAATTATAATTAAATTGACATAATTAAAATGTTTAAAATTGAATTAAAACATATATAATAATTTGGGAGACTTTTTTTCATAATTTCCCACTATCTTTGTAAACAATGTTTTCCTCATGATAAATTAAAACTCAAGGTGCAATTAAAGCAATCCGTGTTTCGATAAAAGATTGTTGATACGACAGTTCGGGATGAACGAAAGAAGTCGCAATTTAATGGTCCCTTTGGGCCTTTGGAACGTTTCGCACGTGTAGTTTAGGAACACAGGCTCAATTTGATGCTTCCTCTCCGATACATTCTTTCATTCTTCATCATCTTTGGGCCAGAGAGGGCTTGATGCTACCTTTTGTTGTTGAAATCGCCTGAATCGTACGAAAGCAAAAGTTGATGACGACAATCATCATGGCACGGCAATGATCATCAAGGACAAACCGACCCATGATCGTATGCCGTGTAAAAACGGTATTGATTAGAATGTTCGATTTAAAAGTATAAGTCCACGGATGGAGAAAAATTATATGCATGTGAGGTGCACTATAATGACGTATTTAAGTGATAATATTTGATGCTCTCCATTGTGTGCACACCAGCTCCTTACGCTAGTTTTAGTTATTTGTTAAATTGGTAAGACTCCTATTTTATATAAGCCGGCTATTGAGAACCACCACAAGTAATGAGTTTGAAATGAGAGTGTCGGGATTCGAAATCCCGACTAATGCTTTGATATTATGTTAAAATGTTCAATTGGAAAGCTTAGATCATTAGCTGAAGGCAGATATGAAAGATCCCTCGGAATGGAACTTTTCTCAAAATATCCCGTGAAGTGTACCGCCATCTTCCCATTGAGCCCCCACCTAATCGTCCTTGATAGAAAGCATTTTCAACACCCGATGCTCATGAGCTCCTTTCTTGCTGTGGGGTAGGGTCATTTTTGTCAAAGAAAATATCAATTTTCCCCCAATTATAACCGGCTAAAAGGGGGAATAGAGAGATAGATATAGAGAGAGACTCTTCAATTAGGGTAGGGCATCAAACCGGGCTAATTTAATTTAAAGGCACGGAGGACAAGTACAAGAGTGGAAGGAGGATTAGATTGGAGACATCATGGACTAATGCGAACTTGAGAAGGCGATTTGTTGCATGCGACAAGCACAAGGCAAAGTGAAATTTTGTACGTTTGTCTTTAGAGTATTTTAAGATTTGAACCGAGAGATTTTACTGAGTTGAAATATGAATACAAACTTCACATGCATGTGAATTTGCACAAAAAGGAAAAAAAGATAAAAAAGATAAACGCGACAAAATTTGATAGAATTCTGTACCGTTGGATCTGTCGGTCTCTTGTCCACCGCATGCGAGCTCGCCCATTAACTGCATTGGAAACCTAGCTCAATAACTAGTTCTAAACTTGTATTGCTTCGAGAACTCACTCGGTTGCACCGACAGGATTCGCAAATTTCTTGTGCCTCCTCTCTCAAACTCGATAGAGGGTTTCTTAGCCAGAAACTTTTATATTGGAGATTTATTTTGTCATTCGCGTCACTTAATTTGGGAGAAATTGATTTTCCGGGACAAAATTGCCCTTGCCCAATATCAAGAAATGGGCGTGCAATCACTCTTGGCCATTGAAAAGTGCTTTCATCATCAATGATGAGATGAAGGGTCAATTATAAAATGGTGGTACATTTTCAAGTGGGGGTATTTTGAGAGAAGGCGATCGATCTAGATAGACTTTGGAACTTAACATACATATAGAATGCATTATAATAATGTATTTAAGTGATGTAAGCATGCATTGAACATAATAGAAAAATTTCCCCTGCATGAATCTCTTGTGATCTTTGCTAACAATAAAAATTAAGTAGCCATTAAGATATGTATTTACGTTAAAGAAGCACCTTATCGGAGGCGCACACTTGGAGAAATCATTTGAGGTAGCTTCACGGTTGCAACTAGAAATTAGTTTATTGAGTAGTCAACATAAAATTTTTAATCATCAGTTGCCATTACTCAAGTAGAGGCCTTCTACATATGAACTAATACATCAATGCCGGCCATATACACTAGACATGACTCGAAAAAAAGTTACTCTATTCTAAATAATGATATTTACATATATAAATGATTTACCATATTTCATGTTAAGAAATTTCAAATTGTGAGCAGAACCCAAATGATAATAAGCCACAAATCGATAGAATTCTCCCGAAGGACATACTTCTTCAACAAATCTTGAGAAGAAAGTAGACGGAGCATTCATGAATATCATAGGATAAAAAGCGTCGTGAATCTAAACTTTTCTGGATCTTTTTGCGGCATCGAAGTCATGATCATGATCTGAAACCCCACCCATGGAGGGCGAAGGCCCATCATCTGAAAACGACCGATGAACCTCCCTCTCCTTCTCTCGTGCCATCATCCTGCCATCATCGTCTCATCATCACTTTCGTCATCATCCATGGAACCGGGGGGGCCTTCTAGATCGTTGCATAGACTTCCACGAACCGTATCAACATCTGAACTTTCTTTGCCCCTTTCTTTAATCCCTGGGAACAATCTTAAGCTGCGACGGCACCTGTGGAGTCGGGTTTTCTTTTGGGGATGAAAATGACGATTATGTAATATGATGTGATTATATGTGTGTTTCTTTTGGCTTCGTTGAGAACGCCAGGTCGTGCTTTGAAGAGGATGGGGAAATCGAATACGGCCTCTCGAAGCGTGGTTGTGGGAATTGACAGTTGAGATGTATAGAATAATGAGAAGGGAAAAGTCCAACTCTTGGGGACGCCCTACTTTTCAATCACCGAGGAGGTACGGTGGGGAAACGCGACCATACGACGGAAAAAGGGCAAAAAGAAAAGAAAAAAGGAAAGGAAAGGACGAAAAAAAATTCATGAATTAAAAATTACAAAAGTTGTCTTCTGTCAATGCCGGCCACATCATGTAATATAACTAGTGCTAACTAGGTCGCCATATCAACAATTTCCAACCAAAATTAGGCGGAATGACTAAATCGACAAATCGTTAAAATGTTATGGACTAAATTAGTAAATCATTATAAGGTTTATAACTAAATTGATATAATTAAAAAGCTGAGGATTAAATTAGAAAGTTGTCAAAATGTTGAGTAATGAATTAGCACAATAAATTTATGATTGAATTGATCGTCATATAATAAGGGCTTGTTTGGTAACAATTCTATTTCCGGGAACAATTTTTTATTAGAAATAATTTTGTTTTATTATATTCCCGATAACAATTTCTGAGTATTTAACGTGTTTGATAAACTGTTTAAAATTTTGATTCTATACCTTTTGTTATAATTTTGTTATATTTCTCTTTTTTTTTTTTTTTTCTCTTTTCTCTTCTTCTTTCTCTTTGGCAGTCACTGCCATCGATAGTGACTGGGCGAGGTCCAACAAGCTCGCTGAAGCCTCGCCAAGAGGCTCGCTTGGCCACTGGCAAGGCTCAACCTTGCAGATATGGGCGAGGTTGAGTCTTGTTGATGGTCAGGCAATGTTTGACCTCACTTAGGCAACACAAGGCCAAGCCTCCCTAGTGGTTGGGCAAGGCAAGGCTCATCCAGCCACTGGCGAGGTTCGACTTCGCCAACCGGTGTGAGGCTCGACCAACCTCGCGCTGCCTAAGCGAGGTCAAGCCTTGCTGGGCTGGATTGGGCAAGCCTTGCCTGGCCACCGGTGAGCTTGCCGGACTTCGCCTACCCTAACGGGGCTTAATGAGCTCGTCGGACCTCGTCGGACCACTCGATGGTAGCGATGGGGTGGCAGTGGGTTAGGAGGAGGAAGAAGAAGAAGAAAGGGATGAGAAAAAAAGAGGAGAGGAAGAAAAAGAAAAGAGAAAAATTGATTCTCAAAATTGTTCCCAAGAGTGAGAAATAACTTTTTTTTTTTTTTTATTCTTTGTTCTATTTCAAATCTATTCTCAGGAATAAATTTGTTCTTAGAAACAAAAAATTTACCAAACGAAGTTTTGTTCCAAATCTATTCCCGGGAACAAAAGAACAGAATCAGTTGTTTTTTAGGGTGTTACCAAACATGCCCTAACTCTAGAATTTTTTTGGATTGGAGTGTTTTTTTGTTGTTGTTGTTGTTGGGAGGGGGATAGAAGATAAATTCTACACCAATTCAATCAATAAAAGAAACTTCCAATCAAGTTGGAGATGACGTAGAAAGTGCGTGCCATGTAGCTGAGAAAACTACAATCATGGATGTGGTATAAATCTTCAAATCACCCGATCCTTGTATGTCGAGTGAGGATACATTCATAGGATGGCAAACGTGGCTCTCAAGGTCAATATGAGCGATTGACATCGCGGTACTCTGTTATATGCAAACCGAGCATTATGTCATTCTACTGGACTCTTGGGGGTTTGATTATTAGTTATGAAGATATATCTATTTATTTTTCTTTAGAATTTTTAAATTCACTTTTTCGTCCATAAATAAAATATAAATTCAGAATAATTACGAAAGAAACTTGAAAAGCGGTTGACCAAAAGACTATAAAACCTCAATCCGCTTTATATAATTGATAAAGTACAAGATAATCGTCTTCTCTTTTTTCTATTTATGGTCATGAGATGATTGCATTTTTTAATAGGGGAAAAAAAATTAAGTCAACCTCAGCATCAATTCGAAGAATGCTCCGAGGAAATATTAAAGAGGGAGTAGTTTGTGAGAGCCGGCGCGGAAAAAAGAACATATGATTAACCAATCAAGTCATCTAACTTATGCCATGGTCAAGAGGTGGAGCATCTTAGGCGGCGCTTTTTCGTTCACACCATGGATTAAAAAGAGTGTGAACGCACGTAGTAGCTTATAATTTTTGTTTAAATTCATAAATCCAATAAGATAACAAGCGAAAAGCTACATCATCAAGAGCATATGTCACAAAAATCTCCAATTATGCTCATTGACCCACTACTATACAAATGTCCCAAACTTTTATTTTTATTTTTATGTGTTATTGAAAGCCCTAAACTTGCTCCCTATAATACAAATGCCCCCAACCTTCTTTGTATAATAAAAAAATCTAAATTTATACATGTGAAACTTATATCCGATGTATGTTTATCACACTATATAAATTTGAGATTTTTATGACACAAATTTTTTTTGGATATTTATTCATAATGAGCAAATTTAAAATTTTTAATAATACAAAGAAGTTTGGATTAATTGTGTCACAGCAGACATGTTTTTTTCTTTTGGTGATATAACCTCCTTATAAATGACTAAATAATTATCTAAGATAAATGAAGAATTAGTCCTCATCATTCTAGCCATGACGGGTCGAGCCTTGGCCTTTCCACTTTCAATCAACTAACGAAGTCTTTAACTTTTTGGCCTTGGGTTAACCTAAAATCTCAACTCGATCAATTAAATGCTCGATCTTTGAAAATGGTGCAATCGAATTCTAAGTAGGCGCTTGTAATAAAGTTCTAGATGCAATCCTTCTCAATCTTCCTCCATTTCCCTCGTGATCATACGACAATTTGACTTGCTCCATCGGCAAAGAGACTTTGATGGTTGCACCTTGATTTTTTTTTTTAGCATGTGTTGATTACATGTTTAAGATTAGCTTGATTGGAGATTTTAGGGTTGGATTTCGCAACGCTGAGGGAGAAGTCTCGAACGATGTCATTTTTAGATTGAAGGAGCTGCACCATTGGTCATCGAACCAGTGGTTGCACAAAGAAAAAGGCCATGTAAGATTTTTGACGCCATCCACCAAAGGCAATGTTAGGACTCTGTGTCATAAATTTTCCTACTTCTATGAGTTCATCGATCAACTATCATAGACAAAAATCAAAAGGTAAAGGACTCAATTGAAAAAGACCGCAACGTGAGTCAAAAGAAGAACAGTAGCTAGCCTATCTCCTATGCAAACATGGTGCGCATTGTGAGACCCATCCCGGTTTCACACTGTAAGAGGAACATTCAACGTGGGGAAAAATCCAAACGTCCACTTGCCACAAGTGAGTCCCCAAGGTGAATAAATGCAACCCTCGGTCCCCATTGGACATCTAAACAGACTAATTGTTACTCATTCGAACATTTAGATTAGTTCATTTCGCAAAAAATAAATAATTTAAAAAATATTTTTGCTTATTAATATAAGTTATCATTTCTGGAAGATAGATAGACTCTAAAACATGGTAAGTTCCACAATCAATATATTCAATTTGGTCCCCGAATAGATCGCATGAGTTTCCTACCTTTGTAATACAGGCTATTTCATGCAATAACTATGACATCATCTTACTTGCTCGCATGCATGCAACAAGGCAGTTATTAAAAAGATAATAGCACTTCATTTAATATGTATTATTCCTCATCTTTTTATAATTACAGGTAAGAACTTACATTTACAGCTCCAAGAAGGAAGGGACGAAATAAAATGTCTTCAATAAGAATTGGTGGGATAATCAGAAAACAAATAGGATTTCCATATATCATAATGCCTATATCCATCTTTGATCAATCATTAATTAAGAAGCAACATGTCTCACTTGCAGCGTTGCATTTTGAATGGGGGCATGATCTAGGGTTTAGGACCTTAATTTTGTAAATTGTTATTATAAATTGCCATAACCCATGTAATATATTAAGAGTTAATATTACAAAAAATCTTAAACTGATATGCTTGTAATAAATTTTACACAAAATTAATTAATTGACTATTAAAAATCATAAACTAGTACACTTGTAACCAAGTTATCTCCGTTAATTTATGTTAAATTTTATTACCAAATTACCGAGTTAGATGACACATGATAATTGATGGATATACCGGTTTATAATTTTACTTTTTATTTGTCATATGTATCAGTTTGTGATTTTTTATGATATTAATCATGATATATATATTCACAGTTTGTTAGTTAATAAATGCATGGCCTCGGCAAGTCAATGTACCAAGTGATTTTAGAGCCTTTAATATATATTATCTCAATAATTATCAAATCAAGTGATTTTCATTCTCATCCCAACTTTGGGGTTTGACAGGCCCCTCGAGTACCGCAGGAATCAATCCCTTTTTTTTCCGTCCTTAACTCATGAGATTCCCAACCACATTCATTATGGTTTAGGCCGGACAAAAGATATTAGGACAAACTCCAATGAATCCGGGTCCCACAAGAAATATTAAAAGAAAAAAAAGGGTAAAATAAGGACAAAGCTCGGATGGTGACGCGAGCATGGCGTAGGGCCTGACGTCATCCTCACCATGATGTGGAATGGGCAAGGACTAGGATGAGGTCTAGAACTTGGTGACAAACACGTCCAGAGAAAGAGAGAGAGAGAGAGGTCGGCCCTCAGCAAATACAATAATTCGACTGCACATGCACTTACAAATCCGGCACGTCACCGTCATCGGCCACTCCAATTTTAAAGCTCTGCCCCACACACAACGAAACGGGCACTGCCTCTCCAATGGTCTCTCTCCTTCTCCCTCTTCCTCTCCCTCTCTCTCTTTCCCTTTCGTTGGTATTTAAGTAAGAGGTCATAAACACAAGTGGCTAGAGAACTGAGTACATCATTACATCTTTTAACTATTTTGTCTGAACTCTGATATATAGAACTTTGGAGATATTCCCTCCTAAGCAGGGAAGAAAAAATGTGCCTAGAAATTATGGTGACTTGGGAGGAGGAAGGTAGACTTTCCATCTCTTCTCTAGAAAGAGGCTATTGTTGAGTAGATAAGTACAGTAGTCTCCTATGCCTGGGGCATCAAGGTGGAGGTGAAATCCAATGGCATCTCTCCCTCTCCCTCTCCGTCTCTCTCTTTCTCGTTCGATAGTATTTAAGTAGGGGTCTAACTTTGATTAAATGCGCCATGTAATTTTTGAACTTTTGATTCTTTTAATGTGGTCCCCTAAACTTTAACTTAATGTGTAATGTGGTCCATGAATTTTTAGTTTGTTCAATGTTATTTTTGAATTTTTGGTACATATTCAATTTAGTCCTCTAACTATATGAAAATGTTCAATATTATCTTTCGATTAATTCAAGTTTATGGACAATATTAAGAGATTTTATATAATTCATAGACTTAAATTGAATTTAGGGATCATATTAAATGAATTAAAAATTTATGGACGAAATTGCACATTAGGCTAATTTTCTCTAATATTTAGTGCTACCCGAATATTTAAACTTTGCTAGCATAATAATTTTTGAATTACCGTGAGAGTAATAGATTGTTGTGAGCCAAAAATTCTTTAAAACATAATGGCCGTAGAACAATTTATAATTATTTATTATTTGATTATTTGTATTTTAGAATAGATTGTATTAAACACTTGCCACCTAATAACTTTTTGTTCTTTCACGAGGATTTATGATACCCACAAAAAACTTCTAGCATAAAAGGAAAAACAGTGGCTTCCACCCCAGACCGATGCTTCCTTTTTTAAGTTGTCTTTGTCTGGAGTGAAGTGATCGGAACTTGTTTCTTCTTTTGAGCCATTTGATCAAAATCCCTGCCATTAGAAAGCGTCCATGTACGTTTTAAGGCCTTGCAAACGCAATGCGTAAGCGTGACGAGGAGTGGCATCCAAATTATGTAATCCGCTCGGTTCCGTCTTTCTTGATCGCAAGGGGGGAGAGAACGAGTCTAAATTTGCCTGGCCCCCTCCTTGCTATAAAATCTCCCGCTGCACGAACCCCTGGAAACAGACCCAACACCGCAAAGCTCTCCTCCTCCTCCTCCTCCTCCTCCTCGTTTTCGCCATTTCTGTCCTAGAACGAGAAAAACTCTGCCCTCGGCTTGTCAATCGATCGACCGACCGACCGTATCATGGAACGGCCCTCGACAACCGCGCCCCCCCACGTCGCCATCGTGCCGACGCCCGGCATGGGCCACCTCATCCCCCTGGCCGAGCTCGCGAAGCGGCTCGTCCACCGCCACGGCTTCTCGGTCACCTTCGTCGTCCCCAACGACGGCTCCCCGTCCAAGGCCCAGCGGTCCCTCCTCGATGCCCTCCCTCCGTCCATCTCCTACGTCTTCCTGCCCCCGGTCATCTTCGACGACCTCCCCGCCGAGACCACCCGCATCGAGACCCTCATCGCCCTCACGCTGGCGCGCTCCGTCGGCCCCCTCCGCGACGAGGTGCGGAGGCTGGCGGAGTCCACGAGGCTCGTCGCCCTCGTCGCCGACCTCTTCGGCACCGACGCCTTCGATGTGGCCAAGGAGTTCAACGTCTCCCCCTACATTTTCTTCCCCACCACGGCCATGTGCCTGTCGCTATTCTTTCACTTGCCGAAGCTGGACGAAGAGGTCTCTTGCGAGTACAGGGACATGCCCGAGCCGCTGAGGATACCCGGTTGCATACCCATCCCCGGGACGGACCTGCTCGACCCAGTCCAGGACCGCCGCAACGACGCCTACAAGTGGCTCCTCCACCACGCGAAGCGGTACAGGCTGGCGGAGGGGATCCTGCTCAATAGCTTCGAGGAGCTCGAGCCGGGGGTGATGAAGTACCTGAAACGGGAAGAGCCCGGGAAGCCGCCGGTGTACCCGGTGGGACCGCTTGTGAACATGGAGAAGAGCAGCAAGTCCGACGGCTCGGAGTGCCTCAAGTGGCTGGATGAACAGCCCGACGGTTCGGTCCTGTACGTGTCGTTCGGAAGTGGTGGGACGCTCTCATTCGACCAAATTCAGGAGCTGGCTCTGGGATTGGAGAAGAGCGAGCACAGGTTCTTGTGGGTAGTGCGTGCCCCCAACGACAAAGCGGCGAACGCCACCTACTTCAGCGTGTACAGCCAAAACGAGCCGTTCGAGTTTTTGCCCAAAGGCTTTCTAGAGAGGACCAAAGACAGGGGCTTGGTGCTGCCGTCGTGGGCCCCGCAGGCCCAGGTCCTGGCCCACCGCTCGACCGGCGGATTCCTCACCCACTGCGGCTGGAACTCGACCCTCGAGAGCGTGGTCAATGGCGTGCCGCTCGTCGTCTGGCCGCTGTACGCCGAGCAGAAGATGAACGCCATCATGCTGACCCAGGACGTCAAGGTGGCCCTGAGGCCGAGGGCTGATGCGGCGACCGGCCTGGTCGGGAGGGACGAGGTCGCCCGGGTCGTGAAGGGACTGATGGAGGGCGAGGAAGGGAAGAGGATCCGGAACCGGACGAGGGACCTCAAGGACGCGGCGGCCAAGGTGCTCGGCGAGGACGGGTCCTCCACGAGGGCGCTCTCAGAGGTGGCTCAAAAGTGGAAGGCCAAACTTGTAAATTAGCCTCGTCCCAATCGCATCGCATCCCATCGCATCCCATAACATATCTTATCCTCTCTTCTCTTCTTGTTTATATTCGATCTTTGTTATTATCATCATCTCTTGTTTAATGTCATCATTGGAGCCGCTTTCTCTTTCTTTCGCTCGTTTCCTCCCTCGTCTACATCTCCCCCCTCCACGGCGCACATGGGGAGAAGTAGCTCTGCATATGATGCCGATCGGGCGTGGTGGCCTACTGCCCATTTCCCCAACTTGCGAGTCGACCCCTTTTTTACTTGCAACAGCGGTGCGTGCGTGCGCTTCGCGGTAGGTGAAATGAGAGGGAACAGCAGTCAAAATAGTGTGCCTGTGTGGCGGGGTCGCGGACGTGGAGCCTACCTCTTCGTCTAGGCCAATGACGTGAGCTGTGGAAGTTGGGGAACCATTCACACGTCCAACCACGAAATGATGTCCTCATGGAGAGAGGATTAGGTAGGTATAGGCATTGACATTCCCAATTTTCCTTATTTTCGAATAAATATTTGGGAAGTGCAGGGAAAAGAATTCGAGGGCATAGAGGAGGATGGGGCAGAGAGTTCAATAATGCTAAATTGAAAAATAGGGAGAAATTGAGGGGAGATAAAGGTGTGAATGATTGTGGGAGAAAGTGGTGGTTGATGATCCCTACATGAATTCCAAACGGTGGGCCTCTCTAGAAGCCTTGGGAGGTTGTCGTTTGGATCGTTTTCACGAAACGAGACTTGCTTGTCGTTGAGATTGTAAAAGATATCCAGCACTCATGCTCACCAGGGAAACCTGATAGCAAAAGGGCTTAGCTGGTACATCCCCAATTGATTCGCCAACTCCTGGGATTGGAAAAGATTAGCTCTCTTCCTGAGAGAGGTTCGGATACAGGGATTACTTAGTGAAACTATTGTGGCCGGGGGAAAGATGCACTAGGACCTTACTTGATTGGGAATTGCTAATGGTCCGTTTGTTTGAAGGGAAACTGTTTTCCAACTTTTGAATATTTAAATGACGGCAAATTGATCAATATACAAAGAATTTTTTCTATTGACTGAAAACAAGTTTAGATTGGGGGAATACAACTTCCCTTGCTGATGAGAAGGAAATCGCTTTTTTTGAACTACCAAACAAATGAAAAGTAACCATTTTTTAAAGATGATTTTCATGAAAAATATTTTCCTTCGAAGTTTTTAGTGAAATAAATGCACCATAATAGCCTAGAATTAGCTACTCTTTCTCTTCTTCTTCCTCCTTACTATTAGTCTTTCTTCTTTAGAACCAGACCAATAGGCTGTAACATCAGAGCATGGGATTCATCACCTAGTTGTCCGATATGATATTGGGATTTCGCGTGAAGATGTCAACAGCACACTCAATATCATATTTGGACGATGTACACATGATACTTACTCTGAAATTTTACCCTTTTGTAAATAAGATTTTAACCAAAGCATAGTTGACATTACACAACTTACTTTTTACCTTTTTGCCAAGTGGAAAGGAAACCAATCGCTCAATTGCGAGTGAGACTGGCTATAATTTCGTCAATCAATGCAAGATTCGCATATGCCAATAGAGTCGCAATCATGAAAATTTCTCTCTCTAAGTTTTTTAGAGAAGAATTTCTCTCACAAGGCAAACTCCCAGAAGAAATCATGTTATTTCACCTTTCAAACAGATGATAAGCCAGCTGAGTATATTAACCATATTCCAGGATGATGACAAGAAGAGTGGAGTTGTTCGGATTTGAACCATATGTGACGTGTTACTATATCGTATTATTAGGTGATCATTTTTGTTGAATATACAAAAAATAACATCTAGAACTACACCTACATTAATGATGTGTAACTATGATTTGTCATAAACCAAAATAGAAATCTAGCTTTCATTTGACCTTAAGACCATTGGTTGCGTCAAAGAATTGAACCAACCGGTCTTAACTAGTTTCAAGTTCTAAAAACTGGAAAATGAACCAAAGCCGTCACATAGACCAGACCTCGTTAAGTTAATCTACGCACTTCTGACGGTTGCTTACCTAATGGCAAAAGTAATTTCGATGGTCCAAACTTTCGGACAAGAATATCACCCGACTTTTCTCCCTAGATAACATACTTTTTGCAAGTACGACTTATTTCTTCACTTGAACAGTGTTAGGTTTTGACGTGGGACAACACAGCAAAGGATGGAAAAGGAGATGATATTAAGTTTTATGAAACTAGGCTATGGGGATGGTTTTAGGTTTTCTAGATGGTCTCTTGTACATGATCAAACATCCCAACCCGATTTATGGGCTCAACCGACCATCATGTATTAGATTTTATCTCTGCATTCGTCAGAGATGTTCTGCTTGCGCATAATTATGGCCACCAACTTCAACTGCCCCAATAATAAACTTAGTATATGATATCAATTCAATTATATATTTATTAATTTTATCAATTTAATCTTAAATTTGTACGCGAAATTCCAGTGTAATCTTTTCGATTAATTTTAAGTAAAATTTCCAACATGACAGTTTAATTATTACCGATAGTGATTTTTATGAAAAATTAATCGGAATAACCATATTAAAATTTTACGCAAACAAATATTTAGTAAAATTAAAATATTTAAAACTAAATCTACATTGAAATTCCATACAACTTTCAAACTAATCGGATAGTTTCCCCTTAGGCTAGACTAGAGACTCGTAGAACATTACTCCTAGAGGAGTCTTGGCTATTCTAAAAAAAATTGATCAATACTTCGACACTTCTCGATCGATTATCAATAGCATGCTTCACAAAGTGTCGAACTTGGCTTGTAAATGTGCCAATACAATTGTAGCAGAAGTTTCCGCTCTTACGGGAGTGTGCTTGAACCTCTGATAAAACAAAGAACCATTCTCTGAACTTGCGTCATTTTTTGGCTAAGGTGTGGAGAATTATCCAAGTAGTAGATGTAATAAAATATTTCTTAATATTTACGTGAGAGAGTCCACAAGCATATATTATAATATTGCAAAAAATTTTTGGCTTCATGCTCATGTCTAAATCATCCACAACCCTACGAGGAAGGAGAAAACCACAATTTCTTAGCTTTATAAAATTTAAATGCTGTGGAAATTCAAGAACCACGTGAATGAGACCTGCAATGATTTTTTCACAAAAGATAAGAAAATGGGTAATTACCTTGTACGACCACATACACGCGTCAAAACTGATTAATCTTCACTCAGTAACTGACATCGAAAGGTTTGACTACGTGCACGGGGCCAAGTTGCATGGCTCTCGTGAGGAACAGAGAGTTTCGAAAACATTTTAATTAATTGAGTAAAGCTTCTTCTTCTTTTTTTTTTTTTTTTTTTTTTTTTTTTATCTTATTCTGGGATTGAGTAACGTTATCTATACTCAAAAGGGAAAAAAAAAAAATCATCTACTGACGTTACAAGAAAATGTGCCTTTAGCGATCGCAAGAATATATCAGCAAACATGTCACAAGAGATACATGTTTGTTGTAAAAAAGAATATGTCGTATCACTTTGGTTATCTCTTTTATAAACCAATCTTACCGTATCTCATATGATCCTAATTGCGTTTCTAGTCCTCCTTGACCACATAAGTGGATTTGGGTAATCTCTCTTTCTTTCGGTTGAGTGAATGAATACATATTAAATGAGTTTTTAGCTATTATCTTGGATCGATCAATCATGAATTCAATTAATTAGATCTGAAGTCAAGATGCCTGTCCTTAAAAAGTAAGTTTCTGAAGAGTACCCTCATCTTTTTGATGTCATAAGAAGTATGAGATGAGCGTAAAAGATGCTGCATTTTCTCGACTCAAAAAAAGTTTTTTTTTTTTTAATGACCTAGGGAACCCTGCATCCCGCCGACAGTTAGGGGAGTAAATCCTGGGGGCCGCACATGCTAGCCACCATACACATGTAACTAAGTAAGTCACCCTATGACGAAGCTGAAATTTGAACTCTCGACTTTTTGCGAGAGGAAGATAGCGCGAACCAGCAACGCCACCCAGGTGGATGGTCTAAAAAAAAAAAAGTTGCTACATCATGCAATATATTAAATTCTGTATATCCTTTTAGGATACATACGACAGTTGTCCCCAATAAAATCTTTGTGTAATTGACGAATGATTCTAGAACCACGTGTGTCATGCACGTTCCTCGTGCAATAAATCATCGAGAACCCTTTTACAAGTTCATTGGCCGGAATGAGTCATCGCGTTGTCTTTGTGAATTGTGACTGATACCAACCAGTTTGATCTTTACTTGTTTTGTTGAACGCTCCCATGAAGGAAAGAAGGTTAGACCAGTTTGTCTTTTCTTTTTCATTTATTTAGTTTTCATGGTTCAGGCAGCTTCTTTTTTTTTTTTTTAAACCATTTGGTGCAAATCATTAAGACTAAGAAGCATCAAACTATTTATGGAGAGCTTAAAACACGACAATACATGGCTCGTTGAGCTTTTAAACACGAGAATTTCAAGTAAGTTATGCATACATCTAGACGTATCATATACTTCATTTAGACATAATGACCAAACACAATAATAAATCAAAATAAGATAACAAATTCGATACCAAATTTACGTGATTAGATTGTTGTGAATTATTCCACCAGAGAGAGCAGCATAATATTTCGTCTATAGATCAAGCGGCGCAACAAATTGTACAACCACATTCAAATTACTCAATCAATGTTTTCCAGTTCTCAATTATACCTAATTAATTTAGTAGCATTAGAGTCATAATTTTTTGCAAAATTATCACTCAATCTTACTAAGAAACACACAAAATTCTTAGCACAAAAATCCCTTGGCGACTAAAAACACTCGGAATTTCTTTGGAATGCGATCTTTGAAGGTGTTCTCTAGTAGGAGTGCACATGATTAACTGGAAACTTGACTAGTGGGAATGGCTCTAGTTCCAGGTTTCAATGTGCCTTGATGTAGTTCCCAATTCCAGGGAACAAAATCAGGATTTGTGTTGATCTTGTATATGCTTGATTGCTTTTAGGCACATTTTAAAGATCTTGTACGTGCATGTGGGCCACAAACTAGAAGATTTTGTTCCTGTGTTTGACTTTAATTGCATTTACCTAAAAAGTGGAGCTACATTTGGGAATAAAATAAAAGTACTGGGGCCAAATGTGAAAAGATTGAAGGGCATTTAGACGAAAAGAAATATGGATGTACTTGGACAACTTCTCCCAAAAAAGTGTAAGAGCGTGAGCATATTAGGGTTAATGTGTAGCTACTCTTATGTCCAAGTCCAACAACTATGTATTCTTGATCTTAGAGAACATTCATGTTGCGGTTTCTATTAATGGATTTAATAATGCAGATGCAATCGCGTGTTAGACAAGGAAGTGTAAGTTGTGAGAATAAGATTGATTGTTTTGTAGGGAATCGAGTTATAATTACAAATGATTATTGAATCGATATGATCTTAAATAGGGTGTTTAGTTCTATTTTCAAGTTGAGTCCAATGGGATTTGAGCAATGTTTTGGAAACAATATTGGAGGCCAACTGAATAGGCCACCAGGGCTCTGTCAATTTATTGGGTTTGGCAACTCTTTGCTTTCGACAATGTAAGTTTCTCTATTTAATTTCATATTTTATACTCTATTGACAGGCAACTATGTTTTTGTTGTTACGTTCACTTTCATTTTGTTTAACTAAAAATAAAACAACTGACTCTAGAACCTTTAAAAAAGAAAGTTTCAAGTTCCAAGGTATATAGGGTAGACTTTGGCTTCCAACAAATACAAATTCTTTTTCTATAAATAGATTTCAGATTTTAGGTGAAACTTATAAAGAATCTAGAATTGATAACCTCTATTATTCACTTGATGTAATTCATGCCTTTTGCACACACAACATGAATCCACCACGCGACACTCATCATATGATGGAAATATGAAATATTTCTAGATGAAACATGCAAAACCTTGGTCAAAATTAAACCCAGATTTCCTACTTTAAATCCTCTTTTCACACTCATGGTTCATCGCTTTGGACTCCAACATGCGGAAGATGAAGAAGGCGGTCACAATCTCTATATCAGACTTTCTTTAAATGACCAGACTTTGTCGCACTTTGATTCGGGTCAGATTTCATTTACGGACTAAAGCTTAAGACATATTTTAATAAATCTGTTTCTTAGCTTGACGTCTGAGCATGTTACAATTGCTTTAGTGGAATCTGAACTTCACCAATTACCACCTTGCCATCTTAGCTCCGAAGTTGCTGGGGTTGGGATACCAGGAGTGCCATTACTTTCGTACGGTGCTCACTTTGGTGTTAAAACTTTTTTTCGCTCATTTGAGTGCTACAAGTTTAAAAAAGCATTTACTTGAGTGCCACCGGAAAAACTAACATGGCTGTCGAAAAAGTTGATTTGGCCGCTGGAAAAGCTGACATAGCGCCGATGAGCAATATTTTTATATATTTATTAATTTTTTTGAATTTTTTTTCGATTTTTTTTCCTTTAAGGCCGACGGAGGTCACCGGTGACCCTCGCCCTAGGCCATGAAGGCCCGGGGCGAGGCCGCCGGAGCTCATCTGGCTGCTAGCGAAGGCTGTCGCGGCCTCACTCATGGCTAGCGAGGGTCTTACCGGCCAGCCTAGATCTCGCCGGCTAGCCCAGATCTTCGGCAAGATCTGGGCTTGCCAGTGAGACCCTTGCCAGCCGTGGGCGAGGCCGCGATGGCCTTCGCCAGCGGCCCCGCCCCGGGCCTTTGTGGCCCAGGGCTAGTGACCCTCGCCGGCCCTAAAAAAAAAACCAAAAAAGCAAAAAAAAAATCAAAAAAATTCCAAAAAGAGAAGAAACGGTGTCGTTTTGCATGAAAAATCCACGTCGGCATCGAAACTTATTAAAAAAAAAAGAAAAATCATTAAAAAATTCCACGTATGTATTTTGGCCGGAAGTGGCACTTGATTGAACGATTTTGGCCGGAAGTGGCACTTAAGTGAGCGAAAAAAAAAGTTTTGACATCAAAGTGAGGGCCATACTAAAATTATTGTATTCCTATTGTACTTACCCCCACTAACATGTGAGGGATGATCATATAAGTGCACAAACAGTAAAGTAGCACCCACTAATCCGAGGGAGCACCACTGGGAAGACGATACCAGGAGAGTTTCGAACATTTCTGCTGGAAGTCTTCTTCTCAGTGTGTGCGATGCGTCGGTGGGATTGGATGTTAACGAGAATCCCCAAACTTCTTCGATCGAACCTTGCTGGCCTGGTCACTCTCCTCCCAGGTTCTCGAACTTCGACATTTTTAATCCCAGTCATATTTTCCACTTGGCTCTCCTTGATGCCTCCGCGTGTGTCAAGCCAAGTGCGTGTCGCCTGAAGTCAAGAGAAAGAGTACGTGAGGGTGTTAGTATCGAAGATGCCTTGAAGAGCAGGAGCGCTGGTGCCGAATCGTGGATGAGAGCACCGCAAACGATGGAAGCTAGCTTTGGGCCATTGATGTATGTGGTCAATTGTATCTCCGTAAGAGTGATGATCGTGTGATCTTGGCTGCGGATCAGGTTGTGCCGGTGCAGGGCTTGACCAAGGACTCGATGCTTCTCAGTCAGGGACTCGGCAAGGAGCAGGATGCGGCCGAGAGCTTGGCCGAGAAGCAGGAGTCACGGCGGCCAAGAGTGTGGCCGAGGTCACAATCGATGACCCTCTCTCTCTATACTTTTCGCTTCTTCTTTTTTTCTATATGTTCTCTGATTCATCTACTGACCTCATCCTATTCAATTGTTCCCCCTCACTTGTGAGACCTTAATGTGTTTATATGGTGGTAAAACTTAGTTCTAATTTTATTTCAGTCTTATATTCAGCCTCTCTAAGATAGTAGGCTCTTAAATCCTAAGGCCTTTTACTAATTTCTGCTCTTATGGGCTGAAACCAAATCAATTAAAGTCAATAAGGCCTCCCTCTCATCAAATTTCGGCCTTCCCTATTGTTTATGGGCTTGGCCGAATTTCGCCTAAATATAGATTCAGTTCATGTGATTCAAATAAGCTCAGAACCTTAAACCACCCTCAGTCCAATTTCAATGCAATTGATGAACTTATGCGGTAATGAAATATACTCCTAACAACTATATGCTATTTAGTGAATTTTTTTTAGGCATAAGGGTTGGTTCCTAATCTTCTGTATAATAAATACCTAAATAAATCGTTAAAAATTTAATGTCAACAATATTCTTACAAGAAATCACTTTCCTATATTGAACCCCAAGGATATATGAATATTTAAGAGTAGGAACCTCTTTTTTATTTCCACGGATTTAAATTTGATAATGTAATGGTTAACTCCCTAAGTTTGCTTTTAATAATTCTAATTTTCCAAGTTGGCATCCCCATCTTTATAAATTTTGGCCACTATTTAGTTAATGGACTTGGCTAAATTTTCATAATATTGTGGGCTCATTTTGAGATTATAATTAAGCTTAGAGCCTCTCCACACTGGTCCTTTAGTTCCAATTCAACTAAAATGTAGTCCATGATGGCTTACACTATCAAAACACTCCTAATATGCAGATGAAAATTAATAATATTTTTTTTTAAGGAGTCGGGACTAACTCCTAATTTTCTAGGTACTAATTGATTAAATGGATTGATAAAATTTCAGTGTCAACAATCATCGCCCCACTCGAATATTACATGAGCAAATAGCTATTCTAAAAATGGAATAATCAATAACATTTACCACAATCACACTTCTTTAGGATCCAAACAATCAATCGCAATCAGTATGGGTTTATTCGCTAGGTAGCTCACTAAACTTAGCTCATCTACTAGGAATTTGCTACCCATACTAGCACTTAAGCACATTTTATGAGCTGTCTCTAGTAACATTTTGCTCATCAAAATATTTAACTTTTTGTGGTTCACTAGCCCTAGTGCAATGTTTAACTATTCCCTTATTAATGCATATTTTTTGTAATTATTTCAAGCAAAATTCCATGTTACCATGATTCTGCACATCCTTAATCATCATGCTAGTACCAATTTTGATTAGAACTCTCAATTGTCTGGTCTTTACAACAACATCAAACCAATGCCTTAGTACAAATATTGAAGTCCTCCTCGAGTAATCATCCACAACTATTACAATCGCAATAATCGACGAACATTTAAGTGAATCAACTTTGCAGTCTTGTGGTTTCTCAAACAATCATTGTAAACTGCACTTTCTGCTGTTTGATAGAGTTACAACACCTTCATATATTAAGCTCCTTAACCACATTACCATGCAACTAGTTCCTTTCGCTCATAATCTTTAGGCTTCTTTGCCTAAGCATATGCTACAATTCAGACTTTTGAACAAATGTATTTAACATTTTCACAATGAAATAGGTTGATGTCTCCCCTTGAAGCTCAGGCAAGCCAATGTGTTCAATTCGTGTTAGTTTCGTTAGGGCACCTCAGGTTATCCTCAAAGCTCCACCTCTTTGAAGAATATTTACACCCAGCTAAGTCTGAGACACTAGAGGAACTCGAGTTCTTCTTTTACTATGAAACATGCCTCACATCAGTCAAGTATCCTCTCGGTACCTTCATGCATTCTATTATGACGCCACCAACATTCTTGAACATCATACTTAGTGTCGTTCTCCAACTTGACTGTACTACTGGGAAATCTAGAGATATGACAACTTCCTGTCTTGTACAGACGAGTATGTTTACTTACTTTTTACGGTAGAAAAGCCCACTTTCTTTTTCTTTTTTTCTTTTTCCGAAGACAAAAAACCCCACTTATACAGATGAATTTTAACTCTCTTTATACGGCCAACTTTCCCACACTTCGATTCTCATTGGGTTTCATCTACATGCTCAGACTCAAGAAATAATAAACATATACTTTCGACATTGAGTTTGATATCCAACGAGCTCATAATCAAACTTGGGCAAATGGGTAACTCATCTAATCGACCTAATGAGCGTAAACTCGCCGAGTTAATCAAGCCAAAAGGTTAGGGTATCTTATATTAAAAATACTTTCCTTTATCAAAAGAAGAAAACCTGATTGGGGGGATATGCGGCCTCAGGCATACATCATCTTTGTTACGAAAGGCAAGTGATCAAATACTAAAATAGATAAAAGAAGAAAATAAATTGGACACGAGATTTATATAGTTTGGTCATAGAGATCTATATTTACAAAGAGAGTAGCAATGGATTTCACTATAAATTAAGCGATACATGAAAACTAAACACTCGAGTCACTTAAATACTCTCAATATTTCCCAAGTTTCCAATTACACTCAATAAATTATGTAGTATTTAGCCCCACAAATCCTCATGAAATAAACTCTCAATCTTGCAAAGGAATTATATACAAATTTTTACCACAAGATTTTACGGCTACAAATACTAATTCTTCTTAGATGTAATTTACGAATAAAATCAACTTAAAGCACTCATGTAAAAACCGCGCTTCAAGACCTTCTGCACATCAATCACGGCACTTATCTTGCGGCCAAAGAACAACCCATATATATATTGCCGAATAAAATCTGCAGAGGCCGACCACGTCATGGAATAGGAAATCTGAGAAATCCATGCGGCTAAGGTCAACCCAAAGTCCACTTTCCTCAATTCTATTCTCCACATTTGACTCCACAACACAAAATATTATGTCCATGGGTTTCAAAACAGAATTTATTTCCATGGCCAAAGTCCATCACCACGTTGGACTCCCAAGTGAAAAATAGGAAACCTACTCTCATCTATAGAGAGAAACCCACGCGTTTTGCTATGCTTTATTTCGACGTCCACAAAATATTTAATTCAGAATATACAAATCTTCATAAATGCAATAAATCTAGAATGAGATTTCGTCTATCGAGCTCAAACTCGAAACATATATTTTAACAATCTCCATCTTAAGTCGATGTTTGAGCCAAATCACAATTGTTTCAAAAATTCGAACTCTATCGCTACTCTCCCATAGTCCTTGATGGGTTCAATTGCCATAGACATCTTTCAAGTCTAAGCCTTGCTTGAACTTCGCCTTAATCAAAGACCTTATCAAAATACCAATTTCACATGCACCTTTAACTACTTTGCAAGCATTCCCCAACGCAATCTCCTTAACCGTAAATAAAGTAAAACCACTATTGCATCTATATATGTTAGGAGATCAAATATGTACATTGTCAATATTAGCAATTACAACAATCATTCGCTTGAGCTTTGCCTTATTCGAAGATCTTATTAGAATACCAACTCCACATGCACCTTTAACTACTCCGCAAGGATTCCCCAACGTAATTTCCTTAACTGTAAATAAAGCAAAATCATTATTGCATCTATATCTATCAAAAGATCGAATATATACCTTGTCGATGTCAGTAGTTACAGCAACCGTTGGCTTTATAGGCTCCACCTCGCTATAAACACTATCTGTGTCTATTACTTCGCTAGTACCAACTATTTTAAGAGTTTCTGGTTGCAACTTCACCTCAATATGAACATCATTTAGATCTATATAAACACTGCTATAGTCACTCCTAGCCAAAGTATTAAAGACTCATTAAACGTAACTTCTCTACTGATAATAAGTGAATTTAATTTTGGACACCACAACCGAAGCCCCGCTCACCTTGTACATAACCTAGGAATACACACTTTCTCGCTCTTCCATCAAGTTTACTATCACTTGCTTAAACATAACACAAGCAACCAAATATTCTAAAAATAGAATAATCAACAATGTTACGTGACCACACTCCTTCGGGAGTCCGATATCCAATTGCAGTCGATAGAGATCTATTCATTAGGTAGCTCACCATACTAAGGACATCCACTAGAAATCTCCAAGCCATACTAGTAGTAGAGAGCATTTTATGAGTCATCTCTGTTGACACCTACATTTTAATTTTTCTTTGGTCATTTATCACATGAAAATTTAGGGATTGAGTTCAACCCCTAAACAAAACTATCACTTGCATTATTCACATTTGCATGGATCATTGCATATGATTTAGTCGCATGACTTCTCTATGAGGCCACAATGAACTAATGCACACGTGGTCACTCTTTGTCGCATAATACCTCCATGGACAAGCTTGTATAGATCTTGATCCATAATTCAGTAGGAAAGAAAGACAATCATGATTGGGAAATCGAGAATATCCATAGGCTGAAAGGAAACAATGGAAATGTGTGTCATTGAAGAGATCAATTGGAAGGGAATTTGGTCTTTCTTTGCCAAGATTCAGGAAGATCTGAAGCGAAATTTTGAATGATTGCTGGCTAATATTTGATAGAGAATTAAGCTCTTGATTGGCATATGCACAAATTAAGCAATTCTCTCCCAATGAAGAGCTAGGAATTCGAGCCACAATGAGGGAAAGGGGGAGAGCCAGATTATACATAAGCCATTTGGAAGGAAATAAACAAGTGAAACAAATTTGGCATTGAAGGTGAAAGACGCAATTTGTGGGTGCACCATCATCCACCATAACCTCTCCTTCTACATGATGACTCATACATCCCCATTATACAGAGATTTCTTTTGGGCAAGTTCAATCGAAAAGGAAAAGGATCAATAGAGAGAGGAATCAATGGAATACCGGCGAGAGGTTGATGGAATGGGCTGGCCAACGGTGATCGAATTTGGATGTGTTCGCGGGAATATGATTAGAAGCTAAAAAAGGAAATCAAAAGATTTGAAATGCTAATTTAGAAATGAATTAGATTAATTCACAATTAATTCTTGGTGAAAAATCAATGCCAAAATTTAGTAATTTTTCAAGAATCATCAATTGGCTCCACAGATCTAGACTTTCCAACGATACATGGGAGATTTTTTGCTATAAAATAAGGCCGGCATGAACAACTTGAGGTATCGGAGAAGAGGGGAAAAATGGAGAAAAGTGCCTTTGTCATCATTGTGGCTTTCCTCTATGAGTCTATGTTGTAGGAGTGAAGCGATCATTGCAAAGACAATTGGAGAAATCAAGAATTCCTTCTTCTTGCTAAAGGTCCGATTCATCACTAAAGAGACTAGTACTCTTGACCTCCGCTTAGATTGGACACTGACCACGTTCATGAAACTAAGTCAAGCATCCATTTCTTTCATTTGATCTAGTGTGATTCCATTATGATAATCGACTTTTTTTCTAATTGTGTTTTTATATCTTGTCCACATTAATATCTTGTAGGAAAAACAAGGCAAAAGAAGAATAGTGAATCACAAAAGAGTGAACACACGAAGGAGAGGAGAGGAATTCGCAATCCTACTCATGAAAAAATGCTGGAAAATTTCCAAGAGTGGCGAAGCTCTCCCTCTATCCCTCTCCACATTGCCTCTCTCTAGTGGTCTCCCTTCTCAGTGTTCAAATTTTGGCGATTCTCCAATAAAGACGTCCCTACCCAATGTGTCAACCGTTGTAATGGTGTTCCAAGATCGATATAACCAGAAATTTGGGCAGCCGTTCTAATGGTGTTTCAAGATTGATATAACTAGAAATTTGAGTGTAACAACTAAGAAAGAAGAAGATTTGCATATTTGTTTTCGAATCCATTGATTTTGATGCGGAATAACATTGATCAAATCCTTGAATGCTATCGATTTTCTCCTCTATTACCCTTAGAATCCTAGCTCGATGAGACCACCCTCGATCGCCCTTCACAAATTCCTTAGGTGAGGATTACAACGCATGTTACAAAAATTGGGAGGGACCTTTAGCACTATTTATAGAGTTTCCAACTAGACCTTTTCATCATGGGCTAGGCCCAACTCGGCCTACACAAGCTAGGCCCATATTGACTTATTAAAAAAATAAATCTTATATCTCATTTCAATAGACTAACTCCGTAAAATGTTAAATTACAATCTCAATTAATATAGCTTACATCAAGAAAACTCTTATATTCTTCCACTTGGACTATATTAATTGAAAGGTGTGCATTACATGTCATGTATTCTCGCCTTGGCATTGTATGCAACCCAAGGGATGCTGGTTTAGTTACCGCCGTGCTAAATTTTCCTATGCATTATCTTTAGTCTAAGATCTCGCCAAGTCATCATTTGGTCACTACCGCTTTTGCTGGTCTCTTGTTTGGTCCACCGCGATGGTCTTTGCCTTGACCGTGACTTCTCTAGTTGGCTTCGTATAAGGCAAGTTAGTTTTTATTCAATTTGAAAAATATCATTTAACTTTATATTTTTAGTGGTTAAATTTTAGGTTGTCTATGTTCTTTCCGATTATTCCCTGCATTAACCAAGGCACATTGGGCTTTTGACCTTTAGACAATAAGGTCTAACCTAGTATTGTCTTGCATGGCTTGCTATGGTTGATCCGATTTGGCATGTTATCAATTATATGATTAATCAAAATCATAACATTTATTTCAATGCATTGTTATTGTATATCATGCATAAAATATATGCACTCTATCTACATATTTTTTTAAAGCAATAGTTTGCAGAAACCTCATGATGATGGATTGCGATATACTTTATTTGCTTAGTACATCCAGGTTCTTAAAATATTTTGTAATTTATTTACTGTGTTGATTATTGGTTGTTACTTCCTTGAGTGTACACCCGCATGATCACCCATCAAATGTTAGTGGCGTAGAATAAAAATACATGCAAAGCACTTTGAAATAATGAAAAAAAGGTACCAAAATGGCATTAGATTAATCTAGCGTAACCAAGTTCTCATACTTATGAATTACTGGTTCGCAAAAGTGAAATGTACTCCCGCATTTTACTTGGGTGTCTAATTGACCCATAATCGATTAGCAATGGCTCTAATAGGTAAGTTAATCACATGTTGATTTGAATACCAAATTATGATTGGTAGGGCTTGGGAGAGCTTGTGCTAAATGCAAATGATGCCCTAAATGCGAATGATGCCCTTGTGAGGGCAATCTTCATTCCCATTTAGTAGTCCATTAGCTTCCCCTTGGTGATCCATCTTCAAGAAAGGTCGCAATAGTCTCTAGGAATGTTTTGCTCATCAATTCCGCAACATGTTGTGGTTCACCAGCATTAGTACAGTGTTTCACTATACTTTCCTTCATGTAGAATTCATTTAAAAGTTTCGAGCAAAACTCCCTGCGATTGTTAGTCCACGCATGTTTGATTGTCTTACCAATCTCTTTTTTATCAAAGCTCTCAATTGCATGATTTTGACAAAAGTATCAAATTTGTGCCTAAGCACAAACACCTACGTCTTCATCAAGTAGTCATCAACCACTAATAATATATATCTAGCACTTTTCTTAGAAGGAAACTGAAACAACTTGCGAACATTCAAGTAAATTAACTCTGCAATTTTCGTGGTTTTTTACAGTCATCCTGAACTGTACGTTTTGCCGTTGATTTAAATCATGGCACCTGCATACATGTAATTCATTAGCAACATAACAACATAGTAAGTTTCTTTCACTTCAAATCTTTAGACTTTTCTTACTAATGTACCCCAAATGCATATATCACAATTCAGACTCTCAAACATATGCATTCGATGTCTGTACAATGAAATATGTCATTGTCTCACCTTGAAGTTCGTACAGGTTACTGTATTTGATTTCTTTCATTATCACCAAAGTATCTCGAATAACTTCCAAAATTTCACGTTCTGAAATATATCGACACTTAGCTAAATCTAGGGCACTCAAGGAAATTCAATTTTTTTTTTAAAACTTTGGAACATGCCTTACTTCAATCAATGTTCTCACAATATCATAATGCATTATGATTCTAATATCGTCAACAACTACAATATCGCATTCATCGTTACTACTATCCTTGCACTGATAAGTAGTAAATCGGTTTCCATTTAGTGTAACATGAAAAGAACAATCCAAATCTATAATCCATCCATCAAATGATAAATAATCAGTGATGGACAAGATAATTAACTCCATCCGAATTATTAATAGCTACAACTATAACATCATTTATAGAATCAACTAAAATTCTCTTATCATTCTTGTTCTTCAGTTTAGGCAATTTCTTTGAAGATGCCTCATCTTGTCATAGTTCCCACAAATAGCACCACCAATCTTAGACTAATTGCATCTATTCATGCTCTTGCTAATACATGAACTAGTTTTCCCTCCATTTTCACTTATTAAAGCAATGCATACAAGTTCACCAGATTTTCTTTTATGGATGTCATCACTCGGAATCAAATCTCAAACTCCATCAAACGTCAAGCTTTTTGATCTAAAGGAATTACTAGTAGAAGTAATAGTAATATTCCAGCTATCAGACAAGGAGGATAGTAGAATCAAAGCACATACATCATCTTCAAAGTCAATCTTAACTGAATTTTGTTGACTAACAATCACATTGAATTCATTGATATGATCTATAATTGACATATATTTGCTCATATTCAAGTTAAATAGACATCACATCAAATAGATTTTGTTGATCGTAGATGGCTTCTCGTACATATCCAACATGGCTTTCAACAAACCCACAATAGTGTTCTCCTTCATGATTTTAAATGCAATGTTATGAGTCATTGTTAGTCGAATTACACACATAACTCGTCTATCCAGTAATTCCTAGTTAGCTTTCTTCATCGTCTCTAGCTTCTCCCTAAATAGGAGCGTGTGCAATTTCATCTCATAGAGATAATCTTCAATTTGCATATTTCAAAAACCAAAATCTTTCTCACCAAATATGTTGATTCTGACTTTTACTTCTTCAGTCGCCATCAATTCTCTTTAGCTCAACCAAGCCTAGCTCTGATACCAATTATTACAGAAGGTGAGTGATTAAATAATAAAATAAACAAAAGAAGAAAATAAATCAAGCATCGGATTTATGTGATTTGATTATGAGACCTACGTCCACAAGAAGAGTAACAATAAATTCTACTATAAATCAAGCGATACATAGAGATTACATATTTGAGTCACTCAAATACTCTTAGTATTTTCCAAGCTCCTAAATATACCAAATAACTAACGTAATGTTTAGCCCCATAAATTCTCACAAAATAATATCTTAATCTTGCAAATGAATTATACACAAATTCTCACCACAAGATTTTATGACTACAAACACTAATTCTTCTTGGATGTAACTCACAAATAAAATCAACGCCAAGCATCATGTGAACATAGCGCTTCAAGACCTTATGCACATCAACCATGGCACTTATCTTGCGGCCCATATATACAGAAGCCGACTACGTCATGCAATAGGAAATCTGAAATTTGTGTAGATAAGGTCAACCCAAAGTCCACTTTCCTCAATTCTACTCTCCACGGTTGACTCCAAAGCACAGAAGATAATGTCCACGGCTTTCAAAACAGAATTTATTTTCATGGCCAAAGTCCATCATCACGTTAAACTCCCAAATGAAAAATAGGAAACTGACTCTCATTTTTTTTTTTGATGACCCAGGGAATCCCGCACCCCGCCGACAGTTAGGGGAGTAAACCCTGAGGGCCGCACGTGCTAGTCACCATACATATGCAATCAGGTAAGTCACCCTATGACGAAGCTGGGATTCGAACTCTAGACCTTTTGCGAGAGGAAAAGAGCGCGAACCAGCAACGCCACCCAGGTGGGTGGTAAAAAAAAAAAAAACCGACTCTCATTCATGGAGAGAAACCCACATGTTTTGCTATGCTCGATTTCGACATTTTCAAAATATTCAAATCTCCACAAATAACATTAAATTTCAAGTTGAATTTCGTTTGTCGAGTTCAAACTCAAGACATTAATAATTTGTCCATAAAATCAACACCTATCAAGTACGAAATTCACTTATGAATTGGGCTTTACCAGCAAAGCTTGTGTGGCTTTTTTCTAGCGTTTTAGATAAGGTGTTTTGGGACGTGTGTCCATGACTGTAGGCATGAGATATTAGCCCCACGTGCCATGTTGATCTCCTATTTGTATGCTTCCGCACGACCGCTGCTGAATGGCAAAGGATTGAAGAAGAACGAATTACGGAAACTCGCTTAGCGCGAGAGGTTCAAGGAGAAAACAGTCCCACCACCTCAATCCCCGAAGAATTCAACAACCAAGAAAGCAATCGCTTTTGCTAATTTGTCATCCAAGAAGAAAAACACTTGCTCCTCATCATCAACAACCATGGAACAGCCCTCGGCCACACCCCACATAGCCAACGTACCATCACCGGGCATGGGTCATCTCATCTCTCTCGCCGAGTTCGCGAAGCAACTCATCCACCACCACAGCTTATCGGTCACCTTCGTCTTCCCCAACGACGACTCCCTGCCCAAGACCCAGATGTCCCTCCTCGACTCCCTCCCTCCATCGCCTACATCTTCCTGCCTCGCATCAGCTTCGACGACCTCCTCCCCGGGATCCACGCCGAGACCATCATCGCTCTCATGTCGGCACGCTCCCTCTCCCTCTCCCTCCCCCCCTCCCCTCCCCCTCCCCCTCCCCCTCTTGTGACCAGGTGCGGAGGCTGGCGGGGACATGAGGCTCGTGGCCCCTGTTGTCAACCTCTTCGGCAACGCCTTCGATGAGTTCCAGGAGTTCAATGTCCCCCCTTACATTTTCTTCGGAGTAAGTATGCTAAAAATGCCAAAACTTATATACGATATCCACTTTGTTGCTAAATTTTTATTTTGGATCAATTGAGTGCCACAAGTTTGAAAAATCAATAATTTAAATGTCACAAGTTTGAAAAATCGATCACTTGAATGTCACTTCTGACATTGTGGTTGGAAAAGTTGACATGATCAGCTTTTTCGACGTCCACATCAAAAGTAGAATTCAAGTAAACGATTTTTTAAACATATGACACTCAAGTGATCTAAAATAAACTTTTGGCACTAAAGTGAGTGTCATACACAAGTTTTGGCACTTGTAGTGTCCCAACTCCCATTTTCTTCCCTTCTACAGCCATGTGCCTATCAATGTTCCTTCACTTGCCAATGCTGGACAAACTGGTCTCTTGCAAGTAAAGAGACTTGCCTGAGCCAGTGGAGATACCCGCTTGCATACCTTGTAATATTAATATGTGATCCTACATTTTGGGATATAGTTTTAAATAAAACTTACCATTAATATTGACCCACATTTTTCCTTTTGACGAATGGTTATTCCACGTGAGGTTTTTTCCACACTTCGTACCTTTTCGTGATAACTACCCATTTGGTAACCGTCTTGATAGAAGACGGTTTATAAGGATGAACGTTCAATTTTGAAAAGAGAACACAAGGTCTAACACAAATCCTCTCATTTGGAATACACCATCAGTACGCGAGGAGATTGAGTTAATAGAGTGCGCCCTAATTACAGTAAGATCACCGTGAAGTTCTTGTGAATTTTCGACGAACGCAAACTTGAACAATGGCTAGAGATTAGATTTGTTTATTCGATATTGTGCTTGAATTTTGTTCATCAAGCATGAGAAGAATATTTTATTTGATTATCTTAAATTTGATATTAGTGGATGTTAGTGCCTCTGCCTTGTTTTTGTGACTTTTTTGGTGCATTTTTCGGATTTTAAATGAACGGTAAATCGGAAAATGGGGTCAAGAGAGAAATTTGTCGTTTCCGGCGACCCATCGCCTGGCTTCGGACCAATACAGTCACACTGCCATGGGGTTGAATGGCCATAAATTTTTCTAGTATATCGGTGACCGCCGGAGGCTAATCACATGGCGGAAGTCGCAGTGGCTAAGGGTTTGCATAAAGGGAATTTTTGCTTGATTTAGACCAATTTCTTGATCATTTTCGCCAAGTTTGAGGTTGATAAGGTTGTCGCGACCTTCTAAAATTAAAATTTCGAAAATAATAATAATAGGTTTAGGGGTATTGTCAATTTCGGGCCGACGGCCCTTAATTAACTCGGGCTCTCCCAAACCCATACCCCGCGCGACGTTGGGTATTCATAAAAAACTTTCAAACAAGGAGTCGCCACTAGTCTATTAAGGTCGACTAGAAACCAAGCGAGACATGGGAGCGTGTCTCACTATTTTTTACGCAACCAGAGGGTGCGAGTGTCTCGGACTTGGTTACGTTAGTCATGGGACTAACGCCCTTTCGTACCTAACTTAATTGTGTGTAACTAAAGACATGGCAACACATTCAAAAAAATATATTGTAAAGCCCTAAAGGCTTATTCAATTTTGGTCTCTTTTTTTCTTTTTTAAGGGTTTTTAAAAATTTTGTAATTTTTCTGATTTTTCTGAATTTTTCTGAATTTTTGTGCTTTTTAATATTTTTTAATATTTTTTAATATTTTCGAATTTTCGGAAATTAAAGAAAACAAGCTTTTAAGGTTTTTGCAAATTTTTTTGCTTTTGTGAAATTTAAAAAAAAAAAAAGACATTTATTAATGTTTTTTTGGAATTTTCTAGTTTTTTAAATTTTTTTTTGAAATTTTTGAATATTCGAAAAAAGGAATAAATTAAATTAAATTAAATTAAACTTTTAAAACCTTTCCGAAATTAAAAAAACATTTTTTTTTAACTTTTAATGATTTTTCGAAATTTTTTTCTTAATATTTTTTAATATTTAATTTTTTCGAATTTTTGGATTTTTTTTATTAATTAAAAAGTAATTCGGACCGGGTCGGGAGACCCGGCCCTACTAAACCGACCCGGACCCTATCGGTCCGGGCTGGGCTAAAGAAACCGGGCTGGCCGAAGGGCCCGATAATTTTTTTTTAAAATGGCCCATTAATTAACAAAAACAGAAATTAAAACAGCCCATTTCTATTTCTATTTTTAGCCCAATCAACAAACGGCCCAAATCTCATCCTAGGCCCACTCGAAGCCTCTCAACCCACAAGTTGGCTGAAACCCAAATAAAAACAAGCCCACTGAGTAAATTAAATATAAACCCGGCCCGTTCCACTCTCGCTAACCCAAAACTAAACCCTACCCGCTTGTACCTTATCCGACCCGGATCTTGACTGGATCGGGGCTGCCGCTGCTGCTCGGCGCTGATGGGGAATGGCGAGCGCCTCTTGGCTCGACCACGGTGACCGGCGGCGACCGGCGCGAGACCCGACGAGACGACGAAATGGCGGGTGGCATCGGGACAACGGCGGTCGGTCGGCGGCGTCGGGGTGGTGGAGAGGCGTGCGTCAACACGGCCGGACGAAGATGGCGACGGGACGAAGCCAACCACCAGCCATCTGCGTCGTCGGTGGTTGAGCGGCGCAGCGGCGTCGGGGTGGCGGAGCGGCAGCGGCGTCGGGGTGGCGTAGCGGCAGGCGGCGTCGATCGACCGGCAGCTCTCGGGTGCGGCCGCGAGGCTCGGTCCCACGCCGCTCTCCGTTTGCAAATCTCGACCTCTCTCCTCCGGGTTTTTCTCTCGCCGCTCTCCGACGATCGCCGAGGAGTTGTCCAACTTCGACGTCGTGCCGCCGCGTTTCGCCCTTTTCCTCTTAGGTCCTGTCTCGGATCGGCGGTCGCTCGAAGCTCCGCCTCCCGATGTCTCCGCAAGGGAAGCCTTCCTTGCCCCTACTTCTCCTCCTCTCTCGGATCTCGCCTCTCGTCCGAAAATCCTTAAAATTACTGCTCTTGCTTCGCATTTTCCTTTCGATTCTTGTTTCTTCTTTTCGTCCTCCGGTCGGCAAGCCGCCGCCGTAACCGCCCGTTTTAGCCAGCAAAATCTTCGTCCATTTCAGCCGCCTTCCCTCTCTCGACCAGCCGGCCTCCTTTCGTCTAACCGTAACCTCCGCTCCTCCTTATGCTCTCTAGCTTCTGCGTTTTCGCTCTCACTCCGTTCTCTCTAGCCGAGCCCTTCGAGACCAAAAGCCCTCCTCCGCCGCCTCTCCTTCTCCTTTTCGCCGCTCTTCCTTTCTCGTTTTTTTTTTTTTCGCTTCTTCTCAGCCACGCCCAAAGACCAAAAACACGTAACCACGGCTCCTTCTTCCTCCAAGCGCTCCCTCGGTGATCCTCGGCTCCGTCTCGTCGAGCTCCGAAAACCCGGGAAAAAAAAAAAAATGAGAAGAAGATCCTCACCTCCTCCGCCTCGCTCTCGTTTTTAGAAAATCGTCACCGCCGTGAGAGGAGGGGTTGCGTCCGGGACGGCCTCGTTGCTGCCCCCGCCTCCTCCTCCGAGATATGTTCTCCTCGCGCTCTCCGTTTCGCCCTCTCGTTCCAGCCGAGCATGCATCCGGTACCTGAGCAACCAGCGACGCCCGCGGCGGCGAGACTCGACCGAGCGACTCTCCTTCTCTCCGCCTTCTCTCTTGGTCGCTTGGTCTCGCTCTACCTTCTTCTTCTTTTTCTGCAGATCTCTTATGTCCGCAAATCGCCCTCCGAAACCCGTAAAACCCACTCCGTCTCTCTGCGTTTTCGTCACGCTTCGGTTTTCTTCGCCGCTCGGATCTGGATTTTCTCTCGGGTCTTCGTTTCCGATGCCGGAGCCGAGGCACGGCGGGTCGTCGGCGGCGAGTCTAGCGGCGTCTTTTTTTTTTTTTTTTTGATCTCTCTCGTGCCCGTGTCGGTCTGTCCGTTTTTTTTCGGCTGCGTCGCCTTCCGCCGCGTGATCGCGCAGCAAGGGGATCTTCCCTCGTCGGGCGTCACACGGCCGACGTCGCCCGCGGTGGGGGAGTCGCGCTAGAACGGCGTCGTCGGCCGCTCCCTTCTCCTCCGCTCCTCCTTCTTTTTTTTTCGTCTGTCTTCTCCTCCTCCCCGTCCGTCCCTGTGCACGTGAATGGGGGGGGGGCCGAGGAGAGAAAGGAGACGGGCCCAAAGAAAAATAACAAAGATGAGCCCGGGCCAGAAATAAAGAGAAGTGGGCCAAAATGAAACCCAAGAGGATAGGCCCAGGGAGAGATTGTATTAAGGCCGAAATTTTGGGAAAAGGAGTGGGCCGGACTATCCGGCCCACCTAATTTTTTTTTCTATTCTTTCTTTTTTTCGATTTTTTTTTTATATAATTTTGTATCTTTTCTAGAAATTAATATATATTTATATATGCAAAATAGATGGGCATTTAAAATAAAATAAACAAAAATTCGGGTGTCAACAAAGGTCGCACCAATGTGTTCTCCGATACCCACTAATTATTTTGGTCTAAGATGGGTTGCCGGAGAAGAAATGGATGGCGGAATCACGGTGGAGACGGCGAAAAACCGACCAAAAATCGGTCATCCGCATGGAGCGCGCCACATGCGCGCAACTGCCCGCGCGTGAGTCGCATGCGCCCGCGCGGTGAAGAAGGCGCGTGAGCGCCACGCGCCCACGCATAGGCTGGCGCGTTTGCTGCACGCGCCCTGGCCGCGGATCCACATATGTTTACTGTTTTTCCCTTTTGTTGATATTACAGTTTTGCCCCTTACCATTTTAATTTACGGTTTTGTCTTTGGGTGAATTAATTTAATATTTTTCCACCGATTAATGTATTTACTGTTTTGCCATTGTGATGTTAAATTACCATTCTACCCTTGATGCATTTTGTGAGTATTTTATGTATGAAATTAAAATGTCTAGTGATCCATAAATTTTTAATTAATTAGAAAGTAGCCACAACATCTTTGATTAGTTAAATTATATATCAAAAGCTTCATATCACATTTGGAAATGGACATTTATTGTAATTAATCTTATTAATATGATGAATTTTATCCCACAGGAATTTTCATTATATTAATATGATTAATTAGGTTGAAATATCATATTATTTTTCTTAATTTACCTATAGGGATTAAGGAAATGAATATAATATGATAGTTTCTTCATAAAGTTACTATGAATTTATTTAAATTAAAAACTTAGGCCACATATAATTTTTATGTTATGTGATTCATATTTTGTGCCATATTTTACATTGATAAAGCATGATTTATATAAATTTTGCCTCATATTTTGTGACATAAGCATGATTATTTGATATGCAGTTTTGTAACCTGTGAATTTTTCTGAATTTAAGAGTGATGTTCCCATACTGAACGATGAAAACTATAAAGTTTGGAAGGAGTTAATTCTTCTTCAATTGGGGTGCATGGATATTGATTATGTTATAAGGAAAGACGAACCACCTGCTCTTACTAATATGAGCACTGCAGCTGAGATAGCCCTTTATGAACAATGGGAGCGGTTCAATCACTTTAGTGTGATGTTTATAAAGGCAAGATTGTCTCCTAGTATCCGTTGTTTGGTTGCTTAACATAATAATGCTAAGGCTTTATTGGAAACCATTGATGCACAATTTGAGAGTTCTAAAAAGACGCATGCTATGACCCTGATTATAAAGTTTTCATCTATGAAGCTCATTAGTGTTAGAGGTGTGCGTGAGCACATCATGAAGATGAGGGATATTGCAGCTCAATTGAAGAACCTTGAGATTGTGATATATGAGTCATTTCTTGTGTACTACATCATGAACACTCTTCCACAGTAGTATGCGCCTTTCAAGATCTCTTATAATACACATAAGAATAAATGGTCAATTAATGAACTTATGACTATGTGTGTTTAAGAGGAAGAAAGGTTGATTATGGAATCGGGAGAAAGTGTTCATTTGGCAACACAAAGAAAGAATAAAGGTCATGGCAAGAATAAGGGAAAATGTAAAATACCTCCCCAAGCTGACATTAAGAAAGAATCCAAAAGTTTCTTCTGTAAAAAGAAGGGGCATATGAAGAAGGATTATGTCAGATTTCAAGCTTGACTCGAGAAGAAAGGTAATCCAATCTCTTGTGTTTGTTATGAATCTAATATGACTGATGTGAGTCGCAACACTTAGTAAATTGACAATTCATATTTCGAATTCCTTGCAGGGTTTTCAAAACCAAAAGAAGCTAGTGAGAACTGAACAATGCATCTATCCGGGAAACAAGATGCGTTCGCATGTGAAAGCTATTGGGACGTGCAGTTTAGTTCTTGATAATGACTTTGTTTTGAATTTGGAAAAAACCTTATATGTACCTAGTTTCTCTAGAAACTTAATTTCAATTTCAAGACTTGTACTTTTGTGTTACTTTTTTCACTTTTCAAGTTCAAATTTCAGTTTGTTGTTTAAATTTGAAATTGTTGGGGGTACTTTGTTTGATGATCTTTTTCGAATTAATTTGCAAGACAATGCCTATTATAATGCAATGCATGTTCATGATAATACTGGTGTGAAACGATGTGTTGTGAATAAAGATTCATCTATGTTATGGCACCGGAGATTGTGATATATCTCTATAGAAAGAATTAAGCGATTAGTAAATGATGGAGTACTTAGTACTTTGGATTTTACTGATTTTGATACTTGTGTGAATTGCATTAAGGGAAAGCAAACCAACAAGACAAAGAAATGTGCCAAGAAAAGTATAGGCATATTAGAAATCATACATACGGATATTTATAGTCCGGATATAGACTCGTATGGTCAAAAATACTTCATCTCTTTCATTGATGATTACTCACGTTACATGTATCTCTACTTGCTTCACAATAAGAATGAAGCATTGAATGCCTTTAATGTATTTAAGGCGAAAGTAGAGAAACAATGCGATAAGCAAATTAAGATCGTAAGGTCAGATAGAGGTGGGGAATTTTATGAAGAATACATTGAACATGAACAAACACCTGGTTCATTTGTGAAATTTCTTCAAGAGAATGAGATAGTTGCCCAATACACTATGCCCGATTCTCCATATCAAAATGGTGTAGCAGAAAGAAGAAACCGAACATTATTGGACATGGTGCGAAGTGTGCTTAGTAACTCTAAACTTCCTAAGTCCTTGTGGACTAAAGCTCTTAAGACAGCAGTGTACATATTGAACCAAGTTCCAACCAAGGCTGTTCCAAATATGCCTTTTGAGTTATTCAAGGGTTGGAAAACAAGTTTGAGACATGTACGCGTTTGGGGATGCCCGTCTTAAGTGAGAGTTTATAATCTACAAGAAAAGAAGTTAAACCCAAGGACTATAAGTGAGTATTTCATTGGATATGTCAAAAAGTCCAAGGGGGTACATGTTCTATTGTCCATCTCACACTATTAGGATTGTGGAATTAAGAAATGCTAATTTTTTTGAAAATGACTTAATTAGTGGGAGTAATCATTTGAATGAACTTATTCCTAAAAATAATTATTCAGATTCTCAATCTCCCACCTCAAGTATTAAGTTGGTTATCATTCATAATGCCCTTGCAATTTAACTAGTTATTGAACAACAAATCATTGAAGTTACACAACCGCTGATATTGATCCAGTAGATCCTATTGTTCAGTAAATACCAGAAACTGTTGAACAACCAGTTGATACAACATTAAGAAGATCTACTAGAATGATGAAAGTAGTAGTTTCTAGTGATTATATTGTGTATCTACAAGAATCTGACTATAATATTGGAACTAAGAATGACCCTGAAATGTTTTCACAAGCCATGAATAGTGATGAATCCTATTTGTGGTACAATGTCATGAAAGAAGAGATGAGTTCTATGGCATCAAATGAAATCTATGATTTAGTTGAGTTGCCTAATGATGTGAAGACCATTGGTTGTAAATGGATCTTCAAAAGTAATAAAGACTCATTAAGCAACATTGAAAGATACAAAGCTAGACTTGTTGCCAAATGATTCACTCAAAAGGAAATAATCAACTACACGGAGACATTTTCTCCTATATCTAAGAAAAATTCTCTTCGTATTATTTTGACATTGGTCGCCTATTTTGATATGAAATTACATCAAATGGATGTAAAAATGGCATTCCTCAATGGGGAACTAGAGAATGTGTACATGAAACAACATGAAGGATTCCCCTCTAGTAAATGTGAGTATTTGGTGTGCAAGCTTAAAAAATCTATATATGGCTTGAAACAAGCATCCCGCCAATGGTACTTAAGGTTCCATAATGTGATCACTTCATTCGGTTTTGAAGAAAATGTCATGGATCAATGTATATACCAGAAGGTTAGTTGGAGAAAAATTTATTTTCTTGTGCTGTATGTGGATGATATTCTACTTGCAACTAATGATGATGGTTTGCTACATGAGGTGAAACGATTTCTTTCTAAGAGTTTTGACATGAAAGATATGGACGAGGCATATTATGTCATTGACATTAAGATCCAAAGAGATAGATTTCAAGGAGTTTTAGGACTATCTCAATAAAATCTTAAAGAGATTTTGAATGAAAAATTATTCACCATATAGCACCTTTTGTGATGGGTGATATGTTCAATTTGAACCAGTGCCCGAAGAATGATATAGAAAGGGAACAAATGAAAAACATTCCATATGCTTCATTATCGGAAGCCTAATGTATGCTCAGGTTTATACTCGACTTGACATTGCTTTTGTTGTTGGAATGTTATGAATATATTAGAGTAATCCGGGTATAGACCACTGGAAAGCTGTAAAGAAAGTGATAAGATAACTTCAAGGCACCAAAGGTCACATGCTTATGTATAGACAGACTAGCAACTTGGAAGTAGTTGGTTATTCAGATGTGGACTTTGCTGGTTGCGTTGATTCTTGAAAATCAACATCTGGATACATTTTTATGTTAGCTAGCGGAGCTGTGTCATGGAGAAGTGCGAAACAAACTTTGACTACTACTTCCACTATGGAGGCTGAGTTCATTTCTTGTTTTAAGGCTACCTTGCATTGTGTTTGATTGAAGAGTTTCATTTCTGGGCTTAGAATTGTTGATTCTATTTCTAAGCCATTAAGGATATATTGTAACAATTCAGCTGCGGTTTTTATAGTGAAAAATGCCAAAAGTGGCAGTCAAAGTAAGCATATCGACACAAAGTATTTAGGCATAAGGGAACGTGTCAAGGAAAATAAAGCGGTCATTGAGCACGTTCGCACTGAATTGATGATAGCTAATCATTTGACTAAAAACATGTCACCAATGAAGTATAATGATCATATAGCTACTATGGGATTAGGTCCCATTATATAATTTATTGTTATGTGAACGATCTTTGTTGTATGAAACTCTTATTTAGTTGTAATGTTATTTTCAACTTTTGGTGTACACATTCGATTATTTATGAAAATAACAACTATCTTTGGTTTTGAAATAAACATAGAGTTTATTCATTAAGATGTGTTGTCATATGTGAGCTAATATAGAAGGAATAAGATGCATTGTGATACATAGAAGTTATTACTCGCTTTAAAAGGACATGTCAACATGATTCATGCATTTTGTTTCTTTTCTTAAGCATAAAGTCTCGTGGATTGATTGGATAATCCGTTCATGAAAATGTTGGGATCAAGTGGGAAAATGTAATATTAATATGTGATCCATATTTTGGGGTATAGTTTTAAATAAAACTTACCATTAATATTGACCAACATTTTTACTTTTGACAAACGGTCATTCCACGTGCGGTTTTTCCCATGCTTCATACCTTTCGTGACAACTGCCCATTTGGTAACCGTCTTGATTGAATACGGTTTATAAGGACAGATGTTCAATTTTGAAGAGAGAACACAAGGTCTAACACAAATCCTCTCATTTTGAATACACCATCAGTACGCGAGGGGATTGGATTAGTAGAGTGCGTCTAATTAAAGTAAGATCACCATGAAGTTTCTATGGATTTTCAACGAATGCAAACTTGAATAATGGCTGGAGGTTAGATTTGTTTATTCGATCATATTTCCACATAAAACTCTATTGTGCTTGAATTTTGTTCATCAAGCATGAAAAGAATATTTTATTTGATTATCTTACATACTTGTCCACGGGAGGGACTTGCTTGACCTAGTCCAAGTCCGCTGCAACAACGCCTACAAGTGGGTCCTCCACCACACGAGGCAGTACAAGATAGTGGATGGGATCCTGTTGAACAACTTCAAGGAGCTCGAGCCAGGGGCAGTCGAGTACTTGCAAGTTGAAGAGCCCGGGAAGCCGCCAATCTACCCAGTGGGACCGCTGGTGAACATGGAGTAGAGCAGCAAGTCCGACGGCTCGAAGTGTCTAAAATGGTTGGACCAACAGCCCAAATGTTCGGTGCTGTACGTGTCATTCGGGAGCGGTGGAACCCTCTCGCATGACCAGATTTGAGAGCTGGCTTTGGGATTGGAGATGAGTGAGCATATGTTCTTGTGGGTGGCGCGGACCCCCAATGAGAAAGCGGCCGACGCCACCTACCTAACCGCGAACAACCAAAATGAGCCGTTCGAGTTTCCGCCCAAAGGCTTTCTAGAGAGGACCAAATGTAGGGGTTTGGTGGTGTTGTCATGGGCGCCGCAGGTGCAAGTCCTCACCCACGGCTCAACCGGCGGGTTCCTCACCCATTGCAGCTGGAACTCGACCCTGGAGAGCGTGGTCAACAACGTGCCGCTCATCATCTGGCTGCTCTACGCCGACCAGAGGATGAACACACTCATGTTGACCCAGGATGTCAAGGAAGCGTTGAGGCCGAGGGTCAACCTAGAGAGCGGCCTGGTGGGGAGGGACGAGGTCGCTGGGTTCGTGAAGGGCCTAATGGAGGGAAAAGGATTCGGTAGCTTATGAGGGAACTCAAGGATGTAGTAGCCAAGGTGCTTAGCGAGGACGGGTCCTCCACAACGGCACTCCCCGAGTTGGCTCTCAAATGGAAGTTCGAGGTGGTAAATCAGCTTCATTAGAATCGTATGTTGGAAATTTCCTACAATGGCTTACATTAATTAATTGATTATCTATTTTAAATAATTGACTTGATAGATATTTCAATATATTTTAAAACCTCAAGTGATTTTATTGAATTTGATTTTGACATCTATTAATAACGGGCCTAGTTGAGCAGCAAAGTGTAAGCAATTGTATTTAACTGAAGCCTATAATGAGAATGGCTTAGTTGACGCACTATTGATTAGGATTTTCTAAATCTTCTCTCTAACTTATAAAAGGGTATGTTATACCTATTAGTTGCTTAATTACATTAAATGCTGCTCTACTAAAATATGTCATAGAAAGAAAGATCTGTTATTCCAATAGATCACTGATTACCATCAGTCTGATCTGTTTTTTATCAAGTGATGTTATAACTCAAATAGGTATGTTTTAATTATGCTGTACATATAAGTTGTAATGTTTTACAATCATATATGGATCGAATTCGCTCTTGATTTATTAATTATTTATGTTGAGATATTCTACATCGTATCGGTATCACATCACCACGATATCTTATCCATTTTCTTTCTAATTTATCACATGAGTCCTTGTTTAATTGTCATAAGTGGAGTTGGTTTTTCAGTTCAATACCAATTCCTGTAGCAAGTCCTCTCCACGTGCACGTGGAGAATTAGCTCTGTCACTGTCCATTTTCCCACCAATGCATATGCTAAGCATTCCACGTTCTGGTCCTAAATCGGTTTTGCCCATTCGATGCGTGTCTACTACTCCTGCGGTTGGTGAGAGGGGAAAAGACAGTAAAACAGTTGGGGGGACCTTTTCCCCATCACTGTGAAATGAATTCTTGATGAGCTCGCCATAAAAGTATTGGGCAGGTGCGGCAATGACATTCCCAATCTTCTTCTTTTTAAAATAATATTCGAAAGTGGAAAGGAAAAAAATGGGGGATAAAGGATATGCCGGAGAGTTCAATCATGTTAGATAGATTAGTGGGGGATAAAGATTGTAGATTAGTGGGGGATAAAGATTGTGAATGATGGTAGGAAAAGTGGGTGATCACTGTATGAATTTCAAATTGTGGGCTCCTAGAAAAGAGAAGATTCCCATTCGAATCGCTTTCACACAAAAAGTTATATCTAATCAAGACACAAATGATGTCTAGCACTTGTCGGGATATTTACGGTATCGAAATGGGTTCAGAATTTCTTATTACTCATATTAATAGGCTGGGTCATAGGTGAATAAACCTAATTATGTATGTGTTTAAATGGGTTGAGAACATATCCACTTCAAACATAAATAGAATCCACTTTCAATCCATACAAACTCTCTTGTGCACTGTTCACTCCCCTCTACTCGCCCTCTTCAACTCATGGCTGCGCGCAAGATCATAGCTGCTTTCCTTCGGCTTCAAGGCCACCGCCTCACCACCCAATTCAGCAGCCCTCGAAGTGGCAAATCCTAGCATTAAGCGACGGCTCCGCCACAATGATGCTTGAGTGTTGACGTTGTTGCGGATGAACTCGTTGACCAAGTAGATGAATTTCCAAGTAATTGAGAAGCCCAGGAACTTGATTAAGCTGTTGTGCTGGCTCTTGGTGACGACGGAGGCCGCAGCAGAGCTGGGGTATGTTGACGGGGTGCTAGAAGACAACATTATCTTAGAATTTTTTATGTTGCAAAAAAATTTTAGGGTAAATTTATTACATTTGGCATAATTAAGGATTTTTGATATTACAATAAATGTTCAGGATAAATGCGTCGCGATGGGCATAGCTTGAGAATTTATTGTGGCATATTTCCTTTACTTTAACATCATTGGTTTCATCAAAGAACTAAATCAGTCGGTCCTAATCAATCTTGAGATTTTGTAATTGAAAAATGAATCAAAGCCATTGTATAGAGAACAATGAGAATCATGGCGGAGGTAATTTGATGGCTGACATTTCAGAAAAAGAAGACGATTTTTCTCAATAAGTAAACCAATTATTGATAGAATGAAGAGCCAGGCATTCATTTCGATCTTTGTTTGGAGAGGCCTTAGATACTATATCCTCTTTTTTGAACAATTGAAATCTCATGTAGTAGGCCAAGAGCTTACGAATGACACTGCTTGAAAAGGTTTAGGAAAGTGAATAACACTTTTTTATGTGAATTGATAATAAGTTAGATTTGCACCATAAAAAAACTCAAATCGGTATGCATTTATGGTACTTACTCAAAATTAATTTTCATGCAATAAAATATTTAAAACCAGTATATCCATAACAAATCTATCAAAAATTTAGGGCAAAGTTAGGACAAATGTTACATGAGTGTATTAATTTGAGATTTTTTACGACATGAATATTAATATTAAGCAAATATGATACGGATATACCATTTTGTGATTTATTATTATGCGAAAATTAGTTTAGGATGCATGGGACATGAGTTTACCAGTTTAGGATATGCCAATGTGACTTCAGTAGAAGTTCCTACTCTTATGTGAACATACTCAAACCTTTGATAAAAGAAACAAAGAACTATTTTTCAGAACTTGTCATTTTCTAGCTAACGTGGTGATCGTTATCGGACTAGCGTATATAATCAAATATTTGTTAATATTTTTGTAAGGTAGTCCACAAGAACATATTATAACATCCGATGGCAGGGATATTTAATAATTACTTAAAGGGTATTGACTAAATCATGTCTAAATCAGACACAACCCTACGAAGACGCAAAAATTTACAATTCCTTAGAATGCATTTTACGTCGCTTTCTGAAATTTAATGTCGGGAAAATTCGAGAACCGCATGACTGAGACCTTAAAGAACTTTTCACAAAAGAAAAAAAAATAATGGATAATTATCCTGAACTACATCAGCAATTGTACGACCGCATACACATGTCAAAGCCGATTAATCTTCACTCAATATATCATATTGATAGATTTGACTAGGTAATGGCATGCATAAAGGCCAAGTTGCATGGCTCTCGCGAGGAAAAAAAGTCCAAATATAATTTATGATTAATATCATAAAAAATTTAAATTAATATATTTATGATAAATTTAATTTAAATTAATAATTGACCATCTAAAACCCTAACCTAATACACCCGTGTCATTAAAATTTTTGAGATAAATATGTTTTAATAGAAATAATTTACAGTTTTTTGTAAATTTTTATATTAATAAGTTTAAAATTGAATTAATGATTGTATAATTATTTTGGGGGTGTTAAACATGACATCACGAGAAAATTTTGGCTACATAACATCAAGGGTATGTCTATCTTGCAAAACCCAATTACCATGCTTTATCAACTCTAGTTTCTTTCCAAATAAGAGTAACTGCAAATTTTTCAAATACGAATAAATCTCAATTTGCATATTCTTGAAATCAAAATCCTTCACATTAAATTTGTTGATTTTCAAATTTCTCTTGTTCTATGGCCATCAATTCATTTCAAGTCAGTTGTGGATACTAATTGTTGCAAAAAAGAAGGTATCAAACACAATACAAAATAAAAATAGGGGAAAAAACAAACATTGGGATTTATGTGGTTCGGTTGGTATGACCTACTACATCGAAATAGTGGCAATGATATAAGGTGGTTATAACTATACTCAAGCCACTCAAATACTCTTACTACTTAATCTCCAAATATATCTAGTGAATTTATGATGATTTGACTCACACAATTTCTGGCAACATAATCACTTGATCTTGCAAAAGACATATACAAAATCCTTCGTACAATAAACTTGAGCGACTAGAAACACTCGAATTTTCCTCCTAGATGCTATCCCCGAATGTATTCTTCATTTGGTGTAATTCATGCCTTACTGCACACGCAAGGCACGAAGGCCCACTCAGCAACAATCATCATCCGAGGAAATAGAAATGTATGTATATGGAACATGCAAAACCCTTGCCCATTGTAAAACCCAAATTTCAAGAAAACACCATAAATATCATAATTTCCACGTGCCCCTAATTTGATTGTCATAACTTTTCCATCAATTATTTGAATGGCATAATTTTTAAACAACGTCCACATGAATGACGTCAATTCATATGTATTTTCCAAGCCTAAATATCAAGAAAAGGGCATTATAAGAGTTATAATCTCTGTACAACACTCACTTTAGCGCAATTACTTTCCAATTGATTATTTGAGTAGTATAACTTTTTAAAAACTAAGTGATATGGATTCCCTCATATTTTCCATGACTTATTATGATAGATCTTACCCCTGGCATTAAAATCAAATATCTCATCATATTTTCTTATGAAGTTTTTCTCTTTTGATATTCTGAAGTTGAAAGGACAGGTGATCCGATTGAAAAAGGAAATTGAAGCTCTGAAAAAACATAAGCGGAAGATAGATAAAACTAAATTAAAAATGACCTCGGGGTGGGCCATTTAGGCCACGGTCACATGGGAAACACAAGGTTAAAGGCCTGTTAACATGAATGTTTTCCGTTTGTTTTCTTAGGGTCCATTTATTTTACAAAAAATGTATAATCTTTATAAATTTGACTTTAATTTTTAGTATTTAGCTAAAGCCTGAAAAAAGAATTGAAAAGTATTTTCCATCATTTGATAAAGAAAATATGATGAGGAAAATTACCCAAAAAATTATTATTTTTTGATATTCTTTTCTTTTCTTTTCTTTTTGCTTTTTCCTTGGCCGGCCGTTGGCCACGGCAATGACCGGTGATCAGCCACAAGGGAGCTTGAGCTTGCCACGGGCTGACAAGCTCAAGGTTGGAGAGGTTGAGCTCGCTATAGGCTGGTAAGTCTCAAGGCATTGCGAGTCAATCATCTTCTCTCTCTTTTTGATCTTTGCATTCTATTGTCTTTTGCCTTCGATTATTTTTCACATACTCGCTGATCTAGGGAGAAGCCTTGAGCCTCACTAGCTTATGGTGAATGCAAAGCTTGTCGATTGTCATTGTGACTGGCAACCAACCGAGGAAGGAAGAAGCAAAAAAAAAAAAAATGATATATAAAAATTAAAAATAATTAAAATTTAGTTTTTAATATTTTTGTAATAACAAATGTTTCATTAACCAAGGACTCGAGCTTGAGCGTGGAGTAACACATAGCCTTTGTGACTCTGACCTAAGGCTTAGGACAAGAGCTCAAGTGTTGGGGACTCGAGCACTGCCTTTATGGACTTAAGCTCAAGTGCTAGAGCATTAGGTATAAAGATAAGGGGTTTAGGCCCGACCTCACTCAACCCGGCCGTGGATGCTAGGGGCCCAAACCTGAGCATCAAGGTCTCGGCTTTGACCTAGATAGACCTAGGCTCAGCTGTCAAAGACCTGATCTTGAATGCCAGGACCTAGAGACCAACAATGGGGTGCTTTGTAGAGTTTTATGTTCAAGCGTCGATATCATTTTCCTAAATTTAAGCTAGTGTTTCCATTAACTCATTTTCCTCAGCGAACCAAATGTTGGAAAAATGAGGAAAATGTGTTCCTTGGAAAAAACGGATCCATGTTTAGTTTGTTTAATGAAAAATGATTAATTTGAAAAATAATTTCCTAAAAGTGATCGTTTGTATAGTGTGAAATAATTAGCTAATGAAATTTTTTTTCATTATTGATAATAATTTAATCTAAACGTTCTTGCGGACAAGTATAATATTTATCTTTCATTTATTTTTTAAGCGACTCAAACTTTCAATTCAAATCATTTATTTTTTGTGAAACAAATAGAACCTTAATTATTTTTTAGGTCGAGGCTCAATTACGTAAAACCTCTCATGCAAAAAGGATTCAGACTTGAAGAAGGCGGTCACAAAGTCCAATTTGGACTCTTTTTATACGGCCAACTTTGCCGTATTTTGATTCTGGTTGAGTTTCATCCACGGGCTCAAACTTGAGACACATTTAATATATACTTTCAATATCGAGTTTATTATTTAACAAACTTACATGACGTTCCTAAGTCAAACTCAAGCAAATGAATAACTTATGTAATTGAGCTTAATGAGCGCACTCATGGCAATCGATCGAGTCGAATGTTATAAATTCTCATGATATAAATGTATATGTGTTTCAAAAGAAGAAAACAGCAACCAGTCCAGTTTCAAAACCTGACTGGGGGTGATCTCAGGTAATAAACATGGACTAGGGTTTCAATATACTCAATCTCACATTGTCCACTTATGAGTTGGGCTTTTGCCAGCAAAGCCTGCGCAACAGTTTCCAGAAATTTCACATCGATTTTATTTATTTAATTCAAGACACGTGTCCACATTTAAGTGGATATGGAAAAATATAGACATCTCAGCAATTGAGATCACACCAGTTAATATTTCCCCCTAGACATGACTATGAAAAAAATACTGCACACAGTTCTTATACCACGTCATAATTATAACACTCTACCCATAAAGCGATACGTGTCCCATGAGTTTCACTTCTCAAGAATTACTCTCTCTCTCCTACTTGACAATCCTTGCAAAACAAACTGCGCTGTCTTAGTTATCTTATTTAATGACAAGTTGTATATTAAGATGATAAAAAATTAGATTTGTTGTGGAAAATGGACAACAGAGAATTACTTGGGATGTCAGCAAAATACCAGTCCACTTACACACGTGCTGTTCGCGGGCTCACCCATCAAATCTCTCTCTCTCTCTCTCTCTCTCTCTCTCTCTCTCTCTCTTCCTCCCCTGTGATGAAATCTAATAAAAGAAGAATCGAATTACACTCGTTCACTTTGCGCTGAGAGGTTCAAGCAGAAGACACGGACCAACCACCACAATCATTAAAGAATTCGACCACCAAGAAAGCAATTATCAAAACCCCACTTCATCGCTTTTGCAAATTTTTCCCCCAGGAAGAAGAACAACACTTGCTCCTCATCAGCATCGACCATGGAACAACCCTCGACCACACCCCACATAGTCATCGTACCTTCACCGGGCATGGGTCATCTCATCCCTTTCACCGAGTTCGCAAAGCGGCTCGTCCACCGCCACACCTTCTCGGTCACCTTCGTCATCCCCAACGACGGCTCCCCGTCCGAGGCCCAGCGGTCCCTCCTCGACTCCCTCCCTCCCTCCATCACCTACGTCTTCCTGCCCCCGTCAGCCTCCCCCGAGACAACCCACATCGGGGCCATCATCGCCCTCACGCTGGCCCGCTCCCTCCCCTCCCTCCGAGACGAGCTGCGGAGGCTGGTGGAGTCCACGAGGCTCGTCACCCTCGTCGCCGACCTCTTCGGCACCGACACCTTCGACGTGGCCCAGGAGTTCAACGTCTCCCCCTTCCTTTTCATCCCCAACACGGCCATGTGCCTCTCTCTGTTCCTTCACTTGCCGGCGCTGGACGAAGCGGTCTCTTGCGAGTACGGGGACCTGCCTGAGCCGGTGAAGTTACCCGGCTGCATACCGCTCCACGGGAGGGACCTGCTCGACCCAGTCCAAGACCGCCACAGTGACGCTTATAAGGGAGTCCTCTACCATGCAAGGCGGTACAAGATGGCGGAGGGGATCCTATTAAATAGCTTCCAGGAGCTCGAGCCAAGGGCGATCGAGTACCTGAAAGGGGAAGAGCCCGGGAAGCCACCGGTCTACCCGGTGGGACCGCTGGCGAACATGGAGCAGAGCAGCAAGTCCGACAGCTCGGAGTGTCTAAAGTGGCTGGATGAACAGCCAAAATGTTCGGTCCTGTACGTGTCGTTCGGGAGCGGGGGGACCCTCTCGTACAACCAGACGCAAGAGCTGGCTCTGGGATTGGAGATGAGCGAGCATAGGTTCTTGTGGGTGGTGCGGACCCCAAATGACAAATCGGCCGACGCCGCCTACCTAGCCGCGGACAGCCAAAACGAGCCATTCGAGTTTTTGCCCGAAGGCTTTCTAGAGAGGACCAAAGGTAGGGGCTTGGTGGTGCCTTCGTGGGCGCCGCAGGCGCAGGTCCTCGCCCACAGCTCAACCGGCGGGTTCATCACCCACTGCGGCTGGAACTCGACCCTTGAGAGCATGCTCAGTGGCGTGCCGCTCATCGTCTGGCCGCTCTTCGCCGAGCAGAGGATGAACGCCCTCATGCTGACCCAGGATGTCAAGGTGGCGCTGATGCCGAGGGCCAACGCGGAGAGCGGCTTGGTGGGGAGGGAGGAGATCGCCAGGACCGTGAAGGGCCTGATGGAGGGCGAGGAAGGGAGTTGGGTTCGGAACCGCATGATGGAACTCAAGGACGCGGCGGCCAAGGTGCTCGGCGACGACGGGTCCTCCACGACGGCACTCTCCGAGCTGGCTCTCAAATGGAAGGCCAAACTTGTGAATCAGCTTCACTAGAATCGTGCCGGATCATGTCATATCTTCACCTACCATTTTCTTCTTGCTGATCATATGGTATCTCGTCTAATGTCATCGGCGGAGTGGATTTTTCAGTTCTTGTTTGTTTCATCTACCTTGTTGGAAGATATGCTTGCAATATTCAAAGATTGATATGGATACACTAAATCAATTTCATATTTGATATGATATTGCAAGAAATATTATTTCATTTTATTGATCACCATTTGTATTATAATTACAAGTTCTTTGTACATTAAATGCATATACAGAAAATACAAAACTCCTATTTTCTCCAATTCCTGTACAATCTAGCTTGTCTTGCTTGTTTTCTTTCATAGCTGCATGTATAGAATAAGCTTTGTACTGCTGCCGTTTTCCCACCTACGCGTATACACGGTAGTCCATTTTCCAGTTGTAAATTGATTTTACTTATGACTTCGATGTCAATGCCTTTGTGTGTGTGTGCGGAGCCAACTTTTTTACTAGCCAATGACATGAGCCGTGGTAGCTGATGCTGGTAGTTTGTTTATAAAACAAATCAAGTGATGCATTATCCTACATCAAAAAGATGTGAGTGCGTACATGGACGAGATTTGACATTAACCAATAATCATTATTTTTTTATTTATTAAAAAAATTTTGAATTTTATTTATTATTTTAAAATTATTATTATTATTATTATTATTATTATTATTATTATTATTATTATTATTATTATTATTCCGAATTTTCATAAGTGTCTTTTCAAGATAATTTTTGAAAATTATACTGATTTAGTTTGTAACTTTTCCTGAAAGGGTTACATTAATTCATTTTGCAAGTTCTTTCGAAATGTTACATTGTTCATTATGTAACTTCTTTCGAAGGAACATCTTTGTTAATTTTTGCAACATTTCACGAAGGGTTGCCTATATATATATACTAGAATTGCTAGAGAGACCTTGGAGATTTACTAGAATTGCTAGCTAATATTCTTATTTAAGACTTTATTATATCCCGGAAGAAATTTGCTAGTGACCATTAGCAACTTTATAGGGTAAATGAATTCTTAAAGAAAGTGATATCACATATCAAAGTCCAATTTGATTGCTCTATTGATTCGAACATTTATTGACTTCATTGTTCTATCCAAATATGAATACGATTTCCCCAACAGTTGGGGAACTAGTTCACCCATCACCATGATGGGCTTACCACAAATGGAAACTGCACGTCAAAATGAGACATGATGTGCCTGAGAGTTCAATCATGTTCTATACAAAAATGGAAATAAAGGCGTGAGCAGTTGCGGGAGAAAGTGAGTGATCACCTTATGAGTTCCAAATGGTGGGCCTCTATAAAGGGAGAGATCCTTATTTGAATTACTTTCGAAACAAAATTTATATGTCATTGATCAAAGATGCTTAGCACTTGTCACAATTCTAAATGTGTCAAGATAGATCCAAAATTTGTTATTTAACTCGTATTTTACACTCAATCAGATCCGCCTCCTTGATAGGCCTACGTAATATTAAAAAATAACTAGAAAAATGCTAGGCGCACAAAAATTGTTATGAAAATCACAAATGGTCTATAAATTTTGGCCCAAATGTCATCCCTAAAATGTTAATTGGTTCAATGTGTTCCAAAACTTTGACTCAACGTGCAATGTAATCCCTGAACATTTAATTTGTTCAATGTAATCTCTGAACTTTTGATAAATATTTAATATAGTCCTAAACTATATGAAAGTACCCGATGTCATCCTTCCATTAATTCAAGTATAAGGATAATATTGAACATTTTCATATAAATCGGGGATTAGATCAAACAATTCCTAAACATTTTCAAGTTATATTGAACAAATTAAAAATTCAGGAATACCATTATACAATGGGCTAAAACTTATGGAACACGTTGAATAAATTAAAAGTTCATATATGAAATTGCACATCGGATAATAAATCAAGGACCATTTTTGTTATTTTCTCTATCCTAAATAATGTCATGATTTTTTTTATACCCGAAGTTAAATGTGACTTAGAATTTTAAAGACTCTTTTGCATTTGCATTAACCAAGCATACTAGTCTCAAAATCCCACGTTCCTCTAATAATTGCCCTTTCATTCAACAATCAATAGACACTACCCAAGAATCTCTTCTACATATATGAAAATCTGGATCGGGTCAAGTATTTCATACTCTTTAAAATTAAGAGGATCTGCAGGTAAATTATGTGTGGAAAAGAATATTATTAGGAGTTTTTATATAAGGCATTAATTACTTGAACTAGAATATGTAATCAAATATTTCTTAAAATTTGCGTGAGATAGTCCCCCAAGCATATATTATAATATACATTGCAGTGATTTTTTATAATTAATTGATGGGTCCTTACTAAGAATATTGCAAAAATTTGATATCATGCCCTTGCCTGAATTAGACACAGCCCTACAAAGACACGAAAACCATAACCTTTTGGAATGCACTTTAGGTCACTTTCTATAGTTTTAGGGCTTATTTGGTAATATGCCAAATAGTGTCTAATGCTATTCTTTTATTTTTTGTAACAAAAAAAGAACAGAAATCTATTTGGTAATCTTTTTATTCACGGGAATACATTTGAAACTAAATTAAAAAGTAAAAGAAAATTGCTTCTTTGTTCTCGAGAATAATTCCAAATCAAGCTTCTTCTTCTTTTTCTACTCTTTTCTTCTTTTTTTTTTTTTTTTTCTTCTTCCTCTAGCCAATCGTCAACTAGATGGGGGCCAATGACCTCACTGGAGTATTGGTGGCCCGACGAGGCCAAGCTTGCTTGGCCACCGTGAGGTGGGGCTCGCCATGGCCTAGCGATGCCAACCTCACCTAGATCTGGTGAGGCCAATCTCACCTAACCACTGACAAGCCTTGACCTTACCAATGGCTGGGCGAGCTTAGCCTCCCCAAATTGGGCAAGGTCGACCTTGCCTAGCCACGGAAAGGCTTGGGCCAATGAGGTGTAGCCTCACTAGGGGTTAGCAACCGGCTAAAAGAAGAAGAAAAAGAACAAAAGGAAAAAAGAAAAGAAAAAGAAGAGAAAATGTGATAAAATTATTAATAAATTAAAATAAATTTTTAGTCACAAAAAATTTGAGGTTCGTATCAAACACATTTCTATTCTAACTATATAAATTTTGGACGGTTACCAAACGCCTTCAAATGCTCATAAACTCATCGAGGGAATGGAATCAGAAAAAATTATTTCTCAACAGAAATTTTTCTTGAGAACAACATTGTTACCATATGCATCCGTAATGTCGCTCATAGTCTAGCGCCAAATTAGACTCCAACATGCAAAAAGGATTTGGACTCGAAAATGGCGTTCCCAAAGTCCAATTCGGACTTTCTTATTACGTCCAAGCTTTTTAGCATTTCGATTCTGATTGAATTTTGTCCATGAATTCAGACTCGAGACATGTTTAGACATATACTTCCAATATCTTGTTCTACATTCAACAGGCGATGATGGTGATCATAATTCAAACTCAAGCAAATGAATTATCAAATCGATCTTGGTGAGCATACATTCGTGGGAGTTACTCAAGCAGTAGGTTTGGACGTATGATGTTGTGCTTAATGGCTGAGTTTAAGGGTGATTGATTCTTGGTCTAGTCCAATCACGCCTCGAAATGGATCGGACCGAAGGTCCCCAGAACTAGCTTGAGGCAAAAGGGAAAGAATTGTATTTTTTTATTTTTTGATATATTATTTTCTATTATTTTCCTTTTGCTCCTTCCTTGGCCAGGAGTCAGCGAGCGATTGCCCACAAGAGAGCTTGAGCTCGCCACGAGCTGAAAAGCTAAAGGCTAGTGAGGTCGAGCTCACTATAGGCCGGCAAGGCTCAAGGCATTGTGAGTCAATCGTCTTCTCTCTCTTTTTGATCTTTGCATTCTATCATCTTCTACCTTTGATTATTTTTTACGAACTTGTCAATCTATGGCGAAGCCTCAAGCCTCACTAGCCTATGGTGAACACAAAGCTCGTTGATCTAGCAAGGCTTGATCTCGCTTGTGGCTGATCAGTGATTGTCATGGCCAATGACTAGCCAATGAAGAAGCAAAAATATATATATTAAAAATAATAAAAATTGAATTTTTTAAACATTTTTGTAAGAGCAAACGTTTCATTAACCAAGGACCCAAGCTTGAGTATTGAGCCACACATAGCCTTTGTGGACCCGGGCCTAAAGGTCAAGATAAGAGCTCAAGTTGTTGGGGACTTGAGTATTGCCTTTATGGACCTGAGCTCAAGTGCTGGAGCATTGGGTATAAGCATCAAGGGTTTCGGGCCCAGCCTCACTAGACCTGGGTGTGGATGCAAAGACCCAAACCCAAGCATCAGGGTCTCGGGTCCGACCTAGATGGATCATGGCCCAGCCATCGGAGACCTAGTCTTGAATGCCAGAACCTAAAGACCAATGTTTGGATTTTCTTGTTCAAGCATAAAGTTATAGGTTTAAGCATCGATATCATTTTTCTTGAATTTAAGTTAAGATTTTCAGTTAACTCATTTTCCTAAGCAAACTAAATGGCAGAAAATGAGAAAAATGTTTTCCCACAAACAAATGGAGCATAATTTCATTTGTTTAATAAAAATGAGTAATTTGAAAAATATTTTCCTAAACTGACCACTTGTTTCTTGTAAAATAATTAGCTAATGAAAAATAATTTCATTATCAACAACAATTTATATCTCCACGTACTTGTAGTCAATAATAATATTTTTCTTTCATTTATTTTTTAAGCTATATAAGCTTTCAATTTAGGATAACATTTGTCAAATCATTTATTTTTCATGAAACAAACAAAAATTTAATTTGGAGAAATCTCTTTGAGATCTAGCTCAATTATGTAAAACCTCTCACATATAAAGGATTTGGACTTGAAGAAGGCGGTCACAAAGTCCAATTTGGACTCTCTTTATATGGCCAACTTTCCTGCATTTTCATTTTGATCGAATTTTATCCATAAGCTCAAAACTTGAGACATATTTGATCTATTTTAAATATTGAGTTTGATAATTCAACAAACTTACAAGACATTCCTAAGTCAAATTTGAGCAAATGAATAACTTATCTAATCGGGCTTAATAAGTACACTCATGGGAATTATTCGAGTCGAACACTAGAATATCTCATGATATATATTTATATCTATATATCTCAAAAGAAGAAAACAGCAACCAGTTTCAAAACCTGACTAGGGTGATCTTAGGTAATAAACATGGCCTCGGGCTTCAATATACTTAACATCACATTGTCCACTTATGAATTGGGCTTTTTGCCAGCAAAGCCCGTGTAGCAATTTCCAGAAATTCCACATCAATTTTTTTTTGATTTAATTCACGACACGTGTCAACATTTTTGTGGATATGAAAAAAATAGACACATTTTCTCCTAGACATGATTACGAAAAAATATTGCATTCAATTCTTATGCCATACTATATTTAAAATACTTAATTCATAAAGCGACATGTGTCCACGAGTTTCACTTGTCAAGAGTTGCTCTGTCTCTCCCCCACTTGACAACCCTTGCAAAGTAGACCGTGTTATATTATTTAATGACAAGTTGTTGTATATTACGATGACAAAAATTTGGGTTTGTTGTGGAAATTGGACGATAGAGAATTACTTGGATATCAGCAAAATACTAGTCCACTCACACGTGGTGTTCGCGGGCTCACCCATCAAATCTCTCTTCTTTTTGTCTCTCTCACTCTCTCTCTTCCGCCCCTGTGATGAAATCTCGATAAAAGAACAAGTATCGAATTACACTCGTTCACTTTGCGCTGAGAGGTTCAAGCAGAAGGCCGAGACCAACCACCACAATTATTAAAGAATTCGACAACCGAGAGAGCAACTATCAAAACTCCCCTTCATCGCTTTTGCAAATTTTTCCTCCAGGAAGAAGAAAGAACACTTGCTCCTCATCAGCATCGACCATGGAACGACCCTCGACCACACCCCACATAGCCATCGTACCGTCACCGGGCATGGGTCATCTCATCCCTTTCACCGAGTTCGCGAAGCGGCTCGTCCACCGCCACACCTTCTCGGTCACCTTCGTCATCCCCAACGACGGCTCCCCGTCCAAGGCCCAGCGGTCCCTCCTCGACTCCCTCCCTCCCTCCATCACCTACGTCTTCCTGCCCCCCGTCAGTCTCCCCCCCGAGACAACCCACATCGGGGCCATCATCGCCCTTACGCTGACCCGCTCCCTCCCCTCCCTCCGAGACGAGCTGCGGAGGCTGGTGGAGTCCACGAGGCTCGTCGCCCTCGTCGCCGACCTCTTCGGCACCGACACCTTCGACGTGGCCCAGGAGTTCAACGTCTCCCCCTTCCTTTTCATCCCCAACACGGCCATGTGCCTCTCTCTGTTCCTTCACTTGCCGGCGCTGGACGAAGCGGTCTCTTGCGAGTACAGGGACCTGCCTGAGCCGGTGAAGTTACCCGGCTGCATACCGCTCCACGGGAGGGACCTGCTCGACCCAGTCCAAGACCGCCGCAGTGACGCTTATAAGGGGGTCCTCTACCATGCAAGGCGGTACAAGATGGCGGAGGGGATCCTGCTGAATAGCTTCCAGGAGCTTGAGCCAAGGGCGATCGAGTACCTGAAAGGGGAAGAGCCCGGGAAGCCACCGGTCTACCCTGTGGGACCGCTGGCGAACATGGAGCAGAGCAGCAAGACCGACAGCTCGGAGTGTCTAAAGTGGCTGGACGAACAGCCAAAATGTTCGGTACTGTACGTGTCGTTCGGGAGCGGGGGGACCCTCTCGTACAACCAGATGCAAGAGCTGGCTCTGGGATTGGAGATGAGCGAGCATAGGTTCTTGTGGGTGGTGCGGACCCCAAATGACAAATCGGCCGACGCCGCCTACCTAACTGCGGACAGCCAAAACGAGCCATTCGAGTTTTTGCCCGAAGGCTTTCTAGAGAGGACCAAAGGTAGGGGCTTGGTGGTGCCTTCGTGGGCGCCGCAGGCGCAGGTCCTCGCCCACAGCTCAACCGGCGGGTTCATCACCCACTGTGGCTGGAACTCGACCCTTGAGAGCATGCTCAGCGGTGTGCCGCTAATCGTCTGGCCGCTCTTCGCCGAGCAGAGGATGAACGCTCTCATGCTGACCCAGGACGTCAAGGTGGGGCTGATGCCGAGGGCCAACGCGGAGAGCGGCTTGGTGGGGAGGGAGGAGATCGCCAGGGCCGTGAAGGGCCTGATGGAGGGCGAGGAAGGGAGTTGGGTTCGGAACCGCATGATGGAACTCAAGGACGCGGCCGCCAAGGTGCTCGGCGACGATGGGTCCTCCACGACGGCACTCTCCGAGCTGGCTCTCAAATGGAAGGCCAAACTCGTGAATCAGCTTCACTAGAATCGTACCGGATCGTGTCATGTCTTCACCTACCATTTTCTTCTTGCTGATCATATGGTATCTCGTCTAATGTCATTGGCGGAGTGGGTTTTTCAGTTCTTGTTTGTTTCATCTACCTGCATGTATAGAATTAGCTTTGTACTGCTGCCGTTTTCTCACCTACGCGTATAGGCGGCAGTCCATTTTCCAGTCGTAAATCGATTTTACTTATGACTTCGATGTCAGTGCCTTCGTGTGTGTACGGAGCCAATTTTTTTAGTAGCCAATGACATGAGCCGTGGTAGCTGGTGTTGGTAGATAAACAAAGAGGTTCCTTGTCCTGTATCAAAAAGATGTGTGAGTATGCACGTGAATAAAATTTGGCATTAACTAACTATCGTTATTTTTTATTTATTAAAATTAAATTCGAATTTTATTTATTTATTTATTTATTATTATTATGAATTTTCATATGTGTCTTTTCAAGATAATTTTTGGAAATTATACCGGTTCAGTTTGTAACTTTTTCCGAAAGAGTTACATTAATTCATTTTGTAAAATTTCACGAAGGGTTGCCTATGTTTCTATACATACATATATATAAAATTTTCGTTTGTTTTGTATAAGAGCACTATCTATTTATAACTACTCTATCTAGATCGAAAAAAAAATCTGATCACCATTGATCTTTCTAGAGGTGTGTTTGATAATGCTTCCTTGATCACAACAACAATAATGTCATCGATATGAGCATATCGGCAATTACTAGCTCCTATGATTCTAATACACATTAATTCTCGGGCCTTGTTGTTATCCGCTACATTCAAATGGCTTTGAGGTTGAATCATATCATTTTTGCATCTACGTAGTAAGCCCACCCCAAGATGAGTGCTCTCCTATTCTAACTTCCCCGGAGCCTCCGGTAGCACAGCCGAGACAGTGACGGGTCCTCTACCCCTGCGGGGATGGAGCGACAGAAGTTTTGAGAATTCAAGAGAAGGTCACGGCGAGACGAGCTGTTTATCATTACGGTAGGTGTCAAGTGAAAGTGCAGTGATGTATGCAGCTGAGGCATCCTAACAGACCGGTAGACTTGAACCTTGTTCCTACATGACCCAATCAATTCGATCAGGCATTCGCCATCTATTTTCATTGTTCAACTCTTTGACAACATTAAAAAACCAAAAGCTCTGTCCTCCCTCTCTATCTATCCAAGGGATGGAAGGGCAGAGGCCTTTGGTGTCCCCTCCAGTCAAGAATTGGGATATATATCAGTTTTTGAAAAAAAAGACATGAAAGGAATCATTTTTTGAGTCCTCTTTTCAAAACTACAGCGATTGTTTCCAATTATTTCTTAGAGAGGCCTTGGAGATATACTATAATATTATTAGGAGATTAAGATATCAGCTATCTAATATTCTCATTTGAGACTTTATTGTATCCTGGAAGAAATTTGTTAGTGACCATTAACAACTTTGTGGGGGTAAATCAATTCTTAAAAAATGCGATATTTGTCTCAAAGTCCGATTTGATTGCTCTATTGATTCGAACATTTATTAACTTTATTGTTCTACCTATATATGAATACGATTTCCCCAACAATTGGGGAACCAGTTCACCCATCACCATGACGGGCTTACCACAAAAGGAAAGTGCAGGCCAAAATGAGACATGATGTACTAGAGAGTTCAAGCATGTTCTATATAAAAATGGAAATAGAGGAGTGAGTAGTTGCGGGGGAAAGCCAGTGATCACCATATGAATTCTAAATGGTGGACCTCTAGAAAGGGAGAGATCCTTATTTGAATCACTTTCGAAACAAAATTTATATGTCATTGATCAAAGATGCTTAGCACTTGTCATAATACTAAATGTGTCAAGATAGATCCAAAACTTACTATTTAACTCATATTTTACACTAGTTCAAACCCACCTCCTTGACAAGCCTATGTAATACTAAAAAATAACTAGGCGCACGAAAATTGTTATGAAATTAGAAATGGTCTATAAACTTTGGCCCAAACATCATCCCTAAAATTTTAATTAGTTTAATGTGTTCCTAAACTTTAGCTCAACGTGCAATGTAGTTCCTAACATTTTAATTTGTTCAATGCAATCCCTAAACTTTCTGTAAATATTCAATATAATCCTAAACTATATGAAAACACCCGATGTTATCCTTCCATTAATTCAAGTTTAAGGATAATATTGAACATTTTCATATAAATCAAGGATTAGATCGGACAATTCCCAAAAGTTTTCAAGTCACATTGAACAAATTAAAAATTCAAAAACAATATTACACAATATGCTAAAACTTATGGACCACATTGAATAAATTAAAAGTTCATATATGAAATTGCACAACAGATCATAAATCAAGGACCATTTTTGTTATTTTCTATGTCCTAAATAATGTCATGATTTTTCTTTATACCCGATGTTAAAGGTGAGTTAGAATTTAAAGACTCTTTTGCATTTGCATTAACCAAGCATACTAGTCTCAGAATCCCACGTTACTCTAATAATTGCCTTTTCACTCAACAATCAATAGACACTACCGAAGAATCTCTTCTACAAATATGAAAATCTAGATCAGGTCAAGTATTTCATACTCTTTAAAATTAAGAGGCTCTATAGGTAAATTATATGTGAAAAAAATATTATTAGGAGATTTTCTAAGGCATTAATTACTTGAACTAGTATATGTAATCAAATATTTCTTAGAATTTGCGTGAGATAGTCCCCAAGCATTTATTATAATTAGAGGTATCAAAATGGGTCATAAACCCATATTATGACTCACTTTTAGTTAAATGGGTCAAATATAGGTCGAGTGAAAGTTGAATATGGGTCAAATATGAGTCAAGTGAAAATTAAATATTTATCAAATATGAGTTAAGTAAAAATTAAATATATGTCAAATATGGGTTGAGTGAGTCATTTAACATAGAGTTTTAAGTGAGTTTGAGTTTCTCTACAATAATAATGGCTTTTAGCAATACGGGTCGGGTCAGGTATGGGTAATTAGATTTACATTATATGAATTTGGGTTAAAACGGGTTAAATGGGTCAATATGGGTCGGACCATTTTCGACTTGACTCACCCATTTGACGGGTCTAATTATAATATACATTGCAGAAATTTTTGTATAGTTAATTGATGGGTCCTTATTGAAGAATATTGCAATAATTTGATATCATGCTCGTGTCTGAATTAGACACAGCCCAACAAAGACGCGAAAACCATAACCTTTTAGAATGCACTTTAGGTCGCTTCCTATAGTTTTGTGGCTTATATGATAATATGTCAAATAGTGTCTGATTCTATTATTTTATTTTACTGATTCTATTCTTTTATTTTTTTGTAACAAAAAAAATAGAAATCTGTTTGATAATCATTTTATTTATGGGAATATATTTGAAATGGAATTAAAAAGTAAAAATAAAATTTCTTCTTTGTTCTCGAGAATAATTCCAAAATCAAGCTTTTATTTTTTTTTTCTCTTCTCTTTTCTTTTTTTTTTTCTTCTTCCTCTAGCCAATCTTTAGCCAGAGCATTAGTGGCTCAACAAGGCCAAGCTCGCTCGACCACCGTGAGGTGGGGCTCGCCATGGCTTGGTGATGCCAACCTCACCTAGATCTAGTGAGGCCGATCTCACCTAACCACTAACAACTTGGTCTTTCCAGTGGCTAGGCGAGCTTAGCCTCCCCAAATTGGGCAAGGTGGACCTTGCCTAGCCATGGAAAGGATCGGGCTAATAAGGTGCAGCCTCGATGGGGGCTAGGGACCGACTAAAAGAAGAAGAAAATTAATAAAAGGAAAAAAAGAAAAGAAAAAGAAGAGAAAATGTGAAAATTATGAATAAATTAAAAGAAATTTTTAGTCACAAAAAATTTGAGGTTCGTACCAAACGTATTTCTATTCTAAATATATAAATTTTGGACAGTTACCAAACGCCTTTGAATGCTCAAAGACTCATAAAGAGAATGGAATCCGAAAAATTTATTTCTCAACAGAAATTTTTCCTGAGAACAGCATAGTTATCATACGCACCCGTGATGTCGCTTATAGTCCAGCACCAAATTAGACTCCAACATGCAAAAAGGATTCGGACTTGAAAATGGCGTTCCCAAAGTCCAATTCGGACTTTCTTATTACGGCCAAGCTTTTTAGCATTTCAATTCCGATTGAATTTCGTCCATGGATTTAGACTCAAGACATATTTAACATATTGTAACATCCTGAATTTTGACCTATTCTGGGATGGATGAAATTGTTATTTTATCAATGCGATGTTAGTCACATTTATTCTGAGTTGGCCCCTCATGAGTTAACTAATTGTTCGGCAAGGCAATTAAGGATCGATACTCGTACAACTAATGAATTTAATCAGGGATAGGCCGCTCGACCATAAGGATCAAAGAGGAATAATACTACACTGTTGCAGGCTAATTAGCAAACGGAAATAAATCGATTCGGAAAAAATACGAGGTCAGATTGCGGGTGATTCCACACGACTTCGATATTAATTGCGAACGACATTAAACCGATTTCCTTTTGGCCATATACTCAGTATGAGCAATTAACCTATTATGATTACATGACAATCGAGAATTGCCCTAATTTAAATGCACGATCGTGGATTGAAAAGCTATCAACCACGGGTCAAATGCGCGAGAGCCCTTAAATACCGCCCGAAAGTTAGGTCGTACTAAAGTCACAATTGCGATTTTAACCACGAATTTCAATCGAGTATCGAACTTTTAAGGATATCGAAACTAAAATATTGGATATTGCCTCATTGATTCTCAAATTTATCGGTAAGCCCGAAATTATTGGAAAATGATTCAACGGGTCGAGTTTTGGAGAAAATATTTGGGAATTTGTGTTTTAGAGGTAAAAAGACCGAATTGTCCTTTCTAGAAGCTTGATTAGGTTTTGTCCTAATCTATTTTCTTTTTCTTTTTCTTTTTCCCCACGTTGGCCCCCCTCCTTCCTCCGCAAGTTTTCTCCTCCCCATTTGTTGACTTCTCTCTCTCTCTGCACGCCATTTCCCCCCTCTGCAGAACCGAAACCCCCCTCTCCTTGTTTCTTTCGGACATGCCATCGTCCGAAATTGCCGCCTCTCTCTCTCTACACGCCATTTCCCCCTCTGCACAACCGAAACCCCCCCTCTCCTTGTTTCTTTCGGACATGCCATCATCCAAAATTGCCGCACCACCGCTCGTTGTTGGTGCGCCATCCACCGTGCATTGTTGCCCCTGTCAGTGCCGTTTTGAGCCATCCAAGCCGCTCGCTCGCCACCGTCCGCTTCTCGGTCTCACCATCGCCGAGACCCATTTTCGTCGCCGCTCATCTCGCTATTTTGGACATAGCCGTGCATCGGCCTTGCCACCGCCATCACGCCCATGTAGTCGGAATCGCTAAATCGTGAATTGATTTCCTAAACCTTGCTTAAGGTGCTAAACTCCATTAGGGGTGATTAGTTTAATATTCAGCTTGGTTAAGGCTGATTATTAGTGTTTTATTATTAATTAAGCTTGCTTAGTGTTAATCATGATTAGAATAAAGTAACTGTGGTTAGATTAAAGTAACTGTAGTTGGTTAAAGTAATTACGGTTAGATTAAAGTAACATTGGTTGGGTTAATTAACCGTAGTTGGGTTATAATAATAACCATGATTAGTATTAATAAATATTTTTTTTTTTGGAATAAAATAATAATTATTTATTAATTTTGGGGAATTAATTAATTATTATTTTTGGAGTAATAATTAATTATTTATTTTTGGAGAATAATTAATTAATTAGTGGTGGATGATTAATTATTCTTGGATGTTGAATATTTATTGTTGGGTAATTATTAATGGAATATTTTTGGAGTAAAGTATTATTTTTGGAAAGTACATTATTTATTAATTGTGTTAGTATCGATTAATTTCGATGGATTATTGTTTGTATTTTCCTAAAATCAATTTCGAGAATTTGTGGATATCACCAGATTCTGTGCACTCTAACTAGCTATGCCGAATCCAATCATCCAGGGTTTACTCTCATCCTGTGTTGAGACCCATTCCTAGTTTTCCCAGACCTGTACCCAGCCCTTATGGAAAAACTAGTGTACCAAGTGGTGACACCGAAGACTCAATGAGAAAAAAGGATTGGTCAACAGGAGTAAATGATTGCTGGTTTTTGAGAATTTGGATCTGTCATTTGAGCTTTTCAATTTCTGATCTCTGGTCTTCCAAGTAATGGTTGGGGGGTGTCTGCTTAGTCTCTAGCAGATGAAGCCTTTTCTCCGATCCTTTCAGTGCTAGCTCCTCTGGTTTACCCAACCTGTCGGCAGAAGAAATCAAGAATCTCATCCATGCTTTCAAAAGAGAAAAAGACTGGCTTGCAACTTTGATGGAACTTTTCATAGTCGATAACCCAACTATCTAGGAGGAGCTTAACAAGCTCATTTCTCGAGATTTGGCGAGGAACATGGATGCTACCTCTATGAGGTTGCGTATCTCACTGAAGATAGCAAGATCTCAGAAATGCAGCTTCCAATGATGAATCCCTACACTGCATTTGCCAAACCACCTTCTTTCTCCCCACTGAGGTCCATTAAACACCTGATTAAACATACCCCTCGTACAGTTAAGGAGTATGTTCAGTCCTTTCGCTTGAGTTCTTTCGAATCTTCTAGTTTGCCAACGAAGTACATGTGGATAATTTGGATAGCATTATCTAGAGACTGTGTCAAAAGGTACAATTGGTCTTGTTCTAAGGCAGTGTGCCACCAATCTTTAAGGGCTCCGGTAATATATTTATCAAGAGATATGGAACCAAGGACTTTAGTGATAATAGAACACTGAGGAAAGAATTGAATAGTGATGGGTTTACTGTGATACTTGGTAGCAAAAGTATCACCAGAAGCGAAATTGAAATACCTAGTGTATAGTTTCCAAGATCAAATGCCCTAAGGATTGTTCAAATCCTTTATGCACAGGTTGCAAAAAGAAGAGACATTTTAAATGAAGATTCCAATCTACTCCAAGCAAATAGAATAGCTTAATCATAGCTTGGAAGTGTCAGTCAAGATCTTTGCGTCGTAAAGAACAACACTTTTGTTCGAAGAACAAACATTATGTCGAATTACCAGTGGGATATCAGGAGAGTACTTGAGACTTAGCCAACCACACTGCATGTCAATGGTGCGGTATGTTTCCTGGAGAGGTTGTTTGGTCACAACCTCGTTTTGGTACTAGAAGAGTATCTCTCATCTCATGGAAACCTTAGATTCACCATCTGCTTCTTCTCTTCCAATTTCCCTTACATCTAACCTTTCTCTCCAGCCTCCCCCGAAATTACGAAAATCTTCTTGCTCAAAGATAGACTACCTCTATGAGTTTGCTTATCTCATTGAAGATAGCAAGATCTCAGAAACGCAACTTCCAATGATGAATCCCTACACAGCCTTTGCCAAACCACCTTCTTTCTCCCCACTGAGGTTCATTAAACACCTAATTAAACATACCTCTCGTACAGTCAAGGAGTATGTTCAGTCTTCACGATAACCAGCGCGACATACTATTGTCCTGTTCTACCGACCGTGGATATATTGCCATCCCACTGGATGGATTTTTGACAAACCTTCTGTTATAGGAACTTCAAGTTACAAGCCCCAAGTTTTCTAGGAATTTATACGAATTCACTAGACACTTCCTTACTCCATCACCACCAGCAGACCTGCATCTCGAGAACTCTAGAGGATCCTATGTCAAGAAAATCGCACCATCCCACCAGAAGCATAGTCATCCGCACAGGTCTTTATCTCCTAGGACCACCTTGAAGCTTGGGATCCCACGAGAAATCAGATTCAAGAAGCTCTTAATGTCTTTAGACAAAATAATCCAAACTCCTCAATCCCCTATGACCCTTGGGAGGGACCACTTTCACAAGACCCTTGGGAAGACAGCCAAAAATTCACCCATTTTCTCGGCTCTTTCTCCGATCCTTTCGATGCTAGCTCCTCTCGTCCACCCAACCTATTGGTAGAAGAAATCGAGAATCCCATCCGTGCTTTCAAAAGAGAAAAAGACAGAAGCTCCAATCCATCAGATGTAAATGAAGATGCTCCACTCAAAGCACAGTTAGCTCATCATAGCTCTAATGATTCATACTATGACTATAATGCTAGGAATAGAGTGTGGCCAAAATAGCCGCTACGAAAGACTGGTTCAGTGATTTGGATCTCATCTGGAGAGTCTGGGAAGAAGGTGAACATGTCGTTTTCAGAATTTGAGCTGTATGTTTGAATTGCACAGAGAGTATCCAGTGGAGGGGATTTTCAAAGGAGGGAGGTGTTGCAGAGTCTGTTTAAGCTGGAACATAGCTTGAGTCTGCTTCGATCCCCATGGGGGAGGATTTTTCTTAAGCATCCTTTGGTGAGGTCTAAGGGTTTTGGAAATTTGAGGAACAAAATATCGGAGATAATTGACAATGCTAGGAAATTGCTAAACTTGTTTGGCAGTGAGATCTTTTTTAGGAAATTTTTGAAGTTCATCAGCAATATGAGGTTCAGGGCAATAAGTTCCTTCTTTCAGGCGCATGCCAAGGAATTCAATTTCCTTCTAGGCAAGAATCATCTTTTTCTGGGAAAGAATGATTCCATATTTCTTGACAATATCAACAAATTGTGTCAAGAGTTGGCAATGTGATTATTCATCAGGGCTGAACATAAAGATGTCATCAATATATATCTGGGAGTGAGGAAGGATGTGCTCAAAGATTTTACACATAGCCTTTTGAAAAAGGGAAGGTGCAGTTTTGAGATCAAATGAAACAACTGTCCATTGGAAATGCTGGTTAGGAATACAGAACCCGGTTTTAGGTATATCTGCTGGGTCAATACCCAATTGTTAGAATCCTGCCTTAAGATCAAACTTTGAATAGATTTTTGCTTGGGCAAACTAAGAAATAGAGAATTGTAGTGGAGCTTCCATCTTTTTCTCTTTTGAAAGCATGGATGAGATTCTCGATTTCTTCTACCGATAAGTTGGGTGGACGAGAGGAGCTAGCACCGAAATGATCGAAGAAAGAGCCGAGAAAAGGGGGAGGCTGGAGAGAAAGGTTAGATGTAAAGGAAATTGAAAGAGAAGAAGTAGATGGTCTGAGGTTTCCATGAGATGAGAGATACTCTTCTAGAGTGACAAATATTGGACAACCGTCCTTTTTGAAGAAATTGATGGAATCAAGCATATTTGTGCCTACAAAAGTGGTTGATTCTCTCGGTTCTATTACCACCAAAGTCCTTAGTTCCAGATCTCTTGATAAATATATTATCATAGGTTGAGACATTTTGACCCAACTCCCAAGACATAAATCCTACAAAAGCCAGCCATTCTGAGATGAGCCTAGAACACATTGCACTTGCTCAACAAGAATGTGCAGAACTATTGGTATAAGGTCTCATTGAACCCTCTGAATATATCAAATACATATATATATACGCTGCTTTTGATAATATTGTTTAATATGTACTCGGTGGAGTAAATTCGTGAACTGCGATTGTGAATTAGGGTTAATGTATTTAGCATATTTGTATGACTACATGTGAAATGCATTTGCATTCGTGTGACCACATGTGAAATATTATTGCATTACATGTAGAAATTGCGGTGAATTAACATGTACAAGTACAAATCATGTTTGCATTGGCTGCCCTGAAAGATAATAAAATAAGCATGATTAGTTGATGTACTTGCATGATCACATAAGAGCCCGTCACCCAATGGGGGATCTGTGGTGGACGAAGTCCGTATTATCGGAATGCCCGGCGGGAGTTCGGATGTGGGTCGTGGTAGAGGCCGGACCAATGCTCATTCGGGAATGCCATCTGGACGGCAGACGTAGCCTTGCCCAATGGAGTGTGACGATGCCCAGTTATATCAATAGACTACCAACTTGTGTGCTGAAAAGAAATTCCCCCAAAGGTATTAATAATCAGAACACGAGTGAGTGTATGGTGCATGGGACAACTTGAAAGGCGTTCTGATTGTTTGATATAATTGTTGCATTGAGGTGAGCATATAATAAATTGTATCATGCAGGTTGCGTGTGTGCCGAAAGCGAGGTAAGGATGCTTGTGATTGCAATTGTTAATTATTAATGATTGCATATGAGCCTTGGTCTAATCGTGCGTCTGATAATGGTCGAATGGGTGTTCTTCTGTTGTTGAATTGATGGCGATGGAAAGATTGCACGTTTAGGGTGCACTCGAGGTGAGTAGGTCTCCTAATCGAGGCTTAGGATTTTGATTTACTGAGATTTTATCTTATTGGTTATTGAATAATCATTTTCAAGTCCGTAGGATGGAGGATCGACGTGTGTTACGACTCGTGGCCGTTTTTGAAGGGAGTAGATTAACCCCGACTTATTGATTTCATTGGTTCGATAGGAAGATGACCGTGGTAAGGGCTTATACTTATAAACTTCCTAGGGTTAATCAGTAGATAAATAAAGCAACACATTGGAATGTGTTATTATTAGGTTTTCCTACTATCCCTACTTTTGTAATTTACTGGGGATTGTGATTCGCTTCCGCATGCGTTTAATTAAAAGATAAAAATAACGGTCAACGACGGATCTTAGGGAGTCGTAAATCAAATGATCACAAGATAACAGGGATTGTCGCGGACTTGAGGGTTGGGTCGTGACACATATACTTCCAATATCAATATCTATATTCAACAGGCGGTGATGGTGATCATAATTCAAACCCAAGCAAATGGATTATCAAATCGAGCTTGGTGAGCATACATTCGTGGGAGTTACTCGAGCAATAAGTTTGGACGTATGATGTTGTGCTTAACGGCTAAATCTAAGGGTCACCAATTCCCGGCTTATTCCAATCCCACCTCAAAACCGATTGGACCAAAGGTCTCCAGAACTAGGGGTGAGCGGTTCCAGATTCTTTACAAGTTCCGCCTAGAACCTAGAACCTACCATCAGGTATAGGTTTCTTATTTTTTGGAACCTGAAAACTACCCATCGGAACATAAAACCCGGAACTTACCCTGTTACAAGTTCCAGGGTCAGTTCCAGATTCCAACAAGTTTTTTTTTTTCATCTTTAGTTAAGCAACATGAAAATAAACACAACAATAAAATTTAATAATGATTTTATTATTGATTGCTTGAGACGAGTGTCTATATAGAATAGTATTAAGGAAATTTTGTGATTTTAATGCACCGGTTACTTTTGTATTATATAGAATCATTATCTTAAAAGAAGCAATTGGAGTTTCCATTAGTTTGATAATCTTCGAAAATAAAATTCTCAATCATAAAATGGAAGTTTAAACTAATGGTTTTGGATTATACACTTATCATCAAACGCCATGAAATACCTTAGAATCACGTGAAAACATAGATTAAGAAAAACATAAAAACTTGTATTAGGTTCTAGGTTCCAGGTTACAAGTTTGAAGTTCCACCAATCGAGAACCTAGAACCTATCATCGGGTATAGGTTCTCCAAATTTCGGAATCTAGAACCTACCCTATATACCTTAGAACCTAGAACCTACAGGTTTCCACTAGTGCGATTCTCAGGTTTTAGGTTTTACCCTGGAACCATGCTCACCCCTACCCAAAATTGGCTTGAGGCAAAAGGAAAAGATCAAAAGAGGAGAGAAAGCATGTGTGAAACGCTTTAAAAATATAAATAAATAAATGGCCGAGCAGTGCTGTTCTATCTGATTCCTCTTTAGAATCGGGAATCGAACCTCCCCGAACACTGGTTCCACTTTTAAGAACCGGGAACAATACCAACATTCACCAGAATTGGACTGGATTAGGGTTCGATCTGGTTTAGGCGGTTCTCAGTTTGGTCAGTTAGTCTTGCTCACACGGGTCCAACTCAAGTTGGCTATTTGTTGGGTCGATTAGACTCGGTCATGCAATCGCAGGCTGTGACGCGAGGTGATCTTACGTTGTAAGCAAAGGCCTTGGGATTGGCTTCAATAAACTCGAAATGATCAAAGAATGAAGTCCCACTCACGAGCTGGGCTGTCGCCAGCAAAGCCCGCGCGACTGTTCCTCTCTAGTCTTCTAAATAAGGTGTCTTGGGGACTCGTGCATGACTGCCTCCTGCGGAAAGCTAGTTAGCGCAACTCATCGGTATCTCCGATTTGTACGGTTGAGGTCATTAGATGGACAGCTGAGCATGTCACGTATACGTTTCTTCATGAGCACTCCTGAACGGCGAGGTTCTTGAAGAAGTACCGGAACTACTCACGTTCACCTAAGCGCGAGAGCTGCGAGCAAGAAGTGTACGCGACCAGTGCATCTATGGAGGACATCTCGAGGGTTTGCGTCACGGGAGGTTCTGGTTACATAGGCTCTTGGATTGTCAAGAGGCTGCTGGAGAGAGGCTACACAGTCCATGCCACTGTCAGAAACTCAGGTAACATGTTAGTTACCTTTCGTTTTGATTCTTTCTCTGCGCATTTGCTTTACACGTGTGCTGAAAAAGGGCGGGTTTTGTTGGGAATGCGGGCGAGTGCAGGTGACGAGAGCAAAGTGGGGTTCCTCAAGGGCTTTCCTAATGCACAGAGAGGGCTGGTGCTGTTCGAAGCAGATCTGTACAATCCCCTTGAATTTGAGAAAGCAATTCGAGGGTGTCGATATGTTTTTCATGTGGCCACTCCATTGCGCCATGACCCCAACAGCTCTAAGGTCTGAAATCTCTCTAGTTGACTTGTTAATCCCAATTTTGTTTCTTGCTTGGCGTGCAGAGTTCTTTAATGTAAGAGCAGCTTCTTCACAACCTTCTAAATATTCGTTCTGTCTGGTTTTAAAGAGGGTAAAAACAAAAAGAAAATAAACAAAACATGAACCTTCTGCATGAGAGTTTCATGCTCCAAGAGATTCCTCAAGATGTGTGGCTAGTTGAGCTAGGAATGATTAGATCCTTCTCTAGTTTCCACAGTAGAACACGGTGGAAATTTGGTGCTACTGAATCAAAGACCTGTTTATATGGACAGTTGTAATTGTATGATCTCAAGATGATAATAGAGGACAGCATCAATTCTGCTCAGATGTCTGGGGACATATCCTTCAATACTTGTCATTTGGCTTCAAATTGAGCCTCCATTTATTCCAAGAAAATAAATGATTCGAAAGACATTTTCCCAAAAATAATCACTTGTATCACTTAACATAATTGATCAATAGAAAATGTATTTATTATCAACAGTTCGAGAGCAGCTCATCGTCTGGCCGCTCTTCGCCGAGCAGAGGATGAACGCCCTCATGCTGACCCAGGACGTCAAGGTGGCGCTGATGCCCAGGGTCAACGCGGAGAGCGGCCTGGTGGGGAGGGACGAGGTCGCCAGGGCCGTGAAGGGCCTGATGGAGGGCGAGGAAGGGAGTTGGGTTCGGAACCACATGATGGACCTCAAGGACGCGGCCGCCAAGGTGCTCGGCGACGATGGGTCCTCCACGATGGCACTCTCCAAGCTGGCTCTCAAATGGAAAGCCAAACTTGTGAATCAACTTCACTAGAATCGTACCGGATCGTGTCATATCTTCACCTACCATTTTCTTCTTGCTGATCATATGGTATCTCGTCTAATGTCATCGGCGGAGTGGGTTTTTCAGTTCTTGTTTGTTTCATCTACCTGCATGTATAGAATTAGCTTTGTACTGCTGTCGTTTCTCACCTACGCGTATAGGCGGCAGTCCATTTTCCAGTCGTAAATCGATTTTACTTATGACTTCGATGTCAGTGCCTGTGTGTGTGTGCGGAGCCAACTTTCTTAGTAGCCAATGACATGGGCCGGGGTAGCTGGGGAACCAGTTCACCCATTACCATTATGGGCTTACCACAAAAGGAAAGTGCAGGTCAAAATGAGACATAATGTGCCAGAGATTTCAAGCATGTTCTACATAAAAATGGAAATGGAGGAGTGAGTAGTTGCGGGAGAAGGCCAGTGATCATCATATGAATTCCAAATGGTGGACCTCTAGAAAGGGAGAGATCCTTATTTGAATCACTTTCGAAAAAAAAAATTATATGTCATTGATCAAAGATGCTAAGAACTTGTCATAATACTAAATGTGTCATGATAAATCCAAAACTTATTATTTAACTCATATTTTACACTCGATTAGACCCGCCTCCTTGACAAGCCTATGTAATAGTAAAAAATAACTAGGCGCATGAAAATCGTTATGAAATCACAAATGGTCTATAAACTTTGGCCCAAATGTCATCCCTAAAATTTTAATTGATTCAATGTGTCCCTAAACTTTAACTCAACGTGCAATGTAGTTCATGATCTTTTAATTTGTTCAATGCAATCCCTAAATTTTCAGTAAATGTTCAATATAATCCTAAACTATATGAAAACACTCAATGTTATCCTTCCATTAATTCAAGTTTAAGGACAATATTGAACATTTTCATATAAATCAGGGATTAGATCGGACAATTCCCAAAAGTTTTCAAGTTACATTGAATAAATTAAAAATTTAGAAACAACATTACGCAATACTTATAGACCACATTGAATAAATTAAAAGTTTATATATGAAATTGCACATCGGGCCATAAATCAAGGACCATTTTTGTTATTTTCTATGTCCTAAATAATATCAAGATTTTTTTTTTTAATACCCGATGTTAAATGTGACTTAGTAGGTCGCTTTCTATAGTTTTATGGCTTATTTGATAATATGCCAAATAGTATTTGATTATATTCTTTTATTTTTTGTAACAAAAAAATAACATAAATCTGTTTAGTAATCTTTTTATTCATGGGAATATATTTGAAATAGAATTAAAAAGTAAAAAAAAAAATTACTTCTTTGTTCTCGAGAATAATTCCAAAATCAAACTTTTATTTTTTTTTTTTCTCTTTTCTTCTTTTTCTTTTTTTTTTTTTTCTTCCTCTAGCCAATTGTCGGCTAGATGGGGACCAATGACCTCACTGGAGCATTGGCAGCCCAACAAGACCAAGCTCGCTCGGCCACCGTGAGGCGAGGCTCGCCATGGCCTGGCAATGCCAACCTCACCTAGATCTGGTGAGGCCAATCTCACCTAACCATTAACAAGCCTTGACCTTGCCAGTGGCTAGGCGAGCTTAGCCTCCCCAAATTGGGTAAGGTGGACCTCGCCTAGCCACGGAAAGGCTCGGGTCGATGAGGTGTGGCCTCGCTAGGGCTAGCAACCGGCTAAAAGAAGAAGAAAAAGAATAAAAGGAAAAAAAGAAAAAGAACAAGAAGAGAAAATGCGATAAAATTATTAATAAATTAAAAGAAATTTTTAGTCACAAAAAATTTGAGGTTGGTACCAAACATATTGATATTCTAAATATATAAATTTTGGACAGTTACTAAATGCTTTCGAATGCTCAAAGACTTGTAGAGAGAATGGAATCGGAAAAAATTATTTCTCAACATAAATTTTTCCTGGGAACAGTATAGTTATCATACGCACCCATAATGTCACTCATAGTCCGGCACCATATTAGACTCCAAAATGCAAAAAGGATTCGGATTTGAAAATGGCGTTCCCAAAGTCCAATTCGGACTTTCTTATTACGACCAAGCTATTTAGCATTTCAATTCCGATTGAATTTCATCCATGAATTCAAACTCGAGACATATTTAAACATATACTTCCAATATCGAGTTCTATATTCAACAGGCGATGATGGTGATCATAATTCAAACCCAAGCAAATGGGTTATCAAATCGATCTTGGTGAGCATACATTCGTGGGAGTTACTTGAGCAATAGGTTTGGACGTATGATGCTGTGCTTAATGGCTGAGTCTAAGGGTGATTGATTTCCGGCCTAGTCCAATCCTACCTCGAAACCAATTGGACCAAAGGTTCCCAGAACTAGCTTGAGGCGAAAGGGAAAGATCAAAAGAAAAGAGAAGGCATGCGTGAAACACTTTTAAAATATAAATAAATGAATAAATAGTTGAGCGGTGCAATTCTATCCGATTCTTCTTGATAACCGGGAATTGAACCTCTCCAAACACAAGTTCCACTCTTAGGAACCGGGAACAAGACCAGCATTCACGAGAATTGGATTAGATTAGGGTTCGATCCAATCTAGGCAGTTCTCAGTTTCGTCAGTTTGTATTGCTCAACCCTCACGGTCCAACTCAAGTTGGCTATTTGTTGGGTCGATTAGACTCGATCATGCAATCGCAGGCTGTGACGCGAGGTGATCTTACGTTGTAAGCAAAGGCCTTGGGCTTGGCTTCAATAAACTCGACATGATCAAAGAATGAAGTCCCACTCACGAGCTGGGCTGTCGCCAGCAAAGCCCGTGCGACTGTTCCTCTCTAGTCTTCTAAATAAGGCGTTTTGGGGACTCGTCCATGACTCTGCCTCCTGCGGAAGGTTAGCGCGACTCGTCGGCATCTCCGATTTGTATGGTTGAGGTCATTCGATGGACAGCTGAGCATGTAACGTTTACGTTTCTTCATGAGCACTCCTGAACGGCGAGGTTCTTGAAGAAGTACCGGAACCACTCACGTTCACCTAAGCGCGAGAGCTGCGAGCAAGAAGTGTTCGCGACCAGTGCATCTATGGAGGACACGACAAGGGTTTGCGTCACGGGAGGTTCTGGTTACATAGGCTCTTGGATTGTCAAGAGGCTGCTGGAGAGAGGCTACACAGTCCATGCCACTGTCAGAAACTCAGGTAACATGTTAGTTACCTTTCGTTTTGGTTCTTTCTCTGCGCATTTGCTTTACACGTGTGTTGAAAAAGGGGGGGTTTTGTTGGGAATGCGGGCGAGTGCAGGTGACGAGAGCAAAGTGGGGTTCCTCAAGGGCTTTCCTAATGCACAGAGAGGGCTGGTGCTGTTCGAAGCAGATCTGTACAATCCCCTTGAATTTGAGAAAGCAATTCGAGGGTGTCGATATGTTTTTCATGTGGCCACTCCATTGCGCCATGACCCCAACAGCTCTAAGGTCTGAAATCTCTCTAGTTGACTTGTTAATCCCAATTTTGTTTCTTGCTCGGCGTGCAGAGTTCTTTAATGTAAGAGCAGCTTCTTCACAACCTTCTAAAAATTCGCTCTGTCTGGTTTTAAAGAGGGTAAAAACAAAAAGAAAATAAACAAAACATGAACCTTCTGCATGAGTGTTTCATGCTTTAAGAGATTCCTCGGCATCTTCCTCTCCAGGACTTCGAAAGGGTACTTTTGGAAAAGATGTGTTGCTAGTTGAGCTAGGAATTATTAGATCCTTCTCTAGTTTTCACTGTAGAACACGGTGGAAATTCGGTGCTACTAAATCAAACACCTGTTTATATGGACACTTGTAATTGTATAATTGAGGACTTAAGGGTCAGTCTAACATGTCTTCTAATTCACCGAGCCATTGACCCACTTTGATACAGTTCAGAGATACAACCGAGGCAGCCGTTGCTGGAGTAAAGAGCATTGTGGAGTCCTGCATCAGATCGGGGACTGTGAGGCGACTCATTTACACTGCTACTGTTATGGCTGCTTCCCCGAGGAAAGACGACACAGAATGCTTTGCTGAGGCAATGGATGAATCCTGCTGGACCCCCCTCAATCTCTCAGCTCCTTACAGCAATGAACAATTTACGGTATATGGTACTAGCCACTGGTTTCCACTCTCCATTGATAGGACAAAACCATGTTTTTCATTGAGTAACTGGTTACTTTAATTCCCTGTAGGAGGAGTATGTGAAATCGAAGACACAATCAGAGAGGGAATTGCTGAGGTACAATGGAGCAATCGAGGTAGTGAGCATTGCTTTAGGCTTGGTTGGAGGGAGCACAATTCGCTCTTCCTTGCCGGATAGCTTAAGAGTGCTTATTGCACAGGCAACGAACGACAGAGCACGGTACCGGATGCTGAGGATTTTGGAGGAAGCAATGGGCAAAGTCCCCGTGGTGCACATTGAAGACGCGTGCGAGGCACACATGTTCTGCATATCGCAGGAGCATTCCATCAGCGGCAGGTTCTTATGCGCTAGTGACTATGTGAAGACCGCAGATATTGCCCGCCGTATCAAGGAAAGCTTTCCAGAAATCCAGATGCCCGAAGAGTAAGCCAAAGTTGACGTTTTCTCTAGCTTTCTTGGCAAAGACAATGCAGGACAATAATCAATCTCACAAGAATTGAATTCCTAGAAAATCGATTCCTCAAGAAGGTAATTGAATTCTTTTGATGATGTGCCTCAGGTTCGTCAAGGACACAGGAAGAGAGATTGCTTGGGGATCCTCGAAGCTCGAGGAAATGGGGTTCAAGTACAAGTATGATCTCAAGATGATAATAGAGGACAGCATCAATTCTGCTCGAATGTCTGGGGACATATCCTTCAATACTTGTAATTTGGCTTCGAATTGAACTTCCATTTATTTCGAGAAAATTGAATGGTTCAAAAAACATTTTGCTAAAAATAATCACTTGTATCGCTTAACATAATTGATCAATAGAATATGTATTTATTATCAACAATTTATGTTTAACTATTTGCATGGACGATAAGAAATATTTTGAATTCCTTCATTCTTGTAAGGTTTTCTTATCTTAATTCCTTCATTCTTGTAAGGGTTCTTGTAAGGGGTGCAGGCAATTAATTTTAGGAAAATATTTTTCAAATCAATCATTTTTCGCTAAACAAATGCATCCCGAGTGTTACACGAAACTAGCTCAATTGCCCAACTTATCGCCTCAAGCCAGTTTTGATTAGGTTGCTCCTAACAAAAGGCGAAGTTTTGATTTTTTTGTTCAGGGAGCGGAGCAACATCATTTGGATCGCCAGTTTTCTTCTGAATCAAATTTTCTTTCTCTAGATTTGGACAAAATACGATATTGAACATTTTACAAGCTGCAATCCTGCAGTCAGAAATCTTCTTAGGAAGAAGATGTTGTACTCCTAACTTTCTAAGAGTACGCCCAATCAAATTGAACAAAGAAAAGAGGAAACAGCAAAAGCGAGAACAGAAGGGCACACAAACTACACGTTTGTTTGGTGAAATCTAAGCATCAACTCTCCTGGAAATTATAGAGGGACCATACTTATATGGCCTAGTTTAGTTTGCTAACAATTGATTGGTCGCCCCTTTCGTTGACGTCCACAAACTGAATTCCGAATCATCCTCTACTCTCCCCACTGACAAAATTCACTACACAGCTCAGCCTCATCAATCATAGAAGAAATTCGGATTGTCGAAGGGAAAATCCAAGTTGAAATCGACCTTGCCTAGCGAGAAAGCCGAGAAAGCAGCATCCCCCATCGGGGAATTGGTGACCGAGGTCGGAGCGGAGACTATCTCTGTGAGGCTGGCCTCCGGCATCTGCACGCTGTTGGGAGCGCAGGAGTTGGCCATGTGGTCCAGCGGCAGTGAAAAGTAGTTGGACCCTGATGTGGCCAGCGACGAGAACGTGTCCATGAATCTGTCGTCCATCAGCGCATCAACAAAGTAATCTCCCTCTCCATTCTCGGAATCAACTGTTGGGGTGGAGAAGCTAAGCAACGAGAACACATCATCCTGCCTTGTGTCCAAGTTCTCAGTTTTGACGCCGAGTCCCCTTTTGGAGCTCAAAAGGGTCTCTTGACGGTTTGTAGTTTCTTTTGGAGGCTCTTCCTTGACAACTGGGGCTGGACTAATGGCTGAACTACGGGCTTGGATGCAAGTGTGCCATCCGTAGTACATGACTTCGACGACGGTCGGGTCCTGGTCCGATCTCTGGACTTGCTTCGTAGACAAACAGCCTTGGACATTGCAGTGAGTGCATCGGTAATATCCCCTGTAAAAAGCACAGATCTTGTTCAGGACAAAGAAACTTGAAAAGAACAGAGTAAAATGGATTGGATAAGCATTGCAGCTGACTCCACAAGTTGTAGCTTAGAAAGAGAGTGTCAGTTCATGAATCTCGGCTCAGCCATCAACATAGGGAGTTCAAAATTCAAGGGGGCAGCGAAAAAAAATGCTTCTTTTTGTCCCTCGTTCACACGATAATGTCTAATTCCCTCATCACAGGTAAAGGTTGAGGCCTTTTCGGGTCTGCTCTTTCTGATATCATCATTTGCCATTTAAGGAAGAATTGATCGAAAGCAGAACAAGGTGAGGTCTGGGAATGAAGAATTTACCGAGGGAAACTAGCTCCAAGAATATCCTTCTGCCCGTAATTCCTCCAGCTATAACCATCTTCAGGCTGACCCTCTAGTCCGGTGTCCAAATTGACCCTGACCTGCTCGGCATCATCTTCCTGCGTTTCGCGAAATCCCCACAGTCAATACAATTCGATTCGAACGGTTAAGATTCAAAGCTTTAAACTGTCGCCAGCTGGCGTAAACACATCCGAGTCCAGGATCAATCTAGCTCACCTCTTTTTGTAGGCGTCCCCCTCGTTCCGGGGGCTGCCGCTAGTCCCAATGCTGAAGGCAGCCCCGTGCTCCGCCACGAACGCATGGCAATTCAGCATTGCAAGCGATTTCTGGTAGCACGACAGTATCTTCTCGACCAAGAACTCGCGCGTCTTCCGGGACCACGATGAGCTGACGAGGTGGTTCCTCAGCTGCTTCGCCAGCTCCTTCCCACGTGCCAGCTCGTTGATCAGGTTGTGCTGTTCCCAGCTGATGACCCTCTCCCTTTTCCCACAAAGATCAGACCCGACAGACTACACTCACAAGGAGGACTTTCTATCTCTCTCTAAGGGAAGGGGAACGTCGCGGAAACCGGAGACGGGTGCCTTCTGGTTCCTCATGCTGGGATCAAGCACATCATGATAGAAAGCCAAAGAGTGCGGATGAGATTAGTGGGCTCGGCTGAACCAACAACCTCGGTGACGATACGTAGAGCTAAAAGACGAAAAGGGGAGAGAGAGAGAGAGAGTGGAGCTGGGCTTTGCGGGTGATGGGTCTGATGCGGTGGGATGAAAAGGGTGTATATAGAGCCACGCGAGAAGAGCAAAAGAGAGGACACTTCTTTCTTGCGGAAGAGGAAGGTGAGAGGAAGATGAGGGAGGTGTCCGATGCTTATGTAGAAGAGGGAAGGAGAAGGAAAAGGGGAAGGGGAAGGGCGTGATGATAAGAAAACATGAACGTTTTCCATTCGCTTTCTTCGGGCCGTTTGTTTTACGATAAAATTGTTCTAAAAAATATGACTTTATTTTTTGTTATTTAGCTAAAATTTGAAAAAAAAAAAAACTTGGAAAGTATTTTCCATTATTTGGTGAAGAAAATCTGATGAGAAAAATTACCAAAAATTTGTATTTTTTGATTTTTTTATATTTTTCTTTTCTTTTCTTTTCTTTTCTTTTCGTTCCTTCCTTGGCCGGGAGTCGGCTAGCGATTGCCCACAAGAGAGCTTGCACTCGCCACAAGCTGAAAAGCTGAAGGCTAGCGAGGTTGGGCTCGCTACAAGCCGGCAAGATTCAAGGCATTGCGAGTCAATCATCTTCTCTCTTTTTGATCTTTGCATTGTATCGTCTTCTACCTTCGATTATTTTTCATGAACTCATCAATCTATGGCAAAGCCTTGAGCCTCACTAGCTTGTGGTGAACACAAAGCTCGCTAATTTGGCAAGGCTTGATCTTGCTTGTGGCTAGTTGACAATCGTTGCCTTGGTCAATGACTGACCAAAGAAGAAGCAAAATATATATAAATTAAAATAATTAAAATTTTATTTTTTATTTTATTTTTGCAAGAACAGACATTTCATTAACTAAGGACCCAAGCCTGAGTGTTGAGCCACAAACAACCTTTGTGGACCCAAGCCTAAGGGTCAAGACAAGAGCTCAAATGTTTGGGACTTGAGCATTGCCTCTGTGGACCTAAGCTGAAGTGCTGGGGCATTGTGAATAAGCATCGGGGGTTTCGGGCTTGGCCTTGCTAGACCTAGGCATGGAAGCTAGGGACCTAAACTCGAGTATTGAGGTCTCAAGTCCGACCTTGATAGACTTGGGCCTAGCCATCGAAGACCTAGTCTTGAATGCTAGGACCTAGGGGTCAACTTTGGGGTTTTCGTGTTCAAGTGTAGAGTTATAGATTTAAGCATCGATATCATTTTCCTAAATTTAAGCTGACATTTTCCATTAACTCATTTTTCTAAGCAAATCAAATGTAGGAAAATGAAAAAAAAAAAAATTCTCAGGAAAAAAAAAAAAAAAACAAATTATGGTTTTGTTTGTTTAATAAAAATGATTAATTAAAAAATATTTTCCTAAAACTCATTACTTGTATCGTGTGAAATAATTAGCTAATGAATTTTATTCATTATCGACAACGATTTATATCTCTACGTTCTTGTGGGCAATAATAATTTTTTCATTTATTTTTTAAGTAATATAAGCTTTTAATTTAAGATAATATTTGTTAAATCATTTATTTTTTATGAAATAAATAGAAATTTAATTTGGAGAAATGTCCTTGAGGTCCAAGCTCAATTATGTAAAACCTCTCACACATAAAGGATTCGGACTTGGAGAAGGTGGTCACAAAGTCCAGTTTGGACTCTCTTTATACGGCCAACTTTCCCGCATTTTGATTTTGGTCGAGTTTCGTCCATGGGCTCAAACTTAAGACATATTTAGTATATATTTTCAATATGGAGTTTGATATTCAACAAATTTACATGAAGTTCCTAGATCAAACTTGAGCAAATGAATAACTTATCTAATCGAGCTTAATGAGTGCACTCATGGGAATTGATCGAGTTGAATATTAGAATATCTCATGATATATATACGTGTGTGTATATATGTATGTATATATATTTCAAAGGGTGTAAACAACGATTGGTCCAATTTCAAAACCTAACTGGGGGTGATCTCAGGTGATAAACATGACATCGGGCTTCTATATACTCGACATCACATTGTCCACTTATGAATTGGGCTTTTGCAAGCAAAGCCCATGCAACATTTTCCAGAAATTCCACACCAAATCTTTTTAATTGAATTCAAGACACGTGCCAACATTTAAGTGGATATGAAAAAAGATAAGACACATTTTCTCCTAGACATGACTATGAAAAAATGTTGCATACAATTCTTGTATTGCGCAATATTTAAAACACTCTCTCATAAAGCAACGTGTGTCCCCGAATTTCACTTGTCAAGGGTCACTCCCTCTTCTCTCTCTCCTCTCCTATAATCTCCCTCTCTCTCACCTACTCGAAAACCCTTGCAAAGCAAATCGCGTTATCTTATTTAATGACAAGTTTTTGTATATTACTATGACAAAAATTTGGGTGTGTTGTGGAAAATGGACAATAGAGAAAGACTTAGGATATATGGGGATGGTGAAATTACGGGCTCCGGGAAGGCGACCACCATCGACAGCCTAGACACCCAAGACACTGACACTCTTCGAGGGCAAAGCATGAGTGGAGAGGGAGAGAGAGAAGAGCATCATTGCTAAATTCGGCAAGGGAGAGGGGGTCGAGACGTTGTCAATTTCTGACTGGTGAAGTCAAAAGTGACACATGTCTCTCACTAAATGAGCTAGTGTACATATGAGGTGGCATCACTAGTGTACATAATATTTTCTCAACATGTAGCATTGATTTCTGTGATAAAATATTTAGTACTACACTATCATTTCAGCAAACTACTAGTCCACTCACCATATGACACGTGCTGTTCGTGCATTCACCCATCAAATCTCTTACCTTTTGTCTCTCTCTAAGCAGCATTGAATTACACTCGTTCACTTTGCGCTGAGAGGTTCAAGCAGAAGACAGATCAACCACCGCAATCACCAAAGAGACTTTCAAAAGAGGCATGTGTCTCTCACTAAATGGACCAGTGTACATGTGAGGTGACGGTACACTAGTTTCTCACATGTAATGTTGATTTCCGTGATAAAATATTAAGTACCACAGTAGTGCCATATCAGCAAATCCTTAGTCCACAAGTCCGCCCATCAAATCTCTCTCCTTTTGTCTCCCTCTCTCTTCCTCCCCTGTGATGTGATCTCACTAAAAGAAGTATCGAATTGCGCTCTTTTACTTTACGCTGAGAGGTTCTTGCAGAAGACAGATCAACCACCACGATCATCAAAGAATTCGACAAGCAAGAAAACAACTATCAAAACCCCGCTTCATCGCTTTTGCAAATTTTTCCTCCAGGAAGAAGAATAACACTTGCTTCTCATCATCATCGGCCATGGAACAACCCTCGACCGCACCCCACATAGCCATCGTACCATCACCGGGCATGGGTCATCTCATCCCTTTCGCCGAGTTCGCGAAGCGGCTCGTCCACCGCCACACCTTCTCGGTCACCTTCGTCATCCCCAACGACGGCTCCCCGTCCAAGGCCCAGACGTCCCTCCTCGACTCCCTCCCTCCCTCCATCACCTACGTCTTCCTGCCCCCCGTCAGCTTCGACGACCTCCTCCCCGCCGAGACCACCCGCATCGAGACCATCATCGCCCTCACGCTGGTACGCTCCCTTCCCTCCCTCCGAGACGAGATGCGGAGGATGGTGGAGTCCACGAGGCTCGTCGCCCTCGTCGCCGACCTCTTCGGCACCGACACCTTCGACGTGGCCAAGGAGTTCAACGTCTCCCCCTTCCTTTTCATCCCCAACACGGCAATGTGCCTGTCGCTGTTACTTCACTTGCCGACGCTGGACGAAGCGGTCTCTTGCGAGTACAGGGACCTGCCCGAGCCGGTGAAGTTACCCGGCTGCATACCGCTCCACGGGAGGGACCTGCCCACCCCGGTCCAAGACCGCCGCAGTGACCCTTACAAGTGGATCCTCCACAACGCGAGGCGGTACAGGATGGCGGAAGGGATCCTGCTGAATAGCTTCGAGGAGCTCGAGCCAAGGGCGATCGAGTACCTGAAAGGGGAAGAGCCCGGGAAGCCTCCGGTCTACCCGGTGGGACCGCTGGTGAACATGGAGCAGAGCAGCAAGTCCGACGGCTCGGAGTGTCTAAAGTGGCTGGACGAACAGCCAAAATGTTCGGTCCTGTACGTGTCGTTCGGGAGCGGGGGGACCCTCTCGTACGACCAGATGCAAGAGCTGGCTCTGGGATTGGAGATGAGCGAGCAGAGGTTCTTGTGGGTGGTGCGGACCCCCAATGACAAAGCGGCGGACGCCGCCTACCTAACCGCGCACAGCCAAAACGAGCCGTACGAGTTTTTGCCCGAAGGCTTTCTAGAGAGGACCAAAGACAGGGGCTTGGTGCTGCCGTCGTGGGCACCGCAGGCACAGGTCCTCGCCCACAGCTCGACTGGCGGGTTCCTCACCCACTGCGGCTGGAACTCGACCCTCGAGAGCATGCTCAACGGCGTGCCGCTCATCGTCTGGCCACTCTTCGCCGAGCAGAGGATGAACGCGCTCATGCTGACCCAGGACGTCAAGGTGGCACTGAGGCCGAGGGCCGACGCGGAGAGCGGCCTGGTGGGGAGGGACGAGGTCGCCAGGGTCGTGAAGGGCCTGATGGAGGGCGAGGAAGGGAGTTGGGTTCGGAACCGCATGATAGAACTCAAGGACGCGGCGGCCAAAGTGCTCGGCGACGACGGGTCCTCCACGACGGCACTCTCCGAGCTGGCTCTCAAATGGAAGGCCAAACTTGTGAATCAGCTTCATTAGAATCTCACCTACCGTTTTCTTCTTGTTGATCATATGGTATCTCGTCTAATCGGTGGAGTGGGTTTTTCAGTTCCTGTCTGTTTCATCTCCGCGCGTGTATGGGATTAGCTTTGTACTGCTGCCGTTTTGCCACCTACGCGTGTATACTCGGGAGTCCATTTGCCAGTCGTAAATCAATTTTACTTATCATTTCGATGCCAGTGTCAAACCTAAGGAAGTCCTTAAAAAGACTTTATTTGGGATCTTAGAATCACCTAAATGTAAAACAACGAAAGGGGTATTATTGCCAAGTACATAGCAATACAAAGATACCGTACCAATTGAGGATACAAAGTATGTGAGCAACGACATATCCAGGAGCTTGCGGTTCCTATAAATCAAACGGACAGACTGCAGAGACCCCGTGGGAGCTTCATGCAGCCGGACTCTGCGATGGGTGAGAGGGAACGACAGACAAAACAGTGGCGTGTGGTCCTCTGTGTGGAGCCGACTTTCTTTGTAGCCAATGACACTGAGCCGTGGAAGTTGGGGAACCAATTCACCCATCACTATGAAATGATTTCTTGATGGGCTCACCTTGAAAGGATTGGGGACCAATTGACATTCCCAATCTTCTTCTTTTTTAAACTAGTATTGGTAGGTGCAGGAAAAAGAGCATGATGTACCTCAGAGTTCAATCACGTTCCATAGAAAAATGGGGGACAAAGGTTCGAATAATTGTGGGAGAAAGTGAGTGATCACCATACAAATTCCAAATAGTGGGCCTCTAGAAGGGGGGAGATTCTTATCTGAATCGCTATCACAAACAAAATTTATGTAGCATTTATCATAATACTAAATGTGTCAAGATAGATCCAAAACTCGTTATTTAACTCATATTTTATACTCGACTGCACTCACCTCTTTGATGGGCCTAGGTAATACTAAAAAATAATTAAAATAATGCTAGGCATACGAAAATTGTTATGTTAACTTAATATCTTAAAGAGATAATCACACAAATGGTTTATAAACTTTGGCTCAAATATTATCCCTAAACTTTTAATTGGTTTGATGTTTCCTTAAACTTTAGCTCAATATGCAATGCAGTCCTGAACTTTTAATTTGTTCAATGTAATCTCTGAACTTTTAATAATATTCAATCTAATCTCTAAAATATATGAAAATATCCGATGTTATCCTTCTATTAATTCAAATTTAAGGACAATATTGAATATTTTCATATAAATTGGAGACTAGATTTAACATTTCCCAAAAGTTTGGATTACATTAAACAAATTAAAAATTCAAGAACGACATTACACTCATAAGTCACTTTAAACAAATTAAAAGTTCATTGACAAAATTGGACATCGGGCCATAAATCATAGATCATTTTTGTTATTTTCTCTATCCTAAATAAAATTTCATGGTTTTTTTTATACCCGATGTTAAATGTGACTTAGAATTTTAAAGGCTCTTTTGCATTTGCATTATCCAAGCATACTAGTCTCAGAATCCAATGTTACTCATTCAACAATCAATAAACACTACCCAGGAATCTCTTCTACATATATGAAAATCTAGATCAGGTCAAGTATTTCATACTCTTTAAAATCAAGAGGTTCTGCAGGTAAATTATATGTGAAAAAGAATATTATTAGGGGTTTTTCTAAGGCATTAATTGTAACTCGAACTAAAATATTTCTTAAAATTTACGTGAGATAGTCCCCAAGCATATATTATATTATATACATTGCAGAATTTTTTATAATTATTTGATGGGTCCTTACTGAAGAATATTGCAAAAATTTGATATATGCTCGTGTCTGAATTAGACACAGCCCTACAAAGACGTCAAAACCACAGTCTATTAGAATGCAATAGTTTTAGGACCTATTTGATGATTCTATTCTTTTGTTTCACGAAAAAAAAAAAAAAAAAAGAGAACTAGAATCCATTTGGTAACCTTTTGTTCCCAAAAATAGATTTGAAACATAATTAAAAAGTTACAAAAAATTGCTTCTTTATTCTCAAGAATAATTCCAAAATCAAGCTTCTTCTTCTTTTTCTCTCTGTTCTTTTCTTCTTTTTCTTTTCTTTTTCTTCTTTCCTTTAGTCAGCCACTGACCCTGACCATGGCCAGTGACTAGCCAAACAAGAGCCAATGACCTCGTTGGAGCGTCGATGGCCTGACAAGGCCAAGCTTGCCTAGCCACACTTACCATGGCTGGGCAATGCCAACCTCACCTAGATCTAGTGAGGCCAATCTCGCCTAGCCATCAGCAAGCCTCGACCTTGTCGGTGGCTAGGTGAGCTTGGCCTCCCCAAATTTGGGCGAGGTCGATTTTGCCTTGCCATGGCAATGCTTGGGCCAACGAGTATCAACCTTGGTGGGGGCCAACAACCAGCTAAAGGAGAAGAAAAGAATAAAAGGAAAAAAGAAGAGAAAATGTGATAAAATTATTATAAAATTAAAAAAAATTGAGGTTCTTACCCAACACATTTCTATTCTTAGAATAGAAATTTTGTATAATTACCAAACGCTTTTAAATGCTCAGAAACTTATCCAAGAAACAAAATAAGAATAAAATATTTTTCAACAGAAATTATTCCTGAAAAATAGAATAATTACCAAACGCACCCCTAACGCCGCTCATAGTCTAGCACCAAATTAGACTCCAACATGCAAAAAGGATTCAGACTTGAGGATGGCGTTCCCAAAGTCCAATCCGTACTTTCTTATTATGGTCAATTATTACGGTCAAGCTTTTTTGCATTTCGATTCCAATTGGATTTCGTCCATGAATTCAGATTTGAAACATGTTTAGACATATACTTCCAATATCAAGTTATGTATTTAACAGGCTCTAATGATGATCATAATTCAAACTCGAGCAAATGGATTATCAAATCAAGCCTGGTGTGCATACATTCGTGAGAGTTACTCGAGCAGAAGGATGGGACAACTGATATTGTGCTTATGGCCAAGTCTAGGGGTGATTGGTTCCCAGTCTAGTCCAATCCTGCCCTAAAACCAACCAAATTGAAGGTCCCTAGAACCAATGTGAGGCAAAAGGGAAAGATTGAAAGAGGAGAGGAGGTGTGCATGAAACACTTAAAAAATAAAAATAATTAATTAAAAATAATTGGTTTGAGCAGTGCAGTTTTGTCCGACTCCCCCTTAGAACTAGAAATCAGACCGCCCGAACACCGGCTCCACTTTTAGGAGCCAAGAATAGGACCGGCATTACTGAGAATTGGATCGAATCAAGGTTTAATCCAGTCTAGGCAATTCCTAATTTGGTCAGTCCATCTTGCTCACCCCTAACTGGGCCGACTCAAATTGGCTATATGTTGGGTTGATTAGACTCGATCGTGCAATCGCAGGCTATGACGGGAGGTGATCTTACGTTGAAAACGCGGCCTTGGGCTTGGCTTCAATAAACTCAACACGATCAAGAATGAAGTCCCGCTCACGAGCTGGGCTTTCGCCAGCAAAGCCCGCGCGACTGTTTCTCTCCATTCTTCTGGACACTGGTGCATGAATCTGCCTCCTGTGGATGACTTGTTAGCGCGATTTTGTCGGTATTCTCCACTTTGTGCAGTTGAGGTTATTCGATGGATAACTGAGCATTAGACGTTTACGGTTCTACGTGAACACTCCTGAACGGCAAGGCTCTTGAAGAAGCATCGAATTTCTCGCCATTCACCTAAACGCTAGAGGTGCAAGCAAGAAGTGTTCGCGACGAGTGCATCTTATGGAGGACACGACGAGGGTTTGCGTCACGGGAAGTTCTGGTTACATAGGCTCTTGGATTGTCAAGAGGCTGCTGGAGAGAGGTTACACAGTCCATGCCACTGTCAGAAACTCAGGTAACATGTTAGTTACCTCTCGTTTTGATTCTTTCTCTGCGCATTTGCTTTACATGTGTGTTGAAAAAGGGGGGTTTTGTCGTGAATGCGGGCGAGTGCAGGTGACGAGAGCAAAGTGGGGTTCCTCAAGGGCTTTCCTAATGCACAGAGAGGGCTGGTGCTGTTCGAAGCAGATCTGTACAATCCCCTTGAATTTGAGAAAGCAATTCGAGGGTGTCGATATGTTTTTCATGTGGCCACTCCATTGCACCATGAGCCCAACAGCTCTAAGGTCTGAAATCTCTCTAGTTGACTTGTTAATCCCAATTTTGTTTCTTGCTCGGCGTGCAGAGTTCTTTAATGTAAGAGCAGCTTCTTCACAACCTTCTAAATATTCACTTTGTCAGGTTTTAAAAAGGGTAAAAACAAAAACAAAATAAACAAAGCATGAACCTTCTGGATGAGTGTTTCACGCTTTAAGAGATTCCTCAAGACGTGTTGCTAGTTGAGCTAGGAACGATTAGATCCTTCTCTAGTTTCCACTGTAGGACACAGTGGAAATTCGGTGCTACTGAATCAAAGACCTGTTTATATGAACACTTGTAATTGTATAATTCAGGATTTAAGGGTCAGTCTAACATGTCTTCTAATTCACCGAGCCATCGACCCACTTTGATACAGTTCAAAGATACAACCGAGGCAGCCGTTGCTGGAGTAAAGAGCATTGCGGAGTCCTGCATCAGATCGGGGACCGTGAGGCGGCTTATTTACACTGCTACTGTTATGGCCGCTTCCCCGAGGAAAGACGACACAGAATGCTTTGCTGAGGCAATGGATGAATCCTGCTGGACCCCCCTCAATCTCTCAGCTCCTTACAGCAATGAACAATTCATGGTACTAGCCACTGGTTTCCACTCTCCATTGGTAGGACAAAACCATGTTTTTCACTGAGTAACTGGTTACTTTAATTCCCTGTAGGAGGAGTATGTGAAATCGAAGATGCAATCAGAGAGGGAATTGCTGAGGTACAATGGAGCGATCGAGGTAGTGAGCATTGCATTAGGCTTGGTGGGAGGGAGCACAATTCGCTCTTCCTTGCCGGATAGCTTAAGAGTGCTTATTGCACAGGCAACGAACGACAGAACACGGTACCAGGTGCTGAGGATTTTGGAGGAAGCCATGGGCAAAGTACCCGTGGTGCACATTGAAGACGTGTGTGAGGCGCACATGTTCTGCATATCGCAGGAGCATTCCATCAGCGGCAGGTTCTTATGCGCCAGTGACTATGTGAAGACGGCAGATATTGCCCGCCGTATCAAGGAAAGCTTCCCAGAAATCCAGATGCCTGAAGAGTAAGCCAAAGTTGACTTTTTCTCTAGCTTTCTTGGCAAGAACTTTGCAGGACAAGAATCAATCTCACGAGAGTTGAATTCCTGGAAAATCGATTCCTCAAAAAGATGACTGAATTCTTCTGATGATGTGCTTCAGGTTCGTCGAGGACACGGGAAGAGAGATTGCCTGGGGATCCTCGAAGCTCGAGGAAATGGGGTTCAAGTACAAGTACGATCTCAAGATGATAATAGAGGACAGCATCAATTCTGCTCGAATGTCTGGGGACATATCCTTCAATACTTGTAATTTGGCTTCAAATTAAGCCTCCATTCATTTCAAGAAAAATAAATGATTCGAATGACACTTTTTTAAAAATAATCACTTGTATCGCTTAACATAATTGATCATTAGGATATGTATTTATTATCGACAATTCATGTTTAACTATTTGCATGGACGTTAAGAAATATTCTTAATTCCTTCATTCTTGTAAGGGTTCTTGTGAGGGGTGTCAACAATCCATTTTAGGAAAATATTTTTCAAATCAATCATTTTCCGCTAAACAAATACACACTGACTGTTACACGAAACTAGCTTATTTGCCCAACTTATCGCCTCAAGCCAGTTTTGATTAGGTTGCTCCTAACAAAAGGCAAAGTTTTGATTTTTTTTTGTTCAGGGAGTGGAGCAACATCATTTGGATCGCCAGTTTTCTTTTGAATCAAATTTTCTTTCTCTAGATTTGGACAAAATACAATATCGAACATTTTACAAGCTGCAATCCTGCAGTCAGAAATCTTCTCAGGAAGAAGATGTTGTACTCCTAACTTTCTAAGAATACGCCCAATCAAATTGAACAAAGAAAAGAGGAAACAGCAAAAGCAAGAACAAAAAGGCACACAAATTACACGTTTGTTTGGTGAAATCTAAGCATCAACTCTCCTGGAAATCATAGAGGGACCATACTTAGATGGCCTGGTTTAGTTTGCTACCAATTTGGTCGGTCGCCTCTTTCGTTGACGTCCACGAACTGATTCCGAATCATCCTCTACTCCCCCCACTGACAAAATTCACTTCGCAGCTCAGCCTCATCAATCATGGAAGAAATCCGAATTGTCGAAGGGAAAATCCAAGCTGAAGTCGACCTTGCCTAGAGAAAAAGCTGAGAAAGCCGCATCCCCCATCGGGGAATTGGTGACCGAGGTCGGAGCCGAGACTATCTCCGTGAGGCCGGACTCCGGCGTCTGCACGCTGTTGGGAGCGCCGAAGTTGGCCATGTGGTCCAGCGACAGCGAAAAGTAGTTGGACGCTGATGTGGCTGGCGACGAGAACGTGTCCATGAATCCGGCATCCATCAGCGCATCAACAAAGTAATCCCCCTCTCCATTCTCAGAATCAACTGTTGGGGTGGAGAAGCTAAACAACGGGAACCCATCATCCTGCCTCGTGTCCAAGTTCTCAGTTTTGACGCTGAGTCCCCGTTTGGAGCTTGAAAGGGTCTCTTGACAGTTTCTAGTTTCTTTTGGAGGCTCTTCATTGACAACTGGGGCTGGACTAATGGCTGAACTACGGGCTTGGATGCAAGTGTGCCGTCCGCGGTACGTGACTTCAACGACGCTCGGGTCCTGGTCCGATCTCTGGACTTGCTTCGTAGCCAAACAGCCTTGGACATTGCGGTGAGTGCATCTGTAATATCCCCTGTAAAAAGCACAGAGCTTGTTCAGGACAAAGAAAATTGAAAAGAAGAACAGAGTAAAATGGATTGGATAAGCATTGCAGCTGAATCCACGATTTGTCGCTTATAAAGAGAGTGTCAGTGCATGAATCTCGGCTCAGCCATCAACATAGGGAGCTCAAAATTCAAGGGGGCAGCGAAAAAAATGCTTCTTTTTGTCGCGTGTTTACACAATAATGTTTAATTAACTCATCACAAGTAAAAAGGCCGAGGCTTTTTCGTTTCTGCTCTTTCTGAAATCATCATTCGCCAGTTAAGGAAGAATAGATCGAAACCAGAACAGGGCAAGGTCCGGAAATGGAGAATTTACCGAGGGAAACTAGCTCCAAGGATCTCCTTCTGCCCATACTTTCTCCAGCTATAACCATCTTCAGGATGGCCCTCTAGTCCGGCGTCCGAATTGACCCTGACCTTCTCCGTCCACCGCGGCATCGTCTTCCTGCGTTATGCGAAAGCCCCACAGTCAATACAATTCGATCCGAACGATTCAGATTCAAAGCTTTAAACCGTCACCGGCGGGCGTAAACACATCCGAGTCCGGGATCAAATTAGCTCACCTCTTTTTGTAGGCGTCCCCCTCGTTCCTGGGGCTGCCGCCAGTCCCAATGCTGAAGGCCGCCCCGTGCTCCTCCACGAACGAATCGCAATTCAGCATTGCCAGCGACTTCTGGTAGCACGACAGTATCTTCTCGACCAAGAACTCGCGCGTCTGCCGGGACGACGACGAGCTGACGAGGTGGTTCCTCAGCTGCTGCGCCAGGTCCTTCCCATGTGCCAGCTCGTTGATCAGGTCGTGCTGCTCCCAGCTGATGACCCTCTCCATTTTCTCCGCAAAGAGATCAGACTCAGACCCGACAACCTACAGTCACAACACGGGGAAGAGGGAAGGCAGTCGTCGCGGAAACCGAAGACGGGGGGTGCCTACTGGTTCCTCATGCTGTGATCCAGCACGTCAAGATAGAAAGCCAAAGAGTGCGGATGAGATTAGTGGGCTCGGCTGAATCAACAACCTCGGTGACGACACGTAGAGCTAAAAGACGAAAAGGAGAGAGCGAGGAAAAGAGAGATAGAGAAAGAGAGGAGCTTGTGGGCGATGGGTCTGATGCGGTGGGATGAAAAGGGTGTATATAGAACCCCGCGAGGACAGCAAAAGAGAGGACGCTTTCTTTCTTGCGGATGAGGAAGGTGAGAGGAAGATGATGGGGGTGTCCGACGCTTATATAGGAGGAGGAAAGGAGAAGGAAAAGGGGGAGGGGAAGGGCAAGAACGCGATGATGATTGACCGAGGACGAGAAAACCGAGTGATCTTCCGACCCTCGGTAGAGGATAAAACCGAGTGGCGGAAGCCCCTGTCTGGAAAGCAGTCCACAAGAGAGAGATGCTGACTCCGTCAAAGGAGGGATTTTCAGCGAGAAAACTAAAGCGAGGGTGAGCAATCGCCACTCACGTCTCACGTTCGTTCGTCCGTTCGTTCGTTCGTTCGGTCGGGTTTGAAAGTCAAAGGATAGGGCGTCGCGGGCAGCTGAGGAAAGGCAAGGAAAGGAAAGAAGGAAGGAGGACGAGAATCTTCAAACGCACTTCCGCGTTGCATCCGACCCTCGCCTTTAACCTCCGTATAAGGACAAACGAGGGGGGCAAACAGTCCGGCGACGTCATCCGGCGACGTCATCCCTTCGAACCCTCGCTTACGTTGAGGTAGATAGATCCAGAGAACCCACTCCCTTACACGTCTCCATGTATTGCCGACAGATATACATATACATATACACATGTATCTTTTTATCACCAAGATACACGAAGACAAGAGCTACACGCTTCTGCTTTTTTAATCTTTTTTTCTGGGTAAAGAAAAAATTGCTAATCTATATTTCTCCAGCTCAGTAACGACAGTTCTGTTATCAAGAGCCTAGCCAAGAAACCTTATGCTTTAACAAATCATTTAACAGGGGGTTTGTACCTTTCATCACTGTCATCCCTGCGTGTCTTAATTAAACATATCACTTATAGACCAAAAAAAAAAAAGAAGAGCATATTACAGATAGCGCGTCTCCCCAAAATAATTCGTGGGTCGATGAGAGTTTAATGCGTTATTATGCTTTAGCTTTCACATGCCCACTTATCAAGCAGCGGAAATGAGGATAGTAAAAGATTGGCCATCCCACTTTGGCACTAAAAATATGTGTAACTCCAATCCCCACAAAATGGTCGAGCTAAACATGAAATTGTGTTTTGTGTAGATGTTAAGATTTTGTTTTTTTCTCAAGAGTTTAATGTTCTTGCAGAAAAGTCTACATGAGCAGAACATTACTTGAAGTATACATGAAGCTGAAAGTTCACATAAAACATTGGAAAAAGGAATTGTGTACGCGATATATAGCTCTACAAATATGACCTAATAATCCGGTCCATAACAACGTGAGAACCCTAATAAAAAAAGAAAATTAAAAAGTCAAATCGATATCTCTTTATAGATATGCTCATCAAGCAAGATGATTTCTGTTGGTATATCTACTATTTTTTATGTGTCCCGTGCATTGCATCTGGCAAAGGGTAACAATCAACGAGACGAATCCCCCTTCCACTGCGGTTATGTTACTAAAAAGTGAAAGTAGGGTTTATGCAACTTAGGTCTTTATTACTGCGAGAATCATTATGCACGACATTTTGTCGTATCAGTAGCATTTCCATCACATGCAACCGCGTGGTCTCATGGAAGTTTGGAATTTAAAGTAATTGGCGAAATTAGAATGGCAAGTGGCACCACGTTTCGTTCACTTTCTCCCTTTTCGAGACAATATTTATGGCCCCCCAACCACCCTCGTACTCTTCCAATTTCCTTGCTTTTCACGAAGTCCTTTTACTGTCCAAACCAAAAACAAGCCATAAAACACGATAACTAACGGAATAAAAATATAAATCCGACACCAAAATCATGTGATTCGATTAGTGTGGCCTACTTTGTGAAAAGAGCAAACACGGGAATCACTGCAAATTCAATAACACAATAAAAATTACAACTATATTCAATTCGTTCCAATATTTTTAATGTTTTTCAACACTCAGTTTCATTCAATTGATCGTATAATGTTTAATCCTCACAGTTTCGCACGAACAATTTCTCAATCTCACAAAAGAATTTACAAATCCCGCCACAATATTTGGCTTCAAAGCACTTGCAATTTCTTCGAAATGAAATTCATGAGCACGTGGCTCAATCGATTGTTGCAATCAAAAGCTCTTTTGCTCTACGAAAGTCTCATCTATGCATAAGAATGAATGTTAAAAAATTTTAAATGCTAAACCATGTATTTATTTAACCAATTAAACTTCTAAAATAGTCGATGGTGAATTTACAAAATCCGATTCTTTCACCAGATTAGCCATAATTTTGTATTGTACATCTAGATCATTGAACTTCTTATGCCTAAGGAGGAGATAAAAATTAATTTGCCTAATGAAATTCCATCGCTCAATTTCGATGCTTTGAAAGTTGGCCGAAGGAAGTATGATCTTCCAATTTACTAGGACAAAGGAAGGCTGCATATACACCGGAATAGAATTTGATTATGATATCATAGTAAAATGTCTAATATAAAAGTTTACACTCATATATGAAGGGAGATCATGCATGTATGAAGAATATATGAACTCATAGATAAGCAATTTGGGATATATGATACATTACCACAACTGTTGTTTAATTAGAAACTAAGAATTCAAATTGCAGTCCTTCTTGACCATGAGTCCCTTTCCGTACTCGTAGTGATGTGAACCCAAGATGAAAGATCCCTTTTGGGGTGGTTAACGTTCTAACTTATTCCTGTAAAGGTAAAAGATATCGAGTAAATTGAGCGATAAAAGTTTAGTTCTTGATGTGCATCGGAACAGCGTGTGGGGCTTCCTCTAGCCTTTTGGTTTGGATCTTCTTTTTGCTTATTTTTTATTTAACGTAGGTGTTTGTTTACCAGGTCAAAGGGGCATTGTAACATGATGTTAGTTGTGAGAGAGAAAGAGCGTGTATCTTGCCGTATTTTCAATTCCACTCGGTTCAAGTGATTTGATGAATAAAAGGGTAAAGATGGGGTCCATTTCTTTCTCCATCCTTGACATTTGAAATCGATTTGAGTTCAATTGATAGTTTGATTTAAGGGAACGAGGTGTGATCAACCCACCTATAGTGTAGAGAGAGAGAGAGAGAGAGAGAGAGAGAGAGAGAGAGAGGGTGCGTGTATCTGGCCAAATTTCCAATTCTACTCGGTTCAAACCATCTTTTGATTAGAAAAAGGTAAAGATAAAGGCCTTTTCTTTCTCCATCCTTGACATTTAAAATCGAGTTTAGTTGAATTTTACAGTTTGATATAAGGGGACACGGCGTGATCGACCACCTACATTCTTTATTATTGTACATTATTGTCTTGTTATAGTCACAACCATAAAAAAAAATGCGGAGACCGCACCAAATACATTCCTGGATTTACACCTTTTTTTATTAGATTTAATATTCTAATCTTGGAGTTCGGCCACGTAAAGAAGATAGCCATCTCCGTTCCCCCAATTCGTATGAAAAAGAAATACACGGGCAGTCTAGGCATTTAGACATACAAAGATAACACATACTTTGCTAATGAATCCATTTAAGCTTGATAAACATTTTGATATATGATATGGTATGGTAACAAATAACATATATAGGGGCAAGGTTGTCCTCGCCAATAGCCTGCACCTTAGCCTCTAGCCATTCGCGGCCAGTGATGAACTAGAGAAAGAAGGAAGGGAAGAAGGATAAAAAAAGAGAAAGAAAAGAAAAAATCAAAAAAATTAAAATATTATTAAAAATTGCTTATGTCAATATCAGTCGATCAAAATTGGCCATAAGGATTGAAATAACACAATTGCAAAAGATTTAAGACTAAATTAAGTTGAAGACTTTTTTGGTAATTTTCCCTTTAAGAAATTCAACAACATGAAACTATCTCATATTGTCAATTGCAAACAATCTCATGTTCGGACTATCCATAAGGATTTTAGCTTGCATCGGTGACTCCCTTCCAAACAATAGGCTTTCAAGGAGCTGTTGTAGTATAAGAAAATTGAGGCTGGGAACTAGCCTGCGGTTGTGATGGTAGCTTGGCTTTGCAGCAACATGCCTTTAAGGACAAGTTTTTAATGATTAAGGTTGTGTATTTGGCTTGGACATGTGCCTTGACAATTTAAAGGTTTGTCCATGGATATGTGTAAACACCCAACCCTACCATTTTGTGCTTCTTCGGTTGTGATTGTCCTCGCATCTTTTCCTTTTAATTTTAGGTCTTTTAAACTTTAAAAAAATAAAAAAAATTGGGCATGAGAATGTTGTCACAACACATATATGCATGGGAAGGAATTACTCTTTGGGATTGTTGAAGATCTATCCAAAGCTATTGCACTAGCTTAAGCACAATAAAATCCTTGTCCTTGACCAACGTTAGTTTCAACAAAAGCATTGGCTTAGCCACTACATCCTTTTAGATCAACACTAGTCTAGCTATGACATTTGAAATTTTCTTCGTAGTTTGCTAATATTTCAGATATTAAGTTGGTGAGAATTATTGAATGAAATAGGGATAAAGGTACAAATGGTCCCTAAACTTTTAATTCGTTCAATCTTGAATTTTAGTCTAGTTTGCAAAATGATTTGATTATACTGATTTTCCAAATTGTAAGATTTGATTGCATTTTTTATAAATTTTAAGACTCAATTGCTATTCTGTAACAATTTTTAAAACTTCTATTACACAAATTCCTTTATTTTCAACTTGAATTTTTATATTATTTTTTAAATCTAATTTAAATAAGAGTTGGGAAAGAAAATAATAATAAAATACATAGAAAATAATCCATTAGGCAAATTGATAAAATTAGTGGAAATACTAAGTTGCACCAATTTTAACAAATTTTAAGATTTAATTGTACTTTTTGAAAGTTTTAAGACTTAATTACATTTTGACTTCTAGTACATTTATTCCATTATTTAATTACATTTGTTGTGCCATTCGTCACAATCATCCATGCAAATCTAACTATGCAAATTACAAATGGCATGTTTTACTCGAGAAATCTATGGCCCGATGAGAGTTTAAAAAATTATGCTTTAGTTTATATATGTCCATTTATCAGATGATGCATGAGGTAGAAAAACATTGCCAATTCCAATTAGTCACTAAACATGGTAAAACTAAACAAGAAATCGTGTTTGTTTAGATATTAAGGCGCCATTTTTCTCGAAAGTTTATATTGCCCCATAAGAAATAATGTATTCGGAACCTTACTCAATGCATGTATCGAAATTGAAAGGCCAAATGGAATATGGAAATATGATATGTGTACATGATGCATAGCTTGACAAAATCCCATTCTTTTCAGATGAGCTAAAGATCCGATCGACAATGATGTGTTAAACCATAGCAAGAATAGGGAATTAGAAAGGCAAACTGATACTTTTTACATGTACGCTGTGCATTGCATCTCACAGTGGCAGCAACCAATCAGACGCCCTTTCCACTGTACAGATGTTTCTAAAAAGTGAAGTAGGGTTTATGCGGATTGTCTCCATACCAACGAGAATCACCACAAACAATAACCCTAGTTTTGTCGTGTCAGCAGCAGTTCGATCACGTGCAACCGCGTCGGGTCTTAAGAAGCATGAGAACGCATACGACCGCGTGGATGGACATCTGCTTAGAGTCAAACGAAGGCGACTGGCGATTTTAGAATAGCAAGTGGCACCAAGTTCATTCACTTTGGCCCTTTTTCTTTTTGCAACAAAAGTTATGGCCGGGAGCACCACCCTCTTCCTTCTTTTTTTATCTGATTCCCTTTGCCTTTTTCGATACTTTACCGAGCAAGTTCTGCCTCACAAGCGCAGCATAAAGTGCCTACGTTGTTTCCAAGACTAATCTCATTTGGCGTCACCTAACGCAACCGTGGACAAAGAAAAGAATGGTAGATAGCACAATTTTTTATAAAGCAATACAGTACGGGCATGACAGGTGGTGCTAAATCCGCTCCTATTCTGGTTCCGTCCGTGCTGTAAGATACGAAAATGACGGAAGTACCCAAGCTATGGTTGGTAATGCTCCCGCGGTCCCATTTCTTTGTTTATATTATCGCTTGGATAGACCTACATCTCTCTACTCGTGGCTTGTGGATGGTGTGCTTCCGGGCTGTTTTGCCATCACTGTCCTTGGAGCTTGAAGTTCCAAGCTCGCACCCCTGTGGTTGCTGGGATCGAGGCCGTTTGAGGTAGTCGACCCAATCTAGCTCAGCCCAAGGCGGTGAATGCTCGGCGACGGCCTCCATCCCAAAGAATGGAGGGGTGCGAGCAGAGAGAACAGTTGTGCCACACCTCTATGGAACTATGACGCCTTGTCTATGCATTGTCGACAAAGACATTTGATTTGTCCTTGTCATTTGATTTGTCCCTGTCATAATTCACAAATCAAGACTTATGTTCATCCAAGAAAAGTCATAAAAGATCTCAAACAATATTCATTATGAAATATTTACTTTAAACTTTTTATGACATCAAGAATTGCATAGTATGTCTATTGTGATACATTTATTTAAATTTTTTCTTGTGACATAAAAATAAAAATAAAAACCCAAAAACTTATACTTATGTCACATATTTACTCTCAACCAAGATTCATTAGATGATATTTTAGTCAAAACGAGCCACATGTGCACAATGTCAACATTGTTTGCTTTTTAGCCTCCATGTATGCAGATTTTAACAGTTCCATTGACAAAATTTTGACAGATGGCAAATGTGTTATACCGGTACAAGTTTGGAATTTTATATATTATGAAAAAAAAAATTTAGAATAAATACATCAAAATGGTTATAGTTTAGGGATTCAACGCCAATGTTGTTTAATCAGGAATGAGAGTTGAAGTGAACTCCTTGACCATGAAAAGCTTCTGGAGTTTCTCTGTGGTGTGAACCCTATGGGTCACATTTGGAAGGGTTCAACGCTTCAGCTTATTCTTGGGGAGTTGGTGGCACCGAGTAAATTGGAGAATCAAAAGTACTTCTTGCCGTGGAATGGAACAGCGTGTGGGGTTTTCTCTAGCTCTTTGATTTTGTTTTTTTCCCTTTTTCTAATTTAGGTACTTGTTTACCTAGTCAAAAAGGCAATATAAACAAGAGGGCATCTTGCCAAATTTCCAACTCCCATTCGGTTCAAGCCATCTAATGAATAATAGGGTAAAGATGGGGTCCATTTCTTCTCCATCCTTGACATTTGAAATCGATTCCAATTCAATTGACAGTTTGATATAAGGGGAAACCGTGTGATCAATCCACCTACAATTCTTTAATTCTTATACATTATCATGTTGTCATAACTGCAACCCTTAAAAGAATAGAAAGAGCGCATCTTTTACACACAATGTGTGATCAACTCACCTTTCATATGCAATATTCTAATGTTGGCATTTGGCCACCTAAATAAAGTAGTCATCTCCGTTCCTTCAACCCGCACGACCGAGAAACACATGGGGTGTCTAGATATAGATACTTTGGTAACGAATCCATGTAGGATCGATAAACATTTTTTTATACAAGATGGAGGGTGACAAGCTGGATCCACATTAGAGTCTCGAGAAACTTCAACTAAAATACCATTTGAGAAATTCAACAATGTGAAACTATTTCATATCGCCAAATGCAAAAAATTTCACGATCGAATTGTCCAATGGGATTTCAACTTGCATCTTATCTAGTTTACGAGATTCTCAAAGTACTTTGTTGATAAAAAAAAAAAAAAAAATATTCAGGTTAGAATCGGAATCTGAGTTAAAATTGATGCTTTTTTACGAGAAAAATAAGAAGTTTGGGATAAATTTGAAATTTGAAATACAAGTCAATGATTTTTAAAGAAGGGGCCTCTTTCGAATGGTATATGCTTTACTAACTTAAACTCGAGATACATCCTCGACACAAAAGTGTCCAAGTTGCTTGCAAGACAAATCTTTTATATAAACTAACACAACTCTGATAAAAAGAAATCGTAGGAAGCACAAAATTCAATAAAATAGTGATACTTGTATTATTTTCTCCCCTTCGCGTCCTTGACCTTTCTCTATGCGTTGTTGGCAACGACGGAATTGATTTGTCCTCTTCATAATCCACAGAACAGGAGGCAACTTGACGTAATTAAATCATGGCGAGCAACTAAGCATGGTCGTTTATATTTAAAATGGCGAAGGGCCAGATTAGCCAAAATAAGTATAATTTCACATTTAAACCAACCGCACAAGTAACGAGATGTGGCAGGGAAATATCATCTTATGCCTAAAAGAGGAGATAATAAGTTAAATTTGGTTTTGTCGGAGAGTGTCGAGAAAGCACCTTTTTGAAATGTGGATCAATATATTGATAAAAAAAAAAGTGGATTAATATGAAAATCGATGAAGGATGTGAAGAGTTCTTTGTTGATTCTTGGACAGGAAAAACGGATTGATGAAAAAATTAAAGGTATGAAAACCGAATGTAATCGAGACTGATCATATAAAAGGGTGCCGAAAAGTAAAGATAACGTAAATGTAAAATATAATAACAGGCGTTCATTCATTGATTGGTGGTCCTTTACTAGAATTACAATCCTAATATTTATGGTTACAAGTGACGATTAGCACCAATTACAAAAAAAACAAATAACAACCTACATGACTCATTCAAATTAACGACTCACTACTCAAGAAATCATGAGCCAATGAGAGTTTAATAAATTATGCTTTAATTTATAGGGTTAATACCCAAAAAAATACCAAATTAATACACTTATGATAAATTTAGCCTAAATTAATTTTTTACCACAAAAAACCACATATTAGTATATTTGTGACAAATTTATCATCTATTGGTTTCTATTAAATTATATTAATACCATAAAAAGCCACAAATCGATACACATGTGACAAACACAGAGTAAAATTCCAAACTGGTATACCCATTAACTGCCGCGTGCTATCTAACTCAATAATTTCACTATAAAAATTAATCGAAACAAATAAAAGGTAAATTTGTCACATATACATTAGTTTAGAGTTTTTGTTTGGACAAAATTTTTCGCAAGTATACCAATTTTAGGTTTTTCATGGTATTAATCATAAATTATGAATGCTCATTTAATGAATAATAAACGAGGATAGAAAAAGATTGTCAATTCCAATTTGTCACTCCCAAACATGAAACTGTGTTTGTATATATGTTAAGATACTATTTTTCTTGAGAATTTATTATCATCCCGAAAAGAAAAAGAAAAGATATGAAGTAGGTGGAACATTACCCAATGCATGAATCGAGCTGGGTATTCTGATAGAATATGGCAAAAAGAAATGAGTACACAATACACGGCTCAACAGAATCCCACTCTTCTCAAATGAACTGGAGATCCGGTCCACGATGATGTGTGAACGCGATAAGGAAAAGGGGCTTAGAAAGTCAAACAGATCTCTTTCGATAGATATGGTCGTAAAACAAGACAATTTTTGTTGATGTAACTCCTGATTTTCTTTTTTTAACTCCCGTGCATTGCATCTAGCAAGGGCGGCACTCGACGAGAGGGATCTCCTCTCCGCCGTGCAGATGTTTCTCCAGAGTGAAGTAGGGTTCACGCCAATTAGGTCTTCATTACTACGAGAATCATTAAAAACAGTGACCCCAGTTTTATCGCATTGGCAGCAAGTCCGTCACATGCAACCGCGTGGATGAATATCTGCTCAATGTACGCCCCCAATGGAATATGATACGTGTGGTCTCATGGATGTTTGGAATGAAACTCAAATGGCGATTTTAGTACAGCAAGTGGCACCACGTTCCATTCACTTTCTCCCTTGTTTCTTCGTTTTTGCGGTGTGAACGCACAAAGGGAGGTCCCTTTTGGGGCGACTGTTGCTTTAGCTTCTTATTAGGGAGTTGATAGTACCGAGGAAATTGGAGGATGAAAATGTAATTCTTGATGTGAATGGAACAAGGTGTGGGGCTTTCCCTTTTTTTTCTTTTTTTCGTCCTTTATTTTAATTTATGTATTTGTTTACCTGGTCAAAATAAAAGGGTATCTTGCAAAATTTCCAACTCCACTCGGTTCAAGTCATATGATGAATAAAAGGGAAAATATGGGGTCCATTTCTTTCTCCATCTTTGACATTTGAAAATGAATTCAATTCAATTTACGGTTTGATACAAGGAGATACTGTGTGATGGATCCACCTACAATTCTTTAATTCTTATATATTGTCATATTGTCATAATCACACACATTCTGGAGTTACACACACCTTTTTATTTTGGAATATATGCAGTTTTCTAATGTTGGCGTTTGGCCACGTAAAGAAGTAACCATCTCCGTTCCACGCATCTATACCGATGGGTTGTCTAGGAATAGATCCTTTGATAATGAATCCATGAAAAATCGATTAACATTTTGATATGCAAGGTGGATGCTGACAAACTGAATCGGCATCAAAGTCTTAATAAACTTCAACTAAAATACCATATAAGAAATTCAACGATGTGAAGCTAACCCGTTTAATCAATTGCAAACAATTTCATGGGCGGATTGTCCATTGGGATTTTAGTTTGCATCTTACGAAGTTTATGAGACTCTTGAGGTACATGGTCGATCCGAAATTTGCCAATAGTCGGGTTCCTCGGTATTATGAAGAAAAACGGGAAAAAGAAAGATACAGGTGGGGTATACATATAAGGGTAGCTTGGCGGGCTTGGATCTTATTCAAGCCGACCCAATAATGGACAAGAAATTTTTCCACCCTTGATTTCGCCTCGGATCAAAATCACAATCGATCTCTAGAAGATGAGTTTTGGGTTTGCTTTAGGGGTGAATATGGTCCGAATTGGATTGATCCAACATCGAACCTAGAGACCAACCAACACAATATTGATTCCTAATTTTGTAGACCAGGATCGACCTGTTGAGTCTAAGACTGAGGATCAAATAGACCCTATGGGTTCGATCTAGTTTTAGGGTTATCTTGGGACCAATTGATTCTTCTTCTTCTTTTTCATTTTTTGTAATCCTTGAAAGGATAATTGTACCTTTCAAAATGACATATCTATCGATAATGCAAGATTGAGTAACCAAACTACAAACATTAGTACAAATCAAATAAAAATCTAAAATAAGACAACAATAGAAATCTCTACTTGCCAAAAGCAACAACTTATTGAAGATGAACATGTGAAATGAGATTAAACATTAAAATGTTCACAATATGTAATATGAACCATAAATTATACATACCTTACCAAAAAAAAAAACCATAAATTATACATACACAAACATACAAAGTTGGTCCAGGTTAGACCAAATCATAAATACAATGAAAGAGGCGCTAGGCACTATAATACACATACACACACAAAGGACAAGCCTAGTCCCCCTACGAACCAAACTAGGATCGATTGAGTTGAGCTAGTTCAGAATTGACTTTGGACTAATGGTCAGCCCTAGTTTGAATAAAAATTCCAAGTGAACATGTCCGAATCAAACGACCTTCCATTCGATGTACTATATGATGTCAAATTTCAAACACCAAAAAAAAAAAAATTACAGACTACTGAATTGAGATTTAATGCCAAATCGGATCTCAAAAAGCATGTTCACAGGTTCAAGCTGTAGCAAACATGACTTTTGTTGGCCACCCCGATTCTTAAATTGAATGCTTCAAGAGGCTTGGACATTCACTGTCGTGCAAAAAATTGAAGGAAAAGAACGAACATCGTTGGATTATTTAGAAATCCTTTCATATAATAGTAGGCATTATGTCAAAAAAATTATTATATATTAAATACACATATCTAGTACGTCATACATTCCATGTCATTAATCAACGTCAAGATGCTTCTAAAAGTCAAAAAAATTGTGTACCAACTAAAGAGGGGGCACTTTTCATATGACAAAAAAAATATTTGGATCAGAATCAAGACATGAATAAAAGTTAATACTTCTTTATAAGATAAATAAAAGTTAGGATTAGAGAATTCGAATTAAAAGTTGATGCTTTTTAGGGAAGTGGAGCTCTTTCGAATCGAATGTGTTTTGCAGGCTTAAACTCGAATCCCATTTTTAACGCGAAGTGTACAAGCTGTTCAGACAAATTCATTTGTTATAAACTAACACGACTGGGACAGGGAAAAAAAGACAATCGTAGGGAGCCAAAAAAATTCAATAAAATAATGATACGTGCATCATTTTCTCCTTTTCCCGTCCTCCACCTTCTCTATGCGTCTTTGGCAGCGACAGAATTGATCCGTCCTCTTCAAAATCCACAAGACCGGACGTACCATGATGTACTTGAATTCATGGTGAGCAGCTAAGCATATTCGTTTATATTTCAAAATGGCCAAAGGCCAGATTAGGCATAATAAGTACATTTCGCAAGCGCATAAACAAGGACACGTCTGATGTGGCTCCTTACGCCTAACGGGGAGATAATGCATTAATTTATGTTCCGCCAAAAAGTATGGACAAAACACTTTTTATAATGTGGATCAATATGAGAATCAATAAAAGATGCAAAGGGCACTTTGTGCACTTTGGGATAGGAAACACGAGTTGATGCGAAGAACGAAGACAATCATGGCCGGCCATGTAAAAATGCATTGAAAAGAAACAGTAACAACAAAATAAAAATAAAGCAACGGATGTTTATTGATTTATTTGGCAGTCCTTTACTTGGATCACGGTCCTAATATTTATATCTACTAGTGACATATCATGGCCTCATCACTTACTTGGCGTCGATGGTTTCTTCCCCAGCTCGAAACCTCTCTTCCTAATGGTTATAACAAACCATATTCCTCGGCCATTAACATCAATGGCTTTTGAGATTCATGGTTCTACGAACTTGTTATTGAGCTAACCGAAATTATTGGACTCGTGACTTGAACACTTCTCTCTCTCTTCATTCATCGATCCTCTCTTCAACTTTGATTCTATTGTCGATTGAAGCAAGTTTCACTCACCGATGTTTTGTGGCTCAACACTTAGTAATTTTATCTTGTATCGCCTCTTAATAACTCCACGTCATCATTGTTGGTTATCTATAGCTGCTGACCAAAAGGACTAAGCAAATTTTGCCTCAGTCATGTCTTGCTCGGTCTTATCTAGTCCAAATCAATTTTAATGACTGGGACAATTTTGGTGTCAAACAATTTCTCTAATGAAATTCAGTCACTCAAGTTATTACTTCTGAAAGTGGGTCGAAATAAGACCATCATATAATGTTCCAGTTTAAAATGAACATGAAAGACGAGCATGGCTCTAAACGTGTGAAATAAATCGGGAGAAAACCTAACTCTAATGTACATATCCAACTCAAAAGCTTAAATTTATAAATGGAGAAAGATCACGCGTACATGAAAAGCACGTAAAACCCGTTCACAAATAATGTGGGTTTCTTTAACGTGAGTCTCATTTAATTTAAAACAAGGGTCCAAGCGAAGTCTTTGTCCATGAAAAGCTTCTCGTGGGAAGGCAAAAGCATGGAATTTCTCTTTGTGGTGTGAACCCATAAAAAGACATCCACTTTTGAGGTGTTTAATGTTTTAGCTTTTGTTCTTGGGGAGGTGATGGTATCGAGTAAATTGGGCAATTAAAAATATAATTCTTGATGTGGATATTAACGACGTGTGGGGCTTTCTCTAGCTCTTTAAGTTGTCCTTTTAAGTTGTCTTTTTTTGTTTAATTAAGGCATTTGTTTACCAGGTCAAAGGGGCATGTAACATGATGTTAGCTGAGAGAGTTAGTTGAGAGAGAGAGACAGAGAGCGCGTATATCCTGCGTGCATCTTGCAAAATTTTCAATTCCACTCGGTTTAAGCCAATCTGATATATAATAGGATAAAGACGGGGTCCATTTCTTTCTCCATCCTTGACATTTGAACTTGAATTCAGTTCGATTTTCAGTTTGATATAAGGAGACACCGTGTGATGACTCACCTACAATTCTCGAATCTTATCTTTATCATCAAAATCAGAACCATAAAAAAAGGGAATAAAAAAGAGAGAGAGTAGGTAAGACTGCACCAAATACATCCTGCAGTTATACCTTTTATTTTGGACTATATAAATTATTCTAATCTTGGAGTTTGGCCACGTAAGGAAAGTACCGTCCCCGGTCATTATATTATAGATACTTTGGTAGCAAACCCATTTAAGCTTTATAAACATTTCAAGATCTAGTTTGTCTCTTGGTCCAACTTCCTTCGAGTCACACGTTCCTCCAGAGACGCAGAGGCAGCCAAGAAGAAATGTTCGTGGGCTTGGATCTTGATAAATTGCTAATTCAGAGTTAGGGCCCGACCAAATTACGAAAAAACGAAAAGTAGAAAATCAAAGTTGGCCATATCCCACTCAACTCGAGCTTTTCACAATCGGGCCAACCCGATGGCGGTCAAGCCTTGTCCATTAGGCCCTTGACCCCATCCACCTTCCATTTAATTTGCCGTATCAGATCAAAATCCAAACCCGGAAAAGAAAGTAATAAAAACAAAAAATAATACGGACCGAGGTTGATTGAGCGTCGAAATTGAACTGCTTGTCATCATGAGTTTGGGCCGTAGCAAAGATGACTTGTCTTGGCCCACCTGCCAAGATTCTTTAAGTTGAATTGAAGAGAACCAACGTAGTTGAATTGTTTAGAAATCCTTCCGTGGAATACTAAGCACTTTGGGCTAAAAAATGCGTTGTGTATCAAATATACATCGGATGCTTCATACATTGCAAGTCATCGATCGACGTCTAGATGTCTCTAGCGTCAAGAAAAGGCATTTACATACATATATATATACAAATCTATATGTATATATGTATATATATATATATAGATGTAACTGCAGAATGTATATATATTCCTCAATAATGATTCGATCCCTATTAATTGCTAAAGATGCAAAACCTAAAACTTCCATATACTTAATTTTTCTTAATCTTAAATCCGACTCTATTTGTTTCACAGAAAATGTGATGTTTTTGAATAAAAAAATTTCTTTTTCTTTTTCTTTTTTTTTTCCTACTTCCTCAACTAGCCACAATGATTGGCCACAGATAAGGGACAAGCTAGCTAGATTCTGGTGAGCTCGAGCCTTGCCAAATTGCGAGATCATCCCTCACCTATGACTAGCCAAGGAAGAAAGAAAAGAAAATTTAAAAATAATTAATTTTTTTATTTTTTTAAAAAAAAAATTATATAAAAATGAACATTTCATTAATTAAGGACCCGAGCCCAAAAGACCCGCATACTGCCTTTGTGGAATCTAAGTGCTAAGTGCTAAGTACTAGATCTTGAGTGTTGAGGACCTAAGCACTGCCTTTATGGGCTTGGGCTCAAGTGCTGTGGCATTTGGCCAAGGGCACCAAAACTTTGGGCCTGGCCCCAATAGACCCAAGCATGGGTGTCAATGGCTCTGACCTAGTCTCATGAACCTAAGCCTAGAAGTTGAAGACTTGGTCTTGAACGTTAGGGACCCAGAGACCGGTGTTGGGGCTCTCGTATCCAAGCATAGAGTTTTGGGTCCAAACGTTGTTATCTAATCATATCTTGGAAAATATTTTTAAATTTTTTAAAATAAAAAATCATTTTCCTGAATTTAAACATAAGTTTTCTGCCAATTCATTTTCCCAAGCTAACCAAACACCAAATAATGAGGAGAATGCTTTCCCAAAAAATATTTCCACAAAACAAACAAAGTGCTAATCAGGAGTTGGTTTTCCTCTCGTTAATTAGCCACATTAATGACTTCCATTGTTGCTTATGCTAATCAAGCTGATTTTTAATGAATTTAATTTTCAGGTATATGAATCTATCGTACTCAAGTTTATTGCATCCTATTAGATTAAAAATGAATGTCGGCAATCACATGTTATAGAAGCAATGTTCAGGTAAAGGACGCCTATACCAATCAAGCCAATAACCAATATTCAGTTAAATCTCATTTGAGTAATAAATAATAATGCTATTCAGATTTTCAATGAAAAACAAGTTGTGTTTGTTTGAGTGAAAAAAATTCCCAAAAATTAGTTTTCTAGATTTTTGCAGGTTTGGTATGCAAAAAATTATCAATCATTGGAAAATTATTTGCAGCCAAAGAAAATATGCATATTTAAAGTAAGGAAAATGAGTTGCCTAACTTGAAAATGAAACAAAACTAATTCTTAAAAAATAATTTTTCGAAAAGTATTTTTATTTATCATGAAATTTTTTTCCAAAACAAACACACACTTAGCATCGGTTTTCAATTGCACGTGAAGCGTTCTTGGACATCTTACTACTTTCCAACTAGCTTTTGACATAATCATTATCGAGATCTCTAGATTGGTTTTTGATTTGGCTGATAGGCAAATTCGAGAAAGAACAATAGATTTGGAGACAAACTATTCTAAGCCCCAGAACATAAAACCGTGGGATTCTTGTTTTAGACCAAGTGGACCGGATATAAGACAATTAGTGCACTGTTATCATGCGAAGTCATTTCCCAAATAGGAGACGGTTCAGTACTATGGCAAATTTGTAGTTACACGAGATGAGAATTTCGAGGAGGTTTTGGTCTTCAGCAGCATCTATCCCAGTCTCCAAGATAATTAAGTCGATATCTCCGCGATTTTATTTAAGAAAAAGGGGCCACCATCGAGAACAAACTGCCGTGATAACTTTAACTTTATAGCCCGAAAAACAGCATAGCACATTTCGAAATTTTTTGAAAGCCAAGACAACTATGGTACGGTCTAGTTCTCGGAGCTGGGTTTTAGCTGCAATGATGACGTTAGGCGCATCATCCATAAATTCGAAGCATGAATTGCAGCGGATGCAATTGATGTTCGACTTGATATATCAATGTAAAAGACGATGGAGGAGACGCCCGACCATAAATGATGATGAGAAAGAGTACATTCGAGACGGCCTTCCTAAGCTCCTTTAATGAAGACTCCCTCTGTCTGGCCTCCATTGGTGTCCTCGTTTGGACTTTGACCCTCACTTTGCCGGAAAAAGGACACAGAGAGTCGCATATAATAAGCCAAATTCCTCACACACCGACGTACGTCGTTACATTCATCAGATGAACATCACACAACTCAATCGAAAAAAAAAAACATAAAAGCTTCAAATGAAGACTAATGAACAAGAGAGAGAGAGAGAGAGAGCAGCTAATTTTCAGGAGCAGTAAAGTGGTTTTGGAGAGATGCGAAGATGGCGTTCGACTCTTCCATCTCTTTCCGGGCGTTGGCGAAGAGTTCGTGGTGTCTCATCATCCAAAACCTCTCGATCTCCTCGGCTTTCCTTCCTGGAATCCGGCCGGCGATCAACCCCCACCTAAAACCATCATCAAAATACACAGCCAAGTTGGCGCAAACGTTAAATGAGGTTTAGAATGGATCTCTGTTAAACATGTTTGTTTCGCGGTTTTTATGCTTTTCCCTTGTTCTCGTCTGCATGGAGACGGTTGAACCGCCATCTCAGACACGTGAGAAAAGTTTATCTCTCTGCATAATTTGCAGTGAGCCACTGCTAGGTCCTCCACAAAAGAAAAAGTGGATCCTATTGTGGCATGCAGTCTCAATGGTGCATTCAAGAAAAGTTTCATCAAGTTCCACAAAAGAAAAAGTGGACCCAAGAACTGAGGTGCGTGATGTGTTGCCCTACCGCGCACAATACATGAACTTCGTTCCATCCAGTATAGTGACGGTGTGGATCTATCTTATTTCAAGAATCACGTGGAATATGTGCCTGTTTATGTGCGTATTTTCGCTTCGGCTTTTCCATCACACCCTTTAAACAAGAAAGAAAGGAAAGTCTTTTTGTGGTGTTGTTGTTGTACCTGTCACCGACGAGCTTGTACATTCTGTAAATGAGATCCTCTTCCTGTTCCGACATGTTTATCAACTTCCACTCGACACTGCTCACTTCTGCCAAAAACACGACGTTATGCAGACGAACAGTATAGTTTAACAGAGACCAAGTTAACTAGAAGGCGACAAGACAAGCTCGAAACGAAACGAACCGTATAACCAACCAATCATGGGAGAGCCAAACAGAACTATAACAAAGGATAAAGAGACAGGGCAACAAAAGGAATGAAGAAAAGGAAAGATGGAGAACGCTTGAGACATCCATGAAAGGTTGAGCAATAATGGACAAAAGCTAGCCAGTCGAAAAGGTTGCCAAAAGAATATAGGATGAACAAGAAAAGAACAGTGAGAGTACTTTCGGTTTCAGCCATTATTGGTATAGGGGGGAAAAAAGAGGTCCAATAGGCAAAGGAACGCCCACCTTCATGACTGCAACAGCTGGTCTTGGCTCGCTTCCGCCTGCGCTTATCCATACCTGATCATTCCAATGTGCAAGAGAACAAGGAATTTTTTCTTTGCTAGGGCGATTTGGTTGTGCCGCAGTGGCTGGAGCAATAGAATTTTTGTACCACCTTTGTTTAATCAGTTGCTGGAAAAGGGAACAAAGGAAGGATGCGAATAAAGAATTTGGTGGTGTCCAGGCAACGTCTCTTTCGATGACCGGGGTAGGAGGAGAAACATGGGAACGGCTGGTCCAACCAAACATACAAAAGAACAAGTGTTTGACTTCTGGTTGACCCATTATGGCCTATGAATCATCACTTCAGGTCGCCCCCTTTGACTGGCCAAAAAAACAAAGAAGAAAAAAAAAAAAAGAGTCTCCCTTTTGGCTTGCTACAAGCTGGGATCCGCGAATCGGTAGTACGGTTTTCTTCTTCGCTCACGAGAGTATACTAAAGAGTCGGACCACGACTCATGTGAATTAAAGATCGGCTTTGTAGCTCGTCAATGTTGAATAGAGCGCACACAACCCCTCCAAATGGTTCATTCTTGCGGGTTCATACTTCCTATTCACTAATGCGGCCTCCTTCTGTATGATCTTATGTATGTATTTTCATGCCAACTTTGTAATCATGTTGTCTATACATCGGGATAAGATAGCTGAAAATAGAGACCCCACTCGACGCATAGCAAACATCGTATGGACCTGCCTCCCGTTCTTTATGATCTATCTTGTATGTGTAACACCAAAAGCAAACTCTGTCTAATCAACTGTATTCGATACCACCACATGTCACGTCAATAACGATTGCAAATGAGATAACTGACCATAGTAAACATGGTCAGTTGAAATTTGGTCCGGTGGTTCTTACATATGTCGTTAGGGAGTCTCCTTCATGGTGGCTCGAAAGTGCTCTGCCACAGCTTCGAGTGCTCTCTGATTAAGACAACATTGGACTTGACCGTTTGCATTAGAGAAGAGAGACAGCTTGGAGATCTGAACTGTCATTCCTAGGGTACTTGGGAAAAGTTAGGTTTGAGGGGTGATTTGAGCTTTTGGACTAGGAGGAGATCTCTCCGCTCCAAACGAACCCGTGAACCCTGTTGCTGTAATACACGACATCTGATGTGGCCTCCGCGGGGCTCGCTTCACATTCCTGTACTTTAAAGAACCAAAAGGATGAGGCTTTCAAGCATAACTTGTAGAGACTCACCTTTATTAAATCATGATTTGAGCATGGATTCAAGTGCCACTCGCGTCTTCATCCTCTTTGTTTTTTTCCTCTTCCGAAAGGATGCTAAACAACAGAGGGAATTCCCCCCGGTCAAACATGGCGATGGCTGAGAAAGCAAGTGGTTGTCGATAGTTCAAAAAGTAGGAAGCAGCGACTTCCTCTAACCGCTTCACCTGTTGCTGCATTTGATGGAATCTAAGGTTGACGGGCTAAATTTGACAGGACAAACCTACTCTTTAGAGAGATCTTTTGCTCGATCCGTCCAGGAAACTCAATAGGGCGCGAAACCCTTTAACTTTAGGGCCATTGCCCCGAGTTAATAAAAAAAAAATCCCCGCCGTCACATCCCACCGAGGAATCTTTTCCCTCTAATTGTTTCTACAGCACAAATTACTTTCACCGATCTACAGAGCATTGAGATTTCACAGGACACTAGAAACAGGATCACTTTGTACATGACGTGGCTGTTCTTCGGCATATGCAATCACTCACGAAGGCTGCCTCTTACCTCCAAGTCATCGAGTCAATTCAAGATTCATTAGTAATGACTGATTGTGCTTCTCGGTAGGATTCTCATTAAGGGTCGATGATGATGCAACCAAGACAATTGTCCTGAAATATGAAAGGAAAACGTGTCAGCATTTCAGGAATCTTATTATAAGACGTATTCTAGGCACAAATGATCTGAAAGCAACTAAGGAAATGGCATTACAGCTGTCAGACCACGGAAAGTGGCTTACGCACCATCAGATAGTCAAGGAAACAGTACTCTCTCTCCCTTGGAGAGTTTGATAAGGATTTATTAATCCTCCAAAGCTAGCTATGAATATGTCAAGGTTCAGTTACTAACTAATGTATGCTGAAAACAAAAGGACAAGAGACTTAACTTCTTGTCTACAGTTCACCACTTTAGCAATAGCTCCTCTGTTCGTTCTTCAAACCCTCAATTAAAGTCTATAAAGGTTTTTTTTTTTTGGTTGATAAAGTCTATGTAGTTTACGACCAGGAATAAGCTATGAGTATGAAACTCTCACAGTAGCTCACCTTTTTCTTAAGGGGTTGTGGAGGAACTCTTCTATAACTTCTTATCGTTGTTGTGTAACAAATTCTTCTAAAAAAAATGCATCTCCTTTTAACTGTCTGTCCAATATGTTTACTACTTACTTGATTCAAAGTTTCCTTCCTTCCATCTTAAGATGTCCTTTCCTTCAAAATTTCCATTTTAGGATATAGCCTATGTTCAAATCTTTTTCATATTAAGTCTTTTTAATGGACACTTGAGCATATGAAGCTGGTCCATGTCTCCTTTGTCTTCAATCACATGGAGTAACAAAAGTTGATATATCACTCTCATTCAAATTAAAGACCCATTTGTCCAAGAGGAAAGTCAGCAAAGAACACTATAACAACATCAACATGTAAAATCAAACCATAACTGATCTCATCCAAAACAAACAACAGCTTAATCAACTTAAAATAGAACTCTTCCAACAATTGCAAAATCGAATCAATGTAAAACACCACTAATTATACAATCATTGATCAAGTAAATCCACAAGTGACTCGGCTCAAGCTTAAGGACTACACAGGTGGAACTCAGAAAATGGCAGATACCAGAGCCAAATTAATGAACATTATCTAGAATTACCTTATCCCCAATAGAATGAAAAAGGAGTCACATCTTCACATCTTGTTTTGTCTTGCAAATCAAGTACTGACTTCACTTTTCAAGCCACTCAGAACAATAAATGAGCAATTTCACCTACCAGAGTAAAATATTTGAAATTAACCAGAAATCATACTTGACCGATTTTGTCAAACTCATTATCACTAAGCAGGATAACAGGATACTAAATTTTCTAAGGCTCTTCAATAATTGTGCTTCAACATGGCAGGATACAATCAACAGATGCATATCTCCTCTTAACACTTGGAAAGGCATGATGAGAAAGATGACTCGAAAAAACATTGCCCCCAAACCAAAGGTATTGTCCTATTCAATGAACAGGTTGACAAGCAAGAGTGTCATCAACAAAAGCTACGCTAGTTTCATGATAACAGAGAGAGAACTATGATGATGAAGAAGGCAGACATGTGGCATCATTGGCGGCTCGCTTGATTCAATGATGAATGCAAAAATTCTCAATGCTTATCCCAGTAAAGTCACACCAAAAATCAATCGAAGATCGACTAAGCACGAGAATTAAACATCGTCAATGGGATCAAAGAACTCACCAGATAGCCTCGGAATGCTTACTGAACGATCTTTTGATCCACAATGTGAGTCTTGTGAGCAGTAAAATCATTCTAATTATCGTTATAGTGTTAAGGATGGTTGCTAGCAATATCAATTGACATTTTTCTTCTCCCTTGAAGATCAAGAGACAACAGGGAAGACTTGATACTATAGACAGTGGCTCTTCAGGAGATCGGGCATTTCCGAAAAACTTTGAAACTTGTCATGCCAATTGGTCCTTTCATTAGGCCTCTGATTCTGCACCTTACAGAAAACCTTGATACAGTACAGAGGTCCAACACTATAATGTATCTAAGTTCTTATGCCTTTAATGCATTTTCTAATGTATCTAAGTTTTCCAGTAAAGTGTCAACCACAACCCTAATAGAAGCTGGTAGGATAAGCTCCCAAGTCTTTTGGAATCGCAAAAAATCCCGAAGAGGTTACTATCCCTTGTCTAGAGCGTCAAGACTTCTTCTACACTGCTGACGCAAGAACTTGAAAGGAGAACAAAAGAATATCAACTGATTTTTCCAGCGATCATCCTGATCACAAAAAAGAATAGATCAAAAGATTTTTACTGTTCAAAAGACTCACACTGTGGAGCCACGCTTCTGCCTGTGATCCTAATGAACATAACAAGATTGGCGGAAGAAAATGCGCATAAATTGAACATGCCGATAATCCGAGACATACATTTGCAAATTAAAGCGAAAAAACAAAACAAAAGATTACAGAATAGGCCTAATAGTTGGACTTCTACGGCTGAACTCCTTCTGGTCTCTGTGCATTGTGATACAGGAGCAATTCGAAACAAGGCACACACCCAAAACCAAAACAAAAGGCAACATGAGTAGGTTCATCAGTCAGCTTAGAAAATTGCGCACAACATAGAACCATTCGCAATTACATCCCCACAACCTGAATAGAAACAGCCCACATGATATTTTCAGCTAAAAATCCAAGCTTTCGAAGTCCGAGGAAAAAAAAATTCATTAAAAAGAAAAGAACCGAGAACGTATCTGCCCAAACGAACCAAAACCCACTGGCAAGAACCTAAGATTGCCACGATGTCAACATGAAGCGGACGGAGAAAGTGAAAGAGGGAATCAGAGAGACGTAGAGAGGTGGCGGGTCGAGCTGGGTGCCGGCGGCAGCGAGGTGAATCCCGCACCGGCGACTTCAGAGCCAGATTTCGAAACGACGGACGCGCTTCGCATGCACGAAGAGGGACTAGAGTATACACACGCGTATGGGAGAGAAGCGACCGGTGGTGGACAGTTTGTGTCCGTGCGAGCTGCGTGGCCTGCGTGGCCGATTCTCGCCATGGAAGCCGCAGAGTCGAGCTCCAGGAGTCGAACTGGCTGGGTCACTCATGAAGAAGCCGGTCGGACCGGACCGGATCGTATATGCGGATGAGCGTGAATGTAATCTTTCTTCCTTAAATTGAGATCTTACCCTTTAAACATATATTTCAACCCAAATTGTTGTGAATTTTTGCTAATTCAATCCAACAACAAAAAGATCAGTGGATAGTGACACATATGATCCCTGAACTTTGACCGAATATGTAATGAAGTTCTCAAATTTTCGATTTTTTTATATAATCAATGAACATTTAATTTATTAAATACCTTGCATTTGAAATATATATTTAACTTAATCTCTAAATTATATAAAAATGTTCAATATTATCATTTATTAATTCAAATTCAAGAATAATATTGACCATTTTCGTATTGACTAAGTTTCATGTGTATCAAAAGTTTTGAACAAATTAAAAATTTATTAACCACATTGCATATTGATATAAATTTTATGGATTACATTGGATAAATTAAAAATTTAAAAACGACATTACATATCAAGTCAAAAATTTGGGATCATTTGTGTCATTTTTCCAAAGATAAAAGAGGCATGGTGCCTCTAAAGAAAATATAGATAAGTTAACAAAAAAGAAAAACCTAAAAGGTTATAAGTGTATTTTTTTGTCATCTTTAATTTGATATTTATAATTTGATGCTTTAATTTTTATTTTATTCAATCAAGTTCTCTAACTTTTGAGATTATATAATTTGTCCTCTAAGTTCCATTTTGATCCAATCAAATTCCTTGGCTTTCTCAATTTGTGCAATTAAAAATCTTTTAATCAATTGTCGTCACCAATCCATCGAATCAATAAATTGTGATGGAATTATCCTTGTGGCAGAAAATGTCATATAATGCTAAACAAACGAATCATTGGAACGGGTAAAGGAAGCACGTGAATGCACAGATTAAAAAAAAAATTAAACATTAGAGGACTTGTATGAAAAAAATGAAAATGGCAAGGGACTTTATTGGGGAAAATAAAAATTAAGAAGTCAAATAACACAAATACTAAAACTCAGAAAGTCCAAATCTGTAAATAACCCAAAATATCTGGGGGAAGGGTTTTGCCATTTTCGTCCAGTTTGAGATAAACCTCTTCTTCCCCCTCCCCTGCCCCCAAACCGAAGCGCCGGTCTCGCTCGCGCACGGCCTGCGTCCGCCATTATCGACACGAGCTGAGCCGGGGTGAGTCATCTTGTTCGCTTCTCCGTGTTTGCGAATTGCAGATTCACTTTCACTCTGTACTTTCCATGCGTAGATGCTAGATTCGATTGTTCGTTAGTACCTTCCGCTCGTGAAACTCCCATAACCATGGATGCCAAGCTGTTGTTCTGCTCGGCAACTGCTCCCTCTCCTGCTCCCTTCTTGTATTCTCACTTTATTGACAAGCCCAGAATTCCTTTGAGACCCCATTTGCGGCTCTCCCCGTCAGTCACCCAGAAAAGTCCATTCTTGGGGAGGAGTTTGATTCTGCCAGGAAAAGATGGAGCTTTTAGTGATAATTCAAGAAAGGGTTACGTACCCTTCTTTCCTGTGAGAGCCGTGGTTAAGAGGAGGAAGGAGATGCCCTTCGACAGTGTGATCCAAAGGGACAAGAAGTTGAAGTTGGTTCTGAAGATTCGGAAGATTCTAGTGAGCCAGCCCGATCGTACCATGTCGCTTATGGAATTGGGAAAGCATAGGCGGGACCTTGGGTTGACGAAACAGAGGCGGTTCATTGCTTTGCTGAAGCAATTTCCGGCTGTGTTTGAGATTGTTGAGGAGGGGGTTTACTCGCTGAAATTCAGGCTGACGGCAGAAGCCGAGAGGCTGTACTTGGAGGAGTTGAGGGTAAGGAACGAGATGGAGGATATGCTTGTTTTGAAGCTGAGGAAGCTGTTGATGATGTCGCTTGAGAAGCGTATACTGCTTGAGAAGATTGCTCATCTGAAGACTGATTTTGGGCTTCCTCTGGAATTTCGCGATACAATCTGTCACCGGTATCCACAATATTTCAGAGTCGTGACAACAGCACGAGGCCCTGCCTTGGAACTAACTCACTGGGACCCTGAGCTTGCGGTATCGGCAGCTGAGCTCTCAGAAGAGGAAACTAGGGCCAGAGAGTTAGAGGAGAAAGATCTTATTATCGATCGGCCCATCAAGTTCAATAGAGTGAAGCTACCCAAGGGTCTCAATCTGGCCAAGGGTGAGATGAGGAGGATTTGCAAGTTCCGGGACATGCCCTATATATCTCCCTATTCTGATTTCTCAGCACTTCGGCCAGGTACTCCACAGAAAGAAAAGCATGCTTGTGGGGTTGTGCACGAGATCCTGAGCCTCACTGTAGAGAAGAGAACTCTGGTTGATCACCTCACTCATTTTAGAGAAGAATTCAGATTCTCTCAGCAATTGAGAGGAATGCTGATCAGGCATCCTGATTTGTTCTATGTGTCTCTGAAGGGGGAAAGGGATTCAGTTTTCCTCCGGGAAGCATATCGTGATTCTCACTTGATAGAAAAAGATCGGCTATTGCTCATCAAAGAAAAGCTCCGTTCACTTGTTGCTGTTCCTAGGTTCCGGAGGAGGAAGGCTTCTGGAAGAGGTGATGATGGAGCAGGGAGAACCACTGATCAAGCGGGTGGAAGTGGTCAGGATGAGGAAGAATGGTCTGATGTTGAGAATGCATTTGATGAGGATGATGGATCTTATGATGACGATGATGAGGACAATGATGGGGATTTTGATGATGATTGGACTGATGAAGACGATAATGCACCACCAGATTTTACTGATGATGCTGGAAGTGTGAAAATGCAGATAAGCAACCCTATTAAACAGGCTGATACTTTGAGAAACAAGGATCAGAAAGTGGTCGTTCCTGTGTTTCCTGATGGTCGGCCAAGACAACGTTGGTGAAATTATTGTTGAACTAGATTCTCTGCAAACAAGCTGAGACATTTATCAAGATCTCTTAAAACCAATTGTGAGGGTCTCCGATTGTAAATTGAAAGTCCACCATAGTAACTACCTTGCTGAGCTCTCAACTTGTTTCTGTGTTACTCCTTCCTCTAGGTTGCTGTAAGTGGGTATCAATGTACACAGTTTATGGTTTTGGAATGATTTGTGAATGAGATCTGGATGTACTTCTAGCCAGGAGTTCTTGACTTAGATCATGGAAGGTGTTAATCTTTTTGTTCTCACAATGTAGGGGCCTCCCATGTTGCAGTTTGATGAAATACAGAAAATTTCATTTCTTGTGCCTAAGGGTAGCGTCGAATGTATATGTTTTGTAGAACATGTTTCTTTTCTGGTCTAAGTTGTTTAATGTCATTCGCCCATGTTTTCATGGATACAATGCAGCCCAAGTTTTTGGGTCGGAAGTCAATGGAGTTCGCTGTTTCCTCTTCCAAAGCATATTTTCATCCTTAGCTCAAGCACATAAGGAAAATTGTAGTAACATTTCCGAATGCTAGACGAATCATCCTCAAGGAATTATTTAAAGTATTGGAAGAACCTGATGAAAAATCTCTTATGCAGAATGACAGATGCATATTCTCCAGTTCTCAACTACTCAAAGTGAAGCTCATGATGCGCCTGTAAGCTTCTCTGTGCGTGCGTGCGAGAGAGTATTTGCAAATATGAACTCCTATATATTATGATGAGAGTGCTAGAGGACTCTAAACCTCCTACCTTGTGATCGGCCGACAAACAATTCAATCTCAAATATTTCATGTGGACCAATACAACAATTTGGCAATAAGAGTTTTAAAAGCAAGAGTTCCAACTTTCACATCCAAATAGAAATTGTTTGACCTTCACCAATTTCATCTTAGCCAGGCAAGAAATCAAAGCCACCCCAGGACAGAGACGCAGAACGTGTACAGAGGAAACTATCAAAGAGTCTTGGAGAGACTACGGAAGCATGAGGATGCATGAGTCCCATGCTGTGGCTGTCGTTTCTGCAACATGCTTAGCAACTTACGAGTTACCACTGATGTTATTTCCCAGACCAGTAGAAAAACCTTAATGGCATCAAGTATTGGGGTGATCGGTTCCCAATCTGATCCGGTTCTATGGTAGAACTAAAAACCAGATCGCGAGGATTAGATAGATTGGTCCTAGGACTGGAAATTGGACATATTTTTTTCAATAAAGAGTAGCCTGTTCACAACAAGATTGGACAAAATAGTATTAGTTCATAATTTACAAATTTTTTTGAAAAATAATAAAAATATATATAGTCAATCCAATTTAGTTCTCTCTTGGAACTGGAAATTGAACCGTCTGAACACTAATTTCACTTTTAAGAACCGATAACGGATCAACACTTCCAATAACCATGCCGAACCGGTCACTTAACCGTTTGGGCAATCGGACTTTCCATTTTTTAACTTGACTTTTTATAATTTCGTTGTTTTCCCATTTTGACTTCTCTTTAATATGAAATATTCGAAACCTTTCAAATTATTCAAACATTGATGGGCTCATAGTGAGGAGCAATTGAAGGTTACTCCATCGACCTATTTTCTTTCAAGGGTGTTGCCACCTACGAAGACCGCGTCTCTCCAGTAAAGGCGCCCAACCAGACTGTATTCTTTATTTTAACATACCAATACTCACATGCCTTATAGAAAGAAAATATTTTTCTCCCTTCCTAACTTGGGAATACCTTTGAATTTTTACGTTCCAAAGTTTAAATAAAATAGTTTAAGAACTTGCTTAAGTCACACACAAATATATATATTCATAATTTTCTGAAATTCAAAGCAGTTTCTTAAAATTTCTCAAATTCTGGAGGGTAGCTTTTACTTTTTCCGGTACTATCAAGCAGGCTTCAAGACAAAAACAGAGAAAATCTGTCTTCTGGGATTGCACCAGCCTTATCTGCTTATCCACAATGGTGAAGAAGGGTTTGGACCCTTTTTTGGCTCTTCTGGCAGTTTCAATTCCGGATGAAGCCCTCTCACTGGCGGTGGCGCTACTCTCTTAATTGCCATCTCCTTCTGAGACCAACCGATAACGACCCACATAACCCGCCATGGACGGACTTCCTCCGTTTCACCAGACCAACGCACTCCTCCTTAAAGGACCTCGGACCCAGAACCCCGAGCTCAGAAGCCATTTTCTGTCGTGCCGTGCTCTTGGTGACACTGACACTTTTACGGCAACTCCAGCATATGCTTTGCGGCTTTCATCTTCGGGTGTCCCGGCGGGAGTGGGCGGTTTTAATGGAGTCTATTCTTTGGCGTCCATGAAGATGATTCATGCCCAGATGATAAAAATGCCTGGCAAGTGGAGTTCTGATGATCACTTGGCGAAGAGCCTGATCAGGCATTACGTGAACTTGGGTGATGATAGATCAGCCGCGTCAGTTCTCTTGCTGGGCCTAGCCAGAAGCAACGTTGGATGGAACTCTTTCTCGGAGGAATTGAAGGACTTTAGTCAACTGCCTGTCCGAATTCTTGAGGTATTCGATGACTTGCACCGTAAAGGAATGGTCTTTGATGCTAGGATCTTTGCTGTTGCGTTGAGAGTTTGCACTTATGTACTGGACTTGTGGTTGGGTGTAGTGATTCATGCTTGTGTGATCAAGAGGTCCCTTGATTCCGATGCTCATGTCCAGCGTGCCCTGATGAACTTCTATGAGAGATGTTGGGGCATAGAGCGTGCCAATCGAGTGTTTAACGAAATGCCGAAGCGAGAAGATGCTGTGTGGAATGAAGCAGTTAAGTTGAACGTGAAGCATGAGCAGTGGGTAAGAGCTTTGGAGCTACTTCGAGAAATGCAGTATTCTTGCATGAAGGTGAAAGGCACAACGACTGTCAGAGTGCTGCAAGCGTGCGGCAAATTGAAAGCCCTCGCACAAGGAAAGCAAATTCATGCCCATGTTTTGAGGTTTGGAATGGAATCAAGTGTGCCAATATGCAACGTTCTTATCAGTATGTACGCCAAAAATGGAGAGCTTGAACTTGCTGGAGCAGTTTTTAATTCGATGGAAGATCGTAACTTAACTTCATGGAATTCTATTATCTCTGCTTATGCCTCATTTGACTTTCTAGATGATGCATGGAATCACTTCCATAAGCTCAAATCTTCCACTATCAAGCCGGACATTGTAACCTGGAACTGCCTTTTGTCGGGGCATACTCTTAATGGCTCATACGAGGACGTCCTGACCATCTTGCGCATGATGCAAATTTATGGAATTCAACCGAATTCAAGGTCCATAACCTGTGGTCTCCAGTCAGTCATTGAACTGGGATTATTACCTCATGGGAAAGAAATACACAATTATGTGATCAGGCATGATCTTGATTGCGATGTATATGTGGGAACTTCAATAGTGGACATGTACGCAAAAAGGGACTGTCTGGACATTGCTCAAGCAGTTTTCAATAACTTGAAGAGCAAAAACATATTTGCATGGAATTCATTGATATCTGGGTATTCATTTAAGGGCCACCTTCAAGATGCTGAAAATTTAGTTGGTCAAATGGAAGATGCAGGAATTAAACCTGATATAGTGACATGGAATAGTATGGTCTCTGGCTATTCAATGTGGGGCCACACTGAAAAGGCTTTGGATATGATTCATCAGATCAAGCTCTCTGGATTGACTCCTAATGTGATTTCCTGGACTGCCCTCATATCAGGGTGTTCACAGAATGGAAAATATAGGGAATCTCTTGAATATTTCATCCAAATGCAAGAAGAAGGTATTAAGCCTAATGCTGTCACCATATCCACTGTACTTCAAAGCTGCGGAGGCCTCTCTCTACTGCAAAAGGGAAAAGAGATACACTGCCTCAGTGTAAAAAATGGTATGACCCGAGATGTTTGTGTAGCAACTGCAATCATTGACATGTACAACAAGTCAGGCAGCTGGAGAAGTGCCCACAAAGTTTTCAAGAGGATTCATAAAAATTCACTGGCATCCTACAATTGCATGATCATGGGGTTTGCCATGTATGGCCTTGGAAAAGAGGCTATTTCTCTCTTTCATGAGATGTGCAGCATTGGTATAACCCCAGATGCTATAACCTTCACAGCAATCCTCTCTGCTTGTAAGAACTCAGGCTTAGTTAATGAAGGTTGGGAATTTTTTGATAAAATGAGCAGAGATTATAATGTAACCCCAAAAATAGAGCACTACTCTTGCATGGTAGATCTTCTTGGGAGAGCTGGCTACCTTGACGAGACTTGGGATTTCATTCAAAAGATGCCCCTAAAGCCAGATGCTACCATTTGGGGTGCTCTTCTTTGCTCCAGTCGAATTCATGAGAATATTGAGTATGCAGAAATTGCAGCAAAGAATCTTTATGAACTGGAGCCTGATAATTCTGCTAACTATGTTTTAATGATGAACCTGTATGCCATGTCAAACCGTTGGAAGGATTTTGATCATGTCAAAGAGTTGATGAATAGCGCAGGGTTGAAAAATGGACAAGCTTGGAGCTGGACACAAATTGATCACACTGTACATCATTTTTCTGCAGGGCAGAGTACTCATCCTGATTGTGGAGAGATTTATTTTGAGTTGTATCAGTTGATTTCCCAAATTAAGAAACTGGGGTATGTGCCTGATGTCAGTTGTGTATATCAGGATATTGACGATGTTGAGAAAGAAAAGGTGCTGCTAAGTCACACAGAAAAGCTGGCAATCACTTACGGACTGATGAAAAGAAAAGGCAGTGCTCCTATCAGGGTGATTAAGAACTCTAGGATCTGTTCTGACTGTCACACTGTGGCAAAGTATATCTCCATGTTACGAAAGTGTGAGATCATTATCAAGGACGGTGTCCGCTTTCATCATTTGAGCAAAGGAAACTGCTCCTGTAAGGATTGCTGGTAACAGAGGGTTTCACTCACTTTGAAGAACTCTCTTGAAGCTTTGCTGACATGATCGTCCGTCAAACTTGCATCCTATTAGCTACAGCATTAGATTGAAAAAGGAGGGAGAGCTGAGTAGCTAAGCTGCAGTTTGGTGGTCAATATATGAGAACACAAGCAATTTCCCATCTCTTCACTGGGCTAATTTGAACTCCAAGCATACTTCAGGGTTGTTATAAATGAAAAGGCTTGCATATAGAACTTCTGAGGCTGTGAAGTATGAAGAATGGACTTCATACTGCCACTTCATTTGTCCAGGGTCATCAGTCAAGCTTTGAATAGATGGTCTAGAAAGCCATTAAGGAAGATGGTTAAATGGAAAGGAGTGTTGAATCCAGAATCCCAGATGTTGATGAATTTTAAAAACTATATAGTCTTGCCATGGGGAAAGAGATTTGGAACCTCACAAGATAAAGAGTGAATAAACAACTGGGTATGAGAGGGAAACAACGATACGATTCTATTTACTCTTCCTTCTGCAAGTCGATTGCTCCCTTCCTGAGATTTTCTCTGCTAACATGGTTAATCTACCAAAAGCAGGCAAAACTTTGTTGAGACAGCTTCACACATCCGCAAGGCCAACAACACTAGAGAAGGCATGTAGAAACTTTTGGAACATTTCCTACTCAAAATAGCAGATTATTGCAGATTGGGCATAGTATCCATTCCCATTCATATTTCCATTTGACGTCAACTAGGGTACAATCCTAGTAGACCCCATTTTTTACTGTATGCACAATCTTTCTTAGCCTATTATTATCCACTTCCAGACGCATAACCATATTTGTTATCATGCTTATCGTGTAGGCTTGGGAAATCCAAAATATCTACTGGGAGTCCTCATCCACGAACCGCAAGCTCCACTACGTACAAAAGGTCGTCAGATTGCAATAGCTGCAATAGCATTACCTAACGGAAACAACTATGTACATATAAGGAAGCAAGATTGTCGCAGAAGAGTTCACTCTTACAGCCTACCTACTAATTTAAAGCTGCACACCAGCAAATGCAGATAGAGCAACGCTCCATGTCAATATTTACAGACACAAAACCAGCATCAACACCATTTCCATGGACAAAACCCCTTATACCCAACCATTCAAAAGAGCGCTCTTGATGTCCCCTTGAACGTGACCAAGTGAGGAGACACATTTACCAAGGGAGGAGAACAAGCAAGCCGAAATGAATGCTTTCTAGGAGGGCTATTTCGACAGCAGAGATCCCAATGCATCCCAGTCATGTAGACATCAAAGCGCTGCTCTTGACTCTCTATAAAGCTTTTAGAAGCTATTAGAAGCTGTTTACGGCTTCAGTTGGGTCCTGAATAGCCATTCTCTCTGAAATTTCAGCCAAAGATTTGAGATTGTATCGAATATAGGCCTCGACAAAGTAGCATGTATCATCCTTGGTGTTCCCATCAGGCACATCTACTACAAATGACTCGATCACCAGTGTCCCTGGCCTGCCTTCAATCATATCGGGATGGACTGTCATAATTGAAGAATAGTTCTGCAGAATTGCAGAAATAACTAGTGTTAGATCACAGTAAGGTAGAGACAGCAATATATATGTATATCATCCATGAACTTTTTTAAAGTCATGCTCTGCCTTGTTAGATGCTAGTAGTCTCATAATCCCACCTGCATACTTTTCAAAGAACCCTTCTCTTTTATCAATAAACAAGGACATGCTCTCTCACACTAAACGGCAAAAAGAACCTAGAAATCCCAATAGTTTGTCAATATCAATTGAGAAACAAGGAAAACTTGTTTCTTTGTGGAAAATTTTCCTTTGTAGAAAATCAACACGAACTAGATAAAAACCAAAAGGCCAATGTATCCAACAATGAGCCAATTAGAGGAGTTACCTTGAGTCTGTGATCACCGCCAACGATTCGTATACCAAGGATGTGTTCCTTGTCATCGAGGAGTTCCAATCTCTCGGTGCTGGTTGTGGCTGGAAGCCCGGACTTGACATTCACTTCTCGTACACTCCCTATGCCCAAATCACCCTTCACAATACACCGGCTGACAAAGGGCTTGTACTTTTGAGGCTGATCAAATCTTCTCACCAGAGACCACACCTATCAAAAGGGTATTTGGTCCATTAGCATGAAAGAGGAAAAGCACAAGAACAGGGTTTGTAAAGAAAACTATCCTTGAACAAAGTTCCAGACAAAATCCATGGGTTCTTGTCCTGCGTTATCCATCTTTTCTAAATATAGTATGCATCTACAACCATCAAATGGCCAAAAGAGAAGGAAGATACGATTGAGAACATAGAGAAAGTCATCTTCCTTTTTTCTTTTCTTTTTTTCCGAATAAGCATAAGAACCCGGACAACTAATTCAAAGAAACTCTTATGATTACTCATCTTGGATGATCTGAACCCAGATAACTAATGCAGAGGAGGAGTTTGTTAAACTATGATTAGTTTACACTTGTGACTTGTATGATTTGAGCCTGTAGTGGGTGGTGATTTTTCCATTTTCACTTGAGAACTTGAGCAAACAAAGATTCATTTAATTATCAAAACGAAAAAGTGATGGCTCATCTTCGAGTTGACTCGAATCAAAGCAGAGCCAAATCTCCAGTTCGAGCAGGGGAATCGGTCTGGTTGAAAAGCTTAAGCTGATAGCTAAGCCGGCAGTAGTAAGACTACATGCATATAAATCATCGCAGACCCGCACACAAGCGATCCGGAATGCTCGAAAAAGGAAGATCCTTACAACCATGAACTCGAAATTCTAACTCAATTCACCCAAAAAAAAAAAAAGAAACAAAGCCTTTGAGAAACAACCCATGCAAAATTCTTCTTTCTGACAATCGAAACTCGAAGAAGCCAATTCAGAAAATTGAATTCTTTTGAGAAACCATCAAAGAGATTGAGAAGGCGATAAAAACAGAACGAGAGAGAGAGAGAGAGAGAGAGAGAGAGAGAGAGAGAGCAGAAGCTGACGATTCACACAAGGAACTCCTTAAAGAAGCAAGCAACCTGACGAATCACAACAAGGGTCGTCAAGCATACCAGGTGAACAGGAGCTTTGATGCGCCTGATGACAACCGAAGTGCACTGCCTCTCTCCGGCCTCATGCCTGTGATGCCTCCTGATGTACTGGGCCTCCATGATCCCCGACGCCGCGTCGCCAGCGTTCATTTCCGAGGCTTTTCGATCGAACCCGAAGGAGAGGTGTCCACCGTCTACCGTGCAGAGAAGGATGAGGGAGCAAGCTGCAGAAGCTGAGAGGTGGATGACGCACAAGTAGGAGAAGAAGGCATAAAGGTCGTCTGGTTGATTAACTTAGCTTGGGAGGATATCAAGAACCGTCCAATGGGGAACGTCCTAACCACCCACTTTGTTTTCTTGTATAGTTGCCTTTAAAGCCCCACGAAAAAACTGGTCTCCCCACTCGGGCCCGCCACCTCCTCGTGCATTATCTAATATTTGGACCATCAGACCTTCTGTTCCATGTAAAAATTAAGTTTGTTTTTGGGCAATCAAGATTAGGGTTTCGCCAAGGCGACGCGGAATGAACATGTGACGCTGATGTGGCGCATAAATACTGAATAGACGAAAAAACAACAACAATAACAACAACAACAAAGACAAAGTATAAAGATCGCCCTACGGGAAAGACCAGAGGGGACGGAGAGAAAGAAAGGCAATGGTTAGGAGGTCGCCACTGTAGCTGGCCTCTCGACCCTCACCAAGTACAAATGCAGGACGGGCGAGCCTCAAGTTGCTTGAGCAACACACACATGTTACGGACTGATAGATTTTTTTACGGAGGAATAGTCCGTATAGCGGCACTAGGTGAGCCCAGAATACCAAACTAGCCTTCCTTCTAAATATTGTTCCTAAGAACATTATAACGAACCTTCCTTCTAAATATTGTTCTTAAAAACATTATAACGAATCACATCCTCACATCTCATACCACATCTAATTTAATTCGGATATCTAGTCTTTTGAGAGGGATATTCATAACACTCTGGATAACAATTATTTTTGGCTTGCTATAACCTCATCAAGAGAGCAGTATCAACTCAAGACTAATTTGTACATGAGGCCAACCCCGCCTTTAGAAGTCCTCAAAGTCATAATCATTCTATCCTAAAACTCTTAGGACAAACGTTTTGATAGCACTCCAACAAACTACTTGCATCATACCTTTTACATCGTTCACTCTTCACCCCTATGCCACAAAAATCCATTCGCAAGGGAACTAGAGCACGGGAGAATTCAATCCATGGCATTCTCCCTCACCCAATTCCAAATGGGGCTGCTCTATCGTTTCCTTGTGTTCCTCAATCATTAACAGCACTTGCTCAGGATTTATATGAATGACAATACTCGCCAAAAAGAATAGGCCACTCAACTCCATTGGTAGCTTCCCTCAATCAAAATTGTTCACACATCTCTAATCACTTATGCTTTCCCTAACAAGTGCGGCATCCCAAGCCAATAGCCCTCCCTTGGAAACACCTTTTGCCTAGTAGGCTTCTCTTATTCTCAACTTACCAATGGAGGTTTCTCTCTTGTTGGAAACATGGTAACGGACCCCTTCATGAGATTCGACTATTGATCTAGGAACATTTTTCTTATTCGGTGAGCAATTAAGTTCATTCTTATGTCCCCCGCTGCCATACTAAAAGCTTAGCTAAGCCACACCTTATCCGACCCCTCTTAACCCTACAATCATTCCCACTATCATAGAACCCGGTAGATTACAGGCTTTTTCCAAATCACCCATCAACTGAAAGGATCCTACTCTAATACCATTTGTCACGGCCCGACAAATTATTAGTCACACAATTGCCCTCATCTATGCATGATTAGGATCCAGCTTCACCTACTTAACAATAAAAATAATTGTAACGCAACAAAAGCCAATGCATTGAATCGATCTTGTGAAAAACAGTAAAAGTGAGTAAGATCCACGGGGGTTAGAACACTAAGAGTGCCATAACTTTCGTAAAGCGCTCACTTTGGTGCCAAAACTTTTTTTTTCACTCACTTAACTACCACAAGTTTTAAAAAACATTCCCTTGAGTGCCACTCCCAACGTGGCCGCCAGAAAAACTAACGTGATCGTCGGAAAAACTGACTTAGCCGTCAAAAATGATGACATGACTACTAGTTAATAATATTTTAATATATTTATTAATTTTTTTGATTTTTTTTTTTTTTTTTTTTTCTTTAGGGCCGGCAAGGTCATCATTGACCCTCCTCGACCGTGGAACCCTCGCCCTAGGCCACAAAGGCCTGGGGCAAAGCCGTCGGAGCTTGGTCGACCATTGGCGAAGGCCATCGCGGCCTCGCCTGCGACTGGTGAGGGTCTCACTAGCCAGATCTGGGTGTTGGCCAGCAAGACCCTCGCTAGCCATGGGCGAGGCCGCGATGGCCTTCGCCAGCGACTAGTCGAGCTCCGACGGCCTCGCCCCAAGCCTTCATGGCCTAGGGCGAGGGTCATTGGTGACCTTCACCGGCCCTAAAGAAAAAAAAAAAAAAGAAAAGGGCAAAAAGAAAAGAGATGAAATGAGAAGAAACGGTGTCGTTTTGCACGAAGAACCCACTTTGGCCGGTGAAGGTCACTGCCGGAAACCACCTCGACGTCAAAAATTATAAAAAAAAATAAAAAATCATTAAAAAAATCAACATATGTATTTTGACCGAAAGTGGCACTTAACTGAATGGTTTCACTCCGATTTGGCACTCAAATGAATGAAAAAAAAAAAAATTAACATCAAAATGAGCACCATACAACACTCCTAATATTTTAACCCCAGATCCACGTCATTTGGTGCGCCCCTAATGCATCGTGTGCACGCCTTTTCTATCAAGGGGCCGCACTAACCAATTAGGTTAAAAGTGAAGCAAGCAATTCAAAAAGCGAAGAATACACTTTTCTGGAGCGCCGTTCCTAAGTGGTATATTCTTGGGTAACATTGGTTCTTTTCGCTGTTCGCGAGGGAGGTGGATAAACGCAATTGGCGATGGACAAATTCGTCGGAGGGACAACAAGATCATCATGATATACAGAGCTTCTTCATTCACCCTCCATTTACCCATCGACAATTTACCGCTCATGGAACAGTGAAGATGCTCCCAGCTCGAGCTTCCTCCACTGCATGAGGGTCACGTGTTCATCCAATCCATGATGGCTGGTTTCCCTTTTGTGCCCTGTGGTGGAGCTCACGTGATCGACCGGAGAGATGGACTTATTCTGCATAATCCATAGACTATTGGATGTTTTTTTTCCCCTTTGATGCGTTGCTCTCGATAAAGGGGACAGAGTGATTCATCCGATTAGATTTTCCTCCAATAGCTGAGCGCCATGCGTATTCATGCTAATCAAACATGGGCACTTTTTTAAGTTCATTGGCTATGCTTAACCTGGGCATTTACGAAAAGGGTGTCTTTTGGACTCTCGAGGTGTTCTTTTCACCGGACAGAAAATTTAACTAATGGACTAAAAGGGAGCCTTTGAAGTGCCAAATCAGCAGCGAGCAATCGCTGGCTTGTTGAGATAAGATTCGACCCGATAATAATAAACTCACGCATATGCATGCTAAAATGCCTATAATCTAAGTCTAAACAGTCCGAACCCACCACGTTGCATCCCGTGCCATTAGGGCAAGTGTCCAGGAATTAAGAACCTGACAAGATGTTACTAACATTATGTTAGTTGTTTTTCTTTAGCAGCATTACCCATTTCTAACGTCGAGCAATGTCATCCATAAACAAGTCAAAAGAATGCTTTCATCTATGAGTTTAAGTTTCTAAGTCCATTGATGTCTCATTCTATGAAATTCTACAACTTGATAAAATAAAATAATAAAGTTACTTTAAGATCCAAAAACTCCAAAGGTTGTGAATATTGATCCTGATTTGCATACTGCCATGATTACCTTATGACTTGGCAGATCTTGCTTGCCTTGCACTGCCTTATCACCCGAGTCTTGTCCCTCATTAGTTGGAGTTAGATAGAACGTGAACGTCCACACATCTTGCCATCACGCCTGCCCATTTTGAGGAAGACAGAGAACCACTCAGAGCACTTCTTCAACAATGATCTCTCTAGGCCAATAAAACCCAACAGTCATGCTCAAACACAGCAATTACTCTCCTTGCCTCGTTGCTAGACGACAATGGACAGAGAAAAAGACCGAGCCCCACTAGCTCAGGAAACGCATGGAATGGAGCCAACGAGGCGGAAACGAATGCGGGGTGGACCCGGCGGGGGAAAGCAAGGATGTTCGTGCGAGGCATCTTGTCGTTGGACCACCACTCCGGCGCAACTAGCGGACGACCGAAGATTGGCTGAATCCTCCAACAGAGGAAAGGTGCAAAAGGCATCAAAAAGGGAGAAAGCGCAACGTGTCGTCCTCTCGTGCACTAGGGTCGCAAAGATCGAGCAAGTCGGCATCACTAGCGAACCTCAAAATATCATTATTTATGCAGTTGGAGGGAGGAATTTTTTCCACTGATCTAGAGAAAAGTAGGGTTCGGTTGGAGGAGGTGACGCGAAGTCCTGTGCTTGTCCTTTTGTGTCCCTTCGTTGGACCTTTTGCGGATTCCTTCTCGGCTCGTGGGTGCAAATTGGAGAGGACGTCCTGCTTGTTGTTTTACCCGGATTGAGAGAAAAGAAAGAGAGACCCAATAATGGAGTGTAGTGTTTTGGAGATCTGATGTGGATATGGATAAGGCTTAGGATCTTTTCCGCGTGGCGATTGCCCTTGGAACTTTGACTCATTTCATCTAAGTTGCTTGTGCGTGCAGCTAGCGCGGTGAGAGGATAGGAGACGTTAGCAGGTATGCTGCCGCCAGTGTTTTACAAGGTTATCTCATCGGATGATAATGACGCGCGAGTAGTTTCCGATGGGTTTGAATTGGTAAACAGTCCAAAAGGCAGGCTAACAGTAATTAGTTAGGCGAGACAAACGGTCGGGTCGAGTTTTAATTAAGTCAAAAATGTTACGGCTCAAATTGACCCATTTAACATATACCGATCCATTTTTATGCCACGCAATTTCAACTATGCATACTCGATCTGAACCCAATCCGAGCTCCAATTCTTAGCAATTTTTTTTCCTTACATTGTTGTCTCTAGGGCAACTCCACAAAATAGCTCACCAAATCAGTGAGGGAGCTTAAGTGCTTGGGTCGGATCGGGTCGAGCATGGGCTAGGTGTTTGCATGCCACATGAGTAACATGAAGACATGATTGAACGTTGTACTAACGGACACAAACAAAGAAGCTTTGGAACCAAGGATTGATCGGGACTAATTCTATAGGAGAACCAGCTCACTTTATGGTTTTGGGTGAAAAATCAACCTCAAGGGGCTTGAGTATGGACACCGAGGTCCCAACTTAGTCTTGAGGGACCCAAGCCAAACCTTTGTGGACTCAAAAGCATAGCGATTTCAAGCTTGACTTGGAGGGACTTAAGCCCAACCTTTGGTCTAGTTGCCAAGGAAGTGGGCCCAGCCTCAGTGGATTCAAGCCGAGTGCTAATGACTAGGGCAAGGAAGCCAAGTACTTGGGCATAGGCATTAGGACCTAGGCACGAGCACCAGGGATGCAAATTCAACCTCCATAGACTGAAGTATAAGCACATAATATCAAGCTTGGTCTTGACAAACCTAGGTCCTCCCTCTGTGGACTCAAGCTTAGTCGTCGAGGAACCAAACCCAACCATGATGGAATCAAGCCAGGTACCTAGGCATGGTTGCTGTTGACCCAAGTCTAGCCTTTGGGGACTCAATGTTGAGGAACTAGATCCAACCTTGATAGACCTGAGTCCGATGCTAGTCACTTGGGCGCAAGAGTCAAGTAACTAGGCATGGCTATTATGGACCCGAGTTCAGCCCTTGGTGACTTTGGCACGTGTACTAGGGTCTTAGCCCCGGCCTCAAGTGACTTGGCCTAGCCATTATGAATGTGGACTCAACTACCAAAGAATTGAGCCACCCATGATGGACTCAAGCTAGACAATAGTAACTTGGGTGTAGGAATTGGGTATCCAAGCATGGCCATCAGGAAACCAGAGCAAAATATCCCAAGCCTAGTCTCAAGGGACCTAACCACCCAAGAACTAGGCCTGGCCTCCATGGATTTGTGCATAAGCACTAAGGTCTTGATGCCCACTTGATAGGCTTGGAGGTCTCCTCTATGGACTCAAATCTGATTGTCGAATAACTAAACCCAACCTCAATGTACCCAAGTTGGCACCAATGACTTGGGCACAAGAGCAAGTACCTAGGTATAGTCGTCAACCTGTCAGCAACCCAAGCAAGGGCTTTAAGGTCTCCGCCAACCTCTATGGACCTAGGCACGAGCACAAATGTCTTGAGCTTGGCCTCAAGGGAATCTTGGCACAAGCACTTGAAGGGTATTGCTCTTGAATGAAATAGAATGAAGTCGAGCTCTTTACAAACCCATTAGAATCCATCATTCGGTGGACTTTGCTTTGTTAGAACAATTTTAATGCATATTTTAAATTTTAGGCAACCTATTTTTCATCCAACTTAATAAATATGAGTTAAAATATGGGTACATGGCCCATTTTGCCACCCATTCAATAATAGAACCTTTTGAAACTTTGAAGATGCATAAGTTTTCCTTTGCAAATTATTATTGATGATGATACACGCAAGCAAATACTTACTTGAAAATTTTTATTTAGGGATCTTTCTCCTCTCGACTTCAGTTTTCCCACACTTATGCTATTTTTCAAGTCTTAGTTTGTGCTATTTCCTCCTTTGTTAAGCCATTCTTTTTACAATTAAGATATTCTATATTTCATAAAAAAATGAATGAATTTAAAAAATTAAAAATAAATAAATAATAATTTATATTGCTTAAAATAGTTAATCAATGGAAAACTATTTTCATTTCGATAGTAATTTATGTCTTAATATCTTTGTGAACAATGAATTTTTATTTATTTATTCATTTTTGTAAGTAGGTGACGAGTAATCATATATAGTATAATATTTTTCAGATCATTCATTTTGCATCAAACAAATGCACCCAAGCTCATATTAAATCTCATGGTTCTAGGACTCTGTATGTTGCTAAATTTTATTTTTTTTATACTAGAATAGTTTTAAGTTAGAGAACACCATGGGGCTCTCCCCCAGTCTTTTTCCTATCCTTTTTTTTATATGTATATTGGAAGTTCTAAAACTAATCACGAAAATGCAATCAAGTCTTAATACTTTCAAAAAATACAATCAAATTTTAAAACTTTCAAAAATTACAGTCAAAATCCTAAAATTTGTCATATTAGTACAATCAACTCCTTCCATTGATTAAAATTTATTATTTAGTATATTTATTACAAATTTTATACACATTTTAGGTATATTAGTATAGTTTATACTATAGTTTATTATTTAATATTTAATAAAATTTGGATTAGTTAATATTTTTATTACTTAATAGAAATATAATTAATCAATAGAATTTCTATGATTTAATAGAATTTTAGAATGGAATAGAATTCCAAATTCGAATTCTTTTGAATTCGATTTTCTTTCTATTTTTTTTTTTTTAAAATACTTAATAATAATTAAATAAATAGAATACAAATACAAATAGATTAAATAAAAATCGAATAAATAATAAATTGAAAATATAAAAAATTCAAATAAACAAAATATTCGAAATTTAATATAATTAAAATTATTTTAATTTTAATTTTAATTTTTTACACTTTTTTAAGCTTTTGGATTCAATTATATTTTCGTGATAAGTTTTAAAATTTGATTATACTTTTTGAAAATTTTATAACTCGATTACACTTTCGTGACAAGTTGTAAAACTCGATTGCACTTTTTAAAAGTTTTATAACACTATTGTACTTTCGTGATAATTTTTAGGATTCAGTCGCTTTCTTACAAATTTTAGGACTTTTAATGCAATTTATATTTTCCTCCTCTCCTCCTTCTTCTTCTTGGTGTCACTGGTTCACAACCCATTATGTGATCGGTCATATCAAGGGTCCAATATGGCCCATTCGTTACAAGAAATATGGGCTTTAAACCTGAAAGTTCGAGGCCAATACCCGTTCTAGTCAAATTGGAAAGCGTTCGTCCCTAATGCGAAACTTTGATGAACTCTCCTTCCATGGTTAGCTTCCACGCGTCCCGACGGCGGTGGAGCAAAAGCCACCACGGTGGCACGGTGGTCAAGAATATGGCCATCCGGTGGTTACCGCTCACCGTGGAAAATTTATTCATGACACGTATCTTCGTGGTTTTCATTCGTAAATGAAGTATAAATAAATTGATACATATGTACATATAACTTTTCTACGCGCAATAGCTTTTCACCTATGGTAATAAGAATAAAATAGTTAAGCATTTGAACATCATGCTTCTGTGACTTCATGTAAGTCGGGACACACCAGATGGTCACGCAAATCCAGGCTGTCGAATACAATTCGGGTCTCCGATGAAACGGATGGCGGCTCGTGTCGCCAAAGCTACCAACGTTCATCAGTCAGAGGTTGACAGCAGAAATTTTGAGCGTGCATGGCAGGAGCACTGAAAATTCTATAAGCACAGGACCACAAGCTCCGCTGTAACCCAAGGCCGAGCTTCGCCGCTGGATTTATGACAGGAAACAGGCGGCCGAGGAGGAGCGAGCGAAACGAAGAGGCAGCCGAGTGCGTCGCTGCCCGCCTACCAGCTGGGTGGCCAAACCTGGCCTCCACCATGCCATGCAACCCCACATTTGTCTTCTCTCTCGCCGCCACCTTCCTCTCTCTCCCTCTCTCTCTCTGTGGGCTACATATGACTTTCAGAACCCTTTCGTATTTTTCTCGGAATCTCCCCCTCGACCGAGGAAAACATGTCGTCGAGGTTTTCCTCGAACTGCCCTCGCTGCCCTCGCTCTTCCTGCCTGATCTCGCGCGGCTGTTCAGCAGAGCTTAGGAGGGCAAGCAGGTCAAGCGAGATTCGCTTCGCTTCGTCAGATATATGGCGACAGAAGTTGTCCTTCCAAATGGTTGGTTGGCCAGGCTCGAAAAGCCCACGTGAATAGATTCTCCCGCGACACTCCCCGCGATGCTTTTGATCCTCTCTCTCCCCTCCTCCATGTGTACGTACTTACAACTTTCCACTGAACTCCATCGCTGGTTACAGAAACACAACCCGAACCGATCTAAGTACATAATATATATAAATGCGTGAGGGGAGAGAGAGATTCAGATGCATGACGAACAGAATAATGAGCTCCACTCCAGCTCCTACACATTAGTGTATATGTCATCGACAAATCTTGCGTCCCACCATCATTTTTTTAATCTTTACTCACCCATCGTTCTGATGCACCAGATGTGAAGAAAGAAATGTCTGAGTTGCACGTTCCAAGAAAATGACCTGCAATGGAGCTTCAAGCGACGCTCATCCACGAGGAGGGTTTGCCTGTCAAGGTAATATTACAGATCAATCTTCTCGCTTAATGTTCATGGAAAGTCTCGTCCTATGTTATCTCTTCTTGTTATTTGCCCTGCCCCATCCTAGATTGCCCAGAATAGGTGATTACGCCATTGCCCTCTCGAAGAATCCGAGTCTCGCTCGAAGCTAAAAGAGACATTGGACTTCTAAGGAAAAGGGTTCTTTTCCGATGAGAAATGACCGACCATGCGATTTAATACTTCCCAGATACGTTTCATACATCGTCACGTTTTGTTTTTCGGATGCCGTTCTCATCGGCTATCACGAGAATGCTTAACGAGGTTCTGGAGCTGCAACACCATGTGCTTTTATTATGAGATGGGCGTTTAACTTAGTTGATTAGAGAGTCGGGTAACAGCACGATTGCATCCTGTTTTGGGAGTCGTCGCGACATATATGAGGTCTCGGTTCCCCAAAGACATGATTAAAACCGAGTTCATTCCGAAGCGAGAATGGTATATGATGGAGACGTGGTTTGGTATATAGGGACATCACCTGCGAATAGGACGCGAAGGAGCCTCGCAATTTCAACCCGATTGAATAGCGTCGGCTCTGAGCATCCCATGACGATCATCACAAGAAGCCACTGGGAGAACCGTATGTTGTTGATTTCTTCCGAGTCACATGGCTTCGGATCGAACATTAGTACTCTTTGCAATGATCCGATGATTCCATTGGAAGTTCCATTGTCTTTGCTATGTTCTTTTTTTAATCCATGATCCCCCAGGTGAGGTTGTCATGTCTTCTTTACTGGGGAGCAATTATCATGGACGGATTTCACAAGCGATATGAGATGCGTAGATTGAAGCAATAAGCCGCAAGCCTAAAACGGTGGGAACAACTAAACCCTCCTTTGGATTGCAGGTAGACGACATAAACTTATGTTATCTTTCAGCTTAATCATTCCTTAGTTCGCTTTTACAGCTGAAAGAATTTAAAAACTGCTTACCGAACCAAATGTGATGGGCGGATTTCATTGGGTGAGTTAGTTACCGCAAAAAGTTTGTCTTTGGCATTTAATCCTAAATATCCAGGGCTCAGCATAACATTGTACGGAACAAAAGGTGATTTGAATATTTACTAGTTCTTATTCTCGCCGTGTATTTTGAGGGTGATCTCTGTTTTTGTAACAAAAGAAAGGACCTTCTCCATGAAAAACCAACACACAGAACCACCTAGTCTGTTTTGAGGGGAACAACAATCTTCGCTGCCATGACCAAGAAACTCGGCGAGGCCAAGCCACGAAAATTTCGTCCCGCGAGAGCAAATGGTTAATGCCTATAAAGAGATAAGCATATAATGAGTCATTTAGTAAATCAGCATAGAGCCATGAAGGAGAAAAGATAACTTGAGATTGCGAAGAGTAAAGAGAATTCCAATTCTATGGTCACAACATTCCCTAGGTTGGTTCTCTATCCTTCAGCACAAGGCCTTCGTGTCATACCAAAAAATGACAGAATCAGGCTTAGGACTTTCACTCATTTAAGGAACCTACTCGATACAAACGATGTTTTTGTTTAGTAAATAACCCAAAGACATGTAGCAACAAGAATGAAAGAGTTGAACAGTTTTGGCAATTTTTGACTGTTCCACAGAAAATTCGTTGCTAACAAAGACACCTAGTTCCCTATGTTGTCTTTATAATGTTCGTTGGCCCAAGTTAGTTTAATTTCAGGAACTCCAACCACCCTAGTTCAAGGAGGGTGAGGGGAACAGAGAGAGTTCCACAGATACCTGATTTAGCTTACACAAAGCATAACACAGGTCATGACATACTCCATGGCAAGCAGCAGCATGACGATGATCTCCGCCCCAGTTGCAGCAGGAAAGAGAGATATGCACCAAGAGCAGAATGGCCTTCGGAGATCACAGTCAGGCAAAGACCTTTTGCAAAGAGCCGCCTTTCATCGGTCTTATTCCGACAATCACCTATGTTACTCGATAAATAGCATCCAGGCCTCATCAGAGCGTCCTAAACTCAAGCACAGGAACTCCACCGGTATCATTCCTTTCCAATTCTCCAGTTCCATCATACCAAACTCACTCCGATCGTTCCTTTTTGACTCGGAGAATAGCAAGGAATTGAACATAGTGGAGCCAGATATGAAATTGGAGGATACTGCAGATGAAGCTGATGGAGGAGACATGGAGATAAAGAGATCAAATTGGGTGGAGAGGCTGTTGGAGATTAACAGCCAATGGAGAAATAAACAGCAAATCGATGGTCTGGATAGAGATAATTCTTCTGAAATGGTTGAAAATGGCGATACCAGCTGCACAGATATCGATGGTGGTTGCGAAGCAGGTTATAGTTCTGAAGAAGAAGAAGATGGTGAGAAAGTGAAATATGATCAAGAATCTTTCTCAAAGTTATTAGTTCGAGTACCCACCTCCGATATTAAGCTATTTTCTCAGCTAGCATTCTTATGCAACATGGCCTATGCGATACCAACTATAACGGTATGGTAATTTCTTCCTTGCTGCACATGCTTTCTCTTGGAATTTTTTTGTCCATTCATAGGTCCAAGTCTTTTGTCTCGACATAGCATTCCTAGAGCAAAATTTAACCACCAGTATTGATCAATTAGTTTTCCATCTTCCCTCCAGTTTCTTCCACTTTTCTAAATCCATGGACTTGCTCATATAATCATGTTGGGCTTTTTACTTGTTGAAATTCAACTACTTCTATACCAGCTATTTTTTTGTAGCAAAAACGTCAAAGAACACTAGGAGTATGTGGTGAAGATACCTTCAATCCTTTAAGGTCCTCTGCAATATGCTTACATGATATGAACTTTTAAATAAATTGCAGGCTGAGGACTTAAGGAAACAATATAGACTGCAATTTGTAACATCTTCCATTGAAAGGAAAGCTGAGACGTCTGCAATTAAAGCGAAGTTTGATGAGGACTCGATCCGTGTACCTGTAGTTTCAGTTGCAACTGCGGATAGCTGCCACTCAGAAAAAGACTTTAAGTGCCCAATCCGTCCGTCAGTTGCTTATGACATTGCTGCTTCAGCTGCATCTTATGTCCAATCTCAAACTAAGGAACTTTCCCCTGTTGGTTCTGAGACACAAGAGGAGGAAAATGATATGAATCCATTTGGATGCAGAGAGGGAACACAAGAAGAGGCGGATAATTCCCCCCGATTCTGTAAATCAGAAGTTGCATTATATATGGCAGCATCAGCAATGACCTCAGTGGTTGCAGCCGGAGAGAAAGACAAACAAGAGGCAGCAAGGGACCTGCAATCACTACACTCATCACCTTGCGAGTGGTTCATTTGTGATGACTTAGGCACGTATACACGTTGTTTTGTCATTCAGGTAATCTTCTTCCTTCCAGTTAGTCCAATTGTATGTTATCTACAGAGAAAACCAAGTTCAGTTTCTACGGTAAACTCAGGCCTCAAATGACTTATCATCAATGCTTTGCTAGTATAAAGTGTCTGGTATTTAACTACCTATATCGCAAATTTGGTAATCACTACCTGAAATTAAATCAAGATCAACATAACTTCAACCTCCATCCTCTACCTGACACTGCATAACTCACCATTTAAAATGCCATCACCCTTTTACTCTCAAATCTAATGCAACATGTGCATATTCAAGTATTGACGGGTCATGTCAAACGCAAAAGTTGTAGAGCATATAGAATGTCTGCCTGACCAAGCATTTCATTATTTTGACCTGCAGGGATCAGACTCTCTAGCATCTTGGCAGGCAAACCTTTTCTTTGATCCAACCAAATTCGAGGTAACCCATTGCTGTAGCTTTGGATGGATCCATAATTAGAGTAGCAGGAGCGTAGCAAGTCACCATGTAGTTGTAGGGACAGTTCTCTTTTCTGTGTTTCAAATGGGATCAGTCTAGGAGGAAGCACTAACTGTTGAACAACTTATCATCCTTGTCCAGGAAACTGAGGGGATAGTTCACAGAGGTATCTATGAAGCTGCAAAAGGAATGTACCAACAGTTCCTGCCTGAGATAATTGAGCACCTCAATAAGTTTGGGGATCGTGCAAAGTTTCAATTTACAGGCCATTCTCTTGGAGGAAGTCTCGCCCTTCTAGTACATTTGATGCTCATTTCCAAGAAGATCCTCAAGCCATGCAATCTTCGTCCTGCTGTCACCTTTGGCTCACCATTTGTCTTCTGTGGAGGCAAAAAGATCCTGAATCAGCTGGGTTTGGATGAAAATATTGTGCAGTGTGTAATGATGCACAGAGATATAGTCCCTAGAGCATTCTCCTGTAGCTACCCCAACCAAGTAGCTGTGCTTCTCAGGCGTTTACCTGGATCATTCCGCTCTCATCCTTGTCTAATAAGAAATGTAAGTATCTAGTATCCTGTCAACTTCTTTTTTTGTCATAATTCACTCAGAAGACCCTAAGGAAGCCTATTTGGACTACTTTTTGCTAAGCAATGGCAACAGTTCACTGAGAAGAATTAGACACGGCTTCAAGAATCTTTGACACACTGATAATTTCACTTGTCCTCCTTTCCTGTAGCCTGATCAAAATTTGCAAGAACCCATATTTCACTAATTCACACATTCCTCTTGCAGAAGCTGTTGTACTCTCCACTAGGCAAAATGTTCATCCTCCAACCAGATGAGAAATCATCACCTCCGCATCCACTACTCTCTCCAGAAAGTGCCCTCTATTATTTGGACAAGGATAGATGCAGGTATTCTAAAAATGCTGTCAGGGCCTTCCTCAATTGTCCTCATCCTCTCGATACCTTAAGCAATCCTACTGCCTACGGCTCAGAGGGTACCATTCTCAGAGACCATGACTCAAGCAACTACTTGAAGGCAATTAACGGGGTACTAAGACAGCACACAAAGATGACAGATAAGAGAGTAAGGATACCCGCAACAAGAAATCAAATGTGGCCACTGCTTACTTCACCATCCCCACACTTGTGGAGCCATCAAAGCTACATTGAGAGCAACAGGTATCCAAGTAGAGAGCTCCTGACCGGTGTTTAAAGAAAAGCTTAAAGCCCGGACATTCTGAAGGAACAAGGAAGATGTTTGTTAAATTGCAGACCTAGGATTTCAAAAAAAAATTTCATGTATAAATTCGTGGGTGCCAGCTTCTTGTATATTTGTCAAATCTGTGTCTCTGTGCATTATCCACCATGATGCACTACGTGGCCCAACATTGTTAATGAAAATGGCGCACTTTGTGTACATGCCCAAGTTTAAGCTCAAAACATGCTTTCATTTTCCTGAGAGCTTTGTCCCCAGCTACTCTAGTTCAAGATTTGTGCATTTTTGGTTCTTAAAGAGCCAATAAAACAGTCCCTAGAAGCCACAAATTGGACTATACGCTAAGGATACAACCTACAGCTGTTAACAAGTTCAGTTCCTCAGCATACGTACTTCATACTCACTGCCCATATGGAGGAATACATACTCCAACATCCACAAACATTCTGTCTCTCTCTATTCTCTCCTAGAAGATCAGAAGAAGGTAATGATATCTAGCATAATTGGTTTGGGATATAGGACCTGATAAGAACCAAGGAGCATTAAAAGTTCACAAAGCTGAGAGCTGGTGCAACAATACGTGATTTAAGAGCTTAAAGAAATCTATGGCAAGAAGTTGCATGCACAAATCCGGCGATTCACACGTGGTCAAAGGGCGCAAAAGAGAAATCTACATTCATTACTTCCCGACCCACCAATACTTGGAAAGACAATTTGACACGCCGTCGAAGGGAGCGAAAAAAAAGATATCTATATTCATTACTTCCCAGCATGCCGATACTAGTAAAGATACTGGCTCCATTTATTTCACAGAAAATGAATGACTTTCCTAAAAATAATCACCTGCATTCCTCAAAACAGACCTCTTCAAGGAAAACATTTTCTACAAATCATTCATTTTCCGCGAGACAAAAGCAGCGATGACTTCCCCGCCTCACAATAACCCTACTCAATCTGCTCGAGCCGTACTCGAACCAAGACAATCCCATCACCCTCTTCATCCCACGCTTCCTTTTCTTCGCATGGGAATTTCGACGAGCACCTGCCCTGCACTCCGAATTCTTCAACCCCTGCTGAACGAACCAGCCCCCATCCATCCAAAGACCGCGAACCAAGACCACTTCCGACGGGCGAGTAAACAATCGATACCTACGCCGCCGCAAAAACCGAAACGAACGCCTCGCGAACTCACCAGGACGTCCGTAACACCGCGTCCCAGCACAGAATCTGCAAGATGCAGAGAGAGAGAGAGAAGGGAGGGAGAATCTTCAGTGGGCCGGGCAGCCGAGACTCCGGTCTCCAGGGGGATCATGGGCTTCGACCTGGGCCCACGCAGATTCGCTTCGGCCCAACCATCACACGGGCCCAAATCGCGGTTCCCCCTCTCCCTCTGATTTTCCACCATTTTCTTCTCTTCATGTCTCTCTCTCGCTATCCGCCCCTCTCTCTCTCTCTATTCTGTACTCTCTCCTCTTCTCCAGATTCTATCGTCTCTCTCTCTCTCTCTCTTACCCCCCAACAAAAAAAAAAAAAAAAAATTCAATTTTTTTCAAAGAAGATTTTTACATAGGGGAAGCAAACCTCAAAATTTCTGCAACGCCGGAAGCCTACTTCCATCCTCTCTCTCTCTCTCTAGATTTTCGTCCCATCGCCTCCCCTCAAGAAATCGAATTTCGCGATGCCCAGGATCTTTTGATTGATCCGCCACGCACTGCTGCCTCCCTCCCTCCCTCTCTCTCGATTTTCCTTTTGTGGGTTCTTCTCCTTCTTCTTCTCCTCTGTCCTTCTTCTTCCCACCACCATTGAATGCCTCCATCTCCCGTCGCTCTCTGCGCATTTCACCGTATTGCACCCCCTCCTCCTCTGTCCTCTCGTTCCGCGACCTTTCCGACGTTCTCCCTTTTGGGTTCTTTTGGGGTTCTCGTCGGAATAAGATTCGAGCATTCGCGAGTTTATGCCCCCCGCCCCCCCATTTCGCGGACTGTTCTTTAGGGTTTCGATCGCCCGGCCTCCAATTCGACGCTTCCACTTGTTGCGTTTTGTGTCTTTTCGCACTCGTTTTGCTCCTCTAGGGTTTCCTCGTCGGCTTTTTGGGCGGATTTAGGAGGAAGGAGGGGTCGTGTTGTGGCTTCTTTAATTTTTTTTGCGGTTTCTTTTCCTGGTCCCTTTTTCGCGGATTCATTTTAGGTTGTTGTCTGTTGGCGATCTTTCTTTCGGAGCGGGTGCTGATAAATTTCGCGACTTTGACTGCGGCGGTTTGTTGTTGGTTGCCGTCTGGATTCGGATGCTACGGGGATTTTTTCCTGAAGGGATAGCGGAATTTCCTGCTGCTGATACTTCTGGGGAAAATTTTGCTTCTTTTCGGTTCCTTTGTTAAACTAGTTGGGAATAGTGCTTGTTTCTGCTTCCTTTCCCGTTTTCTGGGTGATTTCTTTATTTGGGAGGAAGCATTGTGACGGTTTCCGGGAGATTGGGGATTCGCGGGATTGAGTTGGGCTTAAAAAGGGAAGTCTTTGGGCGTGTATGGGCAAGCATGAGGAGCGGGCGCAGCCGCCAAATGGGCTATTGCCCAATGGATTGTTGCCCGGTGAAGCAGCCTCCGTGATACGGGTGCTCGAGTTGGAGCGGTGGTCGAAGGCTGAAAAACGAACTGCAGAGCTCATTGCGCGCATTCAGCCCAACCCACCCTCCGAGAAGCGCAGAAATGACGTTGCCAGATACGTGAGAAGTCTCATCACAAAGTGCTTTCCTTCTTGTAAGGTGGGATCCCGTCACATCAATATCTCGAATAATCCTCATGATTACTTATTTTGTCAGTTTAACGTTTGTTGTGAATTTAGTAAGTTATGATTTATGAGTATTTGAAAGAGATGTTATTGAACACTATTGATAATGAATGCTTCTTCACAATCCTCGTTATAGTGGTACTAGTGCTTTTGGAGCTATCAGTCAGAAGTCAGAAGGTGACTTTAATAAAGATTGTGAAGATTCTGTGCTTCACAGATGCTTGATGGTTTTCTAGATGAACTTGACAGGGCACTTCGCCTCTGCGTGCTATTTTAGAAGTGTATAGTCATTTTATCTTTGTTATGGAACTATTGGATTTTGTCATTTCGAGACCAAAATTCAGAGACTTTGGCTGGTTAACTTGGTGCTTGGCATTTCCTCAGCAGTAATAAACCTTTTATCTCAACTTGTGTTAAGCCTTTCAACCCTTGGTCATACATAAGTTTTAGCTAATATTCATGTGTTTCAACCTCACCAGTTTTCCCCTCAGAATTTCTCGCAACATTAACAATTTACAGATTTATGTTTGTCAGCTACTTATTGGTGCCATTTGTGTGTGCCATCTTATTACAGGTTTTCACTTTTGGCTCTGTACCACTGAAGACTTATTTGCCTGATGGAGACATAGACTTATCTGCATTTAGTAGTAGTCGGGAATTAAAGGATACATGGGCTCATCAGGTTCGTGACATGTTGGAGAGTGAGGAAAAAAATGAAAAGGCCCCGTTTCGTGTTAAGGAGGTTCAGTACATCCAGGCAGAAGTATGTACCTTACTATTTTGTCATAATAATTTTGTGGTGATTGATTTGTCTTTTACATATTGTCCAGATATTTTTTTTTTTGGTAACAAATGTATTGGCTATAACACACTCCTTATTTCTGATTGGGAAAGGCAGTGGACATGCAGATGTACTAAACTGAAGTTATGATACTTATTGGAATTTGATTATCTGTAATGTGTGTGATTTAGCAATCCTGAAAGTATCTATCTGCATTTGTCTCACCATGCAAGTTTAATTCCTTACTTTCTACGGATTTGCATCTCTTTCTTCTAAGTGAGATGACGGTTCTTTTAGATGTTGAAATTGAGATCTGACCAAGATGGCATTTGCAAATTGGGACATATGGTTGGCTCCTGGTCATGATATCCTTTCAATTGAAAATATATTACTGTGTCAATGATGAGCATATTTGATTAAGTTTCTTTGATTATACTATGAAGGAGCTCAAGTTGAATTGAAGTAATGTCAGATGTCATATTTTGAAGTCAAAACATTGTGGTCTAAGATGTGGAAAGTACTTAGTTCCTTTATCATAAGCTGAAAATTAAACTCTAATTTTATTAGTTTTTGTAACTCGCCTTTGGCTTCATGCAATAAATATAAGTTGATGCAAAATCATTGGTGATCAGTTTTTTTAAATCTTACATATATGCTGACAAATTGAAGTTAGTTGATGAAAATGAGTAGTTAGTTGTATCTGCCGAGGCACATGGAGAGAAACCAAAAATTAATCCCCATGAATAAGCAAGGAGACTAAAATTCTGGTGAATCGTTTTGTTCTATGCTCATACATAGTCCTCACAGTAGAGCTGAGAATGAATGGTTTTATGCATGAAAGTCCCATCTAACTTGGCTTGCTATTTCAATCCTTGGGCTATGCCTTTCTTTTTAATTCGGAATCAATTTACCTCACCTGCTAACTAGAAGTGGAATTTCTGTTATTGGGCTGACTAGTCAATGCTCCTCTAGAGGTCTTCTTTTTAAGAAATTTAGCACAATATAACCTTTTTGTGACAAAAATTACTCAAATTGGTTCCTCTTAGCCTTCTGGTATCATATTGCATATGAGATGTTAGGTAACCTGTTTGGTATGTTATTTCTTTTAAGTCCCTCTTTGATAAGAAATTGCTTTGTCCTCCTTTAATATCTGTGCAGGTGAAGATAATAAAGTGTCTTGTAGAGAATATTGTGGTAGATATATCATTTAACCAGCTTGGTGGGCTATGTACCCTTTGTTTTCTTGAAGAGGTAATTTTTACACGCTTTGAACAAAAGAAATTGAACATAGACATGACCTTATTTACTAAATATATTTTGCTTCTGCAGGTTGATAATTTGATAAACCAAAGTCACTTGTTCAAACGTAGCATTATCTTGATAAAGGCTTGGTGCTACTATGAGAGCCGTATACTTGGTGCTCACCACGGACTTATTTCGACTTATGCTCTGGAAACCTTGGTTCTTTACATATTTCATGTTTACAACAATAACTTTGCCGGACCTCTTGAGGTGATGTTTGGTTTAATATGGGCTATGTGTGCCTTACTGTGTCTCTTTGCACATTGATCTAATATTTTTTTTGTCTGGCAGGTGCTTTATCGTTTTCTCGAGTTCTTTAGCAAGTTTGACTGGGACAATTTTTGCGTAAGCTTGTGGGGTCCTGTACATATTAGTTCACTTCCAGATGTAACAGGTATTCCTTTCCCTTGAAGTTTCTGTTATTTTTAATTATTGAAAGATCTGTTAAATTGGAAAAGAAAATGAGTTTGATCAAGACGTGTCTTCTCACTTCCATCTGCTGATTATGCTTTCTTTAAACTATCTTTTTTTCAGCTGAACCTCCAAGGAAAGATGGTGGAGATTTATTACTGAGCAAAGTGTTTCTTGATGCCTGTAACCACGTCTATAGTGTTTACCCCATTGGTCAAGAAAATCAGGGTCAACCTTTCATTTCTAAACATTTTAATGTTATTGATCCCTTGCGGGTGAACAACAACCTTGGGCGCAGTGTTAGCAGAGGTACTTCATTTTTCAGCAATTGAAATGTGAGATATATGTCGTATCTGTATTAGTCTGTATTAGAAATAAGCAGTCACTATCTTTGCTATATTTTGCTGGTCTTTTGGCTGTGATGCCCATAACTTTCATCTTTTTGTTCAAGGGACGGAGAGTTCTCTTCATTTTAAGTAATATAATGAATATGATAAGGTAATTGATGTCAAAATTGATTTTTGTTGATTTTAAGCACATTTTGAGAATATTTAATCTGATTCAAATAAATTTGAAGTTAGACAGGATATTGTACGAGTTATTTTACCATTTAGCGGACATTCTTACAGCTACTAGCTGATCCCAGCACTTTTCTGACTATGCATTTTGCATAATAGTGTTTTTGATCTGATTGCATGGCAATGAGCTATGGCATTTAGTTCCCGCTGATTGTATGGTGGTCAAAATATATATGCGTGCTTTACTTCTCCTCAAACATTGTTAATTTTCTTGTCCTCGGAGAGACAGAGATATAGGAGAGAAAATTTTTAAGTATTCCTTTTATATGTATATTACTGTTTTTGCCAGCAATGGCATGATTATTGGGGTAAAGAGGTTTTAGCAAAGTGAACTGAACATTCACAACTAGGACAACTGAAGGAATGATGAGCAAGAAATTCAAGATATATATGTAGGTGAAAGAGCAGGTTGACCTGTCCGCTACACCTGGATTGAATGGTTGTGGTATGGTCTTGTAGTATAGGCATTAGTTGCAGTAGATAGGGCTCACCTTTCATTCTTCCTAGCGTATCTGATTGATCTTTGGTTTGTTCCAGTCGTTGGTCCATATTCAAAGTAGTTTTGTAGAAAGGCTAAGTGAATTTAGGAGCAAAATAAGCCAGCTATCCCCTTCTTAACAGATGGTGGCCCTGGCATTGGCCCCTGCTCAGGCCAAAGTAGCAGCAATCATGAGACCAGGCTCAAGGCTAGATAGAAGATAAGCTATTCGTTATATCGAGTCCCGGAGTCTGGTATCCTGATGAAAGAATAGCGTAATAATTACTAGGCCAGCAATAGTTCTTTATTCATGGTAGAGTTTGTTTGCATTGTGTTCCAAGTGAGTTTTGTCCATCACAAGATTTGGGAAGATTATCTTATTTAATTGTACACTACTTGCTTTTGAGAGTTGATAGGTCTTCCTTTGGAGATTTTTTGTGCTTTATTCATGAATCTTATATTAATAGACCAAGTTTGTCAGTTTTATAATGTTTAATTTTTCAGGTAATTTCTTTAGAATACGCAGTGCATTTGCATTTGGAGCTAAGAAGCTTGCAAGACTGCTTGATTGCCCTAAGGATGACATACTCTTTGAAATAAATGAGTTTTTCATGAACACTTGGGAGAGACATGGCAGTGGCCATCGTCCTGATGCACCATGGGATGACGCGCAGCATTTCGGATTGTCAAATGCTGAAAGCTTACGCCAGTCTGAAAATCTACGAAGCAATTCAACTGGCAAAAAGAGTGAGAGTATCTCAGTTCATGAAAGTCATTTTGAAAGTACTCATGGTCCTCGTGGTGTCTCTTCTCAACATTTAAATCATATCTCAGAGGGTGCGTCTAGAAGAAGTGATGCTTCAGTCATGTCTCATACCCAAAGTCAGAAGAATCATGTAAACATAGACAACTTAAGGGTAGCAGATAATAACAGACAGGAAACAAATTCGAAGCAAGCTACAAGCAATGATAAGGATCAGAGAAGTTCTAGAGCAGATGGCATGGTGAATGACATTCAAGGAAGATACCTTTTTGCACGAACACATTCTAGTCCTGAGCTGACTGACTCATACAGTGAAGGGTCTTCCCAAGGAAGGTTTAATAAAGGGCCTGATGGTGGAAAAAACCAGACTACATCTGCAAGATTGGATAATAGCAGGAGGAAGATTTTGGAAACTGATGGTACAACCCTAGACATTTCATCTTCAGCCGATGATTCAGTGTTCATCAGGCATTCATCAATTCAGCAAGACGTGACTACTGACTCAGACAGTTTAAATAGTTACCATGATGACGGAATTCGGTTTGGTGTCAGGGGTGAAAGTTTTGCTTCTGTCTCAGGATCACAAGGATTGCATCACGAAGAACAAGATTTTGTTAACATGATGTCACCTTCTCAAGCACATGCTTTTAATGGACAGGTTCACATGCCTCTAAATTTATCTTCAGGTCACTTGCCGCTGAATTTGATTCCAATGGGGCATGCCCAGAGAAATATCCCTCGAATGATTCCTTCAAATATTTCATTTGATGGTTCCTGGAATTTACCATTTCATCATCATTCGGTAGCTCCCTATTTCCCTAGCCTGGGCATAAATCCAGAAGATTCCATTGAATCTAGTGCACAAAATCTTGGTTCCAAAGATGCAAATCTTGGTGAAGTTAATGGTGAATTCTGGCATGAGCAAGAGAGGGAGCCAACTGGAGCTTTTGATGTGGGTAATGGAGATGTTCAAACTCTTCAATTGGATGATCAGCAGCAGTCAACTTCGACATCTTATGGCTTTGCTCCTTCATCTAGGGAAGGCAACTCTAGTACGTATCCTAGAGTGCATCAGAAGTCTGCTCGGGAAAACCGAGGGTCGTCAAGGGAAGATAAACTAAATCCATTTCATCATCAAGGTGGTAGAGAAAGTGAGGTCTACATGGATGACAGATCTGGAAGTTTGAGGTCCTTGCGAGCTACTCTGAGCAGTTCTAGGAGTAAGACTTCCTCAGAGAGCTCTTGGGAGGGAACTTCAACGAAGTCATCAAAGTCAACAAGAGAGAAAAGAGGTAGGAAAACTGGTCCTAGTGCCTTTCCATCTAATACATATGGGAAAGGGAAAAGTTTATCAGATCATTCCTCTGCTCAGGCAGATGATGATTCTATGGACTTGAACCTTCCTTCAAGTATTGGACATGAACCAACAGAAAGAACCACAGGACCTCAACCTGTTGGTTCAGGGCATGTTCAAACACATCAATTGCCTGGGTTTGAGTCAGCTCAAACTGGTGGAACAGATTCCATGATACCGATTCTCTTGGGCCCGGGTTCTCATGAAAGGCCCGGGGACAATTCTCGGGTTTATGCATTTTACCCTACGGGACCCCCAGTTCCCATTTTTCTTATTCCTCGTATGCCAAGCGACGGTGGCAGTTCAGATGCATCAACAAGCCATTTTAGTTTGGAAGAAGTGCTAGATAATAACGATACTAGCCAGAATTTTGAATCATCTGAGGGACTGGATCATCCAGAGGCATTGAATACTTCTGTCGCTGTTGGACCATCAGTCCCTGTTGAGCCATCTGAGCACCAGTCTGACATACTTAACAGTGACTTTCCTAGCCATTGGCAAAATCTGCAGTATGGACGAATTTGTCAGAACCCTCAGTACCCCACTCCTGTCCTCTATCCGCCAGCCCAATGTCTTATCCCCTATCTATTGGCCAGGCCGTTTTTCATTGGATGGAGCTGGAAGACCAGTCTCAGCAAATACTAATGCCTTTAGTTATGGGCCTCATCTCATTCCAGTTTCCCCGGTTCAACCTATTTCTAATGGACCTGCCAGTATTTACCATACTGACGAAATGCCAAGATATCGTAGTGGGACAGGGACTTACCTGCCAAATCCTGTAAGATTACTTTAAGCATAAACATTATTCACTCTTCTTTCAAAAGATAGATGGTTGCACTCCATTCCTTTTTTATTTCATGGCACGCATCCTCTCATTTTCATTGTTTTGCACCTTCCATGCTATGTTTTGATGTTTACCGATTTTCACTGTCCTTCATCTTTTAGCCATCTGCTTCACTGTTTTCTTGGTGAGTGGATTTGTTTTCTATCAATGCTTTTCTACTTGTCTTCTCTCTGTTGCCTCTTTCAATTAGAGAGATATAAAATGGAAGGGGAAAGTGGAGTATTAGAGTATAAGTAATCCTGTCCTGTTCCTGTTTATTCTGATTTGGTTCTCTTCATGCTGTCTTACTTGTTAAATTTAGCAGTGAGTTTACTCTCTGTTATATTTTAGATGCCTGATATGTAGTTTTATATTCTTTCTTCAGAAGGTTTCAGCAAGGGAGCGGCACTCATCCAACACAAGAAGGGGGAATTATAGCTATGACAGAGGGGATCACCATGCTGATAGAGAAGGGAACTGGAATGTTTCTTCTAAATCCAGACCTTCACGCAACCATATTCGCAATCAGTCCGAGAAATCAAATTCAAGGCTGGATAGAGTGGCAGCAGGTGATGGCCAGTCTGAAAGACCATGGAGCTCATATAGACATGGATCATTTCCTTCATACCATTCTCAGAGTAGTACCATGCGCACAACTACGACACAAGGTAGTCCAGCCAATGTAGCATATGGCATGTATCCTCCTCTAGACATGAATCCAAGCATCGTGTCATCAAATGGACCTACACTTCCACCTGTCATGATGTTTTGCCCTTACAATCATAATGCTGCATACGCTCCTTCATCAGAGCAGCTTGAGTTTGGGTCTATTGGAACAGTGGGTTTCTCAGGCATGAACGAAGCATCTCAACTGAATGAAGGACATTCAAGCAGTATAATGGAGGAACAAAGATTTCACGGAGCTCCTGGTTCACGAACTTCACCAGATCAGCCGTCTTCACCCCACCTCCGGAGGTGATCAATTTCCTTATTATTGGAACAGGCACTATGTTTCAAGATATTGAAATTGAGGAAGCACAGCTGGGATTTTACTCGACAGTTCAGCTCTTGTCAGTATCCTTGCTTGCATAGAGACCATTCATCTTGCCTTGTTTGACCTATTAAAGCAATGGTGGCGACAAATCTCCATTTTTGCAGAGGTTGGACCACCACTCTTCAACACCTCTTTTAACTGTTCCATGATGCCATCATCTGTATCATCTCCACAGCCCAGACCTCGTTACTTTGCTCGATCCTAAGTTGAGTGAAAATGGTCTTTGGTCTCTGCATTTTTTTGGACAAAGGTAGGTTCTGAACGGTGAAAATGCAATGAGGAATTTTTACCTAATGAAGTTTCACCCTCCCCCTTTGTTGTGACTGATCAATATCTTCCTCTTCGGCACCGACCATCTGAAGGAGAGAAAGCAAGGAGGTGGGGAAGAAGTCGGATTCCACATGGACATCTGTTTCCAAGGACATTGCAGAGGAGTGGTATGGGAGAGAGACTGCGGTCAAGGAGTAGATTTCCATTTTAGGTCTACACATTTTACAGCTTAGCTGAGTAGTATCACAAACTTTGTTTTGAAAGAGTATTTTGCTATTACAGGAATGTACAAGGTTCTTGATCAGTAGGCAAATGGACTTAGGTTTCTCTCTCGCAGATCTTGTTTGACATGTTTGACACGGTATCATTCAATACCATTCCTGCCAGGTGAAAGTTACACAAGATTTCTCCCATGGTATTGGTTGAGTCTTTGCTTCTGAGATTGACCTCGATTTAAATTGAGAATCACTTCGGAGGTTTTTAGCAGGTAGAGAACATAAGCTTCTGAGCTCCCTTATCAGCTAATCCGGTATGAGATCTTCAGGTTAATTGACTCGATAAAATCTGTCTGATCTAAGAAAAATCCGTTTGTCATTCTAACCTGGATTTGTGTCGTGCTATTGCACCACTAATCATGTTCTTGTAAAGAATCTTATCGATCAGATGATTTCGAGAGCGGTTGGAATCATATGACATTTTTAATTATATAAACGGGCAAATGTCATTAGTTTAGAAGTCGCGTCTGCTAGTGGATTTGCACTATTAACCCAATTTTTCATTGTAAAAGGTTACTAGCTTTGGTCAATTACTTTAAAACACGAAACGTTACTGATTGCTTGAAGAAGTTCCAAATTACTAGAAATCTGAGATCTCAAGTTACAAAGGCTCCAAAAAATGCGAACAGCAGAGGAGAGCACTGTCTAGTCTTGCCGTCCACGGCAGCTTCAGTGGCAGCTGGTGGCAAAGCAACTGTGACGAGTGCGAAACTGGGGAGCCATGGGCTCTGCCCGCGTGCGTGCTTATCCGAGGGCTAGTTCTCTTCTATCAGATAAACAAGAATTGCTTTTAGGAGGGAGGTGGGTGGGTTTGAGAAAATATTATGGCCGGAGCTTTGTTTCCGTACAACTTGGGCAATGCAGAACTCTGCCATGCGAAGAGGAGCTAAAACTGGAGAATTGAATAGCACAACCACAGCCGTGAGTCGGTGCTCCTGGAGCCAGAGATCGAGCACGGCTCAGTCCCTTACTGAGAAACCGGTCTGGAGGACGCAGTTGCTCAAGCCTAGAATCAGAACCATCCAAGTTTGAGGCAAGTGAGAGTGACAGCGCAGTTAGTTTGAGCTCCGATGACATTGCTGCAGATGAGAGGGCAGTTTGTTAATGAGGAATCAAAGTGGTCCGGTCAAGAACGGGAGCAGTCGAGGTTAGCGACAGTGGAGCCTGACCTGGAGGAAGAGCAGTTGAGGTCCAATGATCAGCAGCAGGAAGATGAGATGACTGCTGAGATGACTGCCCATGGCCAATCCCAACTTTCACCATAATTATATGCCGAGGGTTCTGCTGCTTTCCTGTCACTTGTTTCCTTCATTCTTTCGAACTGCATGCTCTACCAGGTATAGAACGATGAACGTCTGAACACATAAACATCGCAGATGGCTCCGAAATCTTTGTCTGCTTGAATTTGAACCCAGTAAACAGGCTCCAGAAGCCTAGGCCGAGCAGCCAACTGGGCAGCATGGAAAAACCTCATTGCTGTGCCTCCCATCTGAAAACCACTCCTGTGGATACGTCTGCTTGAAGGACAGCCCTGCAAATTTCAAAGCATACGCCCCACATGATTTCTCCGGCTGAAGCACCCACCTTTTGATGTAGTTTGGAAACCAGGGACGATGTAGTCTTTAATTTCATTCAGATGTGGAACTCCCTTGCCCATGTCCACAACTATGCCAGGACCAATCTGATCAGGGCTGAAACCCCATATTTTTGCCACCTCCAAACCAGACCTCTTGCTCAATATCCTCGCGTGGATCTTCGTATCATCACTTGGACCTATATTGCCTATATCAATGTGATCAGCAAGTCCTTCCTCCATAGGCCGAGCCTCCAAGAATGATTGCACTCAGTTGCATGACCTGCCCAGGACTCATGGGAAGATCTCCCCGCTATGGTCACAAGGATGCGTACAGTGGGTTCTGAAGTCGCGATTGAGCACTGGCTACAAATTTTTCCAGTAGATCTTTCATGCACTGTTGTAATGTATTTATTAAGCACCAACAGTGACTAGCTCATTCCGACTTCACCAAATGCCTTAATGCCTTCAAGTAGCTTGGGAAGGTCAGAATTTAATAGCTACACTCACAACTGGGGAGACACAGAATCTCATGGCTAGAATTGGGTGCGTGTCGACTTCTTTTTCATTTGCCAATGTAGACGTTCTTGGAAATGAACGGATCAAGATCAACCAGGGCCATAATGTTGCCACAGGGCACATCCTCCACTGTCAGGTGCTTCTTTCCAGTCCAAATAACAGTCCTCTAAACACTCATAACGTAAAGATCCATCCTCCCATCAGGGAAGTAGTTGGGGCCCTATTAATCTAACCTTGGAGCCAGTGAAAATCTTACCATAGAAGATCCAGCCAAAAGCAAAAGGGCGGCTTTTTTCAAAAGCCAGAATCATCCTTGATACGTGAAACATGGAGGGCCCGCCAGCATCAATCTCTGATTGCAGTGGCGTGTAGGTCATCTGGCAGACCATCAGACAAGTTCTCAACACGGTAATCCTGTGTCTTAGCTGGGGAAGGAAGGCAGTATGAAATCATCTGCAAGATTGAACTACTCACCGGAAGCCAAGTCTGCATCACTTCCTTCAACAGAGCCTTCCCCACTGGATCCTTTCCATTTGCCCTTCATATCAACTTTAAGTTTTCCCTACATGCCCCACGCTTCATCTTTCTTGTCACTCACACAAGCCCCAATAATCTGTTTGATAAGCTCGGAACACGACTGCAGGTAGGGGAACCAGCGTACTTGCTGATCCATTTCTTGATAGTATGGTCAAAGATGTTTTCACCCCACAGCCTTTCCATTTCTGGAAGCATAAAGCACAGCAAAGGAGTGTAAAGGCCCAGCCATTCACGGGCCATTATGGTAGTTGATATTATTCTTCATGTGGCACTTTTAATGTTCAAGTACACACACCAATTACCGAAGGTTATAAAGATGGTATTTGCAAATAAAACACTTCTGTAATTTCTTATAACGCGTGTGTTTTTCCAAGGGCTAGATGAATTTGCTAGATAGATGATAACATGATATAGCGCGTACACGAGTACCAAGAGTAGGGAAGGCAGTTAATATCTTAGACCAGTTGAAGCACAAAAAGAGCAGTTTAAGCATATCTTTCCAAAGATAGCGGTATGTGTTGCTATCAAGTCTAAAGGACTAAAAAGTTCCATCAGTTCCCAAACTCTGACTCTGCTGATGATACAAGATCCACTCATATAGCGGAATCTTCTTAATTGGTGAGTAGTGTAGCGAGGTCTCTTTTGCCCCACTAAGTTACATTCCTCGAGAGGTGGCTAGCTACCAAGTATAAGCTACAAATCCAAGAACATCCTTGGCTGAAGGCAAATTTGCCAAACAAAAACATTGACAAATTCGTGGTGCTCCTATATGGATCGGAACTGAGTGGTTTGCAGACTCGTAGTGGCCTTCAGGTATCGAGTCAGTTAACTCAAAGAAGTGCTTCTTTTCCACTTGGCGAGGTTTGTCAAGAAAGAATGGACCTCATTGGGGTCTCGCAAAGAGTACGAGGCCATGGTCTCCCTCGGGGCAGAAGAAACGATAATGGAGAAACCATGCTTAGTTCTTCTAATAACCTGCAACCATTCATGTCCAGTTATCACAAAGAGTGTTCGACAAAGAGTTTTCTTCTTCTGTGTCTAGATTGGGTTTTTAAGTTATTGCTAGACTTTGGAAAAGGAGCATTAGGTAAACTCAAATGTAATGTTATCCTGTTTCTAAATAAGTAAAAGATTAAGTCCGCCTTTTGTACGTAGATTGGACCAACTAATAGCTCTAAAAGAAGAGGGATGACAGAACTACACAAGATCTTTGATGAATGTCCAGTATCAGATATGCGATCCAACACCTTGAAAGCATCTTCGTCAGTATCATCGTCCCCTATATACAAGGGAAGGATGTTACAGTGGCCATTCAAGTCGAGACTTTCTAGTAGATATTCGATGGCTCGGCCTTTGTCCCATTCAACCGGAGGACGTATCTCCATAACCTGTTCAAGCAAATTACAAGTGTATCATCCAGAATGAGCTCGATGCACTTCTTTAGCAAAACCAAGAAAGAAAGAGGTTCCTTGCACTGAGCACTATGATTTTAGTGAACATGCTTGCCTAATGAACAGTCAAATTGTTTAGACCAATTGACGCATGTACCTTTTTACCACAGGTAATTCTATATGTTGGGTATGCTTCCATTGTGGATTCTACTATCTGCTTAAGTTTCCCAACATCCTGCGGAGATGTGACATCCAGTTATTGCGTATTATAAGAAACAGGGTCCAAGATTCTGGGTTAGAACATATTTGTAAGGTATATGAGGGCATATGTACTAGCATAAAGAAACTGTGGAATGAGCATTCCTCTAATGGCAGTCCGAGGAGAGTGTAAGGATCACCTTCTCATTCACACGACGGTAGTGCACTGATATGCAGAACTTATTGTCTTCAACCACAGCACTGTCTATTCTTGTGGTTCTTTCTTTCAACAGCCTCATTATCTGCGAGAACCAACCACCAAAAAAATGCACAAATCCTATGATAGAAGGAATCACATTCTCAATGCTAAAAGACATTTAACTTGATTGACGTCCAAATGTTAGTGGTGCACAGGAAGTCCTTACCTCCTGAACTGTATCGAGGAAATCTTGAGCCGGTTGGAACCAAATGATTTCATCCCCCTAATACAAGTAGCAGTAACTTATCTCTTGATTCAAGTGCCAATGTCTTCTCACGTGTTCAGCATAATTGGAATTTCTTGCAGATTAAGTGCCGAAGCATAGAATTGTGCGATTTAGAGACAAACCTTTTCATCCAAAGCTCTGGTTTGATGCCCGCTGTCCTGGCACTTCGAGGAGGCTAATGGGATGGATATATCCATTCCATGACTTCCAGCATAACAGACATTGTTCAGTTGCACAAATTCATATACCTAAACAAAGTGTCAAAATTGTTTTTGTTTAGCTAAAGAAAAATGGGATGAATCTACAGATATCCTCATGTGTGGTTCCTGAACTGTACTCGATGGAAAAGGCAGCAGAATGTATGTATAATTAGAACACAGAAATGAGCATACCTTGTTGCGACACCTTCCACTAACAATTGCAGTGGGAAAACAGTCTGCAACTTCGCATACGGCACAACGCATCTGCATTTTAAGTCAGTCATACACACCCTCAATATGTGTTACATTTGTCTTTTAGAAGTTCGCACTGAATGAGAAATTGTTTAACCACATTTGCCCTTTGGCAGCAAAGTGTTTTTTGGGAGTTTGATGTGAGAAAACTGGCACTCGATAGTCACTTGCTTTCACTCGGTTTGCTGCGTTTTATATTGCATCAATCAACACTAGGCGATTCGCCATCCTAAGGACTAGAATTCAGAAATTCGATCCCATGTAGGAGAGCAGATGCACCTTTTCTGTCATGTACGCCTGATCAGGGTTGTCTACAATCTGAGAGAGAGTGCCATCATAGTCCAAGAACACAGCAATCTCTTTACCTTCGGCTTTCTTCATGATTCCTTCAAATGTGCACAAGGCAGACGGGTGCTTGCTCTGCATAATGCATTAGCGAACATATGCTCAATAAAAAAATGAGTACTGCGAAAGAACCCAAGCATCACAAGAAGTTTACAAATGAAAAGACGAGATGATACTGCAGTTCAACGCGGTACGTAGTTTTCGTCGTTGCAGTGTCCTTACCAGCCATGAAGAGTAAGAGTCCAAGATAGAATCTCCATTGTCCTCCAGTCTCGTTCTTGAGAAAGATTCCATCTCGTGTTCTTGCGTGGTTGACTGTGGGAATCCCATCTTAGGTTCAATTATAGTGCTTCTCAAGATCTACTTTTCCTGCAAGATTTAAGGAGATTCTTATTTCGAGTACATGTTTTAAAAATAAAATTTATATAAAGAACGTGCACATGAATACTCTAATTCCTATTGCATGTCATCTTCCTGGCACGTCACCAGTTCGACATCAAAGCCATGGATGACTCCATAAAGAAACGCTAGTTCCAGGGCTTTAATGTAGATGCTGGTTTTGTGGTGAAAGCTTTTAAACAATTGATGCTCCATTTAAGCAAAGCCGGTTCGTCAGTCGCGAGAATCAAGGAGCTATTTTACTCGAATCCTCGACGACATTGATATCGAGGTACCCACGATCTTGATCCTCAAGATCCGTGCAAATTTGCACAAAGCTACAGACCTTGAGCATTAAAAAAGGATTATATAATGGACATTAAAAATCTAGGTCAATGAACAACGTGAGAAACAAGATTAGTTTTCAGGTCATGCAGAAGTCTGGTCATATGGCAACGAGACTATGAATCGCAACAACGTAAGACTCTTACCGACCGGTGATTTCATGACTCCTTAGCGAGCCCGAAGCGAAAATGGACGCATTTCCCGTCCGTTTAAGAGAGAGCAAACGAACCCGAAAGGCGAGGTTAACTCGAAAGCGCTGAGCACAGAGAAATCCTATGTGCGCAAAAACCACCATAACTATTCACACGATGAGCTCGTGACGAAAATATACAGTAAGGAAAGTGGCAGTGTGCGCGATTCCCATGGCATACTCTTCTTTCACTAGCTCTGAGTTGCAAGAAAGTTTCATAGATAGGTACGCTTGTCCGTTTGTCCAGCACCGCGACTCGGTCACGTCCCTTTTCGGCTAATTCATTTTCGTTCTTTGCTGCACTTAGCCCTTCGATACGGGTAGAGATCCTTTTGATTTAAAGAGGCGAATCAGCACGGTTCATCCTTCTGCGATCATGGCAGCATCACCACCGGCGACTCGAGCGCGGGAACCGGTTTCTAAGTGCTCACATATTCTCGACAAGAGAAAGCCGAGAGTGATGGGTTAGAAATCTAAGCGAATCGAGTCCATTTATCTAGATCATCCGTGTTAAAGTAGCCATGAAGGACTGGAAAAAGGCAGCTCCATTTAGAAGGCGCTTGCCCCGGCACAGGGCTGTCAATTCGGCAAATCGAAAGGCACTTACCATCGCTCCGCATAGGACAAATTATTGTCTTTAACTCCAGCAAACTTTTTAACGTCGAATCCACGTACTTTCTAACCCACCAACCCATCTCGAAATTACATGGACTGAAGCGGGATGCCTATGCCAGTTTCGGTCTTCAATGCCGACGCAGATCGTGTCCTAGATTAGCATCATACGACATATTGCGGCGGCGGAAATTACGTGAGTAAAAAATTTAAGCACATATACGGACGTCTCCACGATTCATCACGTGACCCATCTTGCTTTCACCCCAAGAAATTTGTCAACCGGACACAGAGAGATATAGAGTTTAGAGAGAGAGAGGGCGCATGACATGAGCTGTTATGGGCTTGATCATCATCAAGATCCGCAGCGACGTGCGTGGTGTCAGCGCATGGAAAGAGAGATGCACGGAACCAACATATTCGGGGGCTCCGTACGTACATACATACATACACACGTACAGTCGGATGCATGCTCTTAAAGGGTAACCCATCAGAGTACGCAGCCAGAAAACTTCGATTCCTCGGGACGAAAGGAACCGACCTTTGCATGCAGAATGCGAATGGCGAACACGAAACACTTAGAGAGAGAGAGAGAGAGAGAGAGACTGACCTTGTAGCAGATGGAGTTGCATGGAGAGAAGGGCAGGAGGGGAAGGGGGAAGAACGGCAGCAGGCGAGGAAGTTCTATTTATAGGAGCTCGAGCGAAAGCCGAAAGCGTTTTCGGGCCATTGTGGTCACGGGACGCTCGCTCCCCAAGCTACAACACGTTTCTCATTGGACCGACCCTGCTTGGCCCCCCGCCCAGAATTGACCTTAGTAGCCCTGATTAACCAGCCCAATGTGCCCTTACTTTTGTCCTGTAGCAAGAGGCCGGCCCCAATTCATCGGTTTTCGCGCGGTGGAATAGGCGGGAACTCTGAGCACGAATGATGACCATTCTATTTCAGAAATCGTTTTTTCTATTTATGTTTTCTGGGCGAGTTTCTGAACAGAGATACACATTTGATAATAGTACGAAATTTCTCCCTCTTGAATAGTGGATGAAGACCTTTGACCGGTAGCAACAACAACGGCCGATAGTAGGTGGGCAACCCGGCTAATAGCAAGGGCAAACGATAAGAAAAGAATTTTTATTTCTCATTTCTATTTCCGAAATAGAGAAGTAGAAATTTTTTACTTTCTCATTTATATTCCAAACATATTTCTAAATTGCGTTACAAAATAAATTTATGTTCCAAATATATGCCCGAAAACAAGAAAATAGTTCTAATCAGAAATAAAATTATTATCATGCTCCCCTTATAAAATGCCAATCGTCTTCATATGGGCAACACAACTCAAGGAAGATCGCAACACCCCTCAATCAACCCTATTGAGCTTCCCTTACGCACTTTCCTAGTCCGATCTCGTGCCCTCGAAATAATCATTTTACATGGTTTTGTGCTTGATCTTCATCTCACTAATTTGTAGGACCTCCGTTTGATCCCACGAGAAAAAGGAAAATTACATCGGACTCTTACGTATGACATCCGAACATCATGCCTAATTTTCGCCCAAGATGTTTATAACGATTCCTCTTTCGACCCCCCTCCCAAAAAAAAAGAAAGAAAAGAAGTGGAAATCACAATGGTCCATGAAATTTTTCGTCATAATTATGCATATGTAGTTACAAGCTTGCGTCACGATCCTTGATTCTCCCATACTTGTGACCGTTGTAAGTAGAGTTTGGAATTATCGAGTGAAGAGTGAATGATCCAAAAGGGACAAATATAGCTAGTCAATAAAAGTGGCGTAAAGACAGTCGGTACTAGAAGTTTTAGGATAGAAACATTATATTACTTGAAGCTCTAAAGGTGGAGTTGGTATCCCATGTACAAACCGGACGGGAACTGATGTTACTCTCCTAACAAAGCCATAGCAGATCGAAACCAATTGTTAAATGTAAAGTGATCTACTATCTCGCTCGATAAACTAAACGTCCTAGCTAAGTTGGGCATAATACTTAAGATAAGCGTGGTATAAATTCAATATAAAGAAATTATTCATTGTATTGTTTTCTGAAACAACTATAGAAGGAAAGTTAACCTAATGTTGTATGCTCATTAGGTGCTACATGAGCTATTCCACAACCTTGAATCTACCCGCCCATGACCCTTGCATGGAATTTGGGGCATATAAGTTAAACGTTCAAGTTACTCTCTATGGGATAAGTGCAATGCAAGTCCTAAAACTTGTCACAAATGTGCAATTGAGTCCTAAAACTTGCAAAAAGTACAATTGAATCCTAAAACTTGTTAAATTAATGCAATCGAGTCCTAAAATTAACACTGTCAAATTTATTAACGGAAAAAGCTGACATGGCATTTTATTTTTATTTTTATTTTCATGTGGCATTTTTAAAGTAATTTTATTTTTCCACATGCCTTTTTTTATTCAATTATTTTTAAATTAGATTAAAAAAAATTATTAAAAAACAAAACTGGAAAAAAAAGTGGTGGAATTAAAAAAAAAATTCTTCGACGCCGCCACTGCCCACGCCGGAAGGGCCGAGGCCGGCCCTCGTGGGGGGGCCGGCGACCATCACCCGGCGAGGGGGAGTCCTCGCCGGCACCAGGTGAGGGCCGGCGACCCTCGCGGCGAGCGCGAGGTTGCCCAAATCTAGGCACACCAGCCCTCATCGAGGGCCGGCGACCATCACCCCCCCCGGGTGAGGACCGATGACCGTCGCCTGGGCTTGGCGACGGTCGCCGGCCCCCCGTGAGGGCCGACATTCCTAGATCTAGGCGCCCTTGCGCTCGCCACGAGGGTTGCCGGCCCCCCGTGAGGGCTAGCGTGCCAAGATCTGGGCACGCCCTCATGCTCACGAGGGCGGCGACCATCGCCCGCCCCCAAGCGAGGTGTCGCAGCCCCAAGCAAGGGCGGACGATCGTCGCCAAGCCCGAGCAAGCCTCGTCGGGGACCGACGACGGACGGTCGTCGGCCGGCCGCCCGAGGCCGGCGTGCCCCGGGGCGATGGTCGGCGTGCCCAGATCGGGCGCCCTCGCGCTCGCCGCGAGGGTTACCGACCCCCCGTGAGGGCCGGCGTGCCCAGATCTAGGCATCCTCACGCTCGCCACGAAGGTCGCCGGCCCTTACCTAGGCCTAGGCGAGGGCCGGCCACCCTCGCCCAAGGCCGTCGGTGCTGGCTCTTCCGGCGATGGGCGGCGACAGCGACGACGACCGCTGAAGCCCCTGCCCTTCTCCCTCTTTTTTTTTTTTTTTTTCAAGTTATTGTTTTTAATAAAATTTTAGGTTTTCTTTTCCACTTTAAATAAGATTGAATAAAATAATAATAAAAAATGCTAATGTGGCATTAAAAAATAAAATGCTACGTCAGCTTTTTCCGTTAATAAATTTGACAGTATTAACTTTAGGACTCAATTGCACTTTTTACAAGTTTTAGAACTCAATTGCATATTTGTGATAAGTTTTAGGACTTATATTGCACTTATCCCTACTCTCTATTGTTTGAAAGGTTTATGTGAAAAGGCTGCTTTTCATTCCATAATGTTGGCATTTGCAGACCTAAACTTTGGAGAGAGAAAAAATCAAGAACAACTTGAGAAATTCCATGAAGATTGAAGTTAATCGATTCTCAATTTTTTTATTTGAATGAAAATTAGAGGAAGCCACATTGGTCTTTCTCTCTCGCAATTTTTTTTCCTTGCTAGTTAAAAAAGAGAGAGAGAAATGGGTTCTTACACAAAACAGAAGCGCACGCAGGAACATCATAAAACGTGAAAAGTCGTTGAATCTAGGTAATACGATAAATCTTGTCAATCAAATGTCGGAGAATTTAGATACTGCACGTATGTCATCTTCTGAATGAGTCCAACACGATTTTGGCTCCCTATATTATCACCGAGAGCGATTGATTCACATCCATTCAATATTGCCTGTAGAACTCTTTTCATTTCCTTTCTCATTCATCAAGTCGACATTGTATGGACAGGTCTCGACAGAGAAACGTGATTAGTTTCCGAACAAAAAACCAAATAAATACATATGATTGCTCATGTCGAGCTACATTCATTCGACGGAAAGTATTTCATATCAAGTGCACGAATGGAATAAGATAATTTCTCAAATATTTCGATTATCTAAGACGCATGGCTTTGGTACAAAAAGGAGGTATTGGTCTGTCATAAAGTTAAGGATAAACCCTTTTGCATCAATCCTATAACATTGTTTTGCTAATCTCTTTGGTTATTGCATGATTGGAGATTAAAGAAAGACATGACTGGACTGCAGACCTAACCGAGGTCCCAGACCGATGGGAAAACTGAAAAGCTTGAGATTAGAAAGGATATAATACTAGTTAGCCATCATTACAGGAAGTTCACAGATTTTCATTGCTCGGAAACGTACCCGTCACCATCAGAGTTAATCTAATGTCGGGACACGACCATGACTTACGAAGCACAAATCCCGTTTTTGTTCTTAATCACTAGACAGTCGGCCTGTCGTGAAGTTAAGATCAGAAGGAGGTTGTGCTTCGTAACTCTTTCTAATCCGAACGCGAGTTGCAATTGCCCATAATACGATAGGTTGGACTAGTCGTTCGAGATGCTGTATGTTTATGACCCACGAGGCAGACACGACTCGCGGGGTCTTTGTACCTTGCACGAAGACAGTCACAGCATGGCGGCATTAAATAAGATCGGACAGGGCATTTCCATCACCATCCATCGACGACCAAGACTCACAAAGCGGGAATCCAATTTTGTTCTTAATTACTCGACCGTCGACGCACCGCGAAGTTAGGATAAGAAGGAAGTTAAGCTTCATGAATCTCCTAACCCGAACACGTGCTGCAGCTACCCTTAAAACGGCCATGAAATCAAAGAGGCGAACTCGTTATGATCACGACCCACAAGGCATACACTACTTGTGTGGTCTTTGTATGTTGCGCGACGACGATCACTGCATGGCGACACTAAATGAGAACGCATGGGGCATTTCCATCCGGTCGGGAAACCTATCGCGTAGATGGAGCCAGAGGCTTTTTCCTCCCCGTGTGACCTATTTTTAATATCTAACCCTATCGCTTCGCTTTCGATCTATCCTTTTCATACCTAATTCAAGGGGCTTGAATTCCTTTCCCCTTTTTCTTCGCCTAGTCATCTTCCTGAAGCTCGTGAAACATGGGAGGTGGGACAAAGGCGATCGATCGAGGCCCATCTCTTGGCATTTTCGTCCTCGTGCCTCCCCCACCACGTACCGTCGCAACTCCACTAAAACCCTAAAAAAGATAAAAGAATGGAATCGAGTGGAAACGACTGCTAAAGTTAAAGGGGAAAAAGGCAAGCGTGTAAGTCAGTTTCGCCAAAAGCGTCCCACCCTCGTTTCGATTGCTAAGTCAAGTCATCATGAGCTAAGGAGAGAGATCTCCAAAGCATGTTGCGATCTGAGTTTTTTAAAAGGAACATCGATGGGGAGATGGAATTTTCAGCTAGATCCACTTATTTTCCGGGCCACGGAAGATCTCCACAAGCCAATCAACGTAGCTTTTCCCGACATAGCTTCCTAAAAGCACGTTAACGGGGACATTGACTGCCGCCAAGATCCACTTATGAACCATTGAAGAAGCTAAGCTTCCTAGAAGCACATTAACGGGGAGATCGACTGCCGCCAAGATCCACTTATGAACCATAGAACAAGCTACGCACGTCTATGTCGATTCATCATGAATTGCAATGACTTTGAGCTTCCTAGAGCACAATCACCCTTCCGCAGTGATATGGGATATTCACGTGAAACAAAACAAAAGATATATTTGTTTCATTGAAAACTTTATAATAAAGGAAAATATTTTTCATGCAAATCATTTTCAAGAAAATTATGGCATGTCTTCATTTATTTTGTGGTTTAAGGAAAGTAATTTCCTCATTCCCAAAAGGGGGAATCCTTTTCCCTCAATCTAAGCTTCTTCTTGTTCTTTCAATTCAAGGAAAACGTATTTCATACATTGATTAATTTTCCACAATCCAAATACCAAAAAGTTGAAAAAGATTTCTCAAACACGGCTTTTGTTTTATACAAAATGGAATCTAAGAGTCAAATCAATTGGATTCTTGCACATATTATCTGAGCAATACAATGTTTTTGCACACTCTTATGCAACAACATAATCTCTTTATTGACGGCCGATTGTTTACTTCACCTACTTCTCTAACTTCCAAAGTAAAGTCTAAAACCTGATAACGGAATTGGTAGGAACTTGTCTAGTTCCAAATTCCAAAATAAGTGAGGTAGGTTCTAGATTTCAAAAATTAGGAAATGTATTTTAATGGGTATGTTCTAAATTCTAAGTTTGTAAAACCTAAAATCCGTAACCTATAACCTAGAACCTAGAACTTGGAATAATTTTTTATATTTTTCTTGTTTTATGTCTTCGTGCGATCTTATAATATTCCATAGCATTCGATGATTAATATATAATTCAAAATCACTAATCTGAGTTTTCACTATTTAATTGAGACTTTTACTTTATTAATGTTTCATATTTTTCAATAAATACAAATTACAGTCAGTAAATTGTGGCAGCAAATAGTGATCATTAAAATTTATAATTTACTACAATCATTCAAGATGAAATCTAGGTAGACCCTCAAATCAACCCTAGAACCTATGATGGGGTAGGTTCTAGATTCAAAAAAATGATAAACCTGTTCCAACAGGTAGATTTAAGGCTCCAAGTAAAACTTATATAAAACCTCAAACCGCTCAAACCTATAGCACGTTTCGAGTAGTTACTTACAGAGAGGAAGTCTCGTTAGGTTCCTGTCCCTCACTAATAACCACCGACGACACTATGATGTAAAACTGAATAATTTTGCCGCCCCAGTACATGTAACATTCCTCGAACTTGGCATGGAATTCGCAATTTTCTGCCTTTGCTGAAGGCCGCCCTAAGCACTCCTTTTCCTAATTTGTCTCCAGGTTGTGAAGGTGGCCAATGGGATCCATGCCACAACCAAGATTTTTGCCAATAAAAGTAAAGATATGGGATCGGATTCGATAAGTAATTTTCTAAGACAATGGATCGAGGCCATAAACCTCATAGTGCTCCAAATGCACTTTATTCTAAATTGCTTCATTCATGTAAGGGACTACTTTAAGAACTAGGGTTTCATGGAAAAGATGTTGTGCTGCAACATCCACCATCAGATCTTCAAATCCCTCCCTCCCTTGCCGTACACGTCTCCAGCCCTAGTTTCTTGTGGCCTATGGTAGCCTGGTAGGTGTCTCTGTCTTCTTTATTGAAATTTTGTTGGGTGTTATTTGGGCTTAGAACATGTATGATGGGTGGCAAGTGGACAGAGACCTCCACCCATAGGTTAGAACATTATTTATTTTGCTAACTTTACTTATGAAGGGAGTTGAATTAGAATACATGTAAAAGCTAAAAAGGCAGACACGAGAGGGTTGTCTTGATTCGAGCATGCCTAGATACTAATTTATTAAGTTGAACTTTATGTCTCTGGAGTGGAAATAGTTAGGTGGATGTATTTGGTCACGTATAGAGACATTTTTGGAAGACAAAATCACCATGTCTGAAAAAGTAATTCATGCAACCATATGATTTCCAATGAGGTGGAATCCATCTCAAAAGAAATAAATTCCAACTATCACTAACCTTGTACTGCCAGATATGACGCGAGCTGAAATTAAGATGAATGACGTAGGCATGAAATGATTTGCACTCAATCGTTCGATATATCAAATATGCATGATTGCCATCTGATTTGCACATAAGACCCGTGCTAAGATAGGCTGATAGGATACGGAAAGTATTTTGTTCATAAGAAACGCCACGTACAAGTAAGACAACCAAATCTATATAAACTTATAAAGACATGGGTTGATTTCCTCGTGTGATTCGCATTCGCTTTATTGACACGCGATTGCCATACTCACCCATTTAGTATTTGCCTCATAACCATAGGATATAGTCTCCTTAATGTTAAAAAAAAAAATCATTTTGATACCTAGCCGAAAAGAGAAGAGCTAATGACAATGACCGCGATACATACAGCTGGCTAGGAATTTTGTGGTGGAATTTTATTAAATACAGCATGCATGGTCGACTTATATCGGGATTTTGTTAATTACCATAATTGGGGTCCACTTAATTACGTGGGATATTGTGTTTTTTTTCATTGAACACAAGGGCTTAAACTGAGGCTAAAAGAGCATAATTTATTAGATTAATTGCTCTCTAAAGAGCTGCTTGAGCTTAATCTGTTAGAGTAATAGTATCTTTCAATCACACGAAAATGAGATCAAATCGATAGATATAGCATAGCCGAATCAAAGGAAGCCGTTATCGATCCAATATGAAAGAAATTGTCTTCCCGTGACAATGAATCTTTACTGCTCTCCTCTATGATGGTTGTGACGGATGTGTGCTTCTCTCTTCAATTTTTCGTGGAAACAGCGGAAGCATGATAATGGGGATGCAAATCATCCACCGCCAAAGAGTGACCTTCCATCAAGGTTTAAGATATGGACTGCATGCCTAATTGAATACGGCGGATATACGGCCCATAATACATTTAGTTAGATTTAGGCTGATGTCGAATGTTAAATAATGGATCAGATAGGCCACATAAACGGTCTCATCTAGTCCAACGCTATCTCCTCTCGTCATAGTGTAACTCAGCCCTCCCTACATGGCACCGCATTGAGCAGAAACGTGTTATTCCCTCTCGAAGTGTACCAAAAGAGGCAGAAGAAAAGTCGACAGACAATACAATTTGCTAGGCAGCAGATCACATCAGAGCTTGGATTTAGCGACGGCAAGCACACGTGTGCTGGCCCCTGCCGGGGGCGGCTGCTGTCCGTTCTCCAGACGCCGCCAGGTAGGATTTTTCGAGTGGCTCGCGGTGTCTCCGATCTCCCTCTCGAGCGAAATTGACGAGAGCGGACCGAGCGCCGGATGGGGAAACCGAAAGCGACGGACGGTGGTCCTCCTCTCCGTCTCTCTTTCTCCATCCAATAATTCATTCATTCATTCGCTTCGTCGATCTCCCATTAGCGACGGTCTCTCCGACCACCCCCCTTTCGAGGTTTTTTCAGGTCTAGTTGGCTGCTGTTCGGTTCGAACATGATATTGAAAGTTTCAGAACCCTAGATGATGTCCCCATTTGAGGCCCCGGCGCCTCACGTTCGACTATCCCGATTGCCTTTCTTGGGCATGAGAGAAAGATGTTATGGCCACCTGGCCTGTTTCACATTAGTCAAGACCCTCAAAAATAAATACTTGAAATAACCACACAAGGCAATGATCAAATGAAAGTGAATTTTAACTTATGTATCGCTCGATAGGGTTCCTTCATTACGTATATAATGTTGTCCGATGATTTTAATTTATTTTTAAATCGATTGCTTGTACAATTGAATAAAGAATCTTTGCATCCTTTATGTGTTGTACTAATGATACAGCTTTATTTCCATGCACAAATATAGGTCGTCCCATCTACTTATTTAATTGCCAATAAATTTGGCCAATTGAAAGCGAATCTAATGTTTCGGTGAAAACTTCATGATAAATGCTTTCAGGAAATCATATATTTAGAAAAATGTTTTCCACTTTTCAAGGTAGGAAAAAAAATTTAAAATTTTAAGTATGGTTATTTTGCTTGATCATAAATGATTATTCATTGACTAATTATTTTCAGCGAAGCAAACTCACGAAAGTCCCAAAAAAAAAAAAAAAAAAACTGATTCCCGGAAAAAAAATTTCGCTCGTACAAACACAACCCTAAACGTGACCTCTTTTTTTTTTTTTTCCAGATCTAATAATTCAATCGCTTACGAGTTTTCGAAAAAAAAAAAAGTGATGATGGGTCGTTCGCATATGTCCCCCTCACATGGCCCAAGCCCCGAAGGGGCTTTTGTCTGGGCTTGGCCCTTCCGCGAGATGAAGAGGCGCGCCGCGAACTGACCAACGAAAGGGCCGACACGTGTCGACGTGGCTGGAGTCGATCGGACTCCACGGCGCAATGAAGGCCACATAACATAATTATAAAAATCAAGGCCTCCTCCATGTTTTCAGAAGTTCGAATCCAAAGCAAAGGACAAAATCGACTGCCGTGGGGTCTTGAAAACTTCAGAGCCGTTCCACGGTGTTTTCCCCATTCCTCCAAGGAATCAATTCTCGAAATCGATAGCCATCAGCAAGAGTAATCACTTTCAGTACGGTCTAATTCTAAAGTGAAATTGGGAATCAGGCCGGGAAGATCAATTCCCAAAATTCGAAACGAGGGCCCGGACTAATTGATTTAATGATTCGGTCCGGTTCTATAAAACCACTTTTTTTATTCTCATTTATTTGGAATTAGATCGACATAGTGTTTAATTTACATTTTCTTAATTTAAAAAAAATAAAGTGTAAAAACATATATTTAGTTGGTCAATCCGATTCTCCATTATCAATAATCGAAATTATCCTGGACATCGATTCCACTTTGAGAATCAATACTTTTGAAAACAGCCCAAATCAATCGTTTCAAACTATTCTCAATTCAAGTAATTCGTTTTGTACACCCCAACCGTCAAGAGTCGTGTATGGAAAGAGAGAGATCCATTGTTTACTAAGGAAAACTCTCTGGATCTTCATGTATGTATCGAGACATCTTCTCGAGACACGAAAGAAATTTTCGTCGCAACAACCGCATTCAATCGAGGAATGGTTCCTTCAAGAAAGACAACAAAGGACCCTTTTTAAAAAAAAAAAAAAATTTTTTTCCTAATTTACTACCCATGCTTACCTAGAATTAGGAATCACGTACTTGGCGATTCGATCACCCTAGAATTTGTTTATTATCATTACAAGTTCGGCTCTAGCTACTATCTATAGAAAATATATCAGCATTAAGTCCAAGTAAGAGGTTTATTAACAACCTTCCGATGTTGATAATCTTGACGAAAACAATAGTGATTTTCTCAAATTGTCGGTGGATTTAGGACAAAAGTGAAAGTTCAGAATTTTTTTCAGAGATAAAAGGAAAAATCACAATTACAGATGTAATAACTCAAACGAGTAATATGCAAATTATTCGACCAAAAACAATATAATGCAATTTAATTTTTTTCCAAGGTTAAGAAAACTGGCGGTGGGCCTCGGCACATATGATGGTGCAAGAAGATTCATTGGTCGGCCATGACCGCAGGCCAATGGAGCCTTTTCCTTCTTACGATCCCTCGCCCCGCTGTTCACGACATCGTCTTCCGTCATCGCGGTCACGATCTCGGTTGCCATCATCATGACTTGGGGTACGATTCGGGAAAACGATGCCGCGACGGGACAAAAACGATGGCAAAATTCACGACTCGCGCGCCCCCGGATTCAAGCCCTTTCGGGAACAGACCAAAGGCCCCCGTTTTCAAAATTTCAATGAGTCACGCGATCGGACAGATCCCCCGACATCGACAGCAAGGCCGCGGCCGGACCGCCGTTGTCGTCTCGAATCGCACGCGCCGTGGGCTTCGATGATCCTCGATTCGAAATGAAAACGAGCGTAGGAAGAGGTAGTTGCCACCATTTCCTTCTTACCTTCGCTAGCGAAATTTCATCTTTTAGGGGAAGAGAATGTTAGCTACGGCGGAAATCTTTTGCTCGTTTTCCAATCCCCATGGCCCCCATTTTGCACTGGTCCACCCACGTGCGCAACAATGCTACAACGTATCCTTCGAAAATTTGGCAATCATCATTAAAAAAAAAAAAAATTTACCTCAAATTCCGGTTAGAACCTAAATCTTTGTGTCTCGTGATAAAATGTCAACTTTGGATCAGAGCTCAATTCTAATCCAAACTCTTCTTTCATCTTGTAAAAGAAAGCAGCCATTTTAGCTAGGGCCTCTTTTGGTCCTAATTAAAAAAAGTATTCACTTTGAAGTGGTATTTAAATTCAAGTCTCATCAATTTTTGAACGACTATGCATTAATTGACTCGTCGAATCTTTAACTGCTTCATTAGAATAAAAACCTTGATCGGAGCCAGATTTCAACTCAAAGTCAATGTTTTTTTGATAGAAAGAAAAAAAGTTTCGGCTAACATGGGAATTTCACCTAAAGTTTTGTGTTTATTTTTAAAGGATTTGGCCCTCGGGTACGGATAAATATTAGTCGGCCGGATTCGTAATTTTTGGGGATTTTGAGGGGCTGGATAGCAAAAACAAAAAAAAAAATCGGGGGTCAAAGCCCACACCCCGCCCCCTCCCCCCCCGGCCCCCACCATCACCAGGTCCAAGACAAAAAGCCGGAATTATTGGGAAGAGAGATGCCAACATATTCCACTAGGCCCGATGCGGTTAACGGCCTTGGGACCGCCACGCTCCGCCGTTCTCCTCGCGACACGTGTACCCCACCACATTGACTAGTCGCCCTCCCCCCCCACCCCCGGCGGTCGACGTCGACGTCGGGGGCTTATACGAGAAACCGGCTCTCATTGGTGGGCGTGTCGGAAAGGGCACGAGGGTGGCGCGTCCCACGTGTCGCGTCCGGATTGGCGGGGATTATCTCCGCAATTAATTTAGCTCGTCCTTTTTCCCCGGGGTGGGGGCCCTAATCCTTTCGTTACCCGAAATAAACACCGGGATTTTATCTGCAAAAATTAAAGAGCATTTTTTTATTTAATTAATTAATTTGGACAGACCAAGAGGAAATTCATTAATTAATTAATTTAATCGCGATGTCAGGTGCGTGATCTTTTAATAGTTTTCACGTGCGTAGCCCCCTCCACGCTTGGCTCGTGAGCCGTCTTATTAATTGATTGTCTAGTCTAATCTGAGTTTGGCAGCTTTACCTTTTCTTTTCTCCTTTCCATTTTAAGTCCATGCATCGGTTGTCACGTCTGTACTAAAAAATTTAAATTATTTGATAAGAGCATAATTTAATATTTAAATATCTCAGAGTTTTCTCCAGCGACTTCCCAGTGCTACGTAATATTTTTGTGAGATTTTTACCGGTTATTTTGAAAGCTTGAATTATTTTGATAAATACGTTATTTAATATCTTAATATTTTTAATATATATTAAATACTCGATTGCGATTAATTTTGGTCAACGTGGGACGAATCACTTCTAGTGCAGTAAAAAGTTGCGGGACCGAGGAATGGAACACACCCGTTTTCATTCACAAAAAAAGAAAACGAAAAGTAGAAAAGTAGAGAAAAAAAAGAAGGCATTAATATAAAGTCGACCGGCCGTCCACCAAACTTTTAGGAAAAATCATGGTAGTGATACGTAACAATCCAACATACAGATGCAAGGCCTGCTTTTACTTCAACTTGTCCAAGGATAATGACACGCATATATATGTATGTATGTAAATTCAACTTTGATTTAATAAATAATGCGATCTATAAATTTTTAATTTATTCGATATAATTCCAAATTTTATTTTAATATGTAACATGGTCTGTGAACTTTTAATTTTTTTTTGTATGGTTCGTAAACTTTTTGTTTGTATTCAATTTAGTCCCCAAACTTCTCAGAACTTCTAATTTCAATGTATTAAAATAAAATTTATAGACCATATTGAATAAATTAAAAGTTCATAGATGATATTGTATATTAGAATAAAATTTATAAATATCAAAAATTCAAGCACCACATTACATGTTAGTTCGAAATTTAATAATCATTTATGTCGTTTTCTCATTTTTAAAAGGGGTTATTCTAGTCTCGTATGTATTAATTTATCTACATCTACTTAATGTATATACGTATGTGTGTATGAATATGCTCACATCAAAATCGAAGGATCCAGTCGATGGGGTTGAGAGATTTTGGGGTCTGGACCACGTCCGATCATAATAGAGGGAGGGGTCCCCACATCGTATGATCAGATAGGAACAACTTGTTTTATATGAATATTATTATATTTGTTGTTGGTAATACAACTAATTCTAAATTGCGTGTGGGTCAGGAGACGACCGTATAAGAAGACAACACTTGACAACTTGGACTGTGCCCATTATATGCTCTGCCGTATCTCCCCTTTTTCCCGTCATCTGCTTCTTGCCCAGCTCGCGTGGTCTCTCCCCCAATAATAGTTGTCGCCATTTTTTAAAATTCTGGAATGTCGAAAGAGTTTGGAATTTTTAATTCCGTAATTACTATATTCAGTACTGGTAATTAGGGTCTATTTATTTCATAAAAATAAATATTTTTTAAGAGTGATCGTTTATATTACTTAAAATAATTGATCGATTAAAAATATATTTGTTATCAATAACAATTCATGTCTGGATATTTAATTGGGAAAAAGGAGGAGGAGGAGGAGGATTATTTAGGCAACGTCTTAAGAAGAATTGAAGTGACTTTGCTTGGTAACTATCCCCTTGATTTAATTTGTATCTACGTAGATCTTAAGGTGCTATTGTTAGCTTCGGTTCGGAATAAGACAATTATGCAGTGTAAATCATTGGCTAGTGAAAGATTTTCTTTTGAAAGAGGAAGATGCTTAAAAGTACCTCTTGAGCCCCTGTCGAGTTTTATTAAACTTGTTTTCAAAAATTTCGAGATTTGTAATTTGAAATAGTTGATAAATAAGTGATTAAGAACATTGCTTAACGGATATGTCGTTCTCTAATGGTATTTTATCCACCGAGAGTTGTGTAGATCACTAAACTAACGATTCATTGGTATCGATTTCAAAAATTTTAAGGAGATAAATATTCACTCAATTAAGGCATTAGCATACTATAATTTTTCTCAAATAGTTGTAACTCAACAGTTCATTATGGTTAATAAATTTTCATCGCTAGTAGCAATTTCCTTTTCATACGTGATAACTTGACAATGCAGTCACTTTATAATTATCCCGCAAAATTATGATTTTCCTCAATAGGCTGTACCTTATATATTTTTTATTCTTATTAATAATACATCCAACAATTAAATTTGCCCAAAGCTATTGTGATCTCGATTACGCCTATAATTATAACTTTCCCTCGCATTATAATTAAGCTATAGAGTTCGTCATATGAGATTGGCAATTAACCGATGGTACAATTAAGTACCCTAAACAATCATCAAAGACAAAACTTGTAACTTGCAATTGATCTTAATAATAATAAATTTCCTATAAATCCAATGTTTACGTTGAGAGATAGTAAATTACCTCGACTTCTTTAAGCTCGAAGGTCCAAATTTATCACAACTTCTATTGAGAAATGGCAAGTGATTTGAATTTATTGTAACTTTCTTTTTCAGCATTACAGGTAAATTTACCTAAATGATTATATCATTCCTTTCAAGTCCATAAAAAGTGCAGAGCATATCCTAAGTAATAAACCCCATTTGTCATGACTTTCCCTAATTAATAGTGAAATTTGTAATCTTACTTTGGTAAATTCCATTAAAAGTCCGCATGTTATTGTTTTACTGATTATTGATTACATTTTATGAAAAATGACTTGTTAATAAGTTTCTCGAAGCACTTGACATCTATCTAACAAAACAATTGTTAACTCACTTACTCATTAATAAAATTATTTTTAAAATTGATCGAACGGGCTATGTATTTCGGCTTCGGATTCAAAGGCCCAGATTATCACTTATATATATATATATATATATATATATATATATATATATATATATTTTATTTTATTTTTTTCTGAGGGCAAAAAGAAATAAAAGAAAAGAAAAATAGGAAGAGAAAAAAAAAATAGAACAAAGGGATCTGTCTCCTCATCTGCCCAATCACAGCCACCTCGTGACTTGCGGCGCCTTGAAATTTACCATTTTGTCCATTGCCCCGCCGTCATGGGCACGAGGCGTGGTTTCACCCGGTGATGACCCCATCTCAAAAATTCAATTTCCAAAACAAATTTGGAAATTTTTTTGACCAAAAACATAAAATTAAAATTGGAAGAAAAACTAACTCAAAAGTAAATGAAAAACAAAACATTTTGAAGGGAGAATTTAAAAAATAAATTTTACAACCCATAAAGTAAAAACGAATTACGTTGAAAGTTTCATTTTGGAAAAGAATCCAATTTACTATAAAGTAATTAATATTTTTAAGAGACTAAATAAATTTCTCATGTCTCACTTGCATTAAGAGATTTTTAGTTATACGAATCAAATACAACTAGTTTTTGTTGAAAGTTATAATTGAAGATATATTTTATGATTCAGTTGGGATCACTTATCTTTTTAAGTAAAAAGGATAGGAACAATGAGTCGAATCAATATTTAATATTATTATCATAAAAATCTTATATCAATTCAAATATATATTTGAGATTAATGAGCCAGCCTATATAATCCCATGGCATATCCAAAATGGGAATGTTTCCGTACGAGGTGGATTTATTTTGTAAAGGGTAATTCCAGTTTTCTCATTTTTGTCGTCCCTACTTTTGTATTAATTTAATTTAAGGAAAAAAGGGAAATTCCGAAAGTATATATAAAAAAAAAAACGGCGAGGCACAGGCAGGCCCATACCAAATTTGAAGAGTCAGATTTAAAATAAATAAATAATTAATTTTAAAAAAAATTTATAATCTCCAGCAGTTGGTCTCCTCCTACTTCTGTATCGTCTCTCTTTTCCCCTGTTGCGTCTCTCCCGACGAATGCCATTGCCAGAAAACCTCTCAAAGCCTCCGCCTTTCTCGCCGGAACGCCCTCCAACTGCTCCGGCCGGCGCTGGCACGCTGTCGTCGAACCTCGGGGCCCCCGAATCTGCTCCGTCGCTTCTCCGCGGTTTTTAAATTTTTCTGGGTTTTTGTGTATATACACACAGGAAGCTTAGAGTGGAGTGATGTAATTTCGCCTGCGTGTTTTTTCAGTTTGGGTTGTGGAGATTTTTCGGATTTTTCCCTTTTGATTTGCTCTAAAGTTTGCTCTTTTGGTCGAGTGTTTTTCGAAACTCTTAGCTTTGGAGGGAAGAAGCGTGGCTTCTCAATCTGTCGAAACTAAGTTTTGCTTGCGAGCATTTTGGGAAGTTGAATCGCTTCGTGTTGGGTGAGTTTTCGCTGGATCTTATAGTTTTCTTCATGTCTACCCTCGTGGAGTGGATTTTTATCTATCGCATGATGTCTTGTTCTGTTCTCTGTCCTGTTTAAATTATGGGTGAACAGATACCGACTTAAAGTGCTGAAGGTTGCATCTGGGGACGATGTCCTGATTTGATGCATTGTTTTTTAGATAGTGGGAAGTTAGTCGAGCGAATACGTTTCATTATAGCCTCAGCTCTTTGACTGAGGCGCGCAGAAGCTGGTAGAGTTTGGAACTGTTAAAAGGGAAACGCAAATTGTGGGAACAACATTCTACTCTGCATTTTTTGCTTGCATTTCGTTTGCACAGTGCTAATTGGTTAGATATTGATAAGGGTAATTTTAACTCATTAAATTTACTTAACAGAATGTGCTCTTCAGTGGTCTGCAGAAATTGTGAAGTCTTTTCAGGGATGAAGTTCAACTGGAAAGAACATTGATGTGTTATGGCTGGATTCCACGTGCGTAGATAACTGAAAGTTGATTTATAGTTGCTGGTTAAGGTAGAATTATCAGCTGTAAGAGGCGAATGTAGGTGAAACAATGTTGAGATTTGACAACCCAATGAGAACGTGGTGGTGTTTGTTATCATGGTCTTCAGTTAATTTTCTAAAGCTCATTCTTTCCAGTTCCTATATTTTAGGCCAATTCTTTGGTTATGCAGGGTTTGATTTTCTAGATATGTTTGTTCCTCCATTACAGAAAATATGTGTTGGTGTTCTTTGATCTTGAAGACTTTCATTTTGGTTATGTTAGAGTACTTTACTAATGATGCACTTCATCCTTATTTGCCAGGTGAACCCTCTACTCTGCATGGGAAAAAGAATTAGATAACAACTGAGTTTGATTTTTATTATAACTAGGGATTCATTGCTTGAAAAGAAATGCGGCCAGCCTGCATTTTGCTGTAATGAAGAACTCACAGGTTAATAGTTGACTGTTAGTCTCTCACTACTCTCTTCAGTATCTGTCTGTGCTACTTTTCATGAGCTCCTCTGGTCATTTCATATTGTTTTTTTGCTTTATACAGTGGAAGAATTGTCTAGTATCTTTCTATTTCATTGACTGTTCTATACCACAACCTCACTATTGTACCTGCTACTTCAAGAAAAAGAAGAAAGATAGATTCTACGAACCTTCCTTGCACTTTCCTCACTGCCTTTGAACCTAGAATAATGATGCAGTCCTGCAGAAAGCAATTGTGGCACCCCTGGATTCATTTGCGTATTGCGTGGTTGGCTCATTAGACCAAAAAAATTTCTTATGCTAAGATGAGAGTGGAACTGGAATAACATCACTAACATGTGCGTTATATAGGTCTTGCTGACGACTTTCCTGACTTATACAATGACATTTGGACTTTAGCTAACTAGACAATGTTACAGTTTGCTTTTTAGGTTCTGTTCAATTTTTTAACAGTTGGAGGTAGGTCAGATGCTGTTAAATAGCCCTGCTGCAAATTTCTTAATTAATGTTTCTGAGTCCACAAGCACTTTATTATTTATTTTTTCATCATCTGATCACTAAGATTTTGTTTCACGTTGAACCTACAGGGCACACAAGAAATACAATCTTCAAACCATGCTTCTCATGATTCTCAAAGTGACCAACAGAATAACCAGGGAGCAGAGGCTCCCTTGCCGGACTCCAGCTCAATTTCTACTTCAAGCAATGAAACCAAAAAGGTTTCACGCAAAGATATAGAACTTGTAAGCCTACTCATCCTACTTAAACTTTAAGTTGGTAGCTATATCTTTCATTTTCTTTTCAATCTATTTTTTTCTTATTTAAGTTATCAGCCCTTGAAAGCACTAATCTTGTTTATACTTTCTGTAATGTGGCTCATTGTAGGTCCAGAATTTGATAGAGCGTTGTCTACAACTTTATATGAATAGAGATGAAGTTGTCAAGACACTGTTGACTAGGGCGAGGATAGATCCTGCATTCACGACACTAGGTGCGCATAGTGGGACACTATTGAAGACCTTGGATTGGGCCACAGTTCATCTTCTCTTTAGATACTGAACTGGATTTTATGGTTTTGGGTTTTGTTCTTTTTAAGGCCCTTTGATGAAATTTTTTTTGTTTTTCCCATTTGGTCACCTTTTGTATCTGCCTCATCACCATATATTTGGAAAACAAAAGATATATTTTCTGCTCATAACTCATTACATTTTTTATTGCCGCCACATTCATTACTGAGAAATGATATGGAAAACTATGCTGCTGCCACTTATGTCGGAACATCTTTTTGACTTTGATATGCATTGAATTATTCAACCATTTTTTTTTTTTCAGTTTGGCAGAAGTTGGAAGAAGAAAATGCCGATTTCTTCAGGGCATACTATATAAGGTTAAAATTGAAAAAGCAAATTCTGCTGTTTAATCACCTACTAGAGCACCAGTATCATCTCATGAAGTATAACATGCCTCCAAAGGTCCCTCTGGCCCCTATACAAAATGGAATTCACCCAATGCCTGGTAAGTTAACCTTCTGATGATTTGGTTGGAACATATGACTGAGAGAATATCTCAAAAGATATATACTCGTTAGCCGTGATGGAAAGTAAATGTGCATCCCATAAGTAGCATTGGTGCTTTGAAAGTTTATATATTTCATGTGTATGTCACTGGGAATCTATTGTAGTATTGCCATCCAGCCTTTTTTGGGAAGAGGAAACAATTGTGAAAATAATTAATGTAAAAAAAAGGGCAATTGGATATAAATGCTTGAAAAACAAGAGAGAATGTAGAGAGTGAAGAGGGGGAGGAGTACTTCCCTCTTGGATTGACCAATCTGATGCCCCTAATTGCTATGAAGTTGGGGTTTTGGGTTTTACAATTTATTTAAAGAAAAGAAACGATTAAATCAAGCCTCAATACGACTTTGTGTTGTTACAGTAGATATCGATTTCTTCTGCCAAGCTAAAAAAAAGGTATTAATCCCTTCCCTACCAACTTTCACTCACTTTGATCCACTCATTTTCTGCCCTTTTTCTGTCCTTTCAAACAGTTATAGGCTGTTTGAGCTTATTTTCGTCATAAGCTGCCAGGGAGAGGAAAGATGTTGCCTTTGTTTTTGTGCTCAACATGGAATTAAGGCTTATATAATACGGCCACCATGTAGTTAAGGTTGTATGAGTTAGTTTTCATCATAAACTGTCGATGTGAGGAAAGAGGGAGCTGGGGGTTTATTTTTTTGCTCAAACATGAAGTTAATATCCATTGTACATGCAAAGCGTACCTTTTCCTTATCCTGATATGAAACACTAATCTCCATTGTTGTTCTTTGCCTGCATTTCAATGGTTAAGTTCATTCGTAGGGGATATGAATTGATTTCTTAGGTCCTAGCACTATTGTTGTCAACTACTATTCAACTCAACTTGTGTTTAGTGCAGTCAACAATTTACCCATGGGATACCCAGTGCTGCAGCAGCCTGTGATTCCGGCACCAGGTCAACCTCATATCAACCCCTTGGGCTGTGGAATTTCTAGCTGTCATGTGGTGAATGGAGTTCCTGCACCAAGCAACTATCATGCTATGCGTGTAAATTCAGGGAATGAGTAAGTACCACATACATTGTTATCATAATCTACTTCACCATACTTGGCAATGACATTGATTTAACTTTCACTCTGGACCCATGTCTCCTGTGTATCCTGATCTATAGCTTTATACCAATTGGAATTGGGAATTGATTGTGTAACATGTGGCAATTTGCTCAGTAAATTACATATTGCGGCACTGTCCTTTTAGCTGATCTAACATGTGTTAATTGCAATCTTTGTGCATATAATTGCATGGGGCACATGGTTTTGTCCCTCGACATGGTACTTTTAGCAAAATGTAAGAGCAATTGCTGAGCGTATGAATGTTTACAAGTACAAGTTATTCAGCGTTAAGACGATAATTTGCATTTATGGGTTGCCATATAGTCCTGGGCATCTAGTACTGAGCTCTATTCACACATACTGAATCCTTCATTCTCACTTTTTTTTCGTGAGGCATGAACATGATGTTTTACCATAGATAGGATGACTTGTCTTGGTGATTTCTGTGGTTGTTTGGTTGATCTTTTCTCATGCATTGTTTAAGCCAAGTATTTCCGTGTGACATTGCCTGTGCATAGTTGAAATATACCTCAAGTCTCTTTTTCTGGTATTAACAACTATCGTTTTCCTTGATTTAAATATGGCAATGAGCAGTGCAGCTGATGCATCTTCCATCATTCCTCCAAGCAGTGCCATGTCATCCATGTCAGAGATGCCTGTGAGTCCTACATCAGCGGCATCTAGTGGTCACTTCCCCTTCTCTGCGTCCGAAATATCTGGACTGGGTGTAGATACATCGGCACTTGATACAGCATTTACATCTGATGTGGCAAGTTCAGTAGGATTGCAGCTTCCACCTGATGGGGGACCTGGGAATTCAAGAGACTCTCTTAGGTCATTGGACCAGATACAGTGGAATTTCAGTCTCTCAGATCTAACTGCTGATTTTTCAAACTTGGGAGGTATGTGGTTAATTATTCTTCCTACAGTCATAGGTATTTGGTGTTCTGACGGCACAAGTGTCCATTAACTAACTCCATTCCTTTGATCTATGGCCTCTATCATATCCTTACTCATACAAATATTTTGCAATATCTTCAATTGAAATTGCAGATTTAGGGGCCCTTGGAAACTACCCCGGTTCACCATTTCTTCCCTCAGATTCAGAAATTTTGCTCGATTCTCCCGACCCGGATGATATAGGTATGAATGTGTTATATTTTTTATGATGATTAACTCCATGCATCTACAACCCATGTATGGAAAATATTCACATCAAGACTGCTTTGAGTTGACAAATGTCTAGCACGATGGAGAGGCAGAACCTAGAGATTGTCTTGCAGTCATTTTCAACAATAAAAAGGGAACACATCACTTCTTGCTTTTATCCTAGCTGTCCATGCTTGAGTCGCCCTAATAGAGTCCTATTGTGGAAGACTTCAGAACCTTATGCTAGTATTACTTATATAACAAAACGTCTTTTTTTCCCTTTTTTATAAGTAAAGTGGAGATGAGAGAGCACAAGGAATGAGTTGGCTTATTGGTGGAAACCCACTTGAGCAATGCAAGATGGGGGAAGAGCTTATTGAGCCCATTTAAATCTCAAATTATCTAACTGCTTTTTTAGATTCGTATTAGTTGCCTTTTTAAGGTTCATTTTGCACTATACTATTTTTACTCATAGTACTGCATTTCCTTCCAGTTGGAACGGTGTACTTAAAATATTTTACCTTGTCCTTCTGCATGCACTAATTGTCCATACTGATGTGTATTCTCTTTTCTTTTTGCTACAGTCGAGGAGTTTTTTGTAGATCCCCCTGGGCCAGCAGGCTCTCAGTCAGATGAAGAAAGGTCCTAGATCCAAGCGAGACCTGATTTGTTAGGGTAGTTTAATGTTTAGGTTAGAAAAATAAGTCCTTGTCATCCAATATATAGGCCTTATAGGTTTTTGTCAGTGACCAATGGTGAATTCTTTGCTCTCTTAGCTTGTCGGTGACAAATGTGGGCTTTGTACTTCCTATTACTTTGATAATCATTAGCCGCAGATGGAAACTATTCTGCTGTAACTTTAATTTTCCGAGATTCGCCCAGCTGATGGACCTATTCGGGTACCTCATTGTATATTGTCTTGGCAGAATTGTCGTTGTCAAATCCTTTCTTTCTCAACATTTGCTCTGTTAATTATGTGGTGGCATGGTATATGCCTACTCTGTCAGGAGTGCAGATACTTTTTCACCAATGCCAATGTTGACAAACTCTAAAATGGAGCTGCTTGATGAAAATGCAGCAAGAGCAAATATCTGCTGCTTTTCCTGATCTGATTATCTTTAGGGTACCAATGTTGTTGAATATCTTTATGATGCGAGATCGATGTGATTACGGGCATGCTAAATTTGTTTTTTATCAATGACGTAATGAAAGGCATTTGAATTGAGCTTTATAAGTTATGACCTAGAACCGTGACCGGAACGTGTAATGATTTCAAGGGGATGTTCGAGTCTTAGCTAAAAATCTAATGGTTGAGATGGTTGCGTATGCTTCTCGCTTCCACATTGTCATAATGGCTAGTGCCCTTATTCAATGCTATTGCTATTGCCCCTTTTAGGTGCGTGCTATCCATTAAGGTCATTGTTTTCTTTGATATTGACTGGAACAATGCAAAAGAGAATCTATTGCCCCTGTAAAGCTGCATAAAGTCGTTTTTCTAAGCGGCAACATGAACATAAGCGGCAACATGAACAGAGCTGTACCACATGAGGATCCTGACCCCTGACCTAACCCTATAAAATTTGCCTTTTCTTGGCGTTGCCGTGTTCTTTTGGTTGATTTGGACGCCCGTGATGTTGACGCATACCCGTCCAGGATCAGAAATGAGCCGGAAGCGTCTCATCTTTGATGAAAATTCTAAAATGTAAATCGCGATTAACATAAGCTGATGTGGGCGAGAGGCACACTGGGCCATCGTAGATATCTAATTGTTTGCTCAATGGAAAGACGTCAAATATTTCATAAATAGTACTAATTTGAAGAATTGCCAGATGGTTTTATGCCATTAATCCTTGCCTCAGACTTGAGACTGCGGCAACACATCGTCACAACCCCAACAATTCAAGTGATATTTGACAAGAAAAAGAAAGAAAGAAAAGAAAGTGATACAGCCTTCCCCAACATATGACTGCTCTTTTTTTTTTTTTTGTGCCAGCACATACGATCCTGTTGCATTGCGCAAAAGTCAACATAATTCTACTACCTGAAAAGTTTGCATACTTCTATTCTACTTCTAATATGTACATGTTACACGTATGACTTGCTGTCACTTTTTACAAATATTGGGATCCAAACTTGGCATCAGTTCCTCGCTTTGCGTAGAAGGTGCCTGCAGCTGGAACATCAGCATGCTGAGATACTGTTGCGGGAAGTGATTGAAAGTTGGTATTCCCAATAAACCAATAGAGAGCCCATTTGAGATTGCAAAGGGTGTACTTTAGAGCTTTCGTCCAATTCTCCTGCTTATTGAAACTCTGCGTAATAGAGTAGTTCTCAACTTTGTCATTCTCAATCCTGCACGAACATCTCAAGTTCAGTTATTCTCATCGGAGCAAAATGCCGTATTCACTCAACATTCTGGATCACCCTTGTGTGCTGATGATGAAAGTGCTGATAGGTGCCAGTGTTCACAAATTGACTACAAACTAGCGTGTAAATAAGATTCTCAACAGAACATCTGTAATTACCACTACTGTAGTAAGCCATTCTTAGAAGTTGCACAAGTTGCTGCTTTAACGAGGTGCCAGTGTTCACAAATTGACTACAAACTAGCGTGTAAATAAGATTCTCAACAGAACATCTGTAATTACCACTACTGTAGTAAGCCATTCTTAGAAGTTGCACAAGTTGCTGCTTTAATGAAACATCCATTAGCAAATCATATTGTTTTCAAAAAGCAAACAAGCCACTTGGTGAATTATGTCAGGTGATCTACATGTTCAGAGTCCAATAACATTCCTACTATGGATGGCACAAGGAAAAGAAACAAATTTCTTCTTACAGCCGGAAGGACATTCACTAAGCAGTCCAGTCAGGGTATCTCAAATCCACAGATTAACATCACAACGGAAAACTCAATCTAGACAATTATGTACATACTGAAATAAGGAGATGGTGCATTACATAATTTAAAGATGTATCTTCTTATAGGAAAAGGCACTTACTTGTATGGCAATTTGAAACATTTCTCTGGTGGTATGTTGTTCTCTTGATCCTTTGATTTTGCAAACTCAGCAAAGTCTTTGAGGCATGTCAAGAACAATGTCATAGCCTTGTCATAACGAGTGCTCCAGAACAAGTTCACAGGACCAAACCTACGAATTAATATTTACGTTAAACCACAAATGAGAAACCTATACGGAGAACTAAAACCAAAACCAGATGTCTGACAATTACATTTTAATTCACTTCCTAAAATTATTCTCGATTCTAATATGTGTGAAGAGGTGACAAAAGTGACAAGTTAATCATAAGTAAGGTTTTCATAAGGAAAAAAATTAGTTACAAGACTTATGGAAAGATGTTTCTCTGAACCTACAGCATCTACTTTAGGGAGGCATGGCTCAATTGAGATGCATGTACGGGTTAAATGATACAAGAAGACTTGGTTCAATTGTGGAGAAACTTATCTGTACTTACAGCTCATAAGAATTGTTGCTGAGGTCCATAATCCGGGGGTAGCTTCCCATGGGAAGTATCTTTATACGGTATCTAAACAACCACTCAAGGGAGAAACGAAGCAACAACTTGAATAATTACACTCAGGCAAAATGATGAATGCAAGAGTAGAGCTTGCATTTATCTATTCGAGCGAAGCGGTGAGTGCAAGAGTAGAGTTGCATTTATCTATCCTTTTGTCTTTAAGTGATGAAAATTCCCTGAGCTTTTCTGCTAAAGATCACGAGAGACTAGGATAAGCAAAATTCTCAAAACCACAGACCACCAAAGCATTGAGTTCAATCTGTTCTGTTTTAAAATCGCACAAAAGCTAGTCAACTTATGGTTGGATCAGAACCTAAGAGATGACTGAATTTTCTCGATAAGTTACACCAAGGCAGAGGCATATCTGCCGCAAAGAATGTTTATATATGTGCATTGGCTGCTAATCATATCATAAAGATACTGAAGTATTTAAATAACCAAAGAAGATAGCTAAGATGTGAGAATTTCCAACATGCCACCTTCAAAATATATCCACAAACGTAGGAATCTGGAACAAGAGACACGTAAAGAGGATCGGGACACTAACACCCTCAAAGCCCCATTACTCATGCACATGGTATGCTGTGGCCAATCAAAGCAAGAAGATCAAACTTTAGATAAAACTAAGCAAAAGGATACGGAAACTTGGGCCGAAAATATTGACACATTGTATGTAAGAGGAGGCAAGCTTGGCCCCAGGCAGCATTTATCTCATCCCACTCAACCTGAGCAATTCAACAAAAAAAAAAAAAGGACAAAGTCAAACCCTTTAACAGGGTGAAGTGGCAAAGTGCAACATAGGCTTAAAATGTAGAGACATGTAAGACAAGGCCAGAGAATCACTTGCAACTGTGCTGAAAGATGTGCACTAATCCAAGCAAACTATTTTTAACACAAAGTCCTTGGAACGATTAATCAAACAAAACCACATATCCACCACGTAGCTGGAAGCCTGAACCTTTAGAATCATGGTGCATTAAATGTCAAGCGAGGTAAAAATGACACCCATACCTCATCAATAGCCTTTCATGAAAATCTTTCAGACCATAGAACAGAGAATTAGCGAAAAGGTTGTCAAGGGTACCGAATGCAACTCAATGTACAACCTTTGTCCATAATTGTGTAGCACAATTCTATTTTCTCCAGATACTCTCATTAAGCTTCACCAAAAATAAACTCACTTGAAGGTTGCATTAACAAAAGCACCTGCAGCAGGAAAGATATTTCCTGGCACAGGATGGAAGTTTCACCAAATGTTCTTAACAACTAAAGAGTTGTCCTAAAATCAAAGATCATTCACGTCCCACTACACGGTTTGATCTCATTATGCATAAAGAAGAAATAGGAAGAGCTACAAATCAACGATCCAAACAATACAACACAATCAGAGCTTGGTTGGAGTATTTTCTCACAGGAATTTTGGGAAGTCGTCCTAGTCGAAAATTGTTTATTGTCCCAAACTCTCCATCATGCCAGATGGGAAAGGCATCATTGAGGACATTGGTTCGCTTCAACAGCTCCAGATGTGCTTGTGAAACTTCAATCTTTGCCAAGATTGCATCTCTCTCTTCCTGTGGTCAAATTTTTATTTTTATTTTCATTTTCAAAATTTTCGAGTAAGAAAGTCAGGTGTGAAGTACCAACACAAAGAAGAGATACACTACTGCTGCATTGCCTGTAGAGGCTTTTCACAATGCACATGCTACATGTTCGCACAGCAAACACCACAAAGCCACATTAAACAAATTGCAATTGTTCGTCAATGGAAATGGAACTAGCAAGTCGCCCAGGAAGAATGTGATTTGGTTAGTATGAAAAAATAATGCTTCAGTCACAACTTATTGAGAATGGAAACTGAGAATCAAGCAAAATACAAACTTTGATGTCACAGAGGCAAAGGCTGCATAATTTGAGCTTTTGCCTAACACTTACAGTCCACTGATCTTCTGCATTTCCATAGACAGTTGGAATCGTACTCAGATAGGAAATTTTTAAACTGCAGATTTCATATGTTATGATGCTATAAAAGGATTCCAGATTTTGGATAACAAAACAGCAGTGACAGAATAACAGCAGTGACAGAATAACAATCTTTGGGATAATGTACATTAAACAGTCAATTGTGAAATTATGAAAACAATCACAAGAGACAAACCATGCCTATTTAGCTTTTTTTGCAGATAGACTTTAGAAGCCCGTTTAGGCCGTGTCCAGCAATTATAATATGGAGAAAGTTGAAGGGATTTTGACTTTCATTTATCTTCTTGTCAATGCAAATTGATGAAGTTATATTCTTCAAATAGGTCAAACCAACTGAGAATACCATAATTGTCATGAGTAGTATGAAGAGGTGCAATTGACGAACTATAGAGTATGGACAGACCTGATGTGAAATCAGCTGAAACTGAAAATTGTTAAACTCGTGCCAATACCTGATTCACAGAAGTTCAAGAATGATAAATGACTAAAAAGTCTTGAGTCCCAAGTCTATGAGCAAGCAAGATCCGAAAGCGAATATGAGGACTGGTATTTTTTTCCCCAGTGGAGACAGGAATGATACCTCTCCTCCAATTCTTGAAAGCGGCTAGATTTAGTTTCTAGCTCCTTCAACCCACCACTTACTTCCTTATACTGTTTATCTATTTCTTGTATTGCAACTTCAAGCTTCCGCTCTTCTTCTTCAATCTTAAAAAGAAAGGTATGGGGCATTAGTATTGATCTCGAGCACAGAAAAACTCAATTAACAGTATACTGCATATATGCATCGATGATGAACCGAGTTCTTGGAAGGAAAGGAAAAAAGGGAGGAAAGACTGAACCAAGTGTCAAATATATGTCAAATAACAGGAGAAAAATTAATAAACTAAACTGCAAATATTACCCCTTACAAGTATTATACAATGAGATTAATACTCTAAGCTGCCAAACTATCCATCAAAAGATAAAATGCCAAGGTGTAAGCTTTAAATATCCTTCCTGCGAGTGACGAAAGACTTTACCCCTCTAACATCACAAATTCTTTCACTCCAGCACATTTAATGACGACATACATTGTTCCATATGGATTACACCACAGCTGAAACACTTTATTTACAGAAAATCGTTAAAATTAGAGGCATTTGTCAGCTATCTGGTCAATCTGAACATAATGCAGAAGAAATTGTTTTTAGGGATGTTGCAACACTCAATCTTATGATTCTAATAGACTCTAATAGAAATATGGATGCACAGATGCCAGCTCTTTTTCATCATCACTTCCACTGAAGCACAACTAAGTCTTCTTCCAGTGTTACATCTTAGGACTGTGCAAAAACAGTGTAATTCCAACCCCCTCCTCCCCCCCGGCTGGCGGTCCCAAAACAACCCAAAAAGAAAAAGATTCAAAACAAGAACACCAAAGAATGAAGGAATAAACCAATGAAAAAAAAATTTCAAAACCAAACTCAGAGTTCGATCCAGTAGCCTAATCACACCTTTAGCTTCTCCTTAAGGAAATCAGCCTCACTAAGAATATCACGTGGCTCGCCCTCCAGTCTCTGCAAACAGGCTTCATAGGCTTCGATATCTCTGTTTACATCTTCAACCTCCTTATCAAGTTTATCAGACAATATCCTCATGCACTCAAGGCACAGAGGTTGTTCAACCTGAGAATGACAATGAAGGCAATGAAAAAATTATATAATTTCACTGGAGACAGCAAATGAAGCAAATTCCCTATCCTCAGAAGAAACACATACGAGTTACCTGAGACTGCGTTGTAGCGATCTCAAATGCACGTTTAAGGACTGTTATAGTCGTGTTAAACCCAGAATTGTTTGGCTGCAGAGGAGCAGCTGCATGGCCCCCTTCGGATAAGGGTAACTGGCCAGTTCCTCCATCCGAAGGAGGCTCATTCTTATAGACTACAACGAAAGATTCGTCCATTGCCTTCCCAGATGGGCTCGCATCAGACTGGAGGCTAGCACCAGGAGCACGTAGAGGAATCCCTTGTACCTGAGCTCTCTGTTTTGGTAATACAACGAAAGAATTGTCCATGCGAGTTGAACCCAACACACTGTTCGCCACATGCATCGAAGACCCATGCATACCTGCGAATGCAAGTGCCAGACATGAGACTTAGCACACGAGTGATTTCTCCCATCAAATTGCCTCATCGAAATGATAAAAGAACAATTCCCCATCATTACTAAATCCTCAAAGCAGCAAGTTGTCGTTTTTTATCAGAGCAAAGATACAGAAAAAGTGACGCTCGATCGAGGCTGAATTACAACTCTCAGCAAAGTGATGGTTTAAACAGTCTCCGAAGGCAAGAAATGCAGTACATCGTACGGATGCTCCTCCGCAATCACGTCGCAGCAATCAATTAGAGGCGAATGCTATCCAATCGCTCAATCTAGTCATCTCAATTACTAAAAAAAATCTATTAACAAAAAGATTTATTTCCCAATCTCCTGCCTCCAATTGCCTCGACGGAAAAGAGCGGCTTATACAAATCACGAGCTGCGATGGAGCTGGCTTGAGCAGAAATCAATACTACAGAACGATAAGATCGAAACGCGGAAGCAACGAGATGACGAAGGAACCGAACCGGAGCGAGAGGAGGCATCGTTCAAGTACTTGTCGGCGTAAGAATCGAGGCCGACGATGGCGAGCGGGTGGTGGCAGTTCTGGCACAGCCAGCGGGGCAGATTCGGATCCACCGGGAAGCTCCGGCCCTTGTCCTCGCCGGCGTTCTTCATCCCTTTTCCCAGACGTCCGGTCGCCGGCGGAGACAAGCCCTCTCTCTCCCTCTCTCTCTCTAATTCAAAGCTTGCGAATCGCCGCACCGCGTGCTTCGACGGAGCGACGACGCCGAGATGATCACCTCGCGACCGGTATCGGGCGCTCGCTGGCTATCGTCAAGAAGGCCTTCTCTGCTTCTGACCGGGTCGGGTTGCGGGTAGAGAAGGAGTGTACCGTACGGGTTCCGTTGGACGCAAGTCGTTTAGGCGAGCACGCGATAACTCTTTGCCCCTGGGCCCTGGCTGATTTCTTTATGGATGGGGTGCATTATTAAAATAGTTTAATTTTATTAAAACGCATTTCAGGCTATAAATCATTAAAAATTTCTAAATATCTTGAGAGCAACGTTGAAATTAGATAAAAATTGCATGAGAGATCCTACTTTCGTGTGTGACTCGGGGTTTAATAAAAATTAATAATAATTAACAGAATGATTATAAAGAAGCATAAGCATTTGTCTCGCTTAAATTATATAAGGACACTAATTGATCACGTCACATCATACAAGACAAGGGTCGTTTTTCATGTATCAATCAAATGTGTCATTAAAAATTTCTTCTTGTGGAAACTTGTAAACTTTCTAAGTTAAAAATCTGAAAACATGCTGAAAAATTTCTATCATTTACATGGATAAATAGAGAATTGGATACGAGCACTAGAATCCTAAGTCCAATTGTGATGGACTCTAACTTGGGTGCCAAGGGTCGAGGCATGGGTACCAAGTTCTCGGACCCAACCTTAATAGACTCAAGCACGACCTTTATGGACTTGGGCATGATCTTTATAGACCCAAGCTTGGGTGTTGGGATCCAAACTTAGGTACTAGGACCTTGCACTCAACTTCTGTGGACTTAGGTTCTAAGGCTTCAAGCTTGATTTTGATTGACGTGGGCTTGAGGTCTCAAGCTCTGTCTCGATAAACTCAAGCAAGGGCGCTAGAGACTTGGTCTTGCATGTTGGGAATTGATATTGGACTTTTGATGTCCAAGTATAAAAGTTTTAGACATAAGTCGTGTTATTTAATCATATTTTGAAAAATGATTCTCGATATTTTGAAGAGAAAATTATTTTCCTAATTTTAAGTATATGTTTTCCGTAAAACCCCATAATGTGTTTTTCTTGTGAAACATTCAGCCTAAAACGAGTTCACAATGAGGAGCAATTAGGTCTTTTCAATATAGAGATCTATTTAAAGACATGTAACTGGTTTTTATAACAATGTAGTCATATAAACGGTCACTAGATTAAGTTTGACGTGTACAATATTCAATGAATTTGGTAACTTTTCTTCTAAAGAATGGATAATGACAAATAATTTTTAAATTTTGACTAAATTATAGTCTCTAAAATTTTAATTTATTCAATATGATTCTCAAAATTTTAGTAAATGTTCAAATTAGTCCTTAAACTATATGAAAATATCCGATATTCTTATATTAATATAAATTTAGGGATTACATTGAAAATTTTCATATAATCCGTAGACTAGTTTAAACACAAAAACAACATTGAACAAATTAAAAATTGAGGAATGACGGTACACATTGGACTAAATTTTAGGAATCATTTGAATAAATAAAAAAATTGGAAACAACAATACACATTAAATCAAAATATACAAATCATTTATATCATTTTTCCTCGTAAGAATCCGATTGTATAGAACTGCGCGATGGGGGTTTGAATCCCACAGTAAAGATAATTTAGTTTTAGATGTTAGTTTCAACTCTCGGGCCTTACAAAGAAATAGAGTAAAATTTCTTTGTTAAAGCTTAAGTTAGAATAAAAGTAGAGCGAGACCGATAAAAAAAAAAATCCACCACGGAGTTCACGGGCCGTGATGGGCCGGATCCGACTCTCCGTATCCGACTCGTTCCCGGGGCCCCGAGTCTTTGCCCGCTTCCTGTCCATAAATTAGGGCACAATCCCCCTATTTTCATCCCTTCTCCGTTCTCTCTCTAACACAGACGCAGGCAGAGAGAAAGATCAAATCAACCATGGAAACCTCGACAGAATCCGCGAGGCCCTTCCAGTTCTTCGTCAAGCTGATCGACGGCAAGACCTCCGTCCTCAATTTCACCGCGCCCCGCGTCGACGCCCTCGCCGTCAAGCGCCGCATCTTCGAGATCTCCCGGATCCCCGTTCCCTCTCAGCGCCTCATCGTCTCCGGTCGCCAGCTCGATGACCGCTCCGTCGTCTCCTCCCCGGGGCCCACCCTCCACCTCACCCTCCGCCTCCCCGGCGGCAAGGGAGGCTTCGGGTCCCTCCTCCGCGGGGCCGCCACCAAGGCCGGCCAGAAGAAGACCAACAACTTCGACGCGTGCCGCGACATGAGCGGCCGGCGGCTCCGCCACGTCAACGCCGAGAAGAAGCTCGAGGAGTGGAGGGCCGAGGAGGAGGAGAGGAAGCTGGAGAGGATGGCGGAGGAGTTTATAAAGAAGGCCGCCAAGAAGGGGAAGAAAGGGGTCGGAGACGGGCAGGCCGAAAAGTATGTAGAGAAGTACAGGGAGCAGTCGGCGAAATGCGTGGCGCAGGTGGAGGAGTGCGTTAGGGACGCGATCGGGTCGTGCGGGATAACCTCGAAGCGAAAAGCTGGGCTTGGTTCGGGCACAGATTCGAAAAAGTTGAAGATCTGGTAAGTATTGGAGGTTCAAGCTGATCTTTTTTGTGGTTATGATGATTTCTAGAGCTTAAATTGGTTATCCAGTTATCATAGGAGCATATTGATCTCGATTTTCGTATGATTGCTCGGCTTGCATGGAGGAAATGAGAGAATTTAGCGAAACAATATCTATCCATCTGGGAAAATGTTGCGAAATTGACCTTTTCGGCAACCTCTCATGCATGCTTATTTGTACAATTTTCATTTGCTGTTGATCGTGACCATTTGCTCTGCTTCCTCATGCAGTAAATTTCTGTAATTGTAAGCTGTAGTTTCTTTTGATTATCGAGGCCTTGATAGGTCACTTCTGTTCTACAGTTATCTGAATTCTTTTGTGCTTGGAAATAACGAATTGAACTTGAATTCTGTAGTTAGAGATGTAATCTATGTCAAGATCATACGTGGGTTTTTACAAATCGTTATTTGCGTATGTAAATAAGTCAGAACTGTGAGGGTTAGATCCTGTAGAGGCACAAGTTTTCATTTTGCTTAACCTTCTTTTTAATTATGTGAAGAACAAGGAAGAACAAAAAGCTAGCAAGTTGTAGTTTTCTTTTCTTTATTCACTTATTGCTTAAATTGGGTTGATAGTCTTTACTATGTTATAGTATAATCTCCCTAGGCGTGAACTGTGTCCTAGCTTGGGTTCCCTTCAACTGTTTTGCTTGCTGAATTTTATTGATGATAAGTTTGAGGTGGGGAGAAGAGTGTATATCATATGTCATAAGGAGATTGCAGAGAACTTAACTAGATTGTTGGTGCTTGTGGATCAGCAAAGGTGGTTTCTTGCCAACCTGGGCCTATTCTGTGCATTTTCATAAATAAGCACGTGTACATAATCTCTTTCAAAACTAAGATCTGCAGTAGCTTCTGTAAGTTAAAATAATTTATTCAATTTTTGCCAATCATTTTGTCTGAACTTGTTAGGATGGGGAAGAGGAAAGTGGGAGACAGTGACAGTGATGATTCGGGTGATGATACCAGTGAGGATGAAGAGGATGAAGAAGATGAGAAGTCTACCATTTCAAATGGTGCGATTCATTTGAATTCAATTAGGGAAGAGGATGGAAGCTCCGACTCTGTGACTGGTGGGAGACAAGATGGAGAAGCATATACTTCCAGTTCTAATGGAAGTGGTTCGGAGGAAGAAAAAGAGACCAGCACGCAAGCGCGTTCAGAATCCAACGGGTGCTCTGGTGGAGTCGTGCCTGATGAAAAAGGTGCTTTGGCTAACCCAGTTTCTTCTGAGGGTTGTGCTGTTGTGTCATTGGAATGTGCTGTAGTTTCTGAAACTGAAGCAGCTGAGCTCGTGAATGAGAGTCAATATAAAGTTGAACCTGAGAATTGCGAAGTAGTGGTTAGTCAGTCACCAAGTGCTCCAGATTCAGGAGATGAGGCGACAAACGAAGCTGTACGAGTACCTCCAGGGGCTGGTGGGGTTTCAGAGGACAAAGTAGTGGTCATTGAGGAAGCTGAAATTTTCGAAGCCAGTGCTTCAGGGGACGAGGCATTTGATTTTGATAAATTCAATTCAGCTGCTGAAATGGAGGTATTGTACTCTATATTTTCACTCAGATGACTCGTGGCAAGGATATTGTTAATTTAGTTATTTCAAGGGAGACTATTTTTCAATTTTTGACATTCGTAAAAACTCATTTTTTTAGCCACCAAAAAGGCATTATCCTAAGTAGTGATATGTCCTGCTGCAAATGGGTAAATCGTATTGATGCTTATGATACACCACCCGTGCCTAACTACAAATTTTTGCTCTGTTCCTGCAGGTTCTGGGCATGGAAAGGTTAAAGTTTGAACTTCAATCTCGTGGATTGAAATGCGGAGGTACTTTGCAGGAGCGTGCTTCTAGGCTTTTCCTACTCAAGACTACCCCTCTGGACAAAATCCCGAAGAAGCATCTTGCAAAGAAATGATGCCATATGATTCCACCTCCGCCATGAACTTGGTCATGAAGCTGTGATAAAGTTAGAAGTTTGTCGGCATTTGATGGGAATAACTGTATGACATCTGATGCTTTGGGCCCTCCGAAAAGATTTTATCGCCATCTTTGCATGTATAGTCGTCTTTATTTGTGTGCGCTTATGGAGGAGACGAGTTTTTGTAATCTGACTTCGTACAAGGATCAAAACCAGTTGGGTGATGTCCGTTTTCTGGCTCTACTAAGATTGAGATTGCCCAGAGCATACTGGAGCTGTCGTTCCCAGTTGTGTATCTTTCAGAATTGCAATATAACGTAAATCTTGTGCGGCTTGTCTGTTGAATGTGGTTTTGAAACTGGCCACGAGCTGGTTGTGCGCGTGTTTTTTTGGTCTTTCTCTGGCAATGCGCATTGTCACGGTATGCGTCCTCTCAGAAACGGTTTCTTACCTCGTAAATGGATGTATACTAGTGAAGAGACCAGCATCAAAATTGAAATGTTATATCGACATAAAAATAAGCAATGAGTAAGGATGATGATGATGAATAGATGAAATCCCGTAATAAGATAACAGTCGAATCTAGTTGAATTTATCGAGTTCTTTCTAATATTGCCCTAAAATTTGAATTATAATGCAAAAGAAATCTTTTAAACAGCTCTAATTTAATACACGTTATTAAAATAAGATAGCATCAAAATCGAGTTTTTCCGTATGTACAAAGAAATAAAATGTGGATACTCATATTAAAGGAAAGAGAAAATTGAGAAAAAACAATTTTTACTTTTTCCAGTTAACCGAACCCTTTCTTCTTCTTTTTTTTTTTTTTGGTCGAGGCAAATCAAAACCATTTAAAGTGTCAAGAAATGCAAGCATTAAAACCGTCTTATGTAAGAGGTTACAATCTGCACGGGGCGACTATAGGTTTGCTCTTCAATATAATATCATTTGCATTAGAATTTATTCCAAAATTAGAAAAAATGACTTGCAAAATACAAAGAACAATCTGCACGAGGTGGAGATAGGTTTACTCTTCGATATATATACCTTTCGTGCGTGTCAACGTATGCAAAATCTAATCATCTCGTCTGACGCATGCATTGTTTGTACGGCTCCATGAGTCCCTAAGGATGGGCAGCAAATGGTGCCTCAAAGAGATTATAAGGAATCTGTGAATGACCTTGTCCTTTGTTGGGGGTGATAGGATGGCTCATCTGATCATCAGTCGGTTAGGCATTGTTTGTTCTTTCGATATCGTAAGATTACATATGTATTTTGTTTATGATTAGAGTTTTCAGATTTTTATTAAAAAAATTGAATGAAATGAATCATAGAAGTTGCTGAGAGATCCTTATCGAAATGACTTCGCCATTAGCTCCAGCTCTCATAACGTGATATTTAAGATGCAAACCTGCATCAATATGATTCAAAACTGTCAATGTTAAAATAAAAGTCAATACCACAAAGAGGAAACTAGCTACATATCGATTTATGCAATCAGATAATTACTGCCGTTTCATGATCGATTCAGAAGCAATGCAGCTCTTTAGTATAAGGGCAAAGGTCAACTTTTTTAACTCGTTGATTTAGAGCAATACCTTCATTTTCTTGTAAATTGGTATTCACTGCAACTGCATGGACTGTGACCATGGCCTTTGGTTGCCCATCAGTAGGCTTCCCTACCCATGACTTGACATCAAAAATTGCTGCCACAAAGTAATGAAAATATTTCTGTAATCTCAACACAGCAAGCAATTAATCTATCCAGATTGCTACTATATGACAATCCTGTCACTGATGGCGATAGTTTAGTTAGGCATATGGGCCTATGGATTCTGTATGTTTCTATTGCTGCTAGAAGAAAGCTTTGTAGTTAATATTAAAATGGGAACTTTTCTACGGGCGGTTGCATGCTTGGGCATTATGAGCAGGAAAGCAATGCCAGAATGAAGGGCTAAGAACACCTGAGGTTGAGGAATCTTTAAGGTGTTTGACGTCAAAAATGGCTCCAGAAGCTGCTTCTGTATTCCCTTTGATATCGCGATCTCCTACAACATGATATTCCCAGGTTCCATCCTGGTATCCCTCGTTGAGGAAGAGTTCGATGTGCCTTGCATCCAAGGTTTGCATGGTTCCTACCACAGCAGATATTTTTGAGTCCTATGTTGGCTAAATCAAACAACACACCAACCATTTTTGCAGTGTCCAGAACAGACTACAGAAAGGAAGTGATTTCTCTGTTTCTTTAATGCCTACGTGATTCCCTCCAAGAAACTCACCATCAGTTTAAAGCAAGAAACCACGTCATAGAATTTGCAATAGGCTGACAAAGCCAGTTAATTCTTGAGAGTTATGAAAACCAAAATTCATGAACATATCTAACATCATTACCGTTTAGCCTATTCAAGCAATTGCAAGAGAAATAGGTCAGATATCCTCAAAATCTTTTGAACTCAAATATTAATTTGTACCAAGTATTCAGCCTGTGTCCGCAAAGATGGGAGGATGTGCTTTCCCAAAGAGAGGAGATCTATATCACATTAGCTAATACAAGAACAAAATTGGTTACCTTGACATTTGCTTAGGTCACAGATAGGACAGCGAACTAGCTGCAAGTCTGTGTGCAGATAAATGCAAGAACATAAAGTTAGAGAAGCAATGAAGTGCTTCTGTTGTCCGTACTAAACATTTAATGTGGAAAAGAATGGTCAGGCACTTTGCAACTAGCGACTAGCGAGTACCAGCTATCCAGATTCCAGTTCTAACGTTCTCAAGCAAGCAATAGGCACCAGACTTCAATATCTTCTTCATGTTCCCTGCTTCTGGTATATCCACAGGACTCAGCCTATCAGTCAGGAGTGCCTGTGATGAATCAAGAGAGAATGCACCGATTCGCATCCAATCTTGAGTTGTCAATTGAAAGAAAAAATTTTAGACACCATTGTTGTAAATCAAAATCAGAACATGTTATATGATGCACAGAAGGTAGTATTATTGCTATCTGTATACTATAATTTCTAATTCTAAAAGGTGTGACAATTTGCTATGCAGTCATCCTCTTTTCGCCCGGTCTCATCTTTAAATGGGACATGTAAGAAACAAAACCACTGAGAGAATTACTCACCAATATGCTTCTCCTGCTGACGAAACATGTAAGAGTGGCTCCCATCTGGTCAAAGGGAAAAAGAAATGAGGTGAATATACCAGCTGCACTCTCCAATAAAGACAAGTCGGGAAAAAAAAAACAAAAAAGGTTCTGTTTTCTACCAAAAGCCGAAGCATAGAGCGAGATCCACTTGCACGAAACTTTCTTCGGCTCAGGGACTCGAAGATCACGCAAACAAGCAAACTTCCATATGCTCTCATCCATCATAAGTTGGTAAAACCATTTGCTGGTCAATGCGAGCATCACCAGAGATCTTCCGCTCAGAAACCTTGCTATCGCCGTCCACACGTCTTCCTCGTAGCTTTTTACGTGCCCAAAACAGAATGCGAATTTTGAGAATTCTTGCTTAATTTGATCAGTGGAAGGGCAAATAGAAATGATTATTACAGACAAATTAGATGAAAGGAAAAGGTAACTTTCTGAATTGCTGTCCTTTGTCACATGACAACGGTGTCTCTCTGTCAATGTGCACAGTGAAGAGAATATACACACCATATGTCATCAACTATGAACAATGAAGAACTCATAGCCTTTCTTAAAGCAAGACAACCAAGGAGGGACATCAGATCTGTTGAACTTTCACTTCTACTTTTATAGAACGAGAGATATGAAATCAATAATTACCAAAAAGAGCCTGCATCGAAAGAAAAACGAGGGAAAATAGCTCCATGTTGAAGTAATCAGCAAACCTGATGAGCTCTTAAGAAAATGAATGAGCACGCGATAACTCAGTAGTTCTAACTTCCATCCTCAAGTTTTTTTAATTAATGAAGACGATTGATTCCACTGCAACTGCAAAATTATGTCTGTAACTCACTCTTTCGGAAAATCTCAAGTACAGAGATCGTGCATTTGACTCTTGAATTCTGTTCTCAAATCCGAGAGAATCAGAAAAATTAAGAAACTATTCGATTCGTGAGGAATATTTTAACGTTATATGCTGAGAATCATAGCTAGTCATAGTCTAAAGCAGATTTTATAGTCATCCTTATCTCATGCAGCTGCACCGTGCTCATCCTAAATACTTCGAACAGAACCAGCAAAGCTCGCAATTAAGCTACAGAGGATCGCTAAGCTAAGCTGAGATCAAAACTCAACGAAGCCGTGACTTCGTGGCTTGATCCTAACCAGGATTCACCAGCAAAACTCCAAAACGGGAAAACAGAGCATCCGGATCCGCATGCATATGACTGACGCGACCAAAACTGACACAGGCGCCGAATCAGTACGCACAACAGCCGCATGCGAAGATCAGAATCCAATTGTGTGTTCAGCTCGAGCTTCGGACCGATCGGTCCGAACGACGCTAAGAACCGTAGCTACTCATAGTCCAAAGTGGATTGTTTAAGCTATCCCCATCTCATGCGGCCGCACCGCGCTAATCCTGTCTACTCCAAACAGAGCCAGCAAAGCTCGCAATCAAGCCACAGAGGATCGCTAAGCTAAGCCGAGATCGAAACTCAACGAAGCCGCGACTTCGCGGCAAGATCCTAACCAGGATTCACCAGCAAAATTCCGGAAAGGGAAAATCAGAGCATCACGCGACCGAACTCGCACGCGCGCCGAATCAGTACGCACAGCCGCGCGCGGTGATCGGAATCCGGTCGCGTGTTGAACGGCGAGCGACGGCGACGTCCGCCGGTCGGAAGGTAGAGAGGCGGCGAGAAGAGAGCTCCGATCGAGCGCGAGCGAACGGAGGCGGAAGAGAGAGAGAGTACCAGCAGGAGGAGGAGTGAGGAGCGAGGTAGCTGGAGCGAGGAGAGATGCGAGCGCACACCGATCTCCGTCTCCTCAGTCGCTTTCCCATTTGCTTGCTTGCTTGCTTGCGCGCGCTCTCTGTGTTTCTCTCTCTTTTTCGAAATGGATTTTGATTTGTGATTCGGGAAGCGAAACGCTCGGATTTCGAATATGAAGTATTTATATTTTATTTTTTATTTCCAGGACGAGAGAGTTTATACAGTCTGTTTTATCCATTAGAACAGGGTAACCTCTCTTTTTTTTTTTCTGCTAATATTATAAAGCGTTTATATAAAAAAAACCCAAAATTAGTAGATATGTTTATGATGAATTTACCATAAACTAATTTTTTATCACCAAAAATCACAAAATGATATATTTATGACAAATTTTCATTCCATTAATTTTTATTAAAATAAATTTATAACACGAAAAATCACAAATCAATATATTTGTGACAAAAAGAGGGCAAAGCCACAAATTGATACACCTATTAACTATCACAAGTCATCTAATTCGGCAATTTAAGAATAAAATTTAACGAAAACTAATTAAGAGTAAATTTATTACAAGTGTACTGACTTGAGATTTTTTATAATATTAATATTATGAATGAATGTATTGGGCTTATCCTTGCTTTTTCTCATGACTAAAATAATCAAGTATATATAATCTAATAATACAAAATTACAAAAGAATGCAAAATAGTACGTCATGATTGACGGTACATTCATTTCATAAAAATCGAGTGATTTGAAGATATTCTTTTTAAAATAATCATTTCTATCACTTAGAAAATAAATGAATGAAAGATATGAATTGTCGTTGATGATGTAAATATTTTCTGTTGACTAATTTTTGCATCATGCATAGCACATCATTTTTCTCAACTTGAACAATAAGGGTTCATTTGGCAACATTCTTATTCTTTTATTCCCCGAAATAGAAAAAGAACAAAAATCTATTTGATAAACGTCCATTTGTATTTTAATTTCTTGAAATAGAAAATTGTTATAAGAAATAGATTTTGGAATAAAAATGAAAAGTAAAAAAAAAAATAGCATATTGTTATTAAAAATAATTTCTAGAAACTATTTATTGGGTCATTAATTATAACCAACCGTTGTTCGCCGACCATTGCCCATCGACCTCCACTCGTCGGCCACCACCCTTCACCTAGTAATTAGCGACTCAACGTTCGACGACTAGTCATTGAAACACCATTGAGGAGAAAAAAAAATTATTGATATCAAACATATTCTTATTATTTTTCTGTTTTGAAAATCAAAAAATTTTGTTGTTACCAAGCATCTTGTTTTACTCAAAAGTTGTGTCAAGAAATAAAAATAGAAAAGAATTATTTCTCAAAAGAAATTATTCTCTAAAGTAAAAACATTATGAAACACGCCCTAAGCTACAAGAAAAGCTATTTATTTATCTTGTGTTTAACTAATTTTAGTAATTTGTAATAATTTTATAAAATCTATTTTTTAATTAAAAACTCGGGCCCATTTGAACTTCAAAGGAGCAGCTCCTTAAAAGCCGAAAAGGTTCGTCGACTTTCATGCTAAAACCAAAAGTACGAAAACCTTTGCTCGATTCCCAATGAATTGTCTAGTTCTTATTCAACTATACCTTAGTTTTTTGACGTTTGAATCACTTGGCAAAATGGGTTAACGTAAAATACCTTCTCATAATCAATGAAAAGCCTATACTTTCACAACAACACAATTGTATCCTAGCACTCGAACCCGAGACCCTCGCACCTAAGCCCAAGGTCCCTGAGCCCAAGTCCTCTGAGGCCAGATACTAGTCCACAAAGGCCGAGCCCGAGAGTCCCCGAGACCCTGCGACGCCGGAATCTAGACCTGAAGTTGCACTCGAGACTATTTTCTCGAATGCGGTTTTATATAATTATCCTGATAACAAGTATCGGAAAATTACTTTCACATTATTTGTAAAATACAGCCCAGAAAATAAATCTTTAAACATATTATTCAGCAAAATACATGTAATGTCCAACTATGGGGGAGCTTCAAAGTACTGTAACTAGTCTGTAACTTCAATTAGTAGCTATGACAAGACACCGCACGGCTACATCACTACTCTATAAAACAGGCCCTGATATACATCAAAACCTTGAGAAAACAAGAAACATAAAAAAGGGAAGAAAAAAAAACCTCCACCAAGCAAAAATTTTATTGGTGGCAATCCAATTAAAATTATTTTCAGTTGAAAGATTTACAAAAAAATTCCTCGGGCGAAACAATGAAAAGAATTTTATGCTCGCCGCAAAGGGAGGGCGGCCTCTATTCTTGGATGTACAATGGCTAAGCCTAATTCATGAATTTCCTACAATTGGGGGCTTTACATAAGCAAGGGACTTTCAGTTCCTCGCGTTCGTCCGGATCGAACAAGTAATCATACCTGCAAGACAACATGAATGCCAATGTCACAACCCACATGATGACTTTGCCATGCGCACAGACAATCACATCACAAACACAGTAGGAAGAGGGAAGTGACAATCTGGAGGGAATCTTACGTTAGCTCATCGCCAGCAGATACGTTAGTCTTTGCAATAAGAACTATTCGACTCTCATCATCACCCATACTCAAAATTCTGGCATAACAGTTGGGCATGCACTGCAGAATATGAAAGGACTTCAGCGTTTCAATAAGCAACTAAAAGCCATGTCACAAGGCAATTCATGAGTTAAAACACTCAGAAGCAGAAGAGGCCCTTCATTCCTTCAAGGAATGCTCATATTGGAACTTACCGAATGATTAATCAGCCGAGCTATGTTCCCTTTATTTGTGGCATCAATTACAAGTTCTTCACTGATCTTGAAGAGCTGCACAATTTCTTATCACATTTAGAAGACAAACTGACAGATAATGCAGATCATGATTCCAATGCTAATCATTGAACAAGATGAGCCAAAGAGACAAAGCTTAGGAAGGAAAAATCATGAAGAAACACACTTCCTAAAAAAACTGCGGGCACTATGCATCCTCAGCAAGCGACAAGTAAATAGATCAATTAAAAATGTGAAAATAGTGATGGAAATTTGGATGCCTCAACAAACATTTCATTTTCTCAGAGCATAAACATGATGGGCAACACTCTCCCCCATGACTTGTGTAACAGAGCACAGCATGTCATACAGTTATTATTGACACCAGAATTTTCCAAATGCACACTTCTCAAATATATTATAATCTTACGTAACTGTACAAATCCAATAATTCCATCAGGTAAACAGGAGCTCAGTCATCAGTCGAACTTGAATTTTCTTGAAACTAAAATGAAATGGCAAAGTGCAGTGCACACAAGAAGGAATTTTAGAGTCTTACATAACAGTCTTTTCCCTCTCTGTGGTAAGTTGCCTCTCTAAGATCTGCCACACTGCGTCTCACCTGCTCACCGCGGTATTCAGCAACCTATAAATGAACAAGTCTAGTGTCAGTCTCACCTCACTTTTGAATAGGCCTATGGCACTGGTACTTTCATATGATTTCTCAGATATAGCTGAAAAATAAACACCACAGCAGAGGAGACCGGTCTTAGGGAATAGCAAAACATAAGATGTGCCCAGTCTACTAAGGCCTTCACGGAACCTCCACCCTTTATGATAATGAAAAACAAAAAACATTGAGAATAGAAATCACTGTATTGTCTCTTTTTATCATGTCCTCCATTTCCAAGAATAAATGAAAAGCATAATGACAAATAGGGCATTTTCGTCTGACTAAAGCATAACATAATAACAAGGTCCTTTACACAAGAAAGTACCATTTCTCCTTCCTGGATATTTCTTCGAGCAAAGAGTCCCCATCCATGTATACCAGATTTACCGAAACAAATCCGATGTTTTTCTGTCCTCTGAAACAGTAATTTAATATTAACTATTATAAAAGACACATCAAGCAAACCATGATAATAAAATTGAAGGACCAAACGTACTTGTAAGAGGTGAAGCCGTTCCTTTAATGAAGGAAAAATCGTAGAATCATTTTGTTTCTGCAAAAGAAAAGAAGAAATCTGTAAAACACTACTATGACCATCAATCTGTAAAGTAGAGAACAAAGGTCTCCAAACTAGAAAAATAAAGGGGTAATTAAAGTAAAAAAATTACATCCAAATTTCGTATGTTAATCACTTCTTGAAGAGAATGATGCTTTGGCCCCATTGGACGATGAGACACCGGTTCTTCATTTCTCTGAGAAGTAAATGAGCACATGTCACAACTCAAATAGACCATGTACTTACTGGCAGACAATTGAAATGATGATCATGACAGTGAAATTTAGAGCTGCATGGATACAATACCATTTTTTAGATCTTGTGAAGACCCGACATCTTGCAGATGAGAGTGGTTCAATTTCATCATTCTTGACAGTTACGGACTCAGCAAGTTCTTTCCTAGATGATATCAACCTTGAACCCTTGAAGTTCCCCTGCTGGTTTTGTACCAAGTTTCTAGCAGAGAACACCCCTAAGGGAGTATGAACAACCACAACGGAATCTGGGTCTGGGACCCTGGGTAGAAGCCAAAGCACATAACCTTAATGTTCAAAATGTACACAATGAAGCAGAAAGGAGGAGAGGATGTGCCTTCTTGACTGACAACAACACATTAATGAAATTTCAAGATGGTCAAGGAGCTCAACAATTTTAAAATAATGCATAATTGAATACACTATAGCCAACTTAATATCAACTATGTACTATTAAGACATGAAGCAGGAAGTAAGAATGTTCAATATATGAGAAAACAAATTAGACAGACATTGTTCAAATTTATCAGCAGAGTTCACCCAGCCATCACGATTCATCTAATACATCAGCACATTATGTAACTGAAGAGGCCATAGCAAAAAGGTTCAAACAAATGCAATTTACTCTTCTCAATTAGAATTAGCTCTGCAAAAATAGAACATATACTGACAACCTCCTAAATTTTGGCTGTTACACTTTTATGGTGACTACCTATTCTTAAGTACAAATTGCAACAGAGAAGTGTCCTCCTACCCAAGAATGAACTGCAAAGATGGGAGAAACAACTTTATCTCATAAATTGTAAATCAAAATGACATTGCATAAACATTGACTTACTATTCACTACATTGTACCATGTGACCAGGTTATAATCACTTCTTGGCTTTTGCACTTTTCAGGACATTGCAGTTTTAGGTCAATGGATCATAGTGTTAAATCTTCTAGGCAACGGACTTGACAAAACAAATCTGGACATGAGATTGAAACAGAGAATCAAAAAATGTAGACAAGGGGAACCAATCTAACCTATGATCGGCGCAATATATCAACTTCTTTGTTATTTGACTCCCACTCTTCTCCAAGCAGTGTAACTGAAAACAAAGATTTAGAATCAGTGTAAAATTACATGAGTATCTCTCTAATATATCCTTCCTTGAAATCTGACATAAAAGAAAATAGAAAGAAACAAGCGCAAGCACCGGAATAGATTAAAAAATCCAGCTTAAGAAATTCCACCAATGTTAGTTCTGATAAAAGTCGTGAAAATGATAAAAATCTCTATACAGACTTACTTCCATGCTGTGTCCCGCTCTTGCAGCACACATAACGTGAAAATAAGTAGCACATTTGCTGCATTGAGTGCAGGAACCATGAGTCTGCTTACATATTACACAACTCTGCACCACAGGCAAAGAAAATCATTTGAAAAGAAGCACTGAGCATCTAGAAGTTAATGGCAATCAAATTGAGCAGAAGACAACAAACAAAATCTGAACAAATGAAACTCAAATACTCAACCAGACAGTAGCTGCTATAAAGCTGTAATGAAATCAGGTTTTCTTCAATTGCTAGATGCTTTTATCATTCCCACAATAAGTACAATCCTCCACATCAAAGAAACAGCAATCTTCAAACTGTAAATTTAAAGAAGCATGGAATACCTTCAAAAAAGAAGTCGGAGGAATTCTAAGTATTCCAGTGGCCGGTTCCATTTTCTCATGATTCAGAAAACCAACTTCAGGGCGAAACCATGCACATGTGACATGAACCCAAAGTGGCTCGATATCTGTTGGCTTCAAAGCACCACCTAGAGACCAGCATTTGAGCCTGTCAGAACAATTTCTAGCAAGAAAACACTAGCTCGCACAACACAAAGACATAGATTTAGAGCAAAAGTCAGACAACTATGATGATGAATTTCATGCAATAAGACTTTCCCAAAAACCCAATAGTAATACTCTTGACAAAAATCGAAAGCAATATATCTAATATTGTCATCATGTACGTCAAATTATTTAAAAGCATAAGAAACAACATATGAGGACAACAGGAGTTTAAGACATTGAATCTGACCTTGTACCGGACAAAGACAACACTCCCTCCTCACATCAGGCGTTTCACATGCTCTACAAACCCATGAAGTGAAGTCTTGAATGTTGTTTACCCCATAGCATTCTTGGTGCACAGCTATCTGACACCTGCAATCAAGAGTGAATCCAGTTCATTTACAGAAGAAGATCCAACTATCCAGTGACCTTTGATTCAAATACCAAAAGAAAAAATAAAAAAAGTGGACAAATGCTATCTGAAAAGGTGTAAGACCTGTTGCAGATTATCATTTTGTTATAGTCCCAATCTTCAACCCATCTACAAACGGCGCACCTTTCCGTCGTCCATTTTGCAGAAACAGGCACATAACTCTCTGCAGTAAAGATAGATAAATAATGAAGGGCTTTCATTCATTCCAAACACTAAGGTTCTTTTTTTTCACAGCGGGGGAGGGGTGGAAGTCTACGCTCGCAAACTTCTGCTTCTGGATTTTATTTTTGAAGTATCTCAGTCTCTTTGATGTACATGTAAACAATAAATTTCAAGTGCTACATTTAACAAAAATCATACTTAAAACCAAGAGTCAAAAGCCACAACCAAAAGCTACAACTGCTCTAGTAAAAGCACCAAATCCCCAAACGTTTTCCTGTTCGGGATGCAGCATCACTTCAATGAAGATGCAATTGTACCATTTAACATAAAAACTTTCAGTGTGTATTTTGACGGTGAATGAAAGAAGTACCTTTCAAGAAATCCATCAACTGCTGCTTATCTAACTTCAAAGGATCAGAACCAAGAACAGCATACTCTGCAAGCTGAAGTTACATAAGATTAGCATGAAACTGCACTGTGGCCACACATGGCATAAGCACCACCTATATAATACATACAATCATTGCCAAGATATACTATTTCACATGAAAAGGATGAAAGAAAAATGAAAAAGACAGTCAGACCCTCAAATAAAATTGAGTACGTCTGCCTCAATGACCTAAAAATGATTTCTTCCCATCAGAGTATTGAGAATATATTTAGTCCCTAACTGGAAATCTTCAACATGAGAAAAGATTAAAATCAAGGAGATACAGAATTCAAATGATGTGGGCTGAAAGACAACTAATAATAGGCTAAAAGACAGCATTCTTAAGATGACCAAGACTATAGAATCCAGAAACATGGTACAAGCTGTATAATAACAATAGCATAAACAATCCATAACGTACAAACCCATGGCTCCCTGTAGTAGGTTATATCTTAATGACCAAATCTGCACATGAAGTATAAATCATGGACACCACACCACACCTAGAGCTATATAAGGAAAAGCTACCCCAAGTTGTTTACTTTATCAGTATATTTCATGCTGGAAATATTTGAACAAAGTTCATGATTGATTATTTATAAACAGAAGAATAAAGCAGACTAGACAAGCAAGTCTAGCATTAGTTAACAGATCAAGAAAGAGTGCAAGTGATGCCGTGCAGTCACAGAAAAGTGTACCAACCCATTTCTCCAGTGGTTCTCTTGTATCCTTGATTTTGACACTGTACTTCCACTTTTTGGCTCGGCAACCTGTGTGCCGTTCCCATTCACTAGGTGTCTGCATCTTTGAACCACACGAACCACACTTGCACACAATTCTACAAAGACAAATGATATTAAAGCTTTATCAACAATCGTCGTGTAAATTATAAACTTTCCCAAGTTATGCAGGTTTTCCATAATAGAAGTTGTGTCGTCTTCAACACACGGCATTCAGATTACTTAAATTGCAAAGAAGACAATGGACTAACTCTGATGTAAAAGCCGATAAGCTAAGTTAATTAGTCGTAACTACAAAAAAAAGTAAATTAAAAACTTTCCCAAGTTATGCAGGTTTTCCATAATAAAAACTGTGTTGTCTTCAACACACACCATTCGGATTACTTGAATTGCAAAGTAGACAACAGACTAACTCTGATGTAAAAGCCGATAAGCTAAGTTAATTAGTCGTAACTAAAAAAAAAAAAGGAGCCCGATCCACAATAGATGATGTGGAGGAGTGAAAGATTGAGGAAAAGAAAAATGTTGATAGGGCAGAAAAGATGGAGCAGCATTATACGAAATTCATTCTTCAGCACTGAAGGCTTACAGATGAAGTTTTGGAATGTATGACCCCTCCATGCCATTGCACACCACAGAAACCTTGTCAGGCAAAGGAGCTTGCTTGTTTTCCACCAACCTGTTTCAAGCAAATTCCAGCAATCTAGTTCAAGTCCTAACCCAACCTTAAAGGCATATGCGCACGTACACACGAGCACACATGCAAGCAGACCATTTAACTGACCAAAACAGGTAATATATCTCTGAGCATACTTCTCTTTTGGCTCAAACTTCTGTAAGTTTGGCTTTTCGCAAGTGGTCTTGGCCTTGCAATCCGGACAGTAGTAATCAGAGTGCCGTAGCTCCTTCAAGTATAATCATGTCAGAGACGATTCCCATGTGCTTGCATGAATAGACCTGGGAACAAAACCAAATAATGCATGCTCACCTTGAAAAGTCGGCTGGAGATATTGGCACACTCAGCATGCACCCATACATTGCAACCATCACAACACACCTAAAAAAGAATTCCACACAGCAAGATACAACATCAAACAACCTGTCATTTTCAATGAGAACAAGTCAACTATATCAACAGTCAGATATCTTACCCAATCTCCATCATCAGAGTGATGCCAAATTTTCTTGCATATTCCACAGTATTGTTTGGATTTCAGTAACTGTAGAAATGATGCACATGACATTGGTCAGAACCCTGAGTCATCTCAAAGACTTGTCATGAAAGTTTTAACAAAAAACAAATGCAACTATGGACCTTGGCACAATGTCTACACAAACTTTGAGCTTCACCACTTGGGCCTTTCATCTTTTTCATACTTCTACAAGAGAAAATGAGGCTACAGCTGTCGCAAGTTTGCATATCCTTGGAACACATATCCTGTATCAAAGAAACAGGAAGCCCCACTTTCATTAAAAAATTGTGACCAGTGCACAAATGGTTTAAACAAAAACTTCTATGCATGATTTAAAAGCAATAATTACTTCCAGATCCCAATTGAAGTGCAAAGCTGCTAACAGCCAAAATGTCAATCGTCAAAGGATGGATCATAACAATCATTATGAAGGTAAAAAGATATGACCTTTACCCAAAAATTTAAAAATAAAATAAAAAAACAGATAAAGGTATGGAATGAAGACATGACCCTCTGAAGCAGAGACTTTCCAAAGGCACCATGATTCACAAGCAAATTTCTAGTTTCGCCATGTTAAATCAAAGAATTTAGTTATAAAAACTATTTAATTTCATTCGCTTGCAAGGAAAAACAGGGAAGCGTTATTTATACAGTTGCCCTAGACAAGATTGAAATGAAGTAAATAGTGACCTAGACCTATTTTAGTCAACACTCTAAACCGTTGCCATCATAAAAGTTTCTTCAGTTCAGTTGCCTAAAACTCATGAAAACATAAGTGGTTAACAAATCAAACCGTTCAATAACGACACACCTGATCTGAAGTGAAGCCAGAGGCCTCTTGGCTGAGACTGGCATTTGCTTCTGTACAAGCCATTTGCCCATAGCCAAAAGAGTCAATATAACCCGCTTCCGCTAAATCGGCCTCCTCTATGGCCATCTTAAATTCACTTGGCTTGCTTTTGTGAAGCTGCGTCTGACCCTTAAATCTGAAGAAGTACAAAAAGCAAACCTACTGTAATCTTCCTTATGACTTTTCTACCTTACACAAACCAATTAGAGTAGATAAAAATTAACTGACTTATCCATGTATTGTGCATAGGGGTATATCATTCCTTGTTTTGCCCAGCCATAGTCCTGCACAATGTTCAATTAGCTTTATAAGCATCAGAGAGACAACCCTGTGTGGATGAAGATCCTCTTTTCTCTTATTTTCTTTCTTTTTTCCAGCAATAGGGGATAAGAATTATCCACAAAAGAAAAAAACGTTACCCTTTGTTTTCCATTCTTGGAGTATCCAAAATACATCACGCATACAGCCCCAGGCACACGGCATTTCAAAACCGAATCGGGAGCGTGCAACAACGGATCGATCACTATAGCTGGCCAAGCCGGGTACTTCTTGCCGCATTTAACCCAGACAATATCGCCCAAGCTGAAATCCTCCGGCTTATAACTCTGTCTTCTTGTTGCCGTCGAGGTACAAGGGGGCACGTACTTCTCACTATCGATGGACGGCGAAGAATTCACATTGCATACCACCGAACCACGTGAACTCAAATGCTTACTACTGTTGCCCCCGTCCGCAACCTCTATACCCTCTAAAGCTCTAACTTCCTGCAGATTTCCACACGAATCGTTGCACCATTCTCTTCGGCGCTCCCCAATTCGTTGTACTCGAGTATCTCACGATTTATCCTGCTCTTCTCCAAATTGACCTGACTCGTAAACACCGACTCAGCGCACTTCGAATTCTGGGTATTCCCGTCTCCTTTCAATGGAGAGACGACCGACTCGTTAAACCGCGAACGGAGCGCACGAGTGCGTACACGCGAGTACTTCAACCGAAACTTCTCCGCTCTTCCGTTCGACGACTCTTTCGATTCCTTCGAACTCAGCTTCACTTCAATTGATGGCAGGCGCGACACCTCGCTGCTACAGCATGAGCCCGAACCGCCACCGCCGCTCGCGCCGGGCGACCCCTCGTAACCGTTCGCCTGCTTCATCCTCTTCCAATTCACCTCCCCGCCGTCGGGGCCCTGCGATTTGCACCGCTTCAGATTCGGCATTTCGATTTTCTTCGGCCGCTCGACGATCATCTTCCGACCATCACGCGGCCACTCGCAAGAAAAACCCTAGAAGCAGCCGCAGCAACCCCCACCACAAAAAAAGAAGAAAAAAAACCAAACTTTCCCCGACGCTCGGCAACCGCAATGCTCCCGGACGCCGGAAACCGAAGCCGGAGATCGACGGCCGCCTCCGTCGCCGCCCGCGCAGGAGATCGAATTGCGCGCAATTGGGAAACCCTAGCAATCGAGTTCCTTTCCTATTATAGGGCCGGGAGAGAAGCGAATCGATCGGGGGCTGAGGAGTGCGCTGAAATCAATTCGCGCGAGTGAGAGACAGGTTTTTTAGCGGAGCCGCGGAGGATGGCGTTGTCCGAAGGGTCGCCGTGTTTCTTTTCCTTCTTTTTATTTTTTATTTTTTTTTTCGTTGTTGATTTTAGCCAGATTATAGGGGCAAATATTATTATTTTAATGATAAAAAAAATATTGGGGAGGCGCTGACGTGGCGCATGGCTGGAGTGGTTTTGGGATTTTTGGCTCCAAAAAGGTGCCGCGCCGCTTGGAGGGAGGGGACGCGAAAATTGGTCCGTGTGGAAGGGCGCGAACTGAAATTTCCTTTTTGGAATCGGATGGTTGGCCCTCGTGGTGTGATGCGGCCCGCCAGCTTTACCGGAGGGGATAATATCACAAAAAATTTAAAATTAATTTTTATCATACAAATCTCAGATTAATACATTAATTATAAATATACTTCAAACGAAATTTTTTATCACTAAAAACCATACTAATGCATTTGTGATAAATTTATTTTTTCATTAAGTTAAATTAATACAATCCGGCCAAAAAAAATTAAATTAATATGGCGAAAAATCACAAACTAGTACAGTCGTGACAAACGGAGAACAAAACTCTAAATAGATATACTCGTCAATTGTTGAGTGTCATCTAACTTAACGATTTGACTATAAAATTTATCAAAAATATATATAAGGTAAATTTATTGCAAGTGCATTAAGTCGTACATGATAATTATTCTATTTCTGATCAAAATTAATTTTCCATTCTAAAAATAAGCTTTGAACATAAATTTCTTTTGCAATGCAATTTTATTTTTCTACTTTTGTAATAAGTTTTTAGTCCATAAGTTGGTTCAAAATAAAAATGAGAAGTAAAAAGGCTCTTGCTATTTCTACCCCCTTATTGGCTCTTAATACTACTTATAATATTGAATTGGTTACATTATCCCCTGAGGGTAGGGGTGTCAAAAAGGCCCAAGCTAACCCGACCCGGCTTGGCTCGATCGTAAACTTAAGGTATTTTTGATACCGACTCCATATTTAGATAAGATTTTGACCCAACCCAAAAATACCCTAAGTTTAGGGTCGGATTAGGCCTTTTTGACACCGGTACCGCTCGTGCGTTTTGGCCCTCATCCGTTAAGAGAAAATGATAAAGTATGATAAAATAAACAAAAGAAAATAATCAATCCCTTCTCTCCGTGCATTTTGGCCCTCATCCGTTGCTTAACCCTCTAAAGTTTTTGAGCTAAACACAAAATTGAAACAAAACTTGTAAAGGGTCATGTTCTGGCCTAACCCGATTTTTTTGTTTGGGTCTAATGTGTTTCGGGTCGGGTCGGTCAAAGCATGACTCTTTACGATTAGGGTCAAGTCGAGTAACATCAAAACCCGACCCATTGACACCCCTACTTGAGGGCCATACTCTCGATTGGAGATGATTTTGTACTTTTTTTCTTTGCTCTTTTTATTCAATTTTTGTTAGAAACAAAATTAACCATAACCCTTTCAATAACATTTAGGGAAATTTCTGAAACAATGACTCGAAATATCAACATTTTCTCAAAAAATGGTCAAAAATTAATATTGTTTTAATGAAGGCTTTAAAGTGCGATTATTTTCTCAAATAATAATATAAAGTGAATTTTGTTTTCAAGTAAAGATTTGACTTTCCGATTGATAAAGGGAATTTTTGTCATTTGCCTTTTTTTGGATTTTTTTTCCTTTTTCTTGGTTTTGCATTCTCTTTCATTAGTGGCTAGCCACTAGTAATGCCTAGAAAAGGTTGGGCAAGGATCGCCTCGCCCAATTTGGTGAGGGTCACCCTCGCTTTGGGGGAGGTCGCCCTTATGCCCATCAGCAAGGTCAACCCTCTCCAGCAACAAGCCACCACCTCGCCCACGATTGATTGTTGAGCATTCAACCTTTAGACGAAAAGGAACTCTACTCACTATCTGTTGAAGCTTCATCAATGATCGCACAGACAGCAAAAAACCCCATGTCTTAACTAGTCATCAGAGAAGGAAAACCTCATATGATTACCCTCCTCTCATGTGGTGAAGCCAGTGGTTTGAGGCCATACTAGTTAGGGCACTCTTCCTCGTACTAATGTATTCATGCCTATTGGTTTGTTGGATCGCTGGCTTCAAAATTTCAAATTAGTAGGTTTTTATTTTGTTAAATTTTGTAATTGTCAAGTGATCAGTCAGAGATGACAGACACCGATTGCCGAGCGATCAGTCGGAGATGACAGACACTAATCGGAGTAGGTGGCAAATGGTGGGCCGGCGAGGGTGTAGGCATTGGTGACAACGCGGTGGGTGTTAATGGTTGCGGCATTAAGAGCTGGTGTCCTACTTTGGTGAGT